>OZ020609.1:101203370-102652390 GCA_963971545.1 Philophylla caesio | reverse complement strand
TAACATTTAGACATCACTAAAAAAAATTAAATCACCTTTGCTAACATTTAGACACCACTAACAAAGTAAATCACCTTTGCTAACACTTAGACACCACTAAAAAAAATTAAACCACCTTTGCTAACATTTAGACATCACTAAAAAAAATTAAATCACCTTTGCTAACACTTAGACACCACTAAAAAAAATTAAACCACCTTTGCTAACATTTAGACATCACTAAAAAAAATTAAATCACCTTTGCTAACATTTAGACACCACTAACAAAGTAAATCACCTTTGCTAACACTTAGACACCACTAAAAAAAATTAAACCACCTTTGCTAACATTTAGACATCACTAAAAAAAATTAAATCACCTTTGCTAACATTTAGACACCACTAACAAAGTAAATCACCTTTGCTAACACTTAGACACCACTAAAAAAAATTAAACCACCTTTGCTAACATTTAGACATCACTAAAAAAAATTAAATCACCTTTGCTAACATTTAGACACCACTAACAAAGTAAATCACCTTTGCTAACACTTAGACACCACTAAAAAAAATTAAACCACCTTTGCTAACATTTAGACATCACTAAAAAAAATTAAATCACCTTTGCTAACATTTAGACACCACTAACAAAGTAAATCACCTTTGCTAACACTTAGACACCACTAAAAAAAATTAAACCACCTTTGCTAACATTTAGACATCACTAAAAAAAATTAAATCACCTTTGCTAACATTTAGACACCACTAACAAAGTAAATCACCTTTGCTAACACTTAGACACCACTAAAAAAAATTAAACCACCTTTGCTAACATTTAGACATCACTAAAAAAAATTAAATCACCTTTGCTAACACTTAGACACCACTAAAAAAAATTAAACCACCTTTGCTAACATTTAGACATCACTAAAAAAAATTAAATCACCTTTGCTAACATTTAGACACCACTAACAAAGTAAATCACCTTTGCTAACACTTAGACACCACTAAAAAAAATTAAACCACCTTTGCTAACATTTAGACATCACTAAAAAAAATTAAATCACCTTTGCTAACACTTAGACACCACTAAAAAAAATTAAACCACCTTTGCTAACATTTAGACATCACTAAAAAAAATTAAATCACCTTTGCTAACATTTAGACACCACTAACAAAGTAAATCACCTTTGCTAACACTTAGACACCACTAAAAAAAATTAAACCACCTTTGCTAACATTTAGACATCACTAAAAAAAATTAAATCACCTTTGCTAACATTTAGACACCACTAACAAAGTAAATCACCTTTGCTAACACTTAGACACCACTAAAAAAAATTAAACCACCTTTGCTAACATTTAGACATCACTAAAAAAAATTAAATCACCTTTGCTAACATTTAGACACCACTAACAAAGTAAATCACCTTTGCTAACACTTAGACACCACTAAAAAAAATTAAACCACCTTTGCTAACATTTAGACATCACTAAAAAAAATTAAATCACCTTTGCTAACATTTAGACACCACTAACAAAGTAAATCACCTTTGCTAACACTTAGACACCACTAAAAAAAATTAAACCACCTTTGCTAACATTTAGACATCACTAAAAAAAATTAAATCACCTTTGCTAACATTTAGACACCACTAACAAAGTAAATCACCTTTGCTAACACTTAGACACCACTAAAAAAAATTAAACCACCTTTGCTAACATTTAGACATCACTAAAAAAAATTAAATCACCTTTGCTAACATTTAGACACCACTAACAAAGTAAATCACCTTTGCTAACACTTAGACACCACTAAAAAAAATTAAACCACCTTTGCTAACATTTAGACATCACTAAAAAAAATTAAATCACCTTTGCTAACATTTAGACACCACTAACAAAGTAAATCACCTTTGCTAACACTTAGACACCACTAAAAAAAATTAAACCACCTTTGCTAACATTTAGACATCACTAAAAAAAATTAAATCACCTTTGCTAACATTTAGACACCACTAACAAAGTAAATCACCTTTGCTAACACTTAGACACCACTAAAAAAAATTAAACCACCTTTGCTAACATTTAGACATCACTAAAAAAAATTAAATCACCTTTGCTAACATTTAGACACCACTAACAAAGTAAATCACCTTTGCTAACACTTAGACACCACTAAAAAAAATTAAACCACCTTTGCTAACATTTAGACATCACTAAAAAAAATTAAATCACCTTTGCTAACATTTAGACACCACTAACAAAGTAAATCACCTTTGCTAACACTTAGACACCACTAAAAAAAATTAAACCACCTTTGCTAACATTTAGACATCACTAAAAAAAATTAAATCACCTTTGCTAACATTTAGACACCACTAACAAAGTAAATCACCTTTGCTAACACTTAGACACCACTAAAAAAAATTAAACCACCTTTGCTAACATTTAGACATCACTAAAAAAAATTAAATCACCTTTGCTAACATTTAGACACCACTAACAAAGTAAATCACCTTTGCTAACACTTAGACACCACTAAAAAAAATTAAACCACCTTTGCTAACATTTAGACATCACTAAAAAAAATTAAATCACCTTTGCTAACATTTAGACACCACTAACAAAGTAAATCACCTTTGCTAACACTTAGACACCACTAAAAAAAATTAAACCACCTTTGCTAACATTTAGACATCACTAAAAAAAATTAAATCACCTTTGCTAACATTTAGACACCACTAACAAAGTAAATCACCTTTGCTAACACTTAGACACCACTAAAAAAAATTAAACCACCTTTGCTAACATTTAGACATCACTAAAAAAAATTAAATCACCTTTGCTAACATTTAGACACCACTAACAAAGTAAATCACCTTTGCTAACACTTAGACACCACTAAAAAAAATTAAACCACCTTTGCTAACATTTAGACATCACTAAAAAAAATTAAATCACCTTTGCTAACATTTAGACACCACTAACAAAGTAAATCACCTTTGCTAACACTTAGACACCACTAAAAAAAATTAAACCACCTTTGCTAACATTTAGACATCACTAAAAAAAATTAAATCACCTTTGCTAACATTTAGACACCACTAACAAAGTAAATCACCTTTGCTAACACTTAGACACCACTAAAAAAAATTAAACCACCTTTGCTAACATTTAGACATCACTAAAAAAAATTAAATCACCTTTGCTAACATTTAGACACCACTAACAAAGTAAATCACCTTTGCTAACACTTAGACACCACTAAAAAAAATTAAACCACCTTTGCTAACATTTAGACATCACTAAAAAAAATTAAATCACCTTTGCTAACATTTAGACACCACTAACAAAGTAAATCACCTTTGCTAACACTTAGACACCACTAAAAAAAATTAAACCACCTTTGCTAACATTTAGACATCACTAAAAAAAATTAAATCACCTTTGCTAACATTTAGACACCACTAACAAAGTAAATCACCTTTGCTAACACTTAGACACCACTAAAAAAAATTAAACCACCTTTGCTAACATTTAGACATCACTAAAAAAAATTAAATCACCTTTGCTAACATTTAGACACCACTAACAAAGTAAATCACCTTTGCTAACACTTAGACACCACTAAAAAAAATTAAACCACCTTTGCTAACATTTAGACATCACTAAAAAAAATTAAATCACCTTTGCTAACACTTAGACACCACTAAAAAAAATTAAACCACCTTTGCTAACATTTAGACATCACTAAAAAAAATTAAATCACCTTTGCTAACATTTAGACACCACTAACAAAGTAAATCACCTTTGCTAACACTTAGACACCACTAAAAAAAATTAAACCACCTTTGCTAACATTTAGACATCACTAAAAAAAATTAAATCACCTTTGCTAACACTTAGACACCACTAAAAAAAATTAAACCACCTTTGCTAACATTTAGACATCACTAAAAAAAATTAAATCACCTTTGCTAACATTTAGACACCACTAACAAAGTAAATCACCTTTGCTAACACTTAGACACCACTAAAAAAAATTAAACCACCTTTGCTAACATTTAGACATCACTAAAAAAAATTAAATCACCTTTGCTAACATTTAGACACCACTAACAAAGTAAATCACCTTTGCTAACACTTAGACACCACTAAAAAAAATTAAACCACCTTTGCTAACATTTAGACATCACTAAAAAAAATTAAATCACCTTTGCTAACATTTAGACACCACTAACAAAGTAAATCACCTTTGCTAACACTTAGACACCACTAAAAAAAATTAAACCACCTTTGCTAACATTTAGACATCACTAAAAAAAATTAAATCACCTTTGCTAACATTTAGACACCACTAACAAAGTAAATCACCTTTGCTAACACTTAGACACCACTAAAAAAAATTAAACCACCTTTGCTAACATTTAGACATCACTAAAAAAAATTAAATCACCTTTGCTAACATTTAGACACCACTAACAAAGTAAATCACCTTTGCTAACACTTAGACACCACTAAAAAAAATTAAACCACCTTTGCTAACATTTAGACATCACTAAAAAAAATTAAATCACCTTTGCTAACATTTAGACACCACTAACAAAGTAAATCACCTTTGCTAACACTTAGACACCACTAAAAAAAATTAAACCACCTTTGCTAACATTTAGACATCACTAAAAAAAATTAAATCACCTTTGCTAACATTTAGACACCACTAACAAAGTAAATCACCTTTGCTAACACTTAGACACCACTAAAAAAAATTAAACCACCTTTGCTAACATTTAGACATCACTAAAAAAAATTAAATCACCTTTGCTAACATTTAGACACCACTAACAAAGTAAATCACCTTTGCTAACACTTAGACACCACTAAAAAAAATTAAACCACCTTTGCTAACATTTAGACATCACTAAAAAAAATTAAATCACCTTTGCTAACATTTAGACACCACTAACAAAGTAAATCACCTTTGCTAACACTTAGACACCACTAAAAAAAATTAAACCACCTTTGCTAACATTTAGACATCACTAAAAAAAATTAAATCACCTTTGCTAACATTTAGACACCACTAACAAAGTAAATCACCTTTGCTAACACTTAGACACCACTAAAAAAAATTAAACCACCTTTGCTAACATTTAGACATCACTAAAAAAAATTAAATCACCTTTGCTAACATTTAGACACCACTAACAAAGTAAATCACCTTTGCTAACACTTAGACACCACTAAAAAAAATTAAACCACCTTTGCTAACATTTAGACATCACTAAAAAAAATTAAATCACCTTTGCTAACATTTAGACACCACTAACAAAGTAAATCACCTTTGCTAACACTTAGACACCACTAAAAAAAATTAAACCACCTTTGCTAACATTTAGACATCACTAAAAAAAATTAAATCACCTTTGCTAACATTTAGACACCACTAACAAAGTAAATCACCTTTGCTAACACTTAGACACCACTAAAAAAAATTAAACCACCTTTGCTAACATTTAGACATCACTAAAAAAAATTAAATCACCTTTGCTAACATTTAGACACCACTAACAAAGTAAATCACCTTTGCTAACACTTAGACACCACTAAAAAAAATTAAACCACCTTTGCTAACATTTAGACATCACTAAAAAAAATTAAATCACCTTTGCTAACATTTAGACACCACTAACAAAGTAAATCACCTTTGCTAACACTTAGACACCACTAAAAAAAATTAAACCACCTTTGCTAACATTTAGACATCACTAAAAAAAATTAAATCACCTTTGCTAACATTTAGACACCACTAACAAAGTAAATCACCTTTGCTAACACTTAGACACCACTAAAAAAAATTAAACCACCTTTGCTAACATTTAGACATCACTAAAAAAAATTAAATCACCTTTGCTAACATTTAGACACCACTAACAAAGTAAATCACCTTTGCTAACACTTAGACACCACTAAAAAAAATTAAACCACCTTTGCTAACATTTAGACATCACTAAAAAAAATTAAATCACCTTTGCTAACATTTAGACACCACTAACAAAGTAAATCACCTTTGCTAACACTTAGACACCACTAAAAAAAATTAAACCACCTTTGCTAACATTTAGACATCACTAAAAAAAATTAAATCACCTTTGCTAACATTTAGACACCACTAACAAAGTAAATCACCTTTGCTAACACTTAGACACCACTAAAAAAAATTAAACCACCTTTGCTAACATTTAGACATCACTAAAAAAAATTAAACCACCTTTGCTAACATTTAGACATCACTAAAAAAAATTAAATCACCTTTGCTAACATTTAGACACCACTAACAAAGTAAATCACCTTTGCTAACACTTAGACACCACTAAAAAAAATTAAACCACCTTTGCTAACATTTAGACATCACTAAAAAAAATTAAATCACCTTTGCTAACATTTAGACACCACTAACAAAGTAAATCACCTTTGCTAACACTTAGACACCACTAAAAAAAATTAAACCACCTTTGCTAACATTTAGACATCACTAAAAAAAATTAAATCACCTTTGCTAACATTTAGACACCACTAACAAAGTAAATCACCTTTGCTAACACTTAGACACCACTAAAAAAAATTAAACCACCTTTGCTAACATTTAGACATCACTAAAAAAAATTAAATCACCTTTGCTAACATTTAGACACCACTAACAAAGTAAATCACCTTTGCTAACACTTAGACACCACTAAAAAAAATTAAACCACCTTTGCTAACATTTAGACATCACTAAAAAAAATTAAATCACCTTTGCTAACATTTAGACACCACTAACAAAGTAAATCACCTTTGCTAACACTTAGACACCACTAAAAAAAATTAAACCACCTTTGCTAACATTTAGACATCACTAAAAAAAATTAAATCACCTTTGCTAACATTTAGACACCACTAACAAAGTAAATCACCTTTGCTAACACTTAGACACCACTAAAAAAAATTAAACCACCTTTGCTAACATTTAGACATCACTAAAAAAAATTAAATCACCTTTGCTAACATTTAGACACCACTAACAAAGTAAATCACCTTTGCTAACACTTAGACACCACTAAAAAAAATTAAACCACCTTTGCTAACATTTAGACATCACTAAAAAAAATTAAATCACCTTTGCTAACATTTAGACACCACTAACAAAGTAAATCACCTTTGCTAACACTTAGACACCACTAAAAAAAATTAAACCACCTTTGCTAACATTTAGACATCACTAAAAAAAATTAAATCACCTTTGCTAACATTTAGACACCACTAACAAAGTAAATCACCTTTGCTAACACTTAGACACCACTAAAAAAAATTAAACCACCTTTGCTAACATTTAGACATCACTAAAAAAAATTAAATCACCTTTGCTAACATTTAGACACCACTAACAAAGTAAATCACCTTTGCTAACACTTAGACACCACTAAAAAAAATTAAACCACCTTTGCTAACATTTAGACATCACTAAAAAAAATTAAATCACCTTTGCTAACATTTAGACACCACTAACAAAGTAAATCACCTTTGCTAACACTTAGACACCACTAAAAAAAATTAAACCACCTTTGCTAACATTTAGACATCACTAAAAAAAATTAAATCACCTTTGCTAACATTTAGACACCACTAACAAAGTAAATCACCTTTGCTAACACTTAGACACCACTAAAAAAAATTAAACCACCTTTGCTAACATTTAGACATCACTAAAAAAAATTAAATCACCTTTGCTAACATTTAGACACCACTAACAAAGTAAATCACCTTTGCTAACACTTAGACACCACTAAAAAAAATTAAACCACCTTTGCTAACATTTAGACATCACTAAAAAAAATTAAATCACCTTTGCTAACATTTAGACACCACTAACAAAGTAAATCACCTTTGCTAACACTTAGACACCACTAAAAAAAATTAAACCACCTTTGCTAACATTTAGACATCACTAAAAAAAATTAAATCACCTTTGCTAACATTTAGACACCACTAACAAAGTAAATCACCTTTGCTAACACTTAGACACCACTAAAAAAAATTAAACCACCTTTGCTAACATTTAGACATCACTAAAAAAAATTAAATCACCTTTGCTAACATTTAGACACCACTAACAAAGTAAATCACCTTTGCTAACACTTAGACACCACTAAAAAAAATTAAACCACCTTTGCTAACATTTAGACATCACTAAAAAAAATTAAATCACCTTTGCTAACATTTAGACACCACTAACAAAGTAAATCACCTTTGCTAACACTTAGACACCACTAAAAAAAATTAAACCACCTTTGCTAACATTTAGACATCACTAAAAAAAATTAAATCACCTTTGCTAACATTTAGACACCACTAACAAAGTAAATCACCTTTGCTAACACTTAGACACCACTAAAAAAAATTAAACCACCTTTGCTAACATTTAGACATCACTAAAAAAAATTAAATCACCTTTGCTAACATTTAGACACCACTAACAAAGTAAATCACCTTTGCTAACACTTAGACACCACTAAAAAAAATTAAACCACCTTTGCTAACATTTAGACATCACTAAAAAAAATTAAATCACCTTTGCTAACATTTAGACACCACTAACAAAGTAAATCACCTTTGCTAACACTTAGACACCACTAAAAAAAATTAAACCACCTTTGCTAACATTTAGACATCACTAAAAAAAATTAAATCACCTTTGCTAACATTTAGACACCACTAACAAAGTAAATCACCTTTGCTAACACTTAGACACCACTAAAAAAAATTAAACCACCTTTGCTAACATTTAGACATCACTAAAAAAAATTAAATCACCTTTGCTAACATTTAGACACCACTAACAAAGTAAATCACCTTTGCTAACACTTAGACACCGACGAAGATAATATGGATATAATAAATCAAGAAAGACAAGAAGATAGGAGAGGAGTCAAAAGAAGGCAAGAGACGCAAACGCACGCACCCGCGCATGCGCGTGTGCGTGCGTTTGCGTCTCTTGCCTTCTTTTTACTCCTCTCCTATCTTCTTGTCTTTCTGCCCCATCCCCCGCCTCCAACCTCATCCACCCTTTACTGCCCCTCCCTCCTGTTCTCCTCTCCCAAGTACTCTTCTCTCCTGTACTGCTTTTCTTTGTCTCTCTTCTCCCCAGCGCCACCTCTTCCTGTCCTGTGCTTTATCCTGAGAATTGTTCTGCTGACGTTTTCATTTTCATGTGGGAGGTGCTGTAAGTAAATTTTATTTATAAACGTGTTAATTTTAAAGTGCTAATTTACTACTATGGTGCCCTGCTTGCCGTGGTCATCGAACCCGTGACATCAGATTACCAGGCGACGGTCTTCTCCTCTGACCCATGCCGCTTCTTATCGTTTTATCATCAAAACTCCTTAACATCCGACATTGTAGCACATATTTTGTAGAACGTGGAACGGAGATCGTTTTTTCGGCCGTGCATACCAGAGAACGTGCTTCTGTTTTACGATAAAAGGATCGATAACAGAGCAGTTCCATTAACATTTCTTTTAAAATGGAAACTAGCATTTTCTGCTCAAAGGTTATGTTAGAAATGTTGCATAAGAACTCTATTAAAATTCGTTTTAAAATGTACACTACTCGTAGCATTCTCTGCTCAAATGTTATGTGGAAAATGTTGCAAAAGAATTCTTTAACGATCATTTTAAAATTTAAACTAGCATTCGTGCAGAGAAAGTATAATAATGAGAAGGTGCATTTCGTATACGAAAAAAATAAATTTGTGAAACGCGCACGCTAAGGAATCAAGAATGTTATTGCACAGAGATTTAGCAGAAGAATTTCGTTAAATTTCTGTAAACAGGCATTTTTCTTCTCAAATTTACATATTTACATATGTGCCGCTCCATATTTCTTCGCAGAGCTTTGCTATGCTGGATAAGACATTTTACATTTGTTGGTTTACATGTCTCTGCCCATCTATCATTATTCTAAGCTCTTCTATCTTGCTTTTCATTGCAATCGCCGCACTTGTGCTCTCAGGACCGGCTACGCGGCCAGCTTCGCACGGCACAACCTCGCTTTCTCTCCTTTCCCTATGCAAATCAATAATCCCTGGTGACTTAGAGGGTTTGAAGCCGTGCCTCCGATATCCACTACTCCAAGGGGACAGGGGTTTATGCGCTTTGTTGTCGATCTTCAACTAGCGAAGAGAATTTCAGACTTCATAATTTTTGTGTGGACAATGCAAGTGTGGGAAGGGAAAGAGGTTTAAGCACTTTGTTGTCAATTTTTTTTTCGACCTCAGCGGATGGTCAAATTGAAGATTTTATAATTTTTGTCATCGAGGCGAACAAGAATGATTTGTGGACTGCACATGCACGTAGCGGGCAAGTGTGCAAGGTGCGCACAAATTATGAGTGAAGGCATTTTATATGAATGAGTTAGAGTGCATGTGCAAATGATTATATGTATGTATATTTTTGCATTGTTTGTAAATAAATATGTACATACATATGTTTATGTATATATGTATGTAAATAAATATATGTATGAGGTATGTATATAGAACTTGTATATAGATTTCTATGTAATAAATGTTGTTTAGATATGTATGCATAAATATGTACATATACATATGTATACATATATAATTCAACATTATTTTGAATATAAATGATTAAACATACATATAAACGAGTATTTTCTCAATCAAAACATGAATTTTCGTGCATTTATTCAATTAAAATTATTGCAGAAAAAAAAATGCATTTTCTGAATGTTATATTCACTGACAAAAAATGAACATGCATAAACAAAATCTAAATAATTTCGCATTTCGTCTTTTATCGATGCAAATAAAGAAAAATATGAAAGAACGGTGTTCTGTGAAAAATATTTTGCTACTGAAGTAGTTAATTGTCCAATAACAATTGAACTGATACGGTGGCGTTACCATGTAAAATGATGGCAGCAATTTTATTGCGAACTCCACTTTTTCCGAGTTCAACTCCCAGCCGCTTATGTAGGTACATTTAACAACTTTCATTTTATTTTTTTTAGTTTAAAATATACATAAATTATTTTAATTAAATAATATGCATAAATATATTACGTATTCGCTACAATTTTTTTACAGTAGAAGGAAGCAATTTCATTGTTCATTATCTTTTGCAAAATTCCTACAGAAAAGGTACTGGTTTTCCCAAAATAAAAAAGCTTTGTTTGGCATAAATAAAATACGGGAAAATGAGTATATCATGTCAACAAGCTAGAAAAGTATAAACTTTCTTAAAAGTAAACTCGCAGAAAATGTCTATCAACATTTAGTTGACGCGTAATTTCTGGTTCTTAACATTTTTACATTTTTCCGCCTTTAAAATTTCTCTGGTAATCAAACTACTCGTAGAATTCTCTGCTCAAATGTTTGTGGGAAATGTTGCAAAAGAATTCTTTAACGATCATTTCAAAATGTAAACTAGCATTTTGTGCTCAAATTTAATAGGAAAATGTTGATGGTGCATACATAGCATACCTGGGTATACAGTGTACACATGCATATGTATGTATGTAGAAATGTGAAGTACCTGCTGTTTTGCCAACGGCATTTCTCATGCGGATGTTTTGTAGAAAAATACATACAAATTAGTTAATTATTTCAATTCTAATTTCGATGTTCAAAATAATATTGTGACCAAGCGCTTTGAAATATTTTTACTTTGAAATATGTATGTATTACCTAATTGTTTTACGTTCTGGATATTTTATTGGGGTATAAGAGTACATCGTTTGTATATAAATAAGTTGTTCTGTAGGTTCATTATGTGGATGCGTTAATAAAAATAAGAGAAACTTAAAAAATTAATTGGTTCAACAAGCCAGAGAATGTAGAACTCGCAACAAATGTCTATACACATTTAGTTGTGAATTTTTATTTCTTAACATGGAATTTAACATTTTTCTGCTGAAGAAAATGCTAAGTGCCACTGTCAAATCAATTCAATCCACACTTGTCTCTGCACAGAATTTACGATCCAATAATGTATCTGTGTATGTATGTATGCAGTTAAGCAACTAAATTTGACGATTGGGAAACCTTAAGGCGCAGGTTCGAATCTCACTCAAGACAATGACTTTTTTTTAATTATTATTTTAATGAAACTAGTCCTTTTTTATTCCATATAAAATTTATTTGTGTATGTACATACTCGTATATACAAGCGTATATATATATATATATAAAGAGAAGACAAATCGCATTTAAGCAGGGTGCGCATGTGCATGTATATGTGAATCAACATGTACATCCACACTTGTCTACACAAAATTTACGATGCAATAATGTATGTACATATATATGCAGTTAAGCAACCTAATTTGGCGATTGAAAAACCTTGAAGAGCGCCGGTTCAAATCTCACTCAAGGCAATGATTTTTTTATTTTTTTTTAATGAAATTAGTCCTTTTTTATTCCATATAAAATTTATATGTTTATGTACATATGTATTTATATGTATATACAAGCGAATGTATTTAAAATATAAAGAAAAGACAATTCCATATAAAATTTATATGTTTATGTACATATTCATATATACAAGCGAATATATTTAAAATATAAAGAAAAGACAAATCGCATTTTTGCAAGGTACGCATGTGTTTGCTGGTGTATGTAAATACATACATATGTACATACATACATATGTAGAAGGATATTTGAGATTGGCTCATTCCAGACTCACGTTTAGAAAAATTCAATTGCTTGTATGGTATTATAAATCCGGTATAAGTACTGCCATGCATACTCGAACATACATACATATACATATAAGCAGCATATTTAAGTAGTAACCAAAAACGGCATAAAGGAGAAAAAAACAACAGAACGCCAAATAGTTACTTTTTATACATTTCATGGAAATTGAATATTAAGTTTGGTCTGATGTTTGTAAGTACTAGAATGAGGAGAGTTAGATGATCAGGATGATGAGCTGAGTCGATTTATCCATGTACGTATGTATGTGTTTCCGTCTGTCCGTCTGTTTGAACGCAAACTAGTCCCTCAGTTTTTGAGCTATTTAAATAAAGTTGCCTTATTTTAATTTATTATACACTAGATGACCCGGTGAATTTCATATCACCTATCCTTAGCTAAAATGGCTGAAAATTTTGATCGGTAATGTCAGGAATTGCGATTTTCAAAGGTTATTATACTCTTAAGTCTGGCAATAAAAAGTATAAAATAATTGAGGAAACCATAGATTTTTAGCGAGCAACACTTATAATACTTGATTAAAGACTGATAATTTCTCATTTTTAACTACTAGATATGCATTTTTGCACGTCACGGTTTATTCAGTTATTCTATTACAGACTCTTATGTAAACAAATATGTTACCTATATATTTATTTTTTTATTTGTACCGTGGCGTTACTAACTAATAAACAGGCAAAAAAATTTCATCAAATGTCTTTGAGAAGACAAAGTGCTTCTAATAGTTATTTTGAAAAGAAAATGAAAATAGTTTTAAGATTATTAAATAGCTATGCGCCCCTTTTGCAACAAGTGGAACATGTTCATGTCCTAGTTGCTGTCACTATCTGTTACATTTTGTTGCATGTGAAACAAAAACCGCAGATTGCTTAAATTTTTGTGTAAAATTGGGTCAACTACAGAAAAATCAATTCAAGCACAAATTAACATCAAACCAAAATTTGTCATTTCATTAATGCCATCAATCTCGGATGAAAAAAGTTTTCCAGATTTTAATATAACTCCCGTAGAGTTTAAACAATTAGAAATGATCTAAAGAAACCAGGAGCATAACATGACCGGTGTTCTGGTACACCCAGACTTATCGGAGTCACCGGGACCTACCGACACACCGCCGTCGCATCCTGCCGAGCAGAGTTTGCTTTCGCCGTCAGATTGATCGATAAGTCGCCAACCGATCAAAATTTTCAGAACTCTCGGAACTTACAAAATAAAGTTTACCTACAATTAAATTATTTGGATTGTATTTAGTCGAAGATTATTTTGGACGGATATGTTTTAGTAACAACATATATAATTCACATAAACCCCCACGCACACACACACACATTTAGCATACATATTTCACACCATTTTAATTTTTTTCGGTTATTAAACGAAACTTGCTAACAATTCAAATAAAAACTAAATTAAAATTTACATGAAATATATTAATACACGTAATCAATTTAAAGGTCTCTGATAACGCATATTTTTTTTTTTTTTTCGGTGCGCAATTATATAAAGACGATACCAAATTGATTCCGCAAACTTGTAACGATTGACCTTGCGATTTATTTATGGTTATCGGGAAATTGTAGCCGCTTAAAATCGAAGAGGCTGACGAAAATCACCTCATAACAGAATAACGGCTTCAACAAAAAAGTTTTGGTTGTTACGAAGATCTTTTAACGTTCTGTTCAGTGCCTCCACTGACCTCTTGTGGGCCAAGGGGGTCAACTGTGTAAACATAAACTTTAAATTATTAGGATTCCTTTCTGAGTCTAATGATAAAACGTAAAAAAAGGGTGACCACCAGAAGCAGAAGGCTCTGGACAAATAAAACGGAGAAAAAAAAACAAATCCTCCTACACACATATCTACACGTTGATGTGCGAGGTCTAAGCTGATATTCGACACTCGTTTTCTTTACCCTGCCCAACCATGATCCTTTTGCTTATCTATTGAAAAGATCCCACTAAGAATACGCTAAGCTCAACCTCCTTAAGTCATCAGTTTGCCCCCAGGAAAATTAAGCAAATAATTACCACATTCTCATATCGTTATAAATCCAAATTAACATTTATTCATTTTCAAAAATTCTTACTGGCAAAGGAATTTGATTTGCCTACTTCAATCAACAAGCATTTCGTAAACTTAAATTGTTCAATATTTTCGTAATATGAGTTCATTAACGATTATTAGTTACTATTAAAATTTACAACGTATGTTAACAATTATAATATGGTTTCTATGATTTTAAACTTTTACAGCGTTTACAAACACCTATGCGAATATATTATATAAAGTGTGCATCATAATATGGCCGATATTGTATGAACTAACTGGTTAGTGTCGACTTGCTTTCATACTACTTGAAATATCGTAACTAGGCAGAGATTTTTGCAGTGGTTTTGTGTCTTTGCCTGCGTTTGATTTTGTCTTTAGTTGTTCTTTTTTTTTTTTTTTCTTTTGTTTTGCTTCGCTACGCAAGGTCTTTATGTTCGTTAAAATCGTTGCGAAGGGAATAGATATATATGTACATATGTGACACTGTCACCAAATCGCTCAAAAAGCATCTCCCACGCTGACTGTGGTATATGTACATACATACATATATACTTAGGCAAGGGCGCTCGCCACTGTTACATATCTACATACAGATAAGAATACGCAGGTCGATTTGGATCAGTTTACCAAATTGGAAAAAATGCAAAAGAAAATAGAGAGGAAAATTGGAGATTACTTACTTTTACATGCGCAGCTCCCACGTTGAAAGGCCTTCCACCGTGGTAGTTGTTGTCTCGCGATCGTTTTATATTTTAAGGTGGGTCGTTGGTTATGGCGAAATTGTTATTTAATGCACCATTTTTTTTGTATATTTTTTCTGTAGATTTAAGGGCAAATAAAGAAAATTTTGTTTTGGGGGGTTTTTTTTTGTTTTTTTTTTCTCACTCTAGCCACGACATCAATTTTAGATAACTTGGTAAGCTACTTGTTTGCTACGCGGCTCAAACCATATACTTTTGCACATTTCATTTTACATAGTTGTTTTTCGTGAGTGATATTAGTTATTAAAAAAAATGTTTTTTTTTGTTTCTGATCTTCTACTATTATGCATAGATCAATATATATCAACTAGAATTCAAATTTCAATAAAAAAACCTCTATTTTTAAGTTCTTTACTCTTTTTTTTTCAAATCAAAATCACTAGTTAACGCACTAGATATTAAAAACCACTTTCTTGAATTTCATAATCTTTGCTAGAAAAGTAAATTTGTTTCCTCTTTTATAACTAAGATATGCCCAGTAATGTATAGGCAGTCACTATTCTTCCGAAATAGTGGCGCACCCACTCCGTGCAAATTGCTCCTCACAACCCGGCAGCAAGTTTATGATTCCCGGTAGGTTGAAAATTGGGCCAACCGGTGTCTTCTAAATACACGGACGTTTGATAGCCAAGCCATAAAACAGGCAATCTGCACCCAGGCCGGAAGATATGGAGCTCGGGCAGTATTTAGCTTAAACCGAAAACTTTTTCCTGGACCTCACTGGTTGGTGGTTTAACCAAAAAACCAGCGCGTTATCAGAACTTAGCAATCCAAAAAAAGAAGGGCAATTGTCACCGCATGGTCGCTTATAAAGGCTTCAATTCCAGTCAAATTTTCTCTATACTTTTGTTATTTTGGAAAATGAGGTACCGTTGGGAGAGTTGTCAGCGCTAGCGTTCTACACAAATTTCCATGGGATATAGTGGTAAGCAAGTATGTTCTGTATGCGTATTCTTACGAGTATGACTAGGCTTGTGCGTGTAAGTATGTACATACACCGCTGAGTTATTTCGCTTACACAAGCGCCCGCTGACAATCTCCCATCCTATGCAACAGCTGTTGGATTGAGCTTTTTAATGGGGATAACTTGAGCTTTGATCGCAAGATAATATGATTGTTACACTGAGAAAAAAATTTGCGACCATTACAAAACCCGATAAGAGGCAAGGTTAGGCAGAATATTAGCGGGAATCAGCTATCAGACACGAATGTCTTTGGCGTGGTAGGTACCTATTTCTTTTCCCCTTAAATTTTCAAGCTTATAATAACAGTTACCCAGTTTCTGTCGAACTCGGCATTTGACAAATTGCGGCCCTAGTTTTGAATTAAAGTTTTGCACAAACTTGCTTAAAGCAAAGTTGCGGCGGTAAACTTCTTGTCCTTCTTTAAAGGAAACTGGTTTTGCGCGCAAATTATACTGTTTAACATTCTTATTGTACGCTTGGCGTATGTTCGTTTGAATATCTTTTCTTACTAACGCTAGGTTATCCGTACGTGACAAGGGCTCTTCAAGCATGGAAAGCTCCTTCAGTAGTTGATAGTCTGAGCCATGCGTAATCATGTCCAACCCAAATAAGGCTCGGTTGGGAGAACATCCTAGGGATTGATGCAATGCGGATCTTAAAGAACAGGATATGCTTGAAAGATGTAAATCCCATTCAGATTGGTCGTTTTTCAAATACGAGCGTATTGCAGCTAACAAAGAACGATTTACTCGCTCGGCGGCATTGCTCTGAGGTGAATATAAAGCAGTATACATCTGTTTAATTCCTAATTCTGTTAGGAAGGCTTTGAATTCTTTAGCCTTAAATTGAGTTCCGTTATCGCTTACCATAATTTCGGGGACTCCAAAGCTATGAAAAATACATAGATGGGCACTTTGCAGTACCAGTAAGAATACAGTAAATATAATATTTTACTGATAATGCAATTTAATTAACATTACCAGTAAACTTTTACTGATTACTGAAAAAAGTTTGCAGTAAAAATATTTTTTTACTGATTACTGGAAAAAATTTTCAGTAAAAATATTTTTTTACTGATTACTGAAAAAATTGCAGTAAAAGTACTAATAATATAATTTGATTTGCATTATCAGTAAAATATTTACAGATTACTAAAAATAGTTACTGAGTTGTTAAAAATCAATACCCAACCAATAGATTCAATGAACTATTAAAGAAAATGACAATATTTGTTTTCTTTGCAAAATTTATTTTATACTTGGTTGCATCGCTGAGTTTTTGCCTTCTGGACTGATTTACAATCCCAGCGAATGAAAATAACCGTTCTACAGGTGCAGATGACGGTAATGGGGTATTATATTTTAGAAAAACGTGTTTAATAGCCAGATGTTTATTTAGACAATTTGTTGTGGCGTCTCGTTCGACCAGGTATAAAAGTGTTTCCTGAAGATAATTTTCCGAGTCAGTGGAACCACTTCTTCTTCTTTCATTGGCTCGATAACCGCCTATGCGATTTTGGCCGAGCTTAGCACAGCACGCCAGTTATTTCTCTCTTTCGCTAACTGGCGCCAGTTGGAAATACCAAGCGTACCCAAGTCCTTTACCGCCTGGTCTTTCCAACGCAGAGGAGGCCTCCCTTTTCCTCTGCTACCACCGGCGGGTACCGCGTCGAATACTTTCAGAGCTGGGGCGCTTTCATCCATTCGAACGACATGACCAAGCCAGCGAAGCCGCTGAATCTTAATTCGCTGCACTATATCTATGTCGTTATAAAGCTCGTACAGCTCATCGTTCCATCTCCTCCGGTATTCGCCATCGCAAAGGCGTAAAGGCCCATAAATCTTTCGGAGAATCTTTCTCTCGAACACTCCCAGAGCCTTCTCATCAGATATCTTCATCGTCCATGCTTCTGCGCCATACATAAGGACGGGCATAATGAGAGACTTATAGAGCGTAATTTTTGTCCGTCGAGAGAGGACTTTACTGCTCAGTTGCCGACTCAGTCCGAAGTAGCACTTGTTGGCAAGAGTGATCCTCCTTTGGATTTCGAGGCTGACATTATTATTGATGTTAATGCTGGTTCCTAAGTAAACGAAGTCTTCTACTTTTTCAAAGTTATAACTGTCAACAGTGATGTTTGATCCCAGTCGTGAATGTGCCGACTGTTTATTTGATGACAGGAGATACTTCGTCTTGCCCTCGTTCACCTCCAGACCCATTCGCTTTGCTTCTCTATCCAGTTTGGAGAAGGCAGAACTAACTGCGCGGTTGTTAAGGCCGATGATGTCAATGTCATCGGCGTACGCCAGCAGCTGCACACTCTTATAAAAGATAGTGCCTGACCGATTTAGTTCTGCGGCTCGAATTATCTTCTCCAGCATAAGGTTAAAAAAGTCACACGACAAAGAGTCACCCTGTCTGAAACCTCGTTTGGTATCAAACGGCTCGGAGAGGTCCTTCCCAATCCTGACGGAGCTGGTGGTGTTGCTCAACGTCATTTTACATAGCCGTATAAGTTTTGCGGGGATACCAAATTCAGACATTGCGGCATAAAGGCAACTTCTTTTTGTGCTGTCGAAAGCGGCTTTGAAGTCGACAAAAAGGTGGTGCGTGTCGATTCTTCTTTCTTGGGTCTTTTCCAAGATCTGGCGCACTGTGAATATCTGGTCGATAGTAGATTTACCAGGTCTAAAGCCACACAGATAAGGTCCAATCAGTTCATTGACGGTGGGCTTTAGTCTCTCACACAATACGCTCGACAGAACCTTATATGCAATGTTAAGAAGGCTGATACCACGATAGTTGGCGCGTATTGCAGTATCACCCTTCTTATGGATTGGGCAAAGTACACTTAGATTCCAATCAGTAGGCATGCATTCGTCCGACCATACTCTACAGATAGGCTGGTGCATGCGCTTTACCAACTCTTCTCCACCGTATTTGAATAACTCAGCTGGCAGCCCGTCAACTCCGGGCGCTTTGTTGTTCTTGATCCGTGCTATTGCTATACGGATTTCATCGCAGTCGGGTAACGGAACATGAATTCCGTCGTCATTGATTGGGGTTTCGGGATCATCATCTTCTCCAAGGTGGTCTCTGTCACTACCACTAAGTAGTGTGGAGAAGTGCTCCCTCCATAAACTAAGTATATTCTGAACGTCAGTTACCAGGTCGCCGTTGTCGTTCTTACAGGAATTCGCCCCGGTCTTAAAACCTTCTGTTATCCGTCGTACTTTCTGAAAGAATTTTCGGGCGCTTTTCCTGTCGGCCAACATTTCAAGCTCTTCGCACTCACGCACTCGATATCTCTCCCGCAAGGCTCGCGTTGCGCCCGATCGCAACGTGGCCCTGTAGGCAGCATCTTTCCGTTCCGTGGCAACGCGAAATTCCTCATCGTACCAGTCATTTTTCCGGGCTCGCTGGAAACCAATAGATTGTTCAGCGGCGGTACGTAAAGAGCAAGAGATGTGGTTCCATTGCTCTGAAATATCGCTGTGTTGATTAGAGCTCTCAGAGAGCAGGAGTGCGAGTCGAGTAGCGAAGTGCGTGGCTGTCTGTTGTGATTGCAACTTTCCGACGTCGAGCTTTCCTTGTGTGCCTTTCCGCACGCTTTTTGACGTACAGAGGCGCGTGCGTATCTTGGCTGCGACAAGATAATGGTCCGAGTCGATGTTGGCTCCTCGGATCGTGCGCACATCTAGGACACTGGAAGCGTGCCTTCCGTCTTTCACAACATGGTCGATTTGGTTTCGTGTCTTACCATCTGGAGACAGCCACGTAGCCTGATGTATCCTCCTATGCTGGAACCTGGTACTACAAACTACCATGTTTCGGGCCCCGGCGAAGTCGATCAGTCTCAATCCGTTATCAGACGTTTCTTCGTGGAGACTGAATTTTCCGACTGTGGAACCAAAGATGCCCTCCTTACCCACCTTGGCATTAAAATCGCCTAGCACGATTTTTATATCGTGTTGGGGGCAGCGTTCGAACGTGCGCTCCAGGAGTTCGTAGAAGCAATCTTTGGTCCCATCGTCCTTCTCTTCCGTCGGGGCATGGGCGCAAATCAGGGAGATGTTGAAGGATCTCCCCTTTATGCGGATTGTGGCGAGACGTTCGTCCACCGGAGTGAACGACAGTACTTTACGGCGAAGTCTCTCCCACCACAAATCCGACACCAAATTTGCGCTCCTTTACATGGCAGCTGTAGTATACGTCGCAAGGGCCTACCGTTTTCCTCCCTTGCCCCGTCCATCGCATTTCTTGGATGGCGGTGATGTCAGCCTTCGCTCTACTGAGGACATCTACCAGCCGGTCAGAGGCACCTTCCCAATTAAGGGTTCGGACATTCCAGGTGCATGCCCTCAAATCATGGTCCTTTAAACGTTTGCCGTGGTCGTCATCTAAAAAGGGGGGTCCTGTCCGAGACTTTGCTTTGCTTTTCATTGGAATTTGTTTTTTACGTGGCGGGTTCCAAGCCCTGCGCACAACCCATTGCTGGGGGTTGAAATTTTAAATTCGTTTATATAGCGAGCCGCTTGCTCCAAGAGAGACGCCCGCTTGCAGCCGCACCTCCTGGTGAACAGACGCTGCGGACTTTAGTGGACCCTTAAACCGAATATGTCGGAGTGGCTCCACTAAAGCTCCCTCTCTATTAGCCGTGACCCATGGCTCCACACGGATTGGTTACCATATCTCGCACATGGGTTGCTCACGTTGCCCAGGGTGCACGAACGTGGACGTAAGAGTAGGGATTGAGTACAGCCGCGCAACTGTATCTGCATACCCAGAAGCACCACTTTACCTCCATTGCACCCCACACTGTATGCTAATATCTATTTAAGATAATATATGCATGCAAAAAATATTTAATTGAAAATCAAGTGTAAAAATTGTACCATTAATTTTTTCCCCGAAGTCAAGGAATGTTTTTTGAGGTGTTTGAGGCAGAACACGAGTTGTGGCATCGGTTATTTTTCCATATTTCACCACATAAGTGTTAAACATTTTTTTGACTTCTTCTTCTGTTTGCGTTGTTGCTGTTTCTAAAAGGGCTTTTAAAAATCGCAATTTAATGTCAGGGACAGAAAAAGCGGCATTAACAGCATCCCAAGCGGCAGGCTCAATCAGGAAGTACCTCTCAAATCTTTTAAGCAAAGCTTCCTGCATTTTTTCGCTTGTTTCGGATAAATACTTGAAGCTTGTAGGCTCAAAACGACTCATTTTTATCCTTAGTGTCCAGTGGGTATAAAGTAACCAAAATACATGGTCTTTTCGCCCTGAAGGAAGTCGATCGCTTCTGCAATAGGTCTCATAAGCTTTATGTATTCTTCTAAGTACTCCAGCTCATCACTGAGAATGGTAGGAATTTTTAAACGATAACACAATTCCGCTAAATTGCTTTTGTGTTGCAGCAACTTTTGTACGGAATCTTCTGCAGATTTTGGTCTATTGCATTTATTCCAAATCTGTGTGCATCTATACAGTAATTAAATATGTATATGTAAAAAGTGTTAAATTAAATTGTAATATTTTTACCTTTGGAAAGATCTTTTGTGAATATCTTTTACATCCTGACTTGAAGAATTCATTATTTTGTTGAAATCGGTTGAAGCCAAAAGATTTAGAGTGTGCCTCGCACATGGAAAATGTTTCGACAGACGTGGAGTTATGGATCGAAATTGAGGACCTGAAACAGTTGTTGAGTCATCTGAATCGGAGTCAGGGTCAGATTCCGCATCACTGTCATATTCATTTATAGGTTCTAAATCAATAAAAATCAATAGTTTTATATAATAAACTGATTTGGAATAAATACGTACATATGTATATCAGATATTCATACTATAACACTTACTTAATTCAACTCCAAATTCTTTAAATGCCTTAACGAAGTTGGATCCATTGTCAGTGATCGTGTAAACTATTTTTTCAACGGGTAGTTTATATTGCTTGTTTATGTCGCATATCATCTTCGTCACACGATCAAAGGAATGAGTTCCCTTAAACCTTCGACAAGCCAGTGCTACAGACGTCCGCTCAAAATTTCTTGAATCTAACCAGTGGCAAGTCTAACCAAAAAATGATTTTTTTCTACCTGACCACACATCAGCAATTACACCCACGTATTCAACTTTATTCAGCTCAATAACCAGATTTTGAATATATTTAGTGACTCTCTAAAAGTAACCTGGTAATTGAACGACGGCTCGGAATACTTTTACCAGGAATTAATTTTTTAAAACTTTTGTCATTGACTATGGACAAGGGAGGGGTTGTGTTGCAAATAAAATCCAAAATGTCTTGATTAAAAGAGCATTTGCGGCCTACGATCTGCCTTCTTTCTTCTTTTATTGACTTGAAGTCGCAAAATTTTTGTGGATGTTCCTTTTTCAAATGCTTGATAAAATTGGAGCTAATACGAAGCGAACCTTTTAGTTTTTTTCCGCACACTTGACAATCACCAATCAAGCCACACATTCTTCTTTGATGTGGAGTTTTGTTCATCTGCATTTTAATGAAATTAACATACCATTAGCAAGAGTATAACAAGTAAAGTGATGTTATTTGGTATTTTTTTAAACATACCGTCTCCACAATTTTGAAAAACTTCTCACAAAAGAGAATCTTATTGACACCAACCAATTCTTCATTTATCAACGAATCTGGTGTACTTGAAGTTTCACTTAAATGTTCATAGCTAATATCGTGACTTATTTGTGCGCTCCGACCGTTTGAACAACTTGGAGTATTTTGCTCGCAAACGAAATCTGGATCATTATTGGAATCATCACTATTGAAATTTACTGCATTCATATTAATATATTTTTCTTTTTTAATTTTTGCAATTTAGCACTTAAAATTTTTAAAATAGTTTTTTCGATTAACATAAACTTGCAAGCTTATGACCGAATTATATAAGAATCACCTGTTTTGTTCATTGATAGCGAACATGGAAAATTTTTACAAAAAATGTTACAGTCAAGCGAACCTGACTTGTTGATACCCTACTACATGTATGCAAATTATTCATTCTTCTTAATTTAAAGTACACTTAATAGTATACTGAATTAAACTTTATTTGGCAGATAGACGGGCGTGGGTTAATCGATTCTGATAAGGCAGCTGTTAATTTATGTAAAAATAACATATCATATACATTATCATATAACCTCTATGTTGTATAAATATGTGTAGCTTGTAATAAATATTTATTGGTCTGTTTTTATGTTTGCTTCTTCATACAATTCGTTTGTTTGGATTGTACGACAGTTACAGTTATGAGGAGATGATTTTGTTATATCGCACACTAAATGCAAAGTGTCACAACTCAAAATTTTCAATCGGGGTTTTCTGTGTATTAATTCATAATTATTATCAAATACATTATAGTCATAATACAAATTTGTTTTAAGATTATATTTCACGCAAGGTGGCTTTTCTTTATTGGTGATCTCAATCCCTTCATAATACTACACATATTTTCACAACATTTTTATTTGAATCTTTGCTGAATATTTTTGTTTTTAAGTTATGACTCTTTCGTGCCATATGCTTCTTTTATTTTTCTGAGGATCGGCAGATAATCCAAAACTAAAAACATTTATAGGGTACATAAATGAAAAAAATATTTTTACTAAAATTTTTCCAGTAATCAGTAAAAAAATATTTTTACTGCAAATTTTTTCCAGTAATCAGTAAAAAAATATTTTTACTGCAAATTTTTTCCAGTAATCAGTAAAAAAATATTTTTACTGCAAATTTTTTCCAGTAATCAGTAAAAGTTTACTGGTACTGCAAACTTAATTTCATTATCAGTAAAATTTTACTGATTACTGCTGCTTGTAATGCAGTAAATATATAATGCAGTGTGCCCATCAATGGAAAAATATTTTCAAGAAGGAACCTTTGTATCGCAGCGGAAGTGAACTTTTTGAGCGGTTGAAGCCAGTGGAATTTACTAAAGTGGTCAAGAACAATACATACGCCAATATGGCCATTTTTACTACGAGGGTATGGTCCGAGTAGATCGATATACATCTTCTGGAAAGGACGACAAGTCGGGACTTGAGCGCCCATTAGAGGACGTAGAATAGTGTTTGGAGTGTTATTCTCTTTGCAGATATTGCACTGCCGAATCTACTCGCGTACATCTTTTGCCAAACCAGGCCAGAAAAGATAACGTCGTAACTTTTCAATGGTCTTATGTATGCCCGCATGAGAAGACGTAAGGCTATCATGGGCTTGTTTCAGAACATCGATTCTTAGCCTTTCGGGCACCCATAACTTCCAAACCGTTTTATCTCTGAGCTCCTCTCCTACATCATGTTCGGTTCTTATATAAAGAAATTTGTTTTCAATTTTAATATCAGGGCAATTTTTTCCGTTTTGCTTAAATGTCGTTTTAAGTGTGGTATAGGAATTATCATTAAAAGCGTCTGATTCAAGATCTATAATCGGACTCATATCCAATTCTGAAACTTGATTGTCACATATCCTGGATAATGCATCGGGAACTATATTCTCCTTTCCTTTGCTATGTAATTTGGAAAATTTGAATTGCTGCAATCGAAATATCCAGCGTGCGAGTCTACCCGAGACATTTTGCTGGCGCATCAACCAAAGTAAGCTTGAATGGTCAGTTACTACTTCGAACTCTTGAAGTTCCAAATAACACCTAAACTTTTCAATAGCTAGTATTACGGCTAAGCACTCACGCTTGGTGACACTGTAATTGCGTTGGCTGCGATTTAATTTCTTAGTCATAAAAGCTATAGGCTTTTCTTCGTTTGCTTCGGACAATTGAACTAAAACGGCCCCAATGCCAAAAATGCTGGCGTCGCAACGCAGGTAAAATTTTTTTTCGAAATCCGGGTTGCTTAATACGGGGGCCGTTGTCAAAATCTTCTTTAATTGGTCTATCGCCTGCTGAGCTTCCGGCGTCCATAAAAACTTCTTCTTTGTGGACAGCACTTCGGTGATTGGATAGGTGATGTCAGCGTACCATCCACAAACACCGAGGAATCCACGCACTTGCTTTAGATTTTTAGGTGAAGGCCAATGTACAATGCAAGATACTTTAGCTGGATCTGTATGAATTCCTTCGTAACCAATGACATAGCCTAAGTAGTTAATGCGGGTTACGCAAAATTGGCTTTTGGCTATATTAAGAGTCAAATTTGCTTCTCGAAATCGTTCTGCTAACCGAACTAGCACCGCGAGATGTGACGAAAAGTCTTCTGACACAATACAAAGATCATCAAGATAGCCAAACACGCAGTATCGAAGATCTGGGGGTATAATTTCATCCATCAGACGACACATAGTGGACATCGTTTAGTTTGCGAGCATCTAGACAAAGACGAACTTTATTGGGTTTAACTACTAGACGCATCGGTGAGCTCCAAGCACTTACGGAAGGTTCGATTACATCAAGTTGAAGCATACGATCGATTTCGTTATATAATAACTTTTCTACTGCCGGGCTAACAGGGTAAAAGCGCTGTTTCACTGGCTTTGCGTCTTCTACATCAATGTGATGTTGTATTAACGTGGTACGACCTAAACTTTGACTAGCATTAGGAAATACATTTTTTTCGATTTCTAACTGTTGACATTGTTCGTGGCTTAAATGATATGCGTTTGTGTCGTTAGCTCTAGTTGCTTCTACAGTGCTATCTAGTGAGCAAATGATATTTGGGACAAGGGCAAAGGTTTTCCAAAAGTCATGACCTAAAATTAACTTTTGTTTTATGGAGGGGATCACGTAAATTTTCATAGGCATTTTTGCCGATTTATAAGTCATTATGACATTAAGTACTCCTATAATTTTCTGATTTTCCCCATCGGCTTTTTTGGCTTGTGAGGTTAAAGGTTTGAATTCAGGTTTCTGAGAAAAATCTTCTGCTGCAAGAGTTGAACCAATGCAACTTATGTTCGCTCCTGTATCTAAAAGGACAAGTTCATTATAGGTCAGGAAAGAAACTTCAGCATAACTGCGCATGTCCTTTTGGTTACTAAAAATAGTCGATACTAGTAGCTTTCGGTTTTCCTTCACCTCTTGATAAAACTTTCGTAAGCGTAACGTACGCTTACTTATACTCGGATTGTTATTATTAAATATACGATTTCGGACTTCTAAATAGTTTTTGAGCCTATCTTCATATGATCTTAAACGAAGAGCAGCCGGGGTAGGAGGGGATTTTGTATGTATTGGAATAGGAATGGACGACAAGGACTTTGCTTTTTCGGCCGAGCACGGTTTATTTATGCTTTCGGGTTCATCCGGCTGTCGTTGGATGCACCCGTTTGACGGTTTTCCGAAATACGCCGTAGACATTTTGAGCATTGGGGTTTATACACCTTAGGAGTGCCGCACCCATAGCAGAAAATGCGACGCTCAGCCAAGCAGTTTTCCCAAGTATGACCGAATTCCTCACAGTTCCAGCATTGGATTTTTGAAAGGTGATTGCGAAGCGCGGCTAACTCGCCTTCAGGTTCTACTTCTTCGGACCGGGCAACACGCTCTTTCTCAATTGCATATACTTGGCGACGAATACCTGCCGGTCTAGTAATGTTACTATTATCTGCGCGGCAACGGAGCTCTTGAGTTAAATTTTCGCTCATTTGTACTAACCGACGCAAATGTCCTACTGAGTGTATGGGTTGATACTATAGCTTCTGACGAGTTTCCGGAAGTAAATTGTTTTTCAAAATCTCCATAATCTCTTCTTCGTCTATTTGTACACTAGATTTATCAATCAATGACGCCACAGCCTCATAAAAGGATGAAAATGACTCCCCTGGTTTTTGTTTCCGCGACCGAATCATCTCTTTGCTCGTAAACGAGGAACGGTAGTCCTTATAATGCTGTCAGAGAGAAGAACAAATATCTGACCAGACAATACCATCTACTTGTTTATGATATCGCCAATACCAGTCTCTTGCTTTCCCCGCAAACAATATGTACATGTGCTTGCACATTGCCGTAAAGTCGCTGTCTAATGTTTCGTCTGTTAGGGATTTCACTCTATAAATAAACTCTTCTACGCCTAATCCCTCAGCAGCTCCATCGAAGTGTAGATTCCATTTCTGCATGGTGTCAGCTGTAGTTCGCTTAAAAATTGAGGAGGACAGAGACACGGAGGTGTCTCGAACATCTACTGGCATACTTTGAGTATTGGTTGGGCTAACAGTTTGTTGGGAATTCCGAAGTAAATTTAAGTTTAAGGTCGCCATTACTCGAGTTACAGTTTGATCGACCATTTGTTGGACAATCGGGTAATCAACCTCATTACTTTGACGATAGTTCCGGGTGCGCAACGGCCTGCCTATTCTTCTAGTACCGGTGTCTCTAGAGGGAGGAGGTTCCGCTTGATTTGTGCTTTGACTAGCGTCTAGAGCAGAGGATGGGCCCGCACTCACATCTAAATTACGAGGCCCTAGTGCGTCGGTAGGCATAGCAAGTGGAACTGGGTTCCTAGACTTAGCAAAGCTTCTAGTCATAATTCTCTGGTCACTCGGTATGCTCAGATTACATTTTGGTCCTACTCGGGGGGAGCAATTACCAACAACTAATCTTAGATCTGTTTGGTTTATGATTTTGTCACAAATGTAACAACTTGTATGCTCTGCTAGCCAACCTTCCAAACAAAGTTTGTGAAACGCGTGCGTACAAGTTAACACGTAACATGGATGGGTGTCATTTATATCCTGTTTACAGATGGCGCACTGGTTGTAGGTTGCAGAACCTGTCGGTTGTGTATTAGAAGGGCTGTGTTCTAAAGGCATTTTGATATGAACAAATTTTCCTGGTTTCGACTTTAACTGATAACAAAACAGAGGTAAAGCAAAACAATCAATATGACATGTTAAGTAGGAGGAGTGGTAGAAAAGGTTCCTTATTAAAAAAAAATTGAACTAATGTGTGTAAAATAGGAACGGTCCCAGATCGCGCTTCTACGGAATACCTTGCTTAAGCAATTCGACAGGTGTACACTCAAGCAGTGTACTCACCTGTTCCAGGCAACTAATTAATCAGGCATCTACCGAGCAGATAACAATCACTAGCAACCCGTTTAACAGTACGGTTTAACCAAATCACCTTCAGCTGAACTAAAAAAAATCTAACATAGGGACATTCAGTATCGGTATCCGACTTCACCAAATACGCAATATTCTGACAATGTATGTGAAAGTATTTAACAGTCCAGTCTCCCAAAGAGAAAGATAAAAAAAAAGAGCTTTGTTTGTGCGACTGTAGGACAGCAGCTGAAAATTACTATCGAAGTGAGGAGTGGGGTTGATCCTAACATAGCCATACACACTCCTCGGCGTGGTATCCGGACAGAATAACCAGCATCGCAAGATGGAGCACTACCTTAGGACTTCAGCATCACCGCCTGCGGACATAAGACTGATCTGATCTAAATATCATCATCAGGTATGATACTAATACACACTCCATGTTTAGATTTTCACACAAACCGAAAATGTGCGACAACTAACGACGGATGGAAGTCTTGCAGAATTACTAAGTACTCGGTTCGTATACGAAAAACGAAATCATTAGAATTCTAAGGTGACCAGTTAGAAATCGTCCATCGGTAGCTGCCCCACGTTGGGCGCCAAAAATTTATGTAACCGACCAAGGGGGTTTATGGGATTAAGAGCTTGCATAGCGAGGATGGTAATATTAGGCCCGAGGGCTTTTTATAATCTCCACGGTACAGTTGGGGGGGGGGGGTCGCAGCAGCGGAATCCTCAGGTGCCTTAGCTCTTGCGGAGTGGGGGGGGTTTTTGCTGTCCCTCAACTGTGTAAACATAAACTTTAAATTATTAGGATTCCTTTCTGAGTCTAATGATAAAACGTAAAAAAGGGTGACCACCAGAAGCAGAAGGCTCTGGACAAATGAAACGGAGAAAAAAAAACAAATCCTCCTACCCACATATCTACACGTTGATGTGCGAGGTCACATTCTCATATCGTTATTGTTGAAATGCATTCCTGTGTGCAACGTATATATTCATGCAACTCTGAATTTTTTAGTTAACTTACTTGAATTTGAACTCTCATACAATAAAGATATAATTGTAAGCGTTAGTCGGGTGTAGTGAACTTTACTTGGATACAAAAGGCAAGTCAATTAAGGAAATAAGTTTCAACAGGTTATGGGCCCAGGTGCAAATCCCTGCGGTCAAAGTAAAGTAAATTAAAGTAAAATAATTTAAAGTATTTAAAAAGCGGCAATTAAAAATGAGTGCGTCTCTTTTTAATATCGAGAAGTTAACGGAGTCAAATTACGACTCGTGGAGCATTCAGCTGAGAAGTGTGCTAGTGCATCAGGAGCTGTGGTCCGTTGCGTCTGGAGAAGAAGTTCGTCCAGAAATTGGTGCAAATGACGACAACAAGAAGTTGCTGTTGTGGAAGGCGAAAGATGAAAAGGCGGTGGCCACAATCATTCTCAGTGTTACGCCTATGCAGATAAACTACATACGCAATTGTAAGACGGCTAACGATTCGTGGAATACGCTACGCGAGATTCACAGGCCAAAGGGGCCAGTGCGAAAAGTAACGCTTTTTAAACAATTGCTCGGAATGCGCATGACCGACGGTGAATGTGTACAGCAATATGTTTGTAATTTTACGTCAGTGGCAGAAAAGCTTGCAGAGATAGGAGTAAGTCTCCAAGAAGAATTTATTGTAATAATGTTACTCGCAAGCTTGCCGAAATCATTCGAGAATTTGGTGGTGGCACTGGAGTCACGAGATGAGCTACCAAAGTTGAACGCAGTGAAGGTGAAGCTCATTGAGGAGGGTGAGCGACGAAAATCCACAAATTCTGGATATGCCGAAAGTAGCGTACAGGCATTTATGGCACGAGGAAGAACATGCGCAATACCGAAAAATGAACACGCAAATTCAAAAGAAAACAGTAAGCAGCAAAACAAACGGTATAATTTGAAATGCTTCAGCTGTGGCAAAAAAGGACACTTCGCTGCTCAGTGCAGGGAGAAACAGCAAACGCAAAAACAACAGAAAGGCGAAAACAACAAAAGTAATGGATTGTTCGCAGCGGTCGGTACGAAGTTGCTACATGCCGACGCTTGGTGCGTCGACAGCGGCGCCTCGTCTCATTTGTGTTGCGATCGGGATATGTTCGTCGAATTTGAAAAGTATGAAGAAGCGATCATACTTGCTGGAGACCACAAAATGTTGGCAACTGGCAGAGGAGTTGTGCGTTTGAAGTCCAACATGTTTGACGTTACATTGGTTAATGTATTGTACGTGCCTGGGTTGCAATGCAACTTCATATCAGTTGCAAGAGCGGTCAACAGTGGATACATCGTAGAATTTCGTGGCAATATAGCATCAATCAAGAACCAGCACGGAGGAACAATTTTACGTGCAAATAAGGTCAGTGATTTGTTTATTTTCGAGCCGAATAAAAACACATTGTTTTTTGCAAGGAAATCCGTTGAAGAGGCTATGAAATGGCATTCGCGCTATGGTCATCTCAATTTTGCCAGCCTACGAGAATTGAGTGAAAAGCAGATGGTTAGAGGGATGAAAATTACCATGCCAAGCGACATGTGTTGTACTTTGTGCATGACGAGCAAGTGTACTCAAAAACCATATGGCGATGCTGAAAACCGAGCAAAAGATGTTTTGGGTGTAGTACACACCGATGTGTGTGGCCCAATGAGAAATTCATCGCTTGGTGGTGCAAAATATTTGTTGACATTTATTGATGATAAGACACGCTACGTATTTGTATACTTTTTACAGCGAAAAGATGAAGTATATGATAAATTTAAAGAATTTAAACTAATGGCTGAGCGCCAAACTGAAAAAAAGCTTAAAATACTTCGCAGCGACAATGGTAAAGAATTTGTTAATACAACGTTTGACAAATATCTGAAAGAAAATGGTATAGTGCGACAACTTACCGTGCCCTACACACCGCAACAAAACGGCGTTGCAGAAAGATTCAATCGCACGCTTATTGAAATGGCGAGATGTATGTTAGCAAGTGCGAGTGTAGACGAATCGTTGTGGGCAGAGGCAGTTAATACTTCAGCGTATTTACGAAATCGTGCACCAACAAGAGCGCTAGATAATATGACGCCTTATGAAGCATGGCATGGATATAAACCAACGGTAGGTCATTTGCGCGTGTTTGGTTCACTTGCAGTGGCATTGGACAAGCGGCAGAGCGACAAGTTTAAACAAAAAGGCAAAGAGTATACAATGGTGGGTTACTCAGATACATCCAAGGCATACAGGCTGTTCGATCGAGAGAATAGGCGACTAATTGTGAGCAGGGATGTTTATTTTGTTGAAGCAACAACATTAAAGCAGCGTGGAGAGCTAGACAAGCAGGCAGCGGATGGCGTACAAGAGTATGTACATGTACATGATGCAGTAGCAGAAAGCGACGAAAATGTTAAATCGTTTGCAAGTGATAACGAAGAAGCAGCTTTAGTAGGTAATAGCGACGATGAGTTTGAATCAGCGGAAGAAGAATCAGATACATTACCATTGAGAAGAGGTCCAGGTAGGCCAAGAACTATTCGTAGTGGTGCACCAGGTAGACCAACGAAGCAGTACAATTATTTGAATATATTGCGGTATGAAAATGTTGATGTACCTGACACGGTAGAGCAAGCATTAGCAGGTCAGTACGCTGATGAGTGGCACGACGCAATGAAAAATGAGTATCAATCTTTGCTAAATAATGATACATGGCAACTAGTAGAATTACCTAAAGGCCAAAAGGCTGTGCGTAGTAAATGGGTATTTACATTGAAAAAGGATAAACACGGCAATGTAGAACGTTTTAAAGCTAGATTGGTCGCAAAAGGATGTTCGCAAACGTATGGTGTAAATTATACGGAAACTTTTTCCCCGGTTGTTAGGTATAGCACAGTCAGAATGATGTTTGCAATAGCGGCAGAACATAGATTGCATCTACATCAAATGGATGTTTCGACAGCGTATTTAAACAGCGAGTTATGCGATGAAATTTATATGTGCCAACCAAAGATGTTTGTTAATAAGCGTTTTCCCAATCATTGTTTGCAGCTAAAAAAGGCATTGTATGGACTAAAGCAGTCTGGGCGACAATGGAATTTTAAGTTAGACAGCATATTAAAGAAAATAGGTTTCAGTTCGTGCGAAAGCGAGCCGTGCGTGTATATTAAACACAACCATGGTCACATAAATATTCTAGCAGTCTACGTAGATGATTTGCTAATCGCAAGTTCCGACTTCAAGCAAATGCAGCAAATAAAGAGAAGCATTGCTAATGAAGTTGAGGTAGTAGACAAAGGGCCAGTGCAGCATTTCCTGAGTATGGAAATAGATCGTGATGGTGAGACTGGATCTATAAGTATTGGACAAAGAACGCATATACAAAAGTTATTGAGCGAATTTGGTATGGATAATTGTCGATCTATAGCTACTCCATTAGATGCGGGTCATCAGGTGAATTGCAATAAAGAATCATGCAAGAAGGCTGATCAGACGCAGTATCAGTCGTTAGTGGGTTCGTTAATGTACTTAGCCATTTGTACGCGACCGGACATTTTACATTCAGTGTGTAAACTCGCGCAACGTAATAACAATCCACATGCAGAACATATGGCAGCAGCTAAGCGAATCTTACGCTACCTGTGTGCTACGCAAGAGAAGCAGTTACGGTATCACAGAACAGGCAACGAAATTGAATGTTTTGTCGATGCAGATTGGGGCGGAGATGGTAGTGACCGTAAATCGTACACGGGCTATGCAGTTTTCTTCGCTGGTGGTGTATTTTCGTACGAGTCGAAAAAGCAACCGACGGTAGCCCTTAGCAGTACTGAGGCAGAATATATGGCACTTACTTCTGCGGTGAAAGAAGCTATGTATTTGAAACAGCTGTTGGGAGAAATGAAACTTCAATGTCCGAAGGCGATGGTGCTGAATGGTGACAACTTAAGCGCAATGAATCTTGTAAAGAATCCTGTATACCATTCGAGAAGTAAACACATCGATATCAAATATCATTATATAAGAGATGTCTATCGAGGAGGCGATATCGATTTAAAGTATTGTTGCAGCAGTAATATGGTAGCTGACATATTAACTAAGAACTTAGCTAGACCTAGCCATGATAAGTTTACTAAGATGTTAGGTTTAAGTTAAATATGTAAAATATTTTTTTTTTTGTTTGTAATGCACGAATATGAACGTTGAGGAGGCGTGTTGAAATGCATTCCTGTGTGCAACGTATATATTCATGCAACTCTGAATTTTTTAGTTAACTTACTTGAATTTGAACTCTCATACAATAAAGATATAATTGTAAGCGTTAGTCGGGTGTAGTGAACTTTACTTGGATACAAAAGGCAAGTCAATTAAGGAAATAAGTTTCAACAGTTATAAATCCAAATTAACATTTATTCATTTTCAAAAATTCTTACTGGCAAAGGAATTTGATTCGCCTACTTCAATCAACAAGCATTTCGTAAACTAAAATTGTTCAATATTTTCGTAATATGAGTTCATTAACGATTATTAGTTACTATTAAAATTTACAACGTATGTTAACAATTATAATATGGTTTCTATGATTTTAAACTTTTACAGCGTTTACAAACACCTATGCGAATATATTATATAAAGTGTGCATCATAATATGGCCGATATTGTATGAACTAACTGGTTAGTGTCGACTTGCTTTTATACTACTTGAAATATCGTAACTAGGCAGAGATTTTTGCAGTGTTTTTGTGTCTTTGCCTGCGTTTGATTTTGTCTTTAGTTGTTCTTTTTTTTTTTTTTTTCTTTTGTTTTGCTTCGCTACGCAAGGTCTTTATGTTCGTTAAAATCGTTGCGAAGGGAATAGATATATATGTACATATGTATGTGACACTGTGACCAAATCGACAACTGCTCAAAACGCATCTACGCTCTCCCACGCTGACTGTGGTATACATACATACATATATACTTGGGCAAGGGCGCTCGCCACTGTTACATATCTACATACAGATAAGAATACGCAGGTCGATTTGGATCGGTTTACCAAATTGGAAAAAATGCAAAAGAAAATAGAGAGGAAAATTGGACATCACTTACTTTTACATGCGCAGCTCCCACATTGAAAGGCCTTCCACCGTGGTAAGTAGTTGTTGTCTCGCGATCGTTTTATATTTTAAGGTGGGTCGTTGGTTATGGCGAAATTGTTATTTAATGCACAATTTTTTTTTTGTATATTTTTTCTGTAGATTTTAGGGCAAATAAAGAAAATTTGGTTTTGGGGTTTCTTTTTTTGTTTTTTTTTTTTGTTTTTTTTTTTTGTTTTTTTTTCTCACTCTAGCCACGACATCAATTTTAGATAACTTGGTAAGCTACTTGTTTGCTACGCGGCTCAAACCATATACTTTTGCACATTTCATTTTACATAGTTGTTTTTCGTGAGTGATATCAGTTATTAAAAAAAATGTTTTTTTTTGTTTTTGATCTTCTACTATTATGCATAGATCAATATATATCAACTAGAATTCAAATTTCAATAAAAAAACTCTATTTTTAAGTTCTTTACTCTTTTTTTTCAAATCAAAATCACTAGTTAACGCACTAGATATTAAAAACCACTTTCTTGAATTTCATAATCTTTGCTAGAAAAGTAAATTTTTTTCCTCTTTTATAACTAAGATATGCCCAGTAATGTATAGGCAGTCACTATTCTTCCGGGGCGCTGACATCTTGGTCGCGGGGGCCAGATTGTAGTGGGATCGAAAGCGTGGCGCACCCACTCCGTGCAAATTGCTCCTCACAACCCGGCAGCAAGTTTATGATTCCCGGTAGGTTGAAAATTGGGCCAACCGGTGTCTTCTAAATACACGGACGTTTGATAGCCAAGCCATAAAACAGGCAATCTGCACCCAGGCCGGAAGATATGGAGCTCGGGCAGTATTTAGCTTAAACCGAAAACTTTTTCCTGGACCTCACTGGTTGGTGGTTTAACCAAAAAACCAGAGTCCGTCGATGCGGTCTATGTCAGCACGTACTAGCGCGTTATCAGAACTTAGCAATCCAAAAAAAGAAGGGCAATTGTCACCGCATGGTCGCTTATAAAGGCTTCAATTCCAGTCAAATTTTCTCTATACTTTTGTTATTTTGGAAAATGAGGTACCGTTGGGAGAGGTGTCAGCGCTAGCGTTCTACACAAATTTCCATGGGATATAGTGGTAAGCAAGTATGTTCTGTATGCGTATTCTTACGAGTATGACTAGGCTTGTGCGTGTAAGTATGTACATACACCGCTGAGTTATTTCGCTTACACAAGCGCCCGCTGACAATCTCCCATCCTATGCAACAGCTGTTGGATTGAGCTTTTTAATGGGGATAACTTGAGCTTTGATCGCAAGATAATATGATTGTTACACTGAGAAAAAAATTTGCGACCATTACAGGGCCATCGCGCAGTCATCTCAAACGATCAGTTTGCATATTTGTAGAATCTTCACCATTGCGCTGTTTTGGCGATGTTCCAAACTGGAGCTGATTGAGTGGTAATTTCAAGGCATAATGTGCAGTTCGTATACCTTCTAATAATCTTGCAGCTATTCCAGATGAAGCCAACGTCAGGGCTACTTCATATTGTGATCTGATCTTTGCCAATAGCAATGAAATAAGAAAAGTTTTTCCTGTCCCTCCGGGAGCATAAAATGTTTAAAAGGAAAGTAAGTAGAACATTTTATATGGGAAAATTAAATTGTGGTGTTTACTATCTTCCTCTCAATTTTTCTAAATTTTCACACCGTTTAAATCTTCCCTGGACTACGACATACATTTCAAATCAAAATAACCTAAATCTGTCGAGCCTTTCCCGAGTTTTGGCGAGACATACGAACAGCAATTGATTTTTATATATATAGATTTGTCGGAATTGGTCAGATCGGAAGACTATAACGTATAAAGGAACCAATTGTTCTGATATTAGCAAGAAGATTAAAATTTTGCAAGAACATCCGTTTCTGTTAGTTCTATATACGCAGTGAAAATCATGTTGATCAAAGAAATATAACATAAAGCTCCCATACAACCGATAGTTCAGATATTGCACTTTCGGACATAACTCTTTTATTTAATCAGCTAACGACTTGAAATTTTGCAAAAAAGAGATATAATCATAAAGATCAGAGAAATAAAGCATATAGCTCCCATACAACCGATTGTTCAGGTATACCATTTAGCAGTAAAAATCATTAAGATCGGATAAATATGATATTTCTACATCTTTATTAAGCGCGGTATATCTTGCTTACATGAATCTTATTAGATCGGATAAATATAACATATAGCTCTCATTCAACCCATAGTTCAGATATTGCATTTTGTGCCATAACTCCTTCTTTTAATCAGCGAAAGACACACATATTAATTATTTTTGGACTGTTATTAGTATTATTATTATACAGTATGTGTTAAATAGCTATTTATATTGAGAAATATAAACGTGGGCTTCTTAAAAAAATTGTAATTAACAATATGTTGTTTATTGGATACGTTTAATGGGTTACAAGTTTGAAAGATTTGTGCTCGGCGATAATTTAAGTATTCAGAGTGGACAAGTATATTTCGGTCTATTAAGTTTTAGTGAGTTAATCTTGTGTGACCAACTCTTAATCTTACGTATTTTGTGAGGTTCAGTCGTGTTAGGGTTGGAATAAATGTTCGGAATAGAAGTGAAAATCATAAAGATCAGAGAAATAAAACATACCACCGATTGTTCAGATATTACATTTGGCACCAAACCCTCTCCATTTTAGCCGATAAAGACTTTAAAACATACACAAATATTAATTATTATTTGGGCTATTATAGCAGTCGAAATCATTAATATCGAAAGGTATGAAGCATAGCCGAAGACAGCCTTTTTTACTTGTTTAGATTTATTTCATTTGTTTTCTCGTGTAGAAAAACCACGTTGCATGATCGGCCACGTTTATATAAATAGTTCGCACATTAATTTTTATACCCGAGCGTACTTGTACACAAGGGTATTATAACTTTGTTCCGTCCGTCCGTCTGACAGTGGTTACAATAACTTGAGTAAAAATTGAGATATCTCAATGAAATTTGGTACATAGATTGCTCTTTGGACAAGGTAGGTTGTTATTGAAAATGGTCAAGATCGGCCAATAACCACGCCCACTTCCCATAAAACGGAGGTTGCAAAACTTCATTTATTCGGTATCTATTAAAACATATTAAGTGAAATTCGGTATATGGAGCGATTTTGAACAAATAAATTAGGTATTTATGTAATTTTGAAAAATAGGCGTTGCCACTCCCACTTAGGAAAAAATGGCTGTATCTCAAAAACGGTGTAAGGTATCGTCACAAAATTTAGTGAACAAATTTTTCTAAATATCGCAGTTATCAGCGTTAAAAATTTTTGGAATGGGACCGTAACCTCGCCCACCTCCCATATAACGGAAATTTTGAAAAATGCAAACATTTAGTTTTTTCTTTATCTATTGGAACATATTAATTAAAATTTGATATTTAGAGAGATAGTTAATTAAGAAACTTGATTTTTATGAAATTTAGAAAAATGGGCGTCACCACGCCCACTTATAAAAAAACGTCTGCAGGTATCTCAATAACGATGTAAGGTATCGTCACAAAATTTCGTGAACATATTGTCCTTGATACCATTAGCATTATCGTCAATAATTTTTGTAATCGGACCATAACCACGCCCAAATTCGATATAACGGAAATTTTGATAAAAGCAAAAAACGTCGTTTATCCGTATTCAATTGAGTAAAGTTTAATACTAGTGGCGAGTTGAAACAAAGAAACGGGGTTTTTATAAAATTATGGGCACCGTCCATACAAAAATACATCGCGAGGGTATACCAAAATCGGTTTCGCCCGAATTTAGCTTTTCTTACTTGTTTTATTTAATTTTTAAATTTCTAAACGAATTCGATTTCAAAATTACGTTCATTCTCTTCAATAGACAAATTAATTTTTTTTAGTCAAGAGAGATAATCTAGCCACAGTGCTGTTTATTTTTCTCTTCTCAATGCCTTCTCGAATGGGCCAGAAATCTTTAAAGTAATACTTTAAACATCTGAGTTGAAAATGTTTACGTAATCTTGTACCGTAAATAAGAAGCCAAAAAATCACAATATATAAGCAAAGAAAAGTTTATTGTATAATAAAAGTACAATTGCGATGAAGTTTCCTTTCACATTATAAATTGAATATGTTTTTAATAAACCAGGTACGAACTACGTTTGAATATATATACATATGTACATATGAGGCATTCATAGTTATGTTTTATAATTTAACATTCGGTGTTCTCATTCTTTTGATTTATATGTTGACGTGTGGACTCGAAGGTGGACAATTTAGAGCTTTTAAATGGCAGTATTAAATAAAAAAACACCAAAGTACATGATTTCATATTTTAACAGCCCTACCACTTTTATATTTGGCGTATATCGTTAGCTAACTGCTCACTGTTTCCTGTTCCCATATCAACACCCACTAGCTGATTAGTATTACTTCAGAGCTTGATATAACTGCCTAAGAACAATCCACGTGACGATATGACCAGCATCACTGATACCTATTATAGGTAGCTTAGCCGTCCGATGTCGCCATTTCTAAATGTTATTTTAAAATTAATTTTGTAATTCTCTTCGCTTGCTTTATTTGTGCGTACGCGTTCCTATTTGTTTTTCAAACAAACAAGTTGACATTAGCTTGTGAAAAATCCAATTGTGTTTAGAGCATCACTGCACCCCTTATATAGTTGGCTGACCTCCCTTTATATTTACATCTTAAGCTCACTTTCTCTTATTCTCATACTAGCTAGCTAGCATCATAAAGATTCCAGTATTTGGGGATGAGGCTATATAAGAACTATTCATTTGCTGGGCAGCGACCGACTAACTGCCCATCATCACGACTACCATTTTAATAGTTGGCTAACCTCCCTTGGCCGCTGTGGTCGCGTGGGTAGTGGTGCGTGCTATAACTCAATATCCCGCTGAGTTCGATAGGTCCTTCCATTTGTGTTAGAATATAAAGACGCACACTACAAATGGTAGGAGGAGCTCGTCCAAATACTGAGCTATATAGGGTAAGCGCCAAATTAATATTATTATTATATTATTAACCTCCCTTAATGGTACCTCTCTCCTTGATGTTGCGGTTTTCCCAAATATTGTAGGTGTGCGGTTTTTCCAAAGAAATGGAAGATGACGGATTTGGTAGGCAAGAGGCATAGCTTAGTTGTTGGACGCACGTACTCTCCATTGGAAGTCGTTATTGTCACAACTCGCACGTGAACATCAGGGTGACATCGAATTACTTTTGCGAGCGACCACTTCGTAGGTGGAGTATTCTCGTTAAAGACAGACACGATATCTCCTTCTTTGAAGTTGCGCGAAGGCCTAAACCATTTAGCACGACGTTGCAAACTGACGAGATACTCGTCTCTCCAACGACGCCAGAAATGCCGCCTTATTATAGAAATTAATTCCCATCGCTGGTGAAGGCTGCCACGGAACCCTTGACCCTCAGATTCAGGGAGCGACTTATGAACCGTTTGAACGCGTTGAGAAAGCCTGGTGCGGATAAATCTCCTACTAACTCTAGATGCATGGCGCCAGTACACATGCAAATAAATGAACAAATGTACCCTTTCTTGGATCTCGCCCCTCTCCCATGGGTAAACTTGTACATATGTATAAGGGCCAGCGAAGTCTACGGCAGCGCGTGCGAAGCAGCGAACATAAGTAGTCCGGGACACAGGTAGGTCACCCATGGATTGTGTAGAAGTTCTGCGATTGAAGCAGGTCATTTTACGCACTTATGATAGATAGTGCGAATTATCCCGCGGGCGCCAATCACCCAATAGCGACGTTGCAATACAACTTTCATGATGCGAGGACCTGCATGCAGGGTAAACTGATGAATGTCGGAGATAATTAGCTTTGACAGCGGAGAAGTTTTTGGCAAGACGATTAGATGCTTGACGTCTTGCGCGACATCTGAGAATTTCAATCGCCCTCCAACGCGTAGGACACCGTTTTGATCCAGAAATGGCTGCAAGCGCACAGGCTACTCCGTAGGGGGATTGCCTTTTTTACGCTGCAATTAGAAATTTCATTAGGAAAATAGTAGCGTTGTGTATACTTAACCAAACGAATTTCGGCTTCCGACATCTCCCGACAGTTTGGAGGACCACATTGCTTCTCAGCAACACGTTTAGCAGCAGGTCGGGTTTTAGCGATAAATCGTAGCACATAAGCGATGATGCGGCGCAGCTTGGAATACGAGGAATATTTCACAAATATCGACCAATGGTCGTTTGAACTCGTAACGTTAGCGAAGACTTTATGTCTAATACCCAATTCGGTTGTGTGCTGGCTTAATTCAGTCCGCTGCCAGAACTGGTCTGTACCTTTCAAAAATGCGGGACCGTTCCACCACAGTAGGTAGTCCAACAGCTCGGGCGGCGATATACCCCTAGATGCGCAATCTGCCGGATTCAACTCAGAACGGATATGATTCCAACAATCTGGAGGCAGAGTTTCCTGAACATCTGCAACGCGGTTTGCTATGAAGGTCACCCATCTGCTTGGATGCGCCTGTAGCCACGCCAATGTGATGGTTGTATCGGTCCAAGCATACAGCGGGTAGCGGATGTCGCCCCAACTGTGTAATACACTTCGCATCAGTTTAGCGGCCAGATGAGCAGCGCACAGCTCTAGACGGGGCAGAGTCGTTGTTTTGAGCGCCCCAACTGTGTAATACACTTCGCATCAGTTTAGCGGCCAGATGAGCCAGATGAGATTACATGGATTGCTCTTTGGACAAGGTAGGTTGTTATTGAAAATGGTCAAGATCGGTCAATAACCACGCCCACCTCCCATATAACGTAAATTTGTGAAAAATGCAAAAACTCATGTTATTCGGTATCCATTAAAGCAAATTGAGTGAAATTTGGTATTTGGAGCGATTTTGAACTAAGAAATTAGGTATTTATGAAAATTTTAAAAATGGACGTTGCCACGCCCACTTATTAGTTATCGTCACAAAATTTAGTGAACTTATTTTCCTTGACATCGGCATTGTCGTAGAAAATTTTTGAAATCGGATCATAACCACGCCCACTTCCCATAAAACGGAAGTTTTGGAAAATGCAAAACTTCATTTATTCGGTATCTATTAAAACAAATTAAGTGAAATTCGGTATATGGAGCGATTTTGAACAAATAAATTAGGTATTTATGTAATTTTGAAAAATAGGCGTTGCCACTCCCACTTAGGAAAAAATGTCTGTATCTCAAAAACGGTGTAAGGTATCGTCACAAAATTTAGTAAACAAATTTTTCTAAATATCGCAGTTATCGTCGTTAAAACTTTTTGGAATGGGACCATAACCTCGCCCACCTCCCATATAACGGAAATTTTGAAAAATGCAAACATTTAGTTTTTTCTTTATCTATTGGAACATATTAATTAAAATTTGATATTTAGAGAGATAGTTAATTAAGAAACTTGATTTTTATGAAATTTAGAAAAATGGGCGTCACCACGCCCACTTATAAAAAAACGTCTGCAGGTAACTATCTCAATAACGATGTAAGGTATCGTCACAAAATTTCGTGAACATATTGTCCTTGATACCATTAGCATTATCGTCAATAATTTTTGTAATCGGACCATAACCACGCCCAAATTCGATATAACGGAAATTTTGATAAAAGCAAAAAACGTCGTTTATCCGTATTCAATTGAGTAAAGTTTAATACTAGTTGCGAGTTGAAACAAAGAAACGGGGTTTTTATAAAATTATGGGCACCGTCCATACAAAAATACATCGCGAGGGTATACCAAAATCGGTTTCGCCCGAATTTAGCTTTTCTTACTTGTTTTATTTAATTTTTAAATTTCTAAACGAATTCGATTTCAAAATTACGTTCATTCTCTTCAATAGACAAATTAATTTTTTTTAGTCAAGAGAGATAATCTAGCCACAGTGCTGTTTATTTTTCTCTTCTCAATGCCTTCTCGAATGGGCCAGAAATCTTTAAAGTAATACTTTAAACATCTGAGTTGAAAATGTTTACGTAATCTTGTACCGTAAATAAGAAGCCAAAAAATCACAATATATAAGCAAAGAAAAGTTTATTGTATAATAAAAGTACAATTGCGATGAAGTTTCCTTTCACATTATAAATTTAATATGTTTTTAATAAACCAGGTACGAACTACGTTTGAATATACATATATACATACATATGAGGCATTCAAAGTTATGTTTTATAATTTAACATTCGGTGTTCTCATTCTTTTGATTTATATGTTGACGTGTGGACTCGAAGGTGGACAATTTAGAGCTTTTAAATGGCAGTATTAAATAAGAAAACACCAAAGTACATGATTTCATATTTTAACAGCCCTACCACTTTTATATTTGGCGTATATCGTTAGCTAACTGCTCACTGTTTCCTGTTCCCATATCAACACCCACTAGCTGATTAGTATTACTTCAGAGCTTGATATAACTGCCTAAGAACAATCCACGTGACCATATGACCAGCATCACTGATACCTATTATAGGTAGCTTAGCCGTCCGATGTCGTCATTTCTAAATGTTATTTTAAAATTAATTTTGTAATTCTCTTCGCTTTCTTTATTTGTGCGTACGCGTTCCTATTTGTTTTTCAAACAAACAAGTTGACATTAGCTTGTGAAAAATCCAATTGTGTTTAGAGCATCACTGCACCCCTTATATAGTTGGCTGACCTCCCTTTATATTTACATCTTAAGCGCACTTTCTCTTATTCTCATATCAGCACTCACTAGCTAGCTAGCATCATAAAGATTCCAGTATTTGGGGATGAGGCTATATAAGAACTATTGATTTGCTGGGCAGCGACCGACTAACTGCCCATCATCACGACTACCATTTATATAGTTGGCTAACCTCCCTTGGCCGCTGTGGTCGCGTGGGTAGTGGTGCGTGCTATAACTCAATATCCCGCTGAGTTCGATAGGTCCTTCCATTTGTGTTAGAATATAAAGACGCACACTACAAATGGTAGGAGGAGCTCGTCCAAATACTGAGCTATATAGGGTAAGCGCCAAATTAATATTATTATTATATTATTAACCTCCCTTAATGGTACCTCTCTCCTTGATGTTGCGGTTTTCCCAAATATTGTAGGTGTGCGGTTTTTCTAAAGAAATGGAAGATGACGGATTTGGTAGGCAAGAGGCATAGCTTAGTTGTTGGACGCACGTACTCTCCATTGGAAGTCGTTATTGTCACAACTCGCACGTGAACATCAGGGTGACATCGAATTACTTTTGCGAGCGACCACTTCGTAGGTGGAGTATTCTCGTTAAAGACAGACACGATATCTCCTTCTTTGAAGTTGCGCGAAGGCCTAAACCATTTAGCACGACGTTGCAAACTGACGAGATACTCGTCTCTCCAACGACGCCAGAAATGCCGCCTTATTATAGAAATTAATTCCCATCGCTGGTGAAGGCTGCCACGGAACCCTTGACCCTCAGATTCAGGGAGCGACTTATGAACCGTTTGAACGCGTTGAGAAAGCCTGGTGCGGATAAATCTCCTACTAACTCTAGATGCATGGCGCCAGTACACATGCAAATAAATGAACAAATGTACCCTTTCTTGGATCTCGCCCCTCTCCCATGGGTAAACTTGTACATATGTATATGGGCCAGCGAAGTCTAGAAGTTCTGCGATTGAAGCAGGTCATTTTACGCACTTATGATAGATAGTGCGAATTATCCCGCGGGCGCCAATCACCCAATAGCGACGTTGCAATACAACTTGCATGATGCGAGGACCTGCATGCAGGGTAAACTGATGAATGTCGGAGATAATTAGCTTTGACAGCGGAGAAGTTTTTGGCAAGACGATTAGATGCTTGACGCCTTGCGCGACATCTGAGAATTTCAATCGCCCTCCAACGCGTAGGACACCGTTTTGATCCAGAAATGGCTGCAAGCGCACAGGCTACTCCGTAGCGGGATTGCCTTTTTTACGCTGCAATTAGAAATTTCATTAGGAAAATAGTAGCGTTGTGTATACTTTCGGCTTCCGACATCTCCCGACAGTTTGGAGGACCACATTGCTTCTCAGCAACACGTTTAGCAGCAGGTCGGGTTTTAGCGATAAATCGTAGCACATAAGCGATGATGCGGCGCAGCTTGGAATACGAGGAATATTTCACAAATATCGACCAATGGTCGTTTGAACTCGTAACGTTAGCGAAGACTTTATGTCTAATACCAAATTCGGTTGTGTGCTGGCTTAATTCAGTCCGCTGCCAGAACTGGTCTGTACCTTTCAAAAATGCGGGACCGTTCCACCACAGTAGGTAGTCCAACAGCTCGGGCGGCGATATACCCCTAGATGCGCAATCTGCCGGATTCAACTCAGAACGGATATGATTCCAACAATCTGGAGGCAGAGTTTCCTGAACATCTGCAACGCGGTTTGCTATGAAGGTCACCCATCTGCTTGGATGCGCCTGTAGCCACGCCAATGTGATGGTTGTATCGGTCCAAGCATACAGCGGGTAGCGGATGTCGCCCCAACTGTGTAATACACTTCGCATCAGTTTAGCGGCCAGATGAGCCAGATGAGATTACATGGATTGCTCTTTGGACAAGGTAGGTTGTTATTGAAAATGGTCAAGATCGGTCAATAACCACGCCCACCTCCCATATAACGTAAATTTGTGAAAAATGCAAAAACTCATGTTATTCGGTATCCATTAAAGCAAATTGAGTGAAATTTGGTATTTGGAGCGATTTTGAACTAAGAAATTAGGTATTTATGAAAATTTTAAAAATGGACGTTGCCACGCCCACTTATTAGTTATCGTCACCAAATTTAGTGAACTTATTTTTCTTGACATCGGTATTGTCGTAGAAAATTTTTGAAATCGGATCATAACCACGCCCACTTCCCATAAAACGGAAGTTTTGGAAAATGCAAAACTTCATTTATTCGGTATCTATTAAAACAAATTAAGTGAAATTCGGTATATGGAGCGATTTTGAACAAATAAATTAGGTATTTATGTAATTTTGAAAAATAGGCGTTGCCACTCCCACTTAGGAAAAAATGTCTGTATCTCAAAAACGGTGTAAGGTATCGTCACAAAATTTAGTAAACAAATTTTTCTAAATATCGCAGTTATCGTCGTTAAAACTTTTTGGAATGGGACCATAACCTCGCCCACCTCCCATATAACGGAAATTTTGAAAAATGCAAACATTTAGTTTTTTCTTTATCTATTGGAACATATTAATTAAAATTTGATATTTAGAGAGATAGTTAATTAATAAACTTGATTTTTATGAAATTTAGAAAAATGGGCGTCACCACGCCCACTTATAAAAAAACGTCTGCAGGTAACTATCTCAATAACGATGTAAGGTATCGTCACAAAATTTCGTGAACATATTGTCCTTGATACCATTAGCATTATCGTCAATAATTTTTGTAATCGGACCATAACCACGCCCAAATTCGATATAACGGAAATTTTGATAAAAGCAAAAAACGTCGTTTATCCGTATTCAATTGAGTAAAGTTTAATACTAGTTGCGAGTTGAAACAAAGAAACGGGGTTTTTATAAAATTATGGGCACCGTCCATACAAAAATACATCGCGAGGGTATACCAAAATCGGTTTCGCCCGAATTTAGCTTTTCTTACTTGTTTTATTTAATTTTTAAATTTCTAAACGAATTCGATTTCAAAATTACGTTCATTCTCTTCAATAGACAAATTAATTTTTTTTAGTCAAGAGAGATAATCTAGCCACAGTGCTGTTTATTTTTCTCTTCTCAATGCCTTCTCGAATGGGCCAGAAATCTTTAAAGTAATACTTTAAACATCTGAGTTGAAAATGTTTACGTAATCTTGTACCGTAAATAAGAAGCCAAAAAATCACAATATATAAGCAAAGAAAAGTTTATTGTATAATAAAAGTACAATTGCGATGAAGTTTCCTTTCACATTATAAATTTAATATGTTTTTAATAAACCAGGTACGAACTACGTTTGAATATACATATATACATACATATGAGGCATTCATAGTTATGTTTTATAATTTAACATTCGGTGTTCTCATTCTTTTGATTTATATGTTGACGTGTGGACTCGAAGGTGGACAATTTAGAGCTTTTAAATGGCAGTATTAAATAAGAAAACACCAAAGTACATGATTTCATATTTTAACAGCCCTACCACTTTTATATTTGGCGTATATCGTTAGCTAACTGCTCACTGTTTCCTGTTCCCATATCAACACCCACTAGCTGATTAGTATTACTTCAGAGCTTGATATAACTGCCTAAGAACAATCCACGTGACCATATGACCAGCATCACTGATACCTATTATAGGTAGCTTAGCCGTCCGATGTCGTCATTTCTAAATGTTATTTTAAAATTAATTTTGTAATTCTCTTCGCTTGCTTTATTTGTGCGTACGCGTTCCTATTTGTTTTTCAAACAAACAAGTTGACATTAGCTTGTGAAAAATCCAATTGTGTTTAGAGCATCACTGCACCCCTTATATAGTTGGCTGACCTCCCTTTATATTTACATCTTAAGCGCACTTTCTCTTATTCTCATATCAGCACTCACTAGCTAGCTAGCATCATAAAGATTCCAGTATTTGGGGATGAGGCTATATAAGAACTATTGATTTGCTGGGCAGCGACCGACTAACTGCCCATCATCACGACTACCATTTATATAGTTGGCTAACCTCCCTTGGCCGCTGTGGTCGCGTGGGTAGTGGTGCGTGCTATAACTCAATATCCCGCTGAGTTCGATAGGTCCTTCCATTTGTGTTAGAATATAAAGACGCACACTACAAATGGTAGGAGGAGCTCGTCCAAATACTGAGCTATATAGGGTAAGCGCCAAATTAATATTATTATTATATTATTAACCTCCCTTAATGGTACCTCTCTCCTTGATGTTGCGGTTTTCCCAAATATTGTAGGTGTGCGGTTTTTCCAAAGAAATGGAAGATGACGGATTTGGTAAGCAAGAGGCATAGCTTAGTTGTTGGACGCACGTACTCTCCATTGGAAGTCGTTATTGTCACAACTCGCACGTGAACATCAGGGTGACATCGAATTACTTTTGCGAGCGACCACTTCGTAGGTGGAGTATTCTCGTTAAAGACAGACACGATATCTCCTTCTTTGAAGTTGCGCGAAGGCCTAAACCATTTAGCACGACGTTGCAAACTGACGAGATACTCGTCTCTCCAACGACGCCAGAAATGCCGCCTTATTATAGAAATTAATTCCCATCGCTGGTGAAGGCTGCCACGGAACCCTTGACCCTCAGATTCAGAGAGCGACTTATGAACCGTTTGAACGCGTTGAGAAAGCCTGGTGCGGATAAATCTCCTACTAACTCTAGATGCATGGCGCCAGTACACATGCGAATAAATGAACAAATGTACCCTTTCTTGGATCTCGCCCCTCTCCCATGGGTAAACTTGTACATATGTATATGGGCCAACGAAGTCTACGGCAGCGCGTGCGAAGCAGCGAACATAAGTAGTCCGGGACACAGGTAGGTCACCCATGGATTGTGTAGAAGTTCTGCGATTGAAGCAGGTCATTTTACGCACTTATGATAGATAGTGCGAATTATCCCGCGGGCGCCAATCACCCAATAGCGACGTTGCAATACAACTTGCATGATGCGAGGACCTGCATGCAGGGTAAACTGATGAATGTCGGAGATAATTAGCTTTGACAGCGGAGAAGTTTTTGGCAAGACGATTAGATGCTTGACGTCTTGCGCGACATCTGAGAATTTCAATCGCCCTCCAACGCGTAGGACACCGTTTTGATCCAGAAATGGCTGCAAGCGCACAGGCTACTCCGTAGCGGGATTGCCTTTTTTACGCTGCAATTAGAAATTTCATTAGGAAAATAGTAGCGTTGTGTATACTTAACCAAACGAATTTCGGCTTCCGACATCTCCCGACAGTTTGGAGGACCACATTGCTTCTCAGCAACACGTTTAGCAGCAGGTCGGGTTTTAGCGATAAATCGTAGCACATAAGCGATGATGCGGCGCAGCTTGGAATACGAGGAATATTTCACAAATATCGACCAATGGTCGTTTGAACTCGTAACGTTAGCGAAGACTTTATGTCTAATACCCAATGCGGTTGTGTGCTGGCTTAATTCAGTCCGCTGCCAGAACTGGTCTGTACCTTTCAAAAATGCGGGACCGTTCCACCACAGTAGGTAGTCCAACAGCTCGGGCGGCGATATACCCCTAGATGCGCAATCTGCCGGATTCAACTCAGAACGGATATGATTCCAACAATCTGGAGGCAGAGTTTCCTGAACATCTGCAACGCGGTTTGCTATGAAGGTCACCCATCTGCTTGGATGCGCCTGTAGCCACGCCAATGTGATGGTTGTATCGGTCCAAGCATACAGCGGGTAGCGGATGTCGCCCCAACTGTGTAATACACTTCGCATCAGTTTAGCGGCCAGATGAGCAGCGCACAGCTCTAGACGGGGCAGAGTCGTTGTTTTGAGCGCCCCAACTGTGTAATACACTTCGCATCAGTTTAGCGGCCAGATGAGCAGCGCACAGCTCTAGACGGGGCAGAGTCGTTGTTTTGAGCGGTGCTACCTTAGTTTTCGAAGAGATCAGCGTTACGGCGACGCTACCATCGATTTGTAGAGTACGCGCATATACAACGGCGGCGTAGGCGCATTCCCGCTGAGTTCGATAGGTCCTTCCATTTGTGTTAGAATATAAAGACGCACACTACAAATGGTAGGAGGAGCTCGTCCAAATACTGAGCTATATAGGGTAAGCGCCAAATTAATATTATTATTATATTATTAACCTCCCTTAATGGTACCTCTCTCCTTGATGTTGCGGTTTTCCCAAATATTGTAGGTGTGCGGTTTTTCCAAAGAAATGGAAGATGACGGATTTGGTAGGCAAGAGGCATAGCTTAGTTGTTGGACGCACGTACTCTCCATTGGAAGTCGTTATTGTCACAACTCGCACGTGAACATCAGGGTGACATCGAATTACTTTTGCGAGCGACCACTTCGTAGGTGGAGTATTCTCGTTAAAGACAGACACGATATCTCCTTCTTTGAAGTTGCGCGAAGGCCTAAACCATTTAGCACGACGTTGCAAACTGACGAGATACTCGTCTCTCCAACGACGCCAGAAATGCCGCCTTATTATAGAAATTAATTCCCATCGCTGGTGAAGGCTGCCACGGAACCCTTGACCCTCAGATTCAGGGAGCGACTTATGAACCGTTTGAACGCGTTGAGAAAGCCTGGTGCGGATAAATCTCCTACTAACTCTAGATGCATGGCGCCAGTACACATGCAAATAAATGAACAAATGTACCCTTTCTTGGATCTCGCCCCTCTCCCATGGGTAAACTTGTACATATGTATATGGGCCAGCGAAGTCTAGAAGTTCTGCGATTGAAGCAGGTCATTTTACGCACTTATGATAGATAGTGCGAATTATCCCGCGGGCGCCAATCACCCAATAGCGACGTTGCAATACAACTTGCATGATGCGAGGACCTGCATGCAGGGTAAACTGATGAATGTCGGAGATAATTAGCTTTGACAGCGGAGAAGTTTTTGGCAAGACGATTAGATGCTTGACGCCTTGCGCGACATCTGAGAATTTCAATCGCCCTCCAACGCGTAGGACACCATTTTGATCCAGAAATGGCTGCAAGCGCACAGGCTACTCCGTAGCGGGATTGCCTTTTTTACGCTGCAATTAGAAATTTCATTAGGAAAATAGTAGCGTTGTGTATACTTTCGGCTTCCGACATCTCCCGACAGTTTGGAGGACCACATTGCTTCTCAGCAACACGTTTAGCAGCAGGTCGGGTTTTAGCGATAAATCGTAGCACATAAGCGATGATGCGGCGCAGCTTGGAATACGAGGAATATTTCACAAATATCGACCAATGGTCGTTTGAACTCGTAACGTTAGCGAAGACTTTATGTCTAATACCAAATTCGGTTGTGTGCTGGCTTAATTCAGTCCGCTGCCAGAACTGGTCTGTACCTTTCAAAAATGCGGGACCGTTCCACCACAGTAGGTAGTCCAACAGCTCGGGCGGCGATATACCCCTAGATGCGCAATCTGCCGGATTCAACTCAGAACGGATATGATTCCAACAATCTGGAGGCAGAGTTTCCTGAACATCTGCAACGCGGTTTGCTATGAAGGTCACCCATCTGCTTGGATGCGCCTGTAGCCACGCCAATGTGATGGTTGTATCGGTCCAAGCATACAGCGGGTAGCGGATGTCGCCCCAACTGTGTAATACACTTCGCATCAGTTTAGCGGCCAGATGAGCCAGATGAGATTACATGGATTGCTCTTTGGACAAGGTAGGTTGTTATTGAAAATGGTCAAGATCGGTCAATAACCACGCCCACCTCCCATATAACGTAAATTTGTGAAAAATGCAAAAACTCATGTTATTCGGTATCCATTAAAGCAAATTGAGTGAAATTTGGTATTTGGAGCGATTTTGAACTAAGAAATTAGGTATTTATGAAAATTTTAAAAATGGACGTTGCCACGCCCACTTATTAGTTATCGTCACAAAATTTAGTGAACTTATTTTCCTTGACATCGGCATTGTCGTAGAAAATTTTTGAAATCGGATCATAACCACGCCCACTTCCCATAAAACGGAAGTTTTGGAAAATGCAAAACTTCATTTATTCGGTATCTATTAAAACAAATTAAGTGAAATTCGGTATATGGAGCGATTTTGAACAAATAAATTAGGTATTTATGTAATTTTGAAAAATAGGCGTTGCCACTCCCACTTAGGAAAAAATGTCTGTATCTCAAAAACGGTGTAAGGTATCGTCACAAAATTTAGTAAACAAATTTTTCTAAATATCGCAGTTATCGTCGTTAAAACTTTTTGGAATGGGACCATAACCTCGCCCACCTCCCATATAACGGAAATTTTGAAAAATGCAAACATTTAGTTTTTTCTTTATCTATTGGAACATATTAATTAAAATTTGATATTTAGAGAGATAGTTAATTAAGAAACTTGATTTTTATGAAATTTAGAAAAATGGGCGTCACCACGCCCACTTATAAAAAAACGTCTGCAGGTAACTATCTCAATAACGATGTAAGGTATCGTCACAAAATTTCGTGAACATATTGTCCTTGATACCATTAGCATTATCGTCAATAATTTTTGTAATCGGACCATAACCACGCCCAAATTCGATATAACGGAAATTTTGATAAAAGCAAAAAACGTCGTTTATCCGTATTCAATTGAGTAAAGTTTAATACTAGTTGCGAGTTGAAACAAAGAAACGGGGTTTTTATAAAATTATGGGCACCGTCCATACAAAAATACATCGCGAGGGTATACCAAAATCGGTTTCGCCCGAATTTAGCTTTTCTTACTTGTTTTATTTAATTTTTAAATTTCTAAACGAATTCGATTTCAAAATTACGTTCATTCTCTTCAATAGACAAATTAATTTTTTTTAGTCAAGAGAGATAATCTAGCCACAGTGCGACATCTGTTGATTTTCAATCGCCCTCCAACGCGTAGGACACCATTTTGATCCAGAAATGGCTGCAAGCGCACAGGCTACTCCGTAGCGGGATTGCCTTTTTTACGCTGCAATTAGAAATTTCATTAGGAAAATAGTAGCGTTGTGTATACTTTCGGCTTCCGACATCTCCCGACAGTTTGGAGGACCACATTGCTTCTCAGCAACACGTTTAGCAGCAGGTCGGGTTTTAGCGATAAATCGTAGCACATAAGCGATGATGCGGCGCAGCTTGGAATACGAGGAATATTTCACAAATATCGACCAATGGTCGTTTGAACTCGTAACGTTAGCGAAGACTTTATGTCTAATACCAAATTCGGTTGTGTGCTGGCTTAATTCAGTCCGCTGCCAGAACTGGTCTGTACCTTTCAAAAATGCGGGACCGTTCCACCACAGTAGGTAGTCCAACAGCTCGGGCGGCGATATACCCCTAGATGCGCAATCTGCCGGATTCAACTCAGAACGGATATGATTCCAACAATCTGGAGGCAGAGTTTCCTGAACATCTGCAACGCGGTTTGCTATGAAGGTCACCCATCTGCTTGGATGCGCCTGTAGCCACGCCAATGTGATGGTTGTATCGGTCCAAGCATACAGCGGGTAGCGGATGTCGCCCCAACTGTGTAATACACTTCGCATCAGTTTAGCGGCCAGATGAGCCAGATGAGATTACATGGATTGCTCTTTGGACAAGGTAGGTTGTTATTGAAAATGGTCAAGATCGGTCAATAACCACGCCCACCTCCCATATAACGTAAATTTGTGAAAAATGCAAAAACTCATGTTATTCGGTATCCATTAAAGCAAATTGAGTGAAATTTGGTATTTGGAGCGATTTTGAACTAAGAAATTAGGTATTTATGAAAATTTTAAAAATGGACGTTGCCACGCCCACTTATTAGTTATCGTCACAAAATTTAGTGAACTTATTTTCCTTGACATCGGCATTGTCGTAGAAAATTTTTGAAATCGGATCATAACCACGCCCACTTCCCATAAAACGGAAGTTTTGGAAAATGCAAAACTTCATTTATTCGGTATCTATTAAAACAAATTAAGTGAAATTCGGTATATGGAGCGATTTTGAACAAATAAATTAGGTATTTATGTAATTTTGAAAAATAGGCGTTGCCACTCCCACTTAGGAAAAAATGTCTGTATCTCAAAAACGGTGTAAGGTATCGTCACAAAATTTAGTAAACAAATTTTTCTAAATATCGCAGTTATCGTCGTTAAAACTTTTTGGAATGGGACCATAACCTCGCCCACCTCCCATATAACGGAAATTTTGAAAAATGCAAACATTTAGTTTTTTCTTTATCTATTGGAACATATTAATTAAAATTTGATATTTAGAGAGATAGTTAATTAAGAAACTTGATTTTTATGAAATTTAGAAAAATGGGCGTCACCACGCCCACTTATAAAAAAACGTCTGCAGGTAACTATCTCAATAACGATGTAAGGTATCGTCACAAAATTTCGTGAACATATTGTCCTTGATACCATTAGCATTATCGTCAATAATTTTTGTAATCGGACCATAACCACGCCCAAATTCGATATAACGGAAATTTTGATAAAAGCAAAAAACGTCGTTTATCCGTATTCAATTGAGTAAAGTTTAATACTAGTTGCGAGTTGAAACAAAGAAACGGGGTTTTTATAAAATTATGGGCACCGTCCATACAAAAATACATCGCGAGGGTATACCAAAATCGGTTTCGCCCGAATTTAGCTTTTCTTACTTGTTTTATTTAATTTTTAAATTTCTAAACGAATTCGATTTCAAAATTACGTTCATTCTCTTCAATAGACAAATTAATTTTTTTTAGTCAAGAGAGATAATCTAGCCACAGTGCTGTTTATTTTTCTCTTCTCAATGCCTTCTCGAATGGGCCAGAAATCTTTAAAGTAATACTTTAAACATCTGAGTTGAAAATGTTTACGTAATCTTGTACCGTAAATAAGAAGCCAAAAAATCACAATATATAAGCAAAGAAAAGTTTATTGTATAATAAAAGTACAATTGCGATGAAGTTTCCTTTCACATTATAAATTTAATATGTTTTTAATAAACCAGGTACGAACTACGTTTGAATATACATATATACATACATATGAGGCATTCATAGTTATGTTTTATAATTCAACATTCGGTGTTCTCATTCTTTTGATTTATATGTTGACGTGTGGACTCGAAGGTGGACAATTTAGAGCTTTTAAATGGCAGTATTAAATAAGAAAACACCAAAGTACATGATTTCATATTTTAACAGCCCTACCACTTTTATATTTGGCGTATATCGTTAGCTAACTGCTCACTGTTTCCTGTTCCCATATCAACACCCACTAGCTGATTAGTATTACTTCAGAGCTTGATATAACTGCCTAAGAACAATCCACGTGACCATATGACCAGCATCACTGATACCTATTATAGGTAGCTTAGCCGTCCGATGTCGTCATTTCTAAATGTTATTTTAAAATTAATTTTGTAATTCTCTTCGCTTGCTTTATTTGTGCGTACGCGTTCCTATTTGTTTTTCAAACAAACAAGTTGACATTAGCTTGTGAAAAATCCAATTGTGTTTAGAGCATCACTGCACCCCTTATATAGTTGGCTGACCTCCCTTTATATTTACATCTTAAGCGCACTTTCTCTTATTCTCATATCAGCACTCACTAGCTAGCTAGCATCATAAAGATTCCAGTATTTGGGGATGAGGCTATATAAGAACTATTGATTTGCTGGGCAGCGACCGACTAACTGCCCATCATCACGACTACCATTTATATAGTTGGCTAACCTCCCTTGGCCGCTGTGGTCGCGTGGGTAGTGGTGCGTGCTATAACTCAATATCCCGCTGAGTTCGATAGGTCCTTCCATTTGTGTTAGAATATAAAGACGCACACTACAAATGGTAGGAGGAGCTCGTCCAAATACTGAGCTATATAGGGTAAGCGCCAAATTAATATTATTATTATATTATTAACCTCCCTTAATGGTACCTCTCTCCTTGATGTTGCGGTTTTCCCAAATATTGTAGGTGTGCGGTTTTTCCAAAGAAATGGAAGATGACGGATTTGGTAGGCAAGAGGCATAGCTTAGTTGTTGGACGCACGTACTCTCCATTGGAAGTCGTAATTGTCACAACTCGCACGTGAACATCAGGGTGACATCGAATTACTTTTGCGAGCGACCACTTCGTAGGTGGAGTATTCTCGTTAAAGACAGACACGATATCTCCTTCTTTGAAGTTGCGCGAAGGCCTAAACCATTTAGCACGACGTTGCAAACTGACGAGATACTCGTCTCTCCAACGACGCCAGAAATGCCGCCTTATTATAGAAATTAATTCCCATCGCTGGTGAAGGCTGCCACGGAACCCTTGACCCTCAGATTCAGGGAGCGACTTATGAACCGTTTGAACGCGTTGAGAAAGCCTGGTGCGGATAAATCTCCTACTAACTCTAGATGCATGGCGCCAGTACACATGCGAATAAATGAACAAATGTACCCTTTCTTGGATCTCGCCCCTCTCCCATGGGTAAACTTGTACATATGTATATGGGCCAGCGAAGTCTACGGCAGCGCGTGCGAAGCAGCGAACATAAGTAGTCCGGGACACAGGTAGGTCACCCATGGATTGTGTAGAAGTTCTGCGATTGAAGCAGGTCATTTTACGCACTTATGATAGATAGTGCGAATTATCCCGCGGGCGCCAATCACCCAATAGCGACGTTGCAATACAACTTGCATGATGCGAGGACCTGCATGCAGGGTAAACTGATGAATGTCGGAGATAATTAGCTTTGACAGCGGAGAAGTTTTTGGCAAGACGATTAGATGCTTGACGTCTTGCGCGACATCTGAGAATTTCAATCACCCTCCAACGCGTAGGACACCGTTTTGATCCAGAAATGGCTGCAAGCGCACAGGCTACTCCGTAGCGGGATTGCCTTTTTTACGCTGCAATTAGAAATTTCATTAGGAAAATAGTAGCGTTGTGTATACTTAACCAAACGAATTTCGGCTTCCGACATCTCCCGACAGTTTGGAGGACCACATTGCTTCTCAGCAACACGTTTAGCAGCAGGTCGGGTTTTAGCGATAAATCGTAGCACATAAGCGATGATGCGGCGCAGCTTGGAATACGAGGAATATTTCACAAATATCGACCAATGGTCGTTTGAACTCGTAACGTTAGCGAAGACTTTATGTCTAATACCCAATTCGGTTGTGTGCTGGCTTAATTCAGTCCGCTGCCAGAACTGGTCTGTACCTTTCAAAAATGCGGGACCGTTCCACCACAGTAGGTAGTCCAACAGCTCGGGCGGCGATATACCCCTAGATGCGCAATCTGCCGGATTCAACTCAGAACGGATATGATTCCAACAATCTGGAGGCAGAGTTTCCTGAACATCTGCAACGCGGTTTGCTATGAAGGTCACCCATCTGCTTGGATGCACCTGTAGCCACGCCAATGTGATGGTTGTATCGGTCCAAGCATACAGCGGGTAGCGGATGTCGCCCCAACTGTGTAATACACTTCGCATCAGTTTAGCGGCCAGATGAGCAGCGCACAGCTCTAGACGGGGCAGAGTCGTTGTTTTGAGCGCCGCAACTGTGTAATACACTTCGCATCAGTTTAGCGGCCAGATGAGCAGCGCACAGCTCTAGACGGGGCAGAGTCGTTGTTTTGAGCGGTGCTACCTTAGTTTTCGAAGAGATCAGCGTTACGGCGACGCTACCATCGATTTGTAGAGTACGCGCATATACAACGGCGGCGTAGGCGCATTCCGAGGCATCTGCGAAGATATGCAACTCCGTAAACGACCCAGCCGTTCCAGATCCAATCCAGCGATTTACCTTCAAATGCGCCAATTGTTGCAATTGCATGCGATGATTAAACCACATTTTTGCGATAGGGTCTGGAACCAGATCGTCCCATTCAACTGCAGCGCGCCAGATTTCCTGGAACCACATCTTAGATCTTATCGGTGCAGGAGCAAGCAAGCCCAGAGGATCAAAAAGAGTACTAGCATCAGCTAAGAATGCTCTCTTTGTAAGAAAAGCGGGTTGTGAATTTAGGTTTACTGCGAATGTAAAGTGATCTCCTTCTATGTTCCATATTAGACCAAGTGCATTGACATCTTCACCATCGACCACGTAGTGCGATATATTTTTAGACGTGTAAGACATACTTTCATTCAGTTCTATACAATTCGATGCCTACTTACGTAGTTCAAAGCCACCTTCTTGTAAAATTTTAGAAACATTTTGTTGTAGCGACTGAAGCTCGACCTCGGAAGATGAACCAGTAAGCAGGTCGTCCATGTAAAAATCTTCCAGGATCACCTCGACGGCTTTCTTGCAGCTATTGGTTAAATACCTTGCACCATAGGTTACGCGTAGCATGCGGTAATCCTCTACGGTCGAAGACGACTCAAAACGCCAAACGGTATGCTTGTCCGATACACAAACTTGGCGGTACATCTTCGCGACGTCAGCGGTCATGGCGTACCGGTGCGTTCGGAAACGCATCAATATTGAATACAAATCTTGCTGTAATTCCGGTCCGATAAAAAGCGCGCCGTTAAGTGAATTTCCCATAGTGGTTTTGGCAGATGCATTAAAAAGTACTCTTAGTTTCGTCGTAACGCTGGACTCGTTTATCACGGGATGGCGCGGCATGTAATATACGTCATTTTTTGTTTCGGAGACAGCTTCCATATGCCCCATCTCAATAAGTTCTCGCATAAAATCATCGTAACGCGATCGCAAGTCGTTCTCACGAGCCAGCCTCCGCTCGATGCGTAACAGATTTCGAACCGCGAGGCGTGATTCGCCCAATGGCACGTTCGGTTTCAGCGGCAACTCCACTAGGAAGCGACCCTCCTGAGTTCTTTGATGCGTGGAAACGAAATGATCTTCACAAAAGCTTTCTTCGCTCGTAAAGTGTACCTGCTGTGGTGATTCTTCCAATTCCCACAGCTTAGTAAGCGCCCGATCCAATTGAACCTCGCAATGCAATGACGGCAAATGAAGTGTGGGCGAAGCAACACTCGTAACGCTCCCGAACAAGGTCCACCCAAAAACTGTTATTTGGGCCATAGGGGTGCCTCTCGGACCCTTTCAAAGATCGCTGCAGATAAGTTCGTTCATCATATCCACGCCAACTAATATATCTATGCAGCCAGGCTTCATATATGACAGGGTCAGGTGCGGCCATTGTTGGGCGTCTAGTTATTTTTGGAAGAATTAATGCGCTAATGGCGTAGAACTCATCCGACCTACCAAAGAGTGAAATGGAGAGTACCGTCTCACCCCGAACGCGACCTCCTTACGCTGTACCGATTCCCGTTACATACACGGATGACGATTTGCGCGGTAAGCCCAACCGCTGCACACATGCTTCTGTAACGAATGATGCATGTGAACCAGAATCAAACAACAACCGGATGGGTTGCCAATCACCTGACGCATCTCGAATTCTCACTAAGGCTGTGGATAATAATATAGTTTTTTGCGTTGACGGTAGCGGGTTAGAACTAGAACTCAAGCAGGATGTCGTGCAGGCAGCAGCAATGTTCATCGAGGGGTTGGCAGAAGATGCGGTAATTAAATTGACGTCGGATGTGGTGCTAGAAGCCGTACAGGCTGCTCGGCGGCATGAGTAGATGCGGTGATAGCGATACTATGAAGCAGGGTGTGATGCCGTTGGTGACATATTCGGCATGCGGATGTGCTATTACAACGATCCTTGTAATGTCCTGGACTTAAACAGTTGAAACAGGCTTTAGATTCTCGCATGAATTTAGACTTTGACGTAGAATCTAATTTGCGAAACTTATCACAAGCATAAATCTTATGATGCGCGTTGCAGTATAGGCAGCGAGTTAGGTTCTGCTCGGGCACAGCGTGAAACACTTTGGTCGATTTGCGCGTTGGTCTGTTCGTGATCGCTTTATCCACCGATATATGAGTTGCGGTGATAATTCCCATTGCTTCCGAGTTTGAAACGCTAGCCTTTTGACCATTTCGTGCACCAACCAATCGTCCCAGAATTCTACAGGGCGACCCAGCGCCTTGACCTCTCGAATGTGTTGTTGAAATGAATCGAGAACACCCTTAATGGCCTCATCGGTGTTGGCTGTAACCTTGCGGATGTCAGCTATGAACTTTAGGTGAGCTCCGATGATTACTCTCATGACTTTGTTGCGTGACTGAAGCAAATTCCAAGCCTCGGAGTAATTTGCATCGCAGATCTTAAATCCACTTATAATGCTAAGCGCGTCTCCCTTTAAACAGCTACGCAAATAATGCAGCTTTTGTCCGTCCGACAACACATTATCGTCACTAATTTTTGAAATCGGACCATAACCACGCCCAAATTTCATATAACGGAAATTTTGAAAAAAACAAAAATACATCGCGAGGGTATACAAAAATAGGTTTCGCCCGAATTTAGCTTTTCTTACTTGTTTTTTTTTTTTTAATTTTAACATGTGAAGTTTTTTCAAAAATTGCAATTTTTGATCAAAAATTTTTGAAAAATTACCATGACATATACTTTAGAATTTTAAACAGCTACGCAAATAATGCAGCTTTTGTCCGTCCGACAACGCATTATCGTCAATAATTTTTGAAATCGGACCATAACCACGCCCAAACTTCATATAACGGAAATTTTGAAAAAAACAAAAATACATCGCGAGGGTATACAAAAATAGGTTTCGCCCGAATTTAGCTTTTCTTACTTGTTTTTTTTTCTTAATTTTAACAAGTGAAGTTTTTTCAAAAATTGCAATTTTTGATCCAAAATTTTTGAAAAATTACCAAATACAAAATTTCACTCAATTTGCATTAATGGATACCGAAAATACGGTACCATTTTTAATATCAACCTACTCTGTCCGAGGGCAATCTATGTACCAAGTTTCATTGAGATATCTCAATTTTTACTCAAGTTATTGTAACAACGGACAGACGGACGGACAGGCAGTCTGGGCTAAATCGATTCCTCTTTTCATTCTGATCATTTTAGTATATATATATATCGATTATTTTTTGCCGTTATGCGAACAAAGTTCGACAGGCAATGGCAAACCTCTGCCATGAAAAAGCTTCTCATAAAATACATCTGCCGTTCGGAGTCGGCACAAAACTGTAGGTCCCTCAATTTGTGGTGTAATATAAAGACGCATACCTCAAATGGTAGGAGAAGCTCGGCCAAACACTATGCTAAATAGTGTAAGCGCCTAAGAATTATTATTATTACTCGCTAAAAACGATTTGATATCAAAAGTATAATCATCAGTTGGTAGTACACTGTGAGTTGCGAGTGTCCAATGAATCGTCTTACCCTTGACAAACCTTTGATTTAAAAACTCTACTGCATTTTCGTATTCACTTGTCGAACAAAAAACAAAAGATTCAATACAAAATTTGCCAACCTTTATTTCTGCCCTGAGAAATGTATTTTAAAATAAAATTCTTCATGCAAAGAAAAGAAAAAGTGCAATAGAAAATATAAAAAATTCCGTACTAATTGGCGAATTTTTGTATATTTTGCCAAACAACTTCTGGTTTTGGACCATCAAGCTTAAAACGAGAGCATTCCCAAATAGCTAAAATTCTATTTTTTTGTACCAAAGTAATGAAAGTAATGAAAGCATTGGTGCTAAAAGGGTAGTGAAGTGCAACACGATGGCTGATCTTCGGATGTGACGCCTCTCCACCTCTCACTATCAATCTCCTTCTTTTTCCTTCACGTCTGGTAGCACTGTTAACCTAAGCCTCGGCTGGGGAACTGATAAAGGAAGGTGAGAACACTCCCCATTTTGGCCTGACCTCTGCTTCGTCCTCGGACTACCCCCTCCTTTACTGTTTGTATTTAGTCGATATCGAGCTGGTGGTTGCGGAATTCTGTTACCTGAGTATGCAGGGGTGATACCCTGCAGAAATGGCTTTCAGGCTAATGCCGTGACTGCCCCCGTCCCGTTAAAACCCTGGCAGGCCTCGAAGTACGTTCCGATCTCGTCGCCATTCAGTTGGTGGTTGTAGGTAACGGTTGAGGCGACCCTCCCGTTTTAGCGCTGGATCTGGCTCTGAGCACCCTACCTCATAAGGGGGGGTGCCAACCCTCGCATGGCCTCCCTGATCCCCTTCTTCATAGATAACCATGGGATCCCATAGCGACTACAACATCGAGGGAGGATAGCGTCTTCGAGTGCGGACCCAAATAGAATGGAAAGGCCAACTAACAAAAAACAAAAAAACCTTTCGTCTTCCCCTCCACGGGGCAAGACAGTGCCGGCGCATGCGCTAAAGGCACCTCTTCGCACAGCGAGCACCTCCGGGTCTGCTTTGGGGGCGACCCCAGGGCGTCCCGTGATCACGGGCGTTATGGTGGGGCCAAGCACCAGCAAAGCTGCAGGGATTGTGCTGGAAACGGCAGGTCGTTCTGTAGCCACTGGCGCGGAGCGCCCATCAAATGCCGGTCTCACGACCTGGCCCAACTGGGGATGGGCGGATAGCAGCCGAGGCAAACCAGGGAAATGTCGCGATGGCAACTACGGGCAATTCCATCCACGGTCGGTCGGGCGGGCGGTCCACACACGCTGAAAAGCGGAGGGCTGCCAGAACGCTCAAAAAATATGAGGGGGTGCCGTTGGAGACGTTGCCCCAGAGTGCAAAGGATGCGGTGGATAGAGCGAAAGCCCTGCTACCCAACTACCAAAGCACAACTGGGGCCTCGGTTGAAGGCAAGGCACCCCTCTCCAAAAGACAGAGATCGTTTGAGGAGCAACAAACAGCTCCAAAGAAGAAATGTATCCGTCCCGGGGTGGCCAGACCCAGCTTTGCTGATGTCGCCAGGAACAGAATCATGATAGGGGTTCTGGACCGCGGCAATGAGCTCGGGTCAATACCAAGGCACCAGTGGAGATGGGTGAAGGCGGCTCTGGTAAACGTCATCCTTGACGTGCTGCTGGAGAACCCTGGAGCCCCTCCCGCGTGCAGAGATGCCGGCTGGTTCCAAGGCCACATTAAGGTTGTGGCCTGCGACGACTCGAGGTCGGCGGCGCTGTACAAGGCCGCCGTCGCTAGGGTTGGGGATGTCTACCCTGGGGCTAGACTTGAGGTGGTTGACTGGAAGGATATAGCAGGAGACAGTTTAACAGGGCGAAAAGGCTGAGTCAGGAATCTGAATGGCAGACCTATAAACAAGTTCTGCGGTCATACAAAAAAGCCCTGCGTGAAGCAAAAAGATCCTCATGGAGGGATTTTTGCACTGGCGTGGAGGGCGTTGGCGAAACTGCCAGACTACGAAAAATCTTGTCAGGTACAACAAACCCAATTGGGTCTCTACAGAGACAGGATGGTTCATGGACAGCGACGGGAAAAGAAACGGTCGAACTACTTCTCGACACACACTTTCCTGGTAGTTTACAGACAATGGAAGTAGACTGTTCCTCTTCGGGCGCAATGGTAAATCTCCCTCTCTCAAAAGAAAGTATCACTTCGGCTTTAAAAAGCTTTAAACCCTATAAGGCTGCCGGGCGAGATGGTATTATACCGGCTCAATTGGTTGCAACGATTGATACAACTACAAATTGGCTACTGAGTATGTTTAGAGCATGCTGCAAGCTAAACTACGTACCGACGGTATGGAGATCTGTTTCTGTGGTCTTCATACCCAAGGCTGGAAAAGCAACACATGCGAACCCAAAGGACTTTAGACCTATAAGTCTCTCATCCTTTGTTCTTAAAACTTTAGAAAGGCTTATAAATAACTTTCTCTCTCTTACAATTGACAAAAGACTATTGTCTAATAATCAGCACGCCTACCTTAAGGGAAAGTCCACGGACACTGCACTGCATTCCCTGGTGAGCTATATCGAAAGGTCCTTCAGTTACAAGGAATTTTGCCTTGTAGCTTTTCTTGACATTGAGGGTGATTTTAACAACATTAGCCCTGAGGCCATAACACATGCCTTAGGAGGGCTCGGTGTAGAGAGCTCCCTGGTTGAATTTATAGAGCAAATGCTCTTGGGAAGAAAGATTACAGCAGAGGTCGGTGCAAACCGTGTTTCGAGACAGGTGTCTCGAGGTACGCCGCAGGGTGGTGTACTTTCACCTCTTCTATGGAATCTGACCGTTAATTCTCTCCTGCAGGAGACGGAATGGGGTGCTGCCAGAGTTGTCGCATATGCAGATGACATCGCCATTGCATATATGGGCAAATTCCCTCAGACCTTGTGTGACTTGATGCAAGGGACACTCCGCGAAGTGAGCAACTGGTCCACGCGATGTGGTCTCAGAGTCAACTCAGAAAAAGTGGAGCTGGTGCTCTTCACTAGGAAATATAAAGTTCCGCATGTAACTACGCCGGAACTTAATGGAATCCGTCTGAACACAAAGAGGGAGGCCAAGTTCCTTGGCGTAACATTGGACATGAAGCTTAGCTGGAGGAATAATATGATCCAGCGATACCAGAAAGCTTCTGTAGCCCTATACTCTTGTAAAAGGGCCATTGGGAAGAGATGGGGTCTGAATCCAAGCGTTTGCCGCTGGATTTACACAGCAGTGGTTAGGCCGATTCTCCTCTACGGAGCAATCGTTTGGTGGCCTGCACTAAGCAGAGCTGCTAATCTCAATCTACTTAGCAAGGTGCAGAGAGCGGGTATGATCTGCATTAGTGGAGCATTGCGAACAACACCAAGCGACGCCTTGAATGTCTTCCTCGACCTTTTACCCTTAGACTTAGTGGGTCAGCAAATGGCGGCTCTTGCCGCGCTTCGGTTAAGGGAGACAGGTCAATGGGAGTCTAGCTTGCGTGGGCACTCAAGCATACTGAACAAATTTAGAATGCTTCCGGGATACACAGACCGTTGTGTTGATACTGCGGTCCCGGACAGGAATTTCGCGATGGTAATCCCAGATAGGGATGCGTGGTCGAGAGATTTCTACACTCCACCTGGAAGTCTCACGATCTTCACAGATGGTTCGAAATTGAATGGCAGAGTGGGAGGAGGGGTCTACTCGCAGGACCTATCTCTGAACTGTTCTTTTCGGCTGCCGGATCACTGTAGTGTTTTTCAGGCTGAGGTTCTAGCCATAAAGGAGGCTATAGACCTGTTACAGACCGCTTTGAAAGGCAATGATATCTTTATATTTAGTGATAGCCAAGCGGCAATCAGAGCAGTGAGCGCAGCTATAATTAGATCAAAAAGTGTACTGGATTGCAGCCGATCTCTGCAGGAGATGGCCAAGCAGAACAGGCTCAACCTCATTTGGGTTCCTGGCCACAGGGACATCGAGGGTAACTGCATTGCGGATGAACTTGCGAGGGAAGGAACAACCAAGCAGATTCTTCCCAGTAAAGAACGCATTGGTATGCCCTTTGGCACTTGCAAGCTGCTCTTAAAAGAATCTACTTATGCTCGTGCGAGCGACAGATGGACACATATCACAACCTGTAGGATCTCAAGGCTGACTTGGCCTAGATGGGACCGAAAACGGTCGCGTAGTCTTTATACCTTAAAACGGGACGATATTTCCCAAGTAATTGGCGCTTTATCAGGGCACTGCCTCATAGGCAACCATGCTGGTCGTCTTGGAGTACCCTTCTTTAGATGCTGTAGAAGCTGCAAAAATTATGAGGAGGAAGAAACGGTCCTGCATATTCTCTGTATCTGTCCAGCTCTAGCCAGAAGCAGGCTACGGTTTCTAGGGGCACCTGTTTTTAGGAACCTTGGAGAATTAGGTGAAATATACCCAAGATGCTTGACGAGCTTCGTCAAGAATTCTAAATGGTTCAGCAAGAGGGAGTGAGCGTTAAGCTTGTGGTATCACAACGGGCCTCTACTAATGGCCTAAGTGAGTCGCTGGATCAGCGGTGACAGCCACTTATACCTACCTACCTACCTACCTAATGAAAGCATTTCTATATGCACCGCGACCTTACCGTTCTCTGTTTAACACGCTATCGATAAAGTTCAAATGAGTAAAAATTATTAGGTTATTTCTATATCGTGGGACAATATCGCCATAACAAAAATTTAAATAATAATAAAATAATACAAACTTGCGTGTAACGTAACATAACCGTGATGAACATATCAGAGATAACAGTATATTTTGAATTCGCACATGACCCTTATAAACGCGAGGCCTAGGGCAAATTGCCCTCTTTGGCTCCCCACCTACTCTGTGCGCCCCTTCCCCTTATACATATATTCCCTCTGTGGTCACTTATACATCTCACACTCTCCTGTTCTTATTTCAGCACTCTCAAGCTGACTAGCATCACTAACATTATCCCAATACTTGATATTAATAGCTGCCCAGCATAGTTGGTCAATCTATTTTTATGGTGACATCTAACTCCTCAATATCTTCTGATCAGATCTCAGCACTGGTTCTTATAAACTATATAACACCTTTGCTGATGTGGAAAATTTTGAAATTTTAATTGGCAAATTTTAAGGAAAAGAACTGCAAAGTAAAAATGATTCATATAAAATTTGAAATTTTTACATATTTTCACAGCCCTGCCATTTTGGTATTTGTCGTATCTCGATAGCTGCTAACTGTGTTCTATTTCCATATGAGCACCCACTAGCTGGATAGCATCACTGACATTATTTCAGTACTTGATACGGCTGCCAAAGCAGAACCCACATGAGTACGAGCCAGCATCTCTTTAGATTGCCAGCGCCTGGCTTACAGTGACATCTAACTCCTCACTTTTTTCGGGTCTTATGTATATCAGCACGTGACTACATGACCACTGCTACCCCTTATATAGTTGGCTCGTCTCCCTTTAAGGTCACTCTCTTATGTTCACATATCAGCTGTCTAACATCACGGACATTATCCCAAATATTTGATATAGCAGGCTAAAAACTATCAACTCGACTTTTTAACCAACACCTCACTAGTTGGTCAGCGCCTGCCTAATTGCCCAGCATCACTTCTACGCCTTATATATAGGTAGTTATAAACATCGGACTAAACTTGTTATACCATTCCTATGAAAGGCATACAAAAATATGGGCATGTGGACTACAAATTTTGAATTTTGCTCTGCTCTGTGTAGCGGGTTGTAATAAACGTGTTTATTTTTTTTGCTCAGATTGCAACAGTCCAGAGTTTGTTTTATTTTTAAATATTATATAATATAAAGCGATGAGATCCATTTCTGTATGGAGTCGTGAGCAGAAATCCACAAAAGTGGGGAAAGATTCTGATTGCCATTCACTTGGGAGTGACCAGAGGATTCTTCTGCATACGGTTTAAGCAGTTCATGACTTCCGGGTGGCTTCACCTAAGATTCCTCTTGGTAGCTCCCGAACATCCGTGTGAGTGTGTGAGATTAAGTGAGAAGGCGAACCTTATTAGGCCACTGCGACATACATATATGGTTTAAGAGCTCATCAGAGTCTGCAGAGATGTGGCGTCTATATTTGAGGAAGTGGCTCGCTACATAAATGTGAAAATTTTAAATACCCAAAAATGTGGCAGTGCTGAGGGAATGCACTTGGAATGTCCGGCATTTAATTTGGAGGATTATCTGCCCGCCTGGTTGATGTCCACTTGACTTCGGAAATCTCCGGTCACAACAGACAGCCACCCACTTCGCCACCAGCAATGGAACCACATTTCCTGCTATCTACGTACCGCCGCTGAGGAATACATTGGAGTCCAACGAGCCCGAAAAAATAACTGCTATAACAAAGCCGAAAGGAAAAAACGAAAACTATTTCAGAAAGTGCGGAGGCTTACAGAAGGTTTTAAGACCGGCGACCTGGTTACTGATGTCCAAAGCATTCTTAAATTAAGGAGGGGACCCTTCTGCACCTTCTGTAACCACTTTGGAGAAGATAACGAACTCGAATCACCAATCCATGATGACGGACTTGACATACCGTCACCCGACTGTAAAGAAATTTGGAAAGCGATAACACGGATGAGCTTAGAAAGACCATCAAAGACTGGATGCACTTGTAGTTTTCAATTGACGCCAGTTAGATTTGTTGAGTTCAGCCAAAATCGCCTAGGCGGTTAATGTGGCAATTATGTAAGTATTTTTAATTTAATTTAATTTAATTTAATTTATTAAGTCAAACATACAACCATAAGTTATTTTTACAATATTTGACTATATAACTACATTACACATATGCTTATAAATCTTAAAGTAAAAGTCAATTTAAACCAGATAATAATAACAACAGCAAGGGACCAAGAATATAACCTTGGGGGACACCTCTGGTTACAGGTAAGCATTTAGAAATAGAGTTATTAACACATACAGCTTGCAAGCCATCACTTAGGTATGTTTTCACAAGAGTCGATGCTGACGTATAAAAATTTAACATATTTTTTAACTTTATGATTAAAAGCTTGTGGTCAAGAGAGTCAAATGCCTTGGAATGGTCAAGTAGGGTTAGAAAGGTCAAGTGGTATACCTGAATACTAAGTATAAGTAAGTAAAATTTCTTTCTGCCTCTTTTAAGAATTAGTTTTCTTTACGAAGAATTTTCTAGATCCAGATGTTTATAATTTCCAATTCTAAATCGATTATAATATACATTTATCTGCTCCTGGCAGGATCACCCGATCAAAGAAATCGAATATTTGAATAAAAATATTAATTTTATTTAACATGAATTTAACAGCACGTGTATGTCTGTATAGACAATATGAAGATGATTTAAAATCACTACTTCGAATACAATACTTCGTATACAACTTTATATACTTAAATGTGTATGTGTGAATGCATTTATAAATATGAATGTATGATGATTTTCTTAAGTTTAATTGAATATATAATAATGTAATATAATAATTGTATTGTTAGTGTTTGAAATCAGATTCGGCCAATTTATATTAGTTGCTCTTTAATAACTCACTTAAGCTTAAAGTTGTTATTGCAGCGTCGAACATTGTTGACTTTTGATTTGAGTTCTATTCATGTAGTTTTTCTTTTTTATTATGATTACAAATTATAAGCACGTGATATTAAAAATGTATGTAAGCACATACATACCTATATATCAATAGCTTCCAAGATGCATCAGCTGTCGATCTGATCATTTTATGACATATTAACACAGTAATTTTTTGCAATGGTCTCTGTTCTGCTATATTGTTCAAATTTACTTCATCCTGTAAAGTCTTAATTTAATTTATCCCCACTAGCTAATTGCTTAATACTATTTAATATATAAATAACTGACCGCTCAATATAATCAACATTATAATTTAAAACTGCAAACGGGATTTTGTCTTGGAGCAAGCGGATCGCTATATAAACGAACTCAAACTTTTCACCCTCAGCAATGGATTGTGCGCTTGGAACCCGCCACGTAAAACAAATATCCAATGAAAGGAAAGACAAACCCTATAAATCAATAAAATTATAAAATATTAACATTTACTAGGCCAACAAAAAAATGAACAAACATTTGTAGACAAGGATGAGCACGCCTTAAAAATGCATATAATATAAAAGTAAAATATTTATACAGAATTTGCAAAATAAAAACACAAACAACAACCACACAAACAAGTTAAATAGCGGCAGATCAGTTGCTCTTGTTTGTAGTTGGTTTGTTTAAGGAAGATGAAATAAACACAACAGCCAACTCGGCTAGCGTAGCACAATAGGTAGCGTATTGGCTCTGCAAGTCCGAGCTCCCGGGTTCAAAGCCTGATGAGGAAATGTGGTGATTTTCGAAATAGTGCTATAACTTCAACCATTAAAAACTGTTGTTGTTTTTTCACAAACAAACCTTCCATAAACTGGCCTTGAGCTCAATAAAATTATAAAATGATGCCAAAAATATGCAAACGCAAAGACTTAAACCGCGAACTCGCTTATAAGAACAGAAATTAACAGCTAGCTAACATGTTCGATCGTACTACTAGTTTTCTCTGCTTATCTATCGATAAAATACTCATTATCCATATGTATAAGTATGTTATATTAATAAGATTAAAAATAAAATTAATATGAAATCAAAAATTCAGCACTTACATATGTACATAATTTCCATCGATGCGACGTTGAGCTCAGCGACGACGACGGGGAAAGATGTTCGACGTTCGACCATGTTTGACAGCGGTGTAACTTCTGAAATAAAATAATTCTCATAGCGTTCTATGTGTTCAAATTTTGTCAGCTCTAATAAGGGAACATGCTCCTTGAGGTTCCACCAAGTTGCAAAAAGGAATTTATGTGTGCCTGGGATTTGCACACTAATACATTATTCTAACACGCATGAGGTATGATCCCTCCAAGTAGGCTAAACTATTTATACACACGTATTTTTATGGTTGTATTTGCAAAACCTTGAGAACATGGTATACATATTTGGTATCCAAATTTAACATTCACATTCTTTTTTTGGGAAGATTTTGTTTGCCGGAGCCGGGTACAGATCAATGCTTGCAGAAAGTAGTAGTCAGAATACATTCCGTCCATTGTACTATCGAGATAATCTATTAGTTTATTTGGAAAGTGGAGGTGTTCATTGTATGAGACAACCATTATTTGCAGCAATATATAATTCCCTAGTTCAGGAAATTGCTTAGGGGTGAAATTCTTGAAGTATCTTAGACAATTCTTTTCACAAGGTATGTGAATAAAACATTTTGCTAAGTCTGAGGTCACAAGTAGGACAAGAACAATGTTCCCTTAGTAAAGAATACCGATATAAATTTTCTTCGCTTTTTTATTTGCCCCAATGATTAAAACGAACTCATTGCAACGAAAATACTATACGTACTAAAATGTATTCCCCCCAACAAAGAGCTTTTGGAATCATCAACAAATTTGTTCTACATTTTATGCCCTTTATTTTAAAATTTAATTCAACTCAATGGAATACATAAAATATCGAAGCGGTTCTCCAGAAATTCTGCATGCAATGAATTAGGCTTGGAAAATATATATTTCAATATAAACAAACAATAAATTACCAATCAGTAAAATTTTTTGTTCATTTCTTTTTATTGAAAAATTAACTGACTAAGATGAAAATGCTTCAATTAAGGGACGACTTAAATGTGTAGCTGTTTGTCTCCCTTACGTGGGTATTTTTGCATCCAATGATTTAAATAAGGTTTTAATTCGATCCAAATTACTGCAAGAACACTAACAAACTCAAAATATTTGACATTAAAAAAATTCTTCCGTACTGTCACACCAACTGTCACCCATACATAATTTTACAGATACGAGTCATTTAACGACTACTATACTTTCCAGTTTAAATTAACTTTACTTCTTTAAATATGAGAATAATATTATGAACGTACATACATACGTACGCGAAGATGAACTATGCATACGTACATATGTATGTAAATACGAGTATGTACTTAAATACATTTCGCTTTGCAACTTCAAAGCACGAAAATCGCTATTTTTCACGCATTTAATCGAAAAAATATGTTGGAAAATTGCCTTTCAACGCATTCAAACGACTAGTGCAGTATGTTTAGAGAGTGATATTCATCAGCAAAGTTTATTTTTTTTTTACTTTTAAGCCGGACATCCGCTGGGAAAACTTTATGGTGTTCTTTTAACCTCTTTGTGGAATTTATTTCACAAATATTTTTTTTTTACATTTTTGTTTTTATTTGGAAAAATATGTTCATTAGTCTGTCCTCTCGGTAAAACCAGAACCAACACATATGCTTGAGAAACTTTATGATGTTCTATTAATGTTGTACGATTTCGCTCATACAAAGGAACGGACAACTAATTTACAAATGCAATTGAATAATAATAATGCTTTATATTGTCGCATAAGTAACTTATCGGCACTTCAATCCACCAGGAATGAAGTGAAAATAAAAAAATCGAAAAAACAAAGTTATTTAAACATTAAAAAAGTCTAATTAAAGTAACACTTAATATTTGCGAAACAATGTCAAAGATGTAAGATCAAGTAAAAAATAGTTGCTTCAAGACAAAACAAGTGTTTGCAAAATTGCAAATTACAAGGTCTGTTTGATAAGTGACTTTTAAAATAAAAAATTTATTTTTTTTTTCGGCAAAAAAGTATTATTTTTTTCAACATAATCTCCTTTTAACCCTATACTCCCAAACCTCTTACCACACAGCCATTTCATCAAGGTTAGAAATGGGAAATAGTCGCATGGGGCTAAATCAGGAGAATATGCTGGATGAGGTGCAGTTCATGAATTTTTGGGACACGTGTGTACTGAGCGTTTGGTCGAGTGTAAGCAATTGCGGCACCCATCGTGCGGATAGTTTTTTCATATACAAATATTTGTGTTAAATGTGATCTAGAATGGTTTCAAAATTGTTTGGAGGTCAATTTATCTGATTTAGACAGAGCTCAGCCATATCTTCTAATAACACATTGTATCTATCCCTTGATGAAAATGGAACGATAAAGTCGTATATAACAGTCCATGATATGCCTCGCTTATTGAAGTCAATGTGCAGTAAACATTGAACTTAAGGATTTAAGTAACGCCATATGTGGAGAATATACCGATAAGTCAGAATTAGGAGGGATGTAGCAAACAGCTAAATAAATGAAACCATTTCCTACCATAACTCGTATTTCTATCCTTACGGTCCTTACGGTCATTTCTATAAATTTAATATTGATTAGGAAGGATCTCTGAATTAAAAATATGTGGTTAAAACCAGGTTTCAGTAAAGCAAATTACGTTATAGTTACAGTCTAAGCCTTTTAAGTATACATCGTTCAATTTAGTATTTAAACCTCTAACGTTTTGGTACAAAATACTTCAAGTAGAATTTAAATTTAGTTTTTTGGCTCAGTGTCACGATTAGGAATTAAAGCTAAGTTATTTATTTTATTTTTATTTTTATGTGGCTTATATTCAAACTCGCGAACAAATGCCCCGGAATTGTTAAGCAAAGAATCAAAAACTTCAGGTGCCACAACAATTTTAAAACATGATACGTAACGTTCATATTTAAAGTTAAATTTTCAGATTGCTAGTTACAAGTCTTAATTTTTGATGATATTTAAAACTCTATATCATCAGAAGAAGTGTCCCTAGCAAATCTAGAAACAAAGGTAGATTTTCTCAAAGGAACCACAACCAGCCTCTTTGCAGAGCAGTCTTATCCCAAGGTTCTACAGTTTTTGCAACAATAGGAGCTGATTGGGATGACGGAAGCGATTGAGGAGGTGATGGACCCACTTTAGGTGAAGATACCTGTAAGTTAGCATGATCAGAATTGCTTTTATTACGGGTAGAATAATTAGGGTAATGTTGCGTTAAGTGGGGTTTGGTATATTATTTTTTCAGGGTCGCAAGTTGAAGGATTTGGTGTGCCCTAGTCACAATTTTACAAGTTTTATTATGTTGAGTCGGGAATTTTTTTCAGTATCTAGCAATAGGAAGTCTTTGATTTAGGCTTTTTTTATGATTTGTTTGTCGATACCAGTGGTGGTATTCCTCCATTCTGAATATATTTGGTAAAGACGTGTTGGTTGGTGTATTTTTAAATGTCCGACGCGTTATGCGTGCTGTAAACTAGCGTTAGGTGTGCCTGGTTGGTAGCGCGGTACGCGAATTCATTTCCAAGTATATTGACATGGCCTAGCCTCAGCACAATTTCAATTAATTTGCTATGTTGGTAATTAATATTTGAGGATGAGGAATTTGAACTGAAAATTTTGGGTTTGTTACGAGTAAAAAGGGCAAAAAACCCTATTGATGGCTTGGTGTAAGGCAATAATTTCTGCATTGATAATTGTACTGTTGGGGGGAAGGTTTGAGATTTTTACAACTTCATAATGTAATACTTTTTGTTTTTTTTCTATTTCGTCGAAGGATACTTGGTATTGTATTGGATAAGTTTTATCCTTAGGTTCTTAAAGAGTTTATTATAGAATTTTAGTTTAGGATTCAAGAAAGGTAATTGCATGTTGTTTGTTAAGCTGTTTTGGGTGGAAAATTTAATTTGGAGCATTGTTTGGCTATGTTTCCTAAGACCAATTGTTCTTTAAATGGAGTTTTTTATTTTATTTTTCACACAATTTTAATGTGGAGTTTTACTATAGTAAGAGTTGAGGATGGTTTTGATTATGTTTAGTTTGAGTTTGGATGCTTGTCCAAATAGGAACAGCCCATAATTTATTTAAAACAAGTAAGAAAAGCTAAATTTGGGAGAAACCGATTTTTATATACCCCATGATTTTATAAAATTCCCGTTTCTTTGTTTCAAATCGCACCTAGTACTAAATCTTACTCAATTTCTTCCAATAAAATTGAAAAACGAACTTTTTTGCATTTTTTAAAGTTTTCGTTATTTGGAAGTTGGGCGTGGCTATGGTCCGATTTCAAAAATTATTGCCAGTGATGCTAGTGACATCAAGGACAATATGTTCACGAAATTTTGTGACGATACCTTATATCGTTATTGAGATACTTACAGACATTTTTATAAGTGGGCGTGGTAACGCCCATTTTTCAAAATTTCATAAAAATCAAGTTTCTTAAATAACTATCACTCTAAATATCAAATTTTAATTTATATGTTTCAAAAGATAAAGAAAAATCTAAATTTTTGCATTTTCCAAAATTTCCGTTATATGTGAGGTGGGCGAAGATATGGTCCGATTTCAAAAATTTTTTAACGATGATAACAGTGATATTAAGGCACATTTTTTCAGAAGTGGGCGCGGCAACGCCTATTTTACAAAATTACATTAACAATTTCTTAGTTCAGAGTCGCTCCAAATACCGAATTTCACTCAATTTGTTTTAATAGAAACCGAAAAATTAAGTTTTGCATTTTCCAAAACTTCCGTTATATGGGAGGTGGGCGTTGTTATGATCCGATTTCAAAAAATGTTTACGATAATAATAGCGATTTCAAGGAAAATATGTCCACCAAATTTTGTGACGATAATTATCGTTAATACTGTTATTGAGATACAGAAAATTTTCCATTCGTTATATGGGAGGTGGGCGTGGTTATGATCCGATTTCAAAAAATTTTTACGATAATAATAGCGATGTCAAGGAAAATATGTCCACCAAATTTTGCGACGATAATTATAATTAATACTGTTATTGAGATACAGAAAATTGTCCATTAGTGGGCGTGGCAACGCCTATTTTTTTTAATTTTATAAATACCTAACTTCTTAGTTCAAAATCGCTCCAAATACTAAATTTCACTGAATTTGCTGTAAGAGATACCTAAAAACGGAGTTTTTGTATTTTCTAAAACTTCCGTTATATGGGAGGTGGGCGTGGTTATGACCCGATTTAACGATGATAACAGTGATATTAAGGAACAATTTTCCACCAAATTTTGTAACGATACCTTACACCGTTATTGATATACAGACATTTTTCCATTAGTGGGCGTGGCAACGCCTATTTTTCAAAATTACATAAATACGTAATTTCTTAGTTCAAAATCGCTTCAAATACCAAATTTCACTCAATTTGCCTTAATGGATACCGAATCTGAATTTTAGACTGATCTTGACCATTTTCAACACCAACCTACCCTGTCCGAAGAGCAATCTATGTAACAAATTTCATTGAGATATCTCAATTTTTACTTAAGTTATTATAACCACGGACAGACGGACGGACGGACGGACGGACAGACAGTCAGGGCTAAATCAATTTCTCTATCTCGATTATTTTTTGCTGTTACAAGCAACCCTTATGCGAACAAAGTTAAAATACCCTTCTGTACAAGTACGCTCGGTTATAAAAATAGTAACGTTATCACATCTTATATATGGGATTGTGTGTCACAACTTATTTTCGGGGCAGCATGGCGTTTTATAACTTTAAGTTGGGTAACTTAAGAAGAGCACAGATAATATGTATGGGAGTTCCACCCGTATCTTCTGTTTAATACTATTCCTAATATTTTGATCTTTTCGCGGGTATATAATTCTATATTTTTTGACATGATTGTTGGCAATTATGTTAACGACAGAGGTCAATGAACGTGCTCTTTAGCGGTGACAGAGTAGTTACACCAAACCAGAATGTCTTCAAAAACGGTATTCAAGTCTTTTGTTGTGTTTCTTATTTTATATTTAACGAAAATATTAATTAGTATTATTATTATTAATATCATTTTATTTCATAAGTAAGTTATTGAAATAAACTTAAGACTAGGTACTAGCGGGTACAAAATGTTGCTAATCCTATACCGATATTATTAAAGTCGTCTACGTATGAAAAAAATTATATTTCTTTGTGTGAAGATAGAGTGGAGCAAAGTTTATTCAATGTGATGGTAAATAATACAACCGATAATGGAAATCCCTGAGGGATACAGTCTTCTACTGGCATTGAGTCGGAGCAATGTCATAAAATTTAATGCATTTTGAGACATTCTTTCCATTTTATAAGCTGGTAGATTATTGTGTGTAGACAACCTTTCGGAAATCCAAAGATATGATTGTTAGGTAAATTTTGTGAAATAGGCTGTTTGCAGCTAGATAGTATATTAGAAGTAGACCATCTGCTGTCGATTTTCCTCTCTTACCATAAAGCCCATCTGTCTGATATCTAGCAGTTCGTCGTTTATAACAAACCACCAAAGCCGATTTGCAACTATTTTGTCTAGGATTTTAGCCATGCTTAAGTTAAGGGAAATTGGTCTATAGGATTTTGGTATAGTTTTAAAAATTTTATGCTTTGGAATTGGTGTGCAGCAAAAAGTGCAACGCGAGCTGCGTGGGAGCGATATCGTTAGTTGTAGAAGCAAGTAAGATGCATTTTTCGTGAGAAAAATAGAGAAGTGGAAATGTGTTAGTGCGATGAGCTTGAGTTGCTGGCTGACAGGAAGTACGAAGGCTTACTGATGTCTATTCAAATATGGTTGCGAGGAGTTGGATAAGTGCATGCACGAGCTCATGTGTAGAATATGGTCAAAGAACGCATACCAGCTTATTGGATTTGAGGTATACTCTGCCCAACCCACAAGAAGGGTGATCCTGTAGTTTGCGACAATTATCATGGGTTTAGTCTTCGTTATATCGCGTATAAGGTTTTGTCGGGCGTATTGTGTGAGACTCTAAAGCCCACCGTCAATAAATTCATTGGATCTTATCAGTGTTGCCGTATCAGGTCGGTAAATCGACCAGACTATCACAGTACGCGAGATCTTGGAAAAGACCTGAGAAAACAGAATCGACCCGCACTATCTTTTTGTTGACTTCAAACTTGCTTTCGACAGCACAAGAAGATGTTGCCTTTTTGCCGCAATGTCTGAATTTGGTATCCCCGCAAAACTAATGCGGCTATGTAATATGACGTTGAGCAATACCACCAGCTTTGTCAGAATTGGTAGGAACTTATCCGAGCCGTTGGATACCAATCGAGGTTTTAGGCAGGGTGACTCTTTGTCGTGCGATTTTTTTAACCTGATGCTGGAGAAGATGATTCGAACCGCAGAACTAAATAGATCAGGTACCATCTTTTATAAGAGTGTGTAACTAATTGCGTGCGTTGAGGGCATTGACATCATCAGGCAGTAAGTTCTGCCATCTCAAAACTGAACAGCGAAGCGAAGCGAATGGTTTTGGAGGTGAAAGGAGCAAGACAAAGTATCTAAAGTCAGCACATTCTAACCTGGAAACTAACTAACATCACTGTTGTACTATTTTATGTTGAATAAGTTTGTGCCCGATAGGATTGCCAGATTTTTTTCCCCAAAATTCAGTATTTTCAGGCCTAAAAAATCCGGACACTTCAGTACACTTTTATTAAACGCAAAAATTCTAAAATTCACTGTTAGTTTTATTAAACATATTTTAAAACACAAATTTCATTAATTTGTACAAACTGAGGTACATTCATATGTGAACATACATACAGAGATTAATAAATTAAATTATATTCGTATTTGACTTTGTTTTACAATTCGAATCTTTTCGTTCGTTTAAAGTATAACATTAACAACACACATATATATTTTATGTATATATTATATAGAATCGATCTCTTTTTAACGCGGTTCACTGGGACAGAAATTTCTTCACGTAAAAAAAACCGCGTAAAAATAACATTTCAATACAAATTTGGTTATTTGTCCCTATTGTGCGAAATATCCGCGCAAACAAAGAATTCCCCGTTAAAATAACTAAGTTTTCACCCAAAACCCATATTTGGGGAAGTAGACAAATTTATTTCATATATACATATTCACTATGCTTTGTAAATATTAAAAACCCTTTGTGTTAGAGAATTTTGACGAAAGATCATATTGAGATCACCTACAACTGAAATTATATTAAACGACGAATAAATCCATATTTCAGTTCTTAAAATGATATGTTAATAAGCGCTGAGGTTCCCTTTCTGCTTGTCTTTATATAAATCCTGGTTGCTCTCCATAGCATTTTTAAAATCTTGACGCTCATTATTGGCGCATGCAAAACGCTTTAGAAATAAAAAAAAACGACAAACCGATTTGCCGAATAATCCGTGTTCAAAAAATCCGCGTTAATAAAGTAGAACCGTGTAAAAATAAACAATGGGTGATAATAAAAATTACATCCATTTATATAAATATCTGTATTTATTAGCTTATCTATTATTACTAATACTTGTCGGTTTTTTGTACCATTGTAACTAATTGTTGGCCGTAATTACTAATTAAAAATTCAAGAAATCTCTTGCAATTCTTTTTAAAATTTACTTTTATTTAGAGTCCACTTTCAATTGATTTAATTAAAGAAGATTTTTCTTCTTACGTCACGCTGCAAACATTATACTAAAAATTCTCCTAACGGCTGCGTTAAAATTTTTTTCCAAACTTCGGAAAAGAGTCGCGATACAAAAATTTTAACAATTTATTTTCAGAACTTGAGCTATGGTATTATTTTTGTTCCTTAGAAATTTTTTTAATATAAAAATCATTAATTGTATCCGTGAAATGAGAAAAACTCCTTTCATTTTCTAAACGAAATACTTTAAATTTTTTAAACTTGACCGTATTTACTTTTCAAAAATTTAAGCAATTCCTCGCAATTTATTCTCATATGTGAACGAAGTGGAATAGAACATTTGAGAAACTTAATAGGTCGACTCTGTGAGCATGAAATAAAATCAGAATTTTTGCGCTTTAAGTGTCGCGATTGAAAACCAGTTAAAATCAGTAGTTTTTCACTATTTATGATTTAAAAAAAATAAATTTTTTTTTATTATTTTTAGTAAATTTTTTTTAACATTTTTATTTAGTTTAATTCAAAAATAACGATATCTTATACATACATATGTAAAATAAGGATTTTTTTATTGCAATTTTAATTGTTGGTTCCGTACAAGTGTTACAAAAAGTTATTAAATTATTAGGAATATACATTTATACATATGTATGTATGTTCGAGTATAAATATAAATAAATTAATAAATTAGCTTCGTGCTTTTATTTTCATAAGCATTTTTCTATACATACATATTAGGCATGTCAATCCCGGGATCCCAGCCTATTTTAGCTCCCGAATATCCCGGGATAAGTCTTTTCAAATCCCGGAATTGAAGAAACCAAAGAATTTGATGGCTTTTTTTTTTGTTTTTGTATCATTCTTAAAAAGCCTTCAGAGAGTTCACAATCGACAAATAACACAGCTTGTTAACTCCTTTAAGGTTTTGTTTTGTTCTTGCCATTATAAATGACCCGGAGAATATCCCACTCGAGTAGAAAATTAGCCTCATTATGAAAGCGATGTTAATAGAACTAGTAACGAGGTCCCTGAATTGGATAAGGCAGAAAGTCTCAAAGATTAATTGCATCAACTTTTAACGAGCAGCTCGTAATGTCCAATAATAGAAGGTTTGGTAAAAGAAAATTTTTTGTAATGGGGACGATAAAGACTAATTCCTACAGAGAGCATTTAACTTTTTGTCGACAATCCTACCAACAAGTGTTGAGTGCAACAAATTTAGGTCCAGGTTGGTCCACGGAGATACAAACAAAAGTGGCAGTAGCATACCGAAAATAACTAAACTACCCCTTTTATGTACTATTAATCACTCTTCCTTAACCCGAATAAACCTGGAATTAGTTTGCAAATATATTTTTCTGAGTTTTTCAGGAGTGGTCATTTGCACCAAAAGCAAGCAAAAAATTAAAAAATGATATCGAAAGATGTCCTAGATTCTGAGATATGACATGTTGTCATATGGCAACGCCAGGGTTGATAGGGTACAAGTTTTTTTTTTGTTGAAATTTCATGGTATTGCGGTGTTTTTTTTACCGGAATAAATATTTAAAAGGCTGTAATGGGGATATACAATTTAAATTTATTTGCTTTTTCGTGAACAAATGCTATGTAATCTAACATGTTGAACGGCTTAAAACACTTCGATCAGAGAACAACATCGCATTTGTTGCAGTGGGTTCGAACTATTAAATTGCATGCATCGCCGGCGCATTTTCGCCTTTTGTCAATAGGCACAACTAAACGATCTGTCTGGTAATATCGCAGTAATCTTTCCAATCCTGCACTGCAATTGTGTTTGGCTTCGGTCTTTCGCCATAGTCCTTGCAATAATATACTGCGATTTCTCGTTTGAATCGAGTTTACGTAATAGTGGGATGGAATTTCGCAGCCCGCTTGCATTTGTCCAGCACATACATAGATTGTCAAAAGTGCCACCGAGAGCTTTATCGCTTGCATAATCTACACCACTGTCCGTGCCTTCTTCTGGTGGTTCAATGAATGCACAAACTACATGCTGATCCAGCTCATTTTGTTCCTATGCTAAACAAAGAAAACCAATCAAATTTAGTTAAATTAACTATATTAAACACCATAAACAACAATTTTTTTGTGCACGATAAGCCTTTTTACCGACCAAGTTCAATCGTATGTAAATTCTAAAAGTTATCCAGAAGGTGATTCAATGACACAACTAAGTTTGATTACAATATCTTCTTTATTGAAACTCTCAATATGTAATGAATAATTCCATTTAACACTTTTCCTTAAATACATAGCTTCTAACATATTACAATTGGTATTTGTACGTAGGTACATATGTATGTACATACAAACATCAACAATAATTGTTTGGGTCGGTGGCCTGATTTAACGGCAGCGCCAACAAAAGATGTACTCATACCACCTGATTTAGCGTCAGTATAAACATTAACTTTACAAATGCAAGCACATATACATATGTACATATGTGTGTATTGTTAAACAATAGATAAATATACAAGCGCATGCACATAGTGTACGTTTTTTATGTATGTAAATATGTAAAAATGTTGGGTGCCAATGCATAAATATTATTATTATCATTATTTATTAGCTCTAATATACAATACTAAAACTAATTGTGAAAGATACGAGTACTAGCTGCTTTGGCCTACTTAGAGTATATAGAGGAGGATATAATATTGTGTTTATGTTGTATTATTAATAGTGAGAAAGTAAAAAATGTTATAACTTATTAACTAGGTTACAATTTTTTAAAAATGAAAAGATAGTGTGTATATTGCTGCTAGAGATGTTAGCTAATAAATCGGATGGGATACTTGATCCAAAGTGGTTCCTTCTCGTGGTAGATATAGCGCAGCATTCGTCAAGGAGGTGTTTGATAGAAGATGTTTGATCGCAGAAGGGACATTGCATTTGGGGACCATTTGAAAGACGATGTTGGTGAGTAAGTTTTGTGTGACCAATTCTGAGTCGGATATACAGGCTGCTTACTTGACGCGGTATATCAATGGGGTATAATGCTGCCACGCATGTCTGATTAAAATTAGAATACCAATGGGTAAAGTTAGCCCATTCCCTTTTATTTTTATTGTCCCAATGTTTTCTTACAAATACTTTCAAGTCCTTCTCCAGATATGCTTCAAATATTGCGTCTGTTTGAGATGACATTTGTCGAGCTGCTTTGTCGGCGTTTTCGTTTCCAGGGATGCCTTTATGCCCGGGTACCCACATAATATTAATTTTCTTTGGGTTTTTAATGAGAATATCTCGTATTTTCGTTATTAGTTGATCGTTCTTGAAGATGTTTTGTACTGCGGAAATGGTTGACATACTATCTGTACAGATAACAAAATTACCTTTGCTATGCTGCGCATGGTCAGCTGCTTTGTATATTGCCATAGCTTCTGCTGCGAAGACCGAACAGTATTTAGGCAGTTGGCCACCGTTGATTAGGTTTCCTTCCTGATTCACTATAGCGAATGATGTGATTTCAAGATCGGTTTTTGAACCGTCTGTGTATAAAAAATGCCAATCTCTGTTTAGGTAGTGCAGCTGTTGTTCCAGAAAATGTTGTTGGTATATCTGGCTGTTTGTGTAGGATCTGTGATGTGAGTGTAAGCTAGTGTTGAGGCAAATTTGATTGAGTAGCCAATAAGGTTGAGACCTGGTTTTTGCGCAGCTTGGTGGGGGTGTTATATACACCTGACGACAAACGCTCGCGCATTTATAAATAGAGGACTGGACCTTGTACCTTCGCTTGTTGCTGTAAGCGGTCCGGAAGTCTTTGTATAATATCTGGTTAGTCGTATTTAAAAGCTTCGGGGTCAAATTTGTAACCGACCTAGGGGGTTTATGGGATTAAGAGCTTGCATAGCGAGGATGGTAATATTAGGCCCGAGGGCTTTTTATAATCTCCACGGTACAGTTGGGGGGGGTCGCAGCAGCGGAATCCTCAGGTGCCTTAGCTCTTGCGGCGTGGGGGGGTTTTTGCTGTCCCTCAACTGTGTAAACATAAACTTTAAATTATTAGGATTCCTTTCTGAGTCTAATGATAAAACGTAAAAAAAAGGGTGACCACCAGAAGCAGAAGGCTCTAGACAAATAAAACGGAGAAAAAAAAAACAAATCCTCCTACACACATATCTACACGTTGATGTGCGAGGTCTAAGCTGATATTCGACACTCGTTTTCTTTACCATGCCCAACCATGATCCTTTTGCTTATCTATTGAAAAGATTCCACTAAGAATACGCTAAGCTCAACCCCCTTAAGTCATCAGTTTGCCCCCAGGAAAATTAAGCAAATAATTACCACATTCTCATATCGTTATAAATCCAAATTAACATTTATTCATTTTCAAAAATTCTTACTGGCAAAGGAATTTGATTTGCCTACTTCAATCAACAAGCATTTCGTAAACTTAAATTGTTCAATATTTTCGTAATATGAGTTCATTAACGATTATTAGTTACTATTAAAATTTACAACGTATGTTAACAATTATAATATGGTTTCTATGATTTTAAACTTTTACAGCGTTTACAAACACCTATGCGAATATATTATATAAAGTGTGCATCATAATATGGCCGATATTGTATGAACTAATTGGTTAGTGTCGACTTGCTTTCATACTACTTGAAATATCGTAACTAGGCAGAGATTTTTACAGTGGTTTTGTGTCTTTGCCTGCGTTTGATTTTGTCTTTAGTTGTTTTTTTTTTGTATTTTTTTTTCTTTTGTTTTGCTTCGCTACGCAAGGTCTTTATGTTCGTTAAAATCGTTGCGAAGGGAATAGATATATATGTACATACGTATGTGACACTGTCACCAAATCGACAACTGCTCAAAAAGCATCTACGCTCTCCCACGCTGACTGTGGTATACATACATACATATATACTTAGACAAGGGCGCTCGCCACTGTTACATACATATCTACATACAGATAAGAATACGCAGGTCGATTTGGATCGGTTTACCAAATTGGAAAAAATGCAAAAGAAAATAGACAGGAAAATTGGACATCACTTACTTTTACATGCGCAGCTCCCACATTGAAAGGCCTTCCACCGCGGAGTTGTTGTCTCGCGATCGTTTTATATTTTAAGGTGGGTCGTTGGTTATGGCGAAATTGTTATTTAATGCACAATTTTTTTTTTGTATATTTTTTCTGTAGATTTTAGGGCAAATAAAGAAAATTTGGTTTTGGGGGTTTTTTTTTTTTTTTTTTTGTTTTTTTTTCTCACTCTAGCCACGACATCAATTTTAGATAACTTCGTAAGCTACTTGTTTGCTATGCGGCTCAAACCATATACTTTTGCTCATTTCATTTTACATAGTTGGTTTTCGTGAGTGATATTAGTTATTAAAAAAAATGTTTTTTTTTTTTTTTTTTTTGTTTTTGATCTTCTTAAATACTATTATGCATAGATCAATATATATCAACTAGAATTCAAATTTCAATAAAAAAAACTCTATTTTTAAGTTCTTTACTCTTTTTTTTTCAAATCAAAATCACTAGTTAACGCACTAGATATTAAAAACCACTTTCTTGAATTTCATAATCTTTGCTAGAAAAGTAAATTTTTTTCCTCTTTTATAACTAAGATATGCCCAGTAATGTATAGGCAGTCACTATTCTTCCGGGGCGCTGACATCTTGGTCGCGGGGGCCAGATTGTAGTGGGATCGAAAGCGTGGCGCACCCACTCCGTGCAAATTGCTCCTCACAACCCGGCAGCAAGTTTATGATTCCCGGTAGGTTGAAAATTGGGCCAACCGGTGTCTTCTAAATACACGGACGTTTGATAGCCAAGCCATAAAACAGGCAATCTGCACCCAGGCCGGAAGATATGGAGCTCGGGCAGTATTTAGCTTAAACCGAAAACTTTTTCCTGGACCTCACTGGTTGGTGGTTTAACCAAAAAACCAGAGTCCGTCGATGCGGTCTATGTCAGCACGTACTAGCGCGTTATCAGAACTTAGCAATCCAAAAAAAGAAGGGCAATTGTCACCGCATGGTCGCTTATAAAGGCTTCAATTCCAGTCAAATTTTCTCTATACTTTTGTTATTTTGGAAAATGAGGTACCGTTGGGAGAGGTGTCAGCGCTAGCGTTCTACACAAATTTCCATGGGATATAGTGGTAAGCAAGTATGTTCTGTATGCGAATTCTTACGAGTAAGTTAATAAAACACAAGTTTTATTTTTTTGCGGGCTGTATAGAAGACAGCATAACCGCGTTTATTGCTATGAGAATTGAATCTAAATCTAAGTTACAATAATTTGACTATTTATACCTAGATATGCCTGCGCTGCAACTGCATTCTGTGCTGCGTGGTAAATTCATGCTGCTCCGCTGCGACTGCACGTTGACATTGTAAGTTGCTGCGCTTGTAATGTTTACAACATTAATTTCGATCACAGTTCTGCTGACTCCAATCGTAACCCACATGTTTGTTTGTTGAGCGGGTCATGTTTACACAATTTGCATTTGGTTCGAGTGCAGTTGTGCTGGGTCGATCGTTCGCTGGTTTCCGGTCTACATAGCTGTGCTCCACTTAGCATGATCGTCTTGCTATGCGTTTGTTGGTGCGGCCGAATTTATGATGGGTAATCATATTTCGGGCAACATGCGCTGTATTGGCTTTTCCTCGGGTTGACCATTAATTTGAAGTGGGTCAACTTGGTGTAGCCAGTTGATGGTTGGTGATCGAATAACGGAATGACATTTGCGTTATTCGATTCTCTGGAATGTGGGTCTGCAGTAAATTCCTAATTTACGGCATTTTGGTTGAGTGGATGGTTTCATATTTTGGTAGTTTAAATTATGATGGCTGTGTGGGTGGTTCTTAATGAATCAGCTTGAAGTGTTTGATATATGACGGCGAGTCATATGTCAAGCGGCTTTGGTGGTATTAACTTACTCTAAGTTAACTAGTATGACTAGGCTTGTGTGTGTAAGTATGTACATACACCGCTGAGTTATTTCGCTTACACAAGCGCCCGCTGACAATCTCCCATCCTATGCAACAGCTGTTGGATTGAGCTTTATAATGGGGATAACTTGAGCTTTGATCGCAAGATAATATGATTGTTACACTGAGAAAAAAATTTGCGACCATTACAAAACCCGATAAGAGGCAACGTTAGGCAGAATATTAGCGGGAATCAGCTATCAGACACGAATGTCTTTGGCGTGGTAGGTACCTATTTCTTTTCCCTGTAAATTTTCAAGCTTATAATAACAGTTACCCAGTTTCTGTCGAACTCGGCATTTGACAAATTGCGGCCCTAGTTTTGAATTAAAGTTTTGCACAAACTTGCTTAAAGCAAAGTTGCGGCGGTAAACTTCTTGTCCTTCTTTAAAGGAAACTGGTTTTGCGCGCAAATTATACTGTTTAACATTCTTATTGTACGCTTGGCGTATGTTCGTTTGAATATATTTTCTTACTAACGCTAGGTTATCCGTACGTGACAAGGGCTCTTCAAGCATGGAAAGCTCCTTCAGTAGTTGATAGTCTGAGCCATGCGTAATCATGTCCAACCCAAATAAGGCTCGGTAGGGAGAACATCCTAGGGATTGATGCAATGCGGATCTTAAAGAACAGGATATGCTTGAAAGATGTAAATCCCATTCAGATTGGTCGTTTTTCAAATACGAGCGTATTGCAGCTAACAAAGAACGATTTACTCGCTCGGCGGCATTGCTCTGAGGTGAATATAAAGCAGTATACATCTGTTTAATTCCTAATTCTGTTAGGAAGGCTTTGAATTCTTTAGCCTTAAATTGAGTTCCGTTATCGCTTACCATAATTTCGGGGACTCCAAAGCTATGAAAAATATTTTCAAAAAGGAACTTTTGTATCGCAGCGGAAGTGAACTTTTTGAGCGGTTGAAGCCAGTGGAATTTACTAAAGTGGTCAAGAATAATATATACGCCAATATGGCCATTTTTACTACGAGGGTATGGTCCGAGCAGACCGATATACATCTTCTGGAAAGGACGACAAGTAGGGACTTGAGCACCCATTAGAGGACGTAGAATAGTGTTTGGAGTTTTATTCTCTTTGCAGATATCGCACTGCCGAATGTACTCGCGTACATCTTTTGCCAAACCAGGCCAGAAAAGATAACGTCGTAACTTTTCAATGGTCTTATGTATGCCCGCATGAGAAGACGTAAGGCTATCATGGGCTTGTTTCAGAACATCGATTCTTAGCCTTTCGGGCACCCATAACTTCCAAACCGTTTTATCTCTGAGCTCCTCTCCTACATCATGTTCGGTTCTTATATAAAGAAATTTGTTTTCAATTTTAATATCAGGGCAATTTTTTTCGTTTTGCTTAAATGTCGTTTTAAGTGTGGTATAGGAATTATCATTAAAAGCGTCTGATTCAAGATCTATAATCGGACTCATATCCAATTCTGAAATTTGATTGTCACATATCCTGGATAATGCATCGGGAACTATATTCTCCTTTCCTTTGCGATGTGATATAGAAAATTTGAATTGCTGCAATCGAAATATCCAGCGTGCGAGTCTACCCGAGACATTTTGCTGGCGCATCAACCAAAGTAAGCTTGAATGGTCAGTTACTACTTCGAACTCTTGAAGTTCCAAATAACACCTAAACTTTTCAATAGCTAGTATTACGGCTAAGCACTCACGCTTGGTGACACTGTAATTGCGTTGGCTGCGATTTAATTTCTTACACATAAAAGCTATTGGCTTTTCTTCGTTTTCTTCGGACAATTGAACTAAAACGGCCCCAATGCCAAAATTGCTGGCGTCGCAATGCAGGTAAAATTTTTTTTCGAAATCCGGGTTGGTTAATACGGGGGCCGTTGTCAAAATCTTCTTTAATTGGTCTATCGCCTGCTGAGCTTCCGGCGTCCATAAAAACTTCTTCTTTGTGGACAGCACTTCGGTGATTGGATAGGTGATGTCAGCGTAATTGTGGATAAAACGACGGTACCATCCACAAACACCGAGGAATCCACGCATTTGCTTTAGATTTTTAGGTAAAGGCCAATGTACAATGCAAGATACTTTAGCTGGATCTGTATGAATTCCTTCGTAACCAATGACATAGCCTAAGTAGTTAATGCGGGTTACGCAAAATTGGCTTTTGGCTATATTAAGAGTCAAATTTGCTTCTCGAAATCGTTCTGCTAACCGAACTAGCACCGCGAGATGTGACGAAAAGTCTTCTGACACAATACAAAGATCTTCAAGATAGCCAAACACGCAGTATCGAAGAGCTGGGGGTATAATTTCATCCATCAGACGACACATAGTGGACGGGGCGTTACAAAGGCCAAATGGCATTACTTTAAACTGGTAAAGTGGGCGTCCAGGGACCGTAAAAGCGGTCAATGGTTTTGACTCTGGACTTAGCTCTATTTGCCAATACGCATCCTTAAGATCGAGTTTGGTTATTAGGTTTGCCTTCGGTAGCCTAGCAAAAATTCCGTCTATGCTCGGTAACGGATACGCATCCTTTTTGGTGACATCGTTTAGTTTGCGAGCATCTAGACAAAGACGATTTTATTGGGTTTAACTACTAGACGCATCGGTAAACTCCAAGCACTTACGGAAGGTTCGATTACATCAAGTTGAAGCATACGATCGATTTCGTTATATAATAACTTTTCTACTGCCGGGCTAACAGGGTAAAAGCGCTGTTTCACTGGCTTTGCGTCTTCTACATCAATGTGATGTTGTATTAACGTGGTACGACCTAAACTTTGACTAGCATTAGGAAATACATCTTTTGCGAATTCTAACTGTTGACATTATTCGTGGCTTAAAGGATATGCGTTTGTGTCGTTAGCTCTAGTTGCTTCTACAGTGCTATCTAGTGAGCAAATGATATTTGGGGCAAGGGCAAAGGTTTTCCAAAAGTCATGACCTAAAATTAACTTTTGTTTTATGGAGGGGATCACGTAAATTTTCATAGGCATTTTTGCCGATTTATAAGTCATTATGACATTAAGTACTCCTATAATTTTCTGATTTTCCCCATTGGCTTTTTTGGCTTGTGAGGTTAAAGGTTTGAATTCAGGTTTCTGAGAAAAATCTTCTGCTGCAAGAGTTGAGCCAATGCAACTTATGTTCGCTCCTGTATCTAAAAGGACAAGTTCATTATAGGTCAGGAAAGAAACTTCAGTATAACTGCGCATGTCCTTTTGGTTACTAAAAATAGTCGATACTAGTAGCTTTCGGTTTTCCTTCACCTCTTGATAAAACTTTCGTAAGCGTAACGTACGCTTACTTATACTCGGATTGTTATTATTAAATATACGATTTCGGACTTCTAAATAGTTTTTGAGCCTATCTTCATATGATCTTAAACGAAGAGCAGCCGGGGTAGGAGGGGATTTTGTATGTATTGGAATAGGAATGGACGACAAGGACTTTGCTTTTTCGGCCGAGCACGGTTTATTTATGCTTTCGGGTTCATCCGGCTGTCGTTGGATGCACCCGTTTGACGGTTTTCCGAAATACGCCGTAGACATTTTGAGCATTGGGGTTTATACACCTTAGGAGTGCCGCACCCATAGCAGAAAATGCGACGCTCAGCCAAGCAGTTTTCCCAAGTATGACCGAATTCCTCACAGTTCCAGCATTGGATTTTTGAAAGGTGATTGCGAAGCGCGGCTAACTCGCCTTCAGGTTCTACTTCTTCGGACCGGGCAACACGCTCTTTCTCAATTGCATATACTTGGCGACGAATACCTGCCGGTCTAGTAATGTTACTATTATCTGCGCGGCAACGGAGCTCTTGAGTTAAATTTTCGCTCATTTGTACTAACCGACGCAAATGTCCTACTGAGTGTATGGGTTGATACTATAGCTTCTGACGAGTTTCCGGAAGTAAATTGTTTTTCAAAATCTCCATAATCTCTTCTTCGTCTATTTGTACACTAGATTTATCAATCAATGACGCCACAGCCTCATAAAAGGATGAAAATGACTCCCCTGGTTTTTGTTTCCGCGACCGAATCATCTCTTTGCTCGTAAACGAGGAACGGTAGTCCTTATAATGCTGTCAGAGAGAAGAACAAATATCTGACCAGACAATACCATCTACTTGTTTATGATATCGCCAATACCAGTCTCTTGCTTTCCCCGCAAACAATATGTACATGTGCTTGCACATTGCCGTAAAGTCGCTGTCTAATGTTTCGTCTGTTAGGGATTTCACTCTATAAATAAACTCTTCTACGCCTAATCCCTCAGCAGCTCCATCGAAGTGTAGATTCCATTTCTGCATGGTGTCAGCTGTAGTTCGCTTAAAAATTTAGGAGGACAGAGACACGGAGGTGTCTCGAACATCTACTGGCATACTTTGAGTATTGGTTGGGCTAACAGTTTGTTGGGAATTCCGAAGTAAATTTAAGTTTAAGGTCGCCATTACTCGAGTTACAGTTTGATCGACCATTTGTTGGACAATCGGGTAATCAACCTCATTACTTTGACGATAGTTCCGGGTGCGCAACGGCCTGCCTATTCTTCTAGTACCGGTGTCTCTAGAGGGAGGAGGTTCCGCTTGATTTGTGCTTTGACTAGCGTCTAGAGCAGAGGATGGGCCCGCACTCACATCTAAATTACGAGGCCCTAGTGCGTCGGTAGGCATAGCAAGTGGAACTGGGTTCCTAGACTTAGCAAAGCTTCTAGTCATAATTCTCTGGTCACTCGGTATGCTCAGATTACATTTTGGTCCTACTCGGGGGGAGCAATTACCAACAACTAATCTTAGATCTGTTTGGTTTATGATTTTGTCACAAATGTAACAACTTGTATGCTCTGCTAGCCAACCTTCCAAACAAAGTTTGTGAAACGCGTGCGTACAAGTTAACACGTAACATGGATGGGTGTCATTTATATCCTGTTTACAGATGGCGCACTGGTTGTAGGTTGCAGAACCTGTCGGTTGTGTATTAGAAGGGCTGTGTTCTAAAGGCATTTTGATATGAACAAATTTTCCTGGTTTCGACTTTAACTGATAACAAAACAGAGGTAAAGCAAAACAATCAATATGACATGTTAAGTAGGAGGAGTGGTAGAAAAGGTTCCTTATTAAAAAAAAAATTGAACTAATGTGTGTAAAATAGGAACGGTCCCAGATCGCGCTTCTGCGGAATACCTTGCTTAAGCAATTCGACAGGTGTACACTCAAGCAGTGTACTCACCTGTTCCAGGCAACTAATTAATCAGGCATCTACCGAGCAGATAACAATCACTAGCAACCCGTTTAACAGTACGGTTTAACCAAATCACCTTCAGCTGAACTAAAAAAAATCTAACATAGGGACATTCAGTATCGGTATCCGACTTCACCAAATACGCAATATTCTGACAATGTATGTGAAAGTATTTAACAGTCCAGTCTCCCAAAGAGAAAGATAAAAAAAAAGAGCTTTGTTTGTGCGACTGTAGGACAGCAGCTGAAAATTACTATCGAAGTGAGGAGTGGGGTTGATCCTAACATAGCCATACACACTCCTCGGCGTGGTATCCGGACAGAATAACCAGCATCGTAAGATGGAGCACTACCTTAGGACTTCAGCATCACCGCCTGCGGACATAAGACTGATCTGATCTAAATATCATCATCAGGTATGATACTAATACACACTCCATGTTTAGATTTTCACACAAACCGAAAATGTGCGACAACTAACGACGGATGGAAGTCTTGCAGAATTACTAAGTACTCGGTTCGTATACGAAAAACGAAATCACCGGAATTCTAAGGAGACCAGTTAGAAATCGTCTATCGATAGCTGCCCCACGTTGGGCGCCAAAAATTTATGTAACCGACCAGGGGGGTTTATGGGATTAAGAGCTTGCATAGCGAGGATGGTAATATTAGGCCCGAGGACTTTTTATAATCTCCACGGTACAGTTGGGGGGGGGGGGTCGCAGCAGCGGAATCCTCAGGTGCCTTAGCTCTTGCGGCGTGGGGGGGTTTTTGCTGTCCCTCAACTGTGTAAACATAAATTTTAAATTATTAGGATTCCTTTCTGAGTCTAATGATAAAACGTAAAAAAGGGTGACCACCAGAAGCAGAAGGCTCTGGACAAATAAAACGGAGCAAAAAAAACTAATCCTCCTACACACATATCTACACGTTGATGTGCGAGGTCTAAGCTGATATTCGACACTCGTTTTCTTTACCCTGCCCAACCATGATCCTTTTGCTTATCTATTAAAAAGATTCCACTAAGAATACGCTAAGCTCAACCTCCTTAAGTCATCAGTTTGCCCCCCAGGAAAATTAAGCACATAATTACCACATTCTCATATCGTTATAAATCCAAATTAACATTTATTCATTTTCAAAAATTCTTACTGGCATAGGAATTTGATTCGCCTACTTCAATCAACAAGCATTTCGTAAACTAAAATTGTTCAATATTTTCGTAATATGAGTTCATTAACGATTATTAGTTACTATTAAAATTTACAACGTATGTTAACAATTATAATATGGTTTCTATGATTTTAAACTTTTACAGCGTTTACAAACACCTATGCGAATATATTATATAAAGTGTGCATCATAATATGGCCGATATTGTATGAACTAACTGGTTAGTGTCGACTTGCTTTCATACTACTTGAAATATCGTAACTAGGCAGAGATTTTTGCAGTGGTTTTGTGTCTTTGCCTGCGTTTGATTTTGTCTTTAGTTGTTCTTTTTTTTTTTTTTTTCTTTTGTTTTGCTTCGCTACGCAAGGTCTTTATGTTCGTTAAAATCGTTGCGAAGGGAATAGATATATATGTACATACGTATGTGCCACTGTCACCAAATCGACAACTGCTCAAAAAGCATCTACGCTCTCCCACGCTGACTGTGGTATACATACATACATATATACTTAGGCAAGGGCGCTCGCCACTGTTACATATCTACATACAGATAAGAATACGCAGGTCGATTTGGATCGGTTTACCAAATTGGAAAAAATGCAAAAGAAAATAGAGAGGAAAATTGGACATCACTTACTTTTACATGCGCAGCTCCCACATTGAAAGGCCTTCCACCGTGGTAGTTGTTGTCTCGCGATCGTTTTATATTTTAAGGTGGGTCGTTGGTTATGGCGAAATTGTTATTTAATGCACAATTTTTTTTTTGTATATTTTTTCTGTAGATTTTAGGGCAAATAAAGAAAATTTGGTTTTGGGGGGTTTTTTTTTTTTTTTTGTTTTTTTTTTCTCACTCTAGCCACGACATCAATTTTAGATAACTTGGTAAGCTACTTGTTTGCTACGCGGCTAGAGTCCGTCGATGCGGTCTATGTCAGCACGTACTAGCGCGTTATTAGAACTTAGCAATCCAAAAAAAGAAGGGAATTGTCACCGCATGGTCGTTTATAAAGGCTTCAATTTTAGTCAGATTTTCTCTATACTTTTGTTATTTTGGAAAATGAGGTACCGTTGGGAGAGTTGTCAGCGCTAGCGTTCTACACAAATTTCCATGGGATATAGAGGTAAGCAAGTATGTTCTGTATGCGTATTCTTACGAGTATGACTAGGCTTGTGTGTGTAAGTATGTACATACACCGCTGAGTTATTTCGCTTACACAAGCGCCCGCTGACAATCTCCCATCCTATGCAAAAGCTGTTGGATTGAGCTTTTTAATGGGGATAACTTGAGCTTTGATCGCAAGATAATATGATTGTTACACTGAGAAAAAAATTTGCGACCATTACAAATTCCATATTGCTTCATTTCTTCGCTCGTCAATAGTTGGGAAGTCGTTTTCCGCCAAAATACATTTGATAGGCGAGGTGGGGAAGGCCTGAACACATCGACGAATGGCCGCATGGTATGGTCCATTAAGTTGCTTGATGTTGTTATTAACAGTTGCTCCATAAATCGCAAGTCCGTAGTCTATCTTACCCAATATTAATGCTCTAGTAGCTCTTAACAAAGTGTTGACATGAATTTGTGAATGTTTGGATGAAAGGTATTTTAGTATATTAAGCCTAGCAGCTAGTTTCTTTCTTAAACACAAACAGTGATGCTTAAATGTAAATTTTTTGGTCAAATATGATACCTAGGATTTAAATACAGTTTACACATTCAATATTGAAATCGTTCACCACTAGATAAGGATAAGAGCATTTGGTTTTTTTGCAGATATGTAGAATCTTACATTTGCTAATTGATAGTGTAGCCCCCGAATATTGGCCCCATTTCCCTATTTCTAAGATTATGCTTTCAAAAGTTTTGTTAACGCTAGTTAAATTTTTTTCTTTTGTAAAGATTATAGCACCGTCTGCGTAAATAGATAAATCGATGTTTTTGTAGTTTAAAATGATATTATTTAACTGTTGGAAAGCGACTATGAACAGTATAACCGATAAAGGGGTTCCCTGCGGGATACCGTTGTTTAATGGATGTTGCTTAGAGAATTCATTATTTACTCTAGCCTGAAACTTGCGGCCGGACATAAAGTTTTTAACCAAGTTAAAGACTTTAGGTCCAATTCCCCAAACAACAAGCTGGGTTAGCACCACATGGATCCCCACGCGATCAAACGCCCTTTCGAAATCAGTCGCTAGTACAGTGACGTGATTTTTAGTCGAAAGTGCCTTTGACACGAAATGTTGGAGATGTAGTAGTGAATCGGTCGTGCTGTGTTTTACTTTAAAAGCTGTTTGATTTTGACTGATAAATTTGTTTCTAATTAAATACCACATAACATTTTATCAAAAACTTTACTCACACAGGAGATTAAGGATATAGGCCGATAACCGTTAATGTCTTGTATAGTTTTGTTGGGCTTTAGAATTGGTATAACAATCGCTGATTGCCAAACGTGGGGATAAATACCGTTCTCAAAAATGTCGTTATAAAGCCACAGTAGTCTGTCTTTCCCAAGTTTTGGTCAATTTTTCAGCATTGGTTATGATATACGGTCGGAACCTGGTGTTTTACCTTTGCAGCGTGATAACGCAAATTCTAATTCGGCTGCTGTAAGTTCTGTTTCTAGTTGTCTAGCTGATGGAGACAGGCGGCTATGACTTGAAGATCTGGAAAGAACACGTTTTTTCTGTGTGCGGTATTCTTCTGATCGCTTCCATGAAGGTCGTCGGATATTTTCCAGTTGCACTTTGGGCTTAACTGAGGTGAGACAATTGTGAGGTCCACATGTGTGAAGCTTTTAAGTTAAGTATTACTAGGTCCTGTGACAAAATTAGGTTTTCGATTTCGGTGCCTCCTGCATTAACTGAACTGGAGTCCCAAAGAGGGCTCCATGAATTAAAGTCGCCGGTTAAAATGATAGGTGAACTAATTTGATTTATGGATGCAATAAGTTCGTTTGCCGAAAAAAGTTCTTTTGGAGGAATATATTGGTTTATTACCGTAAAATTAAGGTTGAGATTTATCTCTATTGCTAATGAGGAAATAATGGGAGAAGGCTTATGGGGAATGTGTCGTTTGACGAGGATGCCAATGCCTTGTTTGCCAGACTCGTTGTGAGGTAGGTTGGAAAAGTAACCTAAATACGATTTGGGTGTAATTACACTTGAATTTTTAAAAGGAATATGAGTTTCCTGCAAACAAATAATGTCTGGTTTGATATCTTTTATCAGTAAGGTAAGTTCGTTGAAGTTATTGTGATAGCCTTTTATATTCCATTGCATAATCCTAAAATCCATAAGTAACAGAAGCAATATAAGTATATTTATTTTATTTTTTAGGGTATTGTAACTGATAGGTATTAATTTGTTTGACTATAATTTATTCGTCGTGATCGGAAAATATTGTATTATCGTCTAAGGTATTTGATAAGTTCGAGTTTGTGCATAAATATTTATCGTGAGTGTAGGAACTTTTGGAATCTGAAATTGATGTTGAGAGAGCTGGAGATTGTTGAAAAGAGAGAGACACTGAGTTTTTATTTCTTTCAATGTCGTTTTTATTTGAGTTGGGTTAGTAAATGTTGTTGATTTGTAAGTAGTTGAGAGGGCTTGCTCGAAGTTAAAAGTTGTGGAATTGTACAAGTGTGTGTGTGATACTGGGAGAGCAGGAGTGTTGTGTTCTGCATTTTGGAGTGCAAGCTGTGGTGGAATTACGATTTCTGTTTGTTCTGTTTCTTTTTCATTTGTATTTTGCAGTGGAGTTGCAATTCTGTTTTCTGGTAGGTTTTTATGTTTTTCTTTTGTGTCGGTTGAGGATGAAGCTATAGCTGAATAGCTTTGAGTAGAAACGGAGTCGATAGGTGTTTGTTTTTTGTATAGGTTATAAGCTTCACGCATTGTGCATTTTTTGTTAGTTTTAATTTTTAATATTTCTTTTTGTTGCAAAAATTTCTTACATTGTCGAGATGAAGACGGGTGCTCTTCTGAGCAATTTGCGCACGATGTGCGTGTACAGTTTAGCGGTGAATGGGGGGGAAGGTTACAATTAACACAACTTGGTGCATTTTTACAATATTTAGCAGAGTGACCAAGAATTTGGCAAGATTTACACCTCATTGGATTGGGAATGTACTTGTTCCCGAATCTTCACGTTATGCCATGAGATATCAATTTTTGTTGGTAATTCGTAGAGCTCAAAAGTGAGCAATACTACACCAGTAGGTTTTGCTGTACCATCAACGATGCTTGTGAACTTATACACGGAAACGACACCTTTTGCCTTTAGCTCCTCAACAATCTCTTCTTCGGAAATATTATTGAGGCATGGAGCGAATATTGTTCTTTTGACATGGTTAAGGTGTTCGTGTAGCTTGCAATTTATTTGGCATATACATACCTGGAAGGTCTTTTGTTTTTATAAACCTGTCTGCTACGGCTTTAGTTTTCGTATATTGATGTAATTTCCTTACTTACACTGTTAAGAGCTCTATGGACTGCGAAGCATGAGTATGACGATAATGGTTTGTTAGGATTATTTGCTGAAATGATCACGAATTTGGGGTCTCCTTTAAGGATTGTTGGTAGCAAGGGAAAGTCACTTTGCAATTTTTGATTAAATTTTTTCTTTTTCGCTTTTGGGCTTTCCATTAGTAGGGAAAACCGGTTGTTCCCAAGAGTGGGGGGCCCAGGGGCCATTTTCACAACACACGCTGTTCACACACTTATTACAAATGAATTGAAAGAAATAAGGAAAAAATAACGAAATAAGAAGTGGGAGAGAAAACTTCGTAAGAGAAGGAAAACAACACTGTTGAAATACTGAACTGTTCACCGGGATAAGATTAGAAGTCTGCTCTTTGCAAGTGTCAGTCGGAGACTGTGCATAAATATTAAATAGGATTATGAGTAATAAATGATGAGTGTTTTCTGTGATGTCACTCGCTGGATGAGTTATGCTGATGATATTAGGGTTGACCTTAATTGAACAACAATAAATAGCGTTATATTGGCATACAATTTTATCAAAAAAACCTGTACTCTTTTGGCCCTGGTGTTGCCATATGGAAACGCTTGCGGAAGACACCAAAAAATCTTATTCAACAAAATTGTTTACATCAATCACTTTTCTTTTCATGTATTTCTACTTTATTATTATTCATAACGATGCAACTCGAAAATATTTTTAATATTTGTAATAAAATTGAAGGTCCTTAATTTTTTCTTGCTCATTTTTTGTATTTCTATTCACTTATTTTATTTCAACTCACTTTACGATGTGATCACTATGAAAGCTTTGACCCAACTATAACGTGCTTTGCATCGCATTTATGCTTTGAACACTTTGAAGACAGCAAGCGACAGGCAGCATCTACCAAATACTAAAATACACACGTTCTTATGGACACAGTTATGAAATAGATTTTACCAACAAGGGCATAAAATAGCCCTAATATTTTATATGTAATAACAATCGATCATTTTGCACAACAAATTTCACTTTGAACAAAATATTTTAATTTTATAGAGTGAAATATTTTAATGTGGCAACAATAAATGAGCTGTTCGATATGTCGCCGCTGACGTCTTCAAAATTTCATTAAGACAACAATTGCAGACAAGGAAAATTCGCTGTCGTTCCGTCGTGAAGAGCTGTCGTCAAAATGTGCAAAGCATTAAGCATTTCTGCGCCATAAAGGCTAATACGTACTTGCATATCTTGCTTCGTTCAATTTTTCGATCCTTCAAAAAGGACTCTTATCTCGTTGCCATATGGCAACGCCAAGGTTATTCGGGTTGAGCAGAAATTGCCATTACTAAAACTGCAGAGATTGCATGCTATTTATTAGTTTTCATATTAATTGAGTATGTTGTAGTAAAACTAATGACGCCCGGAAATGAAAAAAAAATCGTTTTCAAAAGTTATGCAACTTTAAAAATGTTAGGTGTCTCGGCGGAAGCCATTGTTTATCACTTCATACATAGCTCGCAAAATATGATTTTTATCAAAACTTAATCAAGTAGGCAATGAGTCATAGATATACAAATTTTTTTTTATAGTAAAATTTTTCATACCTTTCTTAATAAAAAAAAAACAGTTTGCTTAAAAATAATTAATTTCATTTAAGAATTTTAAAAATATATACATACATATCTGATAGAACGTATATCAAAGAATAAACTGACTCCTTATAGGGCCTGAAATATTCATTTTTTCGTAAAGTATTCTCGACATTTATATGTATATATTAAGGTGCATTCGAGCTATTTTTAATGTATAATTTTATTTGTTTGGTATGTTAAGAGATTCATTGTCCTGTTTATATTATAAAGATCGGGTGGTTCATTCATCTTTCTTCTTTTTATAAGAGTTAAAGCCAAAAGAATTATTTCGCGTGATTGCAAGGTGATACATCATTATTAAATTCAGGGAGCAAAACTTATTGGGAAATAAAAATAAGCAAGCTTTTCTGTTTAAAATTCTTTATTATAGGCAAATTAAAGAAAAAAACTGAATTTCAGAACGGCCCTTTATACATATAAATACGCCATAATAAAATGTTCCAAGCCTGCAAGTACCGAAAGGAATGTCAATATGTTCTTTGCAGAAGAAATATGCTTGGTTGTACCCTACTCCGCAAGTTCGTGTGCTAAACAGTTACCCTGTATGCTTCTGTGTCGGAGTTTGTCTATAGCCTCTTTAATAACGGCAACCGAAATAAACAGGTCAGAGCGGGGTCCCGCGAGAAAACCCCTCCTCCCACTCTACCATTCAGTTTCGAACCATCTGTGAAAACCCTGAAATTACCAGGTGGATTGTACAAATTTCCTTTCCACTGGCTTTCATTTGACAGAATATTTATTGACAAAAACACAAGTTTAAGGTCGAAAACCAGCTATAGCCCCGATGTCAATTCGAACATAGTATTAAGGCATTTAAAATATGGGTTCCGGTCGGTGATCAACTATTTTAATACACCGACTTTCAAGACTTTCAAACATTATAACGTGTCTAGCTGATAATATTACTGACAACAGTCTAGTGTTTATTTTCATACCTGCAGCTCCTGCAGTAATCATAGTGGGCAATGCCATCTTTTAGCGTCGTGAATAAAAATTATAAGTTTTTTTAAATATATTTTGGCAATAATGCAGATTTTAGAATTATTTACGAAAATTTCCAAAAGCAATCTTTGAAGGCTTAATTATGTAATTCTAAGAGTTAACTAGATTAAACTTGGATTACATTTGCTAGTCTTAGGCTTGGCTGAGCGCTCATCATCCATGAACTTTAACATTTCAATTATACTTTTAATATCTAAAGGTTTTATATTTTTCCGATAATTATTACTAAAAACTTTTCAAAATAATTTTCAAATTAGAGGATCAATAAAGCAATAAAACCTCGCACAAAAATCAAACTCAGCAAAAATATCGGTCACGTCCGATCACGAAACTTCAGGGGGCTTTTTCTAAAACTCGTTCAAGTTCACGCGTTAAAAGTGGTAAAGTCGTGTCATGTAGATTTTCCTCCCTATCTATTTTTAATTTTTTTTATTTACTTATATCTTTTGTACTACCAAGAAGATTCCGTCTTTTGCCTGTGTACAAACAAATACTTATAATCTTATGATAACATAGTTTTAAAAGAAAGACACAAACACAAATATTCGTATATCGAGTTTATGAGTACTTAGCAAATACTTAAAACTACTAGAGTATCAGCTTCAACAGCGTAAAAGTGTACAATTGCACATCTACAAAATCTGACCTTATAAGAAGTGGGAGTTTTGGCCGTCTACACATAATTAGTATCGTATGTTTTGATGTGTCAAGGGGCTTTCTAGAAATATGCACTTTGGACGAATCAATTTTGGTTGATTATAAGCATAAAATCACGTATGTATGTCACTGAGCTTTCAAGATAAATATACAAAAAAAGAAAAGAGCACTAAGCAGGAATATTTGTGGAACACTCTTGTTTTATTCTAAATAGATGATATCAATGGCCTACTACTGACAATTTGTGAACTATTTATTTGTCAAGAGGCAAGAAGAAGCGGAAAGTTAGAAAAATATAGCGAGTTCTACCAATAAGATACTGTGGGAACTAAATCGAATGTTTTCATCAAATACTCATTATCAACCACAAAATAGTCGAAAGCTACCGTTTCATTATAAGTTAACCAGCTATTCACTAGTTTTTTATAAACATATTTTTATTCGTAAATAACTGGTTACTTTTACGCTTGTTACCTCATGCAGAATTAATAAAAATTATACATATATCATATAGTGAACGCATATCATATAAAAAAAGTCTTCTTTTAATACCATCGACGTCATCGTTTCGTTCTTAGGAAGTACGTAGTACTTTTTGGAACTTTTTCACTTGCCTTAACCTGTAGAATATAAATTTAAATATATGAGTTATAATAAACTACTTAAGTACGAGTTTATTTATTAAATGATCTGCTAGCGTCTCCATAATTAGTTTGTTCTTTTTTTCTTTTTCCCAAATTTTTGTTAAGCGATAAAATCTCCGTCCACGCCGTCAATTTTTATTTTTCGTTTTGGATCAAATTAATTTGACAGCTGACTGTCCTGCCACAAGCACATTTTCATTTACCAAGCGAAAATATGGTTTTGGGTTCCTATGCAAGACTTTTGAACTAATTACAAGTTAGTGTTCATGATTTTGATATAAATTGTATACTTTTTTGGAATTATCCCAAAGTAGTTATTTAAGTTAGTTTGTTATTATTTTTATCTAAATTTTCGAAAAAGTGACATGCAAACATATGTATGTATGTAAATTTTTTATTGCATTATGCAAAATATATATTATAGGCATATCCGGTTATGTTCTTTAGAAAGAGCTTAGTTTAACCTGTATTTTAAATTGGAAAGAGCAATCGACCCAGTCGTTAATCAGATATTCTCGATATCAAACTTGAATACATCAACCATTTTTTTAGATGCTGATGCGATTTTAATGTACAAATCAGGGACCGAAAATAGTCGTCATCTTATGTAAGCGACTAGCAAAAGAACGTCCAACTCGCTTATAATCAACTCTCTTATATTTTGAATACACTTTACAACACTAGTCTGTCAAAACCAATGGTCGTTTGTAAAATTTGCTAGCAAAACAAAGAGGAGTCTGCTCTATCTTGGTTTTTTACTTATTTTGATGTTAGCGAAATCGTACTGTTTGTAAATGTGGCCTTATTTTGGGCATGGTGGATATTTACCCAGGTAGACGTACTTTGTAACGGCCACTCACAGGAACACGCACACATGAACCTAATAATCCCAAGTCCAAAGCGTCGGCAGGGTTAAGATAAGAAGGCTGTCTAGGGATATATCCGGTCCCTAGACGGTCCCTAAATAAGTACCCACACAACATACTTTTACGAAAATCAAATCGACGGCGTCGAAACATGGTTAGTGCCGCTAATGGCCCGATTTTAGACGGGCAGGGAAGTGTGGGCGCCATAGAACAGAGTACTATCCCCATTCATATAGGTTTCTGGGTTAAACCCCTCAATAAGTCGTATGAAATAATTGGGGGTGTAAGGTCGTAGCCTTTGTAGGCGACCTAGTCCCAACGGTAAGTGTTAAATTTTTACAATCCTAGTACGATGTTATGCATGTAAATTTATAGGAAGTTTAAGACATTAGGAGTTTAATCAATAAAAACATTTAATAAAAGCTGAATTGGGTGCTAATATCCCTGCAGAAAATGAAACTATTATAAAAGTAACTTTAATTTGTATTCAAAAGTACTTGTGCTCACTATAGTATGTATATTTCCATAAAAGTAAACTAACTCCGTTTTTAAGGCGATGTCCAAAAATATGTCAGTTTTGGTTACCTCTGCTTGAGATAGCAACTAACAATGGGCTAACTGTTTTGAACCACTAAATAGTCGAAAGCTACCGTTTCATTTTAAGTTAACCAGCTATTCACTAGTTTTTTATAAACCTATTACTTACTTACTTAATTGGCGCATTAACCGCCTAAGCGATTTTGGCCGAGGTCAACAAAGCACGCCAGCTGTCCCTATCTCGTGCTAACTGGCGCCAATTGGAAATCCCAAGTATAGCCAAGTCTTTTTCCACTTGGTCTTTCCAACGCAGAGGAGGTCTTCCTTTTCCTCTGCTACCACCCGCGGGTACCGCGTCAAAAACCTTCAGGGTTGGAGCTATTTCATCCATTCGAACCACGTGACCTAGCCAGCGGAGCCGCTGATTCTTAATCCGCTGCACTATATCTACGTCATTCATTGTACAGCTCGTACAGCTCATCGTTCCACCGTACACGGTATTCGCCGTTGCAAAGACGCAAAGGTCCATAAATCTTTCGAAGAATCTTTCTCTCGAACACTCCAAGAGCCCTCTCATCTGATGTTGTCATCGTCCATTCTTCTGCGGCATACAATAGTCTATTTGATGACAGGAGATACTTCGTATTGCCTTCGTTCACCTCCAGACCCATTCGCTTCGATTCTCTATCCAGTTTGGAGAAGGCATAACTAACTGCGCGGTTGTTAAGGCCGATGATGTCAATGTCATCGGCGTACGCCAGCAATTGAACGCAATTGAACGGCTCGGAGAGGTTCTTCCCAATTCTGACGGAGCTGGTGATGTTGCTCAACGTCATTTTACATAGCCGTATAAGTTTTGCCTGGATCCCAAATTCAGACATTGCGGCATATAGGAAACTTCTTTTCGTACTATCGAAGGCGGCTTTGAAGTCGACAAAAATATGGTGTGTGTCGATTCTTCTTTCTCGGGTCTTTTCCAAGATCTGGCGTATTGTGAATATATGGTCGGTGGTAGATTTACCAGGTCTAAAGCCACACTGATAAGATCCAATCAGTTCATTGACGATGGACTTAAGTCTTTCACACAATACACTGGACAGAACCTTATAGGCGATGTTAAGAAGACTAATCCCGCGATAATTGTCGCAGACTGCAGGATCACTCTTTTTGTGGATTGGGAAGAGCACACTTAAGTTCCAATCACCAGTCATGCGTTCTTCCGACCATATTCTAGAGATGAGCTCGTGCATGCACTTAACCAGCTCCTTTCCGCCGTACTTAAATAACTCAGCTAGTAACCCGTCAGCCCCGTGCGCTTCGTTGTTCTTCAGCCGTGCTTTCGCTTTCCGAATTTCGTCATAGTCGGGTGATGGTACATCACGTCCATCATCATTGATTGGGGATTCGGGTTCAACATCTTCTCCATCGTTGTTGCAGCTGCTTCCATTAAGCAGTGTGAAGAAGTGCTCCCTCCATAATTTAAGTATGCTGTGGACATCAGTCACCAGGTCGCCGTTTTCATTCTTACAGGAATTCGCCCCGGTTTTGAAACCTTCTGTTAGCCGCCGTACTTTCTGAAAAAAAATTTCGGGCGCTATTCCTGTCGGCCAGCATCTCAAGCTCCTCGCACTCACGCATTTCGGCCTCTCTCTTTTTCTCGCGAAAAATGCGTCTTGCTTCCTTCTTCAACTCACGATAACGCTCCCGCACAGCTCGCGTTGCGCCCGATCGCAGTGTGGCCCTGTAGGCAGCGTCTTTACGTTCCGTAGCGGCGCGGCATTCCTCGTCATACCAGTTGTTCTTTCGGGCTCGCTGAAATCCGATTGATTCTGCAGCGGCGGTATGTAGACAGCGAGAAATATGGTTCCACTGCTCGGAAATATCGTTCGGTTGATTATTGCTCTCAGAGAGCAGGAGTGCAAGTCGAGTGGCGAAGAGGATGGCATCTTTCCGACGTCGAGCTTTCCTTGTGTCCATTTGCGTGCGCTTTTTGCTGCACAGAGGCGCGTGCGGATCTTAGCTGCCACAAGAAAATGATCCGAGTCGATGTTGGCTCCTCGGATCGTGCGCATATCTAGGACACTGGAAGCGTGCCTTCCGTCTATCACAACATGGTCGATTTGGTTTGGTGTCTTACCATCTGGAGACAGCCACGTAGCCTGATGTATTCTCCTATGCTGGAACCTGGTACTGCAGACTACCATGTTTCGGGCCCCGGCGAAGTCGATCAGTCTCAATCCGTTATCAGACGTTTCCTCTTGGAGACTGAATTTTCCGACTGTGGAACCAAAGATGCCCTTCTTGCCCACCTTGGCATTGAAATCACCAAGCACGATTTTTATATCGTAGTGGGGGCACCGCTCATACATGCGGCCAAGGAGATCGTAGAAGCGATCTTTGGTCCCATCGTCCTTCTCTTCCGTCGGGGCGTGGGCGCAAATCAGGGACATGTTGAAGAATCTCCCCTTGATGCGGATTGTGGCGAGACGTTCATCCACCGGAACGACAGTACTTTACGGCGCAGTCTCTCTCCCTCCACAAATCCGACACCAAATTTGCGCTCCTTTACATGGCAGCTGTAGTAGATGTCGCAAGGGCCTATCACTTTTTTCCCTTGCCCCGTCCATCGCATCTCTTGGACATCAACAAGTCGGGCAGAGACACCTTCCCAATTAAGGGTCTGGACATTCCAGGTGCATGCCCTCAAATCATTGTCCTTAATACGTTTGCCGTGGTCGTCATCAAAAAAGGGGGGTCTCATCCGATGCTTTGTTATTATTTTTCTTTGGAAGTTGTTTTTTACGTGGCGGGTTCCAAGCCCTGCGCACAACCCATTGCTGGGGGTGGAAATTTTAAGTTCGTTTATATAGCGAGCCGCTTTCTCCAAGACAGACGCCCGATGCAGCCGCACCTCCTGGTGAACAGACGCTGCGTACTTTAGTGGACCCTTAAACCGAATATGTCGGAGTGACTCTACTAAAGCTCCCTCTCTATTAGCCGTGACCCAAGGCTCCACACGGGTTGGTAACCGTATCCCGCACATGGGTTGCTCACGTTGCCCAGGGTGCACGAACGTGGACGTAAGAGTAGGAATTGAGTACAGCCGTGCAACTGTAACCGCATATCCAGAAGCACCACTGTACCCCATTGCACCCCCTATAAACCTATTATTAGTCGTAAATAACTGGTTATTTTTAGCCCCTCCATAATTACTTTGTTCTGGGTTTTTACGATACTTGATTACTTCCAAATTTTTGTTAACCCATCTTATCTACATATATTGGCCGTTAAAAGAAAATTGGCCACGGCGTAAATTTTTCTTTTTCGTTTTTGATCAAATTAATTTGACAGCTGACTGTCCTGCCACAAGCATATTTTCATTTACCAAGCGAAAATGTGCCAATGGTTTTGGGTTCCTATGCAAGACTTTTAAACTAATAACAAGTTAGTGTTCATGATTTTGATATAAATTGTATACTTTTTTGGAATTAACTTGATAGCGCGGGATCCAAACAACAGATCCATATTCCAGTATGGGCCTCACTAACGTTGTGAACAGAGCCTTTGTGATGTAAGGGTCATTGAATTCTTTTGAGCACCGTTTTACAAATGCAAAAACACCCTTTGCTTTGTTAACTGTAACATTTATGTGAAGATTAAAATTATATATTTGCATAAACATGCAGAAACCATCATTGTCAAAGAGTCCAGGATCATCGAATCTATTGAGAAAACGCAACTTGGGGAAACCTTTTTCTGAGACAGTCCGAATTTTCCTCTCACTGCATCTAAAAAGCGACGCATGTTTACGAAAGTTACTCCGAAAGCCAGGGAGACCTTGGTGGATACATTTATCCGCCTTCAAATAATGAGCCTGAAATTGTGGCAGTGTTGTAGACAATTTTTCATATGCTAATTTAAAATATATGCCACGGTTTCTCACATTCACCAAGTGATACTGTAACGGACTTTCCGGGGTGCTGGGTGTAGCTCTCGGTTGTCCAGGGTATCTGCAAAGAAATTAACCCTATCTCCTCTGGTAAATCAATACACCTTCGCTTTGCTTCGCTATCTTTATTTATTCTTCGTGATGCTACCTCGTAAGCGTAGAGCTATAGTTGGTTTTAAGCCCTACAGTTAGCACCCGTCTCAGTGGCTTAAGCCCACCTCGAATATAAATTAATAGTCTCAGAGGTTTGATCCCTCTTTAACTACTCGTATGACTCACGTTGCGACGCGTGTCATGTATGCCTAACGACTGACTATTTGATATTCATATTGCTCCTTTTATACTGTTTTGCCCGTAGGCAGACAGTTATCCTTATAATAACAATTTCATATATTGCGTGAAAAGTAATAACTATATATGTATGTTGTATGTACAAAGTAATAATTCAAGTTAAGGGTATGTGTATGTACATGTGTAGATACGTATGTGTGTATGTAGATAATTCGATTTACATGCTTATATGTGTGTGTGTTTAAACTAATATAATTCATGTTTGGTTTTTTTAGGTTTATTGTGTATGTAATATATGCATATATCTAAACTGTTGTGAGGGCTCAGGGTCATAGGATCCAGGGTCCTCACACTCCCTCCTTACTCCCGGCAGCGAAGCTTACGGCCACCTTTCCCGTCTTCGTAATACGCACCCTGTACGCCTGACCGTGAATGGCACGTTTAAAGGATTGTCGCGTACGGCTCTGACGTTGGTATGTAGCTTACGTGTGATTTTATTTCTGCTACCAACTCCTCCGGTAAAACGCCTATATTCGGATGGACCTGCCAATCTGCTGGCACACTCGGCTCACCTTCTTGTAGCCAACGCTCGATGTCGGCCACCAAATCCGTCTCTGCTGACAGGTTTAGTTCTGCTTCCAGCAATGCTTCATCCAGCCAGTCACCTTGGTCAGCGCCTTCTTTGTTACTTGCCGGAACCATTCCCTCTCCCATAGGTAGACCTTACAGTGGCGGGCGTGGCTCTCCGGATGTCTCCGGTCCGTATAACCGTAGGCGCATGTCTACATGGCGTACATAGTCGACGTACCCGTTGCCGATATGTTTGTGGTCCTCTGTCGCCAGTGAAAATTGGCCTCGCCTCTTTGGCTGCTCTTCTTCTTCTTCTTCGGATGATATGGTCATTGGTGTCGTCGCTCGCTCGATATCGTAACCCACTTGCTCGTCGTCATCGGAGTAAATACTTATGTGTGATGGTTCATTTTCCATCTCCTCCTCATCGCTCGTCGCTAGTGGCGTATTGTTGGATAAGTATGCTGCACCCCAAACGTTCGCCATATCCTCTGCATCGTCCACGTCATTTTGTGGTGGCACAAACGTCTGCGTACTTGCCAGGCTCTCGTTGTCACCGGGTTCTTGCTGCTGCTCATCGTCGCTCCGATCTTCAACTCCCCTCTTGCCTTCGATATGGTGCCGGATCTCCTTCTCCATCAGGCGCTTGATACGCACCCTTAAAGTGCCATCTCGCGCTGGTTCGGCCAAGAAACTTGTTGGTTGATGCTGGTGTCTGCTCATCCTTGCGCGCACTTTTTTCACTGGGCGCCCGTGGCACATCCTTTTTATGCGAGCAGTAGTCATTGCGCGACCAACTGTATTTTCTTGAATTTTCGGCACTTTTCCAGCAAAATTTCTGTTATTTGCTGCCGTCTCACTTTTTATTTGTTTTCTGAGCTGTAAACCAGTGATGCCCATCTACAGCAACATAATTCAGTAGTGCCAAATCTTTTGCTACTGCCGCTTCGGTATTGCCAGCATTGACAATATGATAAAATCTTGAGATTAATATTAATTATTAAATGTAAGAACTACTTGTTTATAACATTATTAAGGTAAGTATTCTTGTTTCCCTCTGAATACTCTAAAAAAAATATATATATATATTTATATATATATATTTTTTTTTTCCTTTCTTTTTTTCTATTTTTTTTTCTATCTTCTCATTATTGTTAGGTTTGTACTCTTTTCGCTCTCGGTTTATATACCCTTCGGGTGTTACGTGCCGAATTTCTGCTCTCGTTTATTTCCAGACGCCCTCTTGTAACTTCTTTTTTGTCACCTATCCCCTTCCAGGTCTCTTCTGCCATGATAAGAACTCTCCTGTTGGTGATTGCCGAGTTCACATACGTTGAAACTTATCTGTTCGTTGTTTGGCGGTAAGCTTCGGTAGCGTCACGAGGCAATTGTTAATGGTCGCCTCGTAGTATGGTTTAAGATCGCTCACGTGCGCCGTTCTTCTTTTTCCTTTGTAAATTTTGTCGAGTTCGACGATTACGGGTGAAATAAAGTTTAACACGCGATGCGGCCCTCCGTATTTCGGTGCCAGTTTAGCCGCAAAGTTGTCTACGGCCTTGGAGAGGTAGTGCTCTCTTACTAGAACCTTATCTCCCACGACCGGTTGCCACGATCTTTTTCGCAGATTGTAGTGCCTTGCTTGCTCTGCTGAAGCCTTCTGTTGATTGTGTCGTACAAATTCGAAGACCTCCTTCATTTTTGTTGCCTTAACGTGCGGTGTTGTTGGGGTCTGACCGGTTCCCACTGTATGTTCGTCATACAATGCGTTCGGTAGCCTCGGTTCTCGACCCTGGATTACAAAGGCTGGGCTGTAACCGGTTGTTTCACACACGCTGGAATTGAGTGCCAGAGTTATCTCTGGTAGCAAGTCATCCCAGTATCTTTGGTCCTTAGTTGTGAACTGTGCCATAAGTCGTTTAATGTTGCGGTTAGCTCTCTCTGTCGGGTTTTGCTGAGGTCTGTACGGCGCAGTAAATTGGTGCCTTATCCCCATCTCCTCTAGGAATTGCTTAAATTTTGAGCTAATAAATTGCGCTCCATTATCCGTGATTAGGATCTTTGGGACGCCGAATTTGCCAATGATTCGCTCTCTGACTGCCCGAATAAGTCCTTCTGCCGTTGCCCTCCGCATTGCTACAATCTCGACCCATCTCGAGAAACGATCCAATATTACCAACGCCATAGTATTTCCATGTTTAGACCGCGGGAGAGGTCCCACGAAGTCTGCGCACACCGTCGCCCAGGGTTCTTCGGCAAGCTGCGTCAGCATCTTACCGGCTGCTTGCTGTTGGCTGGGTTTGTATAGCTGGCATGTCTCACACTGTCGCACGTATTTCTTTATGTCGCGAAACATTCCAGGCCAATAGTATCGAGCCGGGCCTGCACTGGGGACGTCGTGTATCTCCTTTAAAACTCTTTGTCTTTCCGTTGTGGGAACGCACAATTTCCATGGTAGCGCGTCGTCGCCATCGATTTGACCAGATATTCGCCGGTACAGTTCACCATTTTCGATGATGAAATCAGGAAATTTTTCTAGACACCTCTCCACCTCTGCCATTTTCTCTTTGAGCCATTTACACCCATCTGCGACACCTCTTGCCGTCATCGAACCTAGCTTCGTTTGCTGAGGTTGACGGGAAAGTGCGTCAGCCACTACATTCAGTTTACCCTTGCGGTACTGGACGTCAAATGAGTACTGCTGCAGTTCTAGCGCCCACCTTGCGATTCGACCAGACGGACTCTCGATCTTGCTAAGCCACTGAAGTGCTAGATGATCGGTGATGACAGTGAAGGTATATCCCTCCAGATACGGTCTCATTTTCCTGATCGCCCACACTATTGCCAAACACTCTTTCTCAGTAGGGGAATAGTTGAGTTCAGCTTTGTTGCGCCGGCGACTCGCATACGCTATTACTCGTTCGACGCCGTCGATTTCCTGAGTCAGAACAGCTCCCAGCCCGAAATCGCTCGCGTCTGTTTGAAGAGTGAACTTCTTTGTAAAATCGGGACAAGCCAACACTGGCGCCTCGGTTAGCGCGTTCTTCAGTGCCTTAAATGCTGTCTGTTGTTCGCTGTTCTATTTCCACTTGTGGCCCTTCTTCAACATGGATGTCAACGCATGTGCCACTTTGGAGAAGTCGGGGACGAACCTACGGTACCAAGAAGCTATACCTAGAAATCGGCGCAACTCTCGTATACCGGTCGGTGGCGTGAGATTTTTGATGGCCGCGACCTTCTCAGGGTCTGTGTGGATGCCTTCTTCGCTTACAACGTGACCCAGATACTTCAGCCGCTTCTTGAAAAATTCACACTTCTCTGGGTTGATCCGCGTCTTAGTCGCTGGAAAACTATCGACAGGTGTTGGACGTGTTCCTGCAGTGTTGTACTGGTAATAATAATATCATCTAGGTAGGCAAATGCATGTGGCTCTAGCTCTGGACCGATGACCTGGTCCAACGCACGCTGAAACGTCGCCGGGGCGGAGTGTAGCCCAAACGGCATTACACGCCATTGAAAAAGGCCGCGTCCTGGTACTGTGAATGCCGTGTATTGCTTGCTCTTCTCTTCCATCGGGATTTGCCAATAGCCGTTTTTCAGATCTAGGCTGCTGATGTAACGCGCACTTCTTAGACGGTCGAGGATATGTTGGATCCTCGGTACGCGTCAGGCACTGAACGCTCGTTCAGCTGCCGATAATCTACACAGACTCTCCACTTTCCGTTCTTCTTCTTTGCCAACACTATGGGGGCGCTGTGTGGGCTGTGTGAAGGTTCAATGCACCCTTTCCCTATGAGGTCGTCGATCTCCGCGTTAATAATTTCCTGCATCTTCGGATTCTTTGGGCAATACCTTTGTTTGATTGGTCGATCGTGCTTCATGACGATTCGGTGAGTGGCGATGTTAGCGACTCCCGACATCTTCTCAAATATGCACAACTCTTGTTTTAAGAATTCCTTTACTTCATCAGTAGTTGCGGCTTCAGTCGACGTAGGATTTGAGGACGGTTCGTCGACTTTATCCGGTCTCTCGGTGTCTTCCTGCCGTATCGCCGTGAGTTTCTCGCTTCCTTCATCGTGACTCTCTTCCCGGAACGTGACGTTCTGGTCTCCACAACTCAGTCGAACGCTTGCCTTTGACATATAATCCGTTCCGAGGACCACATCGTCCATCAAACCTGGTAGTATCAAAGGTCCATCTCGTGGGTCTGGTTCCCCAATTTCACTCTTGCAGTTACTGCCTCCCGCACGGTCTTGGATCTGCCATCGCCCATTATAACTTGCGTCGTTATGCGTTTGAACATCCCTGACTCTAGCTTTCCCGACATGGCCTCGCTCAAAAATCTTCTGGTTGCTCCTGTATCCACTGAGGCTACTACATGGATCTCGTTTACTTTGATCGTAGCCATAATCCGCCCTTTCACTTGGTTTAAAACGTTATTTAGTCTGTGCGAGATTGATCCACTCGAGACCCCACCCCTCGCTGCGAATGAGGCCTCAGACCATTTCCCGATGTGTTACGGCAGCAATTTCGAGTTGGGATGTTGCATCGGCCACATGTCCAGCAAAACTCCCTCCGCGCTGCTCTACAGTCGCGTGCAAAATGGCCTTCTTCCCCACAATGTCTACACGCCGTCCACGGATTCACGTACTCCGCCTGGGGCGCCGGAGTGTTGTTGCGCGGTTCGGGTTGGCGTTGTGTGTTCGCTGTTTCGCTTCTCCTAGGCAGCTCGCGCATGTGTTGGTACCTCTCCATGGTTCGTGGAATTGTTCGCACTGCGGCCCTGTGTGTGTCTTTTACCGGGGCGATATTTTCCAAATCCTCAGCCAGACTCACTAGCTCTTCCAGCGTGCTGAACTCGGAACGTTTGACGTACCATTGATACTCGCTTCGAGAGTTCTTGTAGATTCGCGTTAGCTTCTCTCCGAAGGAGTAGTTTGCATGCCGCATCAGACTTTGGAGGACCAAGACGTAGTCCTTAAATTTCTCGTTCGGCTGTTGAACACGATGCCTGATCTCGTCATCTAGTCTTTCGTGATAGCGAGAGTTTAGAAAGAACCTCAGGAAGTCCCTTTTGAAGTCTTCCCATTGTCGCCAGTTCTTATGATTGCTGCGGAACCATGTTAAGGCCTTCTCTTTAAGAAGCTCCGGCATCGCTCGCGGCAATAAGTCCCGGTTCACTTCGTACGCTTCTGCCAACTCTTCCACGCGCTCAATGAAGCTGAGAGGATCTCGTCCACCGTCGTATTTGAAACCCCACTTACGGACTCGGTCCATGATGGTGGCTAGTGATGGCGTTTGACACGATACGTGTGGCTGTGGTGCTTCGACCTCTGGTACCGCACCCTCGTTCATCGGTGCTTGCCTATCGCTGATTTTCTGGCTTCCACTCAGTGTGGTAACGATCAGTGCGGGTTTTGTGTGCCTCGCCTCCAATTCTTCAAATCGCGTATGGTATTCTTCATTGTCGCTCTCTTCCTGTAGGAACGTTGAAAATCGTTTTCGTAACTCCTCGACGGTACCGCTTTACTCCAAGCCGAACTCTGCAAGATATGTCAGCAGTTCCTCTCGGTTGAGGAAATGCACCCACCTTCGCCTCACCATATTATTTATCACGCTATTTCCTTCGCTGGATTAGTTTCCCTTCCTTGTGTTTTTTTCTTCTTTATGTTGTGTTCTGTTACTTTCTTTTAAGTCCCTGCTCGGGCGCCAATTGTAACGGACTTTCCGGGGTGCTGGGTGTAGCTCTCGGTTGTCCAGGGTATCTGCAAAGAAATTAACCTTATCTCCTCTGGTAAATCAATACACCTTCGCTTTGCTTCGCTATCTTTATTTATTCTTCGTGATGCTACCTCGTAAGCGTAGAGCTATAGTTGGTTTTAAGCCCTACAGTTAGCACCCGTCTCAGTGGCTTAAGCCCACCTCGAATATAAATTAATAGTCTCAGAGGTTTGATCCCTCTTTAACTACTCGTATGACTCACGTTGCGACGCGTGTCATGTATGCCTAACGACTGACTATTTGATATTCATATTGCTCCTTTTATACTGTTTTGCCCGTAGGCAGACAGTTATCCTTATAATAACAATTTCATATATTGTGTGAAAAGTAATAACTATATATGTATGTTGTATGTACAAAGTAATAATTCAAGTTAAGGGTATGTGTATGTACATGTGTAGATACGTATGTGTGTATGTAGATAATTCGATTTACATGCTTATATGTGTGTGTGTTTAAACTAATATAATTCATGTTTGGTTTTTTATGTTTATTGTGTATGTAATATATACATATATCTAAACTGATGTGAGGGCTCAGGGTCATAGGATCCAGGGTCCTCACAATACTTGGTTCTTATTATTATTATTATTATTTATTATTCATTATAATTAAAATTATAATAAATCTTAACACTAGCTATTATGGCTATCGGTTACTTGGTTGTTTCTCGTACGTGGTTAAGGCTTAGGCCATTTTCCAAATTGTTGGTATTTTTTTGTACAGTTTGGAAGAAAACATATCTATTAAGAAATACCAAAAACAAATTTTACGAAAAATATTACAAGCTGGTCGCGGTGAGATAAAGACTTTTTTGTATGTCAAATGTAAGTATTTATTATTAATTGTTTATATACATATAATCAAACTGCTTATTTTATTATAAAATGTAGTTTTGTCTTACTAGAACACTGTTTTCTTATCTGTTTTGATTACTTTGTTCGGGGTACCGTTAGTCGAAATAAAGTTGTTTTGTGAAGAGAAAATATCAAAAGTTACAAAAGTTCAGTGGACAATTTTAAAAATACATTTAATAACACATTTTTAAAATTTGCGTGGAGTTTTTTACAAGTATGTACTTTAATTTAAAACAAATTCTAGCTGCAGAGAGGTGCAGATAGATTTTTAATTTTTTCAGTGCCTCTTAATTTGAAAATACGTTCGCTTTTTGAAGTATGGCTGTCAAATAAACAATTAAAGCGCAGTGATTTAGTAAGCGCTATGGTTAAATGCGTAGGAGAAAATGCAACAAAGCCTATAGATAACAAAATTTTAGTAAAACAATTAGATTTGTTAGCACTTAAATTCCAAAACTTATGGAATGCGAGCTCTCGTAAAAGAGCGTCTTTTGAAGAGCGGCACGCACCATGGCTCGATCAGAGCATAGAAATAAAAGGTTTAAGAGAGTCAATTGCTCATGCGAGTCCACCAATTGATCATGTAAGTTAATTTTTTCGTCTCTATTTTTAAAATAAATAACATTTCTGTATATTTCATAGGAGCCAAGTACTAGCAGAGACAGGCCGAGAATCGCGTTTGAAGATGCAAGCGAGCGAAGTAAACGGTACAAGGTTCATGAGCTAATCTCTTCAACACCCCCTACAGAAATAAAAGCGGCTGCACATTTTTTAAGAAAGCACGATGGTTTGGAAACTGATAAGACGTTATCAATCTATCAAGCGCTTGCTTTATTTTATGATTTAAAGTTATCAGTGCGGAAATATAATTTATTGCGAACTGTAGTTAATGTAATTCGCCCTAACTTATTTCCAAGCTATTATGAATTGAAAAAAGCCATGGACGAGTTGCTGCCAAAACCTTTAATTCTATTTGAAACAACCGCGGCAGTACCTCTGCAAAGTGTATTAAATAAGACTGCAGATAGTTTACTACAAACCGTAGATATTTCTTCAGATATAAATGTTATTTTACAGTGCAATTGTTTTGATGGTAGCTCAGATCATAGTATTTATAAACAAAAATTTTCAATTGAAACAGACACCGATGAATTCGCCTTTGTAGCTGCATTAGTTCCTTTAAAAATCTGCAATTTAGAAAGCAGTCGCGAAATTTGGACCAACAACTCTGCTTCATCAACACTTCTGTGTCGCCCAATTCAGTTCATTTTTATGAAATAAAATCCTCGTTTAATACACGAGTTTGAACGTGAATTAGCATTACAAATCCAAGAACTTTTAAGCCATACTGTAAAAATAAAAAACTTTGAAATAATTGTGAAATATGAAATGTATCTTACGATGATTGCTGGAGCAGTGGCTAATGTACTATGTGATAATAAGTCACCTGCCACTTGCTATGTGAGTGGTGGAACTCCAAATCAAATGAACACATTTCAAACTTTTCAAAGGTCAATTAATGAAGATTTTGCTAGATATGGCTTATCAACATTACATGCATGGATCAAGTTTTTTGAATGTGCAATGCATATATCTTACAGAAAACAAACGTATATTCAATGAAAACAAGGAACGGATTTGTAGAGTTTGAAACAAAAATGGGATTGGTTATTGATAGGGTCGAAACAGGATATGGTACATCCAATGACGGTAATACTGCAAGACGATTTTTTAATAGCATAGAAGTTTCTGCGGAGATAACAAACCTTGATATTAATATGTTAAGAAACTTTTCATTAATATTTAGAATTATTGCTTGTGGAAAACAAGTTAATGTAAATAGATTTGAAAATATTTTGAAGAATACGTACGAAATATATATGAAAAATTATTCGTGGTATAAAATGCCTGTAACAGTTCACAAAGTTTTGGCGCTCGGAGTGCAAATTATTAAAAACTTCAATATTCCTATTGGAGTGCTCTCAGAAGATGCATTTGAAGCAAGACACAAAGAATTTCGAAATACCCGTAGAAACAACACTCAAAAAACTTCTAGACAGGCTTCCAATAAAGACCTTATGGTAAATTTATTACTAACTTCAGAGCCACTCATTACTTCACATAGAAAAGTTTGCAGCAAGTGGCAGAGAAACTGAAGAAGAATGTACTTTAGAAAGCGATTTGTGTTTAACTTGGAGTGCAAGTTGGCGGATGTTGCTAATTTTTTCAAAATTTTTATAATTAAATTATCATGAGACGCTCCTATGCTGACTTTGGTGACACTGCAACGTTTACTTATATTTTTTGCCGCAACTTATATGGGCTCGCGACACTGTGCATCGTCTTTTTTAAGAGGGATAAACATTGCCTAAATCAAATTTAATGGAAAAGAGCGTAAGCGAGCGAGAGTGAGGGAGAACGTACAATCTATATATATAAAATAGGATGTGTGTATGTATGTAACGTATGGACTCCAAAACGGCTGGGCCGATTTCGGTGAAATATTCAGGGATTCTTCAAAATATTCCGGCGGGTGACACTGTGAAGTTTGATTTTTTTGGTTTCGGTCTGCGGGCGGAGGGGCGTGGCTTTTTTTATAAATTTTTGTATAATTGATATGTGTTGAATAAATTTGTCTCGCAATTGTATGTGTAGCTCAAGTACTGCTGATTCAGAAAAAGCAATTTCTTTTAAACAGCAAATCTAAGAAATAAAGAAACTTAATTTTTGTATAATTGATATGTGTTGAATAAATTTGTCTCGCAATTGTATGTGTAGATATGTATTTTATCGAAAAAAGTGACACCCTAAATTAGACAAAGCGCTAATATCAAAGTCAGCAGTAACTTTTCAAGAGCTGCAATAATCGCAGAAATCATATATTATTTACACCTGAGAAAAAACATCATTATTTTTCATCCAACGAGTAACGCAGAGTGATATTAATTTACTACCTTAAAGAAATAAAGTTTTATTTTCAGTCAACCCCCCTTTCAATACGGCCTTGAAGGATATACTGTCTGTAAGAATATATTTCACCTTGTAGTACGATCGGAAGATATGTTCATATTTACCAATTTGTGATTTTTCTCGTGAAAGGTAGCTGGGTATTTCAAAATAGTCAATTGTAGTTCGGAAAACGTGAAATGAACTTCAGAATAGTAAATTTTACTTCGGAAAACGTAAAATGAACTTCAGAAAAAGCAATTGTACTTCGGCAAACGTAAAATAGAACTTCAGAATAATCAATTGTACTTCGGAAAACGTAAAATAGAACTTTAGAATAGTCAATTGTACTTCGGAAAACATAAATTGAACTTCAGAATAATCAAATGTACTTAGGAAAACGTAAAATATACTTACGAAAACGTAAAATGAACTTCCAAATAGTCAAATGTACTTAGGAAAACGTAAAATATACTTACGAAAACGTAAAATGAACTTCAGAACAGTTAATTGTACTTCCGAAAACGTAAAAGATATTTCAGAAACTGTATATTTTACTTCACTCACCGTAAACTGTATTTCAAACAAATTAAAAAGTTGTTTCTAATAGAAGTCACCAGGCAATTTTTTAATAATAAAAATTAATGTACACATACTATTTTTTAACTAAATGTAATCACTTTATACTTTATTGATTTATTAATACAAAAAATGTAAGGGTGTTGCTTTTTATTAATTTAAAATATTAATAAAAAATTTATTACAAATCTAGTTAATAATTTGTCCTTTATATACAAAGAAATTATTACTAAAACCTTACGCAAATTTGTATGGGCAGATGGTGCTCATCACTACTTTATACTATGCTATTCCTCCAACAATATAAAGTGTGGACAGATTCTGAAAATAAAATAACTTTTTTAAGTGAATTCTGGTACTTAGTTTTCTCGCTTAACCCGCCTAAGGTCATTAGCATGTTTTGAATAACCTGAATCACGATTACAGCAACCTCACTTTAACCCTTTCGGTACAAGTTTTTAAAGGGTGGCTTTAAAAATCCAATTCTTTCAATTCTGACTCTTATTGACCCTAGAAATATCGATCACTTTTCGATTTAAAAAAAATTTTACTTTAAATGTGTTTTTTGGAATGTATCCATATTGATACAAATTTGGTGTAAGGTAAAGAAAATTGCCAGAACTTATTTTCTTTTTTATTTAAATTTTTATTTGTCTCTGTGGTTAAAATACTTACAAATTCATCTTTTCCAATAAATAAAAAGTAAATATATATAAAATAAAAATTATACAATTCATATTCTTATAAACTAAAATAAATAAAAACAAAAATGATACCTAAAATATAAAGTGAAGGGAATGCACAAGAAAACATCGCATTAAGAGCACTTGTATCTGGTTTGTCCCTTACATCCTTGAATTTTGCATCTACCTTTATCCTTTATGTGTTCCGGCCAAAGTTGGTTTCCGTCATATCGAATAGAAGTCGATGGTGTAGCTTTACGTCTTATCCCGAAAGCCGTTGGACTGATTGGGATGTCCTCATTTAAAAATGATGTGGGGCGTCCCCGTTTACGAGAACATGCCTGTTGATTTAACCGAGCTATTAGCCCGTTCACAATATCATTACGAAAGCTCAATAAATCCATATATTTATTTTTGTGTCCATTGTTTTCGAGGTCCATTCTGTATTCTAACCACGAATTGCACACAGCTAAATCAATAAAGTGGTCAAATATCTTCAGAGTCCACTTTTTAGATCTTATGGAAATTATGTACAAAGAGAGCAGAAAATCCAATTTATCTACTCCCCCCATATTTTTATTGTACTCTGATACTATGTTTGGTTGTGCTATTTGAATTTTTTTTTTTTTTTCAGCAGAAAATCGGGATACTGCATTTAGGGGTTCATGACCATGAATTGATGACACGAGTTGCACAATTCCTCCGTCGAGCCATCTGTGTGAGCCATAGTGTCTGCTCTCTCTACACGGTAGTCAAAACTTCCACGGCCCTCTTTTTGCAACTGCTTTTCAGTTTTGAAATCAAGTTTACCATATCTCTTTTCCTCTGATAGTACCAGTAGCCCAAATGCATTTTTGGCGTAAATACGATATTAAATTTAGAGTCGAGAAATTATCGAGAAATTATCGAAATAAATTTTATGGTTTCTGTTTTGAGGAATAGTTTTTGAAAGTTGAATGACAATATCAGAGCAAAACCCTAACTTTGATTCAGTTAATATTGTGCCTTTTCCTTGATAGATTTCAAAATCGTACATTATGCCGTTCGAGCTGCACAGGCAAAATATTTTCATTCCCCATTTGATGGGTTTCTTGGGCATATATTGCCTCAAAGCAGTCCTCCCTTTAAAAGGAACCATCATCTCATCCACGCAAAGGAAGAGTGTACGATTTTCGTGTAAACATATGAATAAGTGGACGAATTAGGTACAGTTTGTCGCTTTGAGTTGAATTTTTTGTGAACTTTAAATTATTTCGCAAAGAATGGAATATTTGTCTCGGAATCACTGTCCAATACATATCCAAACGGATATCCAATGGTACCAATCACTACCTCAAGAGCTAAAAATTTCAGAAGTTCTACGGTAGTCAAATTTAAAGATTTTCCATTTTTAATCATTGATGACTGATTTGTTGAGGATACCAGTTGTAGGAGAAATAATTTTTAAAGTACTCCAAAAAATACTCTACAGGTAATTTTAAAGATTTCTTTGGGTAAGTTTCAGTAAAATTAGTCTCAGGAGTGGCCCAAGAAGCTTTTTTCCAACGAAATTGGCCGGCCTTTTTCAATGGAAAGTGCGGAGTTTGGAAAAGAGCGCTTTCTTGCACTGCCCCATGAACTAAATGGCTCTCTACTTCATCAATTTCCCGAGAACCCTCATCATCAACAACATCTATATCCTGTATGTTTATCTCATAAGGACCTTCTCGAGAAAGCTCTTCTAATAAAAAGCTTTCATTGTTCTCAAGCGCATCTAATAAATTGTTAGCCAGGTCATATTCGTCCGATTCATCTTCTAAGTCAGTGTTGAGGACATGAGTCCCAATCTCATCGATCTCTAAATTAAGAGTTTAAAATTGTTCTCTCGGTGCGGCCGGCAACACCATTCTTTGAAAATTATGTTCTAAATTAATTTGCTGAATTGGAAACGGTACCATGGGGTGACCCAGGGACCGTAAGTAATGTAATATCAAAAATTTATTAGTCAGTCAAAATATTAACGCCGCCGCGTCCGCATCGCTTTTTTATTATCCTTTTGTACGCCACTCTGGCAGCTATACATTTTTTCATCTTGATTATTATATCAACACTTTCCTTTTATCAAATAAATATTGATTGATTTAAACACACATTGCAAATTGAACTCAACCCCTTATTATTTCGATGGAATAATATTATTGTTTCTAAACAGCCAGCGCACCCTGCGCTATTCCAAAAATATCCCATTCATTAACATGGTCCTTTGTCGCTAAACGGCAACCCGCAGCCTAACGACATTTTCAACATTCCAGTTGAACGGAAATTTTGAAGCGATCGGACGTGCGAAATAAAAAATAATAATAAGTAAAACGCGCTTATATCCCCACGCATAATTTGTGAAAGTGATAATAAAAAAAAAACCCATAAGGAAATATACAATATACATACATACGCAAAGTGTAAAGTGAAAAACCAAATACAAAATTATACTTACATACGTGTAAAAGAAAAAAAATACAACCTAAAAAAGAAAATTGAACATAAAATTATACAATATACATACATACGCAAAGTGTAAAGTGAAAAACCAAATACAAAATTATACTTACATACGTGTAAAAGAAAAAAATACAACCTAAAAAAGAAAATTGAACATAAAATTATACAATATACATACATACGCAAAGTGTAAAGTGAAAAACCAAATATAAAATTATACTTATGTACATACATACGTGTAAAAAGAAAAAAATACAACCTAAAAAAGAAAATTGAACATAAAATTATACAATATACATACATATATTTTTGAACCCCCCTAACTGATGACAATTTTGAACTCGCCTGGGATGCCCTCAAATCACGGTATGAAAACCGAAGAATACTGGTCGATAACCAGCTCAAAGCCCTCTTCAACATACCACCCCTATATACAGAAAATGGTGAGCAAATCCAAAAAATTCAAGCCACCATTAATAACTCTCTCGCAACGCTCTCAGCACAAGGAATCCCAACTAGCGACTGGGACCCCATTCTTGTGTATCTCTGTTCTTCAAAATTGCCAAGTGAAACGCTATCTCTGTGGGAGCAATCACTCAGCTCTCGAAAAGAGTTACCACTTTGGGCAGATATGAACAAATTCCTCACTAGCCGGTATGAAATTGTAGAGAGACTTCAGGCATATCGACCAGGAAAACCAAAACCTCCCACCTTAATTTCACTCCAAGGGCAATAAATCAAAACTCCTCATTTATTCACAAAAATCGAACTCAAAATTTCCATGTCGAACTTAATCAACCCATTTCCTGCAAATTATGCAATGCCAGACACCCCATGAAGACATGTGTGAAATTTCAAGCTTTATCCGTGTCCGATCGCCTAAAGTATGTCAAAGAAAACAGTTATTGCGAAAATTGTCTTTCTTACTCCCACTTGAAGAATGAGTGCCGAAGTAACTTCACGTGCGTATATTGCCAAAGAAAGCACCACTCACTCTTACATTTTCACCAAAAGGCTCAATTTGCAAAAACTAACTCTAAACCCCAGAGAATTTCAAGTCAGCTAACGACTCAGCCACCAAATAATGATGAGCAACCGACATGCTCAAAATATGTTACAAAGGCAACTCCCGCCCCAAGTTCCCAACAAAAAGACGCAACTAAAGTCTCGTCTCATTTCTCGAGTACTAGGTCACAACTCTTCTCCCAACTGCAATGGTACCGATCTATTGTGATAACGAATATCACAATATTCGCGCCCTGGTAGATCAAGGTTCCCAGAAAACGTTTGTATCATCCCGGATACAAAAACTCTTACGCTTGCCCATGACAGACGCACACTTCGAAATTTCTGGAATGGGCGGACTGGTGGTGCAAAACTCCAAAAATGTCTGCGAACTCATACTGTGCTCAGCAGACCGAACCCAAAAAATTAAAGCGCAAGCGATTATCTTACCGAAATTAACTCATTTTCTCCCTACCTCGAATATTACAAATATTAAACTTGAAGAGGTAAAACATTTAACACTCGCCGATCCCCACTTCTTCACCCCTAGTAAGATAGACATGGTCATCGGCAGTGACTTAATCCCCCAAATCCTCTTGCAAGGACTGCAACACAGCAGTAGTCTCATCGCTCAGAACACCATATTCGGTTGGATTTTGAGCGGCCCGATCCCGGAGAAAATCTCAGCGTTTACCACCCAGGTAACGGAACCCCAAGATGAATCGCTCAATACACTACTGAGGAAGTTTTGGGAGCAAGAGGAGGTAGCAATCATTCAACCCCGATCCACCGAAGATGAATTCTGTGAGGACCTGTATCGACGAACCACAATCCGACAAGGAGATGGACGATACATGGTCAAGCTTCCCTTCAAACCAGAGTTTCCAGAATCGATCGCGCTAGGACACTCCCGACTAGCAGCGCAGCAGCAATATCTCAGCATCGAAAGGACTCTGCAGAGAAAACCAGAACTGCGGGCGAAGTACTCAGAAGTTCTCGAAGAGTACGTCACCATGAATCACATGGAACCCACCATATCCCAAGAAGTTATTAAGGGCGGTAAATATCTCTCCTTTTATTTACCGCACCATGCCGTCATAAAACCCGACAGCACAACCACCAAAGTAAGAGTAGTTTTCAATGCTTCCAGAATATCCCACTCTGGAAGCTCGCTCAATGACGTACTCTACACTGGCCCAACCCTTCAAAACGACTTGATGATCACCATACTCCGATGGCGACTCTACAAGTTCGTATTCAATGGCGACATCGAAAAGATGTACCGCCAGATTCTCGTCCACAAGGAAGACTTAGACTTTCAAAGAATCGTCTTTCGTAGGTCCCCAAATCAGCCAATCGAAGATTTCAGGTTGAAAACCGTAACATTTGGTGTCAATTGCGCCCCCTATCTCGCAATCCGCACACTCCATCAGTTAGCGCAGGATTGTAGAGACGAATTCCCACTCGCCACCGATATCCTCCTACGTGAAACATACGTGGACGATATACTCTCTGGCGGGCATAATATACAGTCCACTTTAAACTCAATGACCCAAGTAAAAGACGCTTTGAAATCGGCAGGCTTCCCACTGCGAAAAATTACCTCAAACCACCCAAAAATTCTGGAATCAGTTCCAGAAGCAGACACTCTCGATCTTGATTTTCTTCAATTTCAAGACACCAGCTCCACAAAAACCCTAGGCATAAAATGGAATGCACTTACAGATTCCTTTTCTTATTCCTACGATCCCCTACCCGCCTCTAGCTCAAGAACCAAACGGCAGATATTATCGGCAGTAGCGAAACTGTTCGACCCGGCAGGGTGGCTAACGCCAATAATGATCTCCGCCAAAATGCTTCTTCAGCAATTATGGATGGAAGGAACAGACTGGGATGAGCACGTAAAACCCGGCGCTTTTCACAAATGGAACACGCTCTGGGAAAACCTTCCAGCCATAAGCAGCATTAGCATCCCCCGCTGGGTGCAATATACCCCCTCTCAACAGGTGCAGATACATGGATTCTCCGATGCCTCCGAAAAAGCTTACTGTGCTTGTCTATATCTCAGGGTGAAAATCGATGAAAACTCCTTTTCATCACACTTGCTCGTAGCCAAAATTAAGGTCGCCCCCTTACAGACCGTAAGCCTCCCACGGCTCGAGCTCTGCGGGGCAGTACTCCTCTCAAAACTGGTCCATCAAGTTCGCTCCCACATGAATTTCTCAAATCATGAGCTTTTCCTCTGGTCAGACTCCTCCATTGTGTTAGCGTGGCTGGAAAAACCACCTCACACTTGGAAAACTTACGTCGCCAATAGAATCACGCTCATACTTCAAAATGTGGGAAATGCCACATGGCGACATGTAGCTAGCGCGGACAATCCAGCTGATCTAGGTACTCGCGGATGTCAACCCCAAGATCTTGCGATGCGTACCCTTTGGTGGAATGGCCCAAAATGGCTAAAAGAACCCACTACTTCATGGCCAAAACTACCTTCTCTCAACTCCTCCCCTCCGGAACAACGACGAATTGAGTCACTGCATACGATCGATAGTGAAGACATTCTGGAGCGTTTCTCTTCATTTCCCCGAGCACTCCGCGTCTTAGCATTTGTCTATCGCTTTATACACAAAGCTCAAAAGCGAACCATTCCTACTTCATTATCTCTTACGCATGACGAAATAAATGAGGTGAAAAAATGTCTCATTACCCAAACTCAACGTAAATTCTATAGCGTCGAAATTAGCTCACTTAGCGCCTCTAGTCCTATTAGCAAAAAAAGCACTCTGCTTACTCTCAATCCAATGCTGGACAGCTCAGGCATCCTGCGTGTGAACGGGCGTTTAATTTATGCAGCCCTCAGCTACAATGAGCGGCACCCGATTATAATTCCAGAAAACTCCAAATTCTGTACGCTGTTGCTCGATTTCCTCCACTCAACCTTGCTGCACGCAGATAAACAGCTAATGACTCGAATGGTTCAACAAGAATATTACATTCCCCGTTTGAAACAGAAGGTAAAAAAGTGCGTCTTCCGTTGCAAAGTTTGTACCCTTTACAAACAAAAGATGCACTCGCAGATAATGGCCGCATTGCCCCCTGAAAGATCCACCTATACTCGCCCATTTCATACAACAGGTGTAGACTTTGCCGGGCCATTTATGGTCAAAACCTCCATGCTCCGACGTGCTTCTCATACCAAGGCGTACGTGTGTGTGTTTGTGTGCTTCTCCACAAAAGCGATACATTTAGAATTATGCTCTGATCTCACTACCGAAACGTTCAAAGCCGCGTTCACTAGATTTGTCGGTCGTCGCGGAATCCCCTCCAAAATAATGTCCGACAACGGAAAGACGTTTGTGGGCGCAAAACGATCGTTTCAAAGAGAATTCTCCCAATTTCTCAAAGAATCCGCTACGGACATCGCCGAAAGATATGCCTCCCACGGATTGACTTGGCAGTTTATTCCACCCTACGCTCCTCACATGGGCGGTCTATGGGAAGCTGCAGTAAAAAGTTTTAAAACACATTTCACAAAGGTGGCAGGAAACCTCAAGTTCACATTCGAGGAATTCACCACACTCCTTATCCGCATTGAGGCAGTCCTCAATTCGCGACCTCTTTCTCCTATGTCAGAGGATCCTACTGATTTACTTGCTCTCACACCGGGACATTTCTTAATAGGCGCACCATTGCACTCATTGCATGAACCCCAAGCCGACAATCTCTCGCTAGCCCATAAATGGCAAAAGTTAAAGGTTATTCATCACCAGTTTAGTACTCGGTGGAACGATGAATACCTTAAAGAACTTCATAAGAGGCATAAGTGGAAACGTCAGGAACCCAACCTCATTGAAGGAGATCTCGTCGTCGTAAAAGACGATCTCCTACCTCCAAATGACTGGAGACTCGGGCGCATTGTCAAACTTCACCCCGGTCAGGATAAGAACGTTCGCGTGGCAGATATCCATACTCAAGCAGGAATTATCACACGCAACCTAGCAAAGCTATGTCTCCTGCCCCCCTCATAATGTTCTCCAAACTCTATAACTCCACCGAGCCACTTTACAAAATTCACTCCACCCTGGCCCGTAACTAATCTTATTTCCGAACTCTGTTCTTTTTTCTCTCTCCGCAGATGGACCGGAACACCATGGACTATAAGCAGTGCCGACTGTGTTGCCGCTTCCACTCGCTGAGGTATTGCCACGCTTTTAGGGCTATGACGCCAGATGAGCGTTATGAGTCCGCGCGGATTCATCGCTACTGCATCAATTGCTTGGCTACGTCACACTCCACGGGAGCGTGCGACTCCGCGGACAGCTGCCATATATGTGGGAAGGCCCACCACACACTGCTGCATCGCTCCACCGCGCCACCACCTGACCGCCCACGCCGCAATGAACCGCGCGCTACCACCAGCCACCGACGACCGACTTTAGCTAGCCGTGTGGAGAAGACAAAACCCAAGCCTGCACATGGGCGCGGCGCAATGCAACGACGCATCAACCAGCTGTTCAGCAAAGCCGTCCTAACGTTGGAGAAGCTGAAGGAGCTGCTACACCTAGGACCGGTGCAGGGGGGCCGGCATGTTGAGGACATGAGTCCCAATCTCATCGATCTCTAAATTAAGAGTTTAAAATTGTTCTTTCGGTGCGGCCGGCAACACCATTCTTTGAAAATTATGTTCTAAATTAATTTGCTGAATTGGAAACGGTACCATGGGGTGACCCAGGGACCGTAAGTAATGTAATATCAAAAATTTATTAGTCAGTCAAAATATTAACGCCGCCGCGTCCGCATCGCTTTTTTATTATCCTTTTGTACGCCACTCTGGCAGCTATACATTTTTTCATCTTGATTATTATATCAACACTTTCCTTTTATCAAATAAATATTGATTGATTTAAACACACATTGCAAATTGAACTCAACCCCTTATTATTTCGATGGAATAATATTATTGTTTCTAAACAGCCAGCGCACCCTGCGCTATTCCAAAAATATCCCATTCATTAACAGTCAGAAATATCAGAATCGACGACAGTAGTTAAAAGTTGCTCAATTTCACGATCTTCTAACTTTCTAGGCATTTTTTCAATTATGTTGCTGTCAGTAGAGCTAGTAACAAACGTCTGCACGGTAGAAGCATCAAACGCAAGATGATTTTATTTGTCTTGTGCGTACACCGTTTAAAACCAAAACTTGCGTTTGTATCCATATGGATACAAGGTATGTTTAAAAAATCGGCAAGGCTTTTATAGATATTAAATCAAAAAATTAATAACGCAAATGAATGTTTGTCTACATACTTTAAGTATTTTCTACCAAAACGTTAGAGGTTTAAATACTAAATTGAACGATTTATATTTAAAAGGCTTAGACTGTGACTATAACGTAATTTGCTTTACTGAAACTTGGCTTAAACCACATATTTTTAATTCAGAGATCCTTCCTAATCAATATCAAATTTATAGAAATGACCGTAAGGACAGAATCGGTGGGGGTGTTCTTTTTGCAGTTCATTCTTCAATACCATCCGAAGATGTTAATATCCCCCTCATCGAGTCAATCGAATTTAAAGCCATACGAGTTATGGTAGGAAATGGTTTCTTTTATTTAGCTGCTTGCTACATCCCTCCTAACTCTGACTTATCGGTTTATTCTCAACATATTGCGTTACTTAGATCTTTAAGTTCAATGATTACTGCACATGACTCGATGATTGTACTTGGTGACTTCAATATGCCAGGCATATCATGGACTCTTATAGACGACGTTATCGTTCCAATATCATCAAAGGATAGATACAATGTGTTTTTAGAAGATATGGCTGAGCTCTGTCTAAATCAGATTTATTTAACTCCAAACAATTTTGGCACCATTCTGGATCTTGTTTTTGTTGATGACGTATCTAAGTCATCTATGAAGATGTGCGAACCCTTGGTTATTCCAGAAGACTCTTATCACCCTGCGATTGAGGTAAATTACGAGGTTATTGGTGATTTTGGAAATAATGTTGATAAATCAAGTAGCTCAAACGCTCGTTTTATTTTCGCGAAAGCCAATTTCAAAAAATTAGATCGAGAATTATCAAAATTATCATGGCCGACGTATAAAGATGATGTTGAACGCTGCGTCCAGCATTTTAATAACACTATATTTAGCTTATTTCAAAAGTTTGTACCAAAACGGGTTTGCGTACAAAAGGAGCAATCACAACCTTGGTTTACTAAAGAACTAAAAAATTTAAAAAATAAAAAGTCGCGAACGTTTAAATTGTACAAAAAAACTGGTTTGCACACTAACTATATTAAATACTCAGTTATCCGACACGCTTAATTTGAATTAAATAAAAAATGCTACAGATCTTATTTGTGCAAAGTTAAAAGGAATCTAATAAAAACCCTGAATCATTTTATGACTTCGTTAACTCTAGGCGCAGAGTGACTAGTTTTCCGTCTGCTATGAAATATCAAAATACCGTTTCTTGTGACTCCCAATCAATTTCCAACATGTTTGCCCAATTCTTCAGGTCAAATTACTCCATTAACTCGCCTCTGAGCAAACCTTATCCATATAAACTCTGTTCCCTCACCTCTGCTATTATTCCGAAGATATCTTCCGAAGAAGTATTTTATTATTTGAGTAACTTAAAAGAATCATTTAAGGCTGGCCCCGATTCGATCCCGACGTGTTTCCTCATAAACTGTGCTAAACATATTTATGTGCCCTTAACTAATTTATTTAATCTTTCTCTTAAGCTTGGGATTTTCCCTTCAGCTTGGAAAGAATCATTCATTATACCCCTTTATAAGACCGGGAGTAGGTCCTCTATAGAAAATTACCGCGGTATAGCTAAGCTTTCTGCTATTCCTAAATTATTCGAAGCTATTGTTGTTGACCATTTAACGTATTCCATATCCTCTACAATTTCTAGCACACAACATGGGTTCTCTAAGGGTAAATCTACCGTTACAAACTTGCTTGAGTTCACAACTCATGTTTCAAATGGATTCAGAGAATTTATGCACACTGATGTTATATACACTGATTTTAGTAAAGCATTCGACAGAGTAAGTCACTCTTTACTGATCCATAAACTCGATCTCCTTGGTTTTCAACCTAATCTCCTTCGTTGGATGTCTTCTTACCTCATTGACAGAGCACAACGAGTTCTTTTTAAAAATAGTTCCTCAAACATTATTCATGTTTCTTCAGGGGTCCCGCAAGGAAGTCACCTTGGTCCGATTCTGTTTTTACTTTTTATAAATGACTTACCTTCTGTAATAAATTATTCAAAAATTTTATTGTATGCTGATGATGTAAAGCTTTTTAGATCGTATCATTCTGTTGAGGAAAGGTCCTTACTACAAGCGGATTTAAATAGCATGACTAACTGGTGTGAAATAAATTACATGCCACTAAACCTTAAAAAATGTAAAGTAATGTGCTTTTCTCGCAGAGCAGTTCAACCAGCTTCTTATGAAATATGTAACAATAACCTCGAACAAGTGTTTAACTCTGTTGATCTTGGAATTACAATGGACCCGAAATTTAATTTTAATCTTCACATAAATGTTACAGTTAACAAAGGGTGTTTTTGCATTTGTAAAACGGTGGTCAAAAGAATTGAATGACCCTTACATCACGAAGGCTCTATTCACAACGTTAGTGAGGCCCATACTGGAATATGGATCTGTTGTTTGGAACCCGCGCTATCAAGTTCATTCCGACAGAATAGAGTCAATTCAAAAACAATTTCTACTTTTTGCTTTAAGGAATTTTCGTTGGGATTCTCAGTACAACCTGCCGCCATATATAAGTCGTTTAAAACTCATTAATCTTCCTACACTTGCTAGTCGCAGAGAAATGCTAGGCATTGTATTTTTGGTCAAGTTACTGACAGGCTTGATCTCCAGCCCATCTCTTCTTAGCGAAATAAAACTAAACGTTCCCTCCAGAATTTCAAGAAATTTCCGGCCTCTCTTTCTGAAGCCATGTAAAAGCAATTTTGAGTTAAATGAGCCACTCCGTAGTTTGTGTCAGGATTTTAACACTCACTCCGGTTCTTTTGATATTTCAGACTCACTTTTTTACATAAAGAAAACTATACTCAATTCTCTCAATAATTAATACATACATACATATACATATATTACTATTCGATCAGCTGATGAGCATTTGTTCTGTAGCTGAACAGTTTTAGATCTCGACACTTAACAAACCTCTGCCTTTCATGACTCGGCGCAACATATATGAAAAAACAAAATTTTTTTTTTTATATATCCGTGCGTCATGCGGATGCGCCCCTCGCGTCGGTCGGGCGGGTATGGAGGGATAAAACCGTTGGGATTATTATTATTATTATATTTGATATGTTTAAAATAATATATATTGTCACATTTACATATAATTGTTATAACGCAAAATTTTAAAATGAATGTTTTTCGACATATTTGATATGTTTAAAATAATATATATGGTCACATTTACATATAATTGTTATATAGCAAAGCCTCTTTTTCAGCAAGAATTCAAAATAAAATAGGGCTCATTTTTTAAATTGTTATATTTTTCTCAGTTCAAAGAAAACCTTCAATATTTTAATTGTAGGTGTTTTCTAAGACCTTAAGAAACCAAAATCAGATGAAAACTAAGTGGTTTTTGTGACAGCGAGTTTGCCAGCCGCCCACAAAGTTGAGTGTATCCATATGGATACTATGTAGCGAAAGGGTTAACATAAAAGTTCGTTAACATCGCTTTTTTTCATGCACATCTCGTTGTCTCGAAATACTATAAATAAAATGTTTCGTGTTGCATTATTGTCGCCGAGAGCGTTGGCAGCCCTTTATATGAAAGAATAACTGAGTTATAATAAATTTTCGACAAATTAAATATGGTAAAACTTTCGGCTCATTATACCCGTATAATAGTTTACGCTTCTCTGTAGGGCTGCGACATCGACATCGATGTTTTAAAAACATCGATGTTTTTCTAAAACATCGAGTACTTTTAACATCGATGTCTTAGTGCCGATGTTTTTCCAACATCGATGTTTTGTATCGATGTTTGCATCGATGTTTTTGCTTTCCGACTGGTTGTGAGCCGAGGCAAAATTAAATTGTCGGCTTTGCATGTGTTTCATTTGAGAACCTATTTTTTATTTTTTTAGTCACAAACTCATCGGCGGCGTGAGCGAAAACATCGATGTTTTTGACCGATGTTACATCGATTCAATGGCGCGGCTGAAGTAACAAACGATCTGCGTAGAAGTTTTTACCGACATCGATTTTTACAAAACTTTATTTATACTGGAGTTATTTTATGTATACTGGAGTTATTTTATGCTTAAAATATTCAAAAACATCGATGTTTTTGGGGGTGTCTTAATTTTGCAGAAATGAAATGAGAAACATCGATGTTTTTTATTAAAGTTTTTTAGCAATAAAAATAAAAAAGCAGTACTAATCAACTTTTGTCTGTTTTTGCTTAATATCGTCGACATGACATATATAAAACTGCACTTCAGGGAAAACAAACCACGCAGAAACATTTGTAACCGATGTTGGATCAACATCGATGTTTCTCACTTGACGACCTTTTTTTTTTTTTTAGTCAATGTCAGAGGGAAAAGAATACGTGCGCAGAAACATCGATGTTTGGAAACATCGATGTTTTTAACCGATGTTTTATCGACATCGATGTTTCTCATTTGAAACATCGATGTTGAAAAACATCGATGTTTTGAGGTCGATGTCGCAGCCCTACTTCTCTGTCAACTTGGCTTTACCACGATCACTTGATTTCTGTAGGCACAAATCATGATTCAATTATAAAAGGTTATGTACTTACTGACAGCTTAAATCTGACAATCCTTAATCTATAGTTGTATTTTGGAAGCACGCAGAAAGAGGGAATAATGTGATCCCTTTTTGCGAAATGGAAGTAGAAACAACTTAGTAAAATACGTATCAAAATACAATTTTTAAGTAATTATATAATTTATGTATTAACTAACTAATACCCGCGAGATTTGACCCTGCTATTTTACACAAATAAAATTATAAAGAAAGAACTCTATTTTAATTGGCAAAAAATAATTAAAATTTTATTTAAAAAAAGATAACCGTTGTGTGTAACAAAATCATTCCAGTACTCTATCGCACATACATACATATATTCAAAAATTCACAGGTGGTACGCCCACTCTTCCAATGTCCTGAAACTGGTTTTATTTATATTCAAACATCCACACCAAATTTTATCAGTCCAGCGCATGTATGGGAAGTGCCATTCTAACTTATATTTTATAAAAAGTATCCTATGTTTCAAAATAGGATATAACACGTTTTCCTGCTTAATTTTTGATTAGAATACATACTTATGTATACGAGTAGTACACGATTAAAAAACAGTTCAACTAATTTACTCTTATAAGTACATATAAAGCCAGTTGAATCGCTCGCATTTTACACACCATTCATTTAATTGTGTTGCTTGATTTCCACATAACTATCGGCAGAATGACCGTGATCGTAGCCATAGCCCCCGTGATAGCTCTCGCCTTATGGTACACCTGAGGGTGGTGGGCATGCCCTATTTTCTTCACCGCGGCATTGAAGCCATTATGATCATCGGCTGTGTATTCTACAACGCGTGTAGTACCGGCAGCTTCTTCCAGATTTAGACTCACCCTTGACATGATCGCCATCGAGATGTTCTCAGTTGCAGTTGCTGTATTCAATTTTACTTGCGTGTGTGTGTGTGCGTCTGAGGTAGGAAAAAAAGTTCGCTTCTGCAGTTGGAACAGGAAACACCAAACGTTCGAAAGAACCTATAAACAAAAAGGTTCTATTTTAAAATACTTATAGTTGCAACTGATATTTAATTTTACCTACGTGTGTGTGTGCCTTGGTGGTGGTTATTTACATACATATATGTATGTTTAGAAAGCACCACGCGATCGGCAATGGAAATGCATATTCAAATGTATATAATTATATTCCTGACTGGGGAAACATATTCTGCAAATAAATGGATTTATCAAATAAAAACAAAACAAAATTTACTCACCAGGTTCTCGGCCAGAAAATGTTACAATAAATAATACCTCACAGAAGGGTTCGGTCTACATGTGTTCTTGTTAATTATACTAGAAATAAGATATTTTATATGTTTCAAATAAAAAATTGTTATATTATTATGAAATAATAATGATTTTTTGCAAAACTTACCCAAAATTCACGCAATCACAAAATCAAATGTCAATGAATGAAAAAATTAGAAATTTGACAAAGGAGTCAGTAATGCCAACGCATTTCTTGGTATGAAGAAGTTTACAATATACTACTTTTACAAGTGAAAACTTTGGAATATGCAAAATTCTTCATGAGTTAAGAAACCGATTTGCCATGCGGGAACGAGTAAGCTGCTTTATTACAGAACCTTTTATAATTGAATCATGGGCACAAATCAAGACATATCTGAATAACTGAAACTGGACATATGTACATCGAAGGAAAATTCAATTTTAAAATTATCACAAAAATGTATATCTATTTTATACATTATTGAAGCTTTTTTTTCATAAACACAAACTTATGGAGATAATTTTTTATATTTTTTTTTTTCGTTACAACTGAATTCATTTAATGTGTTGTTAAGTTTTAAACAAATTTACCAATGGACCAATTCATTTATTTATATTAATCTGCCCTATCGTTGAGTCCGACGTAGAAAAGTTACGAATGCATGTGAACTCGAAAAAAGTGTTACCTAACCCGAATGCCATATTTTGAAGTTTCGACATCAGCTGGCACAACGTATGCAAACAAATTTTAGAACATTTTAGAAATTAAAGAAAGAAATGTGGCAAAATTTAGAAACAAAAAGTTTCGGTTATTGAATCATGTTTATAATTTAACCACTATGATATGATAATGGCCCAATCTACGTTTTTGAAAGTTTTGAGTACAATGCAGTCACGGTTATGCCCTCTTTAGATTAAGCTGGAAATTTGTGACGAGGGAAAACGAAATGGGAAAATGGACTCCTATGCAAAATCGAGGTTTCCGAGTGCAATATTGTGGTTACCAAATGTTGACCACCTCCTCCTTTTGGTATTTGGTGTACTTACTTACTTAACTGGCTCAATAACCGCCTAGGCGATTTTGACCGAGCTCAGCATAGCACTCCTGTTATTTCTTTCTTTCGCTTACTGTCGCCAATTGGAAATGCCAATTGTAACTAAGTCCTTTAACGCTTGGTCTTTCCTACGCAGAGGAGGCCTCCCTTTTCCTCTGCTACCACCAGCGGCTACCACGTCGAATACTTTCAGGGCTGGAGCACTTTCATCCATTCGAACGAGATGACCTAGCCAGCGAAGCCGCTGAATCTTAGTTCCCTGCACTATATCTATATCGTTATAAAGCTCGAACTGCTCATGTTTCCATCTTCTGAGGTATTCGCCATCGCAAAGGCGTAGAGGCCCATATATCTTTCCAAGAATCGTTCTCTCGAACTCTTCAATAGCACTCTCATCTCATGTTTTCATCATCCAAGCTTCTCATCTTGGTATTTGGTGTAACCATCTCCAAATTGTCATCGGGTTCTGTGCTATGTATGCTCAAACATTCACGTTTTCACCCGGACACTCATACAGAACAGCGAGTTAGTATAAACGTGGTAAAATGCACAGATTTGATGTAAATAATTTTCTTTATTGCAGAAACCTTAAAACCGATAAAAAATGGAATGTCTCCTGACATACAGACGAAAACATGAACACCAATTTTAACATCTTATTATTTTTAATGTTCAATATTTTCAATTATTGTTCTTAGATTTTTAAAAAGCCAATTTTTGAAGTTGATTAAATTTAAATTATGTATTATGCAAGTGCGTGCGTGCATAAATTTAAATGCGAAAGAAAGAGCAAAAATACTCAAATTAAATCCGCCTATTGTGAGTTTCAACCGGAATAAATTTCGCTTCAAAAATTCGAACTTGGAAAGTGTAAAACTATCAAATAGTTCAAATTCAATAGTAATTTGACAAAACTTTAAAATTTTCCAGATCGTTGAAGTATAATAGCCAATAAAGAAGTATTTATTAGATCTGTGCTAAACTCTTCAATACAACCAGCACGACTGCAATTTGCAGGTGGAAAGCGTGCCTACGATTTTTCGCTGAAAGTGGATACTAAAAAGGTGTAGGTAACAGTTTTGAAATTGGGCTATCTTTTAATCAGATTATGCTGGAAGACATACCGCATTTGGCCAGTCCAAGTCCAAGTTATGCATAACAAATATTTATTTCCGCACATTTAAATATAAATTGTTTAAATTGTTTACCCTTTCCATTCGGACTAATTTTCCATTGCAGGCCCCTAACTATGCAGCTTCATCCTTAGCTGTTTTAATAACTCAGCTACATTTTCCTTGTATTATCCCTCTTTGAACTTTGTTTACTGTTTTGTTCCTGGAAAGGCGATCTCATTAACCTGCCCACATATAAAAATTGGCAATATATTTCTCATGTTTTCCAGTTGAAATTACAGAAGTTAGAACATCAGATATTTTCTGTGAAGATAGTGGGTTGCTTTGACAGCTAATTTTTCATTTGGCTGTAAACTTTGTTGGGTCAACATCGAAGATATTTTCTTTCAGAAAGAAAACATGAGTTATTTTCTATTGCATCTATTAATGTTTACGTTTTTGGAAGGAAAATAACATATTTCTTGGAATATTTTTGCATATTTCCGCTTTATTAAAGCAAACTTACTTGTTTGACGCCATCTTACAAATGTTTATGTCAGGAAATTAAAATGTCCACATATGTATGTATAATAATATAATAATAATAATATAAATGTTTATGTCAGGAAATTAAAATGTCCACATATGTATGTATAATAATATATATAATAATTGAAATATATTTCTCACATTTTCCAGTCAAAATGACAGATGTTAGAACATCTGCTATTTTCTGTGGAGATGTCGGGTATGTACGACACTGTAGAAGTATTAGCAAAGGTGTTTGAATGTTTGTCGTGGTGTTGAAGTGTTAGCAAAAGTGTTGCACTGTTTGTTGTGGTGTCGAAGTGTTAGCAAACGCAAGCGCCAAAGCTGTATGTAGACAGGCCTTAATATTCATGTACTCGATTCAAAACAATATCGTTGCAAAATTATCCAGTATCGAATGTCGGTGTAGAAGAATCGATATGGTATCGGATGATATCGAAATTCGTGTTCTTATTGACTGGCAACATTCATGTAATTAAGAATATTCATAGCTTTTAAAACTATAAAGTTTGACAATTCGTCAGAAAACGTTTGTAGCAAAGCCAAGGATAGCAAGTTTTGCTAATTCTTAACAAAAAGACGAAAATAACGCGCTAGCTTATTGTATTCTCCGTTAAATATACAAAGGTTGAGAAAAAATCGATTAAAGACTTCTGTTACTCAACTAAACGGAATTATAAAATCCGAACAAAGGTATGGCATTATAGGCGAACAAGGGAATCGTACTTGCGAAAAGGATTTTAGAATTGGGCCCGGATCAGGGTGGGTGGTGACATAGTAGTGTATATTTAAGGTATATATTAGTGACTCCATTGATATTGTTAGAAGCTATTGCAAAACGACAGCAACAAGTAACATAAGTGACGGCTTATCAATGGAGGTGTTTCTCAACGAAACAGAATCGCGTTATTTCGGCGACTTGTTCCTATGTTGTGACGTGGAAAACGCTGGTAAAATACCGATGGCAAAAGCTTTGGAATTGTATCGTTCAGCAAACTTACAAAACGATGCCATATTTGAGGTTGGTGATTCGCTAAAAAACTAGAAATTTGACATATCCTTATTTTAAATTAAAGATCACTGCTCTCGCCGATATTCCTGCGTCAGCTTTACACGTTTCGCGTTTACAGTTTTATTCGTGTCTAAAACTTATAGCTGCATATCAGGCTGGTGTGCAACTACGTCAGGAAATCATTAGTTCATCTGGACCTTTGCCTTTGCCCCGTTTTAGTTGGAAGGAATCGCCCAGTTGTATTGAACCAAATACTGAAGCAAGTTGTTCCAAATCTACTAATGGATCCAATGCAATGCCAACTCCATTAGTTGTTGACAGAAAAAATTCCTTGTCTCATAGATCATGTGATTGGCAATTGGAAGACGCTGGAAATAATTTTGGACAGAATTGTATAAAAGACCAACAAAATTTTCATAACAAATGTGCTTCTGCAATAAATGTGGACAGGCCAACTAGCAATTCAGAAGTAGAGCAAATTGAGTCAAGTTTCGGCGAAGCTGTCGGGCGTGTTGATAGTGAGAATAGCGATCGGGAAACAGTAAGCTTTAATGTAAAAAAAATGTTCATTGATTATGTATATTTTTATAGTATTCCCAATGCGGGTTTTGCCATAAAAATTTTTGTTATTTAAAAATTTTTAAACATTTTAAAATTATGTTGAACATTTGAATTCAAGAACTCATATTGTAAATTTAGATGATTGCGTTGAGGTGCTAATGTTGTTTGTTAGCTAACCTAAGTTCCATTCTTTCGTTATTTCATTATTAGTTTTTAAATATTCTTATTTTCGTATTCGCCTTTTAAAATATTTTATGGCAGCATCGACATCGAGGTTCACCGGAAGCATGGAGTACTAATAGTGATAGTCCCACACCAACAAATAGTGTTGCAGAGCGCCAGTGGGCCAATGAGACATTATGGCACGGTTTATTGGGAGATGAACATCGTCAGCTGTTGGGCACAGAAGAGGAATCATCGGATCGTCATAGCAGTGAAGATGAAAATGATTCTGATTTAGAAAGCGTATATCAAATTACGCCCGAGCAACGTGATTATTATTATAAACAATTTAAAACTGTACAACACGATATTAACGGATTACTTTCTGGTCAGATCGCGAGGTATAAGCTCTAGGTAATTATATGAAATATTTAATTAAAACAATTATTTTTAATTTTCAGAGTGTTTTTTGAAAAATCGAGAATACCAGTAGAAGAATTGCGGCACATTTGGCAACTGTGCGATGTAACACGCGATGGGGCATTAAGTTTGGCTGAATTTACTGCTGCTATGCATCTAGTGGTCTTGAGACGAAATAATATACCTTTACCAGGGGTGCTGCCGTCGTGTTTGCATCCGTCGGTCCTTCAACACACGCCACAAAACACAACTGCAACTACACTTTCCCACGAACCACCTGAAGCGGATCTGTTGCATTTAAATGATGAAGACGAAGAGGACAAAACCGATAATACGGTCATTGTTACAAATGCAATAACACAGTTGGTTAATGATAAAAGCATTATGAATATGAGCACTTTGTCATCATCATCGCAAGTAAGATAATTATTCCGTATACATTTATTTAGAGTATTTTAAAACTTTTTAACTTTTCCAAACGTATAGGCAAGTACAGGTTCCAGACAAGGGAATCAGTGCTCATTAACCCCTCCACCCCTACCTCCTTTTACAAAAAATCGTAGTATATCAAATTCACCAATCGCCGAACCCAGCACCACTCCTCCTAATTTGGCAGTCGGAACCGCTTTATCCAAAGTCAAAGATCGAAATTTATGGGGACCTGTGGTAAATATATTCTTTACATCTTATTTAACTAGATTTTAATATAAAAATCATGATTAGGATTTACCACCAACACAGTGGACTAAATTCACGGAATCTCCTACTTCAAATGTGTCAAGTCCTGGTCCAAAACCAGTTAATTTCGATATGCAACGAACCGCGCAAGCCGTAGTGTCAGACCCACAAATCTTACATCCGGTTCCGTTGAGAGTTACTCCGGTTGGTAAGTTATTGTTTGTAGTGCTGATTCATTGATATAACATCAAAGTCCCATTTTTTTATTTTAGCAGGAACAGTTCCTCCCAATGTAGTACCTACTACTGAAACTATCAGCCAGGACTTATGCGAAATGTCCAATCATCAAGATGTTAACTCCAAACAAGTATCTCAAATTCTTTCAAGTACAGTGATCGTAAGTTCCATCAATAGCACTGGTATCGCAAATATGATAACACATAACCGAGAGTCTCTTCAAAATAATGATTTACGTGCAATACAACGCCCACAAGCAAAAAAAATACCAAACAAAAATATCGGAGCTTTACCGCCACCTCCGCAAAGAGAGTCTAGCATTGGTAACTCAGGTAGTAATTCAGGAAATACAAGTATTTCGTATGGCACTTTGGCTAAGTCGACTGGAAGCGGAGATACCAACGAATTTAATAATAGCCGCCAACAACAGCAATTAATACAAAACAAAAAGGATCCCCCGCCATTGCCACCACCACGACCACATCGGCATGGCCGGAGTAGCAGTTTGGATTTAAATAAATTTAAAATGAGTGCACCAGTTGCTCAACAGCCAGAGGTAAACAAGTTGGATATGCTTTTTTTTTGTTATTGTCTTATATTATTTTCCTACCCAAATATATTTTTTGCAATATCAGATTTGAAATTATTTACAATATTAAAATTATATTATTTCAGATGACAGCGCAAGCAAGTTTCGACTTACAGACGTCTACAGGTTTTGCTGATTTTACTAATTTTTCTGGCGATAATGTGGTACTCCTAAACAATGTTTTCCGTTAAGACAATGTATAACTTTATTTTATTTATTAGAAACACACATCCTCTGATCAACGGCAATATTCTTTACCGGCAGCCCAATCTTCATCACCGTCACCCATAGTAGCAGTGGGCGCCCTCCCAACACGGATCTCTCTGCAAAAATCTAATCAACGAGTTTCAGCTTTTGAAGTTTATCGCAAACCGAATACACCGCACAACTCTCAATCCCCAATAGCAAAAGATTCTGCATTACAAAAGCAACTTTATATTCAGCCAAAGCTCAATTACATGACTCAACCGCAACCACCTATGCCTACACCATTTGGTGCCCTCGGTGCTGCTGCAATAGCACAGCCTCCGCACTTAGTATCAGCATTACCAAATGCTGAACTTTACGAAAAACGAGTGAATTCCATTTGCGAGACGTTACGGCACGTATCTTTCAAGCAAGACAACAATATGGGTGATATATTGCGGCATCTACGAGAGCAAAATAATCTTTTATTGAGTCTGTGTAACGATTTAAGTGATGAACTACTGTCAGTGCAAACACGTAAGGAAGAATTACGGTTGAAAATGGACTTGACTGAAACTTCAGCTCTTAATAACATGCAGCAACAAGGGCAAATCGGTATACGAACTTGTTCGTCCATTTCAGCACCAGTTACAACAAATGTAACTGGTGGTTCAGGAAGCTCTGGAATACAGTCAAATGTGTAAACTCAACTTAAATATTGTAAAATATAATTATTTTTATTAATTGGTAAAATATATATATGCATGTATGTATAAGTTTTGAAAAATGTAGTAAGTGTTGAAAGAAAAAAACATTATATCATATATGAGAATAGCTTTTTATACTACTAGTTGCAAATAATATAATTCAAAGGTTATATAATTAAGTTGGCTTTCGCTATCGTTACCAGTATTTTCTCGGGCTTACAGATTTTATATTATTTAAAAAAAATTTGCCATTACTTATATTATAAGAACATTAATGTTGGAGTTTAGAGGCCATTATTGTCTTAAACGTGTTTTCTCGAAAGGAAAGCATTTTACAGCGTGATACTTTACCACACTCAATGTCTATACGCGGTAATGTTTTTAACATGTGACTTTTTGAATCTCACATAAATTGTGTCATTGATAAAGTTAAGAATACTGCTGGCAAACTTAAAGCTCCGCACTATGTGTTTTTTTGATATAACAATATAATATAGTTGTATATTTAAATTAAATGTCTTGTTGACAAAAAAATGTAATTTTAACGGCAAAAAGTACATACATACATATGTATATTTAAAATATGCTCACAATTATAGTTCAACTATTATGTTAAATAAGAAATCGTAGTTGTTCATTCCTAATTCAAAATATACATTCACGTAACTAAGGAACTACATATGTATATATGTATGTATTTTTCTATATAAGAACATTCATACATATAGTCGCATATTGAACAATATAAAAATAGATTTTCTTTAATCATTTAAAGAATAAAATATTGCATAATATTTTTCCTAACTGAACATGCAATAGAAGCCATTTAAAGTTTGCAGGCCGGGTGTACATACCATACATATCGCTCGTTAAATATAAACAACAATATTTCGACATTTTTATGATTTAGATAGAACGCTATTAGATCATTTTAAACAGTACAATTCAAATGCAAATTACGATGAAAAAGTCACGTCAATTTGGAAGGTAGGGTAACAAACTTTAATTATCAAGTTAGTATTCATATCCAAAAACGAAGATACTTTATTTAAGCCTTACATTTTCGTTCAGAGTTAATTATATAGTCAAGTCGAAATTATAAGTTTTTCGTTCAAAGTTAATTATATAGTCAAGTTGAAATGATAATATATATAATAAGAATAATAATCCCAACGGTTTTATCCCTCCATACCCGCCCGACCGACGCGAGGGGCGGATCCGTATGACGCACGGATATGTATAAAAAAATATATATTTTTTTTTCATACATATGTATGTACATATATGTTGCGCCGAGTCATGAAAGGCAGAGGTTTGTTAAGTGTCGAGATCTAAAACTGTGCTACAGAACAAATGCTCATCAGCTGATCGAATAGTAATATATATGTATGTATATATCAATTATTGAGAGTATTGAGTATAGTTTTCTTTATGTAAAAAAGTGAGTCTGAAATATCAAAAGAACCGGAGTGAGTATTAAAATCCTGACACAAACTACGGAGTGGCTCATTTAACTCAAAATTAGAGGGCGGAAGTATTTAAATTAATAATAATTTCTAGGAAAGGGAATTAATGGAAAATATTCTTGGGATTTTTTTGTCAGTAAAATAGCGCGTTTATTTATTTTTTTTTATAACAGCTTATGTTACATTAAATTAAATAAAATTAAAGATCATTTGAAAAAAGTACATACTTAAAAATGCAACAAAAACTTATTTATGAAATAACTTGTTTCAAAACTCACGTCGTCAGAAATACAGGGTAAACTAATAAATAGTTGTAGGGCTCGTAGTTCACAGTAAACTACAATGATTTTTCTAAGTCGTTAATCATGTCCAAAAAAGCAATTTTTGAGTAATAAGTAACAAAAAATGGTTGTTTTTGTTTGGGCCAAGGTTAAAGTTTAATGTGGTAATTATTGGAGACTATGGGCCGGTTATTTTAAATAAAAGAAACGTTTATTCCCTTCTACGCGTTTCGACGCATATTCGCGAAGGGAGTATTATGTTGCACCATTATCACAACGTCATCCACGATTGTACATATTGAAACAAAAGATTTAATAAATGTTCTAAGATTTGATAATTATGGCGGTTGTCCAACCCTAGATCAATTGAAATAAAAGATTTAATAAATGTGCTAAGATTTGATAATTATGGCGGTTGTCCAACCCTAGATCAATTACCTATTTATTCTACTTTAAATTGTGCATTTATAACTATATTATAATTTTAGTTGGCCAAAATAATAGAAACAAAACGAAAAATATTTTCTCACTAAAGAACAATTGTGAAATTGGGTAGGTATTCGCTGTGGTGTTGATTAATAATAGTAATAATTTTGGCGCTTACACTATATAGCTCAGTGTTTGGCCGAGCTTCTCCTACCATTTGTGGTGTGCGTATTTATAGTATACCACAAATGGAGGGACTACAGTTTTGTGCCGACTCCGAACGGCAGATGTATTTAATGAGAAGCTTTTTCATGGCAGAAATACCCTCGTAGGTTTGCCATTGCCTGCCGAGGGGTGACCGCTATTAGAAAAAACTTTTTCTATGATTAACCCTACGATTCACAACCGGGTACCCGTGTACCTTTTTTGAATTTAAGGTGCTGCTGTGCCTATAATTTTTGAGATATGGACATAAAACTCCGAATCATCAGAGATTTTGGCTAAACTAAGATTTAAATACCAAAAAATTCAAAATATTTTCAATTTTTTCTTTAAAAAATGATTTTAAATGTTTTACCCCCATAAACACACAACCGGGTCCCCGGGTACCCTAATGCAATTCCTATGTAAATGCCTGACATGTAAATGAAAAAACGTTTTTTTGTGTTGTTTTTATTGGAAATAAATGTCTTTTTTATTTATTTTATCATATTTTATATGTATATATTATATTATAATTCATCCGAATCACTATCGTTGTTATTGTGGCAATTGCAGCATTTAGTAATTGTTATGGCGTGCTCATCGCATATCGGCGTGCTACATATGCTGCAATTTTTTCTAGTTTTTCTTCTGCGCTTATTTGGAAGAAGGTTGCACATGTAGCACACGCCCGTATGTGCTTTTCTGCCCCTTTGTCGTGCTGACGGAGATGTTGACGGACCTGCAGCACAAAGCACACGCTCCAACGGCCTTCCAATGATGCTTTCAATTGCATTTTTTGTTGAAAATTGGCGCACGCTTTGCACGTTTGAAATTCTATTTTCTATAACAGGAATGCACAGGCTTTCTGCCAGTTGACGCAGGAAATTCTTCCTGCGCGTCGTGGTGTATCGTGCAGTTGGAGTATTTCCATAATATATGATGTGTGATGCAAATGCGCTCACATCAATGATGTTATAGAAAAATGCCATCGGCCATCATCTTGTTTGTCGCTGGGTCGTGTGTTCTTGGAGCGTTTGGTCCATAACGTCCACCCCACCTTTTGTTTGGTTGTAAAAATTTATAATTTCCGGTTTCCCATTCTCGTCAATTTGTGCATCATCATGCATACTAGAAAGAAGGATGACCGAGTTGGACTTCCGCTGATTATATGAGAGCAGTGTTACGTTGTCGTGGAAGCCAAATAAACTTGAACCAACGTCTTTTTTTTTGTCTTCTTTCATCTCCGCAGGGATGTAAGCTTTGTTGCGGCGGAGTGTACCCACAATGCTGAGCTTTTCTACTTTTAGTTGCCTAGCCAACGGCAGCGTCGTAAAAAAATTATCCATTGTGATATTTCGTCCGCTACCGTAGTATGGCCCAACTAAATCTCTCACCACTCTTTCGCCAACACCAACTTCACGACCAGTTTCTTGTTTGCCAGTATATATTTGGCCATGAAGTGGATATGAGTTTTTGGCATCGCAAATCCACCATACTTTTATACCATATTTTGCTGGCTTCGAGGGTATATATTGTGTGAATTTGGTTCTACCACGGTATGGATATAATTGTTCATCAATAGTCAAATATTCTGATGGCACATAATATCTGGCAAGATTTCCATTGAGCATTATCCAAATATCGCGAATTGGCGCCGCTTTGTCTTGACGCTGCCGCTCTACCCGTGTTCTCGGGTCGTCAAACCGCATAAAACGCAGCAAATCGAAAAATCTGTTTATTCCCATGGTGGCGCGGAATATTGGGTGAGCCTGTGACGTCCACAAATCTCTTGCGTTTTCGTCATTAGAATGATTTGTGCCAGCCATCAAAATCATTCCAATGAACGCATAAATTTCGTTGATTGTCGTGTCTTTCCACTTCAACTGACGTCTATTGGGATTCGCTTCATCGTACGCATTATATGTGGCATGCGCTTTTCTATTTGTGTGGCGCACTATTACATCCACCATTTCCACTGTGAGGTATGATTTGAAACACTGCAAAGGCGTCATATTTTCAGTAATCCGCGCTGGACCACAGCGGTCTCTGAATATATTGTGGCTTCTCACTTGTTGGCAACTACGTGGTGTTCGCTGCCATTGTGTGCCGTCACGTGCAGTCATGTAGTCTGCTGGGTTTGTTGTTGGTGCATCTTCTTGCATATCATCATCTTCACTTTCGTCATCAAAGAAAATTTCCTCTGGTGCGTCAATAGCAGCTGCAATTTCGTTTGCGTTGTCAACATTCAAATCTTCATTCTCTGATTCCGAAACTTCGCCAGTATAGGACACATTTCCTTCATTTTGGCCTTCCACAGGGTCCACTTCAAGGTCCTCCTCTTGAGTCACTTCCTCAAATAAACGTTGAATATATATGCGCTTCTTGCTTCATCACTCAAATTCCAGTATTCCCTTGTAGACAAATATCGGTCGTTGCGGCTCATTTTTCACCAACTTCACTGTTCAAATATTCAACACAGAATGACGAAGCAAATGAAATATTTCAATTTTACGACACAAATAAACATCTGCTATCTAATTGAAAAGCAATTAAGCAAGTAGGTACCGAAAGTAAGCAAACTAAGCAAATAAACAATCCTTACATAAAACCAGTTTCTGCCTATTTGTGTCGCTTTAGGTACTTATGTATATACGAACAAAAACCAGTTTTTTTTCCAAATATCAAATTTGTACAGTTGAGAACGCAAAATATAATCAAGAACAAAAATATTTCCAGGAAAATATTATTTTATTTCAATAAACGCAAAACAACCTACTTCGGGTACCCGGGTACCTGGTTATGAAATTAAAGGAGTTTTGCTGGTTATGAATCGTAGGGTTAAGATTTTGCTTGCCCTGACTGAGATTCGAACCTCGAACTCACCGGCATATCGAGTTATAGCACGCACCGCAGCCAACTCGACCACAGCGGCCACAGTGGTGTTGATTAGTTTAAGCAAATGTTAAACGAATTTCGCATTTAAACTCGACCAGTTCCAAAACTTATCGGTCTGAAAATAATAAAGTAGAACCGCTGAACTTCGGCTCACACATATTAATTTTAAATCTTAAACAAAACCAGTTTCAAATAATTTATTTACTTTATTTTCTATTTAATTTTAATTTTTCTCTTAAAATTATAAAAATGGCCAAAAGCAATCTTAACTAGCGATAGATCAGCTGCTCTTGCTTGTAGTTGGGTTTTTAAGGAAGATGGAAAAACACAACAGCCCACTTGTCAAGTATTGCACAGCATGTAGCGTGTTGGCTTATTCTGGTTGATACCCATAATGCGTTCATTTATGCGTTTGACTTTGTTCAAATCAGTATAAAGCTCACATCCATTCCATTATTCCATCTTCTCCGGAACCCATCGCCCACGCGAACAGAAAAATTCTCTTGAATTTCCCCAAAGCTTTCTCATAGTTGATCAACCTCGTCCATATTTCTGTGCCATAGAAGAAGAGCTTTTCATTTGCCTACCAAGTCCAAAGTAGTACCTGTATGTTCAAGTTGCGCCATAAACTCGAGTTGTCAAGCGTTGACATCGGGGTGTTTTATTTCCCTTTTAAAACGATCTTTTTATTTTTACCCAAAGTTCGTAGTTGTGTCGGCAACAAACGAACAAAAGCGTCTATCACATTTTTCATGCTTTGCGGTCGAAAAATCCCTTAACTTAACAAGCAAAGAAATAATCAGCTTAGCGGAACTAAGAAACGGAAATCTTTTACTCCTTGTCAATAACAAAACTGCGGCAGAAAAGTTGGAATCACGAGTTGTTGTTTATTGACAATAAATTGAAGGACAGCGGTGTTGTCTTATTGATCTTCGACTTGTTCAAGTTACCCGAGTCACCCAAAGTTTCATTTCATAAATTACGGGTCAGGGAATATATCCCTCTGGGGTTCTGACTCTAGCAACCAAATAGGAGAAATATTGGAAAACCTGATTCTCACAGAAAAATTAATTGTACTTTTCCGCACATAATTAGGACATTTGCACAAGTGGACGTTGCTATGTGCTAAGCTAACAATGCCACAAAGCTATTGTTCAGCACTCTTGACAAATTACACGGAACTTCCGTGACGGAAGTGACCATTTCCCTCTAATAACAAAAATGGTAGCCAGCCTCTCATATACAACGTTCGCTGCAAGGCAAGATTTTAAATTCAGAAATAGAATGCGCTAATCTTAAATGTTTAAATGATGGGTCAAAAACCCACTTTAGCAATTATAGCAATGCCTCATCGGTACTGGATTTAATATTCACCAGCATCAGTAACGAATAAACAGAATAGAAATGCCCACAAATAAATCTACATCCTACTAAAAAAAATATAATTGATCAATTTCAGTTAGCAACCCTAGGCGTGGTGGGACAAATACTACACAAATTATTTGGCCTACATGTAGCAAATAGAAAAAAAGCAAATACATCAACCAAAATAGAGGATCTTAAGGAGTCAACTGTAGCAAAGTTGAAATGGCAAATGGCTGTCAAAGATGCAAAAAATAAGAGCTTTAAAAGCAAGCTGGAAGAACTAAATAGCCACCCATACTCAAAAGATGCCGAGATACAATGTAAAGGGAAGAAGAAACACTAGTCATGAATGGGCGCCTGAAGACAATGTAAAGGGAAGAAGAAACACAAGTCATGAAGGGGCGACTGAATACAACCTAAAGTATCTGGAATACCTCAAAAATCAGGTAAGAATTACAAACACAACACCATTGATAGATACCTCAAACATAGATTGCCAAGACCAGTTAGATACAATAGACATATGGCGTTTTCTTTTCTGTTGCCTTTTCTCATTGTAACTTTTGCGTTAGGCTATCTATGGCTAAAAGGGCTGAGAAAAACAAACGGGACAACATGACTTCGAGAAAAGAAAACGCTAATAGACTTCTTAATAGACAATTTTGAATAAAAAATAAACCGATAGTTTGGGGACATGACAGCATAACATTCCAAGTTCTCACAAACTTGCCTGTAGAAATCATAAAAGGCAGAAAATAATTTGGCGCTCGGGGGTCCGGACCCTGCCCTACCCCCACGGAATATCGGGGCCTTACACACAGACAAATTTAAATGTATATCACAGTTCATCTATGATGGTTTGTCTACAAAAATACTTTTTTGGCACCGCGCCCACTCCATTCCGCTAGTATTTAACTACACTGGGTTCCAGTCATGTGGGTATAAGCTTTAACGAAAAAGCTGATGAAGCGGCCAAAACAGATTTTGAGTATGGCAAGCTCTTTGCAGTTGACTTAACACCAAAGGAAGCTATAAGGAAAAAAGGACAAGCATTATGGGAAGAAACCGTTGAGGAAATAAAAATCGGCCTAAACAAGCCTGCCATACACCTCCTTTAGGAACAAAAAAAAGATAATAACAATAATTTGCTTTCCAAATATTTAATTGAATTAATGCTCAATCATGCCCACATATTCCACCCATTGCTGCAAACCAAGTGCAATTTCAAAGTTCTTCTATGGTACTAGCAAGATATATAGACAATTTACCATATTACTTAAGCCTAATTATGCATCCTTACCAAAACTTCTTTACATGTTATACTCGTATTTCTAAACTAATATGTTTAACCAAAAGAAGATTTGCAAGCATTTGTAAGCCGTCACGATTACCAAAATTAAAACAAATCATATATGTACATACATATGGTGTTTTTTACTCATATTTCTAAGGGCCAGTTACTCATATTTCAGTGCAAGTTAAACTCTATTTGTCGTTTAAATTAAATTTAAACTCAGTATGCAGTACGGTTAAACTTAGTTTAACTTATCAGCTGTGTGCTGACTACTTCGTTTTGGTTGCAACAAATTTAATTGAGCGCAAGGAAACTAAGTTTCAATTGAAACTGAATTTAAATAAACTTAGTTTAAACCAGCACTGAAAAACTAGCCCTAAGGGTGCATTTATGTTGGAGCTGCGACAAGAGCGAAGATAAGTGCTGATATAATAACAGAGATAATTTTTAATGGGTCCCCAGTGTGTGTGTTTATGTCGAAGCTGCGATAAGAGCGATATAAACTCGTTGATCACATTTTCTTCGCTTTAATCAATATGAACACATAGAGCTATAACTCAAATTTTGGCAAGATGGCTATATGGAACCAAAAGAAATGCAAACCACCACAATTGAAAAATACTAATTTGCTTTATTAAGTTAATAAAAAAGTATAATGTTTATTTTTCCGGATTTCCCGAAAGGGTGGAATTTTAATGTACGTATATTGGGACGATTTTCCGTGTCAAATTTGGTTTTGTGACATACAGGTTTCGGCGTTGTGCCATCTTCAGTGTCGTTTTCGTTCTGAGTAATTAGTGTTAGGTTAGGTTAGGTTAGAGTGTCTGCCACCGGCCATGAGCACGGTGGCACACTTAGGCTGCAAGAAGCTCATTGTGATACCACTGGCGTAAGCCATGCATTCCCTCCCCCCCTTCTTTCAAAAATTTAACAATCCTGTGCTCTTAATGTAGAGTAGAAAGTTGGAAATGTTTGCCGAGTTCAATTCAGCTAAACAGTCCAGAAAGTACCTTTTGAAAGCTTAACTGCGCGTCTTGGCCAAGCCGGGGCAGTGGCAGAGATAGTGCTCAATACTCCCCACCTCCTCCTCGTTTCGGCAACTGCGGCAAAAATCATTTGTTGGGTAACCCCGCCTTTCCCCATGCGTGCCCATGAGGCAGTGTCCGGTTATCACCCCAACTACTAATCTGAGAGAGGTGCCGCCAAGCATAGTCAGAGCTTTAGAGCGCTTTTAATCTGTGTTTATAGGATGCTAGGGGTAAACCCGCCTCTTGAGCAGAGTTTATCACAGTTAGCTTCGTTCCTTTCCTTGCTAGTTCATCAGCCAGGCAGTTGCCAGGAATATCCTTATGGACAGGGACCCATACAACACATACAGAGCACATATCTGCCAGCTGGTTTAGAGCTGCTCTGCATTAAATGGCTACCTTGGAGGTTGTACCGTAGGAGTTTAGAGATTTGATAGCAGCCTGGCTGTCAGAATAAATGGTAATGCCTCGTTCTAAAGAGGTGCACGTTGTAAGGCCACGAGCTGCTTCCAATATTGCATTTAGTTCGGCCTGGAAAACACTACAGTGGTCCGGTAAACGAAGACTGATGTTTAGATCGAGTTTACTAAAGTAAATCCCGCTGCCTACACATTCGTTTAACTTGGAACCGTCTGTGTATACAGCCGTAGATCCTGGATCCAGGTCCACGGAAAGGTAGATGTTTGCCCGTTGCTGTGATTGCCAAATCGTCAGCATATGCCACGACCTTGCAGCCGGTGCTCTTGAGGTTTAAGAGTAAGTCGTTTAGTAAGGTTCCAGAGTAAAGGTGACAGAACACCTCCCTGGGGTGTACCTCTAGCCACATGTTTGGATTTAGAACTGTCCTCTATTGTTGAGAAGATCGATATTTTCCTGAGTAGGAGCCCCACAAAGTCCACCAGTCCCTGCGGTACCCCCACCATACGGAGTGATTTGATAACAGCTTCGGGATAGTCATTGTTTAAAGCTCCTTCTATATCTAAGAAGATCCCCAGCGTGAACTCCTTTATGGCTAATCCTTTCTCGATCATTGAGACGATGTCATGGAGAGCAGTCTCCACGGATTTGCCTTTTGAGTATGCATGCTGGTTTGAGGAGAGTTTGTCTTTCCGTATATCTCGCCGAAAATGCTCGTCTATGTATGAGCCTCTCAACAGTTTTGATAAGGAATGAGGTGAGGCTTATGGGCCTAAAATCCTTGGGTTTTGCGTGAACAGCCCTGCCTTCCTTCGGTAGAAAAACGACTTTCGTCTTCGTCCACTCATGAGGAATGTGAGTAAAGGTCAGGCATGCTGTAAAAACCTGTGTAAGCAGGAGACAAAGAAGGTCCTTCGCTGCTTGCAGTTGTGCGGGAAAAATTCCGTCTAGTCCTGGAGATTTGTAAGGTTCGAAGCAGCAGCCCTGCCTCCCTTCGGTAGAAAAACGACTTTCGCCTTCGTCCACTCATGAGGAATGTGGGTGAAGGTCAGGCATGCTGTAAAAATCTGTGTAAGCAGGGGACAAAGAAGTTCATTCGCTGCTTGCAGTTGTGCGGGAAAAATTCCGTCTGGTCCTGGAGATTTGTAATGTTCGAAGGACATTAGTGCCCATTCCACCTCGTCGTACCTCACTATGTCCCCTGCGGTATTCCCTAAGAGTGAGTTGGTTTGGAGACCTGGCAAGATGTTGGAGTCATCAGAGCACCCAGGAAAATGGGTGGTCATTAGTCGGTTGTAGATGTCCATTCTCCGTTTGGTTTTTGAATAGAATTGCAACCGAACTACAATAAATAAATGATCGGCTTTCGTCTACAGATCGTGTGTGCGCAGCAAGCGAACTTGCTCAACGCTGGCACAGGAATCAGTTTGCCTTTGTGCGTTGTGCTGTGCATATGATCTACGGATATTTGTATTTTTATGTGAGAACTTGTCTCAGGCAAAAAATGGTGTACTTGCATTGGTAGCTCTGCCAACGTGGTGCTTCACTAATCTGTACATACATATACATTTATGTGTGCGTTTTGCTTTTTGCTTGCCTATATGTATACAAACATACATATGTATGTATATAAATATGAATAGCACACATCAGCGCCACACGCACACACAGTTCAAGCGAAAGCAAAAATCGTTTGCTTTGTGACGACATGTGCAGAGAGGGGCAATTTTTAAATCGCGAATTGCGTGACTTTGTTTGTATATTTATTTATTTATTTTTTTATCAGTAAAAACAAGCGGTAGAAGTCGGAATAGGTATGTGTTTGCTCGTTTATTACTCTTCCATCAAATGTTCTTCGCTTAAAAAATCTCCATGTCTGTTTTCTTAATACATATGTACATATATGCTGGTGGACATTTATTGCTGAACATGTGGTTAGCGAAGTTCGACTCAGGAACAGTGGTCGGCTTTCGTACCTTTTTGTTGTAGTGCGCTATATGTTCCGTCCTGTTTGTCCTATGTATGTATGTAAGTAGCTGTACTGGCATTGGCAGGTCAGCTTGTATACGACTTCGTTGTTAATGGGTCTTCGGTATTCGTGCTAGTTTGAAGCATTTTTCTTAAGTTATTATTTGTTTAAAATGCTGTCTGGATGTTTAGTTATTTAAAAAAGTTTGCCAATTTGTATGTGTCTGTCCCAGTATAAGTTTTTTCTCTGTCTCTCTTTATTTTTTCGTTGTCGTTCTCCATTACGCAGATAATATCATCAAAGTATCTGGCATTACATGTTACCACAAGTTTATTAGTTAATTCTTTCATGTATTTCTGTTCTAGGTTTTGCATGAAAACCTCCATGAGAATGGCCGAAGTTGGGTTTCCCATTCCTACTCCGTTTGTTTGCCTGTATATTTTGTTGTTGAATTGAAACCAGTTTTGGCTGAACTTGATCCTTAGGGTGTTTGTTATCTGTGTTGTTTTAATTTTGTCTTTAGTTTATTGACGTAAAGTCTTTCATAATATGTTAATTGTCTTTGAAAGGGGTATATAAGGATATAATTATTTAGTATCAAATGATACTAATTTTGTGTTTTTTGTTATCTTTACTGTCCCAAGTTTCTCTATGAGTTCTGTCGTGTTGGTTATTGCGTATTGGTTATTAAGTTCTTATGTCTCTTTTAGTATGGCCTTTAGGAATTTTGAGAGCTTGTAGCCTGGTGCCGATGGGTAGTTTATTTTAGGTACCACTGGAATATCCGGTTTGTGTATATTTTGTTGTTAAAAAGTATTTTCTTTTAAGATTTAAATACTAAGTTACTACTGAAAAAATTTAAAACTTTAAAGTATTTTCTTTTAAGATTTAAATACTAAGTTACTACTGAAATAATTTAAAACTTTAAACCTTCTTACAATTGCACAAGAAATTTGCTTATTAACATATGGCTCATTAACTAAGTAAAAGCCTGTCCATGAAATGCTTTTTGTTGTAGTGAGCATTTCTGCATACACAAATCGATTATTATATTTTAGGAGTTATTTTGGCCTTTTAGGGTCAGTTTTTGTAAGTTTAGTTATACTCGGTTCAATTAAATTTATTGCAACCAAAAAAGTAGTCGGCAAACAGCTGATAGGTTAGATTAAGTTTAATCCTTCAATATCGGCCGTTTAAAGTTGACTGAAAAACTGCATATTGAGCTTACACTCAGCTTAAATGACAAACAGAATTAAACTTACATTGAAAAACTGTCCCTTAGTAAATGAGATACATGTATGTATGTACATACATACATATGTGGTTGTACCTTAATGGAGATAAATATTGAAAAAAAAAATTGAAGGTTTTGATGAGGTAAACGACTTTTGGTCATTTTTTTTGGAGTTTTGGTATTAAATTAAAATCTTTGAGGCAACGCTGTCACTATCTAGACGTCCATCAACTGTCAATTTAGAAAAGTTTTAAGTAACTGCCAATAAAAATATCTAATGGTATACGACATTATGCTCACCAAAATGCAAAAACAAAATACATTTTGGTTTTTTACTAATTTGCGGTTACCGCCACCTTTTTGAATCCACCTTGATTCTACCTAACCACACTCACTTTTCAGACGAGCAAAGTAAAGGGTCAGTTAGTCAAGACTTAACTTAACTTAAGAATTGGAGACGATTACTCAACATGTCAACTTAATTTTTGATGATTAATTTTTGTTGCATATTGTTCTTTGAATATCTCCGTTGACACAAAGTACAAAGTAGTAAATAAAAGCATTTTTGTGATTATTTTTGATGGTAAAAATGTCAAGGAAAATTTAATTGTGTCGAATGTTTTTAAATGTACACAATGCGCAAGAAGCAGTCACTTGGTCAAAGGAAAAGGTGGTGGTAAATCCACCCGATAAATATATACTTTTTGTTGCGCCAATTTACATACAGTTCAGATATTATCGTACAGTTCTTTATTGGAGGATACGATCTACTTTTCGTCATTAATTTTTATTTTTAAATTTTCTTTTTGTCTATAATCAGATCAAATAAACTCGTTTTAAATGTAATTTGTGCATACATTTATTTTCAAAAATTGTAAATGTCAAGATGTGGTAAGCCTGATTCTCTCACCGCTCTCAATTTACGTAAGGCCGAAACTTAAGAATCTAAAATCAACAGATTCTTAAGTTTTTTACCGTAAGTTAACTGTTGACTAATCGCTGGCACTTCTTTCCATATAACAGGCTGGCTTAAGTGAAGTTAAGTTAGGTCTTGACTAACTGAGCCTTAGTGATAAATATGCGCGTTTACTCAAAGAGCAAAAAATAGTAAGCCCCTGGATTTTTATTCTAAGAAATTATCTCCTTCCTAGAAGAAATACAGTGCTTATGATAGGAAACCTAGCGCAACGGAAGAGAAGAAATTAATTTTTTTTACCACAAAGTTCTCTTATTTGCATTCATACAAAGCAAGGTATACTTCAGCCAGTGCATTTCTAATGTGAGGCGCTTACTTGGCCTCGACAACAACTTCCTTCACTTGCTGTCACGCATCAATGAAATAGAAAGCGAAGCGATCGACAAATAATTCACAGCCAATTGCTTTAATAAATATAGGTAAAGATAATTCCATTTTATTAAAGCAAGCACCACTTTCATGTTCGTTATTGAATCTTTACTACGACACATTCCGTGAAGAAGTACGACCATATGTACCGAGTACCTCCCGAGAGAGATTTATACATAACTCACAGTTTATCCCATCAGGGCATTAATGCAACGCAGAGGTTAGTAGCTTAGCTGGTTTCCCTGGCCTAGAATAGCTACTGATGTTGCTAAGGCCGTTTGTTCTTGTATACGGTGCCAAAAAGGAAAGGTGCAACGTCATACAAAAGCTCCTCTATGGAACTACCACGACGTTGATAATCGCTTCCAGTATATACATACATAAAAAGGAAAACTATTTCGCAATTAAAATCCGCTTAAAAAGAGCATCAAAGGCCATGACAAATAAAAAGTTTGCTTCACTTTGAAAGATCACACCGAAGCCATGGTTCATTTCTATTTTATTTTCTATTGGGCATACATACATCACTTAAATTCGCATTTCGAACGGGTTTTATTTATAAAAAGAATCAATTTTATTGATTTCAAGGTTTTTTCGACAAGTAGATAAATGAACAACATTTTGGCATACAGCGCGCTTTTCGGGCAAAGCAAGAAATTTCACGCCAAGGGAAAGCTTTTTATCTACTACAGCTTTAAGGGAGCCAGTCCAAACCTCTTTATTATCTATTCTACTGTCGAAAATACCGAGTTTCCGATCCACCCAACAGCGATACATTGGCGGTTGAAATGACCTAGTTTCCAATACGCGGCTTAAATTTTGAATCATCTAATTATTAATAACTGGGAGGCTGGAAAAACTGAGATTCCGAATTTCCCTGTCTACACAATATTAACCTTATTTAAAATGTTGCTCGTTTTCATGTTTCCAACTGTACTTATTTTATTGACTTTTTATACTATTGCTACATAGTTTACCAAATACATACATATGTATGTATGTACTGCATTTTATAATTATTGTATAATTGTTTGTTTACTTTGTCTTTGTATAATTCAAATAAAAAAAATGTAGGTATACACAAGGCACATTCAATAGGTAGCAGCAGTAGAAAAATTGAAAAAAAAAATTTGAGCTCTGTATATTTTGTTTTTGCTTTTAAAAGCTAAACTTTCAAAAATATTTTATCAGCTACCTTGAATTATACTGAAAGCATTCTTATCACAACGAAATTCAATATTTGACAATTCAAATTAAAATAAAATATGAAAAAAGTTCAAAAAAAAAAGTTTGCTGCGGCTACCTATTTGATGTGCCTTGGGTATACATATGTTTACTTCCAAACATGCTTATCCAAAAAAATTTTGTTTAAATTATAATAAACAAATCGGTGAATATGAAAGACAAACGGACACACATTTGTTATTTTGTTTATTAATATGAGGGCACTTATGGGTATACATACATACTAACAAACAACTTAAAACCACTTTTGTTTGAAAAAAAAAACATAGTAATCTTGTATTCTTTATGGCAAAACGAGAACGCAATACCAAAACCAGAATAAACTTACAAGTTTTGCGAACTGCTGATTGATTTTTGTTACTTTTAAGGCGTTCTTTATCTTTGTATAATTGAAATAAAAAAGTCTATATTTTTACTTACAAACATGCTTATCCGAATAAAAGTTTGTTTAAATTATAATAAACAAATCGGTGAATATGAAAGACAAACATAAACACATCTTTTATTTTATTTATCAATATAAGGGTACTTATGAATATATGTACACCCATACTTACACACAACTTAAAACCACTTTTGTTTGAAAAAAAAACATAGCGATCTTGTATTCCTTATGGCAAAACGAGAACGCAAAACCAAAACCAGAATAAACTTACAAGTTTCACGAACTGCTGATTAGTTTTTGTTTCTTTTAAGGCGTTCTTCTAAACAAACTTGACCGAAACGAATACTTACTTCTTGTATGTTTAATTAATCCCGTTTTCTAATTTCCATCTAAGTATGTACATATATGTATATAAAATTCAGCTTTTATTCTCTTCTAGATATTATTGTCACTAGCAAGTTTTTTCAATTGAATTTTTCTTCTTATGCAAGAACGGAACTATTAATTTAAATAAAAGAAAAAAGCGTTGCAGAAGATAATGTAGAAAATTGCAGTAGATGAAAAATTTTCGCAGTAGGACAGCAAACAAGGCAAATTCAATTAGGTGGGGTCGGTACACGAAAAACATAATCTCTATCTTCTATACTTATGTATATAAAACTAAGTTGCGTACCATAAGAGAAAAAATAAAGCTAAGCCACTTTTATATAGAGCGAGCCATTTAAAGATTAATCGTTCCATTCCGATAGTTCTCTATGTTTTCTTAACATTTGTGAACGTAAGAAAGCAAAACCAATAGTGAAACTACCCTAGACGTATATTTAACTTTAATTTCGTAAGTTATGTTTGTATTTACTTAAGCAGTCAGATCAGCTTGCGTATACAGTTTCTCTTGTCGACAGCTACTTTGTACCTCGGAGTGGCCATATCGTACAGCTCGTTGTGAGCTTCTACAAGGGTAATAAAGACTTTGTAATCAATCCATTTGATCACTTCAATGCATACAGTCTTTTTGGAAATGAGTTTTTTCATGTGTAATTCATTTTGCATATTTCTTTATATTGTTGATTTTTTATTTTCACCAGTTGTCAAATGTTTTTCGACGATGCGGCATCAAATATGTTTATCCATAAAATTAATTTTACATACAAATTTTGGAATGCTTTTTATATTCAGTAAAAATTTATCATACATAATTGCGATTCTCTCACCGCTCTCAGTTTCCGTAATTTACGTAACTAAAGAACCAAAAATCAACAGTTCTTTAAGTATATAAATTTACGTTATGGCTAGAGTAATTGTTTATACATACATACATACATGGTTTCCATGTAGCATGTGGCTCTTAAATGCCTTAAGTTAAGTATACGTATTGAGTAATTAGACTATAAGCCTTGAACTAAATTAAAGTGCAAGCATGCATATGCAAACAAAAATATTCTTCTTCTTCTCTTATGGCGCTACAACCGTGTGCTCCGTTAATTCGCTCTCTCCTTCGCTAGGTTTCGCCAATTATTCACACCAAGTGAAGACAGGTCCTTCCAGTGTGTTCGTGGGCGCCCTTACTGTTTGTGGCCACAGGGTACTTTATTTTGTCCTCGTTCACTGCACGACCAACCTCTTTTGCCTTCTCCTCAAGACTGGAAAATGCTGCACGGACGGCCCTGTTGTTAAGGCCAACGATGTCAATATCTTCCGCATATGCCAGCAGCTTCGTACTTTTTTTAATATATGATGCCACTGCGGTTCGGATTAGCAGATTGAAAAGCTGCACGAAAGTAGCCTTGCCTAAAACCTCGTTTGGCCTCGAACGTCTCGGAGAGGTCCTTCCCAACTTGGACGGAGCTAAAAGTTGTGCTCAACGTCACTCTACATAGCCGAATTAGTTTAGCAAGGATTCCCAATATAGCCATGGCATTGCACAGGCAGCATGTTTTCGTGCTGTCAAATATACGGCTGCTTTAAAATATACGGCTTCAGTCTTTCACACAGTATCGTCGATAGAATCTTATATACGATATTTAGAAGGGATCACCCTTCGTATGGATTGGACAAAGTACACTGAGATTCCAATCTTCTGCTCCAGGGGTTTTGTTGTTGTTGAGTCGCCTTAGTGTTGTTCTCACCTCGCCTTGGTCGAGTGGATGGATTTGTTGTTCATACATAAAGATTTTTCTGGGCTCTTCTTCTTCAAACGCGTCCTCAGAATTCGTATTCAGTAGCGTTGAGAAGTTATCTCTCCATACCTCAAGTGTGCTTGAACTTCCTTTACCATATTTCAATACTTGTCTTTACCGGAACCAGCCACGGCCTTGAAACCACTTGTTTGCTTCCTTCGCACTCACGCCTTTCTGCATCTCGTTCCATCTTTTTGAAAATACGTCTCTCCTACTCTCCCGGTATCGCTCGACTGTTGCACGCGTAGTAATTGGCTGCTGGGTGGTTTTTATGCTGCGTATATCTCTGCAGCAGCGACTCGGCACTCGTCGTCTTATCAGCTATTTCTACATGGCTGGTAGTACCCAACCTCCTCTTCCGCAACGGAACGTAGAGATCGGGAGATGTTATCGTTAATGTAAGCGCGAAGATAGAACGAACATCAAGCACGCTCGAAATGAATCTGGCGTCTATTACAACGTGGTCAATTTAGTTTCGCGTGATTTTATCAGGGGACACCTAAGTGGCTTGGTGGATGCTTCGGTGTGGGAATGTGGTGATATTTACTACCATGTTTCGCGCCGCGGCGAAGCCGATCATCCTCTCTCCGTTGCCAGAGGTATTCTCCTGATGGCTGAAACTTCCGACTGTTGCCTTCTTTTCACACCTTAGCATTAAAGTCGCCAATCAAAATTTTTACATCGTGTCGGAGGCAGCGCTCGTATGCTACCTCTAGGCTCTCGTAGAACTCATCTTTGGTCCCATCATCCTTCTCCTCCGTCAGTGCGTGCGCCCAAATTACATTTACGTTGTAAAATCTTGCTTTGAGGCGGATTGTGGCAATTCGTTTTTGTCAAATTTCCGAGCTTCTGTCTTACAGAGCCAGTTCCCACCGTACGAAATTGCTCAGGTCCAATAGGGGTGGAACTCTCTCCGCTTAGAAGATGCTTGGGAAGGCACCCAGTGGAACCAAGACATTTGATTTGAGACCATGGACGCTTGATCACATACCTCCCGGAATCCTTGAACCATCCGTATACCACCGCAAAGTGCTCCTCTGGATATGATAACCCAGGACTGAGGCGGTCCAGGTGGCCTTGCTGTGTTTCTCCATCTCAAAATTCCTTGTGAAAGTTACACATTTGTCTAATCATCTCTGGGGAAGCACGGTAGGATTTTCCAAACCCCCCCTTTGAGAAATTAAGTACAGTTCCGTGGGTGACCATTGGTCTAACTATCATGGTGTAAAACCATCGCAAGACCGTGCTGCAACCCCAAGACTTCCCTAAAAGACGCTTGCACACCAATAATGCTATAGAGGTTCCCGCCTCGACATGAGCCTTCCACAGAAGCTTAGAATCCATGATGATACCCATATATTTCACTTCCATGATGACCACGACCCCGACATTCCTAAACCCCAAACGATAGCTATTTTGGAAGTATTGATACTTAGGCCGACCTCCAAGCACCTCCTCCTTGCCAAGTTCAGTCCTGTTTGCACAATATCCTGACAGAGGATTCCATTACTATCGAGAATTTTCACTACTGAGATCCACAATAACGGGGAGAGCACCCCCTTGCAGGCCGCTCTTTGGTTGTCTGTAGCTCCACTGTACCCTCCCCAGTGTCCACTTCAGCTGTTCTGCTCTGCAGCAGCCTTTTTATTCATTTTCGGATAGTTGGCTGCATATTTCTATGCTCCACAGCTCTGTCACGGCTACATGAGAGGAATTGTCAAAAGCCCCCTGATATTGAGGAAGGCACAGAGCACTGTCTCTCCAATCTTAAAGGCATCCGAACTTACAATAATCAGCGCGTTAAAAGCAGTATCTGTTCATTGCTCCACCCTGCAAGCATACTGATCCGGATGCAGTGATGATGCCTGAGAGTGTTGGACCTGATTTCCTAGTCGATAATCTTCTCCATTGTCTTCAGTGCGAAGGTGGTGAGACTAATCGACCTGAAGGATTTCGCTGAGGAGAGATCTCTCCTGCCTACTTTCGGGAAAGAGATAACCCGAGCTCATGATACTCACAAGATGCGGAGGTAACAGATCCCCGCCCCGCCTCAGCAGAACCGGACTGACGCCATGACCCACCGAAATCTTATACTGGTCAAACGAGTCCAGAGCCATCCGAGCGATATTCGGTTAAAAATTCTTCTGGTCAACCTCCAGACGGCTGGAGTTAGACTGATATCGCAGCACACGACTTCCGGCGAAACCCAGATGGCACAAGGGAAGGGAACCTAAAGCAGAGCGAGGGTCGTTTCCCTTTCGTTACCTAAATTACGGGCTTATTTCAGCTTTATTGCCATCTTGGTCCCCGAATTTTCCCTCGCTAAGGTCTTATGAGCCACGTACGCTTAACTCTATCTAAAAAGTCTGCGCACTTCCTTACGGATCCCTAAGAACTTCCGAGACCGCCAGCTCAGCTGGGTCCTACTCTTAGGTTTTGTCCCGGCACAACTGAAGTGAAAGCCATCCTTAATAGTGCCATTCAGCCTGTAGACTCTGTCCTCTAATTCCATACAGCAAATTATTTTATGATTTCGCTCAGAATCTCGGAGTACAAGCCGCAGTCCGTTTTCCAGATTAGCCTGTGATTCGAGAGGAATGACTCTAATGAGACCCTCCATTCCAAGAACAGAAGACTTGCTAAGAGTAATGACCAGTACCTCCTGTTGTACTCTAGTAAAGAGCGTTGGAGTGTGTCCACCCCACCATCTCCTGTACTTCGAGGGGTGGCACGCTTGTGTTATCTCGCGAAAAATAGGCCGATATTAGCGTTATCTACCACCAGCGTCGCATGTACCGCTACCTGGTCGTGTGTCAAAAACTTTGTAAAGCAGAAGTGTTTAATATTACTCTTTAGCACTACACATGCTATTCGCTTCTTACAGGAGATACCCTTTTCCTGGACCCTGTATATCCACGACTCTTCTATAAGTACTAGGATACTGGCAACCGTGAAGAATTCATAGCTCGGGCTCATCCAGGTCCGAGAGCAATAAGTCCCCCTCGCTTTCTCTGTTGAGCTTAAGCCGCCTTAGCTATTTGTTGCCACTAACAACTTTATTCGCTACCCCATTGTGTATCGTTTAGTTAGTGCAAACTTACATATCGGTTACCTTCTGGTTAGGCAAAGGTTACTAATACCCAAATTCAGTAACTCAGTATCATCTCAAGTCTCAAAATGAGCTAGATATTATTGCTTTTCCTCGCTTTCACGTTTCTTTATTTGGTTTTATTTGAACTTTTTGTGACCTACGCAGAAACTTTAGTTTGAGACTAGAGGCTTTATACCCGAATTCTGTAGCTCAGTCTCATCTCAAGTCACATAATGAACTAGAGATGATTGCTTTTCCTCGCTTTCACGTTTTCTTCTCTTGTTTTTATTTTAATTTTTTTGACTTGCTTATCACCAGGTCCCAATTTAGAGACTATATTTTGAAACTAGAGGCTTTATAGCCGAATTCTGTAACTCAGTCTCATCTCAAGTCTCAAAATGAGCTAGAGATTATTGCTTTTCCTCGCTTTCACGTTTTCATCTTTGCTATCTGGCAACACCCTGTGCTGCTGATAAATAACATTAAAGTGTGTGTATTCAAAGGTTGTGATAATGTGACAATCTCTAATCCATATACATATCATTCTTGCGCAAAAATACTGATGCTGGTGCGGCCAGAGTTTGTGCGGCCAATGTATATATGTATGTACCGTGGGCGAAGGCTGCCCATCCGTAGGGAACTCTGCGCAAAAATACATAACTTATTGTTAAATAGCGAGGGATGATTAGTCTAAAAACTATCGATAGACCTTAAAATGAAAGCTATCAATATTGCATCGATTGTTTTTTTTTAGATACACTTCTCGTGGGTTGTCAATTTTGGTTTGCGGCGTTGTAAAAATTCTTTTGTGGTTGAAAAAATGCAATTGTATTTGAGGAAACTAATTAGTATTGCAAAAGTCTTCATACGTTTTTTGCGTACATTAGTGTAAAATAATAAGCAAAGGACTGTAAAGAAACTGAGTTGTTTAACAATTAATAATAATTTTATGTATGCGTTGAAAACTAGCAGAGTGCATAATTGGCAGTTATTTATTTTTTTTTATATGCGAAATCGGAGTACGGTAGCAAAGTGGTGTAGAGTGGATTTTGTATTCACTTATTAAAGTGTAAATACTTAAGTTTTGTGCTTACTAAATCGATTATAAGAAGTTCTTTAAAGCGATTGCAAAAAAGTGACAGTCTGGATTCTTATATTATAGAACCGACGGTCTGAAACAATGAGCGTGGAATATATAGGACAGAAACAACAACCTGGGGATTTAGATGGGATACCTGGTGATGTTCTTGATGATGCAGCTTCCGTTGGAAATGTCATGTAAAAAAAAATACAGAATAATGCATACATGATATTAGTTTTCATTTGTGACATTTTGATTTTAGTACTTTTAAAGCCGATGATGACCAATGCTCCTACGAAATCACCACTAACAATGTGAAAGTTATTAGTAGTCCCGGCACCCATGATCATGGATCCTCAAAAGTGAAGTTAAAGAACATTGTAGATTACAAATGGGAATTGAAAAACTACCCGGGACATTTAATTGCTGTGCATATAGATGGAAAACATATAGCATATGTCATTAACGGTATAGATAACCGTTTGATATAATTTTTAATATAGTGATATACAAATTTTTTAATTAGTTAACAACAAACTATCACGTGTTGAAGGCATGATACGTGTTGCGAAGGTTCAGTCCGGCCTCCGTGCCCTAATCAAGGGAATGACGGGAGAGGTCCTCGATCTACAATTTGCACATATTGAAAAGGAGCGTATACTTGGTTCAATCGATATGAATTCTCTTTATATACATAAAATAGATTTAGTAGATGGCAACTTACAATGCAACCTCATCGTGAAAATAGAAGACCCATTGAATAATTATACTCCCAAGTATGACAAAATATCATGGTGCCCTTTTATTGACGCCCTCGGCGAAGATGATGACGACAGCCAGCTAATTGTTTGGGCGAGAGGTTCAATGTTGCAATGCTTCAATATAAATGTCATCGTATCCGAATATGGAGTAAGATTTGTTTTTTAATTATGCACATATACATAGGCATTTCCATTTCAAGTCGCGCAAATAACCGTCTGACCCGTCTTTCTTTGTTTCCTTAAGCCACTTTTTTTATAGAACCTAACTTTTGCATTATCTATATATAGTGATTCTAAAAAGCCTACCAAAGAACAAATTAAAGAGTAAATTAAAAAATTGTATTAATGTATATATTATATTATAAACATAATAATAATTATATAAACAATGGGTCACGGCAGAAACTTTCGGCTCAGAAATGGAATAACAATTCTTTTTTTCTGCATTTTTCAGTTTGAATTTGTACGATGTCTTTTGCGCCACGATGGAAATGCCAAAATATACATATGTTTATAAAAATATAAAATATATTTCATTACATAATTGCAGACTGGCGTTATTCATCCCAACACTATTTCGACAGGTTATTTAAAAGTACTCGATGAATTATGTACAATAAGCTGGGTAGCATTATCACCTGATGGTTCCACTTTAGGCGTTGGCAGTGTTGATGGTGTTATACGTTTCTATCAGGTTTATATGCATGATAAGGAACCGCGTTGTTTACATCAATGGAATCCACATAATGGAAAACCTGTTTCATCATTTTTTTTCTTGGATAATCTAACCAAAAATGTATCTGAGTGAGTAGATGTATATATTGTAGCGTTTACATACTTAATTTAATAAAACAAAACTGTCCAGACCAGCTTAATATAACACTTAAATAGTTCCAGAATAAATAAATCGTCTTAATATATTAGTCCCCTGTTGGAAGTTTATCCCCCGGAATGACCCGGATTTATATCCGACCAAATACTTTAACTTTAGTAATGAGCCAACATATTGTCCAAACACCTATTTGATTTTTTGCAGTTATTTAACTTTAAAAATGTGTGAAAAGTAAAGGAATCGCAAGGAAGTTTGGCGTGGGCTTTCAATAAATTTTCGATACAAATAATAGGACACGTGAGAGCTAATTACGGCTAGTTTTTAGTTAAACTCAATAAATAACTATATTTTTTTACTTGTATATGAAAAATAAACAGTCTTTAATAATAGTTAATTATATTCTCACTTCATTCATTCCTACTCTTTGCAGTACTTATTGGAAATATGCTATCACTGGTGCAGCTAATAATACTGAATTCAAAGTGTGGGATTGCAGTACTTGGGATTGTCTGCAATCACTTAGCATTTCTACCACAGCCGAAGAAAAGAAAGCCCTAAGATTTATTGCTGAAATCGATAGAACATCGTCATATTTAGTTATAACTAGTTTAGATACGCGCACCTGTTACATAATGCAGATTGTGAACAACAGTAATAATGCACCTTTGTCTAAAGGTTCTGATAACGAGGATAATAACAACTTGGCAAATATAAGCGTTAGTAGTAACAGTAGTATTGGGAGTTTCAAGTCCCTGTCTAAAAATTCGCCTTCGCTCGTATATATTAAGAGTATTTCCGAGTTCCCATTAAGCTCTGGAATCTTATCATTCTCAATCGTTGACGCTGCAGTGCGACGCTATAAATGCGGAAATGATAATTACTTATGTGATGAGTTTGAGGACTACGATGAGGATACTAATTCTACATACTGTGTAGTAGTGCGAATGTTTATTGTGCAATCGAAAAGTATGCAGGAGTGTCGTATACTATATCAACCATCTGTTACCGAAAATACCGATGTGCGCAGCACATTATCCGATGAAAGCGGGGAGGTAACCGCTACCAAAAATGCATTGGATAGTGTAGTAAGTTGCATTGGAAGTGGTATAAGTGATGGTGCAAAAAGTGGTGCTATTGGAATAGCAAACAGTGTGAGTTCGAATAAATTACCACAGGCGCATATAAAAGTGGAACCAGTAGAGGCAGAAAATGTGACACAAGAAAATAATGGAAAAACAGATTCTTTAGAATCACTGATCGGCCTTTCAACTGTTCCATCCGCTATTGTGAATAATCAAATAATAGTTGAAACAACAAACACCTCTTCAGTGGTGACTGTAACAGCTGCAGCGTCCGCCATACCAGCTGCAGTGACAGCTGAGAGTAATGATGTTCGTTCACACGCAGCCTCACCGCAAACCAACAATAAAAGCTTTACGCAAGTTAATCTTATGACTCCAGATGCATTTAGTTCAACATCATCATGTGGTAAGCTATTTCATAATTTAAAATTGTTTGATTGTATATTTAGGCTGGATTTGTTTCTACCAACTAGTTTGAAATTTTTTTATATTTATTTGCAGATAAGAAAACGCCTGACTGTGTAAGTTCAGAAGTGTTGAATACCATTTTAATGCTAGCCAGTGTGGCGGGGCAAACACCTGCACCAAAAGCTGAAAGTATAAATATTTTGAACTTGGTAAATAACAAAATAATCGAAGATCAAGAACATCAAAAATTGCAAATAAAACAGCCTTTAGACTCCCAAAAGAAATTTATAGGTAATTGTTAAAATATTACATGGAATTAGTGGGTACATTGAGCTCTTTGGATATTTTATTCCCTAGCTATAGATACCAACGTCGTTCGCATTTTGGATAATCTAGCTAGTGGTGGCTCTAGTCCCAGTCGAGAAGTACAGGAAATAATGTCTCTACAAGAGCATGGCAGTGGCGATGAGGATTTGCTCAATGAGACTACCACTATAGATAAGGTGAAAGTGGATAACCAAACAGCAAAAGCGCGAATGGAAGAAAAAGGTATAAATTTAGTCAGGAATAAATCATAGTAGTAATTTATTTATTGTTTCGGAAGAATTCTTAGATGGATCTGTGTCTAAAAGTCATTCAATCACCAGCATTGTGAATTGGACAAAAGCCTCCGAAGTTCAAAAAAATGCAAACAAGCAGTCAACTGAGCTGCAAAATGCAGCGCAATTGATTTCGCAAGCAGTAAATGCTTCTTCAGGGAATATTAACAACATTCATGCACCGAACCTTATCAATACTACCAACAGCAGTAATGGACATCGTGAAGGCAAAGGCAGCGGAAATAGCACTGAGATCATGGAGTTGAATGGGAAAATAAATCAATTAATTGGTAAATTTTATTTTTGAATTACTATATTTTTTTGTCCTAAATATCGTTTGTGCGTTTGTTCTAGAATTAATAAAGATACAGTCCACACAAATTAACAATTTGCAATCGGAAGTTATTTGCATGAAGAAAGCAAACCCCATGGGAACCGCAAAAAGTATGTCTGAATTTTCGTTCAAACTAGAAATGCAGCTGTCAAAATTGATGGAACAATATCTAAAACGCTATGAAAATGAACACAATAAAAAACTAACTGCGTTTTTAACCGGACGGTATTTTAAATATGGTGTATTCCTTTCTTTATACCGACTACTTATGGCTTAACATTATTTGCATTAATAGGGAACAGCAAAATAGAGAGTTACGTGACAGTTTTATTCAGATTATGAATCAATACGTTTTGACACATCTTGGTGAAGTCGTATCTAAGGTGATAAATATCGAAATTCAACGTCAATTAGCGCCTATGTTATCAGCAAAAATTGATCACTTGCAACAACAAATACAAATAGCTGTCACACAGAAGCTATCAGCATTTAATCTTATGCTCGAAGAAAATATTTCGCAAGTTTGCAAGAGTAAGGTAAATACTCGTATATTAAGAATATTTCGTTTTGAAAAAACCTTCATTAAAATCTTGGTTTCAGAATATAATTGATACTTTTGGAAAATCTGTTTTGGTGGGAGTTCAAGGAAGTCTGCAGGCTGCATTTATTGAATCAATGTCCAGCACTTTAATACCTGCTTACGAGAAGTCGTCACAAAATATGTTCAAACAATTGCATGATGCCTTTTCTCTTGGAATCAAAGAATGTATATAGCAGATAGTTAAAATTTTATTACCAAAAAATTAAACCCTCTAGTAATATTATTTAACATATAATTTTTTCTTTAAACAGTTATGGAACAATTCGATAATTATCTGCAGAATCTACAGCCTATGCAGGACTCTACTGAAGAGGTTCTTAAAAAGTTCTCTGGCTTTCGTCAACATTTGGATTCTATACTTATTAAGCATCGTAATGTGGTGACAGAAACTATGCTTGAGACCCGCAAGGACGTGAAAAGCTTGGAGATTCTGCTTTCGCGACAAATCCAAGAAACTCTTCGTACTGAAGTAATATAGTGAATTGACTGGTCATATGAAATCGTAATAACAAACGGTCGCTTACATTACAGATGCGAAGATGTTTTGATAATCAAACAATTGCACTTCGTTCCCAAACCAACACACCGGCCCCGATGTATGACTTAAAAGACACCATAAAATTGTTGCTCCATCAAGGCCAAATAAATAAGGCTTTTCACCAAGCTTTGCTGGCAAATGATTTAAATTTGGTGGAGTTCACCTTAAAGAATGCCGATCATGCAGCTGTATTTACACCCGATTGTTGTTTGGAACAAAAGGTGCTTCTATCACTGATTCAACAGATCTCGGCCGACATGAGTAATCACAATGAAGTGAAGCAAAAGTAGGATTCCACATTATTATCAGAAACTTGTAGTAAACTATTTACTTTTATAAATTATTTCAGCTATTTAGCCGATGCTTTGCTCGCTATAAATCCTGTCGATTCCATTACACGCGAGCATGCACCTAAGGTATTACAGGAGTTGTTTCGTAATTGCCAAATGTTTTTGGCTAACCATTCTAAAAGCCCACAATGTAGTAATGTACGTATGTTGATGAAGGCTGTTCAGGCATACATGGACCAATTTTAATATAATTCTTGTGGTTTTATGTCAATGTTATACGCTATGGGTGATCTACCAGCACCAACAGCTAAAAGACTGTTTTTTTTCGACGTCAGCTTCGCCCAGCCTAGCTGTAGTATATCTCTTCAATCACATAAGCTTCAACCTGTTGGTGTAATCTCGTAATAATATATTTAAATGAGCAAGGGGGCAACCGAAATACAACTCACTGACTTATTAAAAATTATTAGAATTACTAATTAATTCTTCGGACGGCCAGGATAATTGATAAACTTATAAAATAAATGAAATTATATCTTTCATAGAGTGATGTATTTTTGTAATCCAAGAGAAATCCACTTTTAGTTATAAGTGATAATACATTTTATGTTTATAATTTTTAAAAACTGTAACTATATATTTTTTTTAATTAATTACAAACAAAGTAAAGAAAATGAAGAATAATATATGTGAGCAAAATGTGTGAATTCCATTTTTAGAAGAATAACTTGTGTGGTACCAAACATTAGCAGGCTTTCCTTTGTCGGTTTGGGCCGTGACCAAAAGGATTCGCCAGTTCCGTCTCCTTCGCTAGGTTTAGCCAATTATTCACACCGAGTGAAGACAGGTCCTTCTGCACTTGGACTTTCTAGTGTATTCGTGGGGGCCCTTGCCTCCGTTGTCCACCCATCGGTGCCGATTCGAAGGATTTTTTCACCAGAGTATCATCATCCATAGGAAGGAAGCCAACGCAGTCGGTGAATTTTTATGCGAAGAACCTCTCTCGAAAGCCCCCAAAGCCTTCTCATCGTTGTTCAGCATCGTCCATGTTTCTGCGCCATATAAAAGGACGGGCATGATGATGTTGGCAAGTGTTATTCTTCGCTTGATTTCGAGGCTGACTTTATTGGTCTTATTAATGCTGGATCCAAGGTACTTGACTACTTTAAAGTTGTAACTGCCAACAGTGACGTGTGTCCCAATACGTGAGGATTTTTTGTTTGTGGCCCCAAGGTACTTTGAATTGTCCTCGTTCACGGCAAGACCAACCTCTTTTGCTTCTTGAGTTTCGCGTTCTTTGATTGGGGAACACCCAAGTGACTTGGTGGATGCTTCGGTGTTGGACTCTGGTGCTACTTACTACTATGTTTCGCGCCGCGTCGAAGTCAATCAGCCTCTCTCCGTTGACAGAGGTATTCTCATGAAGGCTGAATCTTCCGATTGTTGGACCAAAAATGCCTACTTTGCTCACCTTAGCGTTAAAGTCGCCAATCACAATTTTTACATTGAGTTGGGGGCAGTGCTCGTATGCTTCGTTCACTGATGGCGGTGAACCTGAAAACAAGGTCTCGAGGTCTCCGCCCAACCACAAATCCTACACCAAACTTGTGCGCCGTCGCATGGCAGCTGTAATAGACGTCGCATGAAGCTGGCATTCAACGACCTTCAAATAAAATCATTCCTTATTAAACTTATTTTTACTGAACACAACTTTGATCTACGCACCTGAATGGTCCGTGACTCCAACCAATCCTTGGTCCTGAAAAATATTTTTGTTGCGTTTGCCAGATAAGGCTCCATCTGAATTACAATTCGGTTAGGTGGAATTTATGCATCAAATGGTGTCACCTTATAGTCTGTTCAGGCCGCACAATATGTGGTCCAGTGGATCTCGCGTATATAAGCGCCCCAAGGCTCCACTTTATCTCCCATCGTGCCTCCAGCGCGAGTGGCAAGTTGCATAAAAAAGTAATGGAATACCAAAAAGGCTTTCTTTCTCAAACTCCGAAGGCGTCCCGCTTTGGAGAAAAAAATAAATAGTCTCATTAAGCATACTACTTCGCCACTGATTTTTGCTTTCAGCTCGATTGTCCGATATGTATTTCTATCATTCTTGTATCAGCTTATTCAGCCGCCGCCATATTCTTCAGTTTGGCGTTAATACAATAACAACAAAAAATACTAGTAACCAAAAATGTGAATCATGAGAATTGTTACAGTTTTGCACTCTTTTATTTTTAACGGCCTTTTTCATGACTCCACAAATTTTCAATTGGGTTCATGATTGCGGCTGCCATTTTAAAGTATTCAATTTTCGTTTTAATGGTCAGTCTTGGACAACATCATGAGCAGCGTCATTTTTCAGCAGCAAGACACATTGTTTTGAGCACACCTGGCATATTTTCTTGTAAGATGGGCAGGTACTGTTCTTTGCGCATAATGCCATCTATGCGTATCAGCGGACGAACAACATTTTTTGACATTTTTTGCAACCCCAAACAAGTATCGAACTCCACCATTATTCAATGATTGCTTCATATTATATGTTCAGTAACATTTGGATCCTTGGTCCAGCATCATGCCCAACCATCGGACTGAAGCCGGTTGATTTCAGTCTCGTTAGACCAAATAACTTAAAGTTGAAGACAAAAACTACTGAAAATACTTTTAAAGTTTAAAATTTATTTACATTGTAAAATGTTTTCCATATCCCAGCCGGTAACGGTCTAATACTCAAATTCAGTAACTCTGTCTCGTCTCAAGTCTCAAAATGAGTTAGAAAGTATTGCTTTTCCTCCCTTTCTGGCTTTCTTCTTTTATTTTTATTTAAATTTTTTGTTACCTGCTCATCACCAGGTCACAATGTAGAGACTTTATTTTGAGACTAGAATATTAATTTTGAAACTAATCTATTATAGACTGAATTCATGGGTAAATCTCGTGTGCTACAACGAAATCCTGCCTTAACCGCACATTTTATTTGGTCAGCATTGTCTTTTTTGCTACTCTGCTGCCACTGACTTGCGTTTATATTTAACACTTTTAGTGCTGCCACAAGAGTGACTGCATCGCTGCTGGTGACCAAGTTCGGAAGATGGCAGGCATCGCGATCACTAATTTTCTCGGCCTACCTCCTTTGTCCTTACCATTACTTTGGACTGCATTTTTTTGCAATCGTTGCACTGTCACGTGGCTCGTGATGAATTTTGTAGCCACTTTTCGTAAGGGCTCAACTTTCCGCAATAATTATTTTATTTTGTTTTTAACATTCAGATTATTTTGTTTTTAACTTTCAGATATTTTTTTATTGATAACCAGTTTGTGACTGTATTTGAATAAACAAAAAGGCCATATAATTTAGAGCTATGCTATAGATAACTGTAAATAGCAAAATTTAAAGAGTGCAAAACTGTAACAATTATCTTTATTCACATTTTTGGTTACTAGAATTTTTTGTTGGTGTTGTATTAATAGCAAAATTTAAAAAGAGTGCAAAACTGTAACAATTATCTTTATTCACATTTTTGATTACTAGAATTTTTTGTTGGTGTTGTATTAACGCCAAACATGATGTGAGATGTAGAAAATAACTGCATAAATAATAACATAAAACAAAAATAAATAATTCCTTGCACTTGGAGAATACAACGGCTGCTGAATTAGAAAGTTTTGGACCTGCTACAGTATTGGATGAATCTAAGATGTTTAATATAACGCTTACATATATTTTACTTTACCAAATTTTAGTTTTATAAATAAATGATGATCCGCTTACGATGACATTCGACAACCAACTCATTGTGTCTCTCTTGTGGGTGTTACAACGGTGCACATTGGATAGTAATGCTGCGATATTGACGATGGTAATGTACAACACTTATCATTTGAAGCACAACAGAACTGGCTTAAAATAAAGTTTTTCGCATTATCGAGTTCCTGATGAGTGATTTGAGTAACCGCATGGTGTAATATGAAACTTAAATTACTTCATTTACATACTGAGTTACAATAAATGTTTACTTTAAAGCCACTTCTTTGGTTAATTTATATTAATCATTGATTCTAAAAATTTCGTCTAAGGCCAATTTTGCATAGATTTTTCATCATCGGATAAGGATGATATGTTTAAATACCAAAAAAAAAAACCGGCTATGATTAAAATTCAAAGATATAATTGAAATACCTTTTTTTTAATATTCATCTCCAACTTTATTTATACTGGCAAATGGAAAGGATAGTTTAAAAGTTTATTACACTTGTCATAATTTTATCTGTGGCAATAGCAATACATTTTAAGTGAGCTATTTTTAATACAATAACTTTGGCTTCCATACAAATTAAGACGAGTTATGGTGCCGGTTAGCTTTTTTGAGTAGCCTGCCAAACGTACCGTCGACTCAAAGACGGCCATACCAGGTTTAGTTTGTAGCCGCAACGTTATGTCGACGCCGTAATCATTGCTGATGTCTCTGGCAATTGTATGATGTGGTGCTGCTAAAGTTGCCTCCTGTATGGAATTCAAATATAGTACTCGACATTGAGGATAAGGCTTTAAATGTTCGTTGATCAATTTCACCACGTAACGTGCTGCTACCTGTACGCGACCATCATTAGTTGGCATTTCAGTACGCTGATAGCAAGTACACCAATGCGAGGCAACGCCGGCGTTTTCACAAGTACGCGTCTCTGGCACGGGAAGAAAGAGACTTATACCTCGTGGCATTATATCTGTGTCACGAAGATCTTGAGTGCGAGACTGGAGCATTGATGGACGTAGATTGTGTAAATTAAGAATATCTAATATAGTTTCGTAAACGTCGTAGAAAGTTGTTAAGCGCTTGGAGTTGGTTTCCAAGTTGGCAACAGCATCGGCGTATTTTTGCTTAAACCATAATGGGTAGATGGCAATGAAAAGAGGTTGACGCTCTTCCATCATGCCTTGATATGTTCGACGATATGAACCCCAGCGCAAACCATGGTCACTCATTAGAAAAATTATTGTCTTATTAAGAATTCCAGATGTTTGGAAACGTTCGAATAACTCAACAAAATCTTTGTCTAACAGTTTCGGCATGTATATTAAGTCATGTGTCATAGATACTAGCCAGAAGAATGAAAAGAAGTCATCGGTTTGAAGAAATGGTTGAAGTTTATGGATCATTTCCAGCACTAAATCAACAGTTCGACGTCCTCCCATGCATATGTCGACATTTACTGAGAAGTAGCGGCCAATGTTGTTTTCCATTTCCATAACAATAGGTCTTATATAATAATCGGCTGGTTGATGTTTGAAGATTGCATCCGTACTAAATATACTAGTTTTGGCCACGTCTTCAAGAAATGCTGTCATATATCCAGCATCTTTAAATCGTTTCCAAACAAATGGGCAATCGTCTATGAATTGCGACTTTCTCCCACGCAAACAAGACGATTTTAGTTCGTCCGCAGCTAGCCCCGTCAAAAGAGGAATTAAGTTAGGGTAAATGCTGTCACCCACTTTATTAAATCCCCAAAACTCGACATAATTCAAGCGTTTATGAATATGATTAGCAGTATGCTTCATCTGTCTTAGAAAGTTTAAATGTGAAACACTATCAATACCAAGTATCATTACTGAAACTCTTTGCGTATGATCTTCACTTCCGTTAACTTTTGCATTTGAGTTTTCAATATTTTTTTCTTTACTTCTTGCATTGTGAGTCTTTTTATCCTTTGTTGTTTTCTTAAATTTTCTTTGTAAATTTATGTTGGGTTTTCTTTTATTTATAGCAAAGAAATGGTAGTCATCGTAAAAATATTGATTTGGAGTGTGTGAACAACGAACTCTTATAAATTCAGTTTCAGGCGAAATTTTTACTGATTGGTTGTAAAGCAACTTAAATGGAACTACTCCTTCCAAAGAACTTTTTGATATAATGTGATTGTGATTGAGCGCTGCATAGTGACAGTTGATCCTTTTGGTATCGTTTATTTTGTAATAATGCAATAGTTCATCATCCGTCATGGTCCACCTCAAATGAGATCCTATCTCGCTGGTGATCGTAGGCGCTTTAGCACAGGTTAGATTGGGAGGAGAACCCATATATTGTAGAATGCGATAGTTGCTGACGTCAAAGTAGGGCATACGACACCCTGACGTATCTACAAAGTACGCTTGTGTAACATTGTAGTTCGCGTCAACGCGAGCCAAAAACTCGAAACGGTCACGAAACTGTATTATTTTTGACCGAAGATTATAATCAACAAACAGATAAGCGATGAAGCACACACAAAATACGATAAATATGATTTTTTTGCATTGGCGTTGATCTTTAGCGGCATTGTGGTAGTATCGGTAATAGTGCTGCAAATCACGTTTTGTCATGTACTTTGGGTCCAACATATATTTTCGTCTATAAAGAAAAAAATACCCCGAAAAGGAAGGGAGAAAATAGGAAAAGAATATGAGTGAAATGTTACTTACATATATTAAGCTTAAAATATTTTTTTACACGTAGTATGTTGATTTCTAAAGCAGGGCATCAATTTAAACTTCTTTTTGCGATTTAAGTTTTCGTAAAAACCATAATTTTTTTATTTTTGGGTGCTCCTGAATTTGAAAATTTCTCAGTTTCTTTCTATGGAAAAATGACAGAGTTGACATGTATCCAGCTAATGCTAACTTTTATCTACCATGATACAATTCTTTATTTATTTATTTATTTATTTATTTATAAAATATTATAGGCACAGTAAGACACCAGGTCTTTTCGTTGTACGCATATTACATAGATTATTTTTACATGACATTGAACTTAATCCTAAGGAAATATCGTAAGTACAATAAATATAAAAAGTACAAAGTACTAAGATTGATAATTATAATACAATGAAATATTAAAAGATTTTAAAGGAGGGTGTATATATATTAGGGGAAAGGGGTAGGATATTACATGAATAGATTTGTAACTGCCGTTTTGAAGCATCCAATCGATGTTACACATTTGATTGAAATTGGTAGTGAGTTCCAAGTTCTGACAGCACTAACAAAAAACAATCTAGAGGCCGTCAGAGTTTTGTATTTTGGGACAACAATATTGTGCGTACGGTTTGATTGCACAAATTTTAATTTTCGGAAAAGATAACCTGGTTGACGGTTTCTAATAATTTTAAATAGGTATACCATATTGCGGGCCTTGAGATAATTTTCAAGGGTGGACCCAAGGATATTTTTGGTATATAAGGAAATGTGGTCAAATTTCCTTTTACAGTAGATGAACCTAGCTGCGTTATTAAGAGCTAGATTTAACTTGTTTTTAGAATCGTAGCTTAGGGTACCATATACGAGTTCAAAATAGGAAATTTGAGGCACTATAAGGGACTTAACCAATTTGAGTTTTGTGCTTATCGGTAGACAATAACATGTATGCCATAGATTTCTTAATGTGAAGTAAATTTTTGTTATGCAGTGACGTATATGGTCTTCGCATGTTAAGCGAGAGTTCATTTTAAAACCAAGATTATACACAACGTTTTGAAATTTCAGTTCCGTTCCATTTAGAACAACTGGTGATAAACTACTGAGATCAAAAGAATCACTCATAATTGGAAGCACCTGTGTTTTAAAAGCATTTAAGCAGAGACCATTCACGTGGGCCCATTCTTCAATTCTTACTAGGTCCTCATTTAATCTAGCTACCAAGTCCTCACCAAGGCCAATGGGACGTGAGAGGTATATCTGGGTGTCATCCGCATATAGGTGAATTGAGGCATTTTGACAGCAGTGAACAACGTCATTAATAAATATACTGAAAAGTATAGGGCCCAAAATGGAGCCTTGGGGTACTCCAGAGGTAATTTCTCCGCGATATGAAAATATATCTCCACACTGGACTTGTTGGTATCTGTTTGATAGGTAGCTTCGCATTAGCTTAATTGCTGTTGTATTGAAGCCAAAATAATGCTTTAATTTTGAAAGAAGGATATCATGATTTACGCTGTCAAAGGCTTTAGAGAAATCTAAAAGTACTAAGATGGTAAGTAATTTTTATCAAAAGCTGGGCGGATGTCATCCATAATTTTTAACATGGCTGTGGAACAACTGTGGTTCGATCTGAAACCAGACTGGAACTCACTCAGCAGATTATGAAGAGCCAGGTGCGTCTGTATTTGAGTGGAAATAAATTTTTCAAAAATTTTGGCCAAAGTTGGCAATATGCTGATGGGCCTAAAGTCTTTAGGAGAGACACAGGAGCTGCCTTTAGCGACCGGAATCACGTTGCCAATTTTCCATTGATTTGGGAAGGTAGAGGAGGTTATGACAAAATTAAAGATGTGAGTAAGGGTAGGAAGCACAAAAGGCAATATTAGTTTTAAAAACCGCAAGCTCAGCCCATCTACACCAATTGCATTCGATTTTATAGCAAATATGCACTTTATAATATCTTCTTCAGTGGCTGAACCAAATGAGAATTCATGGGTGGGATCACTTCCCAAGCTTTCGTTGATGTTAAATGGAAAAGCAGGTGCATGAGAATTCTGTCCAATGAAGTAGGAATTCATTACATTAGCATCAATCTCACAAGTTTTTACATTTTTGGCACAAACACCCAGTGATTTTAAGTTCGTCCACAACACTCTGTTAGGCAATTCATTATTAAATTTTGCACTAAGGTAGGCTCTTTTACTATTTCGCAACTCAGTAGTTACTTTATCTCTCAATTCTGTGTGGCCATAAGGAATAACAACCTAACTCAATTCAGTAGGAAATATATAGAAGAAGTAATGAGAAGAAACTACGTAATTATGTTTATTTTAAATTATATTTTTAGTCAAACCACCATTGAATTGTCTAAATTTAGTAAATAATTATACTTATTCTTTTGTAAGTCCTGAGTTGATCATTTTAGTTTATTAATTGCCATTTGAAGTGGTATTAAAAATAATCCAAATCGAGTTTGGCTGTTATTCCTTGTGACCACAGAATTGTTCCCAGGTATTGTCTTTCAAGAGAGGGCATACTCCGATATGCCTTATTTTCAACATACAGTGTTATCTTTGTAGGGTTTATAATATATGTATCTACTTTATTAATTTGAACTTGTTTTAATATTTTTATTTTCATATATAAATTTGTCTTTCAATATTTTTCAATTTGATTTTTTAATAATTAATTTTCTTGATGTATAAAATAAAAGTTGTAAAAATAAAATTTTTTAAATAGAATAAAAACATATTCTATATTGGCGATCCTGCATTTATAAATACTCATTTTAAAAATTCATCAATAACCATCATTGAAACAATAATAACAATTGTGAACCCGTTCGTGTTTTCACTTTGGTCACTTACTCCCGTTTTTACATATAACGCTACAAACCGACGCACCATATCTTGCAGTAATATTTCACAAGAATTTGTAATAAAAGGAAATCATCGATTCAACGTGTTATTAATTGTTAGAAGCTGGCTTAACATTAACCCAGGACATTTTGTGCACTCACAAAGTTAGCATTTCCGAGCGTTGCAAGCAAACCAAGAGTGCGAATACTCGAATACCGAAAGCACAAACCATTTGACTACTTTCCTGAATTAAAACATTGCGAAATAAACAATCTCAACATTCAACATCAAATTCAGCACCAACAATCCGCACAACATCACTTCAAATATTCATATTTAACGTCGCTACAACCATCATAGTGTCTACAACAACGCAATAACACTCCAGATCATCTATAATCTCTTTTATAATTACAAATACTACAACCATTTTTTGCTGAACATTTTGTGTGCAATCAAGTTCGTATCTTAAATCTTTTATTAAAATAAAATTATTACAAATATTAAATATTAATTCTTAATATTAATATTATTTAAATTATTATTATTACTTATATTTAATTTACTTTTGTAAACTTTCTCTCCAATTATTATTTTTTTTTTTATATGCCACTATCACGTTCACCTATACGTACACGCAACTTCACAACAATGGAAAACTAAAATAACAATCCAACTTACACTTCAGACTTAAACACTACACAAAATATACACAATGATAATTTAACTCAAAACACTAATAACTTAAGAACAAATTTTTCAAAATCAATTAAATTACCTCCATTTTGGGAAGAATGTCCTGAAGCTTGGTTTCTTCTTGTTGAAGGACAATTTGAAATCAATAATATTCAAGACGATAATATAAAATTTCAAAACATACTTATTGTTTTACAACGTGAAACAATTTCCAAAATTTTGGATGTTATCAATCCACCTCCTTTTATGAATAAGTACGCTACTATTAAGAAAGCGTTGTGTGAAAGATTTTCTCTTAGCGAAGAAAAAAGATTAGAAAAGTTATTTTCAAATACAGAACTAGGCGATCGTTCTCCATCAGAACTTTTTAGATATATGAAGTCTCTAATAGGTTCTGATTCTATCGTCAGTAAGGAATTACTTTTCAAATTGTGGATCCGAAAATTACCACAACAGATACAAATTCATTTAACATCAAGTAATAATCAAAATAAAGATGAAAATGTTATTCTTGCAGATAAACTTTTTGATTTTTTAAATCAATCTCAATCTTCTAAATCTTTGTCAATAGCAAGTGTTGAATATAACATCCTCGAACAATGTATTAAAAATTTAACAGAATTAACTACTGCAATTTATCAAAATTTAAACAAAATTACTTCTGATATTAATGAATTACAAATTAGATCAAGATCTAGAAATAGAAATAGAAGTAATTCTAATTCAAGACGATTTTCTAGATCAAAAGATAATATTATTCAAACCATTTGTTGGTATCATAGAAAATTTAAAAATAATGCTTTAAAATGTATTAAACCCTGTAGTTTTAATACAAATGAAAAACAATCAAATCAAAACTGTTTAAACTGAAACGTTCCATTATGACGGTGGCTAATAATGGAAATAACATTAAATCATCACGCCGCCTATTTATTTATGATAAATTAAATAAACTAAATTTTTTAATAGATACTGGCGCTATAGTTTCTGTAATTCCTTCTTCCAAATTCAAATCATTTAAAAGAAATTCCGATCTTAATTTGACTGCAGCTAACGGTTCCTCTATTAAAACATTTGGTACCAAACTTTTAAAAATTGACTTAGGTCTTAGACGTGATTTCGAATTTCCTTTCATTTTAACAGATATTTCAACTCCAATTATAGGTGCTAACTTTTTAGAGAAATTCGGGATATTAGTGGATATCAGAAATAAAGATATTACTGATTTAACAACAAAATTAAAAGTTTCTGGATCTTCTGGATTTTGCGATATATTTTCACTCAAAATACCAATTTCTGAATATAAATTTACAACCCTTTTAAATAATTTTCCTTTAATAACCTGTGAACCAGATTACACTAAACCAGTGCAACACCATACGGTTCACAGGATTGAAACCAAAGGAGTTCTACCTTTTTCAAAACCTCGTCGTCTAGATCAAATTAAATTTAAAATAGCAAAAACTGAATTCGAATTTTTAATAAAAACTGGTATATGCAGACCTTCAAACTCTCACATTGCATCTCCTTTACATTTAGTTCCAAAAAAAGAACCAAATGATTGGAGACCTTGTGGCGATTACAGAAGACTCAATTTTATAACGATACCTGATCGTTATCCATTACCACATATTCATGATTTAGCTATAAATTTACATAATAAACAAATATTTTCGAAAATTGATCTTGTTCGTGCATATCACCAAATTCCAATGGCTGAAGAAGACATTCATAAAACAGCAATAACCACACCTTTTGGAATGTTTGAGTTCGTACGGATGCCTTTTGGTTTACGAAACAGTGCCCAAACATTTCAACGTTTTATTAACGAAGTATTTTCCGGTTTAGAATTTGTATTTTTTATATTGATGATATTCTTGTTGCTAGTGATAATGAAGAACAACATTTAGAACATTTAAAACTAATATTTAAAAGACTTGAGAAATATAATTTAAATATTAAACCTTCTAAATGCATTTTCGGAACTAATAAACTAGATTTTCTCAGTTATGAAATTTCTAATCAAGGCATTAGACCATCTTCCGATCGTATTGAAACCATTACAAATTTTGAAAAACCACTTTCAATAAATAAATTACAAAAGTTCTTAGGTATGGTAAATTATTACCATAGATATGTGAAAATGTTAGCAGCAGAACTTAGTCCTCTGCATGAAATGTTAACATTTGCAACTAAACAAAAACTCAAACAGCTTATTTGGACAGAAAAGACAACCACTGCTTTTGAAAACGTTAAACAACTCTTTGCTCAACAAACTTTACTTACTCATTTTGATAAAAATGGTAAATTATCACTTGCTGTTGATGCATCAAATGTAGCAATAGGTGCAGTTTTACAACAATTTAGTAACAACACTTTAGAACCACTTGCTTATTTTTCACGAAAATTATCTTCTACAGAAATGAATTACTCAACATTTGACAGAGAACTTTTAGCCATATACAATTCAATTAAACATTTTAAACATTTTCTTGAAGGTAGAATTTTCACAATATACACTGATCATAAACCTTTAACACATGTTCTAAATTCAAAAACAGATAGATCACCTCGACAAATTAGACATCTTGAGTACATTGCACAATTTACAAATGATATTCAATACATTTCTGGAAAAGAAAACATTGTTGCTGACACACTTTCACGTATTTCAGATATTAACACAATTTTAACTCAAGATATTAATTTTCAAACTTTGTATAAAGAGCAACAAAAAGACCAAACTCTTCATGACTTAATTTCTGACAAAAATTGTAACAATAATTTAAAAGAAATTAATATTCCAGTTCTTAATCTCAATATTTGGTGTGATATTTCTCAACAACCTTTTAGACCTTTTGTTCCAAATTCTATGAAGAATATAATTTTTGATAAAATCCATTCTTTATCACATCCTAGTGTTCGTACTACTAGACGTTTAATTCAATCAAAATATTTTTGGCCTAACATGCGTAAAGAAATTAATAGTTGGACTTCCGCATGTATTAACTGCCAGAAATCAAAAATTTCTAAATATACTAAAACACCAGTACAAAAAATTAATATACCATATGGACGATTTGAACACATACATATGGATCTTGTTGGTCCATTACCTGTTTCAAAAGAAAATCGTTACATTTTAACTATAATTGACAGACATACACGTTGGCCAGAAGCTTATCCACTTAAAGATATTTCAGCGAATACAATTGCCAAAACATTTGTACAAAATTATATTCCCCGTTTCGGCGTTCCACTTAATATAACAGTAGATCAAGGATCACAATTTACATCAAAATTATTTACTGAATTAACAAAATTATTAGGATCTCACAAAATTCATACATCTCCTTATCATCCTCAATCAAATGGAATGATTGAAAGATTTCATAGAACCTTAAAAACTGCTATTACAGCATCAAACGATTCAATTCACTGGTCTGAAATTCTTCCTTGGATTTTATTGGGACTTCGTATATCTATTAAAGATGATTTAAAATGTTCTTCTGCAGAATTAGTTTACGGACAAACACTTAGATTACCTGGAGAATTAATCGTTTCAAATAATAATAACAATAATGAATTTGATAATACAATGGAAACACTTTCCAAACTGAGAGAACATTTTTCACACGTTCGTTCAAAAATTGTACATCATAATAAAGAAGATTTTTTTGTTCCCAAAAATTTGGATACTTGCGAATATGTGTTTGTTAAAGTTATTCATAAGTCAAATCTACAACCACCTTATGAAGGCCCATTTAAAGTTATCTCTAAACACAATAAAGTATTCAAAATTCAAAAAGGTAACTTAATCATAACAATTTCCATAGACTTATTAAAACCTGCACATACAATTCCTAATTCCAGTTCACTAACACTTCCAAAGAAAACCAAAAAAATTACATTTAATATTAATTAATTTTTTTTTTTTTTTTTTTTATTGGAGGGGGAGTATATGTAGGGTTTATAATATATGTATCTACTTTATTAATTTGAACTTGTTTTAATATTTTTATTTTCATATATAAATTTGTCTTTCAATATTTTTCAATTTGATTTTTTAATAATTAATTTTCTTGATGTATAAAATAAAAGTTGTAAAAATAAAATTTTTTAAATAGAATAAAAACATATTCTATAATCTTCACAACAACTTTTCTAGAAAGGAAAAAGGGAATTTTTAATTTAATAATCTTAAGAAAAAACAAGGTGTACGAAAGTTTCATCAATACATAATAATAATAATTATAATTTATATAAACAGCCTCTCGTACAATTTGAGGTGTGCTAGATTAGAACCTCGAACTCAGTCGCATATCGAGTTATAGCACGCACCGCTACACACTCGACGACAGCGGCATCAATACATAATGATTTGCCCTAAAATGTTTAAACTTATCAAAAAAAAACTATTAGAGTGATTTAAACACTACTGCCTTTCGTTTCGGTTTCGTATAAAAATTTCGTTTTCAGTCACAAATCCAAACCTACCTACCTTTCAGTCCTCTGGCTTCGTTTTCAGTTAGCGCCCGTGAAATTAAAAATTTTCCATGACAACCAAGGCAGATCTAACAGGTAACCGCAGTAGAGAAATTGCAACCCCTCCAGGTTTTTTGATATACCTTTATTGCCAATAAGAACTCTTAAATCAGTCTAATCAAAACAGAAGTTGACAATTCACAAATTCAATTCATCCAAAATAATTAAATGCAAATTGTATATTTTTATTTCTGAACTTAATGTTTGAGTATTGGGTTAGAGTTAGGAATCAAGTGTAGAGGAACGGAGGGTAATGTGGTATAGCCGGGTAATGTGGTACACCTGATTATTTTGCAACCTAAACACGCTGTGGCAGCGCTGATTTAATAAACAGTTGAGTTAACGAAAATAAGAGTAGGTGTAAAGAAGAGAAGCCTTTAATTGGAATATAACCGTCGCTAACGTTCGCAAATTCGTGAATGTGTTGATTGCAAACTTTTTTGATAGCAAATTTAAGCGCCTGTGTTTTGCAAAATAATGAGCCTAGGCCTAACTCAGGAATAAAAATGTATAAAGCAAGTGTAAAATTTGCAACATACAGGTTAGTTTTTACTTAAATAAGTTGGACATTACTTTTATTCATCGAAACGTTAAAAATAACTAAAGTGGGTAATGTGATACAGGCGAAGTCGGTAAATGTGTTATAGTATACCACATTACCATACTGATTATTTGCTTTGTTATTATTTGTTTTTAAATTGTTTTATAGAGTAAAAATTCCTAAAGCTGGAGAAATACGAATGTGAAATAAGTAGAATATGCAAAAGGCCATACAAATTGTTCAAACAGGAGAAACGGGTATTTTTTTGGCGTCGAAAATCTATGATGTTCCGCACACAACCTTGCAAAGAATGGCTAGAAGTAAAAACCAATAAGAGAAATTATTTCTTCGAAATTAGTCCGCAGACCGTATTTTTCTAAAGCAATTGAGAGTGAACTTGTCCAGTATACTTTAAAAATGGAATCTAGATTCTGGATATTGACAAGGAAAGGTGTAATATCGCTGGCTTTCCAATTTGCAAAAAAAAAATTTTTCCAAACAAATTTTCAATTGCAGAAGAAATTGAGCAAAGCATTGAGCCAGAACGACAAATCAATGCGGAAGTTAAATTAGAGGTGCATAATCAATCACATGTCGCGCTGCGTATGGACGAGTTCAATGACAATATAGCAAGTGAAAGAAAATGCAAGCCTACTATATTAACTATCTCCCCTTATAAAAATCATTTAGAGGAAAGCAATAATGCTAAAAAATTAAAAATATCCAGGACCTATAGCAAAAGTAAACAGTCAAAACTAAGGTCTTGAAATCGAATGAATCCTTTAGCGATTCTGTAGCAACCGTAATTTTCGATGAATCTACGAAGAATTTTTTGAGGACTGTCCTCCTTCACACAATACATTGTGCTTTTTTTGTAAAATTGACATCGTGCATACAATGCGACTTTATTTGGGCTCACCAAAAATGAGTTTCACAACACAGTGCAATTTTTCTATGTCAATCATGCCTATAATTATCTCTAATTTTAGTATTGAAATTCTCTAATAATCTAATTAATGTATACTGTTTTTTTTTTGTTTTTAATAAAATCGCAAAAACAGCTTTCTTTTATATAAGCAGTAGGGATGGTAATGTGGTATGGTGTACCACATTAGACCTACCACCTATACCACATTACCCCTCCTTTTTTTGAATGAGGATATTTGACATTTTTTAAATTTTTGGTAATAACGTTGCCAACTTCAACATATTAATTATTTCGACAGTACGTCGCAATACCTAAGACTGAAGTGTATAAAATGTAAAAATTTGGTATAGGTAGGTTCAATAATTTACCAGAGGCAACATTTAAAAAAAATGGTATACCACAATACCCTCCCTTCCTCTACCGGTTTTGCGCCAGCAACCAAATTACAGCTCGCGAAATGGTTTAGGTTTCCGTGAACGTGATGACACAAGCTCTCTTCCTAACAATCCTTTGGTGTGGCTCTTTTATGGAAGAAACTCCATCTTTTACGATCCGTTCTTTGCAGATAACGTACTTTCCCAACTCGGTTCTAGTTGGGCACAGAATACACAACAAAAATATACAAAATATTCATTCATTTGTTGAGCAAAATGCACAATATATTTTTTCCGAAAAAGCACGAATCACATATAAACAATTTTTTTTGGGGTTATGAAATGAAACAAAGTTTGACATTTAAGATAAATGAAAAAAATGACAACAACTTTTACTGGTTATTTTTTATAAACAGTTAAATATTGATATTTTGAGCAAGCAGATCTGTAGCCCTTTTAATTTTAATATCATAAAGTGTAAGTTTCATTTTCGTTAGGCTTTTCAAGGTTATTTGCAAGTGATTTAATTTCCAAAAATAAAGAATTGCATACATACTACATACATACGTATGCACAATTATAGTAAGACGGAAAATAACAAAGTTCCACTATCCTTCTGGAAGGATTTTTTGTAAATGTTGAATATACCAATTTATCTCATCGCTAACAAAAGTTTTTCATTTTACCTAAAACAACCCATTGATTTAAATTTTTTCGTAATTGCTCTAAAGGTCAACACAGGATAATCAAAATGATTAACGTAGATTACATTGCATAGTATAGGTTTATAAGTATGGAAACAATATGCTGTTTTGTGACGTTTAATCATAACTGAGATTATCTGTTTGCCGGTTTTTTCACTTTTTTGCGGCACCTACATACGAGTACATACATACATACATATGTATGAGTCAATCAGTGCACAAATCGATCAACAACACTTTTGAAAAATCAAACATTTTAGTATCGAACGTTTAAATATTTTTAGATGTAAGTTGATTATATTCCTTTTGGAGCCAATGTTAATTTCCTATTAGGATCTTTGCGGAGCTTTTCAGACGGTAATTTTAAATAAAGCAAACGCGTAGAAGGGTAAAAGATATTTTTGTTTGCTTTATTCAGAATTACCGCCCAAAAAGCTTCGCAAACATCCTAAGTTGAATTAGCTTTATAGAGTTAATCGACTTGTGCATTGAACGGCTCATATATTTATCTTTTAGTTTGACTATTTCAAGAGTATGATCTTAAACGAAGGCCATTTTCGAAGGTACTGCTTTTTAATTGAGATGCGAGTTCTACAAAAAAGTTAATGAGAAATTAACTTTCCTCATAAATAAAAAAATTATGGAATGACGAATGGATCAGAGGGGCGGGACACCTTGCACATATTTATTACCGATTTTACTTTCACCCAGTGGCTTAACAAATCCACTGATAAAAGCGTATGAATTCGCTCGAAAAATATGCGAGCGAATATCACATCTCAATTAGGAAAAACCTGAAAGTGTTTTGGTTTCAAATAAATAATAACAGACAATTTACATATTTGAAAGATAGCGCCAATAAATGTTGGCGGTTTGCCCAAACCCAAACTCAAAACAATTATTATCAAAGAGTGGTTAAACGGCGAGATAACCTTTAATTATCAAAGTATCTAGCTCTTAATCCAGCATCAAAAAAAGCCCAGTAATTTCCAGAACAATTATCGAATTATCGATTATTATACATACCAGTGCGCAGGTAAGTGTGGTAATAATATTCAGGAAGACAATTTTTAGGTCAAAATTAAGATTATCATATATGCTTTAACAAAACAAAGCTATTAAATCAGGTATATATTAAAACAATAATGATCTTAGTATGTAACTACATATATATAAAAGAGTTAAAACAATTAAGGGATTTTCAATAATACGTTACTATCAATACAAAATTTTGTTTAGTAAAAGACAAAGTTGAAAACTTAGGGTCTGACTTTTAAATAGGGTACTAAATAACCCTTATTTATTTATAAATTTTGAAAAAAATAAAAATAAAAAGTTATAATAATAAATAATAATATTGAGAGCTTTAGCTAAGGGTTTGAATATATAAAAATAATATGATATTTTCTCGGGAAAAAAATCCTCAGACGCAAGGTCGTTTAATATAAAAAAGTAAAAGCCCCCACAATCGATCTTGAATCAGGATTTCATCAAATCATTATATAAGATGAGGGTGTGGAGAAAACAAAATTTTCGGTAAACAACGGTAAATACGAGTTTCTTTAAATGCCTTTCGGATTAAAAATATCCCAAGTATATTTCAAAAAGATACATTTGGATAAAGCAAAAGTTTGTCATATTTATATAGACGACACCATTGTCTCTTCGCGAAATTAAAAAGAACATATGAAATATTTAAAAAAAGGTTGTCAATATCCTTTAAACGGCAAACATGAATATTTTCCAGAAAAAAAATGGTTGGATTGCAATTTTTTAGATATGATAAAACCAATTCCCATTAAATTGAAATTTACCTTGCCAGAAGCAACTATTGATAACATTTTGTAGTAGCAATAATAATATTGAAATTGAAATTTCTAAAATAATTAAAGATTGGAAGGAAAAAAGACAATCGAAAGAAAGGAAAATCAAAAATTTAATTACATAATTTAATAAATACAATCGCAGAATCGGCAGGGACGATTCTATGAATGAAAGGTGACAGTTAACAGTAGTCCAAGCCTTTTTAATGTACTTGACAATGTAAACAAAATAAGAAACTACATCTATACCCTTGGTTTGCTGACATAAACAAATATAATTAAAAACGAAATAGATATTATTTTATTTAAGGCAATAAAAAAAATGGTGAAAACAAATTACAAAGTAGGATTATCCATTAAAGGGAACTTACTTGTTTGACGTCATATTACAAATGCTAATGTTAAGACAAAACTGCCTACATATAAAAATTGGCAATATATTTCTCATATTTTCCTGTCAAAATTACAGATGTTTGAACATCAGGTTTTATTCTGTGGAGATGTCGGGTTAATAGGAATTTTGAAACAAAAATTGCATTATAAACAAGAGTTATTTGGAAATGAAATAACATGTTTATTTTTTGTAAAATTAAAATGATAAATTACAAATAAAGTTTTAGTTTTGTGACTTTTAAAATAGTTACTTTTGCACACAATTTTGATATTTTCAGCTATATATTTTTTTTTTGAAATACATACATATGTATGTATGGTCAATATCGCGGGAACGAGGAACGCTGAGTGAAAATTTTTTTTAACTACGCGCTCTGTCATATTTTTTATTTATTTTTTTAAGCTTATACAATGTTAATTACAAATATATAAACTAAAACCCGTTATGCAGCGCTAGCAACAGAGGCTATCGGCTGTACTCTGTCATATATATTCTGTGTATATACACGCTATAGCATCTAAAAACAAATGCCGAGCGACATTGAATGTTATAATTAGTACTTCTTGCGATTTCCATTGATTAATGATTGTTTATTTTTTTCTATGCCTCATTATGAGGGAATATGTACTTCACGTTAATTTATGCGTTTTATCGACTTGATCGATCAGTGTAATGCAAAGAATTAAAAACCACTGCAACAAATAATAAATATTGGATTTTCTACAATTATTTTCTTGCCCCAAATTTACCATTTTTCCGAAATCAAATCGCAATGTAACATTTAATATTTGATTTTCTACAATTATTTTCTTGCCCCAAATTTACCATTTTTCTGAAATCAAATCGCAATGTAACATTTCATTTCATTTATTTATTTCAGTCTATGATTTACAAACCTTACAGACTATGCAAAATTTACTTAAAATTAACATTATTAATAAATATATAATAAAAAAAGAAATATTACGAGTAATTTAAAATATTATAAACAGAATTCAAGGAATCAAATAGAGAATAATTTAAGAGCAAAAATCAAAACAAGTAATATTGCTTAAAGTATTAAATTCAAGAGAGTAATGAAAAATATTTTCTTAAAAAATTAAAAGAAAGAATACAAAATATCTAAGAATACATTTCTGGGAAAAGAGAAATCGAGAAAAATAGAATTCGAGATCAAATTAAAATCTTTTAAAGCACGTACCAAAGGGGCATTTCGCGCATATTCAGTTTTACAGTTTCCAGTGTAGAACGGCAAAAATTTTCGCAAATTGCGCTGAGGAATGTTGAAATTAATACGTCTTAAAAGAAATGTACAGTCCAAAGAACCATTTATAATATTGAAAACGAAAGAAAGAGAGAGAACAGAGCGTATTGTTACCAAAGGCTTCAGACTAATTAATTATAAACGACTACTATACGATGCAGTAGGAGCAGAAAAATTTAACGAGCTTAGTGCAAATTTTAAAACACGCTCAATTCTATTTATGCGGTTTTTATTGAATGGTCTCCAGATGAATGTGGCATATTCCAAATTAGAACGAACAAAAGATGAGTATAATAATTTAAGGGTATAGGGATCTGAAAATTTAGTACAGTTTCGTCTTAGAAAACCCAGAAGAGATAAAGATTTAGAAACAACATGATCGATATGTATGTTAAAAGAAAAATTCGCCAAGAGAGCCTAACTTCTTAAGTAAAATCGAATGAGAAACTCTGTCAAAAGCTTTGCTAAAATCTGTATATATGCAATCAACCTGGAATCCAGCGGAGAAAGATGAAATACAGTATTCTGTAAATACTGCTAAATTAGTCACCGTAGATCGATGGGCTACAAAGCCATGTTGATTAGGTATAATTAAGCCTTTAGTAATGAAATATATTTTTTCTTTGACAATAATTTCAAAGATTTTCGATACAACTGATAATTTAGATATATGTAGGTCTATAATTGCGAACATTATTTTTATTCCCACTTTTAAATATAGGGTTAATAGAAGTAATCCAATCGTCGATAAAGACACCAGACGCCAGAGACATATTAAAAATACATTTTAGAGGAGAAACAAGAGAGGGGCAGTTCTTAAAGAGAATAGCTGAAATTCCATCTACATCGGGTTTCGCAGACGGTTTCAAGTTAGCTATACCTAAAGCTACGTCATCATCAGAAAACTCTACAGCGCCTAAGCTAAAAGGAGAAGCTTTTTCAGTATCAGCAGCTGCATCTGGCGAGTTATTACCATCCTCACATACATAATTGGCTTTAAAAAACTCTGCAAATAAATTGGCTACCTTCGTAGGGCAGCTAGCAAATTTGTCATCTAAAAAAACAGCCGAAGGTATGGTAAAGGCACATTTTTTAGACTTTATAAAATGCCAGAAAGCTTTTGGATTTGATTTTATACTCGACTCTACACCCAGAATGTAATTTTTGTGAAGAAATTTATCAAGGCAGTTAAAATCTTTGGAAAATTTCTTATATTTGTTAAAGAAGAGCTGATTTCTAGAAAGCTTAAACTTCTGAAAGTATTTATTTCTAAGATTTCTCAGTTTTTTTAGGTTCTGATTATACCATGGTAACTTATAAGGCTTCATTTTCTGAATGGGAACATATTTAATGCATAGATCAATCAACACTTCTCTAAAAGAGTGGAAACATTTCGACACATCTGGGATTGAAAATAATTCACTCCAATTCAGCATAAAAAAATTTTTAAAATCAAAAAATTTATAGTTAAAAGAGATTTTCTCAGAAGGAGAAGCTTTTAGAAATCGATAAAAATCTAATTTTAAGACTAATGGAATATAATGCGTGCTAGACGGAGAGATCGGGCAATAGCATTCATCAATATTACAATTAATGTTGTCGCTAACAAATATTAAGTCTAGAATTCTATCCAACCTGTTAACATGATTATTGATTTGCTTGAGATTAAGACTTATAAGACTATCAATAAGGCGTGTTCATGTGGAGCAGTAGTATTATTAGGGGTGAGACCAAAGTTTGAGAATGTGCCTGACCAACATACATTACCTAAGTTGAAATCGCCCATAACACAAAGGTGATTGTCACCAAGATTATTTAAGACTAGAGAGCTGACATTATCGGCATGAGCTCGATAAAGTTCCTCATTACTGTTTCTGATCAAGAATAGACTGCACACTTGGACTTGCGAAATTATTGTAAGAAAAGTTTTCTCGGAAGTTAATACTTGTATCATTTCTTTGAGCCTTGGTTTTGTGAAAAATATATTGTTACAAATTTTAGTTCTGCAAGATTCGCTAATTTTCGTTCAAGTGTGGAGTTACTTTCTAACTCACTTAATATATACGTGCGACTGTAACGTTTAAGACAATGATTTTGATATTTTTTGAATATTGAGGTGTCAAATGGTTTTGGCCCTTGCTGATTGTTTAAAACACAAAGTTTTCTGATACCACCAGTAATGCTTCTAGTTCTATACACTTATGCGATTTTTTTAAATTTGTATTTTTGTGCATTTGAATTTCAGAAGTTTTTCAACAATTTTTTTTGCTTAACCGTTTTTTTTTTTCTTTTTTTATAGTTAACACTTTCTTTAGTGTGAAAGAGATATTGAGAGTTACGAGCATCATGATGAGATTTGTCAAATTCTTTATTCGCCATTTAAATTTTGCTTGTAATTACATATCACATATTGTACATATGTGTAAGTCCCAAATAAGGTCTACCGCGAACGGAAAATTCAAAGTGGTCACAGTTGGTTTTTATTATATTTCAGCATAAGTTAAATATGTATATAATATGGATGTAAAATAGTTTTCTCTAATTATAGACCGATAAATAGGACTAAAAAAAAGGCCTTTTCGGCTTTTTCATTTGCCCCTTTTGCAAACAAAATATAACATATTTTCTTTTTGTATTGAGCCTGTTTTAACTGGATCCATATAATTGCTGTAATTCCTCTTATAAAACATTGAAAAAACTCTAAGAAACTTTGGAAAATGAAGATTTTTTGAATCGGTCTTACCCTTATCCTTGTGTCGCGTCCGTTACCAAAAAACTACACAAGTTGTTCCTATAAGCAAACATGTCCCCCAACCAAAAAAAAATTTTTTGCAGTTACGTAGTCATATGTACATCTTTCAAAAAATAAAATAATTTTTTACCGAACTGTTGAATAAAATATTTTATTAGTGATTAAAATTTGTCGCGTCCGCAACCGTGAGTACAAAAATTCACTTAAACAATAATATGTGTATATTAACATTTTTGTTTATAAATGGAGCCAACCATAAAGAAAAAAAGTACAGAAAAAATTAAGAAGTGGCGGGAAAGGATGAAGGAAAACGAAGATAAGTGGCAGCAATATAAGCGCAAAGAAGCAGAAAGGAAGCGGAAGCTTCGAGAAAAACAAAAGGAAAAACTACAAATCGATCGAAATCTGCTTGATGAAAAGCGAAAGAAGGATCGCTTGCGACAGGAAATATTGCGGCAAAAAAAGAAAGCTGGTGCTGTTGAGAATGTGCAGGAACTAAGCTATGGGAAAATGTTCCAAGTATTAACAGGATTCAAAGTTATAATTACTTTTCTTTAATCGATAGTAGCTATATTGAAGTTGGTCGAACTGCTTATTCTTTGAAAAAGAAAAAAGTTAAAGTGTAGTAAATCACATGTATGCAATCTAGTTGTACGTTAATTTTAAGTCTTTTTATTGCTTTGTTGCACTTGAAATGTAATTTTTGTTTGTTCTTACGAGAATTTTATTAAAAAACTAAAACAGACCTATTTACTGTATATTACTCATTGAGGTGGTCCCCATGTTATATATGTAGAGTGCTGGTTGAAGTCACGGGAGAAATAACATCAAAATTACTATGAAAACTTTTCTGAAGGGAATCGCTACTCGGCAGTATTTTGCCAAACCCTTTTTAGTCCATTTTTGAAAGCTGGTAAACAAAAATTCTTTTGGCTTATCTGATGCCGTTTGGAGCGGGCATGAAGCATATATGTATGTAGGTTCGCCATTTAAAAAAGTATCAGACGGCAAATGATATACTTTATACAATTTATTATGTATTATTATTATTATTATTCATTGGTAAAAATTTGTCGTGTCCGCAACCATACTTTATCTCGTACCCAACTTTTTAGAAAGATATTTTAACTTTCGTAAATCTAAAAACGGGGGGCCTTATTTGACCTTACATCACTCATTTAAAAAACATATATTATCCTCTAATTTTCGCTGAGTTTTACGTACTTTCGTTTCACGTCGCGTCCGAACCAATTTATATATTGATATGTATAAGGACTTAAATCCTTAAAGTCCCCAAAAATATATGGAGCGAAGCACCCCGGCAGTGCGTCGCAATTATTATAATATGCATTGAGTTCGCTTCTTTTTCCTGCCTTTTAACAAGAATTAAACACGTGCGAATGTCGCGTCCGTAACCCAGGACTTACCCTTATGTTAAACTGACGAAATAAATTGTTTCGTTTTCCTTAATATTGTTTCATTGGATTATTTTTAAGCGTTTTATTGGGGCTTTTTACTCGAAGTATATTAATATATCCGGTTTTTGAAAATTCTGGAACAAATTATCCTTTTTTGTATTAATATTCAATAAACCTTTTTATGCGAATTTTTTTATGCGACCTTCTGAGGGACTTATACACTGCATAAAAGAATGCCTAAGTGCATATGAACATATGTATGTATGTATGTTAAAGTCAAAGCAGCTTCTCACAAGCCAGTTTAAATATGTTGGCTAAGTTTTCCGTACAAATTAAGCTTATGTATGTATATATTATCCATAGGGTCAAATAAAAAACGTCTATTGATAATTTGTAAAGTATACACCTGAAGACAATATAAAAATTTACACTGACTTGCGATAAATTTAAAGTAAATAAATGGCAAATAAATTTCCAACATTTGCCAAAATGAAACATTTTTAAATACTATACATACATACTACGTGTATATAAACTGAGATATTAAATTTTTTTTCTTTGCATACAAATATTTAGAAATGAGCTAAAGCCACTTTCCGTTGTTATACGGTTTATGAAGAAACTATATATACATATACACATGTATGGTAATACATACGCAAGTATGTTGATATATACATACATATTTACATACTCGTACATATGTATGCCTGTGACGCATATCTAAATAATTGTCTTGTCGACCAGCCAAAAAAGCATGGTCTAAATTCAGACCAAAATATGTAAATATACATGTATGTATGTATGTTATTGTGGAATAATCGAGCCCTTGCGATAGGCTAGAATTTCAAAAATAACCACGGACAATTATGTACAGTATTTAAGCAATTTATCTAAAAAAATTCTTATCAAAACAAGAGTTGATTTGGTATATTAAATAAATAAATTATAGATTTTCAAATTGATATTTTTATTTTAAAACCAAATTTGTACATACATATGTTATTTTAATATCTAAATTTCTTCACTTCAACGCTTAAGTAAACAGTCTTTCGTATATTTTATGCTTTTTCTTCTATAATCATCTAAGGTTTGAATGCGGAATTGTTCTTTTCTTCATCTTTTGTGAACAAATCGCATTAGTTAAGATCGTCTCGAGGCACGTGTTGTTTTTAATTGAAAATTTATCAGTGTTTTTTAATCAAAAGAAGCTTTTTAGCCCACCACAAACTGGATGAAAAATGCAGCGTAAATATAAATATTTGAAAGATGTTTGTACTTGTGTACTATTAGACATGCATATATATATATGTATGTATGTACATACATAAATCAATAGAAAAGTTTTCTACTCTGGATCCAAATATTTTTCCTTTACGGCACATACCAAACATAAATGAAAAATCACAAAACCTTTCTGCATACAGTGGTTGGTGGTAAATCGCTTACTCGTAGCTCTTTTCGCCATATTTGTGTTTATCCTTGTCGTAATAGGATGATTGCATCCCTGTATTTTACTTCAGAAAGCAAGTTATGTTGAATATATGTACAAATATATATGTACATATGTTTCTCTTCTACTCTTTATATACCTTACATAAGCTTATGATAATATTTCTGTATTTTATTAATTTAATTTAATGTTAATATTTCAGTGTTTTATTAGGTTAAATTAATGTTGTTTTTATCACTACTATTTGGCTGGATACTCACTTTGACAGTTCACCCAAACTGACACCTGCCAACCTCATTTTAGCGCATGAGCAAAAAAGCGAACAGGGATGCTGCAAATTATTTCTAAGCCGTAGACACTTATTAGCCAATATAAAATATGTGGAAAATAACTAATCTTATTTTAAAAAAATGTGTTACTTGACATAGAAAAACAAATATTAACTATTAATCCTTTATGATTCATTGTGAGCTTTGCCAATAAATTTAATTGGTAATATTTTGATAAGCTATTGTACCACATTATCACATATTTATATCAATATGTGAGTATCTTTAATTCCTATCGCAAATTGTTGAGATTTCATTTATTACTTTTTGAATTATATTTTCTTCGATTAAAAATAAAACTCAATAATTTTACTTGGGAGTTTTATGTTGTTTATCATATATAATAATTAATTCGCAATTTTTATTTCTTGTCTATAATGTTACTTATAATTAGAGCTGAAAAATAATTTTTTTTTTGACTTTTACTTTTTTCGGATAACCGAAAACGCAATAATAATTAATTCAGAATTTTTCTTTCTAGTTCTGTAATATTACTTATGTATAATTAGAGATGAAAAATTAAATTAAAACGCAAAATGTAGGAAAATCCATTAGAATGTTACGAGTCCAATAGCAACTGAATTAAAATCAAAAAGTAATTATTACTGACGGGCAAGAAATTAAAATTGTGAATAAGTTTTTTGGTAAAACATTAAATCTCCTTAAACCAAGTTACTGAATTCAGGCATTCGAGACTTTATTTTGAGACAAATACCCGAATTCTGTAACTCAGTCACATCTCAAGTCTCAAAATGAGCTAGAGATTAGTGCTTTTCCTCGCTTTCACGATGATACCAAGTTTCTGAATTCGGGCATGATACTGCTTACACAAAATTCTAAAATGACTCACGAGGTATGCATTCACTTAACTGTTTGCAGAATTGTCCACGTTAACGCAAAATTTCTAAAAATTAGAATAGAAATTAGAAATATACAAAATGTAAACAAAGGTTGTTTTGTAAACAATGTTTGACTTGTTATGGACCACATAAAAGAAAAAACTCCAATCATTATTCTACCTGTTTATTGTAATCTGGATTTTTGTATTTAAAAATAATTTATATTTTTACCTTATGACAAATGTTGTCAATTGTCACATCTAATACGTTTATCGACAAAATTATTTTGCATACAAATTTTAGAATGATTTTTGTTTAAAATAAAAGTTATTTATATGGAAACGCGATTCTCGCGATTCTCTATTGGTTTCACAAGAAAAAAACAATTGTTTCATTTAAAGTACTCACATGAGGACGTTCAAACTAATACTATTCGATCCAGCCAAACAAATTGTTTTGCGAATTGAATATTGTACACAAAATCAGAAATTGTAGCTATCATCGTACAAAGTAAAACATAAGAGATCAACACGCCCACGTTCATTAACCCTGGGCAACATGAGCAACCCATGAGAGCTTTAATGGGACCACTCCAACGTATTCAGTTTAAGGGTGTACGAAAGTCCGCAGCGTCTGTTTTTAACATATGTACATCTGCCCATAAATCACTCCCATATTTGAAATGCGGAGGGAACACTTCTCAACATGGCAGAAGATTGAAATCTCAGTTCCTATCCATAAGAAAAAGCTTTCTTAATATCGCATATATAGTCTTATCGACGGGACTGTACACACAAGGCTCTAGTACAAAAAACACCCGGAAGGACGAGTGTAGAGACTTGAGTTTAATGGTAATGGATGCAAAATCGTACAGAATAAAATTTTAACTTTTTGAAATGCTTATAAAATAGGAAACCATATCAGTAGTCAAAAGTAAAAGAGTAAGCAAAAATTCCAATGAATAAACTGTTATTTAATCGAAAAGTCATTCCAGTTCATCATGACTGTCCGCGGTTATGTTCTCAGCATAAATGAATTTAAAGAGTTAACTGCCGACAGCTAATGACAATTTTTTAATTTATTGTGATGTTTATTGTACTTTTTACTTCACTTTACTTTTTCCTTTTTCTCACCTTACTTTTTCTCCATTCAGAGTGATAAGTATAAATGTATGTTTGGTTTTATATTTGTCATCGTTTTGATTCGGCTCATTGGCAAGCAAAAATATGTTCTAATGATATGTCATCTTAACGCTTAAAGTCTCCAACCTAAAATTGACGAGATTTGGTTCTATTCGTGTCATATTGATAATTTAGTCTGACTTAGTGGTTACAAAGTGTTTCGTTTAAAAAAAATCGGGCTTGGTGGTAGTGTCGCTATATATGTACCATCTGGTATTTCGTGTAAACCTAAATGTAAATCGAACTACTTAGACTCTGATGCTCCAATTTATTATCCTCTTTATGCATATTAAATATAACCATCTTGAGTTAGATGTGGATGCTATCAACTGGAAATCTGGTATTTCGTGTAAACCTAAATGTAAATCGAACTACTTAGACTCTGATGCTCCAATTTATTATCCTCTTTATGCATATTAAATATAACCATCTTGAGTTAGATGTGGATGCTATCAACTGGAAATCAGAGTAATTTTTGCAGACGAACAAATATGCTTTCATTAAACAAACATCTAACTAGACCAAATAGAATTAGAAGCCATACATGGTTCAATAACGTTTTTAGAAGACAAATTGATATGCGGAATAGAGCGTCTAACAGATGGAAGCAAACCAAGTTTGAAAACACACATAATGACTGTAAGACCCTAAGAAGAGAATACTGTTAACACAAATTTAGCTTTGCCGTAAGTTCGAAGCAGACATGGAAGCATATTTGCGAAATCGGCATTGGTAATAAAAACAACCTCGACAATGGATCCGTTAATGTAAATGAGCTCAATGCAAAAATTATCCAAGTGTCCGTTGGTTGAAATAACAATATTTGTTATGATCGTTATAATGATAGTAAAAATGTCTCTGGTATGAAAATAATGATCAAATAATGATCCGACAGCGCTAAGTTTTGGTAGAGATCTTTGGTTTGGTCCTCATAATTTTGCCTATTTGTATTTCTTTTATGTATAAACTATACTATTCTGAGAAAATATACACTTTAAAGACAGTCAGTCCCTTACAGAATCACCTTTACCTTGAATAACATCCGGCTATTCGATTGTCCGTGTGGTGTCGTTTGCGTTGGATAAATTAAAAAATGTTTGTAAACTGGCAGTCAACACTACTTTCTATGAATTTGAAAATTACCTGCATCGCAGATTTTACAGCCTCATTAGGTCTCAGGAAGGATTTGTAACAACTGTCAATATTAATACGTGCAAGGACAGCTGTTGACACGTCATTAGAACGATGTTTAGGAAATTTCTGTTAGAACAAATCCAAGGAAAGTAATATACGACCGTCTTTGTATGAGTTTTATAAAGCGAATGAAAAAATATGAAAATTTTTACCTGACAAAGAAACTACAGTTACATTTTCAAATAAGAGTAAGTGATAATGAATGGCATAATCATGTAAGTGAGTTGTTAACACAGTAGTATTTAAAATACTCTAACAAACACCCACTCAACTCAAATACATACTCGTACATTGATTATTAATTAATTACAATAATTTCAAATTACAAATTTAGGTTCAACAATTTAAGACATTTAATTTAATTAAGCTTGGTAAACACTTTGTAAAAATATCGGCGACATTCTCAGCCGAAGGAACGTATTTTATATCTATATTATTAGATTCATATTTTTCTCTCAAATAATGATACTTATTATCAATATGTTTACTTCTTTTCTTTGTGACTGGATTTCGAACAAGAAAATCTGCTCCCTGGTTATCACAGAAGATGTTTGTAGGATTACTACAATATTCTGCTAAATTTAATTCTTGTAACAGCTGTCGACAGAAAATAATCTCCTTAGCGCCCTCGCACATTGCTATACATATATTCGGCTTCAGTTGAACTCAGCGATACGCTACTTTGTTTTTTTGATTCCCAAGCAATAGGTGCACCAGCAACAAAATTAACATATCAATATCGTTGAAACCCCAGTCAGCATCAGTGAAGCAAACAAGTGATTTATCCATCTTGTAGTACGTGAAACGTGCATTATCTGTTTGTTTTAAATAACGCAGAATATGCTTCGCTGCTATAAAATGTTCCTTATGTGGATGGTTATTAAACTCTGACAATTTTGATAGTGTGTGAACGATATCTGGACGTGAAATGACGGCCAAATACATTAAACTGCCAATCAAGGATTGAAAAATCTTTACATCAAAAATTTCGTTGCAACTATTCTTAATACATTTAGATAATACAGTACCACACGGATATGGAGTTGAACAGGGCTTACATACAGCCATATTCCATGATTCTAATAGTTCAGCTATACATATATCTTTTCTGATAAACAGTGATAGCGCCTCTTGGTTCATGTCTTTCTATTTCCATCCCAAGATAAAATGAAATCGGGCCTCGGTCAACCACATCAACAAATTTTTTTAACTCATTAATGGTTTCATTCATAGTAGACTGATCCGAACAAGCTAACATTACATCACCAACATACATATATAACTATAATAAAAATTTCAACATTTCTTTCCATAATATAAACGCAATTATCCGACGAAAATTTTTTAAATCCAATATTATATAATATTTCATTAAACTTCTTATTCCACTCTCTTCCAGCCTGCTTAAGACCATATAGTGACTTCTTTAATTTGCAGACCTTGTCATTCTTATTTTTCTCGACAAACATTTCTGGTTGATACATATGTATGTTTATATTTCTTCAGTGATTGTACCATTTAAATAAGCCGCAACAATATCTATGTGATTTATTAGCAACTTGTGCTGTACTGCAATCGCTAAAATTAATCTTATTGTAGAATGTCTGGTCACAGGAGCATACGTTTCATGGTAGTCGATGTTATAATTTTGAAAACAACCTTGTGCAACCAATCGAGCTTTGTATTTTCGACGCTACCATCATTTCTCCGCTTCGTCGTAAATACCCATTTACAACCAATAATATTTTTATCTACGGGACGATCAACTAATTCCCAAGTTTGATTTTTAATCAATGCCTCATATTCAGCTTTCATAGCGTCCTTCCATTGACTTTTATTTTCACTTTCTAAAGCTGACTTTACTGATATCGGATCATTTAAAACTTCTGTATCATTTTTATTTTCAATAACAAATACTTTTCTGGGTCTACCTACCGCTCCAGACCTATTTATTTTTGGTCTACCTCTTTTTCGTTTACCAACAATGCTCTCAACCTCCGCTTCTTCTGTTGAACTCAAATTGATTTCATTACCAACGCATTCATCATTCTCAACATCAACTCTACACTACAAACTGTTTTAGTTGCAACAATACTATTCATTCTGCTCTACATGTGCTTGGTCGTCTTGTAAAATAACTTCTGGTAAAATAATACTTTCAGCACCATTTGTCGAAATTAAGGTACGATGAGACATTGCAATAGGCTCACCTTCCGAACATGAGTTTTCGAAAAATTTACATCACGAGATATGACTATACTTCTTCTTTGGCTATCATATAACCTATAAGCTTTGCTTTGGTTCGAATAACCGACAAATATTAACTTTCGACCTTTCGGCATAAACTTCAACTGATTCTGTTGCTTTTGTAGTGCTACTGCTTTACAGCCAAACGATCTAAAATGTGCAACAGATGGTTTTCTACCAAACCAGCACTAATAAGGTGTTTACCTTGCAAAACCTTTGTTGGAGCGCGATTTCGTAAATAAGCTGCCGTATTTACTGCCTTCGACCACACGCTTTTACAAACTTTCGATTCTTCTAGCATGCAACGACTCATTTCGACTAAAGTTCTATTCGCTCGCTCTGCAATCCCGTTCTGCTGTGGCGTATAAGCAACTGTTGTTTGATGAAGTATTACATTTGCTTCAAAAATATATCAAACTCACGTTTAAATATTCGCGACCATTGTTGCTACGCAAAACTGTAATAAATGATCCTGTTTCTTTTTCAGCTTTGGCTTTGTACTCTTTAAATACCCTCAAAACTTCAGATTTTTTCATCAAAAAATACGTAGACATATACCTTGTAAAATCATCTATGAACATTACGAAATATAACGATCCACCCTGTGAAGGATTTCGCATTGGTCCACAAATATCTGTGTGTTTTATCTCCAATTTACCTTTGCTAAGTACACTACGGTATGAAGGAAAAGACTTACTTGTAATTTTACATAACGAACAGGTTATACAAGCAAAATCATTAGGCATTTTAACTTTCAAACCACGAACCATATCCTTATTATATAATGTACATAAGTCACATGCATTTAAGTGACCATAACGTCGATGCCGTCGAAATCTGTTGTCTTTTCGCAACTTAACAACGCATATTCTTTTGCCATTATATAATAATATAATTTTGGCGCGTACACTATATAGCTCAGTGTTTAGCCAAGCTTCTCCTACCATTGGTGGTGTGCGTCTTTATATTATTCCACAAATGGAGGGACCTACAGTTTTGTGCCGACTCCGAACGGTAGATATATTTAATGAGAAGATTTTTCATGGCAGAAATACCCTCGGAGGTTTGCCATTGCCTGCCGATGGGTGACCGCTATTAGAAAAAACTTTTTCTATTATTAAGATTTTGCTTGCCCTGACTGAGATTCGAACCTCGATCTCACCGGCATATCAAAATATAGCACGCACCGCTACCAAATCGACCACAGCGGCCACATTCTTTTGCCATTAGTTTAACTAAAAATATACCACAGCTCTTTTCTGCTTCGAAAATTAATGCGTCACATCTAGTGTAAGCTAATACATTATTTTTAGTGAATTTAACTGAGTGTCCATTGCTTATAATTTTGCCAACCGACAAAAAATGTGTCTTCAACCCGGGCACAAAGAGTACTTCTGACAGTGTAATATCAGTATTGATTGATGACCGACGCCAATATGACCTTCTTCGATTGCTCTCTAAATGATGTGAACATTGCTCTGTTGTTACAGATATGTGATGATGCTCCACTATCTAAATTCCATAGGTTGCTGCTATCTACTAAGTCATCATCCAGGAATCCAAATACGACTTCAGAGTTCGTTGCTGTTTTGCATTGACCCTCACATGTCCTCTCTTCCCACAGGCATAACACTTTATGTTATTTTTAGACTGTTTGCTCCATGGCTTAACCTTTGATTGATGTTTACCCTTCATATGATTCACTGCATATACAATTTTAAACTTCAGACTATCAATCTTGGGCAAGTCATCACGACTTTCGATGGCCACGACAAAATTTTCCATGTCTTCAGGTAGACTACAAAATAGTATAATGCTAAGTATGTCTTCAGGAATAGATACATCAATCTCCTCAGACTCTCCGCCATTTCTATCGACCAACGATAAAGACTTTGATTTGCAAATATAAATTCTTATGACCACGTGTATTCTATAATAAAGCCAACTCTGGGCCCATAACCAATGTTAGAACAAATCATTATTTTTAAAACAAAAATTGGATTCACTTACGGGCTCTAGTACGATTTGGACTTACTTTTGAAGTACTGGCCTGTTCATCCTCACATTGTCTTTTTGCTGCAGTGATTGAAAATGTATGATTTTCTGCAATCCATATGAATTGCAACGAACTTTTTACTTTTTAAATAATCAGCAAACTCATCACCTCTCACGACACTTGCATTGACCAACCACAACAGTATCATTTTTCAGTCAAAATTTTTTGCAAATAAAGCAAAATTCTGCCATATTTTTTAAATTATTGATCAGCCCAACTATAATAGTAGACGAATGTAATAAATACGTATATTCACTCGTACTGAACGTTTAACACCAAAAGAAGCACGTGAACGACACCACACAAACAATAAAATATCCACATGTTATTCAAGGCCATATATGCCACATACATATATGTATATATGTATGTGCATATTATATGAGTATAGAAAGTGACTCTTACAAGCTCGATAGTAAACCCAAGTTCTCCACCAAAAATTAGCTCTGTCGAAATTTTTGTTATTTCAATTGTTTAAATTGACCGCACTACTGTGCCTGGTTTCTATTTTAAATGTATTGATGATTGTGATGTTGTCCAATCTTTAATAATCAAACACAGCGGAATATCGAGTTATAGCACGCACTACTACCCACTCGACCACAGCGGCCAAACTATTCTTTGTGTAAAATCTAATGCCGTTGGTCTTGATGCATTTAATACCATTCTGACCACTTCTACCTTTCCAAGCTGCTGGAAGAAGGTAAAAATCATTCCAGTTAACAAGCCCAATGGTGATTATAGGCCCATTGCGATACTTCCTTACTTATCTAAGGTTCTGGAAAGAATTATGAGCAAGCAAATTAACCTGTTTTTATCAAATAATTCCTTGATGAGCCCGCAAATAGAAGTTGTATTACAGCGCTCAATAAAGTCTCGGATGGTATTCGGCTAAGCATTGACAAAAATCACGTAACACTTTTTACTCTTCTTGACCACTCAAAAGCCGTTGGCCATACATTAATGTGCTTGTCAACTTTTTCACATCGGCAGTAAATCTAGTAAAGTCAAAGTAGCGGTACCCCGGAATACACAATCTCTGGTTCGCTGCATCGTGAAGGGTATGCCCCTGGAGATTCACTCGTTGCTAATAATAACGTGATAAGAAGGGAATATACATTTAAGTTCTTTGGTTAGATGATGCAAATAAGAGAGTCTGTCACGAAATATTAGTGTAGCGTTGAGTACGTGGGCTTCGTTGTGTTTAGTGCCCTAGCAACATACATGTTATTCACAACTACGAGCAGCCCTTCACCGCTTTTAAGGAGAAAATAGCAAAAATAGCGCCACGCAATTAAAAATATTAAAGTGGAACTGGACGAAAAGCTATTTAGTGCTTTTAATAAAATAAAGTAAGTCCTTACATCGTAGGGCGTTACTCTAACCCGGCAAGGAGTATTATGTTGCTGATGCGCTATCGCGGCATAATATCCATGCAAAATCAGCTTTGGCTGAAGGTCACTGCCAAATATAGATATCATAAACGGTGAAAGGAACTTAGAAACCATAATTCAATAATTAAAAGTTCTGTAATAAAGCAGCTCACTCTTTCCCGCATGACAAATCGGCTCCATAACTCTTGAAGAATGTTGCATATTCTACAGTTTTCACTTGTAATAGTAGTATATTGAAAAAATCTTCATACTTTAAAAAGCGTCGGCATTACTGACTCGTTTGTCTAATTGATAATTTTTTCACTGTTGACATTTGATTTTGTGATTGCAAGAATTTGGGTGAGTTTTGCAAAAATTGATGTTATTTCATAACAATATAACAATGGCCGCTGTGGTCGAGTTGGTGGCGGTGCGTGCTATAACTTGAAATGCCGGTGAGTTCGAGGATCGAATCTCAGTCAGGGCAAACAAATCTTAATTATAGAAAAAGTTTTTTCTAATAGCGGTCACCCCTCGGCAGGCAATGGCAAACCTCCGAGGGTATTTCTGCCATGAAAAAGCTTCTCATTAAATACATCTGCCGTTCGGAGTCGGCACAAAACTGTAGGTCCCTCCAGTTTGTGGTATAATATAAAGACGCACACCACAAATGGTAGGAGAAGCTCGGCCAAACACTGAGCTATATAGTGTACGCGCCAAAATTATATTATATATATGTATATAACAATTTTTCAATTGCAACATGTTATATATCGCATTTCCAGTGTAATTAACCACAATACTTAGAATGCGATCCCTTCAGTGGGATATTATTTGAACATTGTTTGCCGAAAAGCTCGTGAGTAAATACCAGTTTTGTTTACATCAATGATACATCTAACATACATACATACATATTTATTTGCAGAACATCGTTCCCCACTCAACGCACGGATTATAATTGTGAATGTACATACATATATTTCCCAACAGTGTTCATCGTCGATCGACTGGAGTGTTTTCCTGCTACTGATCTATAGCACTTTTTGAAGAAACACACACGTAAGTTAAATGGTATACCTACTGCATTTATTAAGGGAAATTCTTATAATTAGACGCACACACTCACACGTAAGTTAAATGTAAGATCGCAGTTGTCCACCGGGTTAGAAACGGCCGACCTATTTTATGAGCCTTGTTATTGAAATTAGTCACCGCAGAACGGTACGTAGACGTCGGTGGGTAACTGCGCTCTAATATACATAGCAACTTAGGATAAATTATAATAATTTAACCACTTTGTTTACAGGTTCCTTCTAACACTTGGTATTTCCTTGCCAATTAACGAACTTTCCCGAAGACGATACCAAATTATTTAAGATTTCGTTTTTAAGTAAATAAAAATGGGGTATATCGTGACAGTTTCTACAATAATAATGTGGTTTTATTTTTATTTTCATTTAAAAAATTTACATGCCTGTTGTGCTAATTGGAATGTATAAATTTAATTTTTTTCTTTTTAGAGAATTAGAGACAAGACTTTAAATGCAAAATAAAAATGAACGCATTCAATGTATATCGATGCTTTTCATTCCGATTCCGACCAAATTTTAAAAATCTAAATACAGAATAGGACTGTATAATCCAAATATTTTAAATTTTAAAGTTTTAATGTTTGTATTTCAATCATGTAAAAACGGGTCACCGAGTTGGAATGAGATTTAGCAGGAATATAGCTTATACCTGCATTAAAAGATAGGAATAACAATAGCGATAAATGGGGATGAGATAGACTAAGGGATCTATATACATATGTATAATCAGTTGCATGGTCATGGAGAAAACTATGAATTTTTAATACCGCATTTCTCGGAAAATATACTTATATGTGCGATAGAGAACTGGAATTATGTTTTTATACCACGACGATTGAGTTTATTTAATTTAAATTTTTATTGATAATATGGATTTTGGCGACCTTTCCATTTTAAATTTAGTTCTTTTGCTGGCTCATGGTTCGACCTTATATTTTTATTATTTGGCAATTAAAATAGAGTTGAATCTCCACATATTTATTTGTAAAAAATGGAAGGGTAAAATTCCGCAGATATAAGATAGTTAGTACAAAAATGAAATAATTACTTAAAAAATACTATTTTAATACGTATTTTACTTAGTATTTTTCTCCCTTTCTGCGTACTATAGATTAAGGAGTGTCAGAATTTAGCTGCCAGTAAGTACATAACCTTTTATAATTGAGTCATGCTTAGAAACCATAAAAGTGTCAGAAACCAAATCGTTTTGAAAACTTCACCCTTACACGAAATTAAAAAATAAAAAGAAGGAGGCTGTGTCAGAGACACGGCCATTAAGTTTAACGTAGAATACGCCATCCGATAAGACAGAAAACATATGTATAATGATAATTTATAATGATAAATAATGCAAGCAAATGAATTTCTTTATTTGATAGTTACTTTTGATGATATACATAAGCTTATGATAGGAAAATAGGATAAAAATGTTTTTAAATTATCAATTAAATTTCTCGCAAAAACGAAGTCAATGGTAGTTATCAATAGTAAAGATAAATGATAAATAACAGACCCAAATCTATTTGATTATTTGAAAGTTACTTTTGAGAATATAGGCTTATGATGGGAAAAATAGGATAAATATGTTTTTAAATTAACATTTAAATTTCTCGCAAAAACTAAGTCAATGGTTGTGTTATCAATAGTTGTGGGAGCATCATTTCGAATATAATCCAAATTAAACGTATCGCTTATAAATTTCGCCAATCTAGTATTTGAAGTGATTTCTGTGTTAAAATCACCACCAATAAGCAGTAGTTGGCAGTGCTTTCTCTGCCTTTACTCTACTTTAACTTGCCCGCCTAAAATTATGCAATACAAAGAAAGGGCTGCACGAGTACATTTAAATCGCCCAACAGCAAACACTCAACCAAACACCACACACATATTTGTGTGCATGTGTTTATACAATTTTCATTTGCGAAATTTAAATATTAGGAAGATATCAACCAACATGAAATGTATGTCAAACGAAAGCTAACATCTTCATTTGACTACAAAAAAATTTTTAAAAAAAGTTACCGTGCCGTTTCCTTATAATTAAAGAAATAGAGATTACAACAATAAAAACCTGACATGGGTGCCCATACCGTAAGGTAAGACGTATTCTACGCCAAAAATGATTTAAGATGTTTTAAACATTGGACAAACAAATTGATGAAACCACTGACCTCATGATACTGGCTTCAGTCGAAAACAAACGATTCACTCGGTGACGAATAAAAAACCAATCGATGAAAATCACGCCACAGAAATTAAATACTCGTAATAAGATAACTAATCGACACCCAACAACGAAAAATGTATAGGTTTAACCGCTCCAGAGAGATTAGGGTATTCCACCTATTCCAAAATTGACGGACTATTCGATTTCTGATTGCATACCTTTTAAGGACGGGAATGTGACCGTTTCTACGGACTTACTCTCTAAGGTATACTATTAACCTTACAGCGGACAAGGAAATTGTTGGTATAATATTACAGAACTCATATATTGTACTTACAAACATTGTAGATACACCACAGACAGGCTCGGAGCATTAGAGTTTTAGATACTGCTCTAAATGTTATAGCAAGAACACCTGACTTTGAAGACTTCAAAAAACTAATGTTTCGACAACAGTATCTTGTAGACTCAGAGGGGCGATAAAAGTGCAAGTTTATAATTGGTTAAGAAGCGTCATTTAGCGTAGATCGTCGTCCACTCTCGATTTTCAGGGTTTATGTAGACTTTCGGAAACTTAATAGTATGGTACATATGAGAATTATTTCCGGTACATTACATCGACGACGTGCTTTAGAAACTAAAGTTTTCAGTATACTATGTATACAATGAAGGCTAAGCGTACGCAGTATGTCGCGGGCGCAAAGTTAGCAAGTAATTAAGGTAAAAAAGCAACGGCCACTATGGCGTTATAAAAACGCCAAGTTTAAGTTCCGAATTTAATGTTTAAATAATCGCATATTTTAAAACATACATACGTATATGTTCTGCCATGAAAAACGCTACATCTGCTACATCCTTCGGAGTCGGCACAAAATTGTAGGTCCCTCCATATAAAGACGCACACCACAAATGCCAGGAGAAGTTCAGCCAAACACTGAGCTATATAATGTAAGCCCCAAATTGTTATTATTATTATATGTTCGTGAATAACACATTTTATTTTCCTCATTTGAAACGAAATGATTTAAACATGTTAACATTGCTTGATTCAACAACAAATGTGGAAAGTAGGAGGCTTATTGCCTTTCGATACTTCCTCTCGAAAGAAAGAAAGTTTCAACCGACAATTAGTAATTTTATACTATTATTTTGACTTGAACTGTAAGTATTTATGCGTGTACCTGTACGTAGATACGAGCATATGTGTTTATATGCACCCAGTATGAACCTTATATGTATGTATAATAAATAATGCGTTAGTACTACAAACAAGACATACGAGTATGTACGAGCGCGAAACTATTTCACACAAAATTCGCTATTATGTTATTCTACACGTAGTGATCTCTTTTCAATCATATATTCTTATGCGATAAAGAATTTGATAAATGATACAAATATTACTATATATATGTATTTAGGGAACAATTGTAATGTATTAGTTTTTGCCGATAATTTTGTAAGTGTTTGGAGAAAGCGTCAGGCCGGCCTTGCTGGGACATAGTACATACATGTATGTATGTCTTGACATTGATAAGTACATACATATATTTAAGTAATGCAGTTACTGTAGTTACGCGTGTGCGAATGTTTGGCCATATTTATCGAAAGTGCTCTGGCTCGTTAACAAGACGATATAGCCACTTTGCTATTTTCACCGAAACGCTTACGGCGGTGAGGATACACCGTAAACTGGTTGTTGTAGTGTTGTTAAAACCATGTCCTTACAATTCTGCTGGAGCCAAACCGTGCACACATGCATGTAACTATGCATCTCATACGACATGTGTGCAAATACATATGTATTTGTCGATATTAATTATAACAACCCAGGGCCGTGTGCAGGACTCAACCCACGGGGGAGTTCTGGATTGAGATTTCATATACGAATAAAATTTGATGAATACGAGATTCACTTCTTTTCATATACGCTAATTTGCCAACGGGGGTTTAACCCCCAAAACCCCCGTACACACGGCCCTGTAACATCCACAGAAACATGTGGTGGCCGCTGATGATGAATTGCAAGCAAATGTATCGGAAAAGCGAATAATTTTGAAAAGCATTTCATTGTATATTGTGGCAATGAAATAAGTATCAGCCATCAAAAAACACGATTTAATAGCTCCTTAAAAAGAAAAAAATCCGGCAAAAAATATATGTACATATGTGCATATGTACTTATCAAAATATAATAAACGAGAACGATTATAAAAGGACACCGAGAAAGTCGCTACGACGCCAGTCCAAGTAAATATTACCAGTGGAACAGACCGCAGATAGCACCTAATCTGATAAATATCAATTGAAAAATAAGTTTTTATTTTCAAACACTTATTTCTTCGGAATTAAATGAAATGCACCAATTAGCAGCTAAAGAAAAAAGACGACATAATCACCACCAACAGAATATTCAAAAACTTATGGATAAACGTAAATGGCAACATGTCTATATCTTTTCCACTTTGCTGATTCAACAACATCGACGGTTGATGCTTTTAATTGTACTCATATTATTGCAACATGCTGATATATACATGTGTCATCACATACCAGCTAATAATCGAGTATCTCACATTAGTGACGTCAGCCGTGATGGCGCACACAACATAGGAAAGCGAGAATATGGTACAGTTGGCGGCTGTAGTTCGACATCAACTGGTGTTAGTATTGACGACGATGGAGTTCTGGATGCAGTTGGAATCAGGCAACCAATAGTAAAAAAACGGCGTATTGGTAGTGGCCAGCCTGAAGAGATTTTCAGTTTTGACGATCGCATCGATACCAATTATGATGAATATCCGGTGAGTTAGCGCCAGGTCATATGAAACTAGTCAGAATATTTGAAACTGGTCAACTATATATGAACATACATATGTATGTAATAATAATATAATAATAATAATAAGATATGTGCATATATGTATGTACACATATATAATGTGAAAACAAAGTTAGTACGAGTATTTAAAAAGTGTGTTCCACCTATTATAAAATTTCAAATTGCGATTATATCTGGTTTACCTTCCGTGTTACGCTTATTATACAAGTATAATTATTTTAGCGTGTCAGACACCTATACTATATCTATGGTCCAAATCCTCCTCATCTATTTATATGAACATATATTTATATGTGTGAATGTATTTATGTACATAAAAGTGGTCGTTAGCTATGTAGGCAATTTTGAAAGTCAGCAATCTCCAGCTTCCATCATTGTTTATTGCAATCAATATACGACTGTTTAAATAAAAAACAGTTTAAACAAGCTAAAAATAAGAGATATTTTTTTCAATATTTTCTGACATTAATAATAATAATAATTTGGCGCTTACATTATATAGCTAAGTGTTTGGCCGAGCTTTTCCTACGATTTTTGGTGTGCGTCTTTATGTTATACCACAAATGGAGGGACCTTCAGTTTTGTGCCGACTCCAAACGACAGACGTATTTTATGAAAATCTTTTCCATGGCAGAAATACCTTCATAGGTTTGCGGTTGCCTTCTGGGGTTACCCCCCAATTAGAATAAACTTTTCCTATGATCTTACTTGCCTTGGCTGAGATTAGAACCTCGAACTCAGCGGTCTATCGGGTTATAGCACGCACCGCCATTTTCTGACATTAAGGGGTATTCTACATTAGACGGTTCAAAAATTCGTTTTTTATTGCATATTTTCGTCGTACATTATATACATATAAAATAAGTCTGCAAAATATTATATCTGGATGTTAAATACTTTTCGAGATACAAAGCCATAAATTGAATTATGCACGGTGCACAATGGTGTTTTCATGAATCTTTCAACGCCTTTTTTCTCAGAACCATTATTTTCAAAAGAGTCTTTTTTTCGGTCAATATTTTCTGACATTAATAATAATAATAATTTGGCGCTTACACTATATAGCTGAGTGTTTGGTCGAGCTTTTCCTACGATTTTTAGTGTGCGCCTTTATGTTATACCACAAATGGAGGGCCCTTCAGTTTTGTGCCGACTCCAAACGACAGATGTATTTTATGAAAATCTTTTCCATGGCAGAAATACCTTCATTGGTTTGCCGTTGCCTTCTGAGGTTACCCCCCAATTACAATAAACTTTTCCTATGATTAAAATCTTGCTTGCCTTGGCTGAGATTAGAACCTCGAACTCAGCGGCCTATCGGGTTATAGCACGCACCGCCATTTTCTGATATTAAGGGGTATTCTACATTAGACGGTTCAAAAATTTGATTTTTTTTATTGCATATTTTCCTCGTACATTATATATAAAATAAGTCTGCAAAATATTATATCTGGATGTTAAATACTTTTCGAGATACAAAGCCATAAATTGAATTATGCACGGTGCACGTTGGTGTTTTCATGAATCTTTCAACGCCTTTTTGCTCAGAACCATTATTTTCAAAACGGTCGCCACGAAAACTTGAAAAATACTAGTTCGATTGCGTTGAAATTTTTGCAGTTTACTCAGCAATCTCATATTTCTAGCCGAAACCAGAATTATGCAAAACGCATTGGTTAAAAATATATTTATTGATTATATTCCTTAGTTTAACTGGAAAAAAGTCGCGTCCAAAAATATTCAATAGTCTTATTGTTAATTTATCAAGATTTTTATCAAGCAAGAAGCTCTTTGTTATTCTGTGAAAACCTTGATAAAACGTAAAGCTTCAGACTGCAGGGCTTTTCCCCACATGTGTGGTGAACAATATAATGAAGAAGAAACAGCTGATTTCGGTTTACTTTATATTATTCACGAAATAGATTCTTCTGCATCGTAAGTATTTCACATATTATTCATTAATTTTTAAAATAATATGTAATTTATTATTAAATTTAATTTATTAGAAGTCAAAGCACGACCAAACATGTCACGTCTTAAGTAACGCGTAAAAGTAAAATATCTTCTTCCATTCTAATAAATTAATTTTCACAATTATACACAAAAAGTAAAACAGATGTTTTATTTGTCAAGAGCATTTGACATCTTGACAGTTTTTCAAGAAAAGAGCTTTTTATTTTTGACATAGAATAGAAAAATCTTGATAAATAAGCAAGATGTTGAATTTGTCAAGTGCACAGAATAGAGCTGTAAATTAAACTTAGTTGCTGTTGAATATTGCTTAAGATTTTCAGCAACAGGCTGCATAATAAATAATTTCTGTCTTTAGTTTTTTGTAAAGTGATAAAAACAAAGAGTGCCCCTGTTTAAAATTAAAATCACATTCAATAAATAAGTTAAAAGTAAATATCCCAATATGAGTACGGAAATAATTATATTTACGAAAACTTCATTTTAAAATTTTTTTAAAGAGAGTTATCAATGCGATCTAAAAAAAAACATTTAAATTACTAAACTAAGCCCCTTCAGAGTCAATAGTTCACACCGATTTTAAGTTCATAATCAATTTAGTGAATATGTTTGAATCAAATACATATGTATAGTCAAATCAGGAACATATATTTAGGAAAGCTTCATATGAACATACATATGTATATCCGAAAGTTGCCACTTTGAAGTTTTTAAATTAAAAACTTTAAATCAATGGGACATATGCCGAGGTTTCGTACGAAAGTAATTCACAAAATGTTAAATCTTAAATTAATAAGATCAATAAGCTAATCAATTATTTTAATATGAGTGCAAGATGATTGCGATTTAAGAAAGTTTTATTGCAAATAATAGCAAATTACAACCAAAAATTCGTCTGTTTCAGAACATTCAAGTATTCATGGTTAGGTTTTGTTATTAACCATCAACAGATTTACTTTCATACATTGCACACTTGGCTCTGATTTTGTGGCAACTACTCCTTTCTACCTAGTCTAAGTAAATGGTCATGGAGATTTGTTGTTGCGTATTTTTCATCAAAATTCTTTTCATAGAATGATGATTGTTAGTGGGCGTTATATAGAAATATTAGTGGAAAAAGAGTATAAGACGTATAAGAAAGCAATACTTGCCATCGTGGTCAAAGAAAATTGTTTGTGAATATCCTTAAGTTGATCCCGTTTTGGGTGAACAAATTCGATAAAGACAGTAGCAGGTATTGAGTTGTTTTTACGAAATGCTTATTTAGGATTCTGTAAAATGTTAAACTGCTTATATTTGCATCATGCAAAGGATTTTATGCATTTAAATTACCTTGAAATCGCATTCACTATTTATAAGCGAAAAATTCACCCACCACATATTTACATAGAATACAGACATACATTCAACATAACAAATGACCAACTATTTATTTTCAAGTGGTGGGATGAATGGGTTACCTACATACACTTACTTTCAGCATAAAAAAAACGGAATTAAAATAACTGTAATCTTTAATTGTTACAACCTGGTAGCTAGGTACATGTAAGCGAATCAATTGCTTGTCATGATGTTGATGCTTTTTTATGTGCCAAAGGTGAGATTCTCTCAACGACATCATCAAAATCACTAATATCGACTGGAAAAGCCAATGAATTGATAAAGGAAACACGTGATTCATCTCACTCCAGCAAGTTGAAATTTCCGCATCAAAAATCGAATTCGCAATCTTCGTCCAACTCTAATTGCGAATCAGATCACCCCATCAATGCTTCATTTTCATTTAATTAAGCCAATAAGTACAAAATATATTGATGGGTGAAGTTCTATTTGGGCCCGTTAAATAAAATCAGCAAAATAGCAGTTATTTATCGATATTTTTAAAATTTGTGAAGATTGCCTAGATATACTAATTGAATAAAAATATATTTTAATTCCGTGTATACCATTAAATATTACACTTGACGAACATATATTCATATATACGTATGTACAGTACTTCGTTATTTCAGATACATGTATGTAGTTTCGGGGAGTGTCCTTATTGACTTATTGATTTAAATGGAAAAAAATATATAAGTCATAAAGTTACATTATTTCGCAAAGAAAAGCTGCATTTTCGGAATGAAAACATGTGTATAAAGAAAAATAAGAAATCTAGCGAATCGTTGGACATAAATCGAAGAGAACTTCGTTGTTTTTGCACTCGCAAATGTTAGATCAAATAGCCTATTTCAACAAAACGTGTGTTATCTTGTTTTTCATTTCACACTTTTTAAAAGCAACATTTTTTTTTTTGCTTCTCTTCATTTTACGTGTTGAGCAAACGCTAACTCCTCTTCAACCTTTACTTCTTGTCCCTCAATTACTGACCGCATATTATATTGATCCAAATAATCATTCGCAGCCTCATTTTCACCAATATTCTTGTTCGACTAATTTTAATTTTTCCGTTGAAGTTATGCAAGTAATACAAGATCTAAATTTTCCCAACTATCCGAAGACTGGCCACAAATTCTTCTTTCTTCAAATTTTCTTACTAAACAGTTAATGAGCAATTCAACGTTGCTGGAAAGTTTCAAATTATTCAAGGAGGCGTTGTTGAACAAAATCTTCATTTTTCCAACTATCCGAAGACTGGCCACAAATTTTTCTTTCTTCAAATTTTCCTACTAAACAGTTAATGAGCAATTCAAGGTTGCTGGAAAGTTTCAAACTATTCAAAGAGGCGTTGTTGAATAAAATTAGCTGCAAATGGCATGTCGACGTCTAGGATAGAAGAATTAACCGGCTTGGAGTAAGCAGGTGGTTAAGAACGATGATGACGTATGATAGCATATCATAACATTAAACGTCCAGTTAAACTGAATACATGCAAGAAGCACTAGAGTATGCTTTTTATTAGGAAGATCTTCGAACAGATTTAAAAACAACAAAACCCCAAAGTTTGGCGCTCAAAAAATATAAACCTTGATTTTTTATTGAGGTAACATTTAAGAAAAATGTATATAGTTCTTTTATATTCATAAAATTGTTAATGTCCCATGCTTTGAACACATTGAATAGAGAATTTGTCTGTAAAATTTTCAAAATACACACGTTCTTATGGCCGCAGTTATTTAGATAACAATACGACTTCACGGTAGCAGGCTTGCAGTTGTCGTTGGGCCAAATTAAATACATTTCTAATTTTGCCAACGACAATGAGCATTTGTAGTGCTGCAACTAAAATGTGACAATATGTTCACCAAATTTCAAGACGATACCTAACAGTGTTATTGAGATACGGAAATTTTATAATAAGTGGGCGTGGCAACGTCTATTTACCAAAATTTCATAAAAATCCATCTTCTTTGTTTTTGTAGCGCCAAATATCAATTTTCACTCAATTTGCTCCAACAGGTACACAAAACTTTCGTTATTGCATTTTTCAAAACTTTCGTTATTTGTCTACCGGTTATTGACCGATCTTGACCATTTTCAATACCAAAGAGCAATCTATGTCCCAAGTTTCATTAATAAATTTAAATTTTTACATAAGTTATCGTGTCCACGGCCAGACAGTCAGGGCTAAATCGATTCCTCTTTTCATTCTGATCATTTTGGTATATATACTTATATGTCTATGTAAATCTCGATTATTTTTGGCTGCTACATACAACCGTTATGCGAACAAAGTTAATATACCCTTGGGTACATATAAGCTCGGGTATAAAAAGATATATATACTCGCATATGTACACATATAACATATATTAGGAATGCATTTTTTTTTTATTATCTGATCATGCATAAATTATATACTCGTATGTAGATATTCGCATATGTATAAGTGTTGGTACATAGAAAAAAGTTATAATTTTTAACAAAACAACTTTCTTGATAAATTTTAGTATGTCGAAAAAAATTGAATTTGGTTTGGTATAATGAGTGTAATTTTTTGATTAGTTGCCTTTGAACTCACCTGTAGGAATGAAATTAATAATATATGTATGAGCGGAAATAATTGTGCTAACTATTACATTGAAGTATTTATATACATTTGTACATACATATGTATATATGCAATGTTTTTAACTGATTTGAATTTCTTTGCTAGATGGTGGTACCAAAACGGGCTGCACTTTTGCTTGATCGTCTTATGGTTGCGCTGCATCACGCGCTAGAGCAGGAGCGTGGTAAAATAAGCGATTTCTACTCAGACCGCAATGATAAAAATGGCAATACGAATGCGGGTTATGCTCCTCGCAGCGATGAGGATCCAGATCAAATAAGTGCAAATCATATGTACAGCGATGACGATCCCTCCGTTATAATGGACTACGATTTTAAAGATTTAAATTCGATAAATCGTGCCACCGGTGAAACTGTAAGTTGGATAATTAAATCATAATTGCATTGTGATTTGGGCATGTGTGTGAGCAATTTTCAGTTAATGGCAAAGAGCTTTCAGAGAAGAGGAGGCATGAGCTTGGAAATGGGCGGCGATCTAGGCAATGCTGAAGGTGTAGCAATGCTGACGTCAGCTGCGGCGGCAGATGATAATTCTGCTGGTTTTGGTGGCGGTGTAGGACGCAATGTTATTGGTAATGGTGGACGGATGTACTGGCGCTGCTACTTCAATGCAGTTAGCTGCTTCTAAGAATAAAACTTATTAGACTCGTAGACAATTATGCAATCAGACTTATGAAAGTTGTACGTATTTGTGTATTTTTTGTTTAACTTCATACATATGTATAACATATGTACACGCACATATGCAGTTTTTAACAAATATTTCTTCATATGTTAATACTTCAAAAGAATTTTTGCTTCCTATATACATACATAAGTAAGTACATATGTATGTATGTGCACGCGTGTACACAAATATGTATATGTATATGAATCATGCGAGTTAATTAGGGAAATTAATTTAACAACCTCATAAATCACATTCTCATGCCAATGCCTAAAAAGAAAATACATATGTATGAATTTATCCAACATAACGTAGGTATATATTATGAATGTAAATACGTTTAAATGGCGTATATGTATGTATTTACATATATACGTTCATATGCCCTTTGTATTATATATATGCACATGTGTGTATGTAAATACAGCGTTGTAATTTCTATTTCCAGTCAGTTATAATAAAGATATTTATAAAAAAATGTATTGCGAGTAAACTTTAATTTGATTAATTTATTACTTCCTTTTTGACATGTCTTATCTACATACAATATATAGATATGTATGCAGGCCCGACGAGAGGGGGAGGTGGCGTAAGTAAGGTCAGTACGATTTTTTTCTATTTTTTTTTATTCAATATATGAACGTACTATGACAATTCCAACAATATTAACATATTTATATATATAAGTATGTATATATGTACATACAAATGCATTTAAGTATACCATTTTCATCTTCCGATACATTACATTCGATCCAGAAAATGAAGCAATATCTATGTATTGATTGTTAGTTGTATCGTAGTCATTGAATTGAGCAACAAATTGTTTAACAAGTAGTTTTATTGAATTCATATGCCTAAAGTAGTTATTAAATATTGATACTAGAATCTATGTTTAATATTAAATTGAATAAATGAAATAAACCAGTCTGACTCGAACGCTTAATTCTGATAGTTTAATTCCCTTATCGTGTAGAGAGAATTGTTAGTCCTTTCCCTTAAGAAAATTTCTTAAATGATAAAAGAAATATTATACTGAACGAACATATTATAAACAAGTAAAAACAGGCATCGAATGGAAGAATTGTATGGGGGCAGTGTATTATATTTCTCTGCTCTTTATGATTTTCACTACTAATATATTGCTTGCAATATCTGATATTTGTTCAAATTTTCGAGCCTTTAGCTGATCAAATGAAGGAGCTCAACAATCCGATGTATGGGAGCTATACATTCATAGTAAGTCTAATTTTCTATAAAGGGAAACATAATTCTCTGGACACATTTAACGAAAGATGACATGAAGCTATTTAGGAAAAAGGTTACGCTAAGGTTGCCCAGCCAGTAACTAAATAGGTAGAGAAAGAAGTCAAAATTAATCTTTAAGATCCAACATACATACTTTAAAGATTTTAAAGTTACAACAGATGAATTCAATTGTGTTATGCATCAAGAACTTTGAATAAGACGAAAGAAAATCTCTGCGACATATAAAGGATTTCATGCAAAAATGTGGAGTGTCAACTACTTTAAACCATACGTTTATTGACGAAGATTCAATATTTAAACAAACCACTAACCAATCAAATATGTACATTCAAAGTACAGAGAAAAGGATACATATTTCACCACGACAGCAAATATACATATGTAGTTGTTAAAACAAAGGGAATATCAATTTGACATAGAGTTCTTAAAAGGCAAGGAAAACAAAGTAGCCGACTTATTAAGTAGGATAGAATATAGTGAGGATACTTCTTTAAAAAAAAGTGGAGAGAAAATATGAGCATATTTTAAATTTTTAGTCAAAAACATAGAGGATAATGAAACAATGGCAACAGTGCATTCAGTCGAAAAAGAATTAAACGATAATTTTTATATTAGGGAAGATATAGTTAATGGGTATAAGACACAAATCATTTTAAAGAATACTAAGATGGATGAATTCAAAATTTTGCATGGAAAAAGGATTACTTTTATTTCCGAGCATGACTGTGATAGTATGGGTGAAATATTTTAAATATGTATCGCAAAAGATAAAATATGAATAATTTCAGAATAATCAGAACGTCAATACAATATACTGCAGGAAAAGCTTATCGACATGTTTTAAAATGATAATCAAATAGAATTTATTAAATGTACATATATTGAGAGCGCAAGACATTGAGACAGAAGTCGAAGCAGTGAAGCAAATTTCCATATAAGCAAGAAAAACTTGTAAATGTTAGAAAGAAAAATATGACAGGAATCCTATTAGAGCAAAACTAAAGTTTACGTAGACTCCTACAAGAATAAATGATATTATACATATAGATATCTACGTATGTATGTCATGAAAAGCCGTCACTTTTTAACAGCCGTAGATACATTTTCTAATGCAGCATATCCATCGAATAATAGAAACCACATAACGATTATTAAGCATCACTTCGCAAGCTAGGGAAACGATGTTAGAATTTCACCTAAGAAAACCCCAACTAAACAAGGTAAAAGAAAATTAAGAAGAAAGAAGAGCGGAAGGATTTACAAATTAATATAAAGCTATTAGACATAAGGAGTATGTTAATCTTTCTAACATCAAAAAACCACTTAAATTTTCAATAATTGATGGCTCTGCCGACTAAGGGATTTCTGACATCTACGGAATTTACGCTAATCGTGTAGAGAGAATTTAAAAAAAAAAACGCCATAAATCGGTTCAGCTACGAAAATCGTGCCAATCTGGCTTAACAGAACAGTTGCTGCATAGCTGTACAGAAAAATTGCCGATAACGAGAAAATCAAAAAGAAAATAGACTCAAAACGTTTTCATATATTTATTGAATATACTATGTTCACGTCACCTGTGTTGTATATCTAACAATTGGGCTACAGCTAAGAAAGGGCATACGAGGACGTCGAGAAAGGTTCAATTCAACAAATAATATACAGATGACGAATCCCAAGATTTATCAGTTGAAATTTTTCATTAGAAGCCCGTAAGTCAAGAAATTTAAAATTTGCCCCTCAATAAATTTGGAAACAACTTTTAAAAACATTTCTATTGCTTTGAGGATAATTTGCACCTTGTCAGTGTCAGTTGCCAGACTTAAACTACGAAACATTGTTAATACTGTCAACGCTCCAATTGTAAATCTCAGTAAGATCTTGCAACCTGACCTGAATCTTTCACCAGCCTGCAATCATATTGCTGAGATTGTTGAGTTTTTTCTTCACACGAGGAGAGATGAGGCTTTTTTTTGTGAAATATTCAAAGAAATCAAGAAAGTGTTTAGCCAGTGAGATGGATGTTGAAATTAAAATTCCTCGATTATGTGACACTCAGACGAATCGAAACGTACAAACTGAGGGTACTGCGCCATTCGCATATTTTCGGTACGAATGATTATATTTTACACGAAAATGTGGTTTTTTCTTAAAAACTTGAATAAAGATATAACAAAAGTTCTTTCTGCACTTAGTCATGTATTTTTCAACTTTATGAATCAATTATTAACCTTAGTTTGACACACTTCTGTAGTGTAAAAATTTGTACACACATAAATCAATCATTTTACCCTGGCAAGAGAAATCGTTATTTTAAATAGAGTAAATATTATGTATTTATAATCAAAAATAAGAATAAGTTATTATGAAAAGAAATTATTTACTAATTTATCATTGTCTCTTTGACAAATCCACGTTCTACTACCCCTACCTAGATCATATGATCACTTCTCTGAATTCGAGAGTTGAAACGGCAATTGACGTCTTGCCAATTTCGTTCCTTTTTTCCAAACATTTCTATGTATACTGTTGCAGTTATTTGCTACAATTCCTGTGACTTCAGCCACAGCGAAGCGAACTTTTGCATTGCTGAAACGTCTTAAGAGCTATGTATCTAAGACTTACTATGACAGATAATCGACTCAATGTTTTGGCATTACGCAATGTTCATAAAGATTCTGAAATTCCAGTGGAAGAGATAGGAGACACATTTTGCAAGCTCAAACCTAGACGTCTGGAAACTTTAGATTGGGCGGTGGACGATTAGTCTGACGAATGACAATGAGATTATTTTTAGCATTGTTCACGAGAGATTGACGTCTATTTTCATGTGTATGAATTCTAATTTTAATATTCAATCATAGTCGATTACTTGAATTTATTGTACGAATTTCGTTTATTATATGATATAATAACGACTACGATAAAATGAATAGCCGATTACAAATTTCTCACTCCAGCCCCTACCGATTACAAATCCTAGTTCCGCCACCGTATTTGGCATATAAATTCTGGGCACAATTTGCTTTAATACGGCTGATGTCAATTTGCACATACCAATTAATTATTCGCTACCAATCGTATGATTATAGCTACCACGAGAATAAGTACGTACGCATTATTGAATAATGCCGGAAGATTGCTCCTGTCTTAGAGTGGTTTAGGTACAATTCCTTCATCAGCTTCTCTATCGCTGGAACTTTAATCAAATATTAAGTTTCAATGACTATTGCAACCTACAAAAAGGGAAAGGAAGAGGAAAATAATCGATAACAAAATCAGAAATTACGATACGTTAACATTCGACTGCCATTATCCTATTTACTACAATCGATTGACGACTCACGTAGTTAGTGGTCGTACAATTATCCACTCGTCCACGACTATCACGATTCGACCTCAGGGCTGGCACATTACGATTAGAATCGAAATTGGCGAGAAAACTGGATTTTGCTGTCATCATTGAGACATTCGCTTCGACCAAAGTAAGGGAAGTGAACTTCTTCAACTTATCTCCTGCCTACTCGTGATGGAAATTCTGTGCAATTATGGAGTTCGATAAATCTGTTAAATTTTAAATGATGAATATGAATAAACTTGAATTGATTATATTATATTACGAGTATAAACTTTAATGAATATTAAAATATAAACTTGAATTAATATATAAAATAGGATTTTTGTACCTTACTTTCTAATAATTTTGAGACACACTTTAATTGAAAAAAAAATGCATCCATGTAACTTTCGTAATTAAGTTTCAATTGCCCAAAGAATGATTATCTGTTCACTAGCATTTTCGAGTGAACATTAAGAAGTCCATCGTAAATAAAGTAAAGCAATTTTTGCACATATGTACATACATATATCTTTCACTCGAACATGACAACCCTGGTAAAGTCGTTATTAGTGCCAAAAATATTCAAGTAATGCGATCCAAAAGTAGGTGTTTTCTTAATAAGAGTTTAATGCGCTAAATTGTAAAGTTAATAATCAGTATATTGGGTTTGGAATTTAATAACATGTGATTTGGAACGGGGCAATTCGCGCGGGATCCCTATATATATATATTAGGAGTATTCGGGATTTGTTGTATTCGTATTAATATTTACTATTTTTACAACGAATTCGGAATTACACAAGTAAATCGCGAAAACTCTGTTGTAATATCTGCGTAATATGCCGCGCAAAGGCGAAAATATTAGATTTTATTACTGATAATAGTTTAAATCAAATTGCTAAGATAAACGAATTTTATTCGACTAACGTATTTGTAGATGATTTCACGATTAATCTTTTTTTTGTGATCGATTGGGAGAAATGTACAAAAGAAAAACCACATTTATAGCAGGGTCCACCAATTGTATTTGCTTGTACTCTTGTATTGGAAGTGAAACGTATATTTTATTGTTAGATTTTTACTACATTTGCTATAAAAACAACAGAAACCACGAATACAAAATACAACAGATCCCGAACACCCCTATTAATATTTATTTAAATTTTTGTTATGGAAATATTATGTTTCACTGCAAATTGTCCCAGTCAGTTTCAACTTTATCGATAGCGCGCGAAATTAATATGCTTATTATCAGACAGAGAGCGGTAAGATCGCGGTCGATATAGAAAATTAAAATTTTTTGGTGCAAAGTTGTCATGTCATATAGTATCGTTGGATTTAATAGAAAACAGTGTAAAACAACTATTTATACATGAATTTATTATGGTGCTTAAGGAATATCTGTAAAAAGGTCAGTATTATATTGATTCCGGATAGATATTACATATAACATACATACGGAGAAAGCAATTTAAATTAGAATACATAGAATGCAAACTTTTCCCGGTACAAAAGGTTCATTACTTTGGTACAAAAAATATAGTTTAAGCCATTTGGGTATGCTCTCGTTTAACGCTTGATGCTTTGGGTATAAACGCAGAAGTTGTTTGGCAAAATATACAAATATACGGCAATCAGCTATTATTTAAAATTACACAGGTTAGGTTAAAAATGAGGCTTACAAACGTTGTTATTCGAATAATCACGAAACTTTGTAAGAACGTTATGTTAATAGGCTAGTTTACTTCTGAAAATGGCAAAGACTTCTTTGTAACAGGTCGCCTATTTATAGAAGCCCTGTATAACGGTTTTTTGGACGTAAATGTTTGATTTATTAAGGATAAAAAACATAATTAGAATTTGTTTATATTTTCTATTGCACTTTTTCTGTTTTTTGCATGAAGAATATTATTTTAAAATAAATTTCTCAGTGCAGAAATAAAAGTTTTTAAAATTTGTTTCGATCCTTTTGTTTTTTGTTCGACAAGTGAATACGAAAATGCAGTCGAGTTTTGAAATCCCAGGTTTGCCAAATGTAAGATGATTAATTGAACACTCGCAATTCACTGTGTACTACCAACTGATGATTATACTTTTGATATCAAATCGTTTTCAGCGAGTGTTATGTGGAAAAAAATTAAATTTTGAGCATTAGACAGGAGCTTTAAAACACGAAAATTATTTTTAAAAATGTTCACAATAAAAAACGAAGTAATATAATAAACAATATAATTTTCATAAATAATTAAAATTGTGTAGTTTTCATTAAAGATTTTTCCAGTTGTTATTGCTAAAATAGCTCGAATAAATCGTTTTTATTGAGATATATAAAAATTCATAATTTCTACAATTTTTGAGCCACCCAGCATTAAATATTCGCGTCTGGAGAAAGGGCTTTCAGCAGGTTGGCCCTCATTAAAAATAGATTACGATCTACGACAGCTGAAGACAGGTGAAATTAATTGCTAATAATTTGTATAGAACACGAAAAAGCTAGTTCCATCACCATAAAAGAATTCAGTGCTATGAAATTTGTTATTGATATTTCTAGACCAAAATTTGGTGACCAAAGACTCTAGCTGAGTAACTGCAATAAAAAACGTTTAACAAAAATGTATTGAATAGGATTTTAGAAATAAAAATATAATTCATATACTACAACACTACAACGTATTATGGTTAGTATTATTTTCAATATGATATTATAAGGATTCACAATCTCCCAAAGTTGAAAGCACCGCAGTTTTTTGCCACGGGCCCCAGAATTCTTCTGTGCGCCCCTGCGTATTTCCATACAACACTTACTGCTGTGCACTTGTTTAATTTAACAGGAAGTCAATTTGTCTGCTAGATAAGCAATGCTCACTAATAACAGAAGCGACTCAGCGACTGACATGTTCAATGCTTAGATTTCAATTTTTGATGAAATTGTTGATAACAAATATAGTTATCCGACTTAATTATGTAGTTTCAGGCTGCCTACTTCAAATATCAATACTTCAAGCATTAACATATGTAATATGTTGTTTGAAACTTAATTCAGTCATTTTTATTGTTATAAGACGCCCACGGTGAAATGCTTCTTAGGGGGCATAGCCGTTCAGTTGATTTTCATTCATTCAGTTTTGAGGTCAGAGTTCAACAATACCCTTAATTTATAAAAGATGTTTACAGTAACATTTAGCCATTGGGAGGCAGTTTCTAGACGTAAATTTTGGCAATTTAGTGTATGGCAATTAGAAAAACCTACGTTTTTACATTTAAATATAACAATAACAATAAAGTGAAAAACCTATTTTTTTACACTTTTATATTAAAATATAGTGCATATTATTTATTTGTTCCGATTTTCGAATAGTTTTATATATATCGGTTTTCAAAACGAACTTTTTTTTAGCTACCTTAATGCCGGTATCTCAATGTCTGGTTAAAATTATTGACAGCTATCGTTCAGCGCTTACTTATTGACGGGTTGGCATTGACCCGCCCGTATAGGTCCGATTACTGTACTGGGGCAATATGAAATGAGAGAATATGAAAAACTTTTAAATGTGTATGATGTGAGTCCTAATGTTATGTTACAAGACGCTGAGAAGTATTACGCTCACTCTCACTCCATATAGCAGATTACTATTATCATTTCATCTTTGTTATCATATTTTCATACTACTTAGTAATTACTATATCTATTATATTATATTGCATAGGCTCATATTTAATTAGAATTATTCTTTGACTTACAAAGTCAATAATTGTATTATGAATCACAACCCACAATATACACATGCATATATTATTGTAATGTGGTGCTTCAACTTATGAAAATGTCTTGCAATTTCAAACTTTTTACATCTTGATGTTCAACAAATTGATCAATAAAACTTTTTAATGTATTCGTAAAGAGAATTCCGCTGCAAAACATGCAATTTTAGTCTTGGCCGACCATAAACGTGAGCCATCAGTGATAACAGCATTTGAGTGGGAGTTAATGTGAATAGAATTGCTCTGTACGTATGTATACATAACAGTATATTATGTTATTATGTTTAACTACCTTTGAGTTTATGTAGAAACTACAGTACTTATGTTTGTGCACAAAAATACTTATTCTTAGTTGCGCATCATTATATGCAAATTCCACCAAGCAAATGCCACTATTATCAGCTTATCAAGAAAAAAAATTCGCCTCGATAAAGCACACCGCTTAAGATAATTTTTCGTGCAACTGCTAGGGCTGCCAAGAGAAAATCCAGGTCCGGTGGTAAGAATGTGTGGCCACCCTCCCCACAGAAATGTTTCCCATATTCCATGAAGTGTTGAAACGAGCTTATTACTGTATAATTCTTTAAGTATAATGTGAATAAGTAAAATAAGACGTACTCTTACTTTTGGTCTCGTAACATCTGTCATGTAATTGTTTTTTATAAAAAACTTGGTTGGATAAAAATTGTTCAGTGTTTTTTTTTAGAGAGTTGGTTTTTAAGAAGAAATAAAACGCCTATAGTTTAATGCTATGACCAAGAATTTAGCTTTATTGTAAAGATATGGGTTTGCCATTATGTTGTAAAAATCATTTCATTGATTCCCTTTGCCCATAGAGCACACCAAACAGTGACTTTTTGAGGATTTAACGGCGTCTCAACAATGGCTTGTGGGTTATCATCACTGCCAATGCCACAATTTTGTTTATTAACGTACCCATTCAACCAAAAATGAGCTTCATCGCTGAACAAAATTTTCTAGTGAAAATTCAGATTGGTGGCCATCTCGTTTTGGACTCATTCAACGAACTTTTGCAAACGTTGTACCGAGGAAAGTCGGTTCATTATGAAATGGTAAACCAAACAGAGTATAAATCAAGTAACAGCTGTCAAAATGACCAACTCCGAAAAAAGTATTGCCTCATAGAAAACCACAAGTCTAAGAAAACATCCTATTCTTGTAAAAACCGAGTGTATACCTAAAATACTTTTATGCTTTCACTGCCCGATTCTGTATTTCTCATAAAAAATGAAGTATGTACAAATATCTAAGATTGAATATTTATCAAGTTTTATGTATTCTAATCAAAAAAAGCTTTTTTGTTTTCTTAATTATACTAATTATGAAAAATGTTATTGACAAATTATAAACTTTGGAATATTTGTAAATGTTTGATAATTCACCAAAAAATATCATTTTGGTTTTTAATTAACTTTATGATGGAAACGTAACGCTTTGTTGTGGAGCTTCGCAATTGTTACACAAGCGGCACTTCCAAAATTTATAATTCACGTTATTGTTTTTTCTAAACAGGCCTTTAACAATATTTAAATCATTGGAACTTCAAAAAAAAAAATATAAATTTGTAAGCGGGTGTGGTACAATTCAAATTTTTCAACTACATATAAAAAAAATTGTCAATTTGATCTTTGAGCTAAGTTTTCGAAAAAGTTTCGGAAATGACCTCTGAACTACTTCATCGCAAATATAGAGAATCGACTGTACATATGTATGTACATATATGCGAGGGCTGAATAGGGACTACTACCCTGTAAAATGGGACATACAATTAAATTTACAAATGGGAGGAGCTTACGTGACAACGATACCATATTACTATATGTGTGATATCAAACGACGTCTCTTCGGGAATACAACAATTACCGAAATATTAAAAACACCCTCAGAATCGAACATAGAAAAGATACATCAGTTTATTACAACCTTAAAAATTGCCATTTAAACGCAAGCATTAAATTACTACATTATATCCCAACAAACATCAAAAAAATATTTCTCAAACCTTGGAGAAATTCATAGTTCTCAACTTGATATCCAACGTATTTCTCCAAATTTCTCAAACCTTGGAGAAATTCATTTTTCTCAAGTTGATATCCAACTCTTCTCATTTTTTTGGTATTTTCATATGACTATCAAAAGCAATAAAGTATGAGTATAATGAATTTACATGCATTTATTCACGGTGTGTTAAATTAAAAAGAAAGAAAATATATTTTCGATTTTTATTTCAGTACTGCTACTAAACGTTTGAGACCAATTGGGGAATCACATTTGAGATTAAGTTGAGAACTAACTTTTTGTCAACTTGAGAATCATAATTATTGCCATACAAAAAAAATGCCCTTTTTGTTGAGAACGCTATGATTCTCAACTTGAGATGCACTTGAGAAACAACGTTGGAGGTTTGAGAAATACCTTAGTTCTCAACTTAACTTCAAGTTGAGCTCAAGCCTAAATGTTTATTGGGATTTTTCATTATTTTTTTCTTGCTTGAGATATTTATGTACATACCTGCTTAGTAGATATATGTAATAGATCTTTTATTCTTATCACACTTTTGTCTTAGTTAAGCGAGCTGATGGCCTTGTAGCCATGCTCTTGTAGATACTATTAAGCTTTTAATTTATTATAAGTTTAATAAATAATAATAATAATAATAATACTATATGTGGCATTGTGTAATTCTCGCATGATGTCGTAGAAAAAGATGCGGATTATGATATTTCCTATAGGCTAAAAATAAATAAGCTCTTAAAGGACCTTCAACATAAAAAAAACAATTCAACAACACTATAGGGTCATTTCATCTCCAATCGTCCAGGCAGTTAGGGTTAGGTCTTTTTTTCCAATAAATTTTTTTTATAGTTTCTACATCGAAATCCGTGAGACAAGTATTTTTTCTTTTTGCTTGATTTTAAGTTCTTTTGCCGTTAGGAATTTTTGAAAATTGGTCTGAAAACTCGAGTTTTCTCTATTGGTGCATGTTAATTTTTTTTGAAAATTCGATAACTTTGCGAAAAAATGACCGATCTTCGAAATTTTTTTCTGTTTCTCTTTAGGTTCCTCTAAAAGTTAAATGTGTGAAACATGATATATTTTCGAAAAAAAAAATCACAAAATGATTGACCTAGCTGCCTCGACGATTTGAGATGAAATGACCCTATAGTAAAACTTAAAACGGATGAACGAATGAATCGTAAAAGCTACGAATACATGCATAAATAAGCCTATACGAGTATGTTCATGTATATGTATATGTAGGCAAGTTAATAATGTACAACAATACTTTTATATATATAAAAAACAAATGACCTGATACCTGTGAGTCCGTCTGCGTAGCATACTACTTTTCCATACATTTGCAGTAGATTTTTTACTTTAATTTTAAATTTTGATGGGGAAAAATTTGGTTTTAAGACTCTGGCTCCACCTATCGGTTAACATTTTTGTAGATATATTTATTTTCAGGAAATTGCCACAAATTTTAATCAGAGCACTAGTACTTACTTAACGGATTTGGGAAGAACTTTGATAACACGATTTTATTAACTTCACCTGTATTTATGTATGTATCTATGATACTTAGTAGCTTGACTAAGTTTCAATAGCAAAATTGTCACAAAGGAAGATTTAAAAATTTTCATATTTCATATTTTCATTCAAAGTTTAGTTACGCAACGCAGCCAACAGGCATATGAGAAAACGAATATTTTTGTACACTAATTAAGCGGATTAAATTAAAAAACTGATGTCATATTTTAAAATTTTTAGCAGAATAAATAACACTGTCCAACAGCATTTTTGAAACAGAATAGCGACCCTATAATTCTGAAAGGGTATGTTGAGTAGATTATTTTTGTAGAGCATACTTACGGTCCAGCACGTCTAAGTTTTTTTTTACAGTGGGTCAAAGTTTTCATTTTTTGGTCGAAGGGAGCATTATACTTTATGAAAAAAATGGTGTAAGTTAATGTCTGAGAGAATTCTTGTGGTCGGAGTTGTATTGTGGAATTGTATGAGGATTAATTTTTTGGAAGATCTTAACCCTCTAACTTGTCTCTTTATGGGTCAATTTGACCCTTTTTTTGATAAAATCAAAAAATATTCTTTAAAAAAGGATATTTAAGGATTAAAATATTCTACGAAAATGTTTGCGGAAAATTTCAGTGGGGGTCACCAAAGACACCATTGTTGTAAATAATGCTCTTTACCAACTTCTATAAAAAAATTATAATTTTGTTTTAATAGTGGTTTATTATAGTATGTACATATTTATTTTTTAGCTTCAGCAGTAGTATGACAATGGATTAAAGATTAAACTTAATATGCTTTCCTGTATTTAGCTTGACGTGAATGTTCCGATGTGTCGAGGTTTCTGTACAAGCCCCATACGTATTCAGCAAGCATTACACTTTGGGATTTCCCTTTGAATCTTTCTTCCAACACCTTTATATCCTGATGAAACCTTTCACCGTGTTCATTTGAAACCGCTCCAAGGTTTTTTTAAAAAAATTGAGATGAGAGTGCAGAAAATGCAGCTTTAGTGACATCTTAACGCCAATATTGTTAAAACCGATTAGCATGCTTTCAATATTTTCTGCATAGTTTGTGCTTTTGAGTTTCCAAGGAATTCTGATATAACCAGCTGCATAAAGTCAAATGCTGTCTTTTGCATGTCCGACAGATGACCATAAAATTCTTCATCTTGTAATAATTTTCTTATATCGGGTCCAACGAGCATTCCTAGAAAAGGTAATTTACATTAAATGAAATAAATTATTTATTAAAACCGTATTTTACCTTCTTTTAATTTTGCTGCAGATAATCTGGGGAAAATTGTTTGAATGCGTTTGAAAGCATTTCCTTGTGTATTTAAGCTTTTAATAAACTTTTTCACCACGCCCAACTTAATATGCAGCGGTGGAAGTATGACCTTATCTTTTGGGACAAGGGATTCATGGATTACATTTAAGTCACCAATAATATTTTCTTTATGTTCTTCGAAATATTTAATATGATAATGGCTGCTGGTAGCACGTGAATCCCATTTAAAAAGAAAGCACATATATTTTGTGTATCCTGTTTGCATTCCAGTCAATATTGCAATCATTTTGAAGTCTGCGCATACTTCCCATTTATACTTATTTATAGTATTCAATTATATTTAAGAGATTGGAAATATTTGCGTATGTTTCCTCCTTTTTTGTGGAATACGCAACCGGTATTGATGGATGCTGATTTCCATTGTGCAGTAAAACTGCTTTTAAGCTGTGTTTTGAACTATCTATAAATAGTCGCCAAGCGGAAGAGTCCAGTGGAAGCTTTAGATATTTTAGAACCTCTTCAATACTGCAACAGTATACAAGTTCTTCTGATTTTTTAAAATAACTTTCCAGATCGGCGTGTCTTTTTCTTGGCGATGTAACTTTTACATCGGCTTTTATCAAATTCCTGTTTTTCAATCTGGAACATAATATTTTAGCTTTCTCTTTTGTTAGTCCTAAATCTCTTACAAGATCTTCAAAATAAGCTTGGTCTATCAAATTAGGACATACATATGTTTAAACCATCAGGAAGCAAGTAACTTATATCTGATATGTTTTCAACCGCCGCTGTTATTTCTGTATTGGCGTATGTCATATTGGCCGAAAATGTACATATGTGTAGGCGGTTGAGGCACCGGACCACCTTCACAGCGCACTTCTGGTAAAATGACATTATTTGTTGCTTCGTATGTCATTATCGCGTAGTGCATTTGGCTTCTACCAAATTTGTAATTTACGCAGAAATAGCATGTATCTGATTTGTGATCTTCAGGTTCAATCCATATAATAGGCGCAGAAAATGGCAGCGCCTTAGTACCGCCTTTGTACCAGGTCAAAATACCACTTTCGCAAGTAGTACATACAGTTTTTGGTATCCAAGCTTCACATAAAAATCGTATTCCAAAGAAAAGAAAATATGGTTCTTCAATTGCAGGGAATATCTTTCTTCTGCTTTGATGGTGCGTAAAATGTCCACAAATAAAACAAAACCAATCTCTTAATTTGCAAACAGAATCCGCCATGCTTATTTAAGCTTTAATTGTTCTTTTTTTATATTAATTTTAGTAAAAATCACACCCGATATGTACTGCTTAGTTGCTCAATTATGCTTAATTTTATCACACCCGATTTGTAAGTCACAGCTGATTTATAAGTCACAGCTGACTAGACGCGAGAACTCAGTGTTTGGCCCGGCCGAACTTGACGACGTTTTCACCTGCTTTGTATATGTTGGCGTGTAATTTTGCCAATTAATCGTAAAGAGCTTTATTTACAACCATGGTGTCTTTGGTGAACCCCACTGAAATTTTCCGCCAAAAATTTTCGTAGAATATTTTAATCCTTAAATGTCCTTTTTTAAAGGATATTTTTTGATTTTCTCGAAAAAAAAATGGTCAAAGGACCCATAAAGAGACAAGTTAGAGGGTTAAGATCTTCCACAAAAATAATCCTCATACAATTCCACAATACAACTCTGACCATAAGAATTCTCTCAGACATTAACTTACAACATTATTTTCATATAGTATAATGCTCCCTTCGACCAAAAAATTAAAACTTTGACCCACTGTAAAAAAAAACTCAGAAGTGCTGGACCATAAGTTTGTTCTACAAAAATGATCTACTCAACATACCCTTTCAGAATTATGGGGTCGCTATTCTGTTCCATTCAAAAAGTCTTCATTTGTTGGACAATGTAATTACTAGCCTATAACCCCCGATAATCGGGTGTGCTTGACTGAATGATTTTACGTTTTCTTAATAACAACTGCATACGGGTATAATCCCTCTTTAAAAAAAAAATATAATTAAATTTATTGTGTTAGCCACGCCCACTTATAAACAAAAAACGTCTGTAGGTATCTCAATAACGATGTAAGCTATCGTCACAAAATTTGGTGAACATATTGTCCTTGATACCATTAGTATTACCGTCAATAATTTTTTAAATCGGCCCATAACCACGCCCGACTTCCTTATAACGGAAATTTTGTATTATGCAAAAACTTCGGTTTTCAGTATTTATTGGAAGAAATTAATAAAGTTTAATACTAGCTGCGATTTGAAACAAAGAAACGGGGTTTTTATGAAATTATGGGCACCGCCCATACAAAAATACATCGCGAGGTTATATGTATAAAAATCGGTTTCGCCCAAATTTAGCTTTTCTTACTTCTTAATATTTATCGCGATAACTGCGTAAACTTGTATAACCCATGAGCGAGATGTAGTAACCAATCCATGTGCAGCCTTGGGTTACTGCTAATATAGAAAGAGCTTAAGTGGAGCCATTTCGACATATTCGGTTTAAGAGTTCACTAAAATCCGCATCGTCTGTTCAGCAGGATCTGCTTATCGCTATATAATCAAACTTAAAAATTTTAACCGCCAGCATTAGGTTGTGTGTGGGTTTGGGACCCTACACTTAAAATGTCAAGTCCACTGTAATGACAAAAAAATCTCGTATAATGAACTCCCCATACGTCGACGACTCTCGCATACGAACCAAGGACTATGATTTACGTATGTATTCAATAAATACATACATATACTCGTATGACTGACATCACTGCAGTACAGGAAATGCGATGAACGAGACGTGGACGCAAAAATATGCAGCGTGCGACGTTATGTAGGATTTGTGTTTGGGTGGAGACTCCGAGACCTTGTCTCCAGGTTCATTCGCATCAAAAAACAAATCGCATCAAAGCTAAATTTAACAACATCAGCTTGATTTGTGCGCACGCCGTCGTAAAATTCAGCCTTCATGAAAGAGGCTGATCGACTTCAAAGCGGTGCGAAACAAGGTAGTAAGTAGTACCAGATTCCAATATCGAAGCATCCACCAAGCCACTCGGGTGTCCCCTGATCAAATAACTCGAAACCAAATTGATCATGTTGTGATAGACGCGAAGTTATGATCTAATCGAGCACATGTTACATCAACAAATAATATACATATGTATGGTAAATGAATATATTTTTTTTTCAAACAAAATGAAATATAATATCAATAAATTAATGGATCAGGCGCACGCATTCTGCGTCTTTCCCGGGCCCCTTGTTTCTTTCTACGGGCCTGGCCGCGGAGTTTATGATGCTTAGCTTTCTAATGTTGTATTGCTTGTCCAGGGCTGGCCACCCTACCCTTGCTTCATAAGTAAGTATTGGCCGTATGATAGTAGTTTATTTCCACAGGACTAGCTTTGGTTTTAATTTCCAGTTTTTACTGAGGATTCGTTTACTGGCATAGTAGGTTATATAGGCTTTCTCCACACGCCCCTTGAAGTTTACCTTCCCGCTAAGTAAAGGGTCTAGTATGACGCCTAAATACTTTACTTCGGAGCATTAGCTTCAGCAAAGCTCCCTCCACATCGCTTCAACTTCTTCGCTACCCACCGCTTACGCGAACAGGGCCATAAATCTTGAGAAGAACATTTCTCTCGAAAGCCCCCAAAGCCTTCTCATCGCGGATCTACATATGTATATCGTCCACGTTTCTGTGCCATATAAAAGGACGGGAATGATGAGGGATTTTTAGAGTGATATTTTCGTTCGTCGATAAAGGGCTCCGCTTTTCAATTGCCTACCAAGCCCAAAGTTGCACCTGAAGGGAAGTGTTATTCTTCGCTTGATTTGAAGGCTGACATTATAGGCGGTGTTTATGCTAGATCCAAGGTATACAAAATCCTTGACTACTTCAAAGTTGTAGCTGTCAGCAGTGACGTGGGTCCCAATAAGCGAGGATTTTTGGTATGTTGCCATAAGGTACTTTGTTTTGTCCTCGTTCACTGCAAGACCAACCTCTTTTGTCTCCTTCTAAAGACTGGGAAATGCTGCACTGACGGCCCTGTTGTTAAGGCCAACGATGTCAATATGCGGGCCCCTGATCCATCAATTTATTGATATTATATTTTTTTTATTTTGAAAAATATTAGCTTTATTTACAATATCTATATTATTTGTTGCTCGATTACATAATTAATAACTTGATAATTAACGGGTAAAGCATCCAGTAGAAACATTGATGCTGATCTGAAAAAATAAAATATACTTAATAACTATTGAAATTAAATTGTTGCAGAGCACCGAGCCCCCTTGAGAACTTCGGGCCCGGGAGGAATTGTCCCCGTGCCTGTTCGCGGCTTGCACGGCGCATAAATAGGGACATAGTGCTAACATTACGAAATGTTAAGTTAGTTAAGTCTAGAATAATTTTATACCGTATGTATATATAAATATGTGACTAAACTGAAAAACAAAATTATTATAATTATTTATTTTTAATGTGTGTATACGAGTATACGACACAATTTTATCCCAGATCGAACACTGATAATATAAAATAATTTTACAGCTCACATAAATGTGAAAGTAAATGTGTTAATCTCAAATATATGTATTTACTGATCAAAATCTTATGTACATATGTAAATTCGAAATACTTTGCTGCAATAGTGTTACTTTTATCAATAAAAAGATGTTCACTGGTAAGGTACATACATACATATGTATGTAAGTATTTCAGTTATTTAATCATTTGACGCAACAGTGCTCATACTTTGTGGCTATTTTTGAAAATGTTTGGCCATATTTCCAACGTTGAAACTATTTCTGGCAAAAATTTTTGTAACTGCGCTTTAATACATCTGTATAAACCGTTATCAATCACCGGAAATACATAGTATACATTCAACAGGTACGTACCACACATGAGAAAATCTGAGAGACAAAGCAACATGTTCCTAACGAAAGTTGTGCTAACGTGTATAATAGTATTTCTTCCTTCGTACTGCATATCATAACCGAGCTTGAATGATTTTATTGTAGGCTGTTGCATTTACAACCCTCCCTAAAATTCTACACATATGCGTATGCATATACAATCATACATACACGAAGATATTACGATACAATGAATCGAGTAGGAAGCAAATAACCGACCGAGTTCGAGACGACGATACATCATATTGCCTTGCATCGTTCCTGGCCGTTGCTTCTGTGTGGAATGTTGATGTTGCTCATTTGGTTTGGTTTGGCGACAGCGAATCTATCGCCAATGCTTTGGCGCCTTGTGATAATAACGCGAATGTTGCTGGTGTATATGCGACCCACATCAATTTCGACTCTGTCCTCTATAAAAGGCTAAGCAACGTGCGACTCTGCATCAGATTGTCGGCATAACCATTACTGTGAACAACAGCATTATCACCAGTTCTTCGTGCAACAAACGCTTACAAAGTGTGTTAAATACCTAAGTGTGTGATTCTACACTGCGGAATATCCTTTTAGTCGTGATAAATAACTTCGGTTAGTTGTGATTTAACTATATATAACTTTCCAAATAAAACTAATAAATAAATATATATTTATTTATGTATATTTAGCGTGACATTTGGCGCCAAATACAAATAAAGTTTCACAGGAGTAAATATTACTGGTAAGCTGAAAATATATATGTATGCATTCAGGATATATAATAAAGATTTCAGAAGGGTTAGCTTAAAGATTAAAACCTACATTAAAAATTCGTTGGAAATTAATTAACTTTTTTATCATAATATTCGAATGGATAGGGGCAGCGTTTTTTAATCGAATTTCCCTTGGGCAAAAGTTAATTCCTTTACTTAATTTCGTTAAAATATAATGTACGATATTTGTTTAAGCATTCTATAACAATTATAAAACGCACTAATTTTTTCAGTTCTTTTCAAGAATTTGAAAGACTAACGTATGTATGTATAAAGAGTTGCTGCTAATAAAAGCCAGGCTCAGCCAATTATATTTGTGTTGAGTAAACTTTTTTTTATAAGTAACAATGTCTTACTAGACATATTCCGAGGATGAAAACCATCGAATTTTGTAATTTGCCTGGAATATTAATATTAACAATAACTTGGCGCTTACACTATATATGTAGCTCAGTGTTTGGCCGAACTTCTCCTAATGCGATGTTTTCATCTGGAGACCTTGTTACGACTGTTATATGCTTAAACAATTTCGAAAAACTTTTATCTCTTTCTTATTCTCAATTTTTTTTCCTCCATTATTTAAAATGTGTGGAACCGATTCCATCTTAACCTTAGAACCGTCTTTCGGGTGTTGGGCTCCACAACCGAACTTTAGTGACTAATAAAAGTAAATTATTGTTCCCACCCATTATCAGAATCGAAGGGGTTTAACTTAGACCCGAATTCAGTAACTCAGTCTCATCGCAAGTCCCAAAATGAGCTAGAGGTTATTGCTTTTCCTCGCTTTCATTTTTTTTTCTTTTATTTTTATTTTAATTTAGAGACTTTATTTTGGTCTAAAATTATGGCTTTTGTCTCTATTATAAACTAATGCTCGAATTCAGTAAGCAGTCTCAGTTTTAATAGAAACAAAAGTCACAACTTTAGACCAGTTGGCATTTATTAAATTCAAAATAAAGCCTCCAATCTCAAAATAAAGTCTTAAAATTGTGAGCTGGTGATGAGCAGGTCACAAAAAATTAAAATAAAAAAAATTAAAAATTGTGAAAGCGAGGAAAAGCAATAATCTCTAGATCAATTTGGGACTTGAGATGAGACTGAGTTACAGAATTCGTGTATAAGACTTCTTAATGAATTCGGAGGTTATTGTAAATTAAATTTCATGAATAATGTGAATTTATGGTATTTTTAATATAACTTTTACTAGCAAAGAAATATATTTAAAATATACAATATCAGTGCAAACATACATATAAAAACACTTCTCCTTTTTAAGGTTTAGACAAATCGATTTTTTGTTATTACAATTTTTCATAGTATTCAACATGTGTAATATAGCGGTGCGTGCTATAACTCGATATGCCAGGGCAAGTAAAATCTTAATCATAGAAAAGTTGTTTTCTAATAGCGGTGACTATTGGACCATATATCGGAATGTTTTGATTCCTTGCCTTAGCACGGAAGCCCATCACTTTGTGAGAATTAAGTATGTTTTTTATATGTATGTATGTACTTCAATTTTGAAATATTAATCTTAAAAAAAAATTTAAGCCAAACCAGTCACGGTTCCGATTTGACTAGAAGCGAACCTAGTGAGAACATATGTATGCACATATTGTATACATATAGTTTTAGCTTTCATTAACTTTAAAAAGTTAAAAACCACACTAACTTTTTGGATTGTTTACCTTCCAATTTGTAACAACCTTAAACTTTTAATTTCACATCAAAGTTCATAGAATGAGTGTTTAAATAAGATTTGTTCGGATAACTAGATGTTGTCATGTAATTACATCGAAAAGGGAGGGAGAATCTAGCCTGAGAAGTATATTTTCGGGTCAGTTGTGTTTGCTTATACATATGTAGCTCTCATTAGGATAGATATAATGCCTGTTGTTTGTGTTTGTTTTTGCCCAACTTCGTTTGTGTTTCGAAGTGATTGGCTATTTTATGTTTGACAATGCTATTATTCCTTTATTTTGCAATGAATTTAAAAACGATGTGATGCTTACTATCAAATCACCTGCGCAAACCAATCAGTCGGTTGTATGTTGCCATTTTGTGTTTACCACTGCTCCATTGCCACTTGTGACGATTTTTATCAGAATGGAATATAATGCAATAAAATATAATCAGTTGGAGGCTATAAAACAGTTTCACGATTACATATGTATGGAGGTACATAGTTACAAATGTACATACATATGTATATGTATATGCAAGTGCATATATATTAGCATAATAAGTGGCATTAACCCTTTAACAAAAAAGCGCTACTCACAAAGTTTGCATCCAAAGTACTAGTAACAGGAAAAATGCTATCGTCCCGTTGCGAGACAGACTATGCTACTTCGCATTATAACAACAAGAGGCATGTACTGCTAAGTACATCGAGTAAAATCCTCATAATCAGGACATTTTTATTAGTATTATAAATAACGTTTGAAAGTTAATTAGAAACTTGATATCGCAAAATGTGACTACTATGTTAATATGTATGGTATATCACATAATACATATTGACGTACAAGCTAAAATTTGTCGTTGTCGATAACATACTGGCTACTCGACTGTACTCCAGTACCTACCCTAAGCTGCAGCGTTAAGAGCAACATTAATTTTGCTACTTAAATACGAGTATGACTATATACATATATTGGAGGGAATAAATTTAAACTACCGCCTATCTCTATCGAGACCAACCTTAGTAACTTGTTGCATATACATACACACACATGTACGCATGCAAATAACATAAGTATGACAAATTGAATATTCAACTTGTATTAAAATTTAAAAAAAAATATTAAATTATTGATTAGTAAGTACTAATATTTTTGGAAATTTAATGCTTATAGATTTTACGCGAATATTTTTTTGTATTTATTTACTTGGTTTTGAACAATGCTACATTGAATTGACTGCCAGCAGGTAGTCAAAATAGTTTGATTATAATGTTTGATGATACATGAACATCTTTGACTACCCCAATTTTACGTATTGATACTTGTACAAAATGGTTAAATTGTAAGACATATGTACATATGTAGATACATATGTGCCTATCTAAAATCAATTTATGTACATACATACGTTAATGTGTTTTTTTTTTCATAGTTAAGACGATTTGAACTAAATTTTTATGCTTGATTTTTCTTAAAGTCTAATTGCAAGAAATCTATGTCATACTTTCCCTTTGTTTGTTAAAATATATACAAATTACGTCGTATTGATGACAATGAAATCCGACACCTTTGCTGCGATCAAAGCAAAATAATTTAAAATCGCATTTCTAAAATTGTTGTAGTTGACGACTTCATTGCTTAAAATCGACCAAGTACCAAAATGTTTCTGTTATTTTTTAAATGCATGCTTTAAATTATTGGTCAACTTGTTGATGGCTCCATTTTGTCATTTCAACGCGAAAATTAAATATATAAAACTGTAAGAAATTGGAACTTTTTTCACATATTGTGGAGCCCTAACTTCGGGCACACATTTCGATGGCTCTATCCTGACACATATACTGTATCACAAAGATTTAGCGGCTTATGACTGAAATACCCCCAACTTCTATCAAATCGTTAAAGGGAATTCTCTGCTTCAACTTTACTGTTTAAATTGTTCTTCGTCATCAACCAACCTTTCTAAAGTATCAATGACATAAGTATGCTTAGAAAAAATCAAAAGATATGTTAATTTTTTTTCTCTCTAGAGTAAACCATTCCAGTTTAACATATCACGAGCATACGCAATATGCGTAGATGCATAAACAATTTATTGCGCTTTGCCTGCTTTTATTAATTTTGCGAATGGAAAAAAGAAATGTCGTGAGCCCGACATGCACTTTTGGCGCAAATTGACTTTATAATTTTAATTATATAAGGTATAGGAAAGCAACATAACAAATTATATAAACTTTAATGAAATTATGGTTTTTATTTTTTTTAGTTTTATGTTATTTATATGAAATATATACAGTAAAAAATTTATACGCATAAAATGCTTTTGGTTGTTTTTGACCTTTTTAAATTCATTATTTTATTTTTAAATGAGCTAACGGCCAATTTTCGTTGGAAAAATTTGAGAAAAACAACAACACCTAAGCGGTAGAAGTTATAGTACAATTTCGGAAATCACTGCATTTCCTAATCAGGCTTCTTTCTTCGCGGGTTCCGCGGGAGTCTTACCCGCGCCTCCACGCAACACTTAAGCCAGCGTTTCAACAGGCTGAGCTAAGCTTACGCTGTGTGAGCAATCGTATGTGTTAGAAGTAGCAACCCTGCAAGGCAAGTCTAAGCAGTTTCCCCTGATATTCAAAAATTTTAACCATTTCACCCACACATTTACAAATTTGTTTTTCGAACTGTCGAAAATGTTCCATATGTTAGAGCAGTAATGCCGTACTTCAATAAGAATCGTATGTGTTAGAAAAAGAAAGATTGAAAAATATAATAAATTTTTTTTATTAAAGTAGGCTATGAATAGTCCACATTTCAGCAAAAATTTTATTTCAAAAATTTATTTCAAATTTTTTATTATGCTTATGCATTAAACAATTTTATTTGGATGAACATTTGGGATGTTCGAGCGTCAATACTGCAAAGAAAAGGCGCCGGTTATTCTTAACCAATAATGAATTGAATTAATGAAAACCAGACTTTCCCATCTTTTTTAGTGTTAACGACGACTCTTATTTGCAGTGTTGCAGCAGTGATTGATGCTCGAACATCCCCATCCTTTTATGATTTGACTATTTTTTTTTTATTTAAAAGTTCAAGTTATTGTTTTTATTCAACAGTTAATATTGCTTTTATTTAATAGTTAATTCTAATAAATAATTATAAGATAATTTATTGATTACAAAAATTAGGAGTTTGTTTATTAGTGCTGAGGACTTTATGATGATAAAATTGAGGAGTTAGTTTATTAGCACTGAGAATTTCATAATGATACAAATGAGTAGTTTTAGTATTAGTTCTGATGAGTTTGTGATGACAACAATGAGTAGTTTCGTTATCAGCGCTAATATCATTATAAGCATAAAAATGATTAGTTGGCTTGTCTGTTAGAGCAAAAAAGATATATTTTCCACATATATGAAATTGTTGTAGGCAGGAAAGAGAAATAAAATCACACCGACAAGGGGAAACTACTCAGTTTTTTCCCACGCCCTGAAAAAAATGAGCACTTTTATAAGCACTTTTGAAATTATTAAAAATGATAATATGAGCCCTTATTTCATACTTTGCTGTCTTGTAGGATAAGTTTGTGTATGTAAGTATGTATGTATGTATTAGACCGGCCGCACGGTGTATGAATTTTTTTTTTTTGGAAATTTAAATTTTATTTTTTTTTTAAATGTGTATTTTTATATAAAAACAAACTTCAGCAAATTTCAGCCAAATCCAATAATGCCTAGTGGTGCCTAGTTGACCTTGAAATTTCGTATAGGTGCATTATAGGGTATTCTAGAGAAAAAACAGTTTCAACAATAGATAGTAGATATTAGAATAATGTATTTATTTGAGTGCTGTATATTAAAATACCTGCTTTACAAGGGAGCTTTTCGTGTGAGTCGGATATATGTATTTTGCGGTAATGTTCCACCACTTGCAACAGATATTGTTTGTCCTCCTCGTCATACGTGAGCGCTCTATTAAAATCTGTTATTAATTTAACCGCCCTCTCGGCTGCATCGTTGACAACGGCCAAATTTTCACAAATCCTTTTTCCATCGCAAAAATCTTGCCAAATAGAATAGAAAAATATTCCATGTTATCGGATCTGACTGCAATAAGCTCCAATCAATTTGCAATCGAGTGAAAAATTGTCTTGTTCTTGCCGATACGAAATCGCTGACATTTTTTTCAGCATTTTCTCTGACATATTTGGATCATAATATGCAATTACATCATTTATAAGTTGCAAATCTTGTCTTGGAGCGTTAACAGCTTTGACACATCCAAACCAATAAGGAACGTAAATGCGTGTTAAAAATATACAAATGTTACGAAAGCTTTTTAATTCCGAAGTTGTTAATTTAAATTGCTCACGAAACAGAAAAATTTTATAACAGTAAATTATTTTCGACATGAATCTAGCATGCGATGTTGCACCAGGTGCACGGAATCCCGAAAAACTCGGTACTTCTTCCCCAATAAAAATCAATGAAAGTTGCAATACTTCTTTATAATCTGCCCGAACGTATTCAGATTTCAATGATTCAAGACAAAATTGTTTATAGTATTCCAATTCGGCTACCGTGAATACTTTTTGTACATTTTCGTCCGACATTCCACTTTGAAAATGAATTGGGTTGACATTTGGCCAAAACTTGGAGAAGCGATTAAAAATAAGGACTTCTGGTGCAGCAGTTTTTCCAAAATTGCTTTCGAAGACAGCCCTTATAAACAACTCACTAATGTGATGACGACATGGAAGAAAAAGTAAGTTTCTGTGCAATTTTTTTTCTAATAAATATGCTGCCCCCTTATTAATTCCAGTGTTACTTGATGTTGTATCAAAAGATATTATTTCAACTAAATTGTCCATTTTCCATTTAATCAAAAAGTTATAGGTTGCATCAGCTATATTTTCACCAGAAGAGTCTTGCAATTTTGGAATTCCAAGCAATTTCTCCACATTTTCGCTGGTCACAACCAGAGCTAGTCGATCTGATTTTTCTTTGCCTTTCATTTCTGGGAGTAGTTTGCCATCTCAGTGAAGGACAAATACTTCAGGTATCTTAAATCAGGAAGATTATACCAAATATTATTTTTATAAAACAAACAACTTCACATTTTTAAGCACAACAGTATTCACAAAAATTAATATTTTAGTATTTACATTGAATCTATCCAGAATCTGTTGAGCTTGCTTGAGGCGGTAATCTCTCCGCATTGTCTGAATAGTGGTTCGATTGAGCACGTAATCATCCAATGTTATTGATGTGGAGTTGGGACTGACTTCTTGAATCTTACGCAATAACGCAGATGCAGTTGCACTAATTAAATGCATGACATCTCTAGTACTAACTTTACACTTGTCTATACTTGCGAGCATTCTATCGTCAATAAACTGGATATTACCACGAGATGGTTGACTTTGTTTTCCCACGGTTGGTTCATCCTCTGTTTGGTCATATGATAAATTCAGATCGACCACAGAATGTTCCATTTCGCTACTCTCCGTACTAGCCGAAATATCCATAGCAGATGATTGCTCTGATATTTCAAGAAAATAATAAACTTACATACAATGATAATAAAATAAAAATCTAAATTACGAAAACAAACGGTTTTCTCGCAATACGTTTCAACACGCCTTTTTTTGATGTCCGAAAGCTGTTCTTTTCGTTTTTGTTTTCGCACCATTTGGATATCTACACCAGACATACTTCCTGGTCGACCTCTTTGCCTTTGAAGTAGAAGAAAATCTCTATCCTGTTGGATCTTTATTGTTTCAAGTGCATCTGAGCTTGCAATGTCAAATATATAATTTTCAATCATATCTACGAATTCCTCTTCATTTTTCCGGTGTTTTTGATACTTGGATTTGGCATTCTTCTGCAAATGTCTCCATTTTCCGTACAGTTTATCCAAGGTTTTAGTGCAGTTTTGTTCTGACATTATCGGAATGTTGGCTCTTTTCCAAAATTCAGAAACAACAGAAACCGTGCATTTTGCGCTGCTTTTCAAAGAATTATTTTCCAAACGCATTTTATAAAAAAGAAAATGAAGAACTTGCTTCATTGACGGTAATTTGGCACCTAAAATTTCACTTTTACAGTTGCCCACCAAAAATACCTTATCATCCCCAGATCTAAGCTGGTTTTTTAATGCCATTTATAATGTTTTTTAATTAATCTCTAATTCACTTATATTCACTTCACATTCAGATGTCCACTAAGTAATGAATGAAAAAGCTTACATGACTTTGTATTTCTTTGTTGCAGCATGTTATGACTTACATATTTCTCATCATCTTGACTTGCTGTTATTTCCCGTTAGATTTGCTCGTTTGCAGCAAGTAGCAATTTTAGCAAATCTACATCGATTTGATTATGTGAATTGTAAATAATAATGTAATAAATTTAACTGTGCTAAGAAAAAAAAATTTTTCTGATACCAAACTTCAAGGTCAACTAGGCACCACTAGGCATTATTGGATTTGGCTGAAATTTGCTTAAGTTCGTTTTTATATAAAAATACACATTAAAAAAAAAAAAATTTTAATTTCCAAAAAAAAAATTGTACGGCTAGTCTAGTATGTATGCAAAATTTAAATATTTTAATATCTTTATGCGATGAGAAAAAACGTTCATGTTAACAAATTTTACTTACTTTAAATGGTCGTCAAAGAACATGTCTTACACTTTTATTTTAAACACGTGTACATTAAAAGATTTATGAAACCTACAAATAAGGAATGTATACATAAATCTGTTGTAATGCTTATATGTATGCGTGTATGTATGTATAGAAAACCTACCTCATGGTCCTTTGCCACGTGGCATTCATCTTTCTATTATGTTGAAGCATTGAAGCAGTAACGCTTTAAAACATTGTTGGTGGCGAATACGAAACCGAAACCCTGTCGAAGCTTGCAATTAAACTTTTTATCCTTTTCATAACTGCGATTCTGTATTCATTTGGCGTTCGCGCCGCTTTTGATGGTGTGGCACGACTTGCGGAAATGCATCTTGCTACTAGCATTCCCGAGAATGCAGAAGTATGGTTATGTTGCTTAATCAATTGAAGGCAATGCAGAATTAATTGATAGTTACGAAATAAATTTGTTTGGATTTTGTAAAAACCAACCGGCATTTTCATTTACTTGCTCTTATTATATTATCATCGCTAATTTTTTAATCGCTTGAATATCAAGTATACAAGATTCGTATATTTATTAATGGGTATTAAAAAACTACTTAGGTTATCCTGAATTCAGAGGCGATCTTATTATCCTTTCATTTTCACTATAAATATTACAAAGTCCAGGATACACCATATGGTCATATTAAGGTGTTTCTTTGATTTCTCTTTGTTTGTTTGCTTTTATGACCAAATATAACGCAACCTCAAAAACACCATAACAAGTGGTGCTTAAACCGAGTTAACGAAAAGTTAAATGCAACCCATAAACTCGAATTTATAGACAACGAGATTTTAATTTTAGCGAAGAAGGCAATTGTCATAACTTGTCGACATATTACTCATACGCCCCTACAAATTGCAGTCTCAGAAATCTATTGCTAGAGCTTATAAGTAATACATATGCCAAAAAGTTAGCAATTATTTAGGAAGACTCTTCAACGTTGTTCATATGTGCTAGTCATTTCCAAATGCAACCCCTTATTCATAATCGTTGTCTGCTTTCACATTGTAATTTATCTTTACTCACTATACTTACTCTGTACTTTACATTATATACTTTATTGAATAAATCTTTTTGAATGGTCTTAGCGTTGACATCGTGTGTTTTCCCTTTTCAAAGTCTAACAAGGGTTATGGTCTCAGTCCCATCGCGAAATGTGTAAAATGTTAAAAATGAATATCTGCATCGAGAAATTAGATGGCGAAAATTTTTCATCATGGTGTGTCCAGATGAGGAGCCTTTTGATCACGGCAGGCTGTTGGTAACCACCTGTCCGGATACTCCAGATGCTGAAAAGGTTGCGTTTATGAAAGCTGATGGCAAGGCATTGGCCTTAATAACTTTGAACGTTAAGACGTCAGAATTAATACATATAAAAAATTGTACAACTTCCAAATCAGCGTGGGAGAAACGCCGTGATGTATACAAAGCCAGTGGTCCAGCGAAGAAGGTGTGTCTCTTTTAAAAACTAGTGCGTTTTCAGTTTTGTCAGTCTGAAAAATTTGGAACGCAGATCAACCAGTTCTGTTCGATCGTTGAAAGTCTCCGAGAAGTGGATATTACAATTCCAGACGACTTGCTTTCCATCATGCTTTTATGCTCATTGCCTGAAGAGATGGATAACTTTGTAGTTGCAATTCAAGCTCGAGATGAGCTGCCATTACTGGACTCTCTAAAACAGTGATGGCGGTGAATTCGACAAAATATGGAGTAGGGAGAAATATAGAAGGTTATGTTAAACGTAAAAATGTCAAGTGCTACACTTGTGTAACACGAGGCCACATAAGCTCACAATGTAGGAATAAGAATAAATCGAAAATACAAGATAACAGAGTAATTTTGAGTTTGAGCCAATCGCGAAGTAACCAGAGAGACACTTTCATTTTAGACAGCGGCGCATCAAGTCATATGTGCTGCGAAAAGCTTTCCTACGTAAAATTTAGAGAATGTAACGAAGAAGTAATGCTTGCGACCGGTGAGATGATAAAAGTCCATGGTATTGGTGATGTAAAATTGCAATCAGATTATACCGAAATTACGTTAATTGATGCTTCTTATGTACAACAACTTCTCTCCAATTTTTTGTCTGTATCAAAAATTATCGAGAGTGGAAATAAAGTAGAATTCCAAGAACAAAAGGCTTCGATTATGGGCAAACAAAACAAAGTAATTTTTGAGGCATTTCTTCGTTATAATATTTACATAGCAAAAATCTAATTTAAGACGATAAATCAATTGATGCAATTACGTAAAAAATCGAATGACAAATTATATCTATGGCATCAAAGATTTGGCCATATGAATTGTGAAAGCGTTCTTAAGCTGTTTAATAAAGAAAGAAGTATATAGCAATAAACCATTGGAAATTATCCACACAGACTTGTGCGGGCCGATGAGGGTCAAATCGGAAGGTGGCTCTATGTATTTCATTAGCTTCATAGACGATTTTTCAAGATATGTTCATGTATATTTCCTAAAAAATAAATCCGATGCGGTTAGTGCGTTTAAAGATTTCGTAGCAAAGGCTGGGAATCAAACCGGTGAGAAAATAAAAATCGTGAGAAGCGACAACGGTCGCGAGTTCGCAAATGAGCAATTAAAGGGATATGTCAGCGAAAAAGGAATTATTCACCAGACTACAGCGGCATACACACAGGAGCAAAATGGAATAGCTGAAAGATTTCACCGTACTGAGGTCGAAATGGCGCGGTGCATGTTAAAGCAGTCTCAACTTCCACACAGTTTATGGTCCGAAGCGATAAATACGGCCACATATGTGCGAAACAGGTCACCGTCTAAAATTTTAAAAGACTCAGTTCCATTTGAACGTTGGTTTCGTCGCAAACCGAGTGTGTGTCATATGAAAATATTTGTCTGCAGTGCTGTTGCACTGGATAAGAGAGGTGTTCGATCAAAGCTTGCACCGAAAGGCAAATTGTTAGAATTTGTAGGTTACGCAAATGATGTTAAAGGTTATCATCTTTATAATAGCCAACACAAATCTAAAATTATATCAAGAGATGTTGTATTTTTCGAAGAGTCTTTTAGTAATAAACAAGATGTCGCTAATGTTGAACCTTCAACTTCTACCGGAGATGAGAGCGAAGCCAAAAGACAGTCCACAGACAAAACAGTTTTTTATTTTGATGATGTCACTGTGAACGATACTGAGAATGCGGAAGATACTATCACACCTGCTAACAACGATGTCGACGCTGCTGCCATTGACGTCAATAATATTAATACAGAAGCAGAAAATTGTTCTGATGGAAGCAATGCCGATACTGACTGCATTATTGTAAATGCCGATGGTCGCATTAAAAGAGGTCGACCAAAAATTGTACGAACTGGTCGTGTTGGTAGGCCAAGGAAAGAACTTACTGTTGAGCGGGAGGGAAATGTTCTCAATGATGTTTGCCGTATGTCGAATGATCCAAGAGAAGCTTTGCTGCATGAAAATGCAGAACATTGGAAGGAAGGTATGGATATAGAATTCCAGTCGCTTTTACGCAACAAAACTTGGGAGCTCGTAGACCCACCTGAAAGCAAAAACATAATTGGTTGTAAATGGGTTTTCTCCACAAAGAAAAAAATTGATGGTAGCGTGGAAAAATACAAAGCGCGTCTCGTAGTGCAAGGTTGTTTCCAAAGACAACAAATAGATTATTTTGATACTTACTCGCCAGTGGTTCGGCACTCAACCATAAGGTTAGTTTTGGCAATAGCTGTTCAACATTCACTATTAGTGAATCACATTGACATAACGTCAGCCTATTTAAATGGCAACTTAAAAGAAGAGGTCTACATGCGTCAACCAATTTTGTTTGAAAATCAAGAAAAGCCGGAGAAAGTCTGCCGCCTTATGAAATCTATTTATGGGCTTAAGCAGGCTGGTAGAGATTAGTCGGAAAAAATCAGTGAGATTTTGCTTAACATTGGCTTTAAACGGTGCAAGTCAGACTGTTGCTTGTTTTACAAGAGAACACATTTAGAAATTAACATAATTGGCGTGTATGTCGACGACTTAATTGTAGCGTGCAGTTCGAGAGAGTCTATGGGTAATATTATAAACGAACTTGGAAAGAGCGTTAATGTTGTGAACAGAGGACCCATACAGCATTAGCTCGGAATGCAGATAGAAAGAGAAGGCGATCGTGGTGAATTAGAATTCCCCAGAAATCATATATCAACAAAAGGCTCGATGAGTGGGGTATGGCAGATTGCAACAGTTCTCCTACTCCATTACCTAGCGGCTGTGTACTGCAAAAATATTGTAAGTTGACTTGCGCAGGCGAAGAAGTGAAAAGATATCAGTGCTTAATTGGTGGGCTAATTTACTTATCGACGATATCACGACCAGACATAGCGTATGCAGTTTCCAGATTGTCGTGGTTTCGCAGTCATCCACTCAGCGAGCATTTCATTGTAGCCAAACATGTTCTCCGCTATTTGAAGCAAACAAGCGACGTTGGTTTGCGCTTAATGAAAACGAATTGTTTTGTATGTTATACAGACTCTGACTGGGCGTCTGACGCTAACGATCGAAAATCTTATTCTGGCTTTGTAGTTGTTTTTGGTGGTTATCCGGTACAATGGGAAGCGAAGAAGCAAGACGTTAACGCTTTGAGCTCCATGGAAGCAGAATACATAGCCATGTGTCAATGCACAAAAGAAGTGGTATTTCTTAGACGCATTTTAAATGAAATTGCTTTTCAAAAATACGTGCAAAATCCTACAACTCTTTTCTGTGACAACCAAGGAGCCTAATTTCTTGCAAAGCGAAGCAAACATATACATAGATATAAGGTTTCATTATATCAAAGATAAACATAGATTAAAAGAAATTGATATTAAACATATTTCTACAATAAATAACTTAGCTGACGGTTTAACTAAAAGTTTAGCCAATATTAAACACGAGCAGTTTTGCAAAAATTTGTTTTTCTAATATTTTGTCAAATTTTGAAATTTTTGTAAATATTGTTTTTTTATTTTGAATTAAGATTGAGGCGGAGTTTGTTAGTCATTTCCAAATGCAACCCTAATTCATAATCGTTGTCTGCTTTCACATTGTCATTTATCTTTACGCACTATACTTACTCTGTACTTTACATTATATACTTTATTGAATAAATCTTTTTGAATGGTCTTAGCGTTGACATCGTGTGTTTTTCCTTTTCAAAGTCTAACAATATGCTTTTAGTCATGCTTTGATCTATCGTGCGTCCAAAGGTGCCTGAATATGGCAAAAGTGTTCATAATAATATCCTGTAGAATTTTTCTGGTACTCTGAGACTTTTGCACAATTGCAGTTACGGGGACGATGCATTAATGATATTTGAAATAAAAACTATGCAGTCATAATCGTGTTTTAAATATTTATACGTACTCCGTGTGTATTTTGTAAACATCTGTATAAAACCTTTTGCTTTCGTTTGAATGCATCTTTTTATACATTTTTGCGTTTATATCAAGAAATGTAATCTATTCGAAACAACGCTCATGTTTCGGTTTTGGCTTCGTCCTTCAAATATATTTAGGTTTCGATTTCGGTTTTTTATAATAAAAGATATATTAGTTTAAAAAAAATGTACCTTAAATAAATATGGTTTACTAACTTAATAATTAGGTAAGTAAAAAAAACTTCAGTAACACTAACCACTGGTAAAATATACGAAATAACCTTTCTTTCGAATTAAAGTCCACCACTAAGCAACCTTCACCGCGAAATATGAAGCTAAACTAGATTTTAATAAGATATGGAGCTTCCTGTTTTGCCAGATGCAAACTTCAACTTTATATTTGTAAATTTTACGAATGGTTAGTATTCTAGGGTTAAATAGGTGGTCCTCAATAGCCGCTGAATCGCTTGCTTCATCACGCAAGAGAGCATTGCCATGATTGCCGTTTAGAAAAAGAAAACGGTTTTAAACTGTTACGATTCCGGTTACGGTTTCGGTTTTGTTTTCAGTTCCAGTTCTTGGTTTTTACATTTTATTTCATTATTACATATAAAAGCTTGTTCAGCTCGTTCGCTCCTTCAAAGACAATACATGTATATTTGCCGTGCAGAAGCTTCTCATAAAATGCATGTCCCGTTCAGAAACGGTATATATTGTTACAAAAAGTGGATCAAAGCTCAAGGAAGTTAAATAATAACATAAAAAGTGTATTTACATTCGTTTGCTATTCTTAGATTTTCGGTGGCCTGCGGAGCTCCTAATCTAAAAAACTCCCCTCATTATCATCTTTGTATAAACGCTGCTGATGCATAGTGCATGTAATTTATTAGTTATTCATATCCAGCGCAAATGAATTAAGCTCGTTACTGAGCTGATAATTAGTATTCCTAGATTCGTATTTGCGGTCAAATTAAATGCAATAAACGGAAATTGCTTTTGGAAGCGAATATAAATACATACATACATACGAATATAAATACATACGTTTTATATGCATAACATCCCCATAGCAAAAACTTATCAAAAGCCACGCTCTATAATTTTGCACAAATTAAATATTAATATTATATATGTATGTACTTATATTATTAGCCGGTAGGGTAAGACACTTCGAGCTGTGAGTCCCACCATTTTGTAGTACAAGATAATCATGTACATACATATGTATATACGAGTATACTACAAAGAATATCAGCCGCTTGATCAAACACTGAGCTACAGATCGTAAGCGCCAAACTATTATTTTTATTTTTGAATCTTCAAAATATATATACACATGTATGTGCAAACATTAAACAGTAGTTATAAATAAAAAAAAAATATTGTGAATTTCAAAGAGTCCAACAGAAATTCGTGCAATTAATTCCCGTTAAAACAATTTTAGTAGAGCTCATATTACATTATTACAGAGAAATTGAGCGATTACTAGCATACTTATTGAAATGGCATTTTAAGAGATTTTTCACAACTCTTATTCAGGGAACCACACAACTTTCACGACTTTAATTGATTCTCGACTTGGAGAATAATCGGTAATGAATTCCATGTAAAGAATTATGTTAAGCAATATTCATAAAACTTATTCTTTGTATATGAATTTTTCATTACTTAGGGTTTTATAAGGCAATTAATACAGCTTCGTGATGAGGTACATAGAGGTATATACATACGTACATTCATATACATACATATCTATATACATATATGTTACACGTCAAATGTTTAATTGTGGGCACAATAGAACTTCAAGTCAGGGTGCAATTTCCTTATTATCCGTCTATTTAATAATATTTAGTTGTTGTATGGCTGGAAACCGTTTTTTTAATGACACAGGGGGACGACGTAATATCGGTATTTTATCTAATTATTTACAAATCTTAATGAATCCCATTAAAAAATTGGTAGTGCAAAATGTTCATTTGAACGCTTTAACATTATAATTTTAATCCGGTTTATATGAACATATGTACATACGAACTATTTTTTAAAAAATTTCAAAGATAAATGTCATACGTTTAAAACATTAGTCAATATTAATTTTATAAGCTGAATTGACTACGAGTATTTCATTTTGAGTGTTAAACGAGTGCGATTTAAAATGTACGTTTGTACATATGTATTTTATAAAACCACCAGTTTAATATTTTCTTCAATACACTTAAAAAGTTTAATGAATTATTTCCCTATGCAAACGCAAACGTTTTATTTCAATAATATTTTTAATAAGTGTTGTCATCTATTTAAAATGTTAAATTAAATTCAAATTAAGTTATGGCTATGTTAGAAAGCCCATTCAAAGTATGCAAAATTTCTGAAAAAGGAAAATTTTTATTTTAAATGAAATCAATAAGTTAAACTGAAATTACACTGTTATTATTTAGATAGTAGTAGCAGTTTTTTATATGGTTATTAAATTATATGTTAAATGTTCTATACATCAAATATCGATGAATACGTATGTATATTTTAAAATATTGTATTATGAGCTACTTCGATAAAAACTCCGTCGGAACATATATGCAGTAATATACATATGTACAAAGAGTTTCGTTAGTGATAGTGCCAAATATTCAAAAATCTCGATACCATCGATTATGTATGTGAAGAGATAACACTTGATTTCACATTTTATAGCTAGTTAAGTCAATAAAAATTTAGCAATGTCGAACAAAAACGGTCAGGGAGTGATCTTTCACTAAGGTAACCTATTTCGTTACTAGAAAAACCGCAGCACACACGACCACAAAAATATAAAAACCCAGGAAACCAGGAATGAACTGTATTTTATTACAAAAAATTACTGTCCGTAGTATCTAGAAAAAACAAACATGAAAGTATATACATATATATGTATGTACATATGTAGAAGAACAACTAAATTGAGCGGCAGCTGGTGCGTAATCTACCTTTACGAGTATATGAACGGAGAATGTTTACAGCGAAGACGCGAGAATGGAAAAACTTTTCGCTCTAATCTCCGCACGATGCAAATAAGCTCCATAGTTTTTAAAAATGCACAACAAGCACATAAAATCTTTCTTTCCTGTCCGATATCTTCCAATATTATGTAGAAGGGTATTATGTCTACTTCAATTTGGTGTAGGAAGTTTCTGCTCCAGCTTGCTTCTGATTAAGAAAATAGCTATTTTTAAAAGTCATCAAAAGCAAAAATTAATAAATATTTAACGTTTGATATAACTGGCCATCTCTTATTTTGTCTTTATTAAATATATGTCTAAATACCTTGAATATATGTTTTATATTTTTCTATTGACTTCTTAAGTTTTATAATGAACATTTAAACTATTATTATTATTTATTATAAGATATATTAATTATATCCTTTCGTACTTTAAACTATTGTAGTAATAAACAAAATTAAATTAATTTATTAACTTGCTTAAGTTCATATTAAAAATTATTACCTTATTTTATTTCACAGAGGTAAACTTCGTATAGTTTATGGCTAAGAAAATGTTGAAGTCAATGCCGGTTTTCGTGTTTTACGCCTTGCTGATGTCTTTATATATTGGTACTATCGAATCACGCCCACCAAACATCCCTGAGAATAATCAGGTAATATATACTTATATGTACATATATAAGTATAAAAGTATCAAATTTGACCTTATTCTTATAAAAGCTTACATAATTTAAGGCAAAAGCAAATCGTGCTTTGTAGTTTTATTAAAAAAAAAACATTATTCAGATTTTAGAATTGTTTTTCGTTAAGCCACATATACAAATAATTCGGCATACAAATACATACATTTCCGACCTACTAGAACTGAATATCATGAAAAAGAGACATTGACTTTTATGCCACTATTTCTAGTTATCGCTGAGGATTTTCCATTAACTCCTCTCATCTTTTCTATGCCCAGCCTTATGGATTACTAGTTTTATTGTATCAAGTTGGAATGGCTATGGAAACGGAGATTATAGAAGTATTTTGCAACGGTTAGACATATGAAAAAATGTTTTAAACATAAGTTGTAGAGAATTTACAATATTTATAATAAATATACAGTTTGTCATATAATTGTTTGCAAAATAAAAAAAAGTATACAAATTCATTTATAAATTCATATTTGCCAATAGCAAAGGCAAGTCGCTTCTCAATATTAACTGCAGACAGTAACGGCTTTTTTTTGGCTACATGCGACGAGTATTTGTGCTCTTTTAATACTTTTCGGACCGTCTCGTGGCTTACTGACTTATGGTAATCATTTTTAAAAACAGATGCCAACTGCCTTAGGCTTGTTTGCGGATTATTGTTGATTTCCTTCAAAATTCTTGATTCTTCGCGCCTACTGAGCTTTGGGGGCCTCCCTCCGGAGTGGTTTAATTCCAACCTATTTTCTTTTTCAGCGCGTTTAATAATATTATAAATTGTTCTAAGCTTAATTGAAAACATTTCTGCTAATTCCTTAGCAGTTTTTCCTTTGTGATAATGGTAATAAACCAATTGAATTAGATTTTCGTCAACTCGTTTGCCTGGCATTGCAAAAAATCACTATTTTAAACTAGATCAGCACAGTTTGAAACAAAAAGTAGAAAGAATATATGGCAGAATATTCTCAGAAGACGACGTGTTGATTTGTTTTTGAAAGTAATATCCCGTTAAGTGATTATGAATTTCTTCTCGACTTGTGTTTGCATTTTGCAAAGAATTAATTGACAGCTTGAAGTTTGTTGGTTTTGTTTATTCGTGGAATATCTTATGTTCTAGTTTTTACGTTTGTTATTTTTTTAACGTTTTCTAATATTAAATATACGTTATAATAATACTGCAAAAGAAAAATGGTAAAAATAAGTACCTGTGCTAATAAATTTCATGTCAAAGTTGATTGTGTATGTGTGTTTTCGTTTTGCAAAGAATTATTTGACAAACTGTAAAAAGCTAAAACCCATAGGAAATCGATTTTTGTGACCTTTCACCTCTGACTTTTAAAGTTTCGACATTGGTTGCATGGGTGAAGTTTGAGACAAGATTTGGGATTTCATGATGCATTATTAAGTATATATGTTAACTACACTCTGTTCACAAATTATAGCACAAACACATATTGGCAGATTTGGGCACTCTATTTTTCTTCTAATTACTTAAAATTATTTTTCAGGTAAAATATGGTTCATTCTCTAAGAAACCCCCAAAATATAATTTTTTTTATTTATTTACAAAGTGTACAATGAATGATTTAACAAAGTTTTATTAAAATTTCGAACTTTTTAAAAAAAGTGTTTAGAATTTTTTTGAGTATGCAGTTGCTTGGCTCATTTAATTTTAGTCTAAGAAAGTGTAAGTTTCAAGTGTCTACAAGTTATCACTGATTTTTGACAATTTTTTACTGGCAATTTCCTCCATACAAAGCAAATCGGCGATTAATGTTTATATGGAAGAAAATGCGAAGTAGCGTCAGTATAAAAATTGTCAAAAATCAGTGATAACTTGTAGACACTTGAAACTTACACTTTCTTAGACTAAAATTAAATGAGCCAAGCAACTGCATACTCAAAAAAATTCTAAACACTTTTTTTTTAAAAGTTCGAAATTTTAATAAAACTTTGTTAAATCATTGTACACTTTGTAAATAAATAAAAAAAATTATATTTTGGGGGTTTCTTAGAGAATGAACCATATTTTACCTGAAAAATAATTTTAAGTAATTAGAAGAAAAATAGAGTGCCCAAATCTGCCAATATGTGTTTGTGCTATAATTTGTGAACAGAGTATAGTATAATATATTGTTTAATTATAGGCTGCTTCTCAAAACGATTGAAAAGTATATATCCATTTCGAAATCAATCTTAAAGTTCATCAAAACACGTACATACATACATACCATTTTTATAACCAAAAAAAGAGCAACTTTATCGTGGTTTTCGTTTCTTTTAACAAACACACCCGGAGCGCAGCAAGAAATCAGATTTTTCCTGTCTTCCTGAACGATGTTATCCCCTTTAGAGCAAGCCAACATTCCAATTGACTTTAATACTTAATGAAATAAGCCTAAGGATGGAAACATAGTGACGCGGCGAAACCATGAAAACAAACATGTGTGTTTCAATAAGACCACACATAGTGAAGATTCACTTGTGCTCTTGGGTAAAAATGTTCTCATGCGAAGTACATAAATGACACACATTAAGGCATCATGGTCGAACGTTTGAAACATTCTAAAATACATACATAAGTATATGAGTATATGCACACACTAGGGATGTCAATTTTGGATCCCGTATCCCGAATTTCATGAAGTTTTGATTCGTAATTTTTAATTTGCCAAAAAATGTAATACGTTCTTAATCGTTGTATTATAGAAGTATACACAATAACATTAATATAACAAAGAATAACGATTTTTTGTAAATCTTGTATGTATGTATTTATTGGTATTTGTCCCTAGCACGCACATATATACATATACATATATACGGAAAAAAGAATTTTAAGAACATTTGTGTCAACCGCTGTTGCCGAGTATGCCAAAATTCGGAATGCAACTCAGCCAAGGCAAGAAAAATCACAGTAAACGTTGTTTCTAACTTGTCCAAATACTGAGCTATAAGAACAATTATAATCTTTCTTTTAAAATGAAAAAAAAAGCAATATTTAAATTTTTATATTTTCCACGTAAATATCTCAAGAACTAATAGACCTATTTTAATTAGTAATTGTTTTGTGCAAATGCGCACATCAAGACCTTTTATTTGATATATATAACAGTAGCTAATGTAGTTTAGTGAAGCTATGCGCCACTTTTCAGAATATGGATTGACTGCGTTTTATTCTTAAAATAGTACTTATACAGAAATATAAAGTATTTAATTTCGTGTTAAGTTGTTTCTTACTTGAGATGTCATTTTCTTTTTTAAACGTTTTCAATATGTGTTTAAACGATATTATTTTCAAATAAAGACTTCTTTCAACCGGCGTTTTTTTTTTTTCAAACAATTCGAAACCAGGTTTTGCAAAATAGTCAAATTAATTATTAATTTATTTTGGTTTATGCAGATATTAATAACTTACATATTTATTAATTTTAGGATCTGGAGAATTTAGACCACGAACTTGATGAAATGCGTACTAACTATTATGAACTGCCAGCACCAGCAACATATTCAGGCGTCCCACTCGACCGTTTACAAATGTTGATAGCACAATATAGACCCACGTGAGTTATTAATTTACAATTTATGTATACCATAGATCATTAAAATGGAAATTTCTGAATATATATGGTATATCCACAGATCTTACATTCGTACTCCCGGGTGGGGAAACGGAATGAATGAACTTTACCGTATGCCTGAGTCAAAACGTCAAGTGAGATATCGACAGTGCTACTTCAACCCCATCTCTTGCTTTAAGAAGTAAATTGCCGGAGGGAACTAAGGTTCAAAACATCCTTTAAATTATGAAAAATATAAGCATAAATTTTGTAAATATTTGCATATGTGCTTAAAGATCTTATAGCAATGCGCTCGTAGCTATTAATTTAAAAAGTAGCTTAAAACCAACATTTCGAACCAAAACCGCTTTACTTCGAACAACTATGTATGTATGTAACTACGCTAAACTTTATTTCTTAATGTTATCCTTATATTCATATGTATGTATGTGTATAGTAAATATTTTTAAAATGAAAAAAGTATGTCCTCTAACCTAAAGTCAACCAGTGTTGAAAAGAAATAAGTTAAGCATACATATGTATATGTACATATGTATATATGTATCTACATAAATGCTATTAAATATACATACTCGTACAATGTAAACACTTACTTGTTTTGTCACATCACAACAAAACACTATTTTTGCTTGAATACAAATAAAAACGATTAGTGTCTAAAGTTTATTTATATGATACATTCTCCGATTTTATTAAACGCGGAATGCATCTGATCCGGTAAATAAATATTATTAGATTTCGAAAAAGAATTAATTGTATAATTCACAAAAAAAAAATATGAAAAATGTTAAGCATTAAGAACTCCATTTTTTAAACTACGGCATTTGTATGTATAATATTAAAATTATTATTGTTAAATATTTAAATAAAAAAATATAAGCCCAATATACAAGTGACGAAAATTGCTCAATTTCATTCGTCCAAAATTACTTTGTCGCAGAACTAACCCATAAAATGTGTTCATCTAGTATAATATAAATATTTTCTTGGAAAATTTCCTTCAAAATGTGCTAAATATCTCTTAAGTTTTTGCATAAAGGCTATGAAAAGTAACAATCATTCGAACAATTAACCACAATATGTGTTTGTTGCAATAGCAGCAGTAATTTTCAATACATTCATTCCTTAATGTTAGACATACTGTATGTACGTAGATAAACTTTATACAATCCCTAAAAATGTATGGAAACTAAAAAATTTTATCATAAAATAGGTGTATTAACAAAACTTCTGGTAAATACTTGCACATAAAGTTAATAGAAAGAGAAAATTTGTATTTTGAAAATTTAAATTTAGTTTTTTAACTGAAATTAGTAAAAACAAGTATTTTGCATCGCATGATTGATGTTTTGTGGTTTAACCAAGCATAGAGTTTCTACTATTGTCATATATGGAAACACGCTGTGAATCAGTTTGGTTCTGTATTTCTGTCGACTGACATTGTGCGATCTGAAATTTCCGACAATTGCATTGAAATTTGAACTGCTGGAGCATTTCTTTGCATTGCGCGTAGGTTTGTTTTCGAACTTGCATTTATTGAGTTCTCTGAGAATAATCATTTACTTAAGTTCTATTATGATTTCAGTATTTTTGTCGACTGACATTGTACGATCTAAAATTTCCGACAATTGCATTGAAACTTGAACTGCTGGAGCATTTTTTTGAAATTGCGCGTAGGTTTTTTTTTTCTTTGTGCGAGAAATATATTTCTCAATTAGGAAAGATGGCAAAATTTAGCAATTTAGTAAAAATGCAGTGGAAAGCTTTAAAATATACCTTTAATCCTTTGGAATCTGATAATACTTTATAAGAAAAAGTTTCAATTGCTGAAACACACATAATTTTACCAGTTTTAAATTACAGATTTGTTAAAAATATTTGTTGTTAAATGTGGTTGGGGTGCTAAAAGATTGCATTTGAAGTGTTCCGAGGCCGTCGTCAATGAATGAGATCCATAAACTGGCTTCAGTCCTAAGATTTTTGCGGAAGGTGGTTACCAACACGGATTTGGAAAGGACTATGGATATACATTGTAATGGCCCAATCAGTATTATTTTCAAGTTTAAAAAGAAGTTTTGAAAACATTGCAGTCACGTAATCTTACTACGATGTTCTCAGCGATAGGGCTGAATATGTGAATAAGCAACTTATTTGTCTTCAGTGTAAAGATGCGCACGTGACTTTATTCTGCAATGACAGTACATGTGCTCCCGAATAAGCGTTTTAAAAATTCACAATTTATCGTGAATGCATGTGGATGAGAGTTAAGATAACAAATCATTTGATCACTTAGAATCACATAAAAAAATTTCAATCAGGTAATTGTAACATTTAATTGTATTATTTCTCAATTAAAATACAGAATTGAAAAAAACCAACCTTTCATAAAAAATATAACTGTTATAAAAAAGTAATTTTGGAATTTTTTAAATTATGGAATTTTGAAACGGGTATACATTTCCGTTGAGTTTTGAAAATGTTTTACAGATGCTCTTTCTGAATTTCCTCCACATCACTTCGAGTTTACACGTTCAAGTTGTCAGAAAATGTCTCTTTTTATTTCCACGCACTCAATATTTTATCCAACATGTTCAAGGTCCAAGCATATTCACTCATTTATCATCATGAATGTCTGTTCGAAATCTTAGATTCTCGAGGTTTACAAAGTAGTCTGAGAGTGAATGCTTTATTGAACACGTAGCAGATTTGAACTGCTTGCGGACTGATACATACGAGTACATAAGAATGTATATTAATGAGTTTTAAAGTTGAAGTGAGCAGGAATATTGAGGATGTGAGTAAAAACGACTTCATAAATATTAAATAGACAAGAAATGAATTAAGATCGGTGCAACATGTGTAACAAGTGCCTTTAAGGAAAACCAATCAATAAAAGCAGCTGGCCCAACTTTCTTCACTTGCCCAGATACATACAAACACATACATATGTACATACATGCGTACTATATGCAGCGCACTTACGCCTGTGGAGAATTTCGTATACGATTACTTAAATATTAAGCTTCTTTTAATTGGTTTCAATGTCATTAGGAGATTTCGAAAGCATGAGCATAGTCATAACTACTTCGCAATGTGAATATTATGTTATGTTGATATTATATCGATTTATATTGACGATGTACTTACACCTTAGCCTTACTATATATAAAAACATTAATGATTCATTTTTCGCATAGGTTGAACAAACTTTTAAGCTCGAAATTTATTATTATTGAAACGACAATTGTTTCAATTCCGTCGTTATGTCGGAAAGCGACTTTCTTTATATCCTCAATAATAAACAAATCGTTATGATACAGCGGTTTTATTGAAATAATGACAGTTGGCAACAACAGAGTACTAAATTATTATTTCTTTTTCTCATTTACAGCAAACTGAAGTGTCGGACTTTGTTTTACTTTTAAAGTGTGTTTGTATTTAATCCATTTAATTTAAAGTTTTCACTTATGTGCTTTTAAGTAATTTGGAAATAAATGCAAACATTTTGACATTCACAATACATGTTTCGAAATAAAAAATAACAACTTCGAGAATGAATGAGGGATGAAGAATTTTCCAGATGAAGTTCCTAAAGGGTATTGAATATATATTTATATGTATACAAATTTTCAAAAATCTATGCATGTGGTTTGTAAATTAGATCGGGACGAAAAATAATGAAAGATATCGCTTAAATATATTTTATTATAAAAGCTCTTTATTTAATTTTTAACTCCAAATTAATAATTATTTTACCCATAATTTTATATTTCATATAAAAAAATATTTTTAAAGTCTCAAGAAAATCTTTGAACACAGAACTCGACTTTCCACTATTTTCCGACCGATTTAAGGTACACATATTTTTAAGCATGTATGTATATACAGCAGTGTTGCCAAATGGATACATTTAGCCTTAAATATTGGGATATACTTCTTATTTTGGCTCGGTACAAATTTGAATAATTAGTTATGATTCACAGTTATTATTAACATGTTTCAAAAATAGATGACATTTTTTCACCCAAAAACGCCGCTTTACCGAAAAGTTGGCAACATTGTTTCGTATTAAACTGAGCAACCATTGCATGTATACATTGTTAACACAGAATTAGGTACGACAGGCAAGTATTCTTGTTATAAGTCAGGTATTTCTACTAAGAAATAACATTCATTGGTATATACCATTTTTCAGGTTTATTAAGTACAGTATTTTTTTTTTTTTTGGAGATTTAAGTTACTCTTGCGCCAATATTTATTTAATAATAAGACAAATTTTAATATATTCATTCATTATTTTTATTTTAGTTTTAAAAAAGTTAAGTTTTCTACATGCAGTCGAATTTTCAAGCTCAAACGCTTTTTTGAGCGGAAAGTTTAAAAGACAATTTTTGATACGTTGGACAATAATTGTTTGTAAATTATACAGGCCTGTTCTGCTTTTCGATTCCGACAAATTTTTTTGAATTCGGAATGTATTTATCCTTTCTTCTCGATATATGTTTAGTTTCTTCAGTTCTAAGGATCAGTATTTATTCTTTTCTTTTCGGGGAATTAGTGAGACAATACTTTAAAACCAATAAAAAATGCTGGCTTTCGATGTATAGCAATGTTATTCATTCCGCTTCCGACCACATCGAAAGGCAAAACAGGCCTGATAATTTAACCAAAATGTAATTTTCCAGAGATGGATACATTTGGATAAATTTTTTAGTTTTTGGCGGATACTATAAGGGCGAACGCTGTGGCAACACTGATGTACAGAGTACGTAATAAATATATTGCAATATTGCTAATAGGTACGATTAGTTGAGAACGAATAGTAATTTTTAAATCACACAATCCAAATATGTGCGAATTTCAAAGTGTATACATGTATCAAATTAAATTATAATGAACGCTGCGATATCATAAAACCCAAAGCAACCTGAACAGGAAAAAGTTTGTATCGAACAAATTTAATCGGAGTCAGCTACCTGTTTGCAAGCTGAGTTTGAATGCTCGTATACATTCAATGTATGCACATACATAATACATACACACATAATATATTAGAAGATATGGCTTGCGTATTTGTTTATACATGTATGTATATACATGCTTGGCAAATATTTTAGTTGAGTTTTTATTTAAATTAATAGCAAATAGCACAGTCAGTGCCGGATCCCAAGTCAAATGTTGGTGGAACTTTCAGAATACTGCACCAGTTTTGGCCGAGACCAAAAAGCTTCTCCAGTTACCACTCTTCTTTGAGAAAATACGACAATCGCGATCTAAAAGTGAGAATATGTTGGTGAGTCGAGCTCCTGTTGCATACTATGGCATTCACATTGTAACACTATCGCTGCTTTTTGAGAAAATGCCCAATCTCTGGCCATGCCTATAGCGCTGTAATCAAAATTATTTGCCATCACTTCCGTTTATTTCAGATTTTTTTGCCGTGTCGGTTAGGTTAAGTAATTTTGGATAATGTGTTATAATGCAAAAGAAATCTCAAAAATCAAGAGTAATGAATTCACTTCAAACTAAAAATTTTTTTAAATAAGCCAAAAACTAGATACTGAAAATTTACATGATGCTAAATGAAAACTTTTTTGAATTTTTATTAATTTATTTTATTCTTGCTTCTATGGTATCTTTCCATAAAATTCGAGATAAAACGGATACTTTTTGGTCTTAAAACTTAAATAAAAGCGAAGGGTCATTTTAATTTTAATATATTTTCAGAGGTTGTTATTGCGTTGGTATCTTCGCAGCAAGTAATGCTACTCGCGCAACTCTTAAACATGTGTGTAATCAACTCAGGAGAACCCGCCCTTTCCAAAAGTGTAATATTTAACTTGAGTAATTATATAATTATCATATATGTAATTTCAATATTAACTAAATAACTAAAACTTGTCAAAAAATTAGCAAACCCTGAAGGTTGAGTAAAGACAAATGACGCCTGGATATTAAAATTTTGCGAAAGTACGTTGGTCCTTGGGCCCAACATTTAAAAACACCATATTTATATTGGTTAAATCTTTAGATTTTTATATACCTGTATAAAGATTTAAATGCATAGCTGAAAAAATTTTCAAAATATTCACTTAAATTTTTTGCCAACTATTAAATATGGCAATAAGAATGCCCAAATCAAGGGATGAGTGCAAGAGTTGTTGCGTCGCCATTAGCAATTGAATAATACATTTGGTCTAGGATTGATATAGGACAGTGAAAGAGGTAGGAATCTAACCTTTTTGATATTGATGAAAACCTCTATTCATCCGTTCCCATCGAACTACTTAATTTTTCAATGAATCTACAACCACTAAGAACATTACGTATTCCCCTTTTGCCTTTTAATAGTTTCGCTTAATCATCTTTACGACTTGTACGTAGTATAATAGGTCTTAATGTATATTTTCGTAAGCTTATTAACAAACTAACGTTTCTTCTTATTTTGTGGCAGTATTTAAAGGGGGTACAAGAGGTATAACTCACATCCGCGTACTTTTCAGGCGATTGATTTATTTCAATGTGTAAATTTTTGAGCGTACATTAAAGTTTGAAATTTTGTTGTCCCTCACAATTGCAATGATAAGATTTATGATACTCGTATGTAGTTAAAAATTAAACTTTGAAGCCTTAAAATCAATTAATAAAACCGAAACCGTGTGCGTAACCGTTTAAAAAAACTGTTTGTTTTTTTCCACACCGAAACCTAAACCGTAATCGTTATTTTTTCTGAAAAAGAAAAAACCTAAACCGATTCAACCCCTTTTGTTCTTAAGACGCGGGTAATCTCCCCTGAAGATATTCAAGGAGATTTGCCATACAGATTTGTCGTCACATTCTACGCACATTCTACAGATTGACTCTGTGACTACTCCAATGTTATTTAAGAGATACTTAAGCAGGCAATGACCACTCAAAAACCCAGTGAGAGTCCCTAGTTTCCCCCGAGGCTTGCTTCTTAGTGCGTTAGCTCTTCCGGGATTTAAAACCCCCAGAAAGGCTTTCGACTGTCTTAAGTCTGGAAGAGATTTCCATATTTGTCTTCTTCTAGCCTTCGTACAATTTTCGAGAAAACAGCCCCCTTTCTAGCAAGACAGTCCGACATCTCGTTCCCTTCTATTCCCGTGAGGCCCGATACCCACCATAGGGATAGTTTATTTATATCGCCAAGAGTGTTTAATTTATCTGTGCTGTCCCAAACTAAGCTTAGGATTCACAAAGGGTGGAACTAGGCTTCTAATCGCAGCTTGACTATCGGATAGTATAGCGATGTTTTTCCCGCGCTACTTCCTGTCAATGTTGGACAGGGTGCATCTTTCAATAGCGCGTATTTCCCCTAAAAAATTCTAGGGATGTCAGGGTTACATTCCCATGATTTACCCGCAAGTCTTCTGTATATCATTAATGAGGCATTGGCTTTTTTACGATCCAGAGCTGTCTGGATAAAATCTGTCAGTTGGTATAAGGCAGTTTCCGTTGATTTGCCCGTCATATATGAATACTACAGACTTTTCAGTGCCTTGCTTGCACGCACGTTCGGTTCACCACCTTTAATGTGGGGATGTGAAGGCTAACAATATACATATATAATTTTTCCTTGGAAATGGAAAAATAAATTACCTGGATCCGAATATTAGGAGGGGTAATGCAACCCAAAATCTTTACTACGAAAATTACAGAAAGCCAACAGCCTCGATGGATAAGGAGATCCAAGAGGACTACCTGGCGAAACCACTGCGAAGAAATCAACCGCTTCCTATAGACAGTACACCGCTATAAACCTCAAACAAGGGCTCACAAAACAACTATCGGCACTGCAAAAATACCAAACGGGAGCTATAGTTAGCAACCGGAAAGGGTCTGCAGTATATTGCCCATTTTATATGCAGTAAATCATTATAATTGCATGTTGTATGAAAATGAATTGCATATGCATTCAATTGCTTTCATTCGATCAGAATGGAGTTTGAGGCGGTGATTGGTGCATGATAGAATCCTTCCATCAAATGCCTAGGAGACCTGTTGTACTCATTTTTGTGGTTGAAAACACAGCAACAGTGAGATAAATAAACGGACATACATACATATGTAGATAAGTGAACGCATGCGTAGCTAAGCACTGTTGGGTACAACTGCAAAACATGGAGGGAACAAGGTACAAACATTCAGAAAATGTAATTTACAAGGCGTACTAAAACGCGTTCAAATTGTGGGCAACTTCTTTTTCCAGCTGCTATGCCACTGGCGGGTGCTGGCGTCGCTGCAATTGCAAGAGTTCTAATACATGCCTACAGCCTTATGGTCCAGCTCCTCAATCGCTTGTTCATTTGTTTGTGCCGAAACAAGTTCAAAGCATCCGGAAGATTTTAATTTTGTGTTGCATGTTGTTTTTCACTGCGTGCTCTTGAGTGTGCTTTTTTTGCTTTACATTCTTTGTCGGATTCTTTGTGTGGCGATGTGGCATTCCTGCGGAGCCACTACCTTATTGCCGCTGCTACTGGCATTTGAAATTGTAACAACAGTGTATGAGTTTGTATGTATTGTGTCGCGTTTGTGAACATCGGTCAGTGTCTCGACCGCTGAACCGTTGTGGCAAAGCACTCTGGTTTGCCAACCAACCAATAAACAATCAACTCGGTTATCATGTATCGTGTTGTTGCTGGCAACGATTTCTTCCTTAAGCAACTCGAAAACGTAAATGTTCTTGCCTTTAGTGCTTTTAGTAGTGTCAGTTGAGGCACAAGTCGGGTTTATTTTTGTTATTGTTATAGTTTCAAAAGTTAAGAGTTTATTTTTGCCCTAGCGCAGTGTCGCTCCATGTCAGGGCAGTGATCTGTGTGCCGTGTTTGACCTGCGGTCAGGGCTAACAATGGCACAAGAATGACGCGGATGCACTTTAAATTTTGAAAATAATTTTTTCAGTTGTATTTTATATATTTTTAGAATATGACTTTTGTAAAAATTAGTAATATCAAATGAAAGAGAACCTTTTCACTTATAATTGTACTGCATATAAGCGAAATCGATTCGGTCTGTTAAGAGAAAATAAATGTTTTCCAAGATCGTGCAAAAAATATTAATAACAATACATTACGCTCGAAATTTTGTCTCAGTACCGGTTTTATTAGTTAATGGTTCAATTATCTAATTGTTATTGCTAACCACACTTAGTTGTTACCCTTATTGTTAGGTTCTTGCTATCCAAAACAATTATTTAAGTTACCCTTTTTGTTATTAATTTGTTACCTCTAACCACTTCTATTTCTTACCTTCTGGTTAACGCTTACCTTTAGCTTATGTTAACCTATAGGTTCCTAAATTTATTTATATAAAAAAATATTATTATATTATATTTTAAAATTTTTATCAAGTTACAATGTTTATTTACTAATAATTTCTTAATATAAAGTACAATATATCAACTTAAAATACTAAAGATAATAGCATACAAATTAATTAATAACAGTTAAAAATAATCTTTATTAGACCACTTAAAATGTTTCACATTTTCATTTTTAAGAAATAACAATTACATATCTACTTATATAACTTATATTTATCTATACATAGGTCCTCATATATAGGATGTGCGTTGATGCCCCAAGGAACGTCATCCTTCAACCTGCAGAAGTCCATACTGATCCGGTATTTTGCTAAAAATATAAAAAAAGGAAAAAAGTTATAAAACAAAAGTTGGGGAATTTTTCTGCAAAAAATTTTTTTTTAAAAGAAAATAACATGAACAGAAAGATAATTGATTTTCTTTCTAATAATATAAATTTAAATTTGCAATTATTGAACATTTTTGAAAAATCTACACTTTTCTTACAACTACTATATGTATGTATATGTACTGTGCAAAAATAATAAGACAATTTTAAAAATTTGGAAAGTTTCATTAAAAGTATTAATTAAATTTAAAAAATATTTATTTGATTGAAAGATAATTTATCGATCTTTCTTATAACATCGATTACTAATTGAAATTATTGAACATTTTTGAAAAATGTATACTTCTCTTACAAGTATGTAAGTGAAATGCCGTATATATACTCTGCTCATGCATTAAGGCAATTCTCAAAATTTGAAAGTTTTCATAAAAAATAAATATTAAATATTAAAAAAAATATAATGGATTGAAAGATAATTCGTCGATCTTTCTTATAACATCCACTTTTATTTCAATTATCGTAAATTTTCAAAAAAATTAATACTTGACTTACAAGTAAGTCAAATGCCGTACATGTTCTGTGCACATGCAAAAAGCACTTCTCAAAGTTTGAAAATTTGTATGAAAAATATTTATTAAATTTAAAAAAAATATTGTGCAAAAAGCACTTTTCAAAGGTTGAAAACTTTTATGAACAATATATATTAAATTATGATATGCATTTTCATTTTCAATTATCGCTTATTTTTCAAAAATCAATACTTAACTTACGACTATGCCGCATATGCGCACACAATAAGGCGATTTCCACAAAAAACGTTAATTATATAAAAAAGATGTATATTGGAGTGCAAGATAATTGACTCTTCTTACTAATGATATGCATTTATATTAAAATGAATAAACATTTTTGAAAAACCAGTAGTTCACTTAGAACTTGTGATAGTATGCCGTATATGTATACTATGCATGTAAAAAGGCAATTGTCCAAAGTTGAATATTTTAACAAAAAAATAACTAAATTGAAAAAAAATATATTTGACTAAAAGATAATTGATTTATCTTTCAAATTACATCGTTTCAATTAAAAACTATAACACATATTTAAAAAACGTATTCCTTACTTACTACTTTGGGAATTGTCGTATATGTATCCAGTACATGCACTAATACAATTCGAAAAACTTGCAGATTTAAAAATGAAATGTAATATACTAATGATAATGAAAATATAATAGACTGGAAGGTAATTTAGCATTATTTTTAATAATAACATTTTCCATTTGCAATTAACAAACATTTTTGAAAACATAAGGCTTGGCTAACAACTTCGAAAAATTTCGTGCACGTACTGTGCGCATGCGTATGTATGTAGTTTTCACAATTTTTAAAATTTTTGCACATAATGGTTCTAAATTTAAATAACAATACAACGGATAGAACATTAATAGTATATTAATATACTCTCTAATTAATATTTACATACAACTACAATTTTCTATTTGAAAAAATCAAGACAAACCACCGAATTTTTTACAAAACATTTGCATTAATTAAGCTAAATTAATATTTGTGTCGTTTTTAACTTTATTGTTGTTATGTCAGGATGGTGAAAGCTGGAACTGCATTTTAGTCTAAATCGAAAGAAAAGACAATTAGTTCTCAGTAAAATATTTGAAATTCATTTTAATTGAACCACGTACCTACTTTTATTTTACAAAGATGAATCCGCTCGACATTTCCTCCGTGCTCCGCTCTATGGTGGTGTTTACATGTGATCTGGAAAGATTGTTATTTGTAATTAATACCAGTTTTCAATATTTTTTTATGATATATACCTATGGATGGTTAACTAAAAAAAGTCCTATTATATTATCTTTTCCAACATGCACACCCACAGAAATGGTTAAAATTCAATTAGATTGCGCATGTTGGACATTTGCATCTTTGATTTCAAATTTGAACGGACATGGACACTGATGCATTCTTTGTTCCCATTCAACAAATATTTTCACTACACTTCACTAGCTCTTAAAAGTAATTCACAATGGTGCCTCTGCAGCCATCTTCTCCGGAGAAATTAATGGCGGCTTGAATGCGCAATACCTGTAAATTTCAATAAAATATACTAAATGTACGTGTCGAAATTTCTATATTCTTTTGAAATAACCTTAATTAATAAAACTGAAAATAAAAGCAACTTACCGCAAATCCAACGAAGTTTCACAACAATACAGTTTCATTACGATTCGTAAACATGGCTGAGCTGCGTAGTCTATTGCTAGCACATTCTAGCACAAGCGATTCTGGGCTCTAACATGAGCCCGGGCATGTAAAATCTAAAGTATAAAGCAGATTAATAGCGGTTGCCTTTTAGGCAGACAGTGGCAAACCTCCAAGTGCATTTCTGCCATGAAAAAGCTTCTCAAACAAAAAATCTGCCGTTCCGAGTCAGCATAAAACGACAGAAGCTGCGCCAAACACTATAAATAAATATAATAATAACATATTATAAATAGTTTGATAAATATATTGCCAAATGACCAGCTGAGAGAAATGAGTTTATTGAGCCAGATATCACTCCTAATTCAACGTTAAGCTGCCACCGCCCTCAAAGTCGTTCACCAACATCATTCGTATTTAGTGAAATTAGAATTATGAAAAATGTTTTAATACTATATTCCATTAGTATATAAAATGCATAAATTAACTTTTAAATGACTCCTAACACTAGGGTGCCTTTTGAGTATAAGCGGCATAACTCTCATCGATCAGCTGAGGAGGTTGAGCAAACATGTTGACTTCAGTTTGCTTAAAAAGTTAAAACAGAAAAATGGTGATCAACCATTGAGCCTAGCGGCACTATTTAACTATGTGCACTCTAAACATATCTATTTCGAAAATGGTCTTTTTTTATTAAACTTTCTTTTAGCCAATGCGCAGCGATAACAAACGTTAGAACCAAAAACTAAAAAGTTCACGAGATCGGCTGTGGAGTTACTGAGTTTAGTGAATTTGCCTATAAACATTAAATGAGTAGAATCAGATATGGACTCAAAAATTGAAAAGACTACATCCGCAAACACTAAAATGTTCCATGACTCTAAAGTTGTTCGGTGACGTTGATTAAAAATTTGATGTCAGTTAACGAAAATGCGCAGTAAATTTACTGCTACTGCAGTATGGTGGAAACAGTGATGTGTACGCAAGCATATGAATTTGTCTATGTATGTACGAGTATACACTTACGGATGTTATAATCGAAAAATAGCTATTTGCTTATTATTTATTTATGCATATATAAAATACTTACAATAACAGTTATTATATAAATCATAATACCGAGCCAGCACATGCTTTCCGCTCGCTATTTTCTAATATATTTTCAAAATTAATAACGCCAATACTTTTTCAAAATAAACCATCAAAGTTCTTATAATTATTTGTACCACTGTGTCACTTATCGTCACATTGTTGGGTCTGCTGGCACTTGCCACCAACTTCTTCGTTGCGAGCTGTAATTCCATCTTGTTCTTTTGCAGTCATTGGACAACGCAGACGCAACAAATAAAATTAAAGTGCAAATAAAAGCATAAAAAGGTGAAAAAGCTGCAACAGAAATCGTCCACGTAGAGGCTAACATAGGCCAAGTGAAACGATCTCGATGGCGTGCTGGCGCTGTTCTTATGGCTGCTGCTACCGCCAACGGCTTCTGCAGTTTACTTTTTGCCTTAACGATACTGCTGACGAGCTAGAGAGGCAGCCAGCCACAACTACCGCCAATGTTTCAACTTAGCTATACAGTAACAGGTCTGAACACAGCGTTTAAACTCGAAAGAGTCGCCTTGCCATAATCAAAAAGAATGATTTCAGATTTGCAATAGTTGCTTCAGCTACATCAGTGCTTGCCAGCGCTCAACTAAAAAAAGAAAATCAGTACACAAGCGCGTTGAACCAAATGTGAGCGCTTTGCGCAGCTCGCATGCGCCTTGCGACTGAAAACTCAAACACACACAAAATGTTTACATATGTATATGCATGTGTGCTTTTTCAACATAAACATTTATGCATTTGTATGCATTATGTTTTAAATATTTGTATATAAAAAGAGCTTATTTTGAATTGATATCGCTTATGAAGGATCATTGATTTCATAATTTAAAGCCATTACACTGTTTACTCTATGCAACATTAAATTTTCGTTGTCCCACAGTTCTCTAAAAAAACCAATAATCAACATTATCCATTTATTTCGTTTCTGCTTCAAATTGTTAACTTTGCGCTGATATAAATTCCAGTCAAAAATTGTTCGGTTGCGAACACAACCACACTCTGTTCACGAATTATAGCTCAAACACATATTGACGCATATGGCCGATTTATTTATCTTCCACCTTTTTAAAATTATTTTTCAAATAAAACATCGTTAACTCTCCAACAAACACCATTATATATTTTTTTTAAATTTTATAAACAATGTAAAAAACATTTAGTAAAACTTTATCAAAATTTCGGCATTTAAAAAAAATTATAATATTTTGGGGTACGCATATATGAAGATGATTCAATTTTAGCATCACAAAGTGCAAGTATCTAGTGGCTACAAATTACCACAGATTTTTGACAACTTTTTTACTGACGCTCTTTCGCGATTCCTTCCATATAAAAAATAATCGCGGTTTCTGCGATGTATGGAGGAAACTGCTAGTAAAACAAATTACAAAAATCAGTATATAGACACTTCAAACTTGCACTTTCTCCAAAAAATCTACAAACTTTTTTTAAAAAGTTCGAAATATTGATAAAATTTTGTTAAATCATTGTACATTTTGTAAATAGTTTAAAAAATTGGTGATTCTGGTTTTTCTTAGAGAATTAACCATATTTTACTTGAAAAATAATTGTAATTTATTAGTAGAAAAACAAGTATGAAGAGGCTGTTTTCGGCTATGCCGAAGTCTTCATACCTTTCATGAATGGAAGAATTTAATGGGAGCCATATGTTTTAATTATTCGATATATCGAATAGTCCTAATAATAACTAAAATTTGTGTCAAATTTCAATTATTTAGCGTATTAAACGAAGGAGTTATGGCCCATATAAAATATCTGAATTATCGGTTGTTATATTTCATTGTCGTGGCTGCTGTGGTCGAGTTGGTAGCGGTGCGTGCTATAACCGGTGAATTCGAGGTTCGAATCTTAATAATAGAAAAATATTTTTTTAATAGCGGGCACCCCTCGGCAGGCAATGGAAAAGCTCCGAGGGTATTTCTGCCATGAAAAAGCTTTTCTTTAAATACATCTCCCGTTCGGAGTCGGCACAAAACAGTGGGTCGCTCCATTTGTGGTATAACATAAAGTCGCACACCACAAATGGTAGGAGAAGCTCGGCAGAACACTGAGCTATATATATATATATATATGTATTTCTCTGATCTTAATGATTTTCACTGCTTAAATAATTCTAATAATAACTATTATTTGTGCAAATTTTCAAGACTTTAGCTGCTTAAATGGAGAGTTTTTCGTGCTAAAGCAATATCTGAACAATCGGTTCTATGGGAGCTATATGTTATATTTCTTTAAAATATATGACTTTCTCTGCAACAAATAATGGCGGACCTTCCTGCAAAATTTTAAACTTCTATATGCTTAAATAAAGGAGTTATGGAGCAAAATATAATATCTGAACAATCGGCTCCTATATACGTAATAGTCGTCCAATCTGGCCAAATGTCTAATAAATTATAAAAAGGCACTTGACTGCCAAGTTTCATTCAAATGATTCAAAAACTGAGGGACTAGTTTGCGTTCAAACAGACGGACAGACAGACGTACATGCTCATCATCCTGATCATATCGATATACTTTTTGGTGGGTCTAACTCTTATCGTTCTGGTACTTACAAACATCGGACCAAACATAATAAACAATTTCCTTGAAAGGTATAAAAAGGCTGTATTCGGCTATGCCGAAGCCTTTATACCTTTCATGAATGGAAGAATTGTATGGGAGCTGTATGTTATATTTCTCTGATATTTAAGATTTTCACTGCTAATATAATGCTAACAATAACTGATATATGTTCAAAATTTCAAACCTTTAGCTATTTTAATGGAGGGGGTAGGGTGCTAAATGCAACATCTGAAAAATCAGTTGTATGGTAGCTATATAACCGATTTATCTTTATGATTTTCGTTGCTAATATATAACAAACAATTACTGATATTTGTGCAAAATTTCAAGTCTGTAGCTGGTTTAATTAATCAGCTAGGGCTCAAAATGCAATTTTTGAACTATCGCTTGTTTGTGAGATATGTATATGTTATATTTATCCTATCTTGACGATTTCACTGTTAAAATAGTTCTAATAATAAATATTATTTGTGCAAAATGTAAAGCCCTTAATGGAAGAGTTTTAGTGCTAAATGCCATATCTGAACAATCGGTTGTATGGGAGCTATATGATATTATTCATTTGTCTGTATGATTTTCACTGCTTCCAACCTTAAGCTGCTTTAATGGAGGGGTTATGGAGCAAAATTATGTATCTGAGCAATCGGCTCCCATATACGTTATAGTCGTCCGATCTTGCCGATTTCTAAAAACGATTAATAAATTATAAAAATGTACCTGGCTGTTTAATAGCTCTAAAATTGAGGGACTAGTTTGCGTTCAAACAGCCGGACAGACAGTGGGCCGTGGCTAAATCGACTTAGCTTATCATCCTGATCATTTCGGTATACTTTTTGATGGGTCTAACTCTTATCCATCTGATACTTACAACCATCGGACATAACTTAATATAACATTTATATGAAATATATAATAAAGTGCCCAAATCTATAAAATTTGTAAAAGAGTCAAAATTTCTTAAACGGGCCACTAAAGTCGACTATTCGATTTTAGTATGTCTTTTAGCATATTTTGGTAGCTTAATAGGTTAAAAGTAATATCCTTAAACGGTTTTTGATTTTTATACCCGAGCGTACTTGTACACAAGTATATTATAACTTTGTTCGCATAACGGTTGTTTGTAACAGCAAAAAATAATCGAGATATATGCTATTGCCATATATATACTAAAATAATGAGAATGAAAAGAGGAATCGATTTAGCCCTGACTGTCTATCCGTCTGTCCGTCTGTTCGTGGTTACAATAACTTGAATAAAATTTGAGATATCTCAATTAAACATAGATTGCTCTTTGGACAGGGTAGGTTGGTATTGAAAATGGTCAAGATCGGTCAATTGTTGAAAAATGCAAAAACTCCATTTTATGTAAAAAAAATTGTATTTGCTTATAAATAATTAATTTTACAATAAACAAATAATTATTTAACTAACTTCTCGGTGTTGTAGGAGAAACTTTTTTTTACAAAAATAATAGTTAAACTATCAACTAAATGAATGGAAAATTTAGTGCTCTCTTAAAAGAAAAAATATATGAACGATTAAATATGCTGGACAGGTGGACGCGCTACGCTGAGCGCTGCGCCTGATACCGATCTTCTAAACATACGAGTACATACTTTTTCTTTCTGCAGTTTTCCAGGCTAAATAAAACTTTAAGAAATGAATGAGATTACTAAATATTTATTAACATTCAGATTTAAAAACATTCATTATAGAGCTTTTGCTATAATTTGAAATAAGTTTACACTCAAGAGAATTATCATTATACGGCTTGAACGAATGAAAAGCACGGGTTCCTTTACCGTGCGCTGTTGCGAAGAAATGCCATTCTGCTGATACATGAAAATCTTTTTCGTGAAATAATAAATTTAAAAAATTGTATCTGTTATTGTATTGAGACCCAGCTCCATCAGAAAAATAGATAACTTTTTTAACGATTTGTTCCCCAAACTTGTATTTTAAAAATTTAATCAGTTTCGAATTATATAAGTGCACTCCAGTTGCATCATAATTTTCGTACTCCAACAACACAACAAAATTGAGATTACGCAAGGCATCATTGCTTTTGTAGTAAATTACATATACTTACATGCAAGGATGCTTGATCTTTACTCCAATGTTGAGATTGTATCCCATTCTTAATATGGAATGAGTAATTCTCAGAGAAGTCAAGGGTGACCAAATATTCACCGCGTTGAAGAAAATTTTTAATGTCATTCAAATACTTACTTTCCATGCGATTTTTTGAATTTTTGTAAAAAATCATCGACATTTTCCATCCTATGGAGCAATTGGCATCTGTATAAATTTATTATACAAAAAGGAAAATTTCGCAGAATAAATTAAATACCTGTCAGTGGTAAAGGAAACTCTTTCAATGCTATGTCTTTGTAAGGACTCCTTCAAGTCGTTCAGAATTTTTTCGGTTCCTCTGCAATTTTTACAATTACCAAAAAAACAATCCGCTGTGAGTTTGGAACAAACCATAGCTTCTAAATGATTTCGGTAAGTAAATTTATAATTGAACTTTTTACGTAAAAATTCTTCTTTCTATCCTCTCATTTGTAAACAAATATTGCCGTGTATTTTACACACACAAGCTATGTGTGTACCTTTAGCACCCACTGGGATACACTGCTCAGGGCTTAAAGCTCTAAAAGCTGACACGGAAATCGTAAAATGAGGATTTTCTTTTATATACTCAGCGTGTAAATAATGGAGATTTCCCAACGGCAAACGTTTCTAAAAAAATTAGTAATTAAAATTAAATGAGTAATTTTAATAATAAACAAAAAATGAAATGTTAAAAATCATTACGAATACAATGACTAATAAAGAGTAAACATAAATTATGATAAACGAATATTAAACAATTTATAAATTAATAAAAATATTTGGCACTCTTGTATACCTGTCATTACTTTGCTGACATTGTCAGAAAGGTAAAAGTGTCTCACTTTCTCGATCAGATCCGAGCTCATACCTCGGCATATTCTTGTATCAGAGTTATTACAGTATTCCTTGTCTTTTTTTTTTAAATTTTTAGCAGAAACAACTAAACGTCTGCTCACCCCTAATTTTCTAGCTATTTTTTCCTTTCGTGTTGACGATTTGACAATATTTACAATCATGGGATTTATCTTTTTTATCTTCTTTTAAAGCATCTGATAGTTCTAATTATTCTTCATCTTCATCACTTTGCATATTAAAGTTGTGTACATATTGCCCTTGTTTATTTACATCTTCAAATAGAGTCGCATCTTTCATTTTATACAATCGTCGTTTACAGGAAGCACAAACGAATGAACCTTGTATACCACTAAATCTTTTATTACAATTTTCCGACAATAAATGGAATCTGTTTCTTACACAATTATGGTTTTTTTTTTTTGGAAATTATTACAACACTTACTATGTGGTGGCACCATGATAACAATAAAACAATTACTGGAAGCAAAATGACAAAAGCGGGCAACGCGTGTTATTTGTGAATGATTGTCATTTGTTTTTGCGTCTACTAAGATGAATATAAAAGTTTTAAATATACATTTTTTTGTTTGGTAAAAGCGCACTAAATTTTTTTTGTGCATTCATTTAGTTGATAGTTTAACGAATATTTTTGTAAAAAAAAAACTTCTTCAACAACACCGAGAAGTTAGTTAAATTATTATTTGTTTATTGTAAAATTAATTATTTATAAACAAATACATTTTTGTTTACGTAAACTATTTCTTTTTCTATTCCTCTACTATTTTTATAATATACAATCCAATTTTCATTGAAATTCCGCAATTATCCGCAGATGTGTTGTATTTAAAAAAAAAACTACCCAAAATTTTCAATCGCTCATAAATTAAAAAAAAAAAGAATTAAAAACCCGTTTAAGGGTATTACTTTTAACCAATAGTATACCCATAAGCTACCAAAATAAACTAAAAGACATACTAAAATCGAGTAGTCGATTTTTAGTGGCCCGTTTAAGAAATGTTTACTTAAAATATTAATAATTTGGCGCTTACATTATATAGCTCAGTGTTTGGCCGAGATGTTCCTACTATATTTAGTATGCGTCTGTTTTGTGCCGACTCCGAACGGGACAGATATTTTGCCTATTTTCGTTGAGGCAAACGAAGATCAATAACAAATTATGTATACTTTTTTTTAAAACTACTTTGTTGTTTCGAAGCGGAACTGATTTCAGGTGAAACTCTCAATATGAATTCACTGCGGGCGAATAATGGCGCCGAGGTATGTAAACTCTTTATCATTAGAGAGGTTTTTTTCTGATATTAATTGGCCATCGGCAGGCAATATCAAGCATCCGAGTGTATTTCTGAAAATGCTTCTCATGTACATCTGTTGTCGGAGTCGGTCTATAGGTCCCTCCATTTGTGGTACAACATAAATACGCACACCACAAATAGTAGGAGAAACAAACGGTCGAACATTGGGCTAAAAGCGTTTTTGTGAATAGCCGATATCATACCGTTTAGTGTAATGTTTAAACCGAAGCTTAGTTTGGTTAGTTTTCGCTCTCTAGAATGATTAGTTGAAATTCTCTCCCAGACTCCAAGACAATTGTGGGGTGCTTTAATTTTCGGTCAGAATGTATGAATGTGCATGCATACATACATACATGTGAGTAAACGATATTTCGTCAAGTCTATTAAGCTTTATATTAAACATATATGTACATATGTATGTATTTAATTAGTAGAAAAAGAGTAAATTTTATCAGAAACTCTATTAAATAACTGGTTCTTATTTTAAGGACAGTTTACGCAAAGTTATATAAAAAATAAGATGTGAGCAATATGATTAGTGTGAATTAATGGAAGGAACGGAAATATTATATAATTTATTTAGGGCTTCATTTTAAAATTAGCAGAATATAAATTTAACTCGATATTGAACAAGTAAACAACCTTGTGAAAATATAGCTCAGCAATTGTAAGTCTGGCCGCTGTGGTCGAGTTGGTAGCGGTGCGTGCTATAACTCGATATGCCGATAAGTGCGAGGTTCGAATCTCAGTCAGGGCAAGCAAAATCTTAATCCTAGAAAAAGTTTTTTCTAATAGCGGTAACCTCTCGGCAGGCAATGGCAAACCTTCGAGGGTATTTCTGCCATGAAAAAGCTTCTCATTAAATGTATCTGCCGTTCGGAGTCGGCACAAAACAGTAGGTCCCTCCATATGTGATATAATATAAAGACGCACACCACAAATGGTAGGAGAAGCTCGGCCAAACACTGAGCTATATAGTGTAAGCGCCAAAATTATATTTATATTATATAATTGTAAGTCTGAAATCGAATTAAAATACTTAGAACGTTGCCAGGTTCAGTATTGATAGCTACTTTTATTAAAAAGAAATTGATTTATTTTGCCAAGCGAAGCGAATCGATGGAGTAGAATTTGACATTCAGACAAATGGTAATCAAACGTCAACTGGTGACAGAACAACAATAAGTTTAGCTTAGTTTAGTATACATACGCAATTTTTGTAAGAGTCATTGAACGATGACTGAAATGTGCTTATTTATTTACGCCCATGAATGCAATAAGGGTATTCGCTCTTTTGTGTATTCAGTGTGTTAAGTGTAAGTGTAATTGGATGAACGTGAGCACCCCTTGTTCTCATACGGGTATTATAATCATCTGAGAAACACACAATGTAATAAATTTATTCAATTAATGTTCGAATATACATTGGATGAAATTTATTATTTGCTAGTTTGGCAAGTGTGTGTATGATTTTGTAGATTTGGATGATGTATTTATATCCCTATTGTATGTGTAAGTTCACAAATTTTTAATGTTATATTCAAAAGCTTGATTAAAATTCGTGTGTACATACATACATACATACATACATATGTATACACAAAAGCTAAAAATGTTCTATGTTACTGAAAAAGTAAAAAACAGTCTAAAAAATCAAAACCATTAGATGAGCTTTGAAAAGAATGGCATTATTCCGTTGTTCATGATACTAACTCTTAATATTTTTTTTAAAAGATTTATTTTAAAATATCCTATTCAGATCTGTGAAAAGGGATATTCGGGATCTGTTGTATTTGCCATTGTATTTTGTATTCGTGGTTTCTGTGTTTTTTTTAGCAAATGTACATAGTAAAAATTCAACAATAAAATATACGTTCCGCTTCAAATACAACAGTGTAAGCAAATACAATGGTTGGACCCTGCTGTAAATGTGGTTTTTCTTTTGTATATTTTTTTACAGCTGATCGCAACAAAAAAGATTAACTGTTGAACGTGTAAGTTTTTATCTACAAAAACGTTAGTAGAATAATAGATATTTAATTATGTGTATTAAATTTCATCGTTGGTCTCAGCATTTGATTTTCACAATTATCAGTAATAAAATCTAATATTTTCGTTTTTTCGCGGCACTATTGTTTATTTGTTTGTGGCAAATACATACATACATACACGTATATACTCGTAATCAGCCTTTCAGGAAATTTTACAATGACACGAAGACAAATATTACAACAAGTTATGCTCGCGATTTACACGAAGACAAATATTACATCAAGTTATTCTCGCGATTTACTTGTGCAAATCCGAGTTCGTTATAAAAATAGTAAACATTACCACGATTACAACAGATCCCGAATACACCTATTGGTGTCCCCTGATACGGTATTGTTGCCAGCTCAAACTGAGTTCAGGGGACCAATTCAGTAGAAGCGAAAGAGAGTTTCGTATTATATTACCTATGACATATGTATGTATGTCCAAATTCAGCAGCAGCGACCAAAAGCCCAGCAACAAGCGATGCAAACCCTGCAACAAAGCACCAGCAGAGACGGCAAAATGCCAATAGCAAGGTGGCAGGAAACAGCTGACAAACACGAACTACTCATTTAACTCCATATACTCAGTGGCTTTAGTTTACAAAATAAGCACACTATTTATTTAAAACAGATGACAAACACGAACTACTCATTTAACTCCATATACTCAGTGGCTTTAGTTTACAAAATAAGCACACTATTTATTTAAAATAGCAATAAAGCGCGAGAACTAACTTTTCGACTCCATTCTTTTGAGTATACAGTTGTTGTATACATATTTTATTAGCAAAAAATGTATTTAGGTATATTTGACATAAAGCATTGGCTTTTAAATTCACTCTTCACTGGCAAAAATATTTATGTATACATATATCTCAATAAAACTAATTAGGATCTTCGGATGTGCATGTTGTTTTTGTTACGCATGGATTCCTGCATACCAAGTAAGAATATTTCGGAACGAATTGCGAATTAAGAAAATTGGTGTTATATCACAGAAAACGTTTTTGCTTCCTTCAAAGCACGCGAGAGATGCTTGTGGCATTGTCACTGAAATTCCTAATCAAACCATTTTGTCTTCTTGAATTGCGTTCTGGACCACCTTCGCAGTGATCCCTGCTCCTGGGTCCACATTTGACTTTCACTTTTATGTTTAAGGTCAGAACAGGCTATGGCTTAAGTGTGTGAGCTAGTTAAAGTAGGAATTTACCATGTGTACCAATTCGCCAGTAGTATTTGGTTAATAGATACTGGATGTGGTAGGTTATTTTCAAAAGCACTCTGATAGAGATTATAGTCGGTATTGTATAGGAATCTATGAACCTTCGGAGTGGCCGTAGAATAATCCAGAATTGGTTCAATATACCTGTGCTCTGTAACTTAATTGCATAAAACTTCGTTTATAGTTAAAATGTAATTGAAAAAAGACTCACCCCATTCCATTGAACTTTATAATGATTGCCGCATAATTGGAGACTTGTTGCCTGTTTGCAACTGTGCTGCTGATACTGCGCTGTAATATATAGGACGGGCATAATGAGAGACTTATAGCGCAGTTACCCACCGACGTGGAGACGGCCAAACGTGTAGCTGACATGACCTATCTTATGGGAGCGCCTCGTAAATGAAAACTCACCACCGGAGAAGTTACGTAGGAAATCCAAGCGAATTTGATTTTTTCCGTAGAAACGTATCAGCTGATTGTTCTCTCTCTCATCTTTCTCGTACAAGGCTGCCACCGCGTACTTTTTGAAATCATTAAAAAGTTAGTTTACAAATACTTGAAATATTCTTAAATTATTAGAAAAATACCACTGAATATAGCAGAGCATTTCGATTAGATCATTTACATTATAGAAATGTTAACTAAAATTTTAATTTTATGCAAAAACATATGTATATATAAATCAAAGGCAACATTGTATAAAAGTGAGCGAACAAAACAAAATAACCAAAATATTAAATATTATAAAGATAAGGGGTTGCCTCCTCCTATAGTGGTAACACAGGTAAACCCCAGGCGTGTTTTTTCAATCAAAAAAGATTTAAATGCATTTCTCTGTTCAAATTACAGCACAGCAGATTTAACAGTGGTGAAAGTAGAGTCCGGGAAGCATCGGAACCTATATCTGGTGTCTGCCTACATGGCATATGACAGGGATGTTCCTCTAGACGAATTGAAGCGCTTCATCGCACAAAACCAAACGAACATCATAATAGGAAGCGACGCTAACAGTTCAGAAAGGTTCTCGGGATGGGAAGAGGTGTTGGATATAACGTTATCGACAGATGGTGTAATCGTAGATGACTGAAGGGTGTCAGACAAAGCATCGACGTTAGATCACTGTTTGATACTCTTCAGCATACGCGGCGAATCTCGCACCCCTTCTCTATTTCGGAGCCCTCGAAGAACGAATTGAGTTAGATTCAATAATATCACGTCGAAAAGTTTAGGAAGCGGTAAAATCAAAAAGATTATAACTTCAAACGAACTAGACGAAACAGTTGGTAGGATAAAGAAATCTATCAAAATAGCCTTTAAGAAGTCCACCCCTTTCAGGAAAAATCTCCACCTTGGTGGTCTGGAGAACTTAGGGAACTCAGGGCTAAAGTCAGGAAAACATTCAACGAGTATGGCAGCCATACAAGGACTCATTAAAACAATACAAGAAAGCAGTAAGGAAAGCCAAGTCAGAATCCTGGCAGTCATTCTGTTCATCTGTAGAAACATGCAAGGAGTCCGCCAGACTGAGCAAAATTCTGTCAAAAGAGCACTCAAATCCAAGCTTTGTCAGGAAGCAGGATGGAGTGTGGACAGATAATGCCAGGGATTCATTGGAAGCCCTTACTAACACCCATTTTCCAGGGTGCGGCCAGAGACCAACAATATGGACTCAAACCAATCTTCCGGAACCCTCCGAGATGGAACTGGAAACTATTATAGACATGTTTGCCAAATTCTTCAGGTCAAATTACTCCATTACTTTGCCTCTGAGCAAACCTTATCCATATAAACTTTGTCCCTTAACCTCTGCTTTTATTCCGCAAATATCTTCTGAGGAAGTATTTTATTGTTTGAGTAACTTAAAAGAATCTTTTAAGGCTGGCCCCGATTTGATCCCGACGTGGTTCCTCAAAAACTGTGCTAAACATATTTATGAGCCCTTAACTAATTTATTTAATCTTTCTCTTAGGCTTGGGGTTTTCCCTTCAGCTTGGAAAGAATCATTCATTTTACCCCTTCATAAGACCGGGAGTAGGTCCTCTATAGAAAATTATCGCGGTATAGCTAAGATTTCTGCTATTCCTAAACTATTTGAGGCAATCGTTGTTGACCATTTAACGCATTCATTATCCTCTACAATTTCTAGCACTCAACACGGGTTCTCTAAGGGTAAATCTACCGTTACAAACTTGCTCGAGTTCACAACTCATGTTTCAAATGGATTCAGAGAATTTATGCACACTGATGTTATATACACCGATTTTAGTAAAGCATTCGACAGAGTAAGTCACGCTTTACTGATTCATAAACTCGATCTCCTTGGTTTTCAACCTAATCTCCTTCATTGGATATCTTCTTACCTCATGGACAGAACACAACGAGTTCTTTTTAAAAATAGTTCCTCAAACATTATTCATGTATCTTCAGGGGTCCCGCAAGGAAGTCACCTTGGTCCGATTCTGTTTTTACTTTTTATAAATGACATACCTTCTGTAATTAACTATTCAAAAATTTTATTGTATGCTGATGATGTAAAACTTTTTAGATCGTATCATTCTGTTGAGGAAAGGTCCTTACTACAGGCGGATTTAAATAGCATGACTAACTGGTGTGAAGTAAATAACATGCCGCTAAACCTTAAAAAATGTAAGGTAATGTGCTTTTCTCGAAGGGCACTTCAACCGGCTTCTTATGACATATGTAACCATAACCTCGAACAAGTGTTTAACTTTGTTGATCTTGGAATTACAATGGATCCGAAACTTAATTTTAATCTTCACATTAATGTTACAGTTAACAAAGCCAAGGGTGTTTTTGCATTTGTAAAACGATGGTCAAAAGAATTCAATGACCCATACATTACGAAGGCTCTATTCACAATGTTAGTGAGGCCAATACTGGAATATGGATCTGTTGTTTGGCACCCGCGCTATCAAGTTCATTCCGACCGAATAGAGTCAATTCAAAAACAATTTCTGCTTTTTGCTTTAAGAAATTTTCGTTGGGATTCTCAGTACAACCTGCCCCCATATATAAGTCGTTTAAAACTCATTAATCTTCCTACACTTGCTAGTCGTAGAGAAATGCTAGGCGTAGTATTTTTAGTGAAGTTACTGACAGGTTTGATCTATAGCCCATCTCTTCTTGGTGAAATAAAACTAAACGTTCCCTCCCGAATTTCAAGACATTTCCGGCCTCTTTTTCTGAAGCCATGTAAAAGTAATTTTGAGTTAAATGAGCCACTGCGTAGTTTGTGTCAGGATTTTAACACTCACTCCGGTTCTTTTGATATTTCAGACTCACTTTTTTACATAAAGAAAACTATACTCAATGCTCTCAATAATTGATACAAACATACTTATATATTACTACTCGATCAGCTGATGAGCATTTGTTCTGTAGCTGAACAGTTTTAGATCTCGACACTTAACAAACTTCTGCCTTTCATGACTCGGCGCAGCATATGTATATGAAAAAAAAAATTTTTTTTTATATATCCGTGCGTCATACGGATGCGCCCCTCGCGTCGGTCGGGCGGGTATGGAGGGAAAAAAACCGTTGGGATTATTATTATTATTATTCAGAGCTAAAATAAAGTTCGTAATTAACAATTTACAACCCTACAAATCCCCCTTGGGGAACCTATGATCATTTGGCTGGATCAGGTCTTTAAAGCCAGCATTCGACTATCACATGTTCCTCAAAGCTGGAAAAGAGTCAAAGTTGTTTTCATTCCGAAGACAGGTAGAAGAACCCACGATGAAGCAAGAGACTTTAGGCCAATAAGTCTAACATCTTTTCTACTTAAAGCACTAGAGAGATTGCTGGACATACATATCAGATCCATCATACAAGGATCAAAGCTATCGACAGCCCAACATGCGTATATTAAGGGCAGGTCAACAGAAACTGTTCTACACGAAGTGGTGGGCGTCATAGAAAAATCAATTAACTTCAAAGAATTTACTCTAGCTGCATTCCTAGATATAGAGGGGGCTTTCAACAATATAAAGGTCGAGTCAAGACATATTATAGCAACCAGTGGGTGATCCCGCTATGCGAACAGAGGCACCCGGCAAGGGGGGGTTCTGTCCCTATTACTTTGGGTAGTGGCTATGAACGATAATCTACTGAAGCTCAATAGCGATGGAGTGAAAGTAATTGCATACGCAGACGATGTCGTAGTGGCAGTATCTGGTCTTTTTCCCACCACGATGAGCGAAATTCTCGAGGGAGCTCTGCGGAGACTCCAAAAATGAGCCTCACAAAGCGGGCTGGGTATCAACGCAGACAAGATAGAGCTAATGCTGTTCACTAAAAGAACTAAAATAGCACGGTTTAAACTTCCTTCTCTTAACGGAACTCCTCTGACTCTATCCTCTGAAGCAAAGTAACGTTGTGCGAAATCGATCCATGGTTGCTCGAATTGCCGACTCTGCTGGGCGATTATGTCGACCGAATATTGGATGCAGCGCGAGATGCGTCGCGCGAACCGAACCATTATTTTGGTAATAAATTTGTACGTTTAGCAAACGTTGTTCCGGAGCAGGGACGGATCCAGATCCATTTATTTTCAACTTTTTACGATATTTTACATATTATGAGATATTTCATTATAATCAATAATAATATTGGGTAAAATGTTGAATGCATTTTTATAAAGCCATCGTTAGGCTATGATTATATCCTTTGAATCTGTAGAATCATAAAACGTCAGGGATTTAAAGTGCTTTATCGATTCTTCTCTTTTTCTTTGACAAAATATCTAACATTTGGTCACTAGTACCCTCAATGTCTCGATGAATATTTAGCAGCGCAGATACGTCCTCAATCTCCGTAAAGTAGAAAAGGACCATTCACTCGGAGCCACCGTGACTAGCAACGTGGCACTGATTTGATAAAATCGGTAAATGTTTTTGTAAAATTGCAAATTACGAAGGCGGTTTGATAAGTCATTAACTTTTTGAATAAAATATACTTTTTCGGCAAAAAACATTATCTTTATCAACATAATTTCCTTTTAACTCTTTACACTTAGTCCAGCTTTTTTCCAATTATTTTATTTTGACCCAAACCTCTTACCACACAGCCATTTCTTCAGGTTTGTAAATAGAAAACAGTAGCATGGATTTTCGCCATGGTGACAACACAGGTGTACATTCGCGCTTTTTTGGCACGGATAGCTTTTTCATATCCAAATATTCGTGTAAAATGGGATGTGGCTTCTAAGTTGAGATGCCTACAACCTCAGCCACCTCACGCACTTTCATTCTCCAGTCATCAAATATCAAATTCCATGGATTTTATCTACGAATTTTTTATAACGACTATAATAGACGCCAGTTAAGGGCCTTTAGAATAGCGATATTTATATTTAATTTAATTCATTTATATGCACCACTCAATTAAAGTTAATCAAATATAATTAAAAAATAGTATTGTAGTTATTTGTCTTGAACTGAGAATTTAGAAACAAAATCAATTAAGATCAATTTGAATAAGGCAATCCATTTGTATTCCAGTTACTGGGTAATAATTTTTAATGTTTTTTTCTAGTGTGAGTTTTTGTGTGTGCTATGAATTTGAAAACACGGTTGATATTTTCTGAGACCACCGATATTTTAGGGGGAAGGGGGTTGTTGGGTCCAGACCACCAGGACCCCTCCCCTGTATCCGTCCCTGTTCCGGAGTAAGTCTGTTCATTATAAGTATAATAAATCAAGTAATAGCTGTCAAAAAGACCAACTCCAAAAAAAGTAAAGCCGCATTGAAAACCACACGTCTAATAAAACACCTTTTACAAACACCTCTACTTTTTCAAAAATATGTATAACTGTCAACAGTGATGTTAGATACCAGCCGTGAATGTGCTGACTGTCTATTAGATGGCGGGAGATACTTCGTCTTGTACTCGTTCACCTCAGGACCCATTCGTTTCGCTTCTCTATCCAGTTTGGAGAACTAACTGCGCGGTTGTTAAGACCGATGATGTAATGTCGTCGGCGTATGCCAGCAGTTGCACACTCTTATAAAAGATGGTGCCTGACCGATTTAGTTCTGCGGCTCGTATTAGTTTCGCGGGGATATCAAATTCAGACATTGCGGCATATAGGCAACTTATTTTTGTGTTGTCAAGCATAAATGCGCCTTGCAACTGCAAGAGAATTAACCTTCTTCCCTAAATTTTTCATGTGTCGGTTACGTTATTTTGGCTGTTGAGGCTCGATATGTATGTATGAATAATTAAGTTTTTTCCTGACAGCTAACGATATTTTTCAAGGCAACTATCCTTTGCGTACCACAAACATATGTACATACATCTTCCGCGAATGTTTTTTTGTTTTATGCGTCCCCTACAGTCAAACATGAATGCGAACAACAGAAATGAACCTTCGTGAACGGTTTGATGCAACTCTTAACTACCTTTATGAACGCACGATGTTTGACTCTCCTTCATATATGTATGTATGTATGCAAACGTGAACGAACTGGATTTGGTTTTTGTTCAGGTTCACGTTCTCGAACAAGAACGACACAGAAAATTTTTAGACGTTCAAGTTCGCGCACGAAGATGGGTGAATGATTGCAAAGCCTGCTTTATATTACTTTTTGTACGCAGCTTGCTACCTAATCGGAGAGCATGTTGGGCGGAAGATAAATATTACACTGATTGCTGATTATTGAATCATTTAATTTACTGATTATTTCATTTCTGTAAAGCTGCATCCTATCTTTGAATACGTAGCTCTAAGTAATTTTATGTTATACAAAAAAATTCTTCTCTCTTTGAAGACACTTCCGCACTACCAGCTATAGCATTTACACATATGTACATACATAAATATTTACCTGCAATAGTGATAATAAGAGAAATGGCATGTGTTACTTTGAATACACTGTACGTATGTATGTATGTATGTATGTAACCACAATTGACATATATTTTGAAATTTAACTACAAGTTCATGCTTTCAGTATGCACGTAGTACTTCTTATGAAAACGAAGTGAAGATATAAAAACCATTTTTAACCTTTTTTTTAATTTAAAAAGTATAATAATTACTGTGTTGTGCAGTGTAGTTGAGCGAATACTTTAATACATATCTACTTAAGTATGTATATATAAGACCTCCAACATTTTGAAGCACACTCTCCTCAATCACACTCTCTTAAATTGGTTTTCTATATTTGTAAGAGGTTAGAAGAGTGTTAATTAAAAAATTTCGATTCTTCTCCAATTGATAGAGAGGCAGACATTTCGAACATTATTTTATTCATTGATATCGACAACAGCAGCCAAAAGCCTTGGAAAGGGGGACGATTCAGTGATCAATTCTACAACAGGGAGCTCGGGAGTTTCTCCCGCCAGTTTTTGACAATCAGTTGTTTTTGCAACGCTTTCGCGTGTAGATCGATGTTTATTTGGAGCGCGCAAAAGAGGTAAAGCAAATGAGCCAAAAGTTAAGCGAGCAATGAATGAAAACGTACATACATACATACGTATACACAAACATTCGGACAACCACAAAAGTACTACGTACAATAAGTTATGGGGGCAGAATATGTCAAGTCGTGTCAATCAATTGCTCAAACTAACTAATGTTATGGTGAGTGGGGCTGGGCTATTTGAATTTCGTCGGATGTTAAAGCAGTTGGAATAAGATACATAAAAGTAAGCAAACGTTAGAGATCCAGATTAAGTTGTGTAAAAAAAAATTAGAAATAAACTTTGCCTGTAAAAAAAAAAATTAAATGAAATCGCAAAAACACACATATGTATGTATGTATGTACATTCATAGATAAACATGTATGTATGTATGTGTGTATGTACATACATATGTATGTAGCCAAGCAAAAAAATAATGATATTCTAAAAAAGTGGCATTTCTCAATTATTAAGAAAAGTGGATTGAACTGGTAATAATCACCAAAGAAAATTTTAAGTCAAATTAAAAAACAACAAAAACTAGTGCAGCTTATTTAAAACTAATTCCAACTTTGGAGGATAAGTGAAAATTCGGGGACATAAGAACCTTAAAAGGAGAAGTAAGTATACAAAACTCATATACATATGTATATAAATTTTTATGTTTATTGTATATGTAGATACCTACATACATACATATTTATATTTGTAATTTGAATGTTCATATACATTTACATATATGTATATGTTTGCATGGCTGTATACGCTCTCATAAATGAGTGCATTTGGGTATACATATGTATTATTGTATGGCAGCGACACCAAGAGAGAATAACAAAACCGCATTATCGTAATCTGATAAGGCAGATAAACAAAACATTCAAGGCATCGTTACTTGTGCGACAATGGTTCACTCTCAAGTATATGTATGTATGTATGACCGTATGTCCAGTTGTATGTATGTACTTATGTACGTACAAGAGCGTAACCTTTTCAGCATTGAGTAATAATATTTAATATATTTTTATTTATCAATGCTTGTAGTTACATTTACATTTAAAGCGACTTATGTACATAGTCTGCTATCTACATACATACATATGTATGTACATACATATATACATATGTACATACATACATACTTGTTCTCATACAATTAGGTCACTCGGGAAACATGTTAAGAATATTCATTAAAGTTATAGAAATTAAAAGAGAACTTCTAAATTTCCGTTTGTGCTTTTATTTTATAAACTTTTGCTATAAACTGTAAACCGAAAGCTAAGTTTTTATTTTCATGTTCATTGTTAGAAAATCTTGTTAGAGCAAATAAATGTCGGTTTTTCCGCCAACTCTTTCTTTATTTAAACTAGTACTTTATTGCAAAATCTTTCCTCAAAATAACTTCACTGCAGCAGTTGCTCATTGTACGCACTTGTGTCTTGCATTGATCCGGAGTAATTTTGTACATGCTAAATGTCATTTGCTCAATAATAACTTTTAGAACACAGATTTACATGAAAAATTCGAAGAACTTTCACTGCTTTGCAAAGCTAAAAATCTGCACGTGATTAGAACTTTGCTGCTAAAAAGTTAAACTTGGTAACGATCATAAAAAGTAATTTTAAGGAGCATAGATACAGAGATATATGTATGTATACGTATGTATGTATGTACATATGTTTGAAAGTACATAAATATGTGCACATATCAAAGAAACTGAAAGTGTCTATTGTATTTAGCGAACAAAGTATTACAATATTAAAAGTAAGATCGATGTTTGCAAAAATAAGAAACTGCAAATAATATTTTGTTTATCTTTTATAAACTTAATAAATATATTTTAATTTGACTCGTGCATCGATGTTGGTGTCCTGAATTCTTTTGAAATCGGACAAAAACCATGCCCACCACTCATGCAACAGTAGTTTCATAAAAAAATATCTAAGAGTACATATGTACATACATATGTATGTATGTATGTGTTATGTTTAACAATATTTAATAAGATCTGCAATTGAAATGAATGTGATCCCAGACCTATTAAGTATACACCGAGTTTGAACATACTATTTAATTGAAACTTTAGGATTTCGATGTCTGGCAAGTCCACACCGAACATATTACTTATAGAAAAATCATTAGCCTTAGATGACAGTTTGTATAAGCTGGGGCTAATACTAAATATAATACTAATAATACATAGTAGCGCTTTGCATTTTTCAGGCGGCGATAGGAGGAGTTCTATAACTTATGTATGTACATATGTATGTATATTGTAAATGTTTATGTAAACAAAAAGGTGCTTGTGTAATTGATTTCCATAGCATTGTTTGGACATCATGTGGACTGCGACATTAAGCCGCTTCCCCTTTCCCCGATGCCGGAATATACATATGTATGTAGACACTTACGGGTTTATTCGTATACATACATACATATATGTTAGTTATGTTTGTAAAACATAAAAAACTGCAATCTTGATGTTTCTCATACATACATACATACATACATAGCACTATTACTACTTTGCTTACATTTCCTTTCAGTGTGGCATTGCATATTTACTATCTTGTAGAGTGCAAAATAATACAGTATATGTGTACATAACTTAAGCCTGTTTTCAAGGATCGTATTTTATAAAAATATCCTTTATCAAATGAAACTAAGCAAGAGCTTGTGAATTGCGCTTTATCTTTTTGACATTGCTAGCAATCTTTATAAAATTTCTGAAAGTTGCATACGATGTAACAACATAAGCATACCTTCTATTTAAGTAACAACAAATAAAGTTTTTGAAACATCTTTCCAATTTCTTTAAGACATACTGGTCAATATTTTATGAATTAAAAGTTAGCCTTTTAAGAATAAATATAAACACATACATAGGTCTGGTTTAGAATAGTTTACAGATACATACATACACACGTACATATATCACCAATGCAGTAATCAAATACCAACTGTGCTAAATGAAGCAACAGCAGTTACTTGTAACAATTTTTATTTGATTGCGTCTGTTTTTGGGGTGATTCAAGTTTGCTATTGCTATTGTAACTTATCGTAACTGTAATTGTCGCAATTTTTGTTTCTCTGCCCTTTTTCCTTTTCCTCTCAATACTTCGCTTATGGCAATACTTCATTTGTCAGCATTACAACTATACCAATAAAAACAAAGCAAACAACTGAGCAATCAAATGCGGAAATGTAGTTAAAGTTATTTTGCGCCTGATGCATTTTCGAAACATTTTGCATAGTGAGAAAATGGGCACCTTAATGGCGCCAATATCCGGTTTCTAAGTACTGCCACCGGCGTTTGCAATCAGGACATCAACATCTGACGTCTGCTGCTTGACGCCACAAGCCTAAAATTTACACCGATCATGATGACTGCAATATTACTTAATGCTTTGCCATTTCGAAGTTTTATTTTTTCCTGCCATTTCAGTTGTCTTTCAATTAAGGTGCCATCGGTTTATGTTAAGTGAAATATGACAATGGTGATCGGAAGCGCGGTGTATACGTAAATAAAAAAAATGCAAAATTTAACATTAAAAGAGCTGCCTACCTACATACATATGTAGGAATATACGAGTGTACTATGTGCATGTACATCGAAGCATAGAGACATAATCACAGTCAATCGATAGAAAGATTGGAGTTTGGTAAAACGTTAAAAAAATTATCATTTTGACATCACCACCACGAAGATAGATCATTCACTGTCCTGATTGTTATAGACCGCTTTCTATAAATTCGCTTCTTAGATAAACTCGTATGAGCATATACATATACATTAGGGTGCTGTTTTCCCCTCCCGCCTCGAAATTATCTTCAAAATACTCCAAAGAAAATTCCCACAACATTTTAGCACTTAGCCCTCGACGTTCAAATGAGTAACATAAAATTCCGCTGAGTAAGAACAATTTTAAAAAAAATTCAAGTTTACGCGTTATGTTATATAGGAAATCTTCATATTAATATAAAGGGCCCAAATTTTCAGGGAAATTGTTTTGGAGTATTCCGAAAATATTTTTGCAAACAAAGCATCCTAATCTACATACATACATATACATACATACTCGTACATATCGCTCAACTAGAAATACAAAAATCGATCCAAGATGCAAAAAAGTCCGACCTCTTCTTCTCTATTGTGTAAAAATTTCAAAATCAGTAGCTCACCACAACAAAAAATGTTTTAATTTTTACTATAGAAATATATATGTACTTGTAAATTCAAAACTTCTCAGCAGTTATTCCCGGTTTTTGGTTTTTTGAGTTATAACAGTCTTTAAGTAAATGAGCGATACAGTGCACTGGCGAAAACTAGAACTAATGAAAACCAGACTTGTTCGAGTAAGCGAATTGTTCTAGTTTTCAAATGTTATGTACTTTAATATTTTTTATTAGCTTTATCAGTTTGTATACATATAACTATTTGATTTTTCTTTCCAGGGCCTGGTAGCGCATTATTAATGAATTCTAAAATTTGTTTTTCTTTTTTTACAATTCCACAAATTGTGGACTTAGCAATACTCGTATTGTATTTTTGTAGAGAGCTGTGACATTTTTACCATTTTTGACTGCGTTAATGATTTCAGCGATAATGATTTCAACATTTTTCGAATTGTCCTAAATTACCGTTATATGAACCATATTTCATAGTGCTCCCATAATAAATGTTTGGTAAAGATTGGTAATGCGATAATTGAGATATAGCGAAAGTTGATGGAAGATGGGTGGAGACACTTCCCACACAAAGTTGCTAAGGTCTAATCAGTTTATATACGGTAGATTTCGGTCTTTCACACAATACGCACGATAGAGTCTTATACGCTATATTGAGAAGACTGATTCTGGCACGGCACTCTTTGCACTAGTTGGTTTCCAAACCCCCAAAGCCCTGTATCCGTCCCTGACCAAGAGAGAAAATAGACTTAAATGGTGAGTCGAGTGACTATTTCCATACAAATCCTTGAATCTCATATTGCTTAGTTGAGGAGTTCAGCTGAGTAGGAACTAAGTCAGAATTATACGCGTAACATGAATGTTCTGACATCGAAAAAAGATTCCGTCGCCTTAGCCGTCATCACATTAATACATACTTACATACATAGGTACATAAATAGTTGACTTCGGTTTTTAATATTTTGTACGTGTCAGCTATTCTTCTCTGCTTTCTGTGACAATACAAGCAGATTGTATGTTCGTACACGCCTTTGTATATATTTATGCATGTGTGTATGCATATACTACAGTGTATATGTATGGCACATGATCTCTTTATAAGTGAAGTGCTAAGACAACCATTTGAATGTCAAACCGACAGCGACCTGTCCTCCCTCTAAACTTGTTGGTATACTCACTGATATTTGCGTTGATATGTATTAATAAAGTTTCGTAACTCTCTTACCTTTATTCAAAACATTGCTTATTTTGTATTTTTTTGGTGATCAGATGTATGTACATACATACATACATATGTAGGTATAAAGCTGAGCTGCATATACTATCCAAATTAATGTGCATACATACAAATGCCACAAAAATTTGCTGATCATATTTTTAAAATCTTTGCACGCTCTTAATTATTGTCTGTTTGTACAATTGTATATATGAATATATGTACACATAAGAAAATATTTTATATTTCTTACTTAAAACTAGAATGTGGTACTGATACGCAAAAGTATCAGTTTGCGTAATTGCGTTTTAATAATTTGATAATTTTCTTGTTAACTTAGCTTGAAGTTCGGTTAACATTTTTATATTTTATAAGTTTATAATATCTCTTGAAATAAAACAAAAATTGCGTAGTTCTTAAAAGATATTTGCAACAGCTGGCTATATACCCTGCAAACAATGCGATTAGGCTATTATGAGTCCGCTAATAGTCGCAAATGAACCTGCAACTAATACCACTTTTTATTTCTTTATATGGAATGAACTGTTCCCTTTCGAGCATGCATAGAATAGCTCCAGTCCTGAAGGAATTCGACGCTATACCCTCTGGTCGTGGCAGAGGAAAAGGATGGCCTCCTTTTCGTTGAAAAGGTCAAGTGGTAAAAGACGTGGATATACTTGGTTCGTGAGAGTATATGTTAAATTATACGTTTAGTTATGAACCAGCATCAACTCCAACAATAATGTCAGTCTCCAAAGCTAATGGAAAATTTCTCTTGCCAACAAGTGCTACTGCGGACGGAGTCAATTGAGCAATAAAGTCCTCCCTCCGCGCACAAAAACAACACTGCATAGATCTATCCGTATGCCCGTTCCTTTCATCAGATGCGAAGACCTTTACGTCTTTGTGACATCAAATAACACAGGCGATTGAACGTTGAACTGTAAGATCTTTTCAAGGCCATTGACGTTCAGGGTTGAAGTCATACATGCATGGTAGATACTTTCCAGCACTAATTTTTAGGATAAAAACTATGAAAATTATAATATAACATCCATACAAAGGAAAATAACGACAGCTCATACAGCGTAAGCTAGCACAACGCGTTCAGGCGTTTTTTCCTTATAATTTTTCACAAAAACGAATCGGCCTTAAATCTCATAAACAATGAAAACGAAGTTATTTAGAAAAGGGCCCTAAATAATTTTTATTTAGGAACATTAAAAAATACGACATAAGGTAAAAAAAAGAATGGAAACAACGTTTTTTTTTAAATTGTGGAAAGAATGTGTTTGGAAATACATAAGTACATACATATATTTAAAATATTCATATAAATCAGCAAAAACTGACAATAGATTGATGACTTTAAGGTAATACACATGAATATATATCTATAAAAATTGTCTATTTGAATTGGTTAGTAAAGCGCCAAGCAAATCTAGAAAACTTCAGTATACAATTAAAGGTTGCTCAATATTTTCAAAGGATCCTTAGTATAAATATTAATAGACTTAGAACAAAAATTTTATGATGGTGGAGTTTAAAAAAAACTTTAAAAATAATGAGTGAGAGAATTATTAAAGTATTTTCATAAAAACAATGGAAAAAAAGTTAACAGAAAGGACTTGTAAGACAATTTATGAACTTTCTCAGTACTAGTTCAGAAATTTTTCGGAAATATTTCGCGAACTTCTCTCGAAAAAGTGTTAAACTAGTCCCAAAAAATCTTTGGCAAAAGCTTACTTCGCTTTGCCGCCAAACCGAAGCGAAAGCTGATACTCATCTTTTTCCTCGCGATGACAAACAGCTGGTTTCATTTCTCTTCGATTTTATTTTATATTGCACAAGGATAAATTTAATTGTTTTCAAGAGTTTTTCGACAAACAGCAAATGTTCATTCTAGCATACCTCTTGCTTTTTGCGCTTTTCTGGCAAAGTTGGAAATGTGACGCCAAACGAAAGCTTTTTATTTGACACGGCTTTTAGTCCCATATCCCTGCACTTTGACAAGTGGCCCGGTTATTTTCAGTATCTGATTCCGATCAATAAATATCTGATTGTTCCTTATCTACTACTCTCTGAAATTATTAGTCGCAAAATTTTTTTCCGGGACCTTTCTGCTATGCGGGTTTTAAAAAAATGTAAACGCAAATAATTTTAAATATGGTTTGGCATAGAGATAAGGGCGGTTCAAAAAAGGTTAAAGTCGGAGTTTTTATTATTTCACATCCTTAGGTTGTTTTAAATTTTTAAATAAAAAATTACTTACAGTTCGCTAAAAGTGATTCAAATTGTCCATGTATTTTATATGGGATAATCAAATTTTAGTATAAATGACTTGATGAGATTTTTTAATTTTCGAAATGGTTCATTGCACTACTTCATCAGCCGATGCCGGTAGTTTGACAGTAGAAACGTTTTAATTCACAAATAACATTGTGGAACAAATTCAGGTTAGCAAAAGTTAGGTCGATTCTGAGAGTGAGGGGTGAAAATAGAGGCTAAATTAGAAGACCCGTATCGCGGCGTTTGTTTATGATAGTTCGAATTTTTTTTTAATCGACCTTCGAACTTTGCAGTCAAATGCCGATTTTCATGCCGGTAGTTTGACAGTAGAAACGTTTTAATTCGCATCTACAAATAATAGTATAAGTACGTACGTATTTACGTGTATCGTCTAAAAAGGTGGGTATTTGCTGGCCTTTGGTACTAGTATGTGAAGAGTTTATAATAAATATAGGACTGATCGAAGTATTTAAGTTCGGAAAATATTTGTCCATGCTTTATACGATAATTAGAAGCTTAAATGTATTATTACAATCGATCGGTGAATTATATTGAAAGTAACATGTCAAGCTCGTGCCATAATTAGTCATAAGCCTTTGCGACCTGTAAAAAATGTTGGTACTTTTCCAAATCGTCTTCGATGCTACGGTTTATACTACACACTTCGCCAATGGCGCATTTAGTTTTCCTATAGCGTGTCAGATTTTCCTTTTAAATAACCATTCAAGTTTCAAGTAACTTATATAATTGTAAAAGTATATGACATAGATATGTAAAGTATCAAATTGAAGAAAATGTCAAGAAAATTTTTCGAAACTGTCCTTTTTGAAGTTATTGTGTTTCAATATAGTTGAATATGATCATCCTAAATATTGTTATGAGAATAGTATATCATTATATTCTCATAAAATGTTATGTTTAATTTATAAAATTTTTCAGATTTATAATATATTTTAATAATAGGTTCTAACTGAAGCTTTGAGGTCCTTTGAAACAAACTCTAGCACATTTAATTTTAGGATTTATCGCGCACACATCGATTTTCTAATGAATTAGGAAAAAAGTCAAAATTTGTCGCACTGTGTTATAAATAGATAATTTTCTCTTGAACATCATCACAACTTTTGAATAGATTTACATACATATGTTATATTCATATAAATATATGTACATATCTATGAATATAGTATATGCACACATATGTATGAATGTATACATACATATGTATATGAACATACATTTGCTTTTAGGTTAGAAAAGCTAAAGTCCCATAAAGCAGAAATATTGTACATATTTACTAAAAAATACCACTGTCACAGGGACAACATTTTATGGCAATGAGTATTCTCTCACGAATGTGAAGTGGAATATGTTTCAAATGCGACGACCGCGCGACCTGAGCCATCACCATTACCATGTATTTTTAGAATTATTTTTCGCAACTCAGGCATTCACAAATAAGAGCACAAACAGCGAACAAAGACCGACAACCGACCAAATTCGAATACACAAATACTCGCATATTTGTATATCATCACATCCAGGGCAACTCAGGGCATAAACTTTGCTATGCTCGTGCTCGTAGCAGTTGTCTCGGCAGCGACAGACGCACTCGCAGCTTAAGCCACGGCTAAACTGTATCAGTACGATTACGAATATGTCTAGCAAGTTTCACTGCGCGCCCATTCAAGAAATACATAAACACACAAGGAACAGAGGTTAAAAAGTTCATGATCTGTAGGCGAATATCGCTGAAAGTTGGTCGCGTAACGCAACATGCAAACATCCCACCAGAGTGACAGAAAGTATTATGCAGTTTAAGGATGCCTTGATACGGCTTATGCAAAACCTGAATTCCTTGAAAATATTATTAAAAACCACATCCCATCTCCTCAGCATGCACTATAAAAAGTTATCACATTAAGTTACACACATTTTTTTTTAAGCATATGAATGTACATATTCACCAAAATTCAAAATGAATATGTTTGATATAAAATGTATTATAAAGTGACCTTTTCATTCAATTTTTTTCTTTTAGAGTATAGGATTTCAGAAAATTGTACCTCTTGCAATGCTTTTATTAAAAATAAAAATAATTTAGCCTTGCACTACAAACACACATACATACATAAGTATGTACTAGACTTGGGTAATATAGATTTTTTTGTGAACCGTTCAGTTCTAGTCCGTTCATCTTAGTGAACTCGTTCTTCAGTTCTTTTAGTTCACTTGTTCATTAAGATCTATTGACGAATACATTTATGTTATTTTAAACAAAGTTCATTAGTTTTTATTATCGATTTGCATATAAAACAAAAGCTTTGATATTTTGAATTCACAGAAATCTTTTACATACATATACTATGTACATATGTATAACGTATATTTAGGAACATAAATCATATCAAACTTAGTCAGGCTTTCTCAATAGACGACCTAAATTTGTACTAACGCAAAAAAATTTTGTTACGAACGTAATTATTTAATTTTAACATCGCTCAATCAGAGTTTTTTTATATTTTAAAGAAATGGGAAAATTTGTTTGCTCCTGCTATACGTTCAATAATTATTACTTACATTTGGATCGCGTTCCAATTGAGATGAACTATTTCTTTAAATCATTTAGTTCAGGAGCTACCCAAGCCTAATATGAACTACGTTTGTACATATGTATGTAGCTCAGTGTTTGCCCGCTCTCCTGCTACCATTTTTAGTGTGCGCCTTTATACTTATTCTACCACAACTGGAGGAACGTATGCCGATTCCGAACGGCAGATGTATTTTAAGAGAAGCTTTTTCATGGCAAAAATGCACTCGGAGGTTATCCTGCCGAGGGACGACCGCTGTTAAAAAAAACCTATTCTATGAATTAAATTTTATTTGTCCTGGCTAAGATTCGATCCCGGAACTCGGTGGCATAGCGAGTTATTACACGCATCGCTACAAACTGTACCCCATTCAATAATTGTGTTAATACGCCTTGTAAACAATCTCCGTTCTGTACTTTTTGCCATGTTTAATATGTTTTTGTTTAAAGGGTCTAAATTATTATGAAAATGTTTTTGTGTTTTTATTAATGCTGAACGATGTTTGATTTGATTAAAAGAAAAATTTTGCGAAAGAAAACTTTATAAATATTTTAAGAAAAACACCGAACACTGAAGATTTTGAATAGGTGTATCTAAGTTAATTTCATTTAAACGTCGTTGCTTATACTGGGAAATCTATCTACGCTTCCATTTACTTGCAAAACCTTAACAAGCCGATTAATGAAGCATGACAAGTAAAATGATATATTTTACTTCTAATTAGTACAATTAAACACATATTCATAGTGCAGCTTTGTTAACTTAATAGAAAAATTGATAAAAAGTACAAAAAATGTGTTCTGAATAGATGCATATAGCCTTTATAACTTCTTATTTTAAAAATTTTAAGAAACATAAACTGATATAAGAATTTACCAAGAAAATTGATTTGCACCTAATCCCGATTTTTACAAATACCTGAAATCGATCTCTCAGGGTCGATCTGAAATTTTAACTGGACATTAGGAACTGGCAAATAAGGAAAAGAGGCTATGATTTCTAAACATTTCATACTATAGTGGGTAGATTTACCTACGCTTATCGTTTTCGCATTGACGAATACATTTATTTTAAATAATTTTTTCATAATGCCTATTTGCATCAGTACAATGACTACTTGCTTTTGTCAGACCGACAGCAAAAAAATTAACCATTGAAATTAACTTAAGTTATTAATTATAACGGCATATCTACTTAAAAATATTCCTTCATTTACAAATTATCCCGATTTTTCAACGTATACACTTTATCGTTTTTCTACTTTGAGCTCAAATACTTTTCTCTTAGTTTACTTTTACATCTGCAAGCACATACATACATACATACATATGTACTTAGTATTTACTAGGCATGTCAATCCCGGCATCCCCGCCGAATATCCCGGGATAAGTCTATTCAAATCCCGGAATCGCAGAAAACAACGAATTTAATAGCCATTCGTTATGCCCTTGCCATTATAAATTAGCTGAATAATATCCTCCTCGAGCAGAAAATGAGCCGATGTTAATAGAGGTGCTTGAACTGGATAAGGCATAAAGTCTGAAAGATAAATTGCATCAAGTTTGGAGGATAACACACTTGAGATCATTTTGATCAAAATAAGAAATAATTCTGCCTCGCTTAAAATTTATCCATTTAATTTTTATTGAAGTATTTATTTTTTTACTGAATGGTAATATATTCATATTTAATATTGGTCTCAAACAGTGATTAAACATAATTTTATTTATGCAGGTGCATTTGCTTCTGTAATATGTATAGTATTGGTAATTGAATTATAAATTATTTAGTATGTTTGTAAAATTTTACACTTATTTCTTTTTAGTTATTGAAAAGACCAATAAATACATATGTACATGAATTTCTTTGTTATATTAATGTTATTTTGTATACTTCTTCAATACAACGATTACGAACGTGTTACATTTTTTGATAAATTAAAAACTACGAATAAAAATATCGTTAAATTCGGGATCCCGGGATTGTCCCGGGATTTTGTTTTCAGATCTCGAAAATCCAGGGATCTATAAAATGCCCAAAATTGACATCCCTAGTATTTACATAAATGCGCTTCAGTATCGCTAAATATTACTGAAACTGAAATCATTGAATTAATATTCTCGGCGTGTCGACTAGTGAACATTCTTGAACTCTGACCAGGTGACCTCCATTGAACTTTTCATGCATATGTGTTATATTGCATGCATATTCCTTCATACAAATGTACATATATAAGTTTGTATGTAATCTTCTTAGAATCGTTTGCTTGTCATAAAACGTGCCTATTTACATACTTATACACGTAAATAAGTATGCACACTTACATGTTTAAAGAAGTATACATACATACATATATTTATACCCTCAAAAAGTTTATTTAAATATTTTGACGATTCATCTGAGCCGTTCAATGTTGTTCTGAAATACGATTGATTACAAATTGATTTCAAATCGATTTGAATTTCCGATTCAGAATCTAAAGGTGTTCTGCAATCCTGTCGAAATTGCGAAATTCGAAAAGAATCCAAACCCTGCTTGAGTATTCAAAAATTAATTGCTTTGTTGATTGGCTAGGTATTTACATTTGCATTATTTTGTTAATAAACAGCTCGTTATTGTCAAATTGAACAAAAAGTTTAACTAAAGGTCCTATTTTTTGTGACACATTTGCTATTGAAACCAGCAAGTAAAACTTAACTTATGATTTCTGTATAACTCAAGGGTTTCTTCGAGCGAAAATTTCTGATAAATCGAAATACAGAACACTAAATGCGCTAAACAGTCGGGTTCGAACATGCATTCGAACCAATCAACATCGATAGAAGTAAAAAATACGATTATGCAATGACTATCGGAAATCCCGATTCCGATGAAAATCGATTTTCTTACGGATTTAACAAGGCTTTTATATTAAAGGGTTGGATTCCGTAGAGATGCGGATGCGTTATGAAGAACTCAAAGACATACGACTAGATTCAGAATAGTTTAAGCTCGAACAAATTCAGATACAAATAGTTAAGAGTTTTAAATCGATCTCTATACAGAAAGTTCTGATTGGAAAACTGGGGTTATATGAGATATACAAATTTAGTTGTGGCGTGCTGTGTATGTAGGGTATTTGGTGTGGAGTAGGTAAATACCATTATATGTGTGTATATCCATATACCTACATGCTTGCGTACATTTACATATGTATGTATGTGCATACATACGTATAGTATATGTATATTTAATTGTTGTAATTGCAAGCTTATAACTCGCACATGCATTAAATGCTAATAGGGGCTACAATCGAGTACAATAGTGTCAGCCCGCTGAACTCCAGCCCGTTCCTCAGCCTAACCCGCCCAAGACTCAATTCACCTTCAACCTCGACCACGAAGTGTTTCGCATGCATGCCAAGATTGTCGCTATATTACTTTGCCCATTTCACAATTACGATTGTTGGTATTACTGCCGCCTGGGGCAATGGTTGCCGGGGGCATTAAGGCTGAACATGTCACTTTTGTTAGCTTCACAGTACAGGGCAACGAGTAAAAGTAGAAGAGATACAGAATCGAAGTAAAATTATCAGCACCCACAGTAAAAACAAACAAAGAACGGAGTACAGGGAACAGAGAGAAGCTCGGACGGAAAAATCGAAGTGCATTTTAATGTCAATGTAAATGAATTTAAGAGTACGGCTCCATATATACATACTTGTATGTATACTGTATATGTTTATGTACATACATACATACATAGGTGCTACTATAGACACGTTTAGTTGTACGAGTGATAGATATGTTTGCATAAACATATGCACATAGATATACTCGAATTTATATATTTACTTATTTATGTACAAAGTGATCATATTCTAAGTGAATGGTGTGATAGTTGATGTTCTTGTCGACATGATAGTTATGACAGAGTGACTAAACTTGTGTGATTGTTGACTGTAACGTCCCTACAATCAGCGTTATTTATGCCAAAACTTGACACTAGTTGCGTTTTTCCTTCTCAGCGCTCTTGCCTACACCACTCTATTAGTGAAGTGATAAGGGGTAGTAATTCTTAGGCTGGTTTTGATAAAGGAACACTGTGCCTACCTATGTATATATACATACATACATATGTACATATGTATATGTAAATATGTAGGTATGTACATGCCTCGTTTATTTGAAATGACCTTATTTATGTTGCTATTAAAGACAGTTTAAAACGGTGTAAAAGAAAGGCTAAAAAAATTTACTTCTTCGAGAGGAAAAGGAATTTCCTTAGTCAATAAGGTCTAAGGTGATCCTCGTATACACACACACATATGTATAGATACACATTGCATATACCAATGTAAGACATTCCAAAATTAATTGCTCATATTATATAAGAATGTTTATATATAAAGTACATGTACATACAAACAAATATGATTATACATACATACATATGTATATTTGTACATTTAAGTAAGTAGATCGTTTTTTAATTTTACGATAAAAATGTGTATTTTTATATTTTTTTACCACATGCGTATATTTGTTTATAAATGCAAACACATGTACTCATGTACATATGTGTGCGTGTATGAAAAATACTCTCTTCTTTGTTGCGGCGGCTCACTTAAATTACTCTTGTCGTTTTAGTCTCTCTTTTAGAGCGTGATGTGTTATAAACTACGGATGTGCGCATTCAGATAACATGCATATACATTTACATACATATATTAAGCGTTACCAGATATAATGGATTTGACAGAAATATATTTATTGTGCGTAACTGTGTCTCAGACCCACACGAGCTAGAGTGTTTATTGATGTTACACTAGGGTGGTTTTACAACTTTAGAGTAAGAATCAGAAGAGAATCCTAGAAAATCAACATTTTTCATTCGACCAACTCCGCTTTTTCCAAGACCTTACACAATATTGCCCAAATGTTTATTAAACCACTTTGTTCCTCGAAATACCTTTTGATTTCAAAGTGAAGAATTAAAATATAAAAAAATAGAGCAGTCCTTGTGGGATGCAGTATTAAAAATCCTATATAAATTATATATTACTTGTTTAATCATGCACAGTTTTGATATATAACAGTTACACCGTCCGTCTGAATAATTTTGACATTTCCAATTCTCTAATAATTCGGTTAATTAGCTTTCGTGTTTAAATTCATTTTGTATTGGGAAATCAACTTGTTCCCAATTTTATATGAAAGGAGACCAAATGTTGTAAAATGTATTGAATGTATTTTATCGGTTGAGCGCACTTATCCTTTTAATTTTCAAACCTTTTATTTGGTCCCTTTTAGTGTACCTATTAAAAACCTTAAATATAACGCATTAATTACGCTAAAATAATTTTCAAACCTGTACGTGTAACTTCTATAATGGCATTGGTATAACTTCGGTTTTTATTTATGTGCACAAATTCGTTTAAACCTACAGTGTGCCTGTGCATTATTTCGTATACATTATTGTATTATGATAAAAATTTGACAAATTGATGCGCGCTGTAAATAAACATTGTTCTGTATAAGCTGGAATCTAACAGAGTTTGACTCATATATTGAATTAAGTATTTTTAATAATTTTCATATGTTTATATACTTACATATGTAAACTTGTTTCGTTGTAAAGATAATATAACAAATCTATGTGTATACTTGACGAAAACATCTATAGAGAAAATTTCATTTCATCCTATTTACAATTTACACAAATTATTTACAACTGACTTTAATCTGCTGATTATATCTGTTTAATGCAAAGTATGTTAAAAGGCTAGTTCATAAAAAATATCTATTTCAACCTAAATTAGACATGTCTTATTTTTTTCAAAGTTTTTCAGTAACTGAGCAATGCGAGAAATTTTAACATTGGCATCACTAAAATATGCAACAGTTGGTTTTTTTTGTGCTCAAAGACTTACATATGTATAAAGTAACTCTCCCGCTCGACTCTTATCAGAAGGCCATGTATTGGAGATTGTTGGAGCACATTTCGAATTATTTCGAAATTCATCTCACAGTTGTAGCGCGAGTGCTGTATTGAGAGCGCGGTTGTGATTCGCATTTGTTGGAGCTGACGGAGCATTTCTTATCGCTTCTGACGTGCGCTAAACTTTTCCATTTGTTTGCTCTGGAACGTAGGGAATGAAAACGCGGAAACCAGTACACTTTTAAAACGTTTCGTACTCAATGCTCGTAACAAATTTGTATTTGGAAAAATTGTTATGTACAAAATAATATGTACACTTTGTGGGCAATTGTATGTATAAACATACATATGTATATACATATATGTACATATGTACACATATTCTTTGCATACCGATTTGGTGATGTTTGTTAGTCACACTTATTTGTTTCGTTCAGTTGCGCTGTTATATAAAAATCACGGTTGTGTTTTTACGTTCTGTATTCATTTTTTGTTTAAGATGGTTTAAGCACGTGAAAGCTTATCATTTCATCTACATAAACAAATATGTAGCACACGGCTATATGTACATAAATATATATGTATGTAGATACGTATCGACCTATAAATATACAATGTACATAACAAAATATGTATGTGGTCCAAAATAAAATTTGCCCAGTAACCTGTACAATTAATGGAAAATCAAATAAAAATATACCCGTATTTTTTATTTTGAAATTAATACCACTGTGTGACAAAAAAAAATAGTTTTTTCGAGGTTCATACGTTTTAGAGAACTTATCAAGCAGAAAAGAAGTGCATACTTAGAATTTGGAATGAATCCCCAAAATCTGGACTTGATATTTTGAAGCAAACACTATCTCGTAACTTTATTTTTGTTTACCCGATTTAATTTGCATCAGCCCAGGAGAGAATTTCGGAATCCGGTTTCTTTTAAGTATAAACAAAAATCTAGAAAATAGATATTTTAAGAAACTTTTCAAAAAGTGTGGCAGACATGAAATAAGTTTTATAGTAAATGAACGTAATTCAAATATTTACAGTTGAACATTTTAAGCTGCGACATAACATCTAAGAAGAGTATATCAGACTCATTTACTTTCATATGTTATAACAGTACATATATATCGGTAACCGGTATTTCTTTAATACATTTTAGCAACTTACGCATCGTTAATAAAGGAAAGGGAAAAATTGTTTTTGTTGAATTGCTATAAAATTGTTAATAATAACATAAATAAAATATTTTTATCGAAATCCTTCACAAATCTTTGAAAATAAAATTTTGTGCCTATTTCCTTTTTTTAAATTATGTTAACTCTTTCAATTCGGTGTGCAGCGATGGCATTTTCAGGGATTGAAGTTCAATCTTGAATTTAAGCCTAAGTGGGAGGTTCTATAGTGTTGCCCTGTGTTTAAAAATATATATTATTATAAATGGGCGCAATCTGATCATTCGCATTTGACTTCATGGATAATGTGTGCGAAAATTACACCATCCTCAAAAAACATTTCCATTTATGCGGTTATTTATTGGGTATGTAAAACTTTGTTTTTATATTTTTAAAAATAAATATTCGTCAAAATTTCATTTAATAAAAAATTTTGAAAGGTAATATTCTTATTTGATGAAAATAGACGTTGTTCTGCCTAAAGTTGACTAAATATTTATGAACGTACATATTTATTTAAAATTAATTAATTTATTCGATCATTTATGGTTTAATTGTAATTTTAACCTGCCGTTTTTGCTTTTAAAAGCTAAAATTTCAAAAATATTTTATCTACTACCTTGAATTGTACTGAAAGCATTCTTATCAAAACGAAATTCAAAATTTTACAATTCAAATTAAAATAAAATATGAAAAAAGTTAAAAAAAAAGTTTGCTGCGGCTACCTATTTGATGTGCCTTGCTTAACGTAATTTTCAAGGCGAATTCATATAAGGTGGGGTAATCAATCAGCTGGTTGCTTGTTCTTCTTATTTTATAAAATTAAGGATGTCAGTAAAAGGTAATGACGAAGAATTTTGTTTACATATTTTGAAATTTTGAAGCTCGTGATTTTAAAACTTGTGAAATTTTGTAAAATATAAAGTAATTTCAAAATATAAAAAATGGGAAAGTGCGCTGTGTGTCTAAAAAAAGTTAAAGTGGGAAAGGACATTTTTTCAAGGTTCCAATAAGCGGCTGATGTGGTTGAGATCCTGCCGTACGCAGCTTGGAGCGAAACGCAGGCGCAAGTAAAGCAGCCTACAAATCGCGCAGGCGCTGGTAAAGCAGCCTATAAATCCCACAGGCGCTAGTGAGCAGCCTTTACAACTCGCAGGCGCTAGTAAAGCTGCCTACCAACACCATCTGACAACAAAAAAACAATAACTTTCATTCTTCAATTCTCTTCGATTATGACATTCTTAATTTGACAAATTTTGATGAATTCGCTTTGCCACCACCTTTAATCAATTCGCCTTGGTAATTTTCAGAAACCACAATTTGAAGGGCATACAAATTAAAACGGCGTCTACAGTTTGAATATTTTAATAAAGTGAAAGATTTTCAGTCTTTGAGTTATTTAAAAAAAGGGTTGCTCACAACATTATGTATACAAATAACAATAATGGGTTACCTACATATGTACATACATATGTCGGTTGAGTAGATGACGACTTCATCTTAATTCATGACAGTATATATCAAGGCTGTACGATTTACGCAGTAACATAAATGAAAAGTTCAGTGAAATGAACCAGAAGTATGCAAACTTTTAACGTCGATTAATGGTAAAATTATAAAAATAACTAAAAATAAATGAAAAAGGAGTTTTTATAAAGAAATCTATATATGTACATACATATGCAAGCACTGAACTAAATATTACCTTAATATGAAATATATATTTTCAATACGTATGCAATATATTTTCAATATGTATGTATGTAGATTAGACTGACAAAAAAAAAATTAAAGTGCTTCTTTTTTTGAGGCTCATGACTATTTTGCTTCCATTATGAATAAAAACCATCCCCTGAAAATTTGATGCCTCGTCTCGCGTGGACGTTTTGTGCCTCCACCTCAAGAGCTTAAAATTACTCGTCCTTCAATCGATGCGCACGCGAAATCCATTAAAAGAATTTAAGTTTTCTATATGACCCTAGCACTTTGATATATTGGGACAAAATCGTAAAAAAAACGATAAAAAATTCGAAAATTACAGTTTAAAAGTTGATTATTAAAAAAAAAAGTTTTCAATATCTTATCATTAATGCTATTTATAACCACATTTTGAGCTATGCCTAGTTTCTTGTGTGATAAAATCATATATTTTCAATTTTCGTATGTATTTCGCTGGTACATCTGGGTGTCGATTTTTAGAAATACTCTTCGGTTTGTGCAGACCCTGAACCATTAACTTCTTATATCGTGGGCTGATGTTGGAATCAAATAATGCCAAGCCCACTAGAATTTCGTTGAGGTACCAAGTGTGCCCACCAAACGTTCGCAATGCGGTCTCCGAATTAAATGGGTTAACCTGGTCATATTGACGTATTTCTTTTAAAAGATTGAAATCATTCATAGGGGCTTGCGTTGATATTTCACAAGTGAACCAATATTTTAAATAAACGTTAATTACAAACACATTGAAAATTCTAAGTGCACTCAATTGGTCTTTTGTCAAGGGAAAATGTTCGCGAAAAATATAAATTTTAAAGCAGTAAATGATCTTAGCCATCCAGCGAGCTCGATGAACTGCACCCGGTTGGCGAATTGTAATGTTATTATTTTTGGTGTTTCCAATAAGTAACAGCGCTAGTTCTAATAATTCTACATAATCATTGCGAGAGTAATTTTTCTCCAGTTGTTCATTTATAAAATTCGTTTTTTGATGCACAACGGGCTTTAACAAATACCAGACAGACGTAAATGTTTTATTTTTTATGTCTTTCCAAACTCGCTTAAATTTTTCCAGCATTACAATATTTGGGCCTGTGGATGGCTCGAACAACGAATCGAAAACTGAAGAAATTATAAATTCGAGCATATGATGCCTACACGCGTAATAAAGAATATGACGATTCAGCATTATTTCCAGTAACCTCACAGCCCCTTTGTGTATACCGGTGTTTGAAGCTGTTGTATCAGCGCATACGCCCGTGATCTTGTCATCTAATTCCCAAAAAACTAATAATGAACACATCACCTCAGATTGATCTTCGCCTGATCCCGTTTGTATGCTTGGAACCCCAAGAAGCTGCTCGTTCTTTTCAGTCCCGGTGACGATTACCGCCAATCTATCACACTTCTCTTTGGAATCAAAGCTCTTCATAATTTTACCATCCCAATGCACTATACAAAAATTTTATGAATCAAAAGAGTCCTTCATATTATATTGGTTTGCACTCTTTTTCGCATTAATATTATGCTTTCCCGTGAGCAAGGTACACCATTAAGATCAATGTTAAATTCAGATGCCAGAACTGAAATAAAATAAGCTGCTTTTCTTGTTGATATTTCGCAGCGATTGAATGTACTTGCGACCATCTCACTAACGAAATTACTGTACGTGAACGTGCGAGCTTTCTTTTCGGGAGGATTATAATCGGCATCGTCATTGTCTTCTTCTGGCGGAATATCAGAATCATAATTTGATTCCGATACTGATTCGAAACTGTCTCGTGGATTTGCAACCATATTGTTTTTCTGTGTCTTTTTTGGGGTCAGTCTCAAGGTGAAAAACTGATATAGTTTATCTATAAACATTCTTCTTTTTTCCAAGGTTCCTTTACAGTTTCGATGACGGTCAGCCTTTATTACTTTTTTTTCCATTGGCAACCCCGAAGCAACATCCCACGTATGTAATACTTCATATGCTACATAGTTGACACTTTTTGAAATTGTTTCATCTGAATCGATGTGGCGGTGCACTAAACTCAGCAGAACGGCTTTATTTGTTGGCTCGCCATACACGGAGAACTCATTTTGATCACTTTTACGTAAGGTATGTTTCAAAACTATACGATACCAAGCAGATTTGTTTTTTTTTTTGTTAAATTCAAAACGCACAATGTGAGAGCATAATTTATTGTTGGAAGCACAGTTTTGTTATAGATATCTCGAGAAATAATGAACGTAAAGCTCTGTATGATAGCTCATTTTCTTTGTTAAAAATGTGGTTATAAATAGCATTAATGATAAGATATTGAAAACTTTTTTTTTTTATTAATCAACTTTTAAACTGTAATTTTCGAATTTCTTATCGTTTTTTTTACGATTTTGTCCCAATATATCAAAATTGTTAGGGTCAGATCGGAAAATTAACTTACCCAGAGTGTTCAGCGACCTTAAAGCCATATTATAAGATATTAAAAAACTTAAATTTCTTAATGGAATTCGCGTGCGCATGGATTGAAGGACGACTAATTTTAAGCACTTGAGGTGGAGGCACAAAACGTCCACGCGAGACCTCTAAATGTTAATATTTTTGCATCAAATTTTTATTCATAATGGAAGCAAAAAAGTCATGAGCCTCAAAAAAAAAGCACTTTCATTTTTTTTTGGTCAGTCTAATGTAGATATGTATATATGTAAATACATACATTTATATTTTCCTAACTACTTACACTATTTTTCAAGGCAGCTATGCGTTTCGTACCACATACATAAATCTTCCGCGAATGTTTAATGCAACCCTTACGTTCATATTAAAATGCGAACAACAGAAATATACATACATTCGTGAACGGTTCAATGCAACGCTTAGCTTCATTTATGAATGCGCGATGTTCTCGAACCAGAACGTCTAAAAAATTTTCTGTTGTTCCCGTTCGCGTGTAAATTCATTAATGTATGCTCATGAACGTTCTTTCATATACTTTGATTTTGATGATGCGTTCTATGAAAGAAAATGCTCAACACCCTTGACAAAAAAATTATAACAAATTGACGGTACTTTTTTGCTTACTAATACTTGCACCTTGTTTTACAAAACTACATGCCAACAATTTTCCTAAAAGTCCTGAGTAAAAAGTTTTGATGACAGTTTTTAGAAATTTGTTTAATATTTGCGAATTTCGTATAAGCTTTGAAGCTTTTATTTATATGGCTTCGACTATAGATCCTACTAAATTTAAAAGAAAAATTATCAAAAAAAAAAAATTAAATAAATACAAGTTTCAAAAAATATCAATTTGGAATTTGCTCTTATTATTGTATACATATACAGGGTGTCCCAAAACTCAACGTCAAGCCGAAACGGGATGACAGGATTGATTGTAACCATCATGAGAAAAATTAGAAAAAAATCTATCCCATGCAGTTTGAAAATTATGGGCATTTAAGAAAAACCTAGATTTTTGGTCAAACTGTAACCATTTTTCAGTTATTGTGGTTAATTTTTATTATTTTTGTTCATTTAAACTTTGGAACCTTAACCTTAAATAACATTTCTAGAACCTACATATGTCAAAAATAATGACACAATTGCCCCAAGTTTTTAAAAACAATGTACTAAAGTGCCTTGGCAAGTGCCATTAAAAGTTCGTGTATTTAATCAGGATTGTAAAAAATAAAAACCTCAAGTAACCCGATTTGTGCTAACCCATTTTACTGAGTTCAAATGTTTTTTATTCGCACAAGCACTTGGTAGGTTCTTAATTTTAAGGCAAAATGATGAGAGAGATGGATAGTGGATATGTTTGCCATGAGCGAGCGAGGCAGATAGTGACGCCACTTTTACCAAAGTCAACAAAAGTAAGTAAAATTAATAAAATAATGAAAAATCTTGACCTAGTTTAGTTTAGGTTTATTGGAATAAAAGTCAGATAGGGAAATAACATTTTTTATTACAATAAAAGTTCAAATTGTTTACCATCAGCCTAAATACACGCCCTACATTTTCTTAAAAAATATCTACTTATTAGCCGGGCATATCCTCGAGAGCTGATGTCCCCGAAATTCGTTCACGCAGCTCGGCTACACTCTCAATAGGCTTTGAATAAACTTTTTCTTTGATAGCTCATTAAATTTTAGTACAATAAAGTGCAAGTTTCTAGTGGCTACGAATTACCACTGATGTTTGACAATTTTTATACTGACGCACTTTTGCAATTCCTCCTTACAAAAATTTTAATTTTTTTTTATTTAAAAAAGTTGTTAACTCATTATATATTTTGTAAGCAATTTTTTCTCGCATTCTCAGTTATTATTGCGATTGATTTAATATAATAATTTTATTTTTGATACATTAGAGACGTGGCATATCCCGGCTTTCGTTGCTGCTCCGCCAGTTTGCAACCGCCTTAAAATTTATTTACAGATTTCAATATTTTATTTAACTCATTTGTTTAATTGGAACAGGTGGCAACTAATTTGAAAGTTTTTTAATTTTTAATAAATGACAGCCCTTTTTGAAACTATAGAAAATGTGATTATTGCTGTTCTTTTCTTTTTCTTTTATGGCAGCACAACCGTGTGTCGGTTTGGGCCGAGACCAAAAAATTTCCCTCTCTCTTTTGCTAGGTTACGCTATTTAATCCCACCAAGTGAAGATACATAGGTCCTTCTGCACTTGGTCCTTCCAGAGTGTTCCCCTCTCTCTTTTGCTAGGTTACGCTATTTAATCCCACCAAGTGAAGATACATAGGTCCTTCTGCACTTGGTCCTTCCAGAGTGTTCGTGGGCGTCAGAAATAAACCAAATAAAATGGAAATGAGGAAAATCTGTTAAACCGTTCGTAAGTGATGCCCATAAAAACAAACAACGATTCATTTTAATATATAAATATTTATTTTAAAAATTTTCAATTAAATTACAGTTCATTATCTAACAAAAATCATTAAAAATCCAAATATCAACCTTTGTGAACAGGTTACTGGTTAACAATCAACACTTTTTAGTTAATTTTTCATTAGTTATAAATCGGTTACAACTAGGAAAGCACTCATTAAATACGACGCATCTCTGAATATCGAGTGAATTTACATCGGCTAGCTATTAACTAGTTATCTTTAATGAGTAAAATCACCAATTTGCCCTTCTTAATTGGTACTTTTACCTGCAGGGTAATTCAAGTACGCACAGACATTACTTAATTGGCACCCTTCTTCTGCATTGGGCAGAGCACACTTAAATGACCATATTAATGAAATGAGCTCGTGCCTGCAAGTAACCAGCTCCTCTTTTGAAAAGCTCAGTTGGCAACTCGTCAGCCCCAGTAGCTTTGTTGTTCTTTAGCCGTGCTACCGCTTTCCGAACTGCATTACAGTCAGGTGATGGCACGTCTAGTCCATCATCTTTGATTGACGATTCGGGTTCAGAGGACATCAGTCACTCTTGCAGGAATTCGCCCCAGTCTTGAAACTTTCTGTTAGTCGTCGTATTTTCAGAAAGAATTTTCGGGTGCATTTCTTGTCGGATAGCATCTCGAGCTCTTTGTACGTATACTCACACATTTCGATCTCCCTCTTCCTCTAACGAAAAATGCGCCTTGCTTCCTTCCTCAACTCACGTTATCGCTCCCCGCACAGCTCGCATTGCGGCAAATCGCCATGTGGCCCTGTAGGCAACGGAACGTTAACTCACAGACATTACCATCACTCAATATCACGAAGGTGACGTGTTTAATACGATGAAATGCCATTATTTGAGACTAGTGAAAAAATATGATACATAATTTCACACATCTATTTATATGTATGTACATCTAATTAAACAAAAGTTCACCGTACGTCCTCCAATCCAAAGTATTCTGTTTTTTTTAGTTAATGCCATATCTGCGACAAAATTTTTTTTCACTAGACGAAAACATCGAACTATTTAAAGTACGCTTAAGTAAGGACAAAAAGGGTAAAGAGGCGACTCCTAGGGTGATCAGAACCACTTTTTTTTTTTCTAAATTGCCCAGAATTTAACGAAGTACCGTTATGTGGAATGGGTGAGTGGTTATTGTATCATACAGAACAGAACAAAGTTATAATAACCTTGTACGCTAGTAGGCTTCGATATAAAAACTTATATATCCTTATTTTAATATAAGTAAAGTTCCACATACATATAAATCTAATTTCGAGTGTTTGTACATATGTTTTGAAGAGGAGGATCGAAAGCCAAACCCCGAAAACTATGAGTGTGGAACTTGTATATTCTTTAAACCCAATTTCAATTGACATTCTTTTCTATGATCTAATTGAGTTTCATAACGCAATTTTTGCTGAAATTAATTATTCATATTTGAAATTAAGTGAAACTATGGATTACCATTACAAAAAAAACCGCATATTCCATGAGAAACAATTTCTTGTTGATTTTATTTTAATTTAAACATTTCATCGGACGGGACAGATTTTATTTGTATGTACTATGTATACATATTTTTGTAGGTATGTATGTATATGTATAATATTTGAATGTATTGTGGTAAACAGTGCACTTCTACACAATAACATTTGGGCAGTATTCTACAATTAACGAATTACAAAAAAGCGTCATTTTAAGTTTTAGTTTACAATGTTTACATTTTCATGGGAGTGCCCATATGATTTGCGCATAAACATATTTTCTCCGCACGTTGTTGACGGGTTTTATGTAAAATACTTTTCGCCTCCATGCAGTTCGTATGTTTGTATCTAATCATTAAATTCGCTGTTAACATTTTTAGTGGCACTTTTGTCTAAAATACAACTGAAAAAAATATAAATAAATTTAAATCTAAAATTTATTCTTATCGATAAAACTCGGAGCCTGGCGGGTAAGGAAAATTAGAGGCGAAAATTTTATGAAAATCTGAAAGCTGGCATTAACTACGTAGTTGACGTTTAGGTGCTCTGCGCGTTTCTGATTAAAAATTCATTCCTCATAATATTGCGTACGTATGCATACCGCTCCTTTGCATGGATAGCGTCATAATCCAAAATAATACTTAAGCGTGTTAAGTATGCAGAAACGACCACCGTTCTTCTCTTTTTTTGTGTAAAAATGTGATAGCTATACCGACTTCAAATAGTTCACAAGAACAAAATTGACGGATTCACTAGGTGTCGTAAAGTCGAGTTTTTAAATTTTGAATGATATTTTTCAGGCAATGGATCAATATGTACATATGTACATATATAGGTATGTAGTTTGTAGTTTTAACGAGGAACCGCAATTATATAAAAAATTTTAAAATCTTAACAGTTAAATTTTTTTTTAGTGATTTTCAATATTTTATTTAACAATAATAAGAGCATTCCTTTTTGACGGATTCGACATTACAACTCAACTCAGGCGAAGATAGAACAATCAGTCAGCTGATGAGTATACATATATGAGTAAGTATGTACCAGCTTCTATGAATTCGCCTGATACAGAACCTTGTATTATTGAATTATAACAAAAATTCATTTTAAAGTGTAGATAGCTCAACAGATTTAAAAAAAAAATAAAGCTAAGTAGTAAGAGAGAGGCTCCATAAATTCATAGGAGTGATCCGACTTTGGACAAATAAATTTCTTATAAAAATATATACAAAAAATATTTTGAAGACAAATACATTTAAATTTTCTCAGATGGTTGTCGCCAATCAACAAAATTAAATGTACAGTAAAGAGTTGACTGATAATATGAACCTAAAATTATCCAATTGAATCCTATATGTACAGAGGTAGAAATACGCTATGAAAATAACAAAAATATTTTTTATTCTGTTCTAAAAAATCAATATTTGCGTAACAAGTTGGATTATTGGATGTAATAGAACAAATATTAAGTATATGTATTTATAAACAATGTCAATCGAATATGCAGTATTTATACTATATTTAACAAGTAAATGCCGTCACAGAGTAATGTCCATTCGTCTTTCTTTTTTAGCTATATTTGATCAGTGGTAATTTCTAGATCTCTGTGAATGTTGAGAAGTGACAAACCGTTCAATCGGTTTTCTCCCGTCTTGTCTCGCAAATAGATCTTTATTCGTGTCAGAGTTGAAAATGACCGTTCGCACGAAGCTGGAGAAATCGGTAAACCATCTTATGGTATGAGTTATCGCAAACGTTGAGAGCTTCAGTACAGGCTCTAGAATGAGATACAATTCTAATATTCATATACCTGCACTTGAATCAATAAAAAAGGGGACCTTCTGAAAATAATAATGCCATGCCGCCGGATTCCAGCATTGGCTAACGCTTAAACTCTAAAAATCGCTGAAATTCCAAACGCTAAAAATTATCCGAACTTTTGGCGATTTGTGTTAAATGCGATTCAGGCTTTTACATCTCCAAGGAAATTTATTATACTTTTATCCGCCGCAGGCGTCGCTGGAGTAGTTGAAGGGAAATGACAGATTATGTTTACATTTAAGGCACACAAGTGTTTATTTATTTTGTAAAAAATTGTAAGCTAAAGTGTTGTGAATATAAATATTATAAAGATGAGTGCATTGACAATATATTTTCAAAGTAACCCAATGAATTATCAGAGAACTTTAATCAATAGTTGAAGAAAAACAGGCTGAAAAGGAAATGTAAAGTAAAAGGTAATAATACCTAAAACAAGTTTATAATCATTAATTTATATAGGTTTTATCAAAAGTTTAGATTTCCAGGGGTCACTGGAGCCATTGACAGCTCGCATAAAGACTTCATTCAAAGACATTCACACGATGTACCAGTTTGGAGGGCAAGTGCGTTAAAGGTTTTGCTTGAAAATTTGTCTTTTGGGTATAGTTTACTTTGTTTTAATAAAAGTATGTGTAGTATATCATTTACGGATCATATTTTTTCACATGTTTAGGCGATAGTAGTTATCCTCAATTGCTGTATTTAATGACTCCAATTCCTGGAAATAGTCTCTCATAATCTGAAGATAATTACAATAATGTACGACAATGTACGATCCGGTTTTAGCGGAAAAATTATAAATACTTGCATAATTTTGCACAATGTTATGATATTAAATAATGTTAATTATAATGTTGAGGATGTTGATAGCATAAGTTTTAACGATGAGCTTAATTATGGTAACGAAATAACTAGTAATTATCAAAACAATGCTGCAAGACAACAATTTGTAAAGAACTACATACTTTATTTAATAAGATCTATATATGTATGTATGTAATTGCCAATTAAAATTACGATTTCTAACAATTGAGAATAGAAATATCAAAATTGTAATGACCACTCAAGAATTATTAAATTTTTGAATTTGGTTAAAGCGTAGATAAGAATTTATAGTAAATCAACAAAGTTTTCGCACGAGGAATGTGTAAGAACCCAATTTAATATTTCACTCGGCATGGTATATATACATATATTTAAGTCAATTTAAGTATTTATTTTTTACAATAATTCAATTAATTAAAAGTTCAAATTAAAAGAAAAACCAATATGTGTATTCATTTTTTTTATATGTAAAGTTATTTCAATATAAATTTCAGAAACTAATTCTTTGTGAAATTACACGTTATTGGATATACATATAAGTAATTCATTGATAAGAATAGTACGTAAAAAACAAATGCTGTTCTATAGCTTTAGGAACTTAACCTTCAGTTTAAATACTAATTTATTTACATAAAATGCAGTTATACAGCTTTACTTTTCTATTTTGTCCTATTAATTACAAATGTTTCTTTAATGTCTAGAATTTTAAACAAAAAATTATAAAAATATTACCTCTTATTTAGTGTCTCTGATAGTTTTAGCATCAACTTTATCTCGTCGCTAATTTAACATTTCTGTAGCGACAAATGGAGATTTTTAACGATGGAAAATGCGCAGGAATCGGCATTTTAGCTGTACGAGCTGTCAAAAAGGGTTTACTTATTTTATCCGGTTCATTTTGTTCATCGCTAAAATCTGCCAAAAATGTAGCTAAAAATGTAAAATTTTGGAGATTTTCAGGGATGCTTTTCTATGCCAGAATCGCGAAAATAGCTAAAATTCAGTTAGCGGTTTTTGGCGTTAGAGTTTTAGCGATAGCGAATGCTGGAATCCGGGTGATGTACAGAACATTAAAAACACCAAATAAATTAGAACGTCACATAATAAATTACTCGAAGTATCAAATTTACGCAATATTCACCTCAAGGCAGATCTAACAGGTAGCCGCAGTAGACAAATTACAACCCTGCTAGATTTTTTGACATACCTTTATTGTCAATAGGTCCGTTCCTTATCTTTTCTGACTAAAATCTGAAAAATGTCAAAATGCATGAGCGTAAGCAAAATCCGCTCACTAAAAGAGAATAACAAGAAAAAGTTAAAAGAACGCAAAAAACCAATTTTTGGTCCGAAGAATGACAACAACAAAACTAATGTCAAATAAAACTGTCATTTCGTTTTGATCGTAGTGCAGATTTGGAACCTTTTTAAAAATAAAAATTAATAATTTACCGATTAATGTTAAATGTTCACCAGTAAGTTTCTTGGCGCATTCAAATTGGCACCAGAAGCACCACAAACTCTTTCATCACTAATCTGCAAGAAATATTGACAAATGTATGTATAAAATACATGCATACAAGCACAACCACGATAAACACTTACGATTTCAATTATTTTCTTGCCACCTTCCATTTCAATTTATGTACATTTTAAGGTTTTTAGATTATTTTCACTTTTTGTGTATGTATATTTTCTAACAAAAGTCAGCTGTCAGTTGAGTTTGACACTTTTCATGAATTTGCCAGCAAAAATTCTTCTGACTAAATCTTTCAACTTCTGACAAAAGAGAGTCAAATTTTACTCTCTCATTTTTGCTCTCATCTACAGGATTTTCAAGTTAAGGAACGCTTTTTGGACTAAATCTGACTACTTCGGACTATTTCTGACTATTTCTGGGAGATAAGGAACGGACCTAATAAGAACTATAGAATCGGTTTAATGGAAACAAAAGTTGACAATTCAAAGATTGAAATTATCCAAAATAATTAAATAATTCAAAACAGTTTTTCACTACAGAATGCGAATTAAATGTAAACAATATTTTTTTGTTTGACAATTAAGGTAAATGAACAAAAATAGATTAATAGATAACTCTACTCAGGTTACCTGTTAAATCTGCCTTGATTCCGCTTGAATTTTTAACGCTTCGAATTGTATGCAAAAATAGCTAATCTCACATTTTTCCATGGATGGTAAGATATTCCCCACAGCAAGCTATGTGGGTAACAAGCATATGTAAGTTCATCAATTGAAAGACATTAGTTACGATTCTACTGTAGAGGCTATTTTTTGATAAAATTTGATAGTTTAAATAGTACGACTCGATGGAACGCGAACTGATTTTTAAAATTTTAATTACCTTTGCCACAACTTTATTTCAGTTTCAAACTCTGTCCTTATTTTGTTCTATACATTTTTCTGGAATGATGTTCTGTATTCTGGACAGTAGTTCACGATGTTCGAGGAGTCTTGTCTCAAGTTCTTCCGAATACCGAATACGAAAAATAGGATGAAAATTGATCGCCCGTAATAATCTTCAGCATTTCCACTCGAGTTATCTCGATTCGTTTGTCGTCCTACACGTCGAGGAACAGTCAGTTCAGCACAAATCGGTCTGCAGTGTTAGACGCAAAGTTGATGATTTCGTGAATTTCCTCGTCGGCTCTAACACGCATCTCCTTGATTTCTTCATGTTGGCACTATTAAAGAAAGCTGCCCCGTTTGAAATCTGTACATAGAACGGTTTCAGGCCGAGATTAGAGAAGATAGAATTCTGGTTATTGTTATATACATACATAAATTTTGAATGATACATACTGATCGATTAAGTCGAATTCGAAAAGTTTTGGGTATTTGTTTTTTTTAGAACAAAATTTCTTGAACTTTATGTTAAACCTATGAAAGCTGCAACATATGCATTTCAAAGGATACACGAAAGGTGTAACACAACTGCCCCTCTCAAAAAAACTTTCGCTCATATTAAACAAATCATAATGATAATCAAAGTAAAAAAAGAAGGCCCGGTTCTCTCTGAGTTGTCAATTTACCTTTTCCTCTCATAAATTCAATGTCAACACCTTCAATGTTTCTAAAAGCGTATTTGCAAGACGTCTATTACAGGGACGAAACACAGGAACCACGATTTAGAGAATACAGAGGTTGCGCCTTCTGCAAACCGCTATTCGCTCTCAGTAAATTTGACAGTATCAGCTGTTTATGCCACGTCACAGGCAATTTATTTACATTTACCTGTTTACAAACAAACAATTGTGCTTATATTACTTTCGGTGATTTTGTGTAAATTTATTTAAATAAAGCGTTTAAAAATATAGTGCGCGGTCATTAATTGTAATAGCGACAGCTTTAAATGCGGAGATTGTAGGTTTTTTAAATTCCCGACGGATATCGCGCTTTCCAGAAAGTGGGTGCAGTTCTGCCGCAAATTGACCTATTTCAATCCCAAAACAAACGTAATGAGGATAATTCGTAATTCGCACCTTGGCGAAACTGCACGACAACGGGCGAACTGAAATATACTGCATCAAATACAGGACACTTTTGGTCTAAACTTTCGTGTTTAGAACGTAAATACTCAGTGCATTCACTTCCGCTTCCTTCTTCAACTCACGTAATCTCTCCCACGTGGCGCTGTAGGCAGTATATTTCCGTTCCGTGGCAACGCGACATTCCTCATCATACGAGTCGTTTTTTCGCGCTCGCTGCAAACCAATAGATTATTCAGCGGCGGTACGTAAAGAGCAAGAGATGTGGTTCTATTGCTTTGAAATATCGCTGTGTTGATTATTGCTCTCCGAAAGCAGTGCAAGTCTGGCGGCGAAGTGCGTGGCTGTCTGTTGTGTCCATTTTCGCATGCTTTTTGACGCACAGAGGCGCGTGCGTATCTTGGCTGCGACAAGGTAATGGTCCGAGTCGATGTTGGCTCCTCGGATCGTGCGCACATCTAGGACACTGGAAGCATGCCTTCCGTCTATCACAACATGGTCGATTTGGTTTCGTGTCTTACCATCAGGAGACAGCCGTAGCCTGGTGAATATTCCTATGCTGGAACCTGGTATTACAGACTACCATGATTCGGGCCCCGGCGAAGTCGATCAGTCTATATCCGTTATCAGACGTTTCGTCGTGGAGGTTGAATTTTCCGACAAAGATGCCCTCCTTGCCCACCTTGGCATTAAAATCGCCTAGCACGATTTTTATATCGTGTTGGGGGCAGCGTTACAACGTGCGCTCCCGGAGTTCGTAGAAGCGATCTTTGGTCCCCTCGTCCTTCTCTTCCGTCGGGGCATGGGCGCAAATCAGGGAGATGTTGAAGAATCTCGCCTTTATGCGGATTGTGGCGAGACGTTCGTCCACCGGAGAGAACGACAGTACGTTTCGAGAAGTCTTTGTGATTTGGATTTTCAGGTATAGAGCTAAGGGCATTTTTCGACTTGAGAAATTACGTGAGTTTTAGAGGAGGCATTTCCGTTCAACAGCTCAAACCGACTTAACAATGTTAAAAAAAACAGGAACAAGCAACACTTATACACATCACACAGCGGTTTATTGACAGAATATCGACTCTCAAGAACGCCAATTACAAATTTTCACGTACTTTTCACGCCACTAGTCTTTATTTTAATGAAAATTAAAAGAATACTCAGAACAACTTTTGTTAGAGTCTTACCCAGAAGCCATTCATTTCTAAAAAGAATCGAACTCAAAGGCTAGAGTTCGCTAGAAAGTTTGTAAACAAGCCCGACCAGTTTTGGCTTAATGTAATTTTTGCAGACGAGAGTACATTTAATATGTTTGGGTGCGACGGTAGAGTAATTGTTTATAGAAAATCGAACACAGAGCTCGAAAAAAGAAATATGGTTGCCACAGTTAAACATGTAGGAGGAGGTTTAATGGTTTAGGGATGTAAGGAATAGGAAATATAGTTAAAATCAATGGAATAATGGATAATAAATACTACATAAATATTCTAAAAGAAAATTTACGACCTAAAGCTGCAAAACTGGGGATCGAACAGGACTTTCAGTTTTACCAAGATAACGATCCCAAGCACTCGGCCTACAACACAAAGCATTGGTGGTTTTACAATTGCCCTAAGGTTATCAAAACACCTGCTCAAAGTGCGGACCTTAATCCAATTGAGCACTTGTGAAATATTTTGGAGAAAATAGTTAGAGAACGCCATTTTTCCAACAAAACGCAGATGGAAAGAAGAATGGCTTATAATTGATGGAGAAGTACCGTGAATCACAGTGAAAATGGTCCACCTGTAATAAAACCCCTTTAATAGCAAAAAAATCTAGGAAATTAATACCTATACCAAAAGTTTTGGTGAATTTGATAAGTTCACTTAATTCAAATTATAAATACAACCAAACAATTTTTAATTCAATTACATTTTTTATAAAAATAAGAACTTAGCAAAATAGGAGAAAAATTCATGTCACAGTGAAAATGGTCCACCTTAGTAGAGCTACGATAGATAACGGAACTTTTTTGGAATCTTCTGTTATTTTGGTATGTTTACTTCAATTTAAGTTCGTGCGTTGAAATGAGCACGTGTTTACTCTATTATAAAAATTTGCTAAGTTCTTAATTTCAAGATGGGCCGCCATACTACAGTTGAGTTGCGAAAGTTAATTATTGAACATCATAAAAATGGAAAGTCTCAAAGAGAAATTGCCAATATTGTTAAAAAAGCCCGAACAACAGTTGAAAACATCATACACCGGTATAAAAATGAAAATCGTGTGATAAATAAGCCGAAAATTAGCCCAAAAAAGTTGTTTAGCGCCCGTAAAGAGAGGTGGATTGTCAAACAAATCAAGATTGATCCTCGGCTGAGTGCACCAAAACTGCGTGACATGGTAGAGAAACATTTTAAAATAAATTGTAACGCCGAGACTATTCGAAGAGTCCTTCGAAGGGATGGACGAAATGGTAGAATTGCACGAAAGAAACCGTTTGTTAGCAAGAAGAATAAAAACGTGCGATTGCAGTTTGCCCACAATTACATTGGGAAAGATTTTTCATTCTGGAAGGACGTGATATTCACGGATGAAAGCAAATATAATATTTTTGGATCAGATGGCAGAGTGAACGTGTGGCGAAAACCCAATCAAGAGATGGATCCCAGATATTTGCGGCCAACAGTTAAGCACGGTGGCGGCCACGTGATGGTCTGGGGTGCTTGTTCAGCTGCTGGTGTTGGCAAATTGCACTTTGTCGAAGGAATTATGGACAAATATCAATATTTAAATATTTTAAAAAATAATCTTTTACAAAGTGCCGAAAAACTTGGTATAAAGGACACATATCATTTCTACCAAGACAATGATCCCAAACATACGGCTGGAATCGTTAAAGAATGGCTGCTGTATCATTGCCCCAGAGTGATCAAAACGCCTCCCCAATCACCAGATATTAACGTTATTGAAAATTTGTGGCATAAATTGGAAATTGAAATAAGGAAACGCAGCATATCGAGCAAAGATGACTTAAAAAAAGCCCTTCTGGAAGAATGGGATAAAATAAATCCGGAATATACCAAAAAGCTTGTGGAATCTGTCCCAAATCGTTTAAAGTCCATTATTCGCCAAAAAGGATATCCAACAAAATATTAGTAATAAGCTTTATAGTACTTTATTTAATAGTTGCTGTAATGGACCATATTCACTGTGACATGAATTTTTCACCTATTTTGCTAAGTTCTTATTTTTATGAAAAATGTAATTGAATTAAAAATTGTTTGGTTGTATTTATAATTTGAACTAAGTGAACTTATCAAATTCACCAAAACTTTTGGTATAGGTATTAATTTCCTAGATTTTTTTGCTATTAAAGGGGTTTTATTACAGGTGGACCATTTTCACTGTGATTCACTGTAACGGGAAATCTGGTGAAATCTATGCTAAGACATTTGCGTGAAGTCAATTGTCGTAAAGGAAGAGCCACAAGATATTAGCACTTTCAATTTTGGTTTTTTCTAAAGTTTTTGTTTAATATCGAATACTTTTTTTCTCTTAAGAATCCTTATACATATGTCGAATACTATTTTTGACCGCTGTACATATGTTACTGAGTACGGACAATTGCAAATAACTGCTTAAAAATAAACATTCTGTTTCATGAGTGAAGAAAAACTTAACTCTATACTGATGATCTAGAATTCAGTTCTTTTTAATTCATGAAACAGAATGTGTTCGGGGACTGGTGTATGTATGTAAAAGAAAATATAGTAAAAATTCTTAAAATTTTTTCCGCATGTATGTATAGTTCTGATATTTGGGGGGAAGGGGTTTCGGACCCCCAAAGCACCATCTGTATTCACCATTTTAGAAATATACATTTTTAAATATTGTCTTCAAATTTGAACAAATGATCCCTAAATTCACAGAGCACTGGTTGGTTTATACGTCTATTTCGTCCAAAAATGGAAAAAGATTTTATTTAAATGTATTTATATAAAGTTTAGTAAGCAAACAAATATTAAAATTCAACTCTTAATAAGTAAGAAAAAATGGAATAAAAGAACTTCTTATTGGTACATACTTATGTACACCATGTTAAAAAAGGATAAGGATTACTTTTTTAGTGTATCATTACTCTTCTTTGGTTTCGGGCCCAACATATTTTGCGGTTTTACCCATTGATTGAATTGTTGTTCAGTAAGATAGCCCAATTTGACCGCCTCTTCTTTGAGTGTCGTGCCATTGTTGTGGGCAGTTTTAGCTATTTTTGCCGCTTTATCATATCCGATATGTGAATTCAATGCTGTCACCAACATCAATGATTCGTTCATGATCTTATCGATGCGATCCTTGTTGGCCTGAATACCATTTACACAATTACATGTAAATGTGCGACAAGCATCCGAAAGCAATCGAATAGAACGCAATACATTTGACGCTATTAATGGTTTGAAAACATTCAATTCGAAATGCCCATTTGCCCCACCTAAAGTGACAGCAACGTGATTGCCAATAACCTGGCCTGCGACCATTGTGATTGCTTCACATTGCGTTGGATTTACCTTTCCTGGCATGATTGAACTGCCTGGTTCATTTTCTGGCAGCATCAGCTCCCCCAGGCCGCATCGTGGTCCCGAACCCAGGAAGCGAATGTCATTTGCAATTTTAAATGCACTACAAGCAATCGTATTCAACATTCCACTTACTTCGATCATTGCGTCGCGCGCAGCTAGCGCTTCGAATTTATTCGGAGCAGTTACAAATGGCAAACATGTTAAATCCGCAATTATTTTTGCCACTTTCTCTGCAAATCCTTGAGGAGCATTGAGCCCTGTTCCCACGGCCGTCCCTCCTAGAGCGATTTCATATACGCGGGGCAGACATGCATCGATTCGTTGGAGGGCATAGGTCATTTGCTGGGTATAGCCACTGAATTCTTGACCTAATGTTAACGGTACGGCATCCATTGTGTGTGTGCGTCCAATTTTAATAATATCATTAAATTCCTCAGATTTTTTCTGTAAACCATTTCGCATAAACTCCACGCACGGTTTTAAAGTATTGACTAGCTCCATTGCTACAGAAATATGAATCGCTGCAGGAAATGTATCGTTTGAGCTCTGCGACTTGTTTACGTGATCATTTGGATGTACCGGTTTTTTTGAGCCCAATTTGCCACCCATCAACTCAATGGCACGATTGCTTATAACTTCATTGCAATTCATGTTTGTCTGTGTACCAGAACCTGTTTGCCAAATCACCAACGGGAAGTGGTCTCTATACAGCTTACCGGATATTACTTCATCGCAAGCCTTCGAAATGTTGTCCGCTATCTTAGCATCCAACCCATATTCCCGGTTCACTTCAGCGCAAGCCTTTTTTAATATTCCCATAGCAATAATGATTTCTTTTGGCATTTGCTCATTTTTTCCACCAATCGGAAAATTCATTTTAGATCGGAGAGTTTGTGCTCCATAATATTTATCAGCTGGAACTTGAAGCTCACCAAAGCTATCGCTTTCCTTGCGGAACTTGCTTTCTGCTTTTTTTCCATCGCCACTTCCTTTGCCAACACTATTTTTGCCTCTAACCGATGGAAGATTAAGAAAAATCGTTAGGTATTTTATTGTTATCGTCGCAGTTCTAAGATTTTTAAACATAATTTACAATTTTTCTAAATATTAGATATTAAAACCAGCGCTCTTCACAAATGAGCATTATTCAATTACATATAATTGAATCATGACAAATACAGTCATACATACCCAGTGTGAAGTACGGAATGTATTACAAAAATACTAAGTAGAATAAGTATCAAAATAGTATTTTTTTAAGTAGTTATTTAATTTTTGTATTAACTAGCTTTTATATGCGGGATTATACCCTTCTATTTTATACAAATAAAATATATGGAGATTTAACTCTATTTTAATTGGCAAATAATAAAAAAAAGTCGAACCTCGAGCCGGCAAAGAACGAAATTTAAAATGGAAAGGTCGCCAAATTCAATATTATCAATAAGAATTTCAATTAAAAAAATTCAGAGGTGGTACGGACACTCTTCCAATAATTTATAGTTTTCTCCATGAACATGCGGTTGATTTTATATACATCCCTTAGTCCATCCCATCCCCAATTATCGCTATTTTTATAAAAAAAATTCCTATCTTTCAATGCAGGTTATAAGCTATATTCCTGCTAAAACTCATTCCAACTAAGTGACCCATTTTTACATGATTGAATTACAAACTTTCAAATTTGTAATATTTGGATTATATATGCCTATTATGTATTTATATTTTGAAAATTTGGTCGAAATCAGAATAGCATTGCTATACATCGAAAGCGAGCATTTTTATTTTGGTTCTAAAGTCTTGTCTCTAATTCTCTGAAAAGAGAAAAAATAAATTCTGATCCTCTCAGAACTGAATAAACTAATAACAGCTAGAGTGGAAAGGATTTTACATTCCGATTTCCAGAAATGGGCCTGTAAATTTTTCAAATAAAAATTTAAATAAAACAACATGATTAGAGTAGAAACTGTCACGATAAAACCCATGTTTATTTTTATTTACTCAAAAACCAAATCTTAAATAATTTGGTATCGTATTCAGGAAGTTTCGCTAATGGGCAGGGCGTTCGAAGGAACCTGTAAACAAAGTGGTTTAATTATTCGAATTTCTACGTAGTTGCTATAAGAGCGCAGTTACCCACCGACGTATACGTACCGTTACATAAACGTTTATTGCGGCACATATCACTAAACTTCTACGGTGATTAGTTTCAATAACAAGGCGCTCTCATAAAATAGGTCGAGTCGTTCGGCCGTTTCTACGCCGGTGGACAACTGCGATTTTACATTTAACTTACGTGTTAGTGTGTGCGTCTAAAGCAGGCAAAAAAGGCCGAAGACTATAGTTTTGCACTTGGGCATGTATAAACCAAACGGTCGAAGAAACCTTTAAATAAATAGGTTCAATTATAAGAATTTCTCTTAATAAATGCGGTTGCTATAACATTTAACTTACGTGTGTGTGCCTTCATAAAGTGCTATAGATCTGCGGCATGAAGACGCTATAAAACTGGTATTTACTCTCAAGCTTCTCGGCCACCTATGTTCAAATAATATCCCACAGAAGGGATCGCTTTCTATGTGTTGTGGTTAATTACACTGGAAATAAGATATCACAAAATCAAATATCATTGAATGAAAAAACTATATAAGTATTAGACAAACGAGTCATTGATGCCAACGATTTTTAAAGTATGAAGAAGCTTACAATATACTACTATTACAAGTAGAAACTGTAGAATAGACAGCATTCTTCATGAGTCATGCCGAAACAAGAGAGCTGGCTGCTTTACTACAGAGCCTTTTATTATTGAACCATGGATATCCCATGTTTATTTTCTGACAGCGTATGGTTGTCGTTTACTTAAAATATTTTTATAACCGAGCGAACTTGTACACAAGGGTATATTAACTTTGTTCACATAACGATTATTGGTAACAGCCAAAAATAATCGAGATATTTATAGACTTATATATACCAAAATGATCAGAATGAAAAGAGGACTGTATGTCCGTCCGTCCGTCTGGCTGGAGCTATTTCATCCATTCGAACGACGTGACCTATCCAGCGGAGCCGCTGATTCTTACTCCGTTGTACTATGTCTACGTCCTTGTACAGCTCGTACAGCTCATCGTTCCATTGTACGCGGTATTCGCCGTCACTAAGACGCAAAGGTCCATAATACTTTCGAACACTCCCAGAGCCCTCTCATCTGATGTTGTCATCGTCCATGCTTCCATACAATAGGACGGGCATGATGAGAGACTTATAATGTATAGTTTTTGACCGTCGAGAGAGGACTTTCCTGTGCAATTGCCTACTCAGTCCGAAGTAGCACTTATTGGCAAGAGAGATTCTGCGTTGGATTTCATGGCTGACGCTGTTATTGGTGTTAATGCTGGTTCCTAAGTAAACGAAGTTCTCTACTTTTTCAAAGTTATAACTGTTAACAGTGATGTTTGATCCCAGTCGTGAATGTGCCGACTGTCTATTTGATGACAGGAGGTACTTCGTCTTGCCCTCGTTCAACTCCAGACCCATTCGCTTCGCTTCTCTATCCGGTTTGGAGAAGGAAGAACTAACTGCGCTGTTGTTAAGACCGATGATGTCAATGTCATCGGCGTACGCCAGCAATTGCACACTCTTAAAATAAGGGGGTGCCTGACCGATTTAGTTCTGCGGCTCGAATTATCTTCTCCAGCATCAGGTTACAAAAATCGCACGACAAAGGGTCACCCTGTCTGAAACCTCGTTTGGTATCAAACGGCTCGGAGAGGTCCTTCACAATCCTGACGGAGCTGGTGGTGTTGCTCAACGTAATTTTACATAGCCGTATAAGTTTCGCTAAGTCTTTCACACAATACACTGGACAGAACCTTATATGCGATGTTAAGAAGACTAATCCCGCGATAATTGGCGCAAACTACAGGATCTCCCTTTTTGGGGATTGGGCAAAGCACACTTAAATTCCAATAAGCAGGCATGCGTTCTTCCGACTATATTTTAGATATGAGCTCGTGCATGCACTTAACTAGCTCCTCTCCGCCGTACTTGAATAACTCAGCTGGTAACCCGTCGGCCCGGGTGCTTTGTTGTTCTTCAGCCATTGGGGATTCGGGTTGAAAAACTTCTCCAAGTTTGTTGCAGCTGCTTCCATTAAGCAGTGTGGAGAAGTGCTCCCTCCATAATTTAAGTATGCTGTGGACATCAGTCGCCAGGTCACCGTTTTCATTCTTACAGGAATTCGCCGCGGTCTTGAAACCTTCTGTTAGCTGCCGTACTTTCTGAAAAAATTTTCGAGCGCTTTTCCTGTCGGCCAGCATCTCATGTTTTTCGCACTCTCACATTTCGGCCTCTCCCTTTTTCTCACGGAAAATGCGTCTTGCTTCCTTCTTCAACTCACGATATCTCTCCCGCATGGCTCGCGTTGGCTCCTCGGATCGTGCGCACGTTTAGGACACTGGAAGCATGCCTTCCGCCTATCACAACATGGTCGATTTGGTTTCGTGTCTTACCATCTGGAGACAGCCACGTAGCCTAGTGAATCTTATGGAACCTGGTACTACAGACTACCATGTTTCTGGCCCCAGTCTCAATCCATTATCGGACGTTTCGTCGTGGATACTGAATTTTCTGACTGTGGAACTAAAGATGCCCTCCTTGCCCACCTTGCCTACTTTGACATTGAAATCGGCAAGCACGATTTTATATCGTGGTGGGGGCACCGCTCATAGGAGCGGCCAAGGACATCGTAGAAGCGATCTTTGGTCCTTCTCTTTCGTCGGGGCGTGGGCGCAAATCAGGGAGATGTTGAAGAACAGTACTTTAAGGCGCAGTCTCTCTCCCACCATAAATACGACACCGCTGCCTTTACATGGCAGCTGTAGTAGATGTCGCAAGGGTATATCGATTTTTTCGTTTGCCCCGTCCATCACATCTCTTTGATGGCGGTGATTTCAGTCTATGTTCTGCTGAGGTCACCAACCAGCCGAGCAGAGGCACCTTCCCAATTAAGGGTCCGGACATTCCAGGTGCATGCCCTCAAATCATTGTCCTTAATACGGTTTCCGTGGTCGTCATCAAAAAAGGGAGGTCTCATCCGAAGCTTTGTTTTCCTTTTGATTGGAAGGTGTTTTTTACGTGGCGGGTTCCAAGCCCTGCGCTAACCCATTGTTGGGGGTGAAAATTTTAACTCGCTTATATAGCGAGCCGCTTGCTCCAAGACGCCCGCTTGCAGCGAAATGGCTCCACTAAAGCTCCCTCGGGTTGGTTACCGTATCGCGCACATGGGTTGCTCACGTTGCACAGGGTGAACGAACGTGGACGTAAGAGTAGGAAGTGAGTACAGCCGTGCAACTGTAACCGCATACCCAGAAGCACCACTGTACGCCCATTACACCCCGTGGTTACGATAACTTGAGTAAAAATTTACATTTCTTGATGAAACTGGTAGATTGATTGCCCTTGGATCAGGGTAGGTTGGTATTGGAAATGGTCGAGATCGGTCAATAACCACGCCCACCTCCCCTATAACGGCAATTTAGAAAAATGCAAAAATTTCGTTTTTTCGGTATCTACTTATTAGTGCAAATTTAGTGAAATTTGATATTTGGAGTTATTTTAAACAAAGAAACTGTATTTTTATAAAATTTTTAAACAAGGCGTTGCCACGCCTACTTATGAAAAAGTTTCCGTATCTCAATAACAGTGTTAGGTATCGTCATAAAATTTGGTGAACATATTTTCCTCGATACCGCTGTTATCATCGTCAAAAGCTCCATCGCCCACCTTCCATATAACGAAGCAAATTAAATAAAATTTGATATTTAGAGCGATTGTAAATTAAGAAACTTGATTTTGATAAAATTTTAAAAAATGGGCGTTACCATGCCCCTTATGACAAAATGTCTGTATCTAAATAACAGTGCTCCGTACGGTCACTAAATTTGGTATGGCACAGCCCATACAAAAACAAATCGCGAGGATATATAAAATTCGGTTCTTTACTTGTTCAAATTCACTTTATTGCTAATATCACTCAATTGTGAGTGGTCGTGAATATATTTCTGGTTCAATTGTAATACTAGATCTATTTAATTTAATTTAATAAAGTTATTTATTATTATTAATAACAAACAACAGCATATGTACTTTTTATTTATATGTATCTTTTTATTAATAAAAAGTAATGCAATCGTTATTGAGTTCATAGCAATGTATATTTCCTTTTTTTAAAGGCAATGAAAATATAGATAATTGAAGCGTCACGTATTGTTCAGCACTAAAAAAAAAATTCCTCATTTTCATCATCATAAAGCCCTCAGCACTAATTAACAAACTCCTCCATTTTATAATCAACAAATAACCATAATAAAATAAAAACTGTTAAATAAAAACAATAACTAGAACTATTAAATAAAAAATAGTAATCGAATCGTTAAAAGAATGGGAATGTTCGAGCATCAACCACTGCTGCAACACTGCAAATAAAAGTCGTCGTTAACACTAAAGAAGATGGGAAGGCCTTGTTTTCTTGATTAAGTCTGCCTTTGATCATACTTACACCAACTAGATAATTAAGTTCACTATTGGATAAGAATAACTAGCGCCTTTTATTTGCAGTGTTGGCGCTCGAACATTCCCAATGTTCATCAAAAAAAAATATGTATGTCCATGCATGAGCATAGATAATAAAATAATAGAAATAAATTATTGAAATAAAATTCTTGCTGAAATGCCGATTTATTCATAGCCTACTTTGATAAAGAATTGTTTCATATTGTTCTATATTTCTCCATCTAACACATACGATTCTTATTAGAGTACGGCATTACTGCTCTAACATATGGAATTTTTTCGACAGTTCGAAAAACATATTTGTAAATGTGTGGGTGAAATGGGCAAAAGTGGTGAATGTTTGTGTACATTTTTTTTAATTCAGGGGAAACTACTTAGACTTGCCTTGCAGGCTTATATATAATATTAATATATTGGCAGTAACCTATCTGCGCAATGTGTAAAAATTCAGCAATCAAAAGGAAGATAGTTTTAGTACAAATGTACAAAAATGGCTGCGTGGCATATTTTACTTAAAGTAATAATTTTGTAAGTGTACAAAATTCACGTGAATACACGTGACAAACACATTAAAGCGTGTTTGACATAGCAGTTGCGCCAAAAAATAAATTTGAATAGGGTTGCTTCACTGTGGGGGCTTATACCCTTTTTTGACGAAGTTTACTTATACAAAATAAAGTGTGCTGATAAGTATTAAAATTTTATTTTGTAGCTCCTTGGAAATCAAACAAAAACGATTTTCTTTATAAAAAATTTTAAACGATAAAAACAATTTAGAGTTTAACAACTAATTTTTGGTTACGCGGCTGGATTTTCTTTTGAATTCAAGTGTCATTTTTGACTAACGTTTACTCGGTTTTTCTTTTCTAATTTTATATATGTACATATCTGTACTGTAATGTTTGCTGACTGCACTTGTTCATACTGCCAATATATAAGTATTATTAATAAGCACATGATTCAATCATACAAGGTTGGATAATTAGGCAGTTGTCTCACTCTTGCACGCTGCCTTAAGGTAGCCTGTGTTGCCCTCTTCTAATTTAAGAAAAAAAATGTTATCAAACACGTGGAAATGAGTAATTTTCTTGTGAAATCGCCTGGCAGGCAACACTGGTGTCTTTTTATAGTTTTTAAATTATTTCAGCATGCCCTACATTAAATAATCGAATTGACGGCATTCTCGTATGTTTCCCAGTAGCCTTGCTTATCTAGCAGCGAACAGGAATTGAAATTTGTTTTCTTTGCATGTATGAAATTTATTGGTCGTTGGTTCGACCAGGTCAGATCATTTTGTGTGATATTTTTTTCAAAGAAAGCATTTTATGTTTTTTAATTTTTTACTGTATATATTTTATATAAAATTACATAAAATTAAAAAAAAAGAATTTATATAAATATTAACAACCATAAAATTATACTGTTAAAATATCGAACAGAAGAACATTTATTAGTATTTTGACCAGTTTTGACTAAAGTCTTTACTTGATTTCTAACAGATGTATGTATATCAATAAAAATTCCGTAAATTTTTTGACGAGGGTATTTTTGTGTGGTGTTTTCCATATAAAAAAAATTGTCTATGTACAAACCGCATTTCGCTACTAGGTACCTACTTTTCTACTACCTTTGCGCGAAAAGGGATAAAATATTTTCCCCTTTATCAGACCTTCCTAAATGCAACCTTGCAAGGCAGTCGGAAAACTTAAACGTCAATAAGTATAAAACCTTTTATAATTGAATCATGATATATGCATACATACGAGTTAACATGTTGATAAAATGGAAAATGTGAATCAAGGCGAATTGATTTAAGTTGGTAGCGGTTCTAAAAATGCAACCCTTTGGTGAGTTATTGTCAAACTTTTTCTCCTTTGTATTTAACTTTCGCGAAATAATTTTTAAACAATTAGAGTCACCGCAAAAAGTTATAGTGACCAATTCTTTCAATTTTCTGTAGTTAAAGGGAAAAATTCATTATTTGCACCTAAACAATTTATCTTGACGACCAACCACCAATCAGCTGATTGATTAACACCACCTTTAATGAAGTCGCCTTGATGAGAATGTTCTAATTTTTGGATGTTTGTTACTGAATCACTCAAAAACCACTTAACAAAATAAAATGAAATTTATGTAGATAACAAAAACGAATAGATTTTGGACATCATGCCCTTATATCAAAAAAAAAATTATAAATTACCGAAATCCTTAAGTATCTAGGACGGCTGGATTGATATCCCAGAATACAAAAATTGTCCAGAATAAGTACGTACATACATACATATGTCTTCGATAGATATTTTGTTTATTCTGATCACATTGATTGTACTGGTACTCATACGATGCCGGATTCACTTATGTTGATCTTTTAAATATTGTCTTAACCCAATAAACATTATAAAGTTACTATAAATTTACTATAAGCTTACATTAATAAACATGTCATTTGGAAAATATTTATCGCAAGCATTGTAACTTGTTTACATCCAATTATTGGATAAGCAAAAGGGATCCCTTATTCTGCAATTGTATTGATGTTTTGAAAATATTTGGAAATAAACTTGATAATGCAATACATAATAAAGATTTTGGAAAGCTTGTGGTAAATTTGTATTTTCATTTATTTCCAAATTAGAAATAAATACTATTTGAAAGTAAATAAAAAAATAATTTCAATTGCTATTTTTTAATATATTTATTTTATAGAATACGAATGAAAGTTATTTCGGGTTAGAATGCATGTGATTTTGTGTATATACTGGCGTTGCTTTTGCCTATTTTTGGCAAACTGAAAAAATGATTTGGTTTCTTGAGCGAAATGGCCCTCTTCCAAGCCACGCTTTATTGCAGCATCTATTCGAAAGTAACAAAATTATTATATTATAAACCATACAATTTTATATGTGTTGTAATTACTTACTTTTTATGGCGAGTGTAATATTGAAGCTTTGAATAGATTTTTTATCTGCTGTTCCCTTCCACGAATATTTTTCCGCGTAGTTGTCCGTAAATATTTTACGCCAGCAGTTCTTTACAAAGCGACCACCATTGTTTGAAGTAACTTTTAAATTATTTTCCTGAAAATGAATTAAAATTTAGTTAAATTGTGTGATTTTTATGAGCTTAGAAATTATATACCAGAGCAGTCATTGCAGTTAGATCATCTTTTAGAAAAGTTTCAAAACGATCAAAATCATTATTATTATTAAATCGATTCCATGGCAATACATCAGGGGGTTTATTGTTTTGTTTTAGCTGCTTAACTTCATCTCTTAAGGAGAGTATTTCAGATGTAAGCCTCAAGAATATAGGCTCCAATGATTTGGTAACATTTTTTTTTTAATAAATTGGTTATTTCTGCACTCCGTTTCCGCACACTTTTTTTTATATTTATATGACATTTTTACCTATGTATAAAATAATCACGACACGCTTCCAGCAGCTACAAATAATACTGGATGCAAAGACAACAAGAAATGCAAAATTCAGGCGACAATATGTGAAGAAAACAAAAAAATATAACTGTTGTTGACAGAATTTACAAAAGCATTGTAATTTTTTTTTTACAAATCTTTAACAAAGTGTTTGTAAACACATTGCCAAATGTTTGGAAAACGTAATTTTCGCAAACTAGTTTGGAAAAGATTGAATAAAATATTTGGAAAACATTTATTTATAAGCCAGCTTACATGAATGTTTATTGGGAAGTACATTTAGGGTAGCCATATGATTGTTTGAAGATATGTATGTACTTGTGAATGTATGTATGGGTGTTAGTTCCAAACATATTTGCGTGAGAATAAGTTTAAATTTTCATATGTGTAAAAGCACTGCCTTCAGGGCAAGATGGAGAGATATTCTTGCCTTAAAGAGCATTTTTTTTCTTTTTAAACTATTAGTATTATTTTAAATGCGTTCATAAAATGATGGGAGACATTTTTTTTAAATAAAAATCCAGTTTTACCTCTGACTGTAATCAATGCTTTACGTCTTCAACACAAACAGTAGAAATAAACAAATGGCGAAAATTGCGTCAATGAATACAAAGCAATCATACATTTGTCACAAATTTCAACGATTTGTCACCGGTGATTGTGGTCGCTGACATCAGAGCCGCCCTTGTGCCACTGCTGCTGCTGCCAAACATCGTTTCAGTGTTTTTCCTTATTTTCATTTGTCAATATGTGCATGAGTATTGATATTTATTTGCAATTGTTCCACAAATTGTTTCTGAGCTTCATAAAAAAGAAGTTCCCTACGTGGAAACAGGTACAACATATACATATGTATGTATGTTTGTACATACATTGATCGGAACGCACCCAATGCATAAATAAACCACTTCTAGACTTGCCAGCTCTCAAAACTACATATACATATGTACATACAACTACACATGCATACATATACTCGTAAGTATGTACATACATATACTACGGTTTAAACTAGCCAACTATACCAGTAGAAGATCTGAAAAATTATGAAATTAATTACGAAAAAGCAAAATTCGGGCGAAACCTAATTTTATAAAATCTCGCGATGTATTTTTGTATGGGCGATGCCAAGCCCATTTCCAAATTTGTATAAATAGCCGATTTGAAAAAAAAATGGTTACTTAAATATCGTATTTTTCAGATTTTATGAAATTTTTTAAAATCCCTATTTTATTGCTATATGGTTTTTCAAAAGTACCGTTATATGGTGGGCGTGTTTACTTTCCGATTACAAAACGTTTGAACGAACGAGCTCAGTGATGTCAAGGACAATAGGGGTACAAAATTTAGTCACGATATCTGACACAGTTATTGGGATATAGACATTTTACCATAAATAAGCGTGGCAACGCCCATTTTTCCAAATTTCATAAAAACCCAGTTTCTTTGTATAAAATAGCTGCAAATATTTACCCAATTTGTTTCGATACGGAAAAAGCGAAGTTTTTGCATTTTTCAAAACTTCCGTTATTGGGTTGGTAGGCGTGCGTTTTGACTGATCTCGACCATTTTCAATACTATCCTACCTTCGCTAAAGTGCAATCTATGTGCCATGTTTCATAAAGAAATTTAAATTTTAACACAAGTGATCGCATTTACTGACACACGGATGGACTGACGGAGTTAAGGCTTAATTGATTCCTCTTTTTATACTGATCGTTTTGCTATATACACATATGTCTATATCTGTCTCGATTACTTTTGATTGTTGCAAATAACCGTTATGCAAACTAAGTTAATTTACCCATGTGTTTAAGTACGCTCGGGAAAAACATAACTATCGACAGATCATGATAATTTCAAAAAAAGTTTGACACCTCTACTATGTACGGAAATCTCAAAAAAAAAATTTAACAGATTCGGTAAAAGTATAATCATTATTATTTGGGTGGGTGTTGTTTTTACTCGTTAATTTCCCTTACTGCTTTGAACACTTAGACGACAGCACTTTACGACGTAGAGGCAGCGAAATTTTCTTATCTGCAAATGTGGTCTTAAAGCCGGCACATTGAACATTTTGAAGACGTCAGACATATCGAACAGATCATTTGTTGTTGCGACATTTATATATTTCACTTCTATAGAATTAAAATATTTTGTTCAAAGTGAAATTTTGTGTGCCAAAAATAAGTAATAGGTCGATTCATTTGTTTCAAATGATCGATTATTATTACATTAAAAATATCAGAGTTATTTTATGCATTTGTTGGTAAAATAACGCAAGACGGAGAAGGCAGAACTTACTGTGCGGTTGTTAAGGCCGATAATATCAATGTCATTGACGTTCGCAAGCACCTGATCGATTTAGTTCTGCGGCTCGAATTATCTATTCCAGCATCAGGTAAAAGAATTCCATGACAAAGAGTCACCCGGTCTCGCTTGATATCAATAGACTCGGAGAGGTCCTTCCCAATTCTGATGGAGCCGTTGGTGTTGTTCAGCGTCATTTCACATAGCCGTATTAGTTTCGCGGGTATACCAAATTGATACGTTGCGGCATAAAGGCAACTTCTTGTGCTGTCGAAAGCGGCTTTGAAATCGATGAAAATATGATCTGGGGTTCTGTGAACATCTGGCCAATGGTAGATTTACCTGGTCTAAAGCTACACTGATAAGATCCAATTAGTTCATTGACGGTAGGCTCAACGGTATTTAAAAAAGTTCGCTGACAGCCCATCAGCTTCGGGGCTATGTTGTTCTTTAACCGTGATATTTCAATACAAATTTCGTCCCAGTCTGGTAACGGAACATCAATTCGGCCGTCATTTTGGTTTTTGGTTCATCATCTTCTCTAAAGTGGTCTCTGCTAACACCACTAAGTAGCGTGAAGAATTGAACCCCCCATAAACTATGTATGTTCTGGACGTTAGTCACCATATCGCCTTTATCGTTCTTATAGGAATTTACCTCAGTCTTGAAACCTTCTGTAAGCCGTCGTACTTTCTGAAAGAATTTATTTTAATTTATTTTATTTTATAGGTACATTAAGACACAGGGTCCTTTCGTTGTACGAATATTAACATAGGAGTAAATTACAAGGCATTGAATTTGATCCTGTCGGTTACCATCTTAAGATCTTTGCACTCACGAATTTCGGCCTATCTCTTCTTTTCACGAAAAATGAGTTTCGCTTCCTTCTTCAACTTACGATATCTATCTCCTCATTCATACATTCATGCATTCCTCATAGTATAAGTTTTTCTTTCGGGGTCGCTGAAAGCCAATGGCAGTACGTAAAGAGCAGGAGATGTGGTTCCGTTACTTTGAAATATCGTACGAGTCGAATATCGAAGTGCTTTGCTTTCTGTTCTGATTGCAGCCTTTCGACGTCCAGCCGTTCTTGAGTCCAGAGGCGCGTTTTTGCCTGCGACAAGATAATGGTCCGAGTTTCGTCGTGCAGACTGAATTTTCCAACTGTGGAACCAAAGATGCTCTCTTTGCCCACCTTGGCATTATAATCGCCTAGCACGGTTTTTATATCGTGGTGAGGGCTGCGTGCGCTCGAGAAGTTCGTAGAAGCAATCTTGGTCCTATCGTCGCTTCCGTCGAGACATGGGCGCAAATCAGCAAAATGTTCAAGAATTTCGTCTTTATGCGGATTGTGGTGAGACGTTCGTCCACCAGAGTAAACGACAATACTTTAGGGCGAAGTCTCTCTCCCACCACAAATCCGGCACAGAATTTGCGCTCTATACAGGGCAGCTGCAGAATACGTCGCAAGGGCCAATCGCTTTCTTCCCTTGCCCCGTCCATCCTGTTTCCTGAATGGCGTTGATGTCAGCCTATGCTCTGGCGAAGAGATCAACCAGCCGGGCAAAGGCAACTACCCAATAAAGGTTTCGGACATTCCAAGTGCATGCCCTCAAATCATGGTCCTTAAAACGTTTGCTGTGGAGGAACCTATCCGAGGCTTTGCTTTACTTTTCAATGGTAACTTGTGCTTTACGTGGCGGGTACCAAGCCCTGGGCACAACCATATTCTGGGGCATTTGAAATTTTCACATTTATATAGCGCAACGTCCGCTCGCAGTCATTCCTGCTGGTGCGATATCGAAGAAGCCCTTATTTAATCCTTTTCTTTGATTTTTATATTTTTCATCAAATTTAAGAATTCTTTTATTAGTTTTATGTGTGCTCCCATAATAATACTTACTTACTGAGTTTTATTCTCCTCTCAATAGATAACACTTATGGAATGAGTTTTATTCTCCTCTCAATAGATAACACTTATGAAATGAGTTTTATATTTCGCTCAAGAAATAAAACTTATGCGCTGAGTTTTATTTTTCTATTGTAAAATAAAACCCATCTGTTGTAAAATAAAATTCACCTTGTAGTTTTATTTCTCGTTCATAAGTAATTTATATTTTGTATGTAAGTGGTAGTTAACACGTACTAACTTTAGCCATCGTATTCTTATTAAGAACATACATATGTACATATATGTAAAACCATTTAGCAAATACATATATGTTATTCGAATCACATGCGTTGATGATGCATTGTGCCCTTAGATCTTAGAATTACATTACATTTCTCGTTGAATTATTTGATTGACTTAGTAAACGTAATTAAAATTATCAGTGAGCTTAAATTAAACAAGTAAGCAAAGCTAAATACGTATTTTTGTATGCGCGCTGCCACGGTCATTCTTCAAAATTTCATAAAAACCCCAATTGTTTGTTTCAAATCGCAGCAATTATTAAATTTTACTCAATTTACTCTAATAGATACCGAAAAAAACGAAGTTTTTGCATTTTTCAAAACATCCGTTATATGTGTGGTTATGGTCCGATTTGACGGTGCTGCTAGTAATATCACCAAATTTAGTGACGATACCTTGCACCAGTATTGAGATAGATACATTTTTTCATAAGTGGGCGGAATAATTTTCAGAAATATTTAGCTTTTTTGGAATAGAGAAGCTAATAAATACAGGAGTAGAAAAACTTAATAAACCTGCAGTTTCTCTACCAGTCGGCAAAATTATTTACACACTTTTTATTACCGTCACAAATATTTACAAAAAAAGTAGTTTTGCCATATGCGCGAAAATTATTGAATTGAAAATGGTGTTAAAGCCGCAGAACATTCTAAAATTTACCAAAGTTCACGTCAGATAGTTAACAATGTAGTGGTGAAGAAAGAATCGTTCGAAAGTTTGGCAAATGAGAACGAGGTCTTGACGTAAACCTAGCCACCTACCAATGTGTTCAATGCACATAATCAAGCTGTTTTACCTTGGCGACATCAAAATCCCAATATTATTGAAAATGTTTGATTTTTTATGAAACAAAAACGCTATAATTATGAAGATCGGAATAGACTAGACACTATCAAGGAAATTAAGGAAACATTAGCTAAACTTTCAATTCCATTTCTGCACAATTTGATGGTATCTATTCCAGCTGGGCTACAGTCAGTAATCGACGATTATTTGTTCAAGTTTAAACTTGTATAATTCAACTCAGCTAAATTTTAAACTCAGTCTAAATTGCGGAACTGTTTTTCAGAAAGCGTTTAAGGTCGCTTTGAATTGTGGTTCTTAATCTAGACAACAAAAATAGTTGTATTTTGCAATGAAAAACTGGCCCTTGGACGGCAGCCCCTCAACTCAGATCAGCCCCTCAAATCTTAAAGTCTTAATAGCAAAAGGTCGCAATATCCTACCACTGGAAGATGTAGTTATATTCTGTGTGTTTATCATATGCATACATACTTATACATACTAAAACATACAAGTATGTACTTAGTATAAGCACAACTTCAAATCTCCATATTGTACGTACAAATCAGCATTTAACAAAAAGGCGCTAAACCCTACCAAGCATTAAGTCCATACACGCAACTAGTAAAAGGTCACCGCGCATGAACCTTCATTCATTCTTCACTTCCCATACATACATTTATATATGTACATACATATGTACATAGGTATCTAAACACGCATAGGCCAGATAATAGTTTCACTCCACGTCTTCGTTATTCCAAACCAAAAAACCGTTGAGTGCTTCTCGTTAATCTGCTTAATTGCCCTCAAATTTATAGAGCGGTACACATAAATTGCGAATTAACAACGAAATTAAAGAACAGAAAAACAACTAATTAGAAGTATGGTAAAAACTTTTTTTTTACATTTTTCAATTGAATGCACACCTCTGGTTACTAGTGCAACACAAGTCTTTACCAACTTTGCATTGGAATTCGAACCGCGTCTATTTTCAGAATAGCATACTGCGCGTCGACTTGTATTGGTTAGGTTGATTTTTCTTTTTCTTTTAATATACTAATACTCTTCTTTTACACTCATTCGACTTAAATTTAGTAAACTTCATTAGGATGAAAAAATTATGTTCAGCTGCCATGAAGTTAAAGATCGAAACCTGTCATCAACTAATACTTTATTCACAAGATCTCGTTATTTCGCTTTCTGAAATTTAAAGGTCCTACTAAATTATAAAATGTGAAGGCTTTACGACGTTATTTATTGGTGTACGACAGCAAAACAGAAAGTGAATGCAAAGAAACTCTTAAAAGGAAACTTGGAATTACATATACAAATAGCCCAAATACACCAAAATGTCTTTAAGAAATATTTGTTAGAATTAACTTGCAGTCGAAGGTTCATTTTCAATGGTCAATATTACGGAATCGTATCCACTGCGATTATAAAATATATTGCAAAAAAATATCTGCCCAATGTTAAACATTTTTTAATTTTTTTCTTACTAGAATCCTTGGTCGATGGATGCTTAAGAAAATCTGTGGAATTTCACACTTTGCTGTACCTCAAATATAGAAGGTAAGAAAAAACTGGAAGCAAATAAAGGCAAAAAAAATTGTAGGCAAAACCTAATTACACTTTGATGTACTGCAGCGCTACGACGTGCAGCCACCGCAAGCAACCAACGGTACAATGCACTTTAATTGAAATTCCTAAGATCAACCACTATGTAAGCAACCTGTTGCCGCAAAAATATGCGAATACTCGAGTTAAATATATAACTATTCTTAACTCAAGCTTTGTACTCTTAGCGCTGCACTGAATATTTCAGCCGATTCGCTCGCTATTAAATAATATTAAAATATAAGAATATAATATTTGTACATACATACATACTTATATTTCTTTACTGTTACATACATAAGTGCATATACAACTTAATGGTAGAATTGTGTACTAAAGGTGTTCGTTTATTATATACATATACATAAATGCACACAAGTGCGCTTAACATGCACAAAAGTATGCATCTACATATATACTTTAATACATATCTACGCGTTTGCCCACATCTTTGTACATCCATACATACGTATAAGTCCACATAAGTATACAAAAATTTGATTTTAATAACAGACGAATGCGACATCAATGATAGATAATAAATTATTAGCATTTTTAGCTCTTGAACAGGATAAACCAGAGCATATAACTAGTATTAGAGCGGAAATTTCTTTCTTTTCGCTTTTTTCGTCTTTTTCTAATAAACTGGTCCGAGATCGGCCTAAATCAGCGAGATCACTTGTTGATGTGAATACAAAAAGTATGTGTTGCTTTAGTAACTATGGTTGCGCCCAGAATTCACCTGCAAATGTGCTTGTATGTGTACCTAAATATGTATGAGGATGTATTACAGTTGCTTAGTGATTTATCTTTGCAAGGGATTGGTATATAGATATCTGATAGCACGAAATTCGATCAGATATATATGATATACGTTATCTACAATGTAATTTCTTAAACACTTTGCCAGAAACCCTTAAGATTTGTTTAAATAATCAACTGTATACTCAGACATTCGTCCCACTTGTCAGAATGTTTTTGTACATATCGTAATTTTTTTAGGATGGATACCCAGTAGCAAACGGATCGATCTGTCTTCGAAGTAGCCATTTGTAAGACGGTATTTGCAAAAAGTTTTCAACATGTAAGCCATTTGACCGACGTGACTACAATTCTTGCAAAGTGGACGAATTTAATGCGCATACAGAGAACGTTTTTGGTTTGTAGTCTCTCTTTTGGTAACTGACGATAATTTTGGCGTTGATTCTGGTCTAGCGTCAAACTTTGCCCTGATCGGAGTAGATTTACTCCGATTTCTTTTTTAATTTTGAAATCTACTCCCTACTCTGCTTGACCTTAAACATGCTCAGATTTTATTACTTTTTTACATTCAGAACATATTACAAAATAATATGGTAACTTCTTTAATTTTAGCTCACTAACTTCTGTGGCAACCACCAAAGTTTTATTTTGCAAGGTGTAATAGAAGTTGTCTCTTTTATTCTTAAATATTCCTTCCGGTATAACTTTTTATTTCCTAAAGCAGGGAATGGTTTGGCATACGTACAGTGATATAGTAAGAAATGAAGCAACTATAAGATGGTAATTTTGTTTTTACTCCGATTTTGGCCATTTACTCCGGAGTCGAGTTTCAGCAGTCCGAATACTGTTCGGGTCCTTTAGTTCCCTAAGTGTTGTACTTTCTAAATGTTATATTTGTTAACATTGATGTTGATTATTGCTCTCAATGGTTCTCAGATACCAGGTTGGCGAAAAAGGTGCCGAAGAGTTTGGCTGACTGCTGTGATTGCAGTACTCTACGCCAAGTTCTTATTGTGTCAATTTGTGAAAAAAAATTTCTGCACAAAGGGTGTGGCGGCGACAAGATAATGGTACGAATCGATACCGTCTTTATGGAACTTCCGTGTGGCAACGTTTTGTCTTGGGTACTGTATTTTCCCACTGTGGGACAAAATATACTATCCGTGGCGTTAAAATGGGCAAGGGCAACCCATCGGTGCGTCCGTCGTCTTTACCTATCTCCTCCTTTTTTCAGAAACTTCTCTCATTTTCTTAGGCGGCAATTATATAAAGAATTTACATTAGCTGTGTAAAATGTGTTAACCCGATATACCAAATTCTATTTGAAAACCTTTCGCTAACACTTACTAAATAAAATAAAATTTTCCCACATTTATGCAGGTGGCATAAATATAATCTGAATTCTTAAATTAAGTACTATTTCGTAAATATTAGAATGCTTTCAGTACAATTCAAGGTAATTAATAAAAATATTTTTGAAACTTTAGATTTTAAAAGTAAAAAAAAGATTCACTGAGCTTCTTTTCCGAATTCTCCTTACGTCTATGATATTTAAGAAATACTTACATATATACACTGTCTGACTGTATGTACATATGTTTATACACATATCACGAAAAAACTACTGCGTGGAATGGAATTCACTTGACACCGCTGCTTTGATAGAGGTCTAACTTTAAATATAAGCTCCGTTTTTCCTCCTGGATTTCCATAAAATGTTCGGTTCTGTTACTTATAAAAGCTTTACTTACCAAGCAGAGGGATGGTTCCATGTACAGAAGGGAACGGTTATCGGGAAAGTTTCAGACTGCCTTTCACTTGGGACAGGCTAGAGGAATTTTTACAGGCAAACGGTTCAAGCAGCTCATGACTTCCAGATGAATAGAGACTTCACCGAGCGTTTTGCCACTAATTTGCGCCCCCGCCTTGACGGAAGAGAAGAACGATGAACCAACAATCGCTTCTACGAACTCCTCGATCGCACGTTCGAGCGCTGTCCCGCAAGATATAAAAATCGCGTTTGGCGATTTTAATACCACGGATCCCATAGTCGAAAAATACAGTATACACGATGAAAAGTTCGAAAACGGATCAAAACTAATCGACTTCGCTGAAGTCAATAACATAGTAGTCTGCATCACCAGGTTCCAGCATAAGAACAAGACGAAGTACCTCTGGTCATCAAATGTACAATCACGCCTGGGATCTAACGTCACTCTTGAAATAGTAGAGTACTTCGGTACCCCCTGTTGGAGGCAGAAGAAAAGGAAGCCCTTCTCTGCGTTGAAAAAACCAAGCAGTAGAGGACTTGGGTTACCTTGGTATTTCTTGTAAAGATGTTAATTACATTCTATTCATCAGGTAACGAAGTCCGTGGTTTTTGTTATGATTGTATTTATGTGCTACTTGTGTTTTTTTCGTTTTTTTACACATCGTAAATGACATTTGTAAGCGACTGATGGCACTCTTGCATAATTCCGAGTCTGCGTAGAAACAGTCCGAAGACACAAACAGTCGTGAAGTTACAGTTAGCCGTGCGAGACGCAAAATCGAATCAACGTCAATGAGTGCAACGTTTTATATTTAGGAAATGAATATTAATTTGTTTGTGTTCCTTTAAATAATTGAATTAATTTATATTTTATTAATTGTACATATCACATTGAAAGAGTTATTGCCTTGCGACTAGTGTATAAACGTTAATACTAACAAGCAATTGAATTTTGAAACGATTTTCCGTCATACCTTTTCAAGTTTGGTTTTAAGACAAGTCGGTTTCGGCGTTGTGCAATCTTCAGTTTCGTTTTTCAACAACAAAAAAGAATATACTAACAAGCACTTTTATTTGGATAGTTTATAAGAATTAAGAAAAAAGCAATATACATATGTATGTTTTACATATACATATACATAAGTAAATACCTATATGCTAGCGAAAATACATTTATGTAAGTAAAATAAAATTACTGATTCTCGCTCTCCATTAAGTCTGAGATCATTTGAAATTTGCTAGATGTTTCAACATTGGCATGAGTTTTTAATCGCTGTTTTTGAGCAATTTTTTGGTGCCTCAATGACAGTTGGCATAACAAGATCACGATGAAGTTTGCTATTGCCTTACTTTGATACAAAATTATTTTGAATAGCTGCGTTTTTAAATTGAATATTTAAAAATTACTAAGTATGCACACTTTGTATATAAAACAGCCTCAATAAAGGGATCTGAAACTTGTTTTGTTAAAGTCGACAGATTCCCAACTTTGACAGACAAAGGTATCGGACTTGAGTTAAAAAAAATCCCCTTGTGAGATGATATATTTTGACCTTGAGCATGGCAAAAAGTCTCTTTTATATGTAAGGTAACTCTAATATAAACATATAAATAAACATATGTATGTATGTATGTTTGTACTAGGGATGTCCCGGTCTTTATTAACTCCCGAATATCCCAGGATTAGTCTATTCAAATCGCGGAGTTGCGGAAATAAAAATTTAATATTCAATTTTTTTTTTTTTATCATAAATATCTCTCTTCCAACACTGGTTGCGCTTTACTCGTTTGCTAATTGATAAAACAGTTCCAGTTAAATTTAATGTTGAAGCCTTTTCTGCTTTGAGTAGTAACTTTTTAAATAACCTCGTTGCAAGCATCAAACAACGTAGGACAACTAGGTATATCAGATGTGTACACTTTTTATTTAATCCAAATAAATATGACTTTCTGAAGCTTCTTATTTTAATGTCATTATAAAGGAGCTGGAGAATATTATCCTTTAGTAGGAAATGAGCTTTCTGTCCCGCTCAAAATAGAATGGGTGATATATTTAATTTTTACTTGAGATGCCGCTATGGTCAAGTATGTACATAGTTGTGGGTAGAAAAGTAAAATCTAAATCATAGAAAAAGTTTTTTTTCTAATAGCAGTCACCTCTCGGCAAGCAATGACAAACCTCCGAGGGTATTTCTGTTATTAAAAAGCTTCTCATAAAATAGATCTGCCGTTCGGCGTCGGTTCAAAAGTGTAGGTCTTCCATTTGTAGTACAACCAACACAAATGGTAAGAAGCTCGGCCAAACTTTGAACTATATAGTAGTACGAGTATAATCGCCAAATTATTATTATTATTATTATTAATGCACTGTTCCTAAATTAATATTTAATATTGATCTCAAACAGTGATTTAAAATATGTACATAATTTTACAAAAAGTATAACCATTCGCTGCTGTGCCAAATATGTATATTTGTAGAGTTCCGAAATTGGGGGAAAAAAAACTTTTTAATGTTAGTCCCTACTATTCGGTGGTTTTTATCGATATTTTAACTAAGAAAGCGAAAATCGCAACAAAACTTAACAACTACAGAAGCAGCTGTTGCATTTGCTGAATATTTTGGAACAAAAATAAAAAGTTCACTGTAATTTTTTCTACTGTACTACTATCAACGTATATAATTTGTAAAAATGTGTCTATATTTTGTATGACTGTTTGTAAGTTGAGTCTGTGGGGTTATTTAAAAAAAAGTGCGAAATATAACGACGTGATTTATATTTCAAATACGAATTCATTGAGAATTATGATCCATATATGAAGAAAGGAAAACAGTTTTCCAAGGTATTGCCAAGTGCTGGCTTATGCAACAAAATAAAGAATGAAAAAAATAAAGACATATCGAAGTTATTGAAGAAAGAGTTTGGACCAGAGCGGAGAGCTTTGGAAGACTTCAATTTTTTTTAAACGATATTGGATGAGGAAAGGCCAACTTTTGATATCAAAAAATTTTAAATTGATGATCAATTAAAAGTATGTAGTTGTTGTGAGACTTTTGTTGATTGAAAAGATAAATAAATACCTACACATGTACATGAATTACAAAATATTGGCGTTCTAGGCTAAATTAATATTATTTTCAATACTACTATATTACCACTAATACAGACGTGTTAAATTTTTTGACAAATTAAGAATTACGAATCATAACTTTCTGAATTTTGGGACGTTCCCGTGACCCTTGGATTTAATTTTGCTATCTTGAAAATCCCGGGATCAATGAAATGCCAAAAATTGACATACCTAGTATGTACATTCGCAAGTTGACACATCCCGTCTCGCAAATTGAGTAAACACAATTTTTTTCTAAAAAAGACATTGTTTGCCGCAGCAGTAAAAGTTAACAGGACAGATTTTACTCTGTTAGAGTATATTAATAGATATTAGGTATACAAGTATATACATATGTATATACATACACTATCACAAATAATATCGTATAAGTATATACTTAAGGAGGAAAGCTGCATGTCGTTCCGAAGCATTTTCCTTCGATGCTATTAAACCAGTTCAACTTTTACAACGACTAGTGGTGAAATCACTGCATCGTCTATTAGTAATTGTCAATGTCTGCGTACGCTCAGCACAGAAGACACCATCAACCAATTAACCATCGATAGACTTGGAGCAACGGACGGCATGGTCACCTCCTAAACCGGCCGCCAGACATTGCGGAAATAATTCGACTAGCCAAGCAGTGATGATTTACCACGGCATTAGCGTTTCATTAAAGTCGATGCTGGCTAAGTTGTCCTCTGTTACATATCGTACGCGTGATCTGCACAACTTTTCACAGGTGTAACGACGCACCCTGCCAACTTCACCAACGTCAACTCCTGATAGTTGTATGAAGTCTGTTAGTGTGCCTTTTTGTCCAATGATTGTAAAATCATTGAGAGCAAAGATTAATTATCCGATAACATAAGTTATATACTCGACAATACATAGTATAGACAACAGGTGATCACAAATATTTGTATTCTAACTCCTGTAATTTGTGTTTACTAAATATTCTGACCTCTATTTAATACTCGTATGTAAGTAGTAAAAGTGGTATTCGATAAGCTAAATAATAGCATGAGATCATCATTGCTTATACAGATTTTATTTTGGGAAGATATTTTATTTGAGTATAGAATAGGACTGCGACATCGATCCGATGAGTGTTCGAGATGAATGGAAGGAATAAAAAAAAATTAAATTTCAATTTTATTAATATTTACTGGATCTTACAAATACGGAATCCATGGGTGCACAGAGTCTAGCTTCCAAGCAACTACTGGACCCTAAAATTTGCGATCTTGTTGGCGGCCAAGCAGCTATTAAAGTTCTCAAATCTTACAAGGTAATCTCAAAACTGGCGATGTTATTGTTGGTAAAGAGATTGCAATAGGAGCCTTGGAAAGAGGAGAAAACCATCAGACATATCCTGGAGCAGAGCCTCGTATTGATACATAAACTCAAACAATGTGTGAGTAAATATCTGAGCACGGGTTGACTTCCAGAGACTTTAATACTAAAATTTATTTCGGAAACTGGATTAAAGGAAATTATGTAATCCAAGTAGGGGACGCGATAGATCTCAAGACAGCAGTACTTTCTCATAAAAAACTATAATAATAATAACATATTTGGAAAAAAAATTAACTAGCGATGCATATTTATAGCAAATATATTGTCATTTTATGGTGAATACCCATTTATACACGTTTGGCACATGAAACGTTACTTTTGCTCTTCCAAAGTCAACACATGTGAAAAAATTCATTTAATGCGAAAAGTGCGTGTAAATTGAGGTAATTCCAATTTTGCGATATTTTGAGTTCAAGAGTTAAATAAAAATCTCAATAACGATGAAAACGCAAGAAACAGGTATGTTTTATGATTTAGCCATATAAAATAGTGAGAACAACTAATTTTTAGCAAACAAAATTTGCTGATTAAGCTTCAATAGGTTCATCCGTTTCCGAGAAATTGAATTTTGTCCACTCCTCCCTACAAAACGAACCACTAAGCGATTTACTCGCCAAATCGGTATTATTTTTACTAATATTATGGAATTGTGTCTATTAATTTTAACCTTTGCCATAGCACCAAGAAAACAATAAGGAAAAATAATTTCAGTAAAAATATATATTTACATACGAGTACATATGTACATACATATGTATGTATGTATGTATGTAGTTGCCCTCTATCGCGCACACTTCGCTGCGCATTATATATGTACATACATACATACATGTTCATAATTCACCATCTGAATTATGCAGCGATGCATTCAAAACAAACACGCTATATACATATATAATTAACCTACAGGAAGAACGCCAATTATTCTAAGGTTCAGAAATAATTTTAAACCTTGGTTGCTAAAAATCGTATTATTATTAAGAGCGTTTAAATATGTTATATTTATGTAAATTGTTTTCATTAATTCTTACAACCATCAGGCGTGTTCTAAAACCCAAAAAATCTAGGAAGTGGAAATCAAGAGAGGAATTAACTTCGATAAAGAATTGGAAAATATTGCGCCAATTTGACAGCAAGCATGCTGATGATTTTACTTTAAATTTTACAAAAAAATAGTAAAAAAGAACACATTTCAAAGAAAAAATAAGGCAATCACTTTTTCTAACAATTTTTCCTTGTAAATTCTGATAAAAATGTTTGACATAAAAATTTGTAAACAAAAGAAAACACATTTGTGATTACATATAGAATATTTTTTTATATTAATTAATATTTATTAGCAAATTTTGACTTTTGTGTTGTAATATTCAAAAGTTGTAATTTTTTTAACATAAACTGATCCCGTACTTTTTGGGTTTGCACTCTCGGTTTGACCGAATCTTAAATTGTTGATAGCGGATTTTCCGAGAACTGTGGGATCATAGCTAATATAAATACATATGTATGTCTATTGGTATTGTTTGAACATTTTGTTAGTGCATTGAACAGAGAGTGTGTTAAGTCGGTTTTGTTGGGTACAAACTCGTACGTATACATACATTTGTTGGGCACACGTGTGCGTGAACTTATCAAGGTAAGTCAACTTAAAAGTGACAGCGAATGGCAATGAACTTTTGCAATCCGGCACCAACTACTTACAATTGGTACGAACGGGTTGTACATATGTATGTCCATATGTATCTATGTTGATACATGCAAAAGTAACTATGTATGTATGTACCAACGGTATGAATGGTATGAATCAAACAGCATACTGTCAGTCATGACAAACTCAAACACTTTGCTATGGATGTCTATTAGTATTATTGACACTTGGTATGCATCAAAAGGCCCCTCAATCAATACGCACACCAGCGCGTGAACTTTACATCACACATGCAAGCACAGATATGTAAGCATATATGTATGTATGTATGTATGTACCTGTCCTGGTCCCGCTAATAGTCAAAGCCCCGATCTTTGGTGCCTACCTGGCGTCCCTGACGATCACTCCCTTACTAAATTTCACCAGCTTTTGAACGCATGTCGACATTCGGCACTTAGCACCACAGACACAATTACTGTATGTACATACACATATGTATGTATATAAATGTAAATATGTATGTACATACACTTAAGCTCTTGATATACCAAAATGGTACAAAAAGGAAACATACACCAGCAGCATACATTCATTGTATGTACATTTTATTTTTGTAGTATGCACACGTTCGTATGTATGTGCAGATGTATTTGTACCCTTGGATTTGTGTGCGGATGTGTACGAGTACGCCAATGCAAAAAGTAAATAACCTGCGGAGAAAATGGAATGAATTCCCAATAAACATTGTGGGGAGCACGAAAATAATATCGAACTGATTTCGAAAAAAAATAGATCACACCCTCTCTCATAAAGTTGTTGTTTCAAGAATGGACTGAAGTACGAGTTTTTAACGAAGATCTCGATTTGTGAGACGTTGTTCTCGAAAGGAAAACAAACTTTTTTCACATTCATTACCGAAGGTGACAATTGAACAAGACATTAGTTTTCTAATAATTTTCAAAGTGTTAAACAAGCCAAATGTTTACTGGGCTCTTAGTTTGTTCAATGTTTGTATGTGTTTATCTATATACATACTCGTACATAGCATGTACACCCTGCAGGAAATTAATTTAACATTAAACTTACTTCGAGTGGATTTGTAATTAACTAAACGTCACTTTCAGCTGTATGTTTTTTTTGAGGCAAGCTATATAACTAATCAACGCTAGTGACCCTAGGTCATTTGGCAACTGACTATAATATTGCTATTAAAAAATATATGCTGTCATAGATTGTGAAATTTCTCCAGATAATTGTTCAACTAATTTCCAGTAAGTTTTTGTAACTAATACGGGTTACGCCAGATTTAAGAATTCCTGCAACCAAGATTTCTATAAGTTAGACTATTTTTTGCCATTTATAATAAGATCAAGAAATTTTCGTAAAATATCGAACTTTTTGTATAGTACCTAACTCAAGAAAAAATGTGAGTTTGCAGTTTTATAGTCCAATTAATTTCTGTAAAATAAGGTGGCATGCTTCAAGTGGCCCAAATTTCGAACTGATTTTTGTAAATTTCGGTCTTGTATAGTCTTTAAAATCATAACGAACTAATTAGAACTTCTCTAAAATGTATGATATAACACAAAAAAAAAGATTTCAAAACTGGGTATCGAAAAAAATTAGCAACGATCAGTGCAAAGTTTGAGTCCCTTGAAACATGCACTTTATTCTACTCAAATTGGGAGGACTATATAAACAAATATACATATTACAATGTTTTCTGGAGGTCCATAATAATAGGTTTGACATTTTACGAAAATTCGTTGATATGGAATGAGCTGGTACAAATGACTAGTATCTCTTGATGTAAACAAAAATAAAAATCACACATAGTTTCGAGATAGATTCAAACCGCCTGCTCGAGGTTTGCTAAGCGAGTGCTCTGCTTACATCCGAGTGTATGTATGTATGTATTTACATACAAATGTAGATCGATGATTCGCCAAGCTTCTATCATTTGTGGTGCGTATCTTTATGTTTTAACACAAATGGACGAATCTATAGTTTCATGTCGACTCCGAACGGCAGAAATATTCTTTTTAGAGCCTGTTTATTGGTGATAGTTTAAGCTTAGCATAAACTCGGACTAAACTGGAGAATTAATTTTCAGTGAGAGCTTAGGGTCGCTTGGAATGTTTTTGTTTTGTAGGGAAACAATGGTTTTTCGTGATCTAGACAACAAAACCAAATTCTATATTTGTGCTCTTAAGCAGATTTGCGTGTTATGTTATAATAAATGTAATCGAGTTTATATTAAATTTAATCAACATATGTATGTAGCTTTTTTTAACTGATTCCTGCTTTAGGTTAAACGGATTTGTTCATTGAACAATAATTCAAATATTTCTATGTATATATGTATGTATGTATGTATGTACATACATATATAAATACGCACGTACAAGTATATAAGAACATGTTCAGTGCATGGCAAACATTTAAGAAGTTGGAAGTGAAAATATTAATAATAAATAATTGTAATGTGTACGGCTCTTTGTGAATACCCAATTTTTTATTTTTTTATTTGTCGATAAATTTCTCTCGTAAGGCTGAATGTAAAATAATAGGATACTAGTTTTAAACTAGTCTGTTTGATTGCAGGGTATCATATGGTTTTGCATGTTCATACATACATATGTACATATGTATTTTTAAATGCTTCAACCGCCATTAGGCGCGCGAAAAAGTTGTTGCTACCTCTGACATTAAGCACTTGACGTACGTACTCACATTGAATAATCCGCGAAAAAAAACTTGAAATGAGGGAATGGCATACTCGTACAAACAAAGAATAACCACTAATGCTGTAAACTCTACCCACTTCAATTCGATCGGAATTCAGTGAGGCTATCAAATATTTCACATGTCCCTCCTCGTTCTGATTTTACTTTTGGATGGCAAATGCTATTCGGCTAGGTTGTAAAGAGAACAACAAGTTAATTTTAATGCTAACCACGATTGAAATCAGCTAGTGATAAATGTACACACATATGTATATGTATGTATATTGATTGTTATATTAAATTTTTGTAAATTCAGTAAATATATATAATTGTATGTGAGTACTTTGTTTTTGGTATGTGACATAAGCTGGTCCCTACCATTTCATGTCGCCTCGACATCTTATTTGCGCAGCTCTGATAATACTTGTGTATGGTAAAGTTGGAAAAAACTCGTATTTTCTACGCTAAACAATGGGCCATGACTTTTCTCGCTTGAAAGGCGGGTGAATCTTACATAAAATTCACAAAAACTTCGTGTTGGTGCGTGACCGACATTTTTGCAGGGGTTTATCGCGCGTGAGTTTTATTGCTGGTCAATCACGAGACTTTCAGAAAATATCTAATGTATTTCAGAAAAGCAAAATTGTATTTCAGAAAAACGCAAATGTATTTCAGAAAAACGCAAATGTGTTTCAGAAAAACACAAATATATTACTTTCGTCTTTTCTAAAATACATTTGCGTTTTTCTGAAACACATTTGTGTTTTTCTGAAATACAATTGTGCTTTTCTGAAATACATTTGTGATTTTCTGAAATACATTTGTGTTTTTTTTTAAATACATTTGTGTTTTTCTACAATATTCACACAGTAATTACACCCACACAAAGAAAATTTTTAAGTTCTCGCTTTCTTAGGTGTTTTCCAAAATTTGTCTGATGTTTTCTCATAATTAGAAAGAATAAATTGGAACCTTTGTTCAATACGAATACATGACTTCAAATGTATATTTTCAATTTGAAAAATTTTTAAATAGTTTTTGTTTATATTTAGTTTAAAGTGGCTGGCAATGGTAATTGATTTTTGAGATTTTTTCGCCGGGAGTGTTGCGTAATCTCTTCACATATTTTTCATATAAAAAAATTCTCATTGAAAAATTACCTCAAAACTTGGACGCAAAAAGTCGAACTCAGTTTAATTTAAAAATCGACGTTTCTACGGTAATAAACTGTGTAATTTGGAAACAGGAGATTTTACAGTTTTTATCGAATAATCATCAACCTCGTTCGTTTTTTAAATTTGGAAATTCTTTTAGTTTATTTTTCTAAGATAAAATTGACATTCATAATATTTATGTCGAACTTATAACTTAATTTTTAAATTTCATTTTTCATAAACATACAAAAATACCCTCTCTGGGAAGTCAATACCTGTTAATAATTGTATAATGGAACTCATACGTACATATGTATACATTTAAAAGAAATATATTGTAAGATTTTAAAATCTTGAGCTGGAACCCCGAAATATGGGCATGCTTTTCATTTCATATTAGAGTTTAGCATTCTACACCTTTTCCAACAGTATTTCAGGAAAACACAAATATATTTCAGAAAAGATCAATTGTGTTTCAGATAAACTCAAATGCATTTAAGAATAACGCAAATATATTTTAGAAAAACACAAATATATTTCAGATTAAGCCAAATGTATTTCAAAAAATCACAACTGTATTTCAGAAAAACACAAATGTGTTTCAGAAAAACGCAAATGTATTTCAGAAAACATAATGTATTACTTTCGTCTTTTCTGAAAAACATTTGCGTTTTTCTTATAATACCTACTTAATTTACTTAAAGTTAGCTATAGATGAAGCAAACAATTTTAAACAGGATATCTCATAAAAAAGCTAAAAGTTCTTGAAATACCAACATAATTTTTACTATAAATCCTCCATTGTGTTAATGAGTACTCAAACCTTTACTTGCGGTCTTCACCTGCTTTCAATGCTCGCTTACTTCTGAAAGCAAGCGACATGTCGCACGTGAAGACCGCAAAAAGTTAAATGTATGCTTCGTCTAGCAAACCGATCGGTAAACGAGCGCTCGCTTGCTTTGAACTGTCATTTTTGTAGTTTGACAGCCATTTTCGCATTTCGTAGCATCTTTCATTGTGGCAACATCGTTTATCATAGGCTCTTCGAGCACAAAAAAGCCTTTTAATAAGATATATTGATAAAATCGAGTGTCGCGTTACTGATCTTTGTAAATTAATTAATTTATACCGACAATATGAGTGGGTTTGGAGTTTGAATAGCACGCAGGGCACGAACCTTTTTGCTCTACGACATGTTGCAAATGAAAAAGTATGCTTTCAAAATGCCCAGTGAACAAATCTCTCTCTCGCTTGCGACGACAAGAAGCAGAAAGCAACCTAGCATTGAAAGCAGGTGAAGACCGCCCGTAAAGTGTGTAATTACACACCGACGAGCGTCTTGTGCATGAACCAATTACTACAGATCACGTATTCAGGCAACCGTGTATTTGAAATTGATTTTGAGAAAAAAATGAGTGACGTCATATTTTTTTTCAACTTATTCGTGTTGTTTTTTTTAGCGTTTTCGTAAAAATTTTGCTATTTATTTAAAAAAAATGAAGTGTTTTGTGATTGTTCAGTCTACCGAAAGACATTTATTTGCGCAAAAAGTGGGTGGACTTTTGCGGGTACGTTGAAAAAAATTCAAAAATTTGCAGTGAGCACTTCCTCTCTGAAGATTTTGACTATTTTTTAACATTAATTTTTTGCAGAAATTTACGTTTAGAGGAATTTATGGAGGTATTTATGCTCCAAACCAATTGTGTTGCGCCGGCGTATTTACTACTTGATGGAAGCGTTGGACGATTACTGCCAATGGTGTTGGTGCTCGAGATGGTGATAAAGTTGACGCCTATGATTTGCCAGATTGAAAATCCAGCCGCGATGTTGGAGCACTTTTGTTAAACTCCCTCCAATGCGAAAACCATATCAATACTCGTATAAACACTTTTTACTAATTTCCAATAAAATTTACTTAATAAACATTTCAAAAATAAAAATTATTCACAGCAGTCAATCACAGTATTCTTGTTTTGTTCTCCTCTTTATTACAATTTCGTTTCATTTGACAGCAAACAAACATGGTGTCTAAAAGAACTACGTCACTGCCAGAAAACAATTTTTTTCTCTCACTTCGAATTGCGTGATCTGGTATAGTCCGTTCATGGTCTTGTGCATGTTATTTCCATTTTGACGCAGAATAGATGTCACTTTGTGTTGTTCTACAAACGTTCACGCTATGTTCGTGCGTAAACACAAATAATTTATATTACAAAGAATTTGTAAATCCCGTTCCCTTCAACTAAGAAAATATCTTGGCTTTTTCCACCATCCAGAACAAATTGGGCGTTCGTTGAGAATCTAGTTCAATCCCATTGGATTTCACTGTGATGAAATAGGCCGAGATATCATAAGGAGTTATATACACTTATTCTCTTGGAAAAAATCGGTTTGTTGAAGAATTTTATTTTGCAAATACGGGATTTTTTTTAATAATCAAACACTGCGAGTACGTTTATAGATGTTTAATTAAATTTTTGAGTTAAAAATGTGCCCACTTGTGCTCTAGTACTCAGATCTTTATGAAATTTGGAGGAAATAAACTCAAAACGATATACTTTAAGAAAATACAATAAGCCGAGCTACTTTTTGCAATGTACATCCGTATGTTCTTTGGGAAACATCTTGAAGTTGGCATCATATGAATTTTCAGCTATTTACTTGCATACATACATATGTACTGTGAACGTCAAAATAAAGTGAACAGCCTATCTTACACAGTTGGTTATTTAATTTCTATACTTTAAAAAGTGGTTTTAAGACATATTTTAGTACTTTTCACAACTACAAAGAAACCTTTAATAATTAAGGAACAAGTTTTTTATTTATATCACAACATCAAAAATAAAGCAAGAAAAAGAAAAATTATCCATATTCATGCCGTCAAAATATATAGACACTATACATTTTTGTCATTTGTGAAATTGTCTGTTATTTATCCAGTAAGATAGATTTCAGGGAGCCCAAGGTAGTGATGCTCCTTTTCCGAATTTACCGGTCGAGATGTTCTCATAAATGCTCAATGGGATTGAGATCCTGTGATTGAGAGGAGTGGTCCAGTGGTGCTTAAGTGTAGGAATATCCATGAGCGTTCCAAATAAAATTTTCTATACCAGCGGGTAAGTTTACTTTTAAAATATTAAGGTAGCCTGTTATATTCATAGTGCTGTCAATGAACACCTATGTACATATGTATATACCATCTCCCATTGCTCATCGAACTCCCACCGTGCTTTACTGTAGACACGATTTTTGCTTCTCCATATCCTTGAGGTTGTTTTTTTTTTTGCCAAATACTTCGAAATTGCTCTCATCGCTAAAATGACATTTTTCCGAAAGTATCTATCTATACATACATACATAGATTGATTTTTGATCTTAACGGCTTCTTCCATTATCATGTCACGCCCGTCTAATCGTACTGGTGGATGTACATTCTTAAGAGCACCTCTGATACTTTTACAGCTCAAGTAGCTGGACCTTGTCTAATGGCTCATACAATAGAGGGTATTTCTTTTTCCATGAGCTTCTTCGTTCTGCCAGCACCTTTTAGATTTTTAATTTTCCAGACAGCTTGAACTTGTCGATAATTTTATTAACTACATATGTTATGGCTTCTACCAATTATGACAAGTTTTCGTGTCTCAAGAGAAGTTTGTTTACGCATTTTCATTAACACTTCTTTTTTCACTTACACCAGTCCAAATGAGATAACAGAAATAACTAATATGAAAGCAGATCTCCACCAGTTCCAATGGAAAGATAACGGGAGATTATTTTTTTTAAATCGACCAACGCTCGGACGCTCCAAAAAGCGAACATATTTTTTTTTTTATTTTTTTGTTGTTATGAAATTATTAGAAGGGTAAAATACTCAATAACGTTCGGAATGGTGATCGGAGTTTGAGTAGAATGCATGTATCTAGATGTAAACTTTATTTTGACTCTCACAGTCTACATACTTACCTATCTTATTTTCATTTCGTTCTGTGCCAATTGCAGATATCGCAAGCCACAAGATTTCAAAGCAGAAAACAGTTGCTGTAAGAACGCAGTCATCAACTGTATCAACTAACAAATCGTCCTTATAGGCGGCATCAACGTGCTTACATTGGGGAAATCGGCCCACAAAGCAATATTTCGCAAGCGAAAGCAGCAAACACAAACACAGTTGGAGACGTTGGTGCCATCGTGACGCATAAATCACCATACATGCGAAAAACGGCACGACGAAGGTATTGCGTATATTGACAGCGGTGTCAATTCCACCAGCGGCATTGGCTGCAGTTGAAGCAAATCGCGATTTGAACCAAGTTTTAACTATTACAGTTAAAAACCCACTCAACATTGATAGCATTTAAAGGAGAATTTTCCGCTTCTTTTTGAAGAATCGCTGCCATAGCATCTAACTGTGCTGTAGAGAAGATGCTCAGTGAGCATTCGCTACTGTTTGCTTTTGGTGGCGGATTTAATTCAATCGATAAGCAATTGAGTAGTATTGGTTCAAATCTGCCCACCACGCCTTCACCTACAGCGGCCGCAACAGCCGCTTACATCTATTTGGAGAAAGTGAAGGAAGAGAAACTATCAGCGCTTGTGACTCAAGCGGTTGCAACAAAAGTGTCTTCAGAAGCACCACTCGACTCATTAAACAATGTCATTATGGAGTCAGTGATGAGTAACAACAATAGTAATTGCAATAGAAATCCAAAGAGCATTAATCATAATAGCGGCAACAATAATATTGCCAATAGTATAATTATTAGTCATGTTCAAAATGCCCGCGGGAGCTCTTCCACCATTTCTAATCCCACAAATAATCATTCTCATCAACAACAGTCACTTCATTCTAAGTTACAACAACAGCACTCAACGGAAAAGAAACCACAAAAAACTAACGCAAGCAACATTGGAAATGTGAAAAGGGAAGGACTTAGCCCGGATAACGGTACTAATGGTGGTCTTCAGTCTTCTTTGTCGAGGTACATACATACATATACATATACCTGGTATATCCCTAATTTTACAGAAATTAATATATATGTAGAATATAGATACATAAATAGATAGAAGAAATGTGAAATGCTTATATTTCACATACACATATGTATGTACACACATACATACATATACATATATAAATAATATAATAATATAAAGGCGATATTTTGACCAGTTTTGACTATTTACTTTTCTTTTTCCTAATTTCTTATATTTATTATTGAATCAAATATCAATTACAAAAGCCACATTAGGTTCTGTGGAACAATTTAAAATATCTTGGAATGTAATCTAGCCCAATAGCGGAATGCAATTTTGATGTAGATGTTACGAATGGGTTCTTCTCTTTTCGAGCAACTTCCAAAGGTGAAGATTTTAAGTCTGATTGTAATATTTTCTGTTATAAGGACAGTTAGTTTAAATTTAACTTTTCTCATTTGACGGAGTCCGATGTGATATCTTGTATTTTATGAATTAAATCTAAAAAAAAATAGTATCGAGTTTGTCACAATATTTTACTTAAAAAATATTTCGGTTTCAGCAATAAAGAACAAAAATTTATGAAAAGCTATCTAACAAATAGATGGCAGAGAGTTATATCTAAAGGACTTTTGCTCTAACTTATCGGATCCAGTGTTCTATCAATGGGATTGTTTTATTAAGCTTGAATATTAATGTTTTAAAAATGTTAACATTCAACCTTATGCAGATGACGCACAAATATAAGTACTTATCCGCCTTCATAGATCTCTTAAGAGTCAAATGGTCAAAGCGAAGAGGTCCAATCTTAATGCACCTAAAACGCAAGCTTTAGCTAAATCGCATGCGCCGTATACTTAATTTGAAGCGACTATGGAGAACTGCGGCATATATTCCAGAAACTACTATCGTTAAGCTTGTCAAGAGCTTAATAGTGACTGGAATATCTTACCAATAATTAGTTTATTCTTATTTAGACAAAGCTTCCTGTATAAATTACAACTGGTTATTAACAACATTATTTACATAAAGTGAATCTATCTTTTTGCGAAATAAACGTTAGCAAAGTCCGACCGAACACGTCACTCAATATGTCAAAGTCCAAGTATTATTTAACGTCAGTATTTTTTTTTCGTTAGAGCTGTAAATACTCGATTTCTTTACCAAATTACTAATTTTACTTTTAACAAATTTTATAGTTCTAAGTATGTGCATTTAACTGCAATGTAAAAGACCTGGTCTAATTTTTGTGTATTCGAATAAATGAGATGAATTGAAATGAATCTAGATTCTAGAATTTAAGCGTAATACAAAATGTATAATAAATTAACAAAACTCTCTTAAAATATAGAAATTTAAAGAAGATTCCAATTGTTTTGAATATGCATCTTTGTAGTTTATAAGCACGTTTGAAGTCGCTAAAATTTTCTGCTGATTTTCGAGTTTTTTTGTCAAGGGTGTTGCGTTTATTTTCAATATAAATATAAAATTGGTTCAGATGTTATATGGAGCAATTTAGGCAAAGACTAGCGACTTCAAACTTGCACTTTTATAATCTACAAAATGCCAATTCAAAACCACAATTTTTATTTTAAATTTGAAATTTTTTGAAATTTTGTCGACTTATTATAAATTTTGATTCGAGCTGAATTTTGGGGTTATTTGGCTATTGTTAGAAAACGAGGTGAAGTTTAATAGAAAAATGTTAGAAATTAAATAAAAGAAAAGCGTAAAATTATTTAAAAATAAAATAAAATAAGGAATAAACACATTTGAAATTAAATAAAGTCAAAATGTCCGATTTCGATTATTTTTGCCTCTATAAGTACTCCTTAAGTCTAGCTTCTAGACCGATGCAACGGAGTTTAAATCATGAACCAAAAAATTTGCATTTATACATTCCGATGCCGTCCAAATCTGTGATCTTGAGTATTTTGTGGTTAAATTGATGACAAGAGCAAACGCGACCAGCAAAAGAATATCGAAATACATATATCAAAATTTGCTTTAATATATTTTCTATAAAGCAAAAAAATATTGGAAGTTGTTTTTTTTTCCTTTTTTTTCGTTTGTCAATTGCAAATTTTACAAAAACCAAAATTTTTCACTCATTTTATTAATAGTGAAATAGTGAATAATCAACGAATCGAATTTTTACCGATATATTGATTCCGATATTTTGATAAAATATTTCTTGTGATTTTTCAAGGTCGAAGGCGGCAAAAATAGTTTTTCCTGCCTCCTATCTCATTTGCAATTATAATGAAAGTTGTTGAGAATTATGCCCCTATTATGTATGAACACCGGAGTATAGTTGCCAGTATACAAGCCACAGGAAACCACACGCAACATCCCTGATTTTACTTTTTTGACAAGTACATTTTGAAATAATAGGCAATTTTATTCCAATGTGAATAAGAAATAACGTAAAAACACATAAACGACGTTTCAAAAGAGAAACATATTAGTCTTTCAGTAACTTATAACCAGTAGCGGGTTGCCATGCGTAATGAAATTTTAGTATACGGTTGCCTAGCGGCTACTAGTCTCCATACTTAATAGAGTTATTAAATTCTATTATTCCGTTACATTCCGAGGTGACATGCTTAGATGGCTGGACTAGGAGTTTTCTTACCGGAATCCAATTTGATGTAATGGAATTAGAGTATCATTATAAAATGTTATCATAACCCTTGCGAAAAAGCGTATTGTTCAAAAATAATTGAGCGTACGTAAAATAATGCGGATTTCACGAAGACGGGTGATATGAATACGGATTACATTCGATTTAATAGCGGGTCATTACGTTTTATAAGTGAGTTTATTCTTAATGCAAAAATCACGATGTGTCGTTTATTTTATAACTCTTTTCAATTCATTTTCCTTAATTCTATTGGAAAGACATAACAATAAAGTGTTTCTATATGAGCACGAACAAAATAAGTTGTGCTAATCGAAAGTCGAAAAAAAAATTGTATTGAATTCAATGGATTGTTTCTAAATATCTGATAATAACAAAAAAAAAATAACTTTTCAAGAATATTTCACAGAAAAAAGATACATTTCTGCTTTCGAAAAGATAAGTGTTTAGATAGTGAAAGTGATACTTCAAGGTTTGTCTATCATATAGAATTTTCTTAAGAGGTTCGTTTTTAACCATTGACATCGATCGCTGGGATAGTTTTTTTATTAGTTAACATTGTTTTCGTCGTTTTGGCCGGGCTTTAAAAAAAACGCCACCTCCAATTTCAAATAACATGACGTAAGTGATGCTCAATTATAATTTCATTTTTATATCTTTTAGAAAGTTAATGATGACAAGAGAGGTATGCTTTGCCGTTAGTAAGTATTTCTATTGCATTACATAATTCACAGTTTGGCATTTTTGCCAATGTGTCCTTACAAAAAGTGCGATTTGTCATAATCCTGTTAATCTGTTTACTTGGGAAATCCACATTGTACAAATAGTAGAGATTTTAGCTGACATTTTCTCTCCTTCTTAGTTAAACTCAATGTGGATCGAAACTGGCAGTTTTCAAATAAAAACTTGCTAAAAGCTGAATATGAAATCCTGATATAAAAAGTTGTTGGGCTCACGCGTTTATTATTTATTGAGTTTTTATTTACATTTTATTGAATATTTGAACGTGTTGCATTTCGATTAAATCAAAATCTCTGCAAAAAATCTATGAACATGTGTAACTACTGATGCGATAAATTGATTTGAGTGATATGTATTTAATTTCGAAGAATGATAGTATAGTATTGTATAGTATTGGATAATATTTAAGTTCCAAACGAATAATTTAAGCCGTCATTCAGTCATTAGAATAATGGAAACAACCCTAGTCTATGTGAACATGAAAGTTTTCGAGCCGTATTTTTTCATATACATATGTAAATAAATACCTTAATTATTTCATTGTTTATCCAATCATTTTTAGATCACGCAGCACTACACCATCTTCACCTCAACAAATCCCGCCAGAAACACTAATGCCACTAACGTCACTTTTGCGGATACAACAGGCTGCATCTTCCGAGCGTCATAACTCATGTGTTATAGGCGCCACCATAGATACCACAAATACAACTAGCACAATCGCCGCACTTCCAACAGATTTCTCCACGCGCAACTATTCCGATATTATGCGTAGTTTGGCAGCAAAATATAATGATTGCAATCCGAATAAGTAAATAACAAATAGCTTTATAATAAATGCATATTAATGTATTTTTCAAATACATACATATGTATCTGATTTAATTTTTACTTTTCAGCTCTACTTCGAGTCACCGTACTACATTTTTTGATGCTTCGTCAGTATCTTCTACTGCTCCTGTTACGAATAACAATGCCAACCAGCAATCTTGCAATAGGAACGCGGCAGCTTCTGCGTTGCCAAGTGCTTTGCCGAAGAAAGACCCACAAACACAACTTATGCAACCTTTATCAATGTCGCCTGGAGAAGTGGCAGTCGCGGCGGCTGCAGCTACTTTATTGAGCAATCTGCCTTTCTCTCAAAATATGTGTCCGCCTTTGATCGATATGAGCAGCACACAAGCTTTGGTTACATTGGTAAGTTATTAAAAGCGGTCCAGCCAACAATATTTAAAATTCTTACGATAAAACAATAACGCCGAAAAATATTTTTAAGTAACTGTTACTGACAGAATGAAATCTACATATGTATGTATATACATAACTCTGAAAATTTATTGCAGGCTCGTGCAGCTAAGGAAGCAGAGGTTCAGACTATACTTCGCTACTCCCAGCATAATCTCAAGCCAATAAACTCCACCTCCATCTTACAACATCCAAATCTGACCGCTGCATTGCAGCAGGCAGCACAGTTTGTATCGCCGGCGCTTATTTATTCTGCCCAGCTGAACCAGCAACATCAAACGCAATCTCCTAGTCCTTTGCACAAAACTAATAATACTTCCATTAACTCCAGCGGTTATGCACTTAAAACGAAATCTACAGGGGCTACGAGTACGGCGACCGTACCGCTTGACTTGAGTTCTCAACCACCAGCGGCTAAACGATTTAAAGTAGAATTAAATTATGCTGGAAGCAGTAGCGAGTCAGATGCCCTAAACGCATCTCTTGGACGTGCTTTGTCGAATATAGGTGTTGCCAATTCACCAACTAGGTTTGAAAATAATATACTCATTGGTTCAAACGCTGCTGTACAAAGAACACTTTCGAACACTCCTGAAAAAACCAGCGATGCGCGATTGAGTGACTCACCAACACCTGTCACAACACGCCAGTCACATGTTACGCGGCAGTGTCAAGCTCAAAGTGAGGAAGTAGCCAAATGGACCATTGACGACGTGTGTGCTTTTGTAGGCAATATTGATATCTGCGCAGATTACGTACAGGTAAGTTCGAATTTAAAAATTTTTGCATTTTACATTGCAATTCTCAATTTTTCCCAAAGAAATAGAAAAAAAGAAGAAAAAACTTAGGGACATTTTAAATGGCGTTATATTGGTGGGCTAAAGGGAACAAAAACCGTGTCCAACTTCAAAATATCGCTGCATAATTTATAGATATATGTACATACATATGTATGTAGATTGAAGAATCTCGCCTGTGAAGCATTATTTGATCAAATATTGTGTGGCATTGAAAAGGCACATGTATTCAGATCGTTGCCGCCAGGGATTTGAAGAGAAAGCTCCCGTAAAGCTTACAGCGATTGTTCTTAGAAGTGAGGATAATGAGTCATTCCCACTTTTCTCTTCTGGTGCAGACCACAACTTCAATCAAAATCAGTATCGTATGCGCTTTCATGCAAACAGCCCCCAGAGATGGACCCTTGACTAGACAGACGACATCGTCCACATAGGCCTGAGCGTAGATATTAGAGTCATTAAGAATGACAAGAAGCTAAACAAATAATTACCAGCTTTGAACGAATCCAATTTTGCAGCAGAGAATGCGATAAATGTTATTATAGGCTTTGACAATAGTTCTGTTCACGTACTCACTTTCCAGCAAGATCCAGTAACAATTGTTACAAATTAGCAGAAAATGTCAGCTGAACTTGCAAATTTTACTGGATACATTTTTACTTGCCACAATTTTTTAGTAAGAAAAGCAGCTGATTGAAATATTCACGGCAAAGAAATTCTTAAAGTTTTCTTAAAGAGAATAAATATTTTGATTGAAATACATAAGTGAAAAATGTAAAAGAGAGTAAATAATCGCAACATAAAGGTATATTAAGATAATAATAATACGAACTAGAAAATGCTTCTTGCTAGATTTGCGTTTTTGCACTTTGGCACTTTGAGAGCAAAATTTGTCAAATTCCAGAAAATAAGTTGCTAGAGAGTTGCTGGCAAGTTACTGGATAAAGTGATTGGGGGGACAACAAATTTTTGACAGCACTTTCTTTTCTATGGAAAATTATTTTTCTATTTTATTAAGTCAAGTTAAGTTATTAAAACTGTTTGAATTTACTTTTCAAAAACTTTTTGTATATCAATTATGGACAATAAAAAAACCACGAGTGGATCACATTTACACACTAGCTTAAAGGTATCGATAAGCTTTTGCAGAAGAACAATGGAAATAGTGAAACTACAAAGTTATTCATGCAGGAACAAAGTTTTTGTTTACTTCAAAGAGGCTGGTAATGAAATTTTGGAATTTAAGGGGGGCTTTAGCACCCCCCAGCCCGTACCTGTGTGTAGGCCCATGTTATTTTTTATCTTAATATACCTTTGTTTTACGAATATTTACTTCTAATTTTCACTTATTTCAATCAACTTTAAGAATTTCTTTGAAGTGAATATTGCAATCAGATGTTTTTCTCACTGAAAAATTGTTGCAAGTAATTATCCAGTATAAATCCAGTAAACCTAGCAAGTTTTTTCGTAAGAAAACACCGGAACATGATAATTGGTTACAATTACACTATGCAACATCAAAAAAATCACCGATATCCCGACTGGTGATTCGTATTAGGTATACTAAGTAAACAGAAAACCAATTCATATTTCGATATCACGTCCCAAAACATGAATAACGGTAATCTTTCTTTATTTACTTTTCGTTTCACTTAGTTGAGGATAGCTATAAACTTATATTATTGGTGTGTACAAAAGTCATCAACGCATTTAGATTATTCATAAATCTACAAAATGCCGGGTATTTGTGTTAATTCTCCTAGCTTATTTTGTTACGTTGGTGGTCAATTACTTCTAAAAGTGAAAAAAAGCCAATTTCGCCTTTGTTTAATTTAAAATTGTCAATAGTGTCTTGTTTGAAATGTTATAAATATGTATATGACGGGTTGGTACAAAGATAATATTAAACAAATGTCTTTTCGTGTACCAATGCAGTGGCGTGAACCCAAAAATCACTAAGACGACTGTTACTTCTGTTTAACAACGGTGAAAGCTTTTCAAAAAAAACCAAAACACTCGGTGAAGCACGATTTAGAAAATACAGACATTGCGCCTTCCACAAACCGCTATTCGCTCTCAACAAATTTTGTTTGTATGTTTCTAAGCATACAATTGTTTGTGCTTAAATTCAATGCGTAAAGTGATTTTATTTAAAATAAAGTAATTAAACATGAAGTGCGCAGTGTTAAGTGTTAAGTCGCAAAATCTATCAATGATACGGGGCTATAAAACTTGCTAAAAATTAAGTGAAGGTGCAGCTGCGCACTTGGTTGCAAGTTAGGCTTCTTGTGTCTCCTAATGCTGCATTGCAGTTTTCTTCAAGGCATCCAATCAAAGACAGAGCATAAATGAAGTTGCATAAAGTGCCGAAATTGGTAAAAACTTTAAAATTTACAAATCATAGGAGAACCTAACCTCACATTTTTCTTGCAATTTCTTCCGATTCTCAGTCAATTCATGTTCATGACATTGCACGCATTTTGCTTCACATCATTTTATCATTTTTCGTCGGGAAGGCGCAATCTTGTATTCTATCGTTCTTGCCGGTGAAGTATGCTATCGAGTCCTATTAAAGAAGAAGATGAAGGAGGCCCTTCTAATAGCGAAGAGGTATTTATAGATGAAAAAATACCGAACCACATTTGAAATGTCAATCAGAACTAAATGAGCTTGTTAGAGATTTACATTTGACCAAAGAAAAATCTGAAATATTAAGCTCGAGATTAAAACAATGGATTATATTGCAACCTGGAGATAAAATTACAGCTTATCAAAAACGTGACATAACCTTAGCTACCTTTTATTCAACAGAAGATGGATTAGTGTTCTGCAATAATATTGATGGATTAATGTCAGCATTAGGTCACAAGCATATATCAAAACATGGGTTCAGTAAGTAATGAACACGGTGAAAGATTTCATCAAGAAATCGCTGAGTACGAGAATCGCTATCAGGGTAGATGGGAGCCAGCCATGCTTGCGGCCTATTGTTGGAGCTTCCACAGGGATACTGCCCCTACTGACTACAAGAGGAAAGACAATCGGTCAAAAAAAAAAAGTTTTTTTTAAAGTAGAATAACTATTTATGTCACCGCTTCATATAATTTTAAGTGAAATCAATAAATTCGTTTCACTACTAAACTTGACGTGATAGAACAATTTTATTTGAATATTTCAAATAGTTTTAAGGTGGCGAATCATAATTACAAACTGCGAACCCAGTGAAAAAAAAAAGTTTACTTTGTTGCATAGTGTTATTACTGGATCTTGCTGGAAAGTGAGTACGTGAACAGAACTCGGTGAGTGAGAGTCCCCTAATAGAAGCATACGTTTCGACCAGCGCGTTTCCCTCTTAGTAGGTAATTATTTTAATAAACGTGCATATGAGATCCCAACCTAGAAAAAAATATATTTCTTAAAGAAAAGTTGTTATATTCGTTGCTGGGAATATAATAATAGTTCAATTGGTGTCCTTTTTTACATTTGCAAATACAAATACTTATTGAACGTTGTTGCATATAAATTTCAAATTTCAACTTTTAAAACAATAAAAATTAATAAGATAAGATTAGAAGCATAAAAGTGAAATTTTTGACTGTGTCAAAGTATGGTTTACCATCCAAATGATATTCCATTTTAACCGATGAGACTATTGAACTTGTAATATAATAAATATTAAATATATAAAATTCATTTGAAAGAAAAACTATTCATGATACAAATATTTTCAGAGGTAATTTCACTTTTAATTTTTGGACAGAATCACTGTTTGCGGCAGACGCCCAAAACTGCCACTACTTTGAAATAGACTTTGGAGATTTAAATTTTAATTTAATTGTATTTCAAACACAAATCGTGTAAATTCCATTTATGGATATGTATACTCGTAAATTAGTTATAAATTTTCGCATAAATGTACATATGTACTTATACTTATGCGGATATGCAGGTACATATGATTATGTTGTCATTTTTTTATTATTTTATCACCGTGACCTAAGTGTAACTTTTGCACTGGCTTTTAGTATCTGCTTGCATACATACATATGTACATATGTGTTGGTCAAATACCTGATATCGCCATCCGCCTCTGTATAACAACTCTTATTAACTTGTATTTGCAATGTTACACCTTCGTTATATCCGCTGGTCATTTGTTCTGCTAGTTGACTCACCTTCATGTCTCCTTGCTATGTATTCTAATATAACCGATAGTTGTCTGGTTACCTCATATATTGCTCGCTCTAGTTGCATAAACTTGTTCCGCATACTTGATTTTCGATTGTACAATGTCATTATAAAAAATCAAGATGTCGTCAGAGAATGTGTTTTAATTTAGATGGTGCTCAATTACAATTCATTTTCTATGTAAGTATGTATGTATATGAGTGTCGCTCATTTACTTAAAGTGTCATAATACTAAAAATAAAAAAATCTATTTAGTAGAAGTAACTCGGTCCTCTTATTCTATATTGTGTTAAAATTACATAGATTTAACCAGTAGCTCACTAGAACAAAATATATATGTACATATTCTTTCTAACTATCGGAGTAGGTATACTTATTTATGTAAATTCAAAATTGTAAAGCCATTTTTTCGATTTTTGGGATTTTGCATTATAACACTCACTTGGCAAATCAGCCAATATATTTGAATATGTATGCAAAGGTATCTTGCGCGTATTTACATACATAAATGCTCCTATTACATATGTATGTTCCGCCTAAGAAACTGTATCAAGCCATTTCTGGCATGAATCCACAACTGCATTCATTAATTATGCTCGTAACTCAAAATTGATTTATCAGTTATGTTCTGAAATGGACGATTTCGAGACTTTTGAGGATCAACGTTACTTGTGACTGTGGCTTGACTGTGACTATAACGACAACAATGACAAAAAATTTAATTTGCAAAAAGTAATATAACAATATGTAAGTTTAACATCCTGTTACGAACGACATATTATCTTTGGATATGTAGCTTTTTGTAAATATATCGTCAACCCTTCCGTAAAATTGCAGAAAAACCTCTTTGGCCTTTTTAATTGACATTTTTAAAACTTACGAACAAGTCCTATTTAAATATGTTCATATGTATTATTTGAAATGAACTCGAAAAGTTGATGATCTTTGTCAGGTAATCTACCCCCCTCGGCCACAATTCTTACATCGTCATCAGGCTTAACCCGCCGGGTCCAATGGATTCGGGCTCTTCGCCTTCCAGATGGCCTCCTTCAGCTCATTGCTGGAGAAGGCAACCGATGCGGTGGGTTTTTGTTTGCGTAGTCTCTGGTCACGGCTCGCATTGTTCGTTCCTCAGCGTAAACTACCAGCTAAAAAAGCTCGCGCATCGCTTCGGGACTAATGACGAGCTATCGCCGAATTAGATCGCATCAAAATTGTATATTTTTTTATAAGTTTTTCGATTTACTACAATTTTTAAATTCTGGCATCCGTTGTTTCACACGGTAAACTGCTAGTTTTGTTCATGTACCACACCTAAACTGTAACAAAGGAAATAAAACAGAACGAAATACCGACATCGTAACTAAACCCAAAACGGAAACAAAACAAAATAAAATTATCAGCTCAACAACTCTCTCTCACTTCACTTCTAGGTGTGTAGCAAATCATATAAAAAAACTCACTTCTTAAATTGCGATGAGATCAATTAAATATCCCTATTATGCGTGCTAGGCAACTGTATACTAAAATTTCATTACGCATGCCAACCTGCTATTAGCAATGTAAATGTATCCCTTTTCTATTACACAAAACTCTTGAAAATTTCTGAAGTGCTTGTTTTTGCTCAAGCAGTTAATTTTGAGTGTTTCCCAATCGTTTGTTTTAAAAAACGACCAGCTGTGTATTGAGCATATACCCATTTTTGTTTGAACATGGACTAACAATAACTTAAAGTATATTTTAAATGTCCAACTTCAACAACTATATAACTTGGACAACTATACATTTTATCATTCATTTTCTTACTCGAACATTCTTGTATTATGTCCAAGGCGAATTCATAAAGGTGGCAGCAAATGTTTAAGAAAAAAAAGTATGTACATGTATTTTGTTTTTGCTTTCGGTACAGCGAATGTCAAAACCAACCAACAAACAAATGATTTTGACATTTGCTGTACCACGGCGATAGAAAACACAAATCAATCTGCTACTTACTAAGGCCACCTTACTAAATTCACCTTGATTAGGTCGTATAATGACTTTCTTGTAATTTCTAGAAATTATCTTGGAGTTTTTGAATAGAAAACCGAAAGGGCGGAAAAATCGAGACTTTTTCCCTATGGACTTTGCAAAGCAACCATCAAACTGTAATGTAAAAGTTATACCTCGGAAAAGCCGGAACACAATCTTACATACAATTGTTTTTAAAAATAGTGCCTCAAATTTCCTATTTTGAACTCGTATATGGTACCTTAAGCTACGATTCTAGAAACAAATTAAATCTAGCTCTTAATAACGTAGCTAGGTTCATCCTTGGGTTCACCCTTGAAAATTACTCCAAGGTCCGCAATATGGTATACCTATTTAAAATTATTAAAAACCGTCAACCTGGTTATCTTTTCCGAAAATTAAATTTGTGCAATTAACACGTACGCACATTGTTGTCCCAAAATACAAAACTCTGACGGCCTCGATTGTTTTTCGTTGGTGCTGTCAGAACTTGGAACTCACTACCAATTTCAATTAAATGTGTAACGTCGATTGGATCCTTCAAAACGGCAGTTACAAATCTATTTATGTTATACCCTATCACTTTTCCCCTAATCAATATCTATCATCCATTACACTCGGTCAACAAATTTGTTGTTTTTTTAACCTTATAATTTTAGTATTTCATTGTATTATTATTAATCTTAGTACTCATATTTTTTATGTTACTTTTTTACAATACTACTTATAGGATTAAGTTCAAGCCTTGTATTTTACTGCTATGTTAATAACATATGCGTACAACGAAAAGACCCTGTGTCTTACTGTGCCTATGATATTAAATAAATTAAGTTAAGTTAAATTTAATGATATATGTATGTACATACATATGTATGTAGTAAATACACAATATCGCCAATTTATACTTCACCTTTTTTCATACATTATATGGAATAAATTTAACAACAGCCTCGGGACGAAACATTTCAAAGATCAACGGTAATTTTTCGAGACCTGAAACATGCACTTTTTTATAGTCGGGCTACAAAACTACTACTATGCATATATGTATATATATTGTACACACATATGTAAAACCCCTTTTACCATTTGAAATGCAACTGAATATGCAACGTTTCATTATGCCTATTTAAAATAAGGTTCCTTTTATTTTGGTTACTCAAGAGCTAAAGCTTCTTATACATATATTCTTGTTTTTCAGCAATTTCGCGATCAATGCATAGATGGCAGCGGGTTACCTTTGCTAACTGAAGATCATTTGCTGAAATCGTTGGGCATGAAATTAGGGCCTGCGCTAAAATTACGTTCAATGCTAGCGAAAAAACTAGGTGGACCCTGCCCATGTGTAGCATGCATTATGCAGGCACGACACATAATAGCTTTGCAAGGGGCAGCCAAAAGTGACACAGCGAGACCGGCAACAGCATCAACAGAGCCACCAGCAGCAGGTGCGACGAGCATAAGTGAAGGATGTAGCGATACCACTAACATCACTGAATCAAACGACAAAGAAAAACAAAACCAAGAAGAAAGACAAGAAAGCCAACAAATGCAGCGAGTTATAGAGCGCCGACGACTTAGTATCAGTGGCAGCAATGAGAGCTGTGCCGCCCTCAAGCTTCAGATATGCACCAATATTTATAGGAATAAGGCGAACAGTAACAATAATGAACATGAAAAAGTAAATAATGGGAATAACAGCAGTGAGATAATTAGTGCTGTCACTAACCCCGGCACTTCTACTGACTATATAGGAAATAAAGACTGTAAAACTAACAGCAGAGATGACGGCAGCATTAACACTAAAAACGTTAGTTTACAACGAACCGGAAGTGCTGACATCGCGGACGTTGGTAGTTAGTTTACGTTCCTTAGTATATGCTGTATTGTAAATAATTTATTTTAAAATTTTTTGTATTGTGCACATTTACGTTTTTCGCATCGATTTTAATAGTGTATGAAATTTTTGTTACTTGTGTAAGATTTGTTTACTTTCCTACATATGTATGTCATAAATACAAATATGTATAGGAACATGTGCAAGTACATTATACCACACCAAAAAGAATAGTACGCCGTACAGCCTCCAATCTGAATTCTATTTTTAAGGAAATTTTTAAAAATAAATGTTTGGTCCTCTTATATTCAGAGACATCGTCTCGGAGGACGTTGTTGCAGTTGTTCTTTCAGCTGGAAAATATAGTATCTTCAAAATCAAAAAAGAAGAATGCAGGATCGCAGTTTAAGATATGATATGTTTACGAGAAATGCAAAAATTCAACCCCTATGGTGACCACAAAAAAATTAATTTTTCGACCTTGCCATACAAAATAACTTTTTTCTTCTGTGTATGAGATGGTAAAGTCTAATGTACTTGTATACGGGAATCCAATTACCTTTTTGAAAGTTTTACAAAAAATAGACGCCTATAAATATTGATCAACAGCCCGCGTACTTATAACGTTCGTGTAAGTTCTGTTACATTTAGTGTTGCCACGACGTGACGTAATGTTTTATAATGTCATAAAAACCTTCAATTCCAAAAGTGCGAATTTTTGTTATTTCAATTTATTTTCCTGTGTAATGCAACAAAAACAATACATCACGACACTTTGTAAATCACCTAATTGGTTATTGCTAATAATAAAATACAAAGTCCAGAACAGTCGCCGAGGTAGTGTACATATGTGTTGCACCCTCGGCCATAGCCGTCCCAGGGCCATCCCCCGTCTGCGCGCCACAGCCTCACACTCCGTGAGCACGTGCTGTGGAGTTTATTTTGTAGAGTCACAGAAGCGACAGAGATCGCCTTGGAGTCTACAGTGATCCGTCAAAAGACCATTAATAATTCTCAGTCTCTCCCTGGGAAGGTCCATTATGAGTGTGTATCTTTTCAGAATATACCCCTCAAGGATACACTTTGACTGTCCAAAACCTGTTTTTTCGAATAAAGATCCAAGCGTGTACTGCAGAAATAATAACGCCGTTGCAACACTTTAGTTTTGATGTGAGCGAATGAGTGAGACCAAAAAGTACGATATGGTTTTATTTTCCAAAAAAAAGGTAACTTCTGACAACTCCGACACAAACGTCAAAATTGCTTATAAATTTATAAGCATATTGGGATGTACAAAATAATTGGTGATTTAAAAACATATACACAAACCCATGGTTTATCAAAGAAAATGTTCAACGGGCTTAAAGTTGTCTGGCGACCAACTTTTAAACATTTGAGATGGATTTCAAATCTGTTCTTTGATTAACCTCAAACGTTAACTCTCAAATATTTCTCAAACCCCGTTCATAACTAAAAACAGGGGTCGGCAATATTAAACTGTGACTGTGGTGCAAGAATGATAGAATACAAGATTGCGTCTTCCTGACGGAGGGAAAATACAATATTTCTTGTAATATTTTCAGCATATTTGCGCTTTATTAAAGCGAACTTACTTCATTGACGGAAGCCATCTTACAAATGCTTATGTCAAGACATTAAACTGCCCACACATAAAAATTGGCAATATATTTATCATATTTTCCAGTCAAAATGACAGATGTTAGAACATCAGCACACAAAATTTTATGGTTGCAAACATACAAACAAAAACACATGAAAAATCGTCTCATTAATCCATATTTGCAATTTGGAAGTGAAAAAAGCGTTAGGGAAATATAATACATATATTACGAAAATGGTATAAAACAATGTGCTAAGCATTAAATGTGTAGTGAATTTTATATATTAATATGAATGTACATATATCTTTAAACGACCCGCGTCATTAATTTTGGGCTTGGCGTAATCTTGTTCTCTATCATTGTTCGTGTGAAGTGCCTTTGCACAATTGTACTAGAGTTGCCTTTGAGGTTTAAGAAATACACAGTTTTCATGTTGTCATTTTCATTGAAAAGTGTTCCTCAACCCGGTTTTCGAACAATCAAATTAAAAAATAATATTTTTACTCTTGAAAATTTTTCACCAGTTTTTGCTGGAAAGCCGTATAACTGCCGCATTCAACAACAAGTTTAATAATAACAATAATTTCACTATAGTTTAGTATTGAGTCGAGCTTTTCCTACAATTTGTCTTTATGTTATACTATAAATGGAGGGACCTACAATTTTGTGCTGAATTCGAACGGCAGATGTATTTTATTATAAGCTTTTTCATGGTAGAAATACAATTCGACGTTTACCATTGCCTGCCGAGAATTGATCGCTATTAGAAATAAAATGTTGCATGATTAAGATTTAACTTGACTTGGTTGAGATTCCATCCCCGATCTCAGCGTCACACCTCACCGCTCCACACTTGACCATAACGGTCACAAAAAGTTTAACCGCTCCTAAATGTTCCAGCGCATGTTCAGATTGTTCAGTCATAGAAAAAGCAGCATTGATTAAGTTGGGGAAATTGCGGCCAGCGCGTGCAGATCTCTGATTGTAACTGTCGTAGTTTACAGCTGCAGCAAAAGGAATCGTATCAAATATTAAATTTGCAATCCGATCGGAAGTGCATGAGGCCATGAGGAAAATACTCAATTTGCGCAGCTAAGTTGCAATTATTAAGCCGCTTGTTGCAATTTTTAGAAATAATATATACTTTGACTTTATGCATTTCTGAACAGATATGTAGATCAAATAATCATGAAACAGATCAAAGCCAGCAACAATTTGCAAACATTTCCCTGTTATGTAGTTTGTAAGTTTCCGCAAGAAAAATGTCTTAGTACGTATGTATGTACATACACGTATTAAAATTAAACAACAAAAGATCAGTCTTCCATTGGAGTAGTTACTTTAAACATGAAATTTGTAATTTTGCAACGTATGCATAAATAAATACATGCATTTACATATACATGCACACATATGCAAATACAAATGGATGCACATTTCCATTCTGTTAGTTTATTAACTAAGATTTATGAACAGTTCAAAGCCGAAAATAAACATTAGTCAAATTATTAAAAATAATATATAAGTTTATTTATGTAGCACATATGTACATATATTTGTATGTATATAAATAAGTGTACTTAATTTAAAAATGTTTAAATAAGTATAAACATGTCAATAAAACAAATAACAAAGCAGTCAGCTATTAATTAAAATATTTAAATTAAATTCAATATTTACCACTTTAATGCTAAGTTATTTATTACTAGTCAGTTTAGGAATATTAAATTTTATATATTGTGTATGTTATTATGCGCTTCATTCAAAATGCCAAAATTTGTTCAATATTATTACTCGTAAAATACCTTTTAAGTTAAAAATTGTCTATCACTCAGTAAATCAAACTATGAGACTATTAAAGCTCTGCTGTTAAAAATATCAAACATGATATATGAAAATACATATATGTACATATGTATGTACATTTATACCCACATACATACATACTTATGTAAATATCAATATACATATTTTCCTATGCATACATAATTTTTAATTCTGACATATTTTTTTTTGCCATTCATAGTCAAGTTAAAGACGACTCTTAAGTTAGTAGCAGCATTTTGACATACTTTTAATGAGATATCTGTCAAAAAAGCTGATGCTTACTTTAGATCCGAGTTTAACTTGACTATGAATATGGCCCAATATCTCTATATAGATACATATATAAAAGTATGTTTCGTACGTATATGTAAATGCCTATAGCTCGAGAATTGAGTGTCCCATTTACATAAACAGACTTTGTTTTAGTTGTGTTTGCCTTTGCCCAAGGAAAAATTGTATATATAGTCTGATTTTAGTAATATCTATATACATACATATGTATTGGTTAGGGGCAGAAAACCATCTCTAACAGATAGGTGGCGCTGAAGTCGAGTTATTTATTAAAGTCGTATTTCTGAACTGATTTTGATTAAATTCATGTTGTACGAGTATTCTACCTGCATGGCGAAAAATGGGTTTGCGAAAAATTATGTTGCTGGGTAGTGCTGGAGTCGGAATATACAGGAACTTTTACATATTAACTGGGACGACGAAATATTGTTTTTATATTCATCAAAGCTGCATTTTTAACATGAAAAATATGCCATTAGTATAAAGAAAAGAAGTAAGCTACGAAAGCAGATGCGAAATTTAAGTAGCAGTTTCATTTTCCGCATTAAATACGTTTACAACATAGTTCAAAAAGTGTTTCTTTATATCTAATAAATTTTGATCGGGCGAAGTTCGCAAGGTCTCCTAGTATATTATAAAATGATTATGAAAGGTGTTTTTCAGGTTCCTGAGGCCATTTAATGAAGACCTACTAGCATCTTTCAGATGGCGAAAATGCGATATACATATGTAGGTATATATGTTCTTCTAAAAGTTGTATTTGCCGAATATCCTAATGTAAAAAAATGCATATGTATAAAATATGCATACATACGAACATACATAGAAATGTACGAGTATGTATGTATATATGTACGTAAGTACACATACATATGTACTTTCACAATATCACAACACCTGTTGAGCTAATTGGAGGTTTGCCATTTTTTGCCAAAGGGTGACCGCAATCAAGAAAAGCTTTTTCTTTGATTTAGAGTTTACTTTCCCTGGCTGACACAACACATTAAAATTTTTAAGAGCCCAATGCTTTAGAGGATTATTATTATCACGATCAGAGCACCCTATTGGGAGGCCCCTCTAGAAATATAAGACAAATTTTTAGAGTTTTAATATTGATTTAAAAACAAATATTTATATAATTTATATTGTTTTATTGTTTTCAGAAGTTTGCTTTTTATTTAAGTCGCGATAGCATATCTTCGTCTTAGGTCCAGTATTTCAGTGCTAGTTTAGACGGAGTTTAGTTTAACTCAGTTTAAAGTTTAACTTCGTTTCCTTGCGCGCAATTAAATTTGTTGCAACTTAAACAAAATACTCAGCAAGCAGCTGATAAATAAAACTAAGTTTAAGCAGGCCAGATCGGCCTACGTTTAGAGTTGACTGAAAAACTGCAATCTGAATTTAAACGTTGTTTAAAGCAAACAAAAAGACATTTTATTAAACAGACAAAAACTACCAAAATTAACTTTGCAAAATGTCTGCATTTGTGGATACTAATCATCTTCGATATCACTGCTTTGACAAATAAGAGTTTTTGTTATTACAACTTTGGTTCCTTTTTTTCAAAATGAAATGAATTCATCTACTAAATTCCCTTTATAATTCTCTTGAACCCATGAAGACTTAATTTACCAGTGAATATGGTGTTCTGTAGTTTGTAGCCCAACTTTCAGAAAAATATATCATTAGTGCATTTCATTTTATTACCAAAAAATACCGTACTCTTACATACATACATATATCAAACGAAAATAAACCGTACACAACCAAATCCATTTGCTTCACTTTTGATTTTGTACATTTTTGCATAACAAAGAAATATTAACTTTTAAGGATGGTTGTTGTTGGTATTATTGTAGCGGCTGTGCTTACCCAGCTAAGTCATCGAATCCGTTAGCCATTGTCATCTACGAGTATATCACCTTACAGGAGTTCCAGCAAACATGCGGTTTCAATGCGGTTGGATCAGAGTTAGAGGGTGTTAAAAGAGTGGGCTTTAAAGAGCATACGAAAAAGTGATTGCGTGTCGGGGTTGATTCTGGGTAAGCAGCGGTTTAACCTGCCATATGTATTCTATGTAAGACATTCGCAGTGAGAGGGTCAATTAATGTGGCAATTGCCTCTTTGAGGATGCCTCTTAAGCACTGCATGCATGCCGGACCCAAAGCTTTTTTGACGTGTCTCTGGATGTCGTCCTTCAGTTCATAGAGATGTCTTCAGATGTTCCTAGGTCGTAGTTCAGCTTCTAGCAGGTGTCTGGAGAGCGGTAGCTGCCGAGCAGGAACTGTCTTCCGAGCAGCAGCGCTAAGAATCAAGAGGTGGAGGCAAGTAAGGCCCTTAATCTACCAAGATGGGCGCAAGAGCAGGTAGCGGATAGCTCAAGAGAATGTAGAGTAGAGGCCATCAGGGCCTGTAATCTAACAAAGAGCATCAAGCAGCCATCAAATCCGCGCGGTGGCGATGTAACGGATGAACTCATGAGATTGTCAAATGCCACGGAGGATGAACTGGATCTGTCCCAATGGCTCGAGGAAGGAATCAATCCAGTTGCTTCGAGTACGCATCACCTATCGTCCTGGTGGCCAAGAAGAACGGCCAGAAGAGGTTATGCTGCGATTACCGACGCTTGAACCACAAGATTGTAATGGATCTTTTCCCCATGCCACTAATTGGTAAGAGTGTTTACAAAATTAGATCTAACTAATGGATTTTTTTATGTTCCGATCGCAGCTAGCCCTCGGAAATACACTTCTTTCGTCACGCCCGTTGGCCAGTATGAGTTCCTCTACGTGCTTTTCGGTGTATCCAACTTATCAGCCAGACATACATGATATATTTCCGCAGTGTTACGAGAACTCATTCCCGCCAAGGATGAAGAAGAGGGCAAATGGTCCGATAAAGCCATCAGAAGTCAAAATTAGCGCTATAAAGGCTTTTCAAATTCCTCACGATTCCTAGGGCTGACGTCGTATTTTCGCAAGTTCGTGGACAGTTACACAACAACAGGAAAGTCGCTTTTCGATCTGCTTAGAAATAAGGCCAAGTTCCACCTGGGAGGTAGCCAACTGGCCGCAGGCGACGACCGAAATCCACAGTGATGACTAGGAGCTCCATCCAGTACATGACCCATGAGACGAAGCCCGTAAAAGGAAAATTTCCTTAGTACGATCTCGAGGTATTAGCAATAATGGAGGCCTTAAAAAGTGGTGTCGCGTTTACAATGACGATGTGGAGCGAGAGAAACTCCTAGGACAATACCAAGTGCAGAAGTTTGGGGACCATGAATGGCCAGCACCCACCACAATCATAGCCGAGTACCTGAAGAAGTGAAACCAAGTTTCCACCCGAAACCCAAGTTTGGGAACAAAAACAAATTTATTGCATATGTACATATTCGCTATGCTTTGATACATATTAAGGACCCTTTGTATTGCAGGATTTTGACAAAAAATCATACTAAGATCACCTATTACTTATATTATATTAAACGACGAATAAATCCATACTTCAGTTCTTAAAATAATCTGTTAATACGCGCTGAGGTTTCTCTTTCTGCATGTCGTTATTTAAATCCTGTAGCACTCCATAGCATTTTTAAAATCTCAACGAAATTTCGCTGAACGTTCATCATTAGCGCCTGCAAAATGCCTTAAAAATAAAACAAAAGGACAAAATCAGAATGATTCGCGAACCGCGTTAAAAAAGTAAAACCACGTTTAAAAAAGGAATGGGGGATTGCAGAATAATCAGTGATCAAAAAATCCGCGTTAAAAAAGTGAAACTGTGTAAAGAGCCTCCCCCATACATAAATAAAAAGTTATATATTTTTACTAAATTAGTGCATATTTATTGCAATAACTATTTGCATATAGGGCAACTACGAGAATTAAGCCTTATACGTCCTCAAGATGTCGCACATGGGTGTTGTCGCAACCGTCTATTTTATGAAGCTTGAAAAGCCTTGGTAACGTACAATATACATAGTTTATTTTCTTATACTGAACAAAACATTTCCAGGAACTTAGTACATTTACATTTGCACATATAGTATATTTAAATATACCCTAACAAAATTTTAATTTTATTTTAGTACTTTTCGGCACATGTCGTATTGTTAAAGAAATGCGAGTCCCACGATTTAATATCTGTCCCATTTTATGAACCGTTTCACAGTTCTCATAGTTGCAGATTCGGTCACAAAGAACGTCTTCTTTGACTTCATTTATTGCATGCAAGTATTCACTATACAACGAGTCTTTCAATATTAATAAACTACGTGGCTCCAAAAGCATTTTAAAGATAACTTTACGTATAGAACTCTCTGACTGTTGTGTATTATGATTAAGCAGGTATTCGGTATGTTCGAGGTTTTGTGAATTTTCCCGTTCAATAAAGTCGAGAACCGTATGTGAACCACAAGTTATAGTTGCAATTATAGGGCAAAAAATAGGGCCATCAGTATGTGGCATTATACCTTGCCCAGGTAAGTATTCGTTAACTAGTACATGGTTGGCCTTTTGACACCCAAAAATATCTATATCCAAAAGACAGGAAACAAAATATTTATAAATCCAAATAAATATACATATGTGCATATATTTGTATGAACTTACTTAAATTATTTACTTTGTCTACAAAAACTTGCAACCATTCTGGAATTTGCTCAGCTAGCATTCCTTTCGGATGGGGAATTCCTCCATAGTTTATGAGGCGTCTATTAAGCAGTTGTGTCCATTTAGGCTTTGGGGTTCTCCCAATGTGAGAAAAAATACTTTGCTCCTCTTCTGAAGTTATAAAGTTAGGGATATATATTGCCGTTGGAGGACACTATAACAACACATAATATATGAAAGCTTTATTCCCGATCTTTTATTGTATAGTATGCATAAATTTACCTTACGAACTTCAAAGTCCGTAAAATCCATATATGTATGTATGAAATACCGACCTTAATAATTATAATGTTTTTGTATGTAAATGAGAACTAACTATTGATGTTATTTTTCTGCTCAAATGAAAACACGAGCCGTTTTTTTTTCTTATTTAAACGTTGATATGTTTTAATTCACATATTAAACTAAAAAACTGCAAATTTCCACAGTAGAGATAGAACTAGAGTTCGCTGACTATCGATGATTTCTCACCATCGTAAATATCGATGGCCTCGCCGTACTGTAGTGATGTAAACGCAACGCAGCGTTGCGTGGATGCTCAAGGTGAGTTATGTGCGCTGATACACCAACTTGTGTTACAGCGGAATGAATGAGTGTTTGGAATGCCATCAATTAAAAAAAAAATGTTTGTGGTTTTCTTAAAAATATGTGTTTCCTGTGAAAAAGTACTGAATACGGTTAAGTGGAATAACCTTTGAATACGAATATATATTAGATAACAACCGTTCGCGGGACAGAGTTTAAACTGTGCCAATTTGAGAAAATAAGTTTGTAACGCATGAATCCACAATACGATTTGTATTACAATTTCTTTACTCGATACATAGTATGTATCATGGCGCAATTAAGCTAACTCAATGCGCTAGCCCATTACTGTGCGCTTGAGCCAAAGTATCAAAGCATAAAAAATTTAATTATTACCCACCCCAACCGTACTGTCGATGGTTTCCGATATTACTTAACGCTTTCACTCTGCGCCGGGTGGCACAGTATATACAGTAGGCAACATTTTCGATAATTTATCGGAAAAAATCACTCCCTGCTGCTGCGCGGATTAATGCCTTGGATGAAAAACATCTAAAGTGTGAAACTGAAGTTGAGAAGCTGCGAGCATTGATTGAGAAAGTTGATACTAAGAGAACTGCTCCCGAAATTAATGCTGATGCGGTTGCTCTTGGTATACCGCACACTGAAGGGGAAAATCTAAAGAGTATATTTAATCTTCTGTGCTTGTCTATTGATTTTCATGTTCCGCAAATAAGAGACATTTTCCGTGTCAAGCGCAAAGAGAGTAATCTAAACAGTGTAGTCATCATTAAATTTTATACAACGCTCGATCGCAACCGTACTCTCCGCGCTTTTAGTGACTACAGAAAGCGAACCAAATCTGCCATCTCCTTATCAGCTGCTGGTCTCGAAGGGAAATTTTCTTTGTTTGAGAGTTTGGCTACCGATGCAAGAAAGATACTGCAAGAGGCTATTCAATTGAGAAGAAGAGGAAAACTTGTCTCTGTATTTACTCTGCGTGGTTTCGTGTATGTCAGAGTTGACAAAGATGCTTCTGCTATACGAATTGTTAAGCAAGATGATTTGCAGCGATTCTGCTGATTATTTTCTTTCTCTTTGTTTACTGCCTTATTTATGTGTTATTATTTTAAGTATATGTTATTTTATTACTTTAATTGCTTTTGTAAAGATGGGTCAACTCTTCATTATTTATTTTTGTTTTCTTTTTGTAGTTGCTTTTGTTTGCATGTCTTATGGTAGCTTCTGATTGTAGACTCGATGGCATTGAAGATAACAGCCTTTCTATGCTTAATATTCTATGTAAGCAACATAATGGGCTTAACATTGTACACTTTAATGCGCGTAGCTTAAATAACTTGAAAATGGATTATGTTAGACATATTTTTGAGGCATCTTCAGTTGATATCATATGCGTATCCGAAACTTGGTTTTCCAACAGTCTGGGAGATGCTCATTTTAACTTAAAGAACTACAGGCTTATACGAAATGATCGGATTGGTAAAAAAGGTGGTGGTGTAGCCATTTACTGCAAAAGCCATATTAATATGAAACTTGTATGCGAGTCAGACAATGAAGGAATCGAGTTTTTATTTGTTGAATTATCCGATCGCTTACAAAAAGTACTTGTTTCTTGTGTGTATAATCCCAATAAGTCTGTGTGCATCAGTCCTTTATTTGAAAATTTGTCTAAATTGATTGTTGACTATGAAAAAATTGTTATTTGTGGGGATTTTAACATAAATATTATTGCTAATGATTCATTATGTACATACCTCGTTTTTAGACAATGTCGCAAGTCTTGGTATCTCTGTTGTCAACACTTCGGTGCCTAGGTACTAGGTATTGCAATAATTGTAGCCCTAGTCTTCTTGACTTTTTTCTTGTCTCTGATCGTTCTTGTGTGTTAAATTTTGACCAAATCTCTTTTGTCTCTGACCATGATTTAATTTTTTGTACACTTGACCTTCATTTTAATAACAAAATAATTGACAAAATATATACATATAGGGACTTTGGTTCAGTCGACCTGAAAGCTCTTGCTTTAGAACTAGGCAACATCAATTGGTGTGTCTGTTGGTTTTATGAATCCGTGAATGAAAAACTTGATTTTCTATGCAACACGTTGCTATCCATTCTCAATGTTCACGTCCCACTACGCTATGCGAAAGTATCCTCATGCCCGTGGTTTAACACTAAAGTCCAAGGGGTCATAAAATTGCGTATAAAAGCATATCGCAACTGGAAAAGAAATCCAACTAGCGAAAAGTGGAATGCTTTTCGTACTGCAAGGAACAAAGCCACTGCAATAATTAGAGCTCAAAAACAGCGATTCTTTGCTGCCAAGCTTGATCCAGCTCTTCCGTCTGCTACTTTGTGGCGTAATATTAAAAACCTTCGTATTAATCCCAAAGAAAACCCAGAATGTATGTTAAATGCTGATAGTTTAAACGACGTTTTCCTTCGTAGTTCTACTTCAACCGGGTTCTTACCACAACTCGTTCCACTTCCCTCGGCTTCGTACTCTGACATTCCGTTCGAATTCTCAACGGTATTGGAAGATGACGTGTATAGATGTGTAATGAAAATTAAATCCAATGCAGTTGGCGAAGACGGTTTGCCCATAAAATTTATAAAACTTGTTTTGCCATACATCATAAGCCCATTGACTCACATTATTAACCATTGTATTACAACGTCTTCTTTCCCAACATCATGGAAAGTGGCCTCTGTGTGTCCAATCGCAAAAAACAAAAACGCACGCTCATGTACTGATTTTCGTCCGATTAGTGTCCTGTCCGCATTATCGAAAGTGTTAGAGTCTTTAATGTCTGAACAAATATCTTTGCACATATCCGCTAAAAACTTGTTATCGCCCCTTCAATCTGGTTTTAGGCCAAAACATGGATGTTCAACAGCGATGGTTAAAATTATGGACGATTTGCGAATACCTTTTGACAAAGGTGATATTTCCCTGCTGTGCTTACTTGACTTCTCTAAAGCATTTGACTCAGTTGATCATTCATTGCTTTGTTCAAAGCTCGATTACTACTTTGGATTTGGTAAAAATGCCCTGTCATTAATGCAAAGTTACTTAACAGGTAGAACTCAACGTGTAAGGATCGGCTCGGTAATCTCACAGACAAAGCCTGTGTTGTGTGGTGTTCCTCAAGGGTCGATTTTAGGCCCTCTGCTTTTTAGTGCATTTATTAATGATATATTTTTAATATGTCGACATGTAAACATGCACGCATATGCTGATGACCTTCAGATTTATTTATCTGGTTCAATTAGGACTGTGTCAAATGTCAGCTCTAATTTGAACACAGACTTATGCTCTATCTCTCGGTGGGCTGCCGATACGGTCTAAGTCTTAACCCCCAAAAATCGTATGTTCTGCCTGTGTGCAAGAAAAAGCTAAATTTTAACAGCATTCCTTCTATTTACCTTAACAACAATTCTTTAAAGTTTGTTGAAAAAATAACCAACTTAGGTTTTGTATTAAATAGTAGTCTTAGCTGCGCTGATCATACTAACTCTGTCTCAAGCAAAATATACGGTACACTAAGGAGTTTAAGGCAATCGGCATCATTTACTCCTAAATCAATACGACAAAAACTTGCTCTTCAATTAATTTTGCCTATTATTACATATTCTGAGGTGGTTTATAGCAAGCTTGACTCCAGGTCGTCTCATAAAATCGATACCGTATTCAATCATGTCACGCGTTATGTCTTTGGAGTACGAAAATATGATCATATTTCAGCTTGGAGGCTTAAATTATTAGGATGCGAGTTGAATGAATATTTAAAAGCTAGAAATTGCGTCTTTCTCTTCAGACTGTTATGCACCAAGACTCCGCAATACTTATATGAAAAATTAATTTTTCCTAAGTCAGAACGGTCTAATGATTTAATTGTACCTTGTTTTAATTATAAGAACTCAACCAGACTGTTTTTTGTCAATGCCATAAGGGTATGGAATTCCATTCCTTCTACAACTAGAAGCAAAATTAACAAAAGTAACTACAAACAATCTTTATATAACCACTTTTCTAAAGTTGGTTGACCCATCTACATATTTATACTTAAGAAAACTCTAGTACGAAACTATGTATCTAATAAAAAAAGATATTTTTAAATTGTATAGATTTATCAAACGTTCCTTATTTTTAAGTACATTTTCATTTAATTTTCATTTCAATTTATTTAAAAATTTTTTTTAAATTTTATTTAATTTAATTTTTTTTTATATTTATTTTTATTATTTTTAATAGTTTATAATGTCTCATTGTATTACCTTCTTGATGTTGTGCTACAAAAGATGTATATAGATCTTATTGCACTAATACATTAAACCTTAATAAATCAAATCAAATCAAATCAAAAGGACTTGGGTTTCGTGTTACTCTTTTTAACGAAAAAAAATCGTTTAGCAGGGCTTCGTGCAGCAAGGAACTGCACCAGTTTTATTTTATTCATTAATAAATAAAAAAGCGTGTATAGAACAATCTCACAGCTTGTACTACTTCATTAAAGATATCTTATATTTGTAATTGCTGAAGTAAGGACCACACACAAAGCTCGTGAAAGTTAAATTCCATACAATTCTGTCGAGACTTTGTCCATGCTGTATGAAGTTCGAAGGAATATCTTTACAAAAACCGTTGACGGTGAAAGTTGAGCTAATTAGTAGTTCCTAAACTAATATTCTGTTGCATATGGTTTGTTTTAAATTTTCAAATTGTTTTCTTTTAAATGGATCTTCAAATTGTGCTAAAGGTCATATGCATGTTATTTTCTTTTTTTTCTCATAATTAAAATGAAAATTAATTCTCAAAATTATTAGCTGCTGGAATTTTAACTGGATATTTCAAACCGGCGCTCAGATAGCAATTCAGACTTACTCGCATACAGATTGAGTTCAACATTAAGTGTAATATATTCATTAATTTATTTGTTTTAATATTTTTATTTAATTGTTTATGAAGTCAATGAACATAAATTCTTACAGACTATACTTAAATTTTCAAATTTCATTAACATTTCAAGGCGTTATTCATACAAAGGATTTTGACCCTACTGACAAATCACTTTTGATCCCCAGCATATATGTATGTATATGCCGTCAGTATTAATATACTTTGCAGGCTGCGTGGTTCGAAATATATATAGACAATTGAACAAGAAAATAAAATGTGTGCATGCTTAGCTATAGTACTGCCATTTTCATTAAAAACAAAACAAGTAAAGAGAAGGTACGGGAATAAGTCGCATCGACGAAAAAGAAATGCTACAATATTTATTGTCGGTATTGCGATCCATCTCCATGGATTTAAAAATTTATAATTATTTTGCAATCCGTATTCTTATTCATTAATATTTCATGCTACACGGTCAAGAAATTACGCGATACTTGCATCACGTCAATAAATACTGAACGCGTGACAATACCCAATAGTAGAAAACTGCTAGCAGCATCGTTTAAGTTTTGTACTTTTGTACATATTTAGGAATCTTCACCATGAACATTAAGCTACACATGATTCGATGTAAATTCTAAGATCTTGAAGTATCAAAAGTCCTTCGCATCTGTTTTATAGGCCCTGGAATCATAAAAAGTACCTTTTTTTGGTTATGCATGCAGATGACGCACTTAAACTATTCTAGAAAGACTCTGCTTCAATTTATAGGTGTAGTTTCGCTTGCGCTTCATGTCAGACATTTATTTTCTGGTAGTAAATATAAAAGTGCTACAGTTATAAGGAAATTAATATATATATATATTTTTTTTTTCTCGTTTTAAGTTACTCCCGTTCCCGTGACTGGTAGGAGAGATTTATTTGGCCCATTCAATTGATTAAAGCGCCATCACCAATTATGCACATAATGCGAGATAAACATGTTATGGAGATGTGTATTATTATGATAACTAAGTTATAATGATGTGTATTATAGCGATAATTAGATAAACAGGTACAAGTATTTTGAGTTATATTCTTATATTAAGTTTAAGTTTATCTTATGTTTACTTATGTGTACATAAATGTAGGTTGAATTGTAAGTATATATGTATACATATATTAAGTCTTTTGATTTCTCATTGTACTATAATTTTATTTTAATAAGCGTTAAAAGTGAACTTATTGTTTGTAGTGTTGTAATTCCTTCAGTGTTTATCATCTGTGTTATTTGATTGTATTTACAAAGCTGAGGATAATTTCTTATTGTTGTGTCCCATTGTGGGCATATGAAAAGGATGTGATTTATGTCTTCAGTACAGTTGCAACTGTCACATTTATCATCGTCTTTGATTTTGAGTCTCGCCATAGTGTGTTTGCCAAAGGTGTGTCCAGATATTACTCTGCATATAGTTTTAATTTGTATGTTGTTCAGGTTAAAATTAGTTTTGTGAAACCACGGCTTATGGTTTTGTATTCTTCTAGCCATTTTTCTTTTAATCGTTTCTCGACTTCTTTAATCGCATCAGTAATTGTCCATTCCATTAGTTCTCTTGTCCCGTTTATGGCTGCATTTTTCGCTGCTACGTCAGCAATCTCATTTTGGTGGATATTCTTGTGGCCAGGAATGTAGTGAAATTCGACATTGATCAGGTTAGAATTTTCTATTTTATTAATGATTATTTTAATTAATGTATTGTTACTGTCTTGGTTGTTTAATGCTATCACTCCCGATTTGCTATCTGTGAGTATCGCAATTTTGAGATAGTTATATGTTGTTGCAAAGTCTATGGCTTTTTCAAAGGCCCATTGTTCCGCCGTCATGGCTGCCATTTTTTTTTTCTGTGAAGAATGCTTTTGTTGTGTTGGTTTTCTCATGATAAAAAGCTGCTGCGGTTATGTTTTCTTTAATAGAGCCGTCGGTGAAAAGTATTTCAAATTCTTGTTCTTTTAGCTTTTCCATTTTTTTTAGAACATCTGTTGTATGACTAATTCATTTGCTTCATTTTGGTTTCTTGCTATTCTTTTAAAGAAATCGTTTTCCGTTTTAATTTTTGATGATTTTACGCTGCTTTCCGAGATAATTGCTACGTTTCTTAAAATGTCTTCGTATTCCTTGAAGGTTTCAGTGTAACTGGTAGTAAAATTTGTGGTATTATTAAGAAGTAGTTTCGTTATAGGTAGTTCTGCGGCACAAGCTTTTATTAGTTCTTTTGCTGTGGCTAGTTGCAGTCTATACTCTGTTGGAAGTTCGGCCGCCATATGATACATTACTTGAACTGGTGTAGATCTTATTAACCCAAGGCATTTCCTCATATGTCGGTTGTTGCAGGCTTTGAGTCTGGAAAGGTCTGTTTTTGATATATTCGCAAACGACAACGCTGCGTATTCCATTTTGGACCTTGCGAATGCCTTATATAATTGTAGTGCTCTTACCGGTGAAATGCCAAACGTACATCCACTGAGCGATTTTAAGAAGCTGCGTTTATTGTTAACGTTTTTAATGCATATAAATCGTCCTAGGTATTTTATCGATTCAACTTGTTCAAGTTGAACATTGTTTATACTTATATAAATTACTTGACGTCTATTGTTTAAATGTATAATTTTTGTTTTTTGGTAATTAAGTTTAAGTTGTAGTTGTGTACATTTTCTCTCGAATTCTTCCATCTTAGTTTTTAATTATGTTTTCGGTCTCTCAAACGAGTTATTTGCGGAAATAAAAAAAAAATCGTCTGCGAATTGAAATAGTAAATTTTCATCGTTGGATAGTGTATGTATGTATATTTGCCGTATGGATATTAAACAGAGTTGGGCTTAAGCCACTCCCTTGTAAGAGCCCAGTTTCCACTTCACTAGTTGCATTGCCTACATACAGCGTTCTTCTGCTTAGGAACTCATATATCCATTTTACAATAGATGTTTTAATTTCTACATTTGTTAAGATGTTTCTCATATTTTCCACATCTACGGTATCACATGCCTTCTCTATGTCTATGCATGCTCCTACTACATGTTTCCCTAGGCTTTTTAGGTGAAGGATCGAGTTTATTACATTGAGAGGTGGTTCTTTTCTTCCTAAAAGCATATGATCTTGATGGTAATAAGGCTTGGTGTTCTATTTGATTATCTAAATATATGTTAATCATGCCTTCTGTAGTTTTGCATAGTGTGGAGATCAACGAGATCGGTCTGTAGCTTTCCAACTTTGCAGGATCCTTATGACTTTTTAAAATGGGAATAATTTTGATTTGGCGCCACTCTTCCGAGATTTTTCCTTCTTTCCAAGTTTTGTTTAAAATTTTAAAAAGCTCTTTTTTTCCGCGTCTCTTAAATTTTGGATCATCCTATATGATATACCATCAAGACCTTTCGCCGAGTCAGGTTTACGCGTATTTATAAAGTTGGAGAAATTTCCATAAGTCATTTCCGGGAAGTGTCTATCCGTGTTGGGTATGTCTGGTAGATTTATGTGTCCGTTTGAGTGGGCAGTTAGTGTTGATTTGCCGGTTATAAGTCTGAGGTATTTGCTTTTTTGTTCGTCACTCCAGTTATTATTTATTCTTTTTTCACATCCGTATTTTTTGAGTGAATTGATTCGTTTCCACATCAGTTTGCTGTCTGTACCTTTTGATATCTCATCTAAAAGTTGTGTGAAGCTTTCTTTTTTTTTTGGAATATACTTATTTCTGTTTGTAAAACTTTTTCCGCTTCTGCCAGTTTGTTTAGGTTCTCAATCGATCTTTTTTTTCATAAATTATCCTCGCGTTGTTTCTTAGTCTGTAAAGTTTTTCAATATTATTGTTCCACCATTTTTTTGGTTGGTATTTATTATTGTCCGTAATTGTTATTGTGTTTTTAGATATTATATTTTGGAATGTCTGGTTAATTTCTGATAAGGATTGTCCTATTTTAGTTTTTGTGATATCCGAGAATACATTGCTGTGTAGAAGTTTTGTCAATTTTGGTTTTTTTATTGTGTGTCCTTGTTGAGTCTCAATTATTATGGGCAAGTGATTACTTTTTTTTATTTTAGTCTTTAATACTCTCCAATCGACTTTTTTGTGTTTAAGTTACTGATAGTTAAATCTAGATGTGCCATGTAGTCATTAATTTGATATGTTGGACTTCCGTCGTTTAGGCATATAAATTCAAAGTCGCTGATATGATTTTTAAGTACATATGTATGTAACCTTTCGTGTCCGTGGAATTGCTTCCCCAAGATGTCGCTTTACAATTAAAATCGCCGCCTATTATGGATTTATTTTTTTGGTGTTTCGCAAATGCTAGTAATTAACCTATTTCATTTTTGAAGTTTATATCATTCATGTCTGGTGGACAGTATACGCTGAATATGTTTATATTTGTTTAAAGATTTAATGTCGTTACTCCAATTATTTTCGCTTTAATATTTAGATCAATTATTGAAAACTTAATATTTTTATTTATATATATACCAACACCTCCGTATCCATCATCTCTAAATTTACCAACGAAATTATAATCTCTTAAAGAAGTTACGCTATCGTTGTTCAGCCATGTTTCGCTTAATATAGCTATATCTATATTTTTATTGACTAATGTGAGTTCTAATAGTTCTTTATTATTCTTTTTCTTTAAGCTTTGTTTATTAAATTGTAGGATTTTCATTACAGTTATTTTCGTTTATTTTCCAAAGGTCCGCACTCGCACTCAGGCTTTTCAGGCCATCTAGTACATTTACCAACATATCGTATTGTTTTTTATCATCTTTGTTAATAGGATTATTAGTTATGTATTTAGTTATTTCTTGAGTAATTTTTGTTGTTATATCGTCTTGGTGTTGCAAGTGTGTATGTAGTGTTTTTGGATATGCCAGCGTAGTATTTACAGGACGCTCATTAAACTCCTGTGTTGCATTTTTCCATTCTTGCATTGTTTTTTCCGCGTTTTGTATTTCGTTGATTTTGTTGTTATTTATTTTTGCAACTTTTGCGTACGAATATTGTTGGTGCATGTATTTAGCAGCTTCCCGCACATTGTTGAAAGTTTTCCTTTTGTTCGTATTCGGAAGTGTTGGAAATTCCTTATCCATTGAAGTATTTTCATTCAGTATTTCAAATTTGTTTCCAAATATGGTACTGTACTTTTTCTTGGCTTCGGTTGGAGCAAGGTTCTCCGAGGTCATAATTCTTTTGATTGTGTAGCCCTTAATTCTAGCCGGACAGTCTTTGTTCGTTGCGTTGTGTTCTGCTTTACAGTTTATGCATTGTTTTTTATTACATTGTGCCTCTTTATCATGCGACTCGTGCGACTTGTGATCAAATAACATTATTTTGTTTGCAGTGCTGTGCAAAATGGTTAAATCGAAAACATCTATAACACTGAGAAAATGTAATATATGGCTTTATTTGAATTTTTGTATATGCATATGCTACCTCAGTGGGAACCTCCAAGCCATCAAACACTAGCTTAACCCTACGCGTTGGTATTTTTTCCACATTTTCGGTTCTCATGATCCTTTCTATCTTAAGAATTTTTATTGGCTATGTGATTTCATTTAAAAGTTCTTCTTCAGAGATTTCGATGGGAATGTCGAACATAATACCTTGTTTTGATACGAAATGAGCAAAGATGTAATTGCTGCCGCTCCATTTTTGAACGTAATTTTACACCTACCGTAGCCGATCTTGGTTGCATCGGGGACATCTACAATTTGTAGAGATTGTATATATTTGGATACGCTTATTGCGTTGATAGGTCTTCTTTCTTCCGCAGTGGAATGTTTATCCATATATACTACATAAGGCCCCTTATGCAATTCATTATAAGTTGACTTACTTGGGTTATTATGGTATATAGTTGTTTCCGTGGGTTTATCTAGTATGTAATCTTTCCTTTCCCGTTTTCGTTCTTATCTTACTTTCATTCTTTTCCTGCTGCTACTTCTGCTCCGGATTCCCGCACTTGTTGAGGGGTGGTCCTGCACCCCCTCGCCTGGCATCATCCTCAGGCGTTTTTGTGAACTGGTTGTAAAGCTTATTAAATCTTAATTTATAAATATGTATTGTATGGTGATATGTTTAGTGTTAATTGGTGATGGTTTTTATATATATTTTTTTTCACAAACAGTTGGTTTAATCAATTTTTTTAAACTCCGCTATTGATTTTCAAAGTTTATTATGAAATATCATTGCATGCAACTCTTCTATAGTTTCTTTTCAATATCCACCATGAAAAATGTTATTCCTGAGAAGGTCTTCACCTCAGCTTTTCTACTGTACTATATTCTGTGCCGGGTGGTACAATTAGAAAGTAAACAAGCGTGTTATTTGTCGTATTTCTTTAGTGCGTTATTTAAATAACAGAGAAGCTTGTGAACGCACCGTGTTATTTCGCTCACTATTGTATGTTGTATCGTAGCATAACTGAGAAGAAGAAGAGAAAACAAGACGGACACGCTTTAGTTTGCTCTAAATTAAATGGTAATTTAATAATTCACATGTTCATTATTTTAGTTAAAATCTCCTACTTCGTCATTTATATGTAATTCCATTCTGTTTTTTTTATAGATCTGCTTCAATTGTTTACCAAGCCGCTTTTGCACAAATAATTAAAAAGTGATGAAAAACACAAACAAACTCCATAAATAAGTTTGGCAATCCAGTAAAACCAGTAGACAACATTTTCAAAAATTAATCGGAAAAATTCTCCTTTTTTAACAATTAACTATACTAGTTAACACTTAGTGAGTTCACAAGCACTGTCGTTTCTCGTATTTCGTCGTATCGCTTATTAGAATAAACTAGTTTAAACTTGTTGTTATTGTTTTACATGTTAAATTTTTGTATTTCAATACAACTCTGAAAGGTATGTTTAGGGCCAGTTTTTCAGTGCTGGTTTAAACTCAGTTTATACTAAGTTTAGTTAAACTCAGTTTAAATTTAAACTTTGTTTTTTTTTTGCAGAATTAAATTGGTTGCAACCAAAACGAAATAGTCAGCACGCAGCTGATAAGCGAAACTAAGTTTAACTGTGCACAATCGGCCGTTTAAACTCAATTTAAACTCCGTTTACTGAAAAACTGCATCCTGAGTTTAAACTTAATTTAAACGTCAAACAGAGTTCAACTTGCACTGAAAAACTGGCCCTTAGTGTGTTATTTGTGTGTGTTATTCGATCAGCTCTTTCTGTTTATCATCATTTCAGGCTTATTTTTGTTTAAAAAATATTTAAATTAAAGCAAATAGTGATGTATGTATGTACATATACATATTTTAAAGAAACCGACCGTTTAAGTTTATTAAAAGTGATTTTTTGCAGATTAATTGGTTGAATACCACATACAATAGTGAGCGAAATAACACGGTGCGTTCACAAGCTCCTCTGTTGTTTAAATAACGCACTAAAGAAATACGACCAATAACACGCTTGTGAACTCCCTAACTGTATTCAAGCAGCAAAACGGCTAGTAAAAAAAGAAACTACAGATTCTCCATCTGTGCCCCATAAAACACGTATTTGATTTTAAAAAGCAATGCATATTTTGTGGTGAAATTACTGACGAAGAAGGAGAAAAAAATAAAAGAGAAAAAACAGACGCAAGATTAAAAAAGTAAGTATTTTTGAGTACACCATTATTAAAATAGCAGATGAACGAGGTGACGATTCCTGAGAATCGGTGAAAAATGGCATAATTTTTTGCTTTACAAATTTCCCAAATAAAACATCATCATCATCATCTTACTTTTTTTAATGTTGACAATAAAAACTATATCGAATGACATTTTTCAACAAAAAAAAAAACAAAGTAAAAATGAATTTCATTTCTTTTTTAATTAGAATTAAAATATATTTAATTTTTCCCATAACTATTTTTTAACTACACGGGCCGGTAAGTGTTATTAAATAAGTTAATACCTGATTAATAAGAGATAAGTAAGCAAAAAAAAATATATAATGAAAAAGTTAATTAACAATGATAATAAATATAATTAGTAATAATTTATAAACTCTATATTAAGTATTTTCGATCACAACTATCAGTTGACCTCAGATTATACTCTAACCGCGCGAACTCTGCCCTTTATCTCAAAAACGGTTCGATATACAATAAAAAAATGTTTTAAACATAAGTTGTAGAGAATTTAATTGCATAAATTCTATAGGAAACGAAAAATTTGCAAAAAATATACAAAAAATCGATTTTTATGACTTATGACCTCTGACTTTTAAAGTTTCGTCCATGGTTTCATGTGCGAAATTTTATGCAAGTTTGGGGTGTCATGAAGCAAGGTTATACGAGTTTATAGCTGGGTGTCTCACTTTTCAGTGCGAACAACCTATAATGACTGGACTGGAAAAGAAATATATATACATAAGAGTCAGATGGCCAAAAAACCGATAAGCATAGACGGGCCTGCTTATATAGCTGCGAAAATGTAGTGCACATATCCTCCCATTCCTCTAATGGGTTGCCTTTCAAAGAAAATATGTGTGAGGACGGATAAAGAGTCATTCAAATAAAAACAAAAGAAAAAACGTGAAAACGAGGAAAAGCAATAATCTCTAGCTCATTTTGAGACTTAATACTGAGTTACTGAATTCGGGTATTAGAGACTTTATTTTGAGACTAGAGCAAGGCAGATCTAACAGGTAACCGCAGTAGAGAAATTGCAACCCTGCCATAACTCTGAAATCTCACTACCAAGGCGAATTTATCAAGGGTGTGGTAAGCGTATATACATAAGTAAGGCCTCCATGCATATACATACATATATAATACTCATATATTGGCAGTAACCTATATTCGCAATGTGTAAAAATTCAGCAATCAAAGGGAGATAGTTTCGAAGAGGGTTACTTCACTGTTGGGGGCGTATACCCTTTTTTGACGAAGTTTACTCATACAAAATAAATTATGATGAATTATTAAAAACGATTTGATTTGCATTGAAAAGCAATTTTTTATATGTGAATGTTTAATTCATATGCATAGTCATAAATTTCCATTTTCAGTGAGTAAAATTTAATCATTGACTATTCAACTAAAGAGAAAGTACATTATGTTGGCTCAACTCAAAATGGAAGTGATATTTTTACAATACTCGCAATGTCGTTCATTTGGAATTGGTTTGTTCATTTTTTTTATGAAGATTTCTAATTTATGCACATAGTATATAATTTAAAAGCATATGGTTTTTGTCAGATGAACTATAATTTAAAATAAAAAATAAATAAACGAAAAATTTTGAAACGATAAAAACAATTTAGAGTTCGACAACTAATTTATGGCTACGCCACTGGATTTTCTTTTTAATTCAAGTGTCATTTTTGACTTACGTTTATTCGGTTTTCCTTTTCTAATATAATATATCTGTACTGTAATGTTTGCTGTCTGCACTTGTTCATACTGTCAATATATAAGTATTATATATGTATGTATATGCCTCCATGTATGTAATTTGTTTTTGCTTTGCTGGATTGAATGTCAAATTTTTGTAGGTTATTTACATCGCCAGCCAATCAGAACGAAGCCCTTTGACGTACAGTCCAGCAAAGCGAAAAAGGCGTAAAAATCAGCTGGCTCCTTAACACCACCTTGTTAAATTCGCCTTGCTCACTACTGTGAATAAAAATTAACAAATTTAAATAATCAAATATAAATTGTTTGAGTTTATTCCAGAAATTATTATTTAAAATATATTTTTTCACTGCACATCACGATTTAGTTGTAAATAAACTTCGACAAATTTGTTTATTTTTATCAATGACAAATAAGATAAATAAAAAAAAATCAAGCCATTTTCACGCATTTGTCTCTAGTAACCCAAGGCGAATTCATTTAAGGTGCAAGTGATTAAGCAGCATGAACCAATTACTACATATTCAGGCAACCGTGTATTTGTAATTGATTTTGAGACATTTTAGATTTTCGTGAAAATTTTTACTATTTATTTCAAAAAGTGAAGTGTTTTGTGATTGGGTGCAATAACAAATACGAGTAATACAAGTCGATGCACTTGTTAAGTATACCGAAAGACCTTAATTTGCGCAAAAAGTAGGTGGACTTTTGCGTCAGTACGTTGAAAATTTCAAAAATTTGCAGTGAGCACTTCCTCCCTGAATATTTTGAGAGTAAGCCAGCCACAAGCTTTTTTCAGATACTTTATTTTTGAACATTGATTTTTTGCACAAATTTACATTTAGAGGATTCGCGGTATTTATGCTCCAAACCAATTGTGTTGCGCCGGCGTATTTACTACTTGATGGAAGCGTTGGACGATGTGTATGCAATTACAGCCAATAATGTTGGTGCTCGAGATGTTGATAAAGTTGACGCTTATGATTTGCCAGATTGAAAATCCAGCCGCGATGTTGGAGCAATTTTGTTAAACTCCCTCCAATGCGAAAACCATATCAATACTCGTATAAACACTTTTTACTGATTTCCAATAAAATTTACTTAATAAACATTTCAAAAATAAAAATTATTCACAGCAGTCAATCACAGTATTCTTGTTTTGTTCTCTTCTTTATTACAATTTCGTTTTATTTGACTGCAAACAAACATGGTGTCTAAAAGTACTACGTCACTGCCAGAAAATTATTTATTTCTCTCAGTTCGTATTGCGTGATCTGGTATAGTTGGTGGGCGATTGTCAAATAAATTGTTTTGTTTATATTGTTGTTGTTTTTTTTCTCATATAAAATGATTACATTTTTTGAAATTTTAAATAAAAATTTAAAAAATTGGGCAAATGTGTGATGTGCGCAATGGGACTGCAGTGCAAGTACTATATATGTACTTGCCTTCAGCCTAGCCTCTTTAACAACCAACTGGCGCAGACTGCATCAAAAACACCTTAAATATTTATTATGATGTCCTGCTAGTCCTTGCCCGCAATACATATGTATGTTGCGTCTAAGACAGCTCTGTCACATCAGAAGTGCACTACGTCGAACTTGAATATATAACGTGGACAAAAGATGCTTCCTATTCATAGAAAAACCTCAGTAATAAGCTATTTTAATTAATTTATTTAAATAATCACCACGCATGTTTATTTGTACATACGAACAGTTGTTAAATATATAACAATTAGTTTAAAATTATGAATTTATTAAATGCAACAAAACTTCATTCCAATAAATGAAATCGTACGATAATCTAAAGCTCCATCCAAATCCATCAAGTTTGGCGTAGATTTTGCTATATTATTTATACATAGATACAGGAAAACTTAAATATTTAATTATTTAAAATCAAGTCACTATCATATGTTATATTCCTCAACATTTAACAAGTTCAAATGATATACATATAACCAGCTCTGAAACGTATAAGGCAAAGAACCTAATTTGTGTTTTTTTCCTTTTGCACTTTTTTTCCTTGTGGGTATTTCAACATGCACTAATCCACTGCCATTTCTAAAAACTATTCATTCTCACCAATGGTAAGCAAGTAAATCCAGTCGGCTCCAGAAGCTTATGTTTTCCACTACTTTAATTAACAATCATTGTCCCAATAAAGCACGCACCAACCACGGTCCGGCATATCAATGTGGTTCATGTATCAGACCTTTCTTATTTTTAACTACGTGACGCAGGAGCTCTCGTGATTTAAGTTTCACAAAGTCCTGCCGCTCGATTTACTTACATAGTATGTCTGTATATAAACCAGAATATTAAAATTAAAACGTTAACCGGCAACTTAAATTAAAAATGTTGTACAATATTTGTGTTTCTTATTTTATAAATTGAATTCGCCTCGATTTTGTCCTTCAAATGATTTTGACAATCATCCACCAAAAGCAAAAACAAATTTCTTGTGGTTGTTGGAGTTGCTCTATCAACACCACCCAAGGTGTATAAGGTCGTAGCGAGGGCGAATTCATATAAAAAGCGAATCCGTAGTGTATGTTGTTTGTGTAATTTTGCGAGCAAAATGTCAATATCTGAATTCGACCAACATTGTTCATGTAAATTGTTGGTGTAATTTTGCGAGCAAAATGTCAAAATTCTGAACTCGCCTGAAATTTCCATGTCAAAATAAGACAAAACAATTACCAAAACTGAATTAGTAAATTCTCATTTCTATCATATATGTATATATGCATTTTAATATTTATTAAACCAATTGTGTAATAATATATGTGAATATACATATGGATGTATATGTATGTACATATATGCGTTTTTATTTATGAAACTATACACATACATACAAACAATTCAAGTGAATTGGAAAAGAAGAACAAGCAATCAGCTTTTGGGTTTATACCACCATTTATGAATTCGCCTTGACACCACCTGTAATGAATTCGCCTTGCTAGTAACCCAAGTTTGTGCATGTCGGCTGTTCAGTAGCCTATAATTAGGCTGTTTTGCCAGCCCATAATGTGAGATCATGATAAAAAGAGAGAATTTTCGTATCATATTATCTTTGCCTAAAATGTTGCTGCCACGAAGGTTACGTGCATATGAAAAATTAGCTTATTTCAAGCAATAAACGCCCATGAATTAATAATTTCATAATAGATGACGAAAAATAAACTCTAGAGTTACTGCTTGTCTCAGAGATTGAAACCATTGTGTATAATACCAAGTGAGATATCTTTTCGATAAACGTCAAAATTTGGAACAGCTGAGATCACCTGTTTTTGCAAAGTAAATTCGCAACCCTGGCGTTCTTCGTATATTTTACCCGAATGCAGGGACGGATACAGGGGAGGGGTTCTGGGTGTCGGGATTCCCCCCAAAAAATCGGTAGTGTCAGAAAATTTCAACCGTGTTTTCAAATTCGTAGCACACACAAAAACTCACTCTAGGCAAAAAAAATTAAAAATTATTACCCAGTAACTGGAATACAAAGAAATGATTTTTTGCCGAAAAGTATATTTTATACTAAAAGTTTATGACTTATCAAACCGCATTCGTAATATGCAATTTTACAAACACATTTACCGAATTTTTCAAATCAGTGTTACGATGCCAGTCACGGTGGCTCCGAGTGAACGGTCCTTTTCTATTTTACGGAGATTGAAGACGTATCTCGAGATATTGAGGTTACTAGTGACCTAGATATTTTGGCAAAGAGAAAGAGGAGAATCGATGAAGCACTTTAAACCCCTGACGTTTTATGATTCATCTGAATCAAATTATATCATAGCCTATCGATGGCTTTATAAAAATGCATTCAACATTTTACCCAATATTATTATATCTACATATGTTTATAATGGATATCAATCGAATATCTCAAAATATGTTAAATATCCTAAAAAATTGAAATCCCCCCCAAAATATTTTCAGATCAGCTTTTTCCAACTTCGGGCCATTCGTAATTGTCGACATATTGGCGGCCAGCTTAGGTACCCTGTCAAACGCCATCTTAGGTATCCTGTCAAAAGCAACTGACAAATAAGATATCTCACTTGTTGTTATACACAATGATTGAAACTTACTAAGCCATTATTGGCACGCTAACACCTGCGCCTGAGTTCGCTTTGTGGAATAAAAAGTGAACCGAGAAGAAACTTCTATGTAACCAATATCTGTAATTGAAAGTTTAGATCAATGCAATAAGGCATTTTTCCCAGCAAGGGTTTCTTAGTTAAAAGTAATGCCACAATGCCGGACCTTACGTGCACAGTGAAAAGATTCTTTATAACACGGAAAAAATTTTTTGCGAAACTCGACGAGAGATTTACAAATATTCAATATTGAATATTTATCAATTTTTTTGTATTCTAATCAAAAATAAATAAATAAAGTTTTTCTCTTTGCTTAATTATAAATATGAAAAATTATAAACTTTTGAATATTTGCAAATGTTTGATAATTTATCAAGAACACAGAATCAAGCAGTAAATGTATAAACTTAGCCAGGTTTTTTTTTGAACCCCTTCCGAAAAAATGTCCTGGCTACGGCCTTGGTGTGTATTACATTCAAAGAAGTTGCAAGAACAGGTCCGGACTTACTTTACAAAATCAGATCAAATTGGACATTCATTGATGGATATTAGAACCTAGTACAACCCAATTGGAAAAATAGGCCGAGATATCTTACCACATTATCGAAACAATGTGCACCTTCTTCATTATGTACATAAGTACCTTCTTTGTGGAAATGTAATAAAAATTTAAAGTAAATGAGTCAACCCTGAAACAAAAATTAAAATAAGGGAAGAAGAATTTCAATATGAACCAAACTAGTTTAATCATAAAATAACGACTATTAAGGAACGGTAAATTCAAAAAAGTCGTAAAATAACGATACAAATTTATCGGAAAAATAAACGCCATAATGTAACGATCGCAAATGATATAATTATAATAAATAAAAAAACTACTCATTTCACAATAATTTTTAAATAATAATCATTAAAAATAATATCCATTATTTACGGCTTTTATGACAAATAAATCGCAGTCTTTCCACAAACAGATTTCAAACGGTGTAATTGTTTACAAAAGGACAGCTTTATTATGAATTTAAAATCAATTAAAATATTGATTATTGCGATTTATCTTGCCAGTGTAAATGAAATTCACGCTCGAATACATTTTGATCGTAGAGTTGAACCGCGCTGATGCGTGCTGAAATATCCAAACGTAATTCGTTTACGGCCAGGTGGAAGTTTTGCCTTGCCACTCGCTGTTTATCTACAGGTAAATGAATCAGCGGTTTACGAAACACACCCACAATTTTTTTCAAATGATACTCGACACTAGCGCAGCGTCCTATGCAAACCCATAGATTTTCAGGGCTATGGATGTTTCCTGGAAAGCGTTTTCGTAAATCGAAAGGAGCTTGTCCAACAGCTAAAAGGGCTTTAACTTCAGCAATTATGTTATTGTGAGTGCGACTGTCGCTAAGGCTGATCGTCCGGTATTCATATTTGTCACAGAAAAGCATTAAATCACCTATGCAGCACCAAGGCTGTACTGCCAATTCTGTATGCTTGGCTGACCAATTTATATATGTACCATTTGAACTAGCAGAAGGGCTGGAACGACTTAGCAAACTTATTTCGTTGTTTACTGAAGATATAGATGCAATATTGTACGATTCAGCTTCGTCGATGGCCACTATGCCAGATAACGGTTTAAAGTGATCATTATCTGTTGGGGACTCAGTCGCGTCATTAATTGTCACCCTCTTAGTTGATACTTCACCTCTAAATTCTTCATCTTTCTTGTGCTCACGCAGTTGTTTTAAAAATCGACGCACCCTCCACGACATATTGATCCCTCTCGTTTTTATTTCAACTTTGTGCAATTTTTGATAATAAAAAGAATTTCCTTTACAAAATTTACACTATTAAGCAATCACCTTGATTTGCTTCCTTTGAACAACAAAGTTCATGTACATATGTACGTCGCGACACTACCACCTTAATGCCTGTGTTGCTTTTATACATCTTGTTTTGTCCTGGTGAATTTATCGGTTTAATTTGTGTCATTGAATCGAACAAATTGGCTTTTTCGTACTATGAAGTATTTCGGGAAACGAGGCATACAGAAAAGTGTTTGGTCGTACGATGTTCTTTATTGCAAAGTATAAACATTAAGGTATTCCAAAAAAGTAAGTTCGAAGTTTTAATGCTCTCATCCTCTAAAATTGTTCTATATCGAAAAAAAACTCCATGTATTTTAATCAAAAAGTAGGTCGGTCACGGCGCTCAACCATTACCAATCGACCTATAAAACAGTTAGAAAAACTAATGAAGCAATCTGAAGAGAAACCGCGTTTGTCGATGGAAAACTTTTCTATTTAGAACAAGGCTTGGGATGAGAGCATAAATATTCCGATATCACTTTTATTTGAACCCCCCTAATAAATATATATACGTGCATATACATATACATATATATGTATATATATAGATTGGGTTTATTCAATAGCATCGATTGTGATATCTAAATAAAGGCGTCAAGAACGGAATCGAAACAATTTCAATAAAACAGAAACATTTAGGTTATTGATTGAAATGTTGCTCCATTATTGTGAAATTATGTACTTTGGACCGAGGTGGGTATATGGTCGTATGTACCCACGCACTCACCATAAAAGTGAGAAAAAATTATCACGCCCTTCCGCTCACGCTTCTAGAATAAAATGACTTAAGATGGAAGTCTTATTGGCGGTAATAACTACCGCGCCATTTTGAGAAATTGTTTATTTTTTAGCTTTCCCATAAATGCATATGCAACACACACACATACATATATACATACATACATGTTTAAAAACATATCTATGTAGATAGTATGGTTCTTGTGTGCGGTCTATTTTATAATTAGCTTCCTGAAAAACAATGTAGAAAAATAAGTTGGCATAAAAATATATTGTATATACTTACATAGCTGTTTGCCAATGAAATCAAATAGTGAAAAACAGTTAGGATTTCGCGTTTTTAAAAACTCTGTATATTGTATTTGTACATATGTACATATATACATACATATTTGCATATCAAAATATAATATTATACATTTTTTATAAAATTTATATTTTAAAATTATCAACTGCAAAAGTGTTGTATATAACAATGCATATTAATATAACTAAATATGTGTGTTTGTAAAAATATATGTACATACATTATTAATATTATATGTATGTATGTATATACATTTTTTTTATTTGAATATACATATGGGCGTAACAAATAGGTGACATAAAGACTTTTTCCTTTTGTAATTTCCGGCATTCGTCTGTGCATATAATCAGCCTAATAAATAGCTTTACTATGATGTACAAATGTATGTATGTACATATGTATATACGAAACTAGTCTGAAAAATTGTTCAGATGTATGTATATATGGGTCTGTGGATGGTATTATTCAAACTTCTTTATCTCTGGTTCTACTAATCGTAGCATATCGATTTTGGTCTTTTTTACAACTAGAAATTTTAACTTTTTAACTGCTTGAAATAGGTTTTTTTAACTTAAAAATGTAAAAATAACAAAGTGTAAATTTTTCAAATAATCATTGAAAACAGTTCCTCGCAATGAATTTAATAAATATAAAAATATGCATACCTAGTATAATCCATGATTCAATTATAAAAGGTTATGTAAATAATCATGATTAAATTATTAAAGGTTTGGTAACTAAGCAGTTAGCTCCCTCACTTATTGTCAAACGGCTCTCTTAGCTTCGTAAAAATAATAATAGTAGTAACCTGAAAACGTTTTAATACCAAAAACTAACAGGTAACACTTTTTGTTTATGTGCGCGTAATCGGTTAGTTCAATTCTGGATTTTAATGACAGCATTTTTTCTGATTACAATATTAACCCCGTCTCGTAAATATTTCATGTAAATGTGTATAAATGACACGATGTGACAGAGTAGAAAGTTTTGTAATTTTTAGAAGGAATAGGTTTCAACCATGGTACAATGAACACGTAATATAATGTTAGCAGCTGATTTGAGTTTTTTCTTATAAGTGGTCCATAAGAAGTCAAACTTTGTTTACAAAACAAACTTTTTTCTTAAAAAAAAAAACAACCTCGTTTACAAAACAATATTTGTTTACATTTTGTATATTTATAATTTCTTATTTATACAAATTTTTCATTAACGCGGTTTGTAAAACATATGTATGTACATACTCAGAAAGGAGACATTGTGTTCTAAAAGACGGGAAAAGGTTGGATCTTGCTTTTCATATCCAATTGGAACAGAACTTCGGCATGCCGCTTTCTGCAAACGGTTGGGTGCGTTCCGACCATTTTTTCATATTTAAAGGTATTCCACGAGACTCTTTTTCCAATTTTTTTACCAGGAGCAATGTTCCCTGAGGATCCGTTGTAGTAAGACGCGTCATGCATTGTTTGCGTTGAAAACAAATGTATTTTTCAAGCGAAATGTAGAAACGCCTACATTTTGTTTACATTTAGAATTTTCAAACTCGTCAAATTTGATATATATATTTTTAAGGGTGATGGACCACAACAAATCAAAAAATGTACCCCAGGGTTGCTGCTACCTGTTTAATGTGCCTTGGTTTAATCTAATTTAAAGTAATGTGACATAATAATCATTCAAATGTCAAAAACATGAATTTGTAAGAACTAAATTGTTGAGTTATGAAGCATTATTTATTTTTCTTGTAATAGATAAAGATTATCTTTCTTAAATTTTAAATTATTGTGGTTTTCTTGCAACTCCATAAACCTCATAAAGTCACTTACTAACATTTTTCTTAACATTATGATGAACCCCAGGACGGTGAAAGGGCCAAAAATTGTATTCCGATAAATAGTAAAGGACTTTATGGAGTATATGGAGCTGTAAGAAAACCACAATAATTATGCTGTCAGTAAAAGCCAGAATTAAACTAACCGATTACGCGCACGTAAGGAACAAAAAGTGTTGGCAATGGTTTTTGGTATTAAATAATTTAGATGTTACTACTATTATTATTTTTAAGAAGTAACTCGGTTTGGATTCTAAGGGAGCCGTTTCTCAAGTGAGGGAGCTAGCTGCTAAGTTACCAAACCTTTAATAATTGAATCATGCATTCAATCAGCCTTATTGTGAATTTCGTGTGAACAAATGTTCTCATAAATAACAATGCTATACAAAAACAATTTTCCTAAATTAATTTTTACTGGCAATTTCCTCCATACAAAGCAAATCGGCGATTAATGTTTATATGGAAGAAAATGCGAAGTAGCGTCAGTATAAAAATTGTCAAAAATCAGTGATAACTTGTAGACACTTGAAACTTACACTTTCTTAGACTAAAATTAAATGAGCCAAGCAACTGCATACTCAAAAAAATTCTAAACACTTTTTTTAAAAAGTTCGAAATTTTAATGAAACTTTGTTAAATCATTGTACACTTTGTAAATAAATAAAAAAAATTATATTTTGGGGGTTTCTTAGAGAATGAACCATATTTTACCTGAAAAATAATTTTAAGTAATTAGAAGAAAAATAGAGTGCCCAAATCTGCCAATATGTGTTTGTGCTATAATTTGTGAACAGAGTGTATATAGCTCAGTGTTTGGCCGAGCTTCTCCTACTATTTGTGGTGTGCGTCTTTTATAGTATTATACCACAAATGGAGGGACCTACAGTTTTGTGCCGACTCCGAACGGCAGATGTATTTAATGAGAAGCTTTTTCATGGGAGAAATACCCTCGGAGGTTTGCCATTGTCTGCCGAGGGGTGACCGCTATTAGAAAAAACTTTTTTTATAATTAAGATTTTGCTTGCCCTGACTGAGATTCGAACCTCGAACTCACCGGCATATCGAGTTATAGCACGCACCGCTACCAACTCGACCACAGCGGCCACATGTCTTTAAGTATGTATGTATATATGTATGTACATAAATCCAATTTCGAGAAGAATGGAAACCGTTTTGCAAAATTATCAACTGGAAAATCATGACAAATCGCACGCAGTACGAGAAAGTCGTATAAAAATGATTTTAATATGTTATATTTTCTGGCCGAGAATTCAAATTCCAAAAAAAAAATGTTTAAATATTTTTTAAGAAAATGGGAAACAAGATTTAAAGCTGTGTGCAAGTACGTCTAAATTAATAATTATATAGAAAATGTTAACTCACTGGAAAGTGTTTGCAAGAAAATATTCAGAAAGATGATTGTGATCAAAGTGTATTTAACAAAATCTGCTAAGTACTGACAGCGCCTGAATTCCGGAGCGTTATTATGTCAAACCTTATGCAATTTGTTTACTCCTAAATATACATATGTATGTATATATAATACTCATATATTGGTAGTAACCTATCTGTGCAATGTGTAAAAATTCAGCAACCAAAGGGAGATAGTTTTAGTTCAAATGTACGTTGTGCGCATGATTCAATAATAAAAGGTTCTGTAATAAAGCAGCTCACTCTTTCCCGCATGACAAATCGGCTCCTTAACTGATGAAGAATGTTGCATATTCTACAGTTTTCACTTGTAATAGTAGTATATTGAAAACATCTTCATACTTTAAAAAGCGTTGGCATTACTGACTCGTTTGTCTAATTTATAATTTTTCCACTGCTGACATTTGATTTTGTGATTGCAAGAATTTAGGTAAGTTTTGCAAAAATTAATGTTATTTTATAACAATATAACAATTTTTCAATGAAAACATTTTATAAATCTTATTTCCAGTGTAATTAACCCCAATACTTAGAATGCGATCACTTCAGTGGGATATTATTTGAACATTGGTGGCTGAGAAGCTCGTGAGTAAATATCAGTTTTGTTTACATCAATGATACATCTAACATACATACATATTTATTTGCAGACCATCGTTCCCCACTCATCGCACGAATTATAATTGTGTATGTACATATATTTTCCCAACAGTGTCCATCGCCGACCGACTGGAGCATCTTCCTGCTGCCGATCTATAGCAATTTTTGAAGGCACGCACACGTACGTAAGTTAAATGGTATACGAACTGCATTTATTAAGGGAAATTCTTATAATTAAACCATTTCATTTAAAGGTTTCTTCGACCGTTTGGTGTATACATGCCCAAGTGCAAAACCACGGTCTTCTAACTGTTTTCCTGCGTTAGACGCACACACTCACACGTAAGTTGAATGTAAGATCGCAGTTGTCCACCGGCGTAGAAACGGCCGATATTGAGCCTTAATATTGAAATTAATCACCGCAGAACGCTACGTACACGTCGGTGGGGAACTGCGCTCTAATATAGCAACTTAGGATAAATTATAATAATTGAACCACTTTGTTTACAAGTCCCTTCTAACACTTGGTATTTAGTTGCCCATTAACAAAATTTCCCGAAGACGATACCAAATAATTTAAGATTTCGTTTTTGAGTAAATAATAATAAAAATGGAATACATATATATCTATCATAACAGTTTCTACAATAAACTTGTGGTTTTATTTTCATTTTCATTTCAAAAATTTAAAGGCCCGTTGTGCAAATCGGAATATATAAGTCCTTTCGACTCTATCTGTTATTTTTTTCTGCAGTTCTAAGAGGATCAGAATTAAAATTTTTTCTTTTGAGAGAATTAGAAACAAAACTTTTAAAGCAAATATAAAATGATCGCTTTCGATGTATAGCGATGCTATTCATTCCGATTCCGAACAAATTTTCAATATCTAAATACCGAATAGGCCTATATAATCCAAATATTTTAAATTTGAAAGTTTTTATGTTTGTAATTCAATCATGTAAAAAGGGGTCACCGAGTTAGAATGAGATTTAGCAGGAATACAGCTTATAGCCTGCATTAAAAGATGGGATTTTTTTTTTTATAAAATAAGCGATAAATGGGTTTGAGATAAACTGAGTGATCTATATATAATCAGTTGCATGGCCATGGAGAAAACTATAAATTATTGGAAGAGTGGACATACATACCACCTCTGAATTTTTAATACCGCATTTCTCGGAAAATATACATATATGTGCGATAAAGAACTGGAATTATGTTTTTATACACAACCATAAATTTATATAATTTAAATTTTTATTGATAATATTGATTTTGGCCACCTTTCCATTTTAAATTTAGTTCTTTTCCTGGCTCAAGGTTCGACCTTATATTTTTATTATTTGCCAATTAAAATATAGTTAAATCTCCACATATTTATTTGTATAAAATGGAAGGGTAAAATTCCGCAGATATAAGATAGTAGTACAAAAATGAAATAATTAATTAAAAAATACTATTTTAATACGTATTTTACTTAGTATTTTCCTAATACTTTTTCGCAAAAAGGGATCAAATTTTTCCCCCTTTCTGCGTACTTCCAAAATACAACTATAGATTAAGGAGTGTCAGAATTTAGCTGTCAGTAAGTACATAACCTTTTATAATTGAATCATGCGTTGTGCGTATGCGCATGTTTTACATGTTTAACATATCTACAGTTGCGCCAAAAAATAAATTTGAAGAGCGTTGGTTCACTGTGGGGGGCTTATACCCTTTTTTGACGAAGGTTACTCATACAAAATAAAGTGTGCTGATGAAGTATTAAACATTTATTTTGTAGCTCCTTGGAAATCAAACAAAAACGATTTAATTTACATTGATAAGCAATTTTTTATATGTGAATGTTTAATTTAATCATTGACTATTAAACTAAAGAGAAAAAACATTATGTTGGCTCAACTCAAAACGGAAGTGATATTTTTACAATATTCGCAATGTCGTTCATTAGGAATTTGTTTGTCAATTATTTTGATGAAAATTTCTAATTTTTGCATATAGTATATAATTTAAAAGCATATGCATTTTGTCAAATGAACTATAATTTAAAATAAAAAATAAATAAACGAAAAATTTTTGAACGATAAAAACAATTTAGAGTTTGACAACTAATTTATGGCTACGCCACTGGATTTTCTTTTGAATTCAAGTGTCATTTTTGACTTACGTTTACTCGGTTTTCCTTTTCTAATTTAATACTGTAATGTTTGCTGACAGCACTTGCTCATACTGCCAATATATATGTATGTAAGTAAAAAATAGTAAACAAAAAGTTTTGTGGAAAACGTATACACATGTACATATGTATGTATACATGTATACATACAAAACTTAAATGCAAATAAATTAAAATAAAACCAAAAAATGGCATCGTGCGCAATTTGCAGCTTGCCGAATAAATTTTCCCGATTCGGTGAGAGTCTGTAAGAAACATTTCAACGAAGCCGACTTTTATGCTGCCAAACGACGATGGTTGCAGCCAAATGCAACACTCGAAACACCTTTCCCCTGCACCAGAACAGCTTAATTTGAATAAACTTTGAAGACCAAAAAATGTTTAAAATTATCATTGAAAAACATTTGGTTTTGTTGACGTTTTAGCAATTTGAAAATTGCGCTTTCCTAAACAAACATAATGCAAGTTGAACTCTGTTTTTCGTTTAAACTAAGTTTAAAAAAATTTGAGCTACCGAAAGCTTTTACGACCTTACACCTTTACGACATTTTATGACACCTTGTGAACCACCTAATTGATTGTGACGATTGTATCATTTTTGCGTAAGAGAGATATGTACAAGCAATTTACATATGTATATTATTTCACAGTGTAAGAAGAGCAGGCAGAACCTTTTATAGTGCAAGAATAAAAAGCTAAAACATCCATTCACATATTCATATTCATATATGTATGTGTGGGAACTATTCAATCACAAACTCCAAAAATCCAACAAACGCTTACCAACACAGAACACTTGCAAAATCAACATTCACAACTTTACCCACCACGTCACTGTAGAAAACAGATACTTATACCACGCACAATATACACTATTTCTCCTTCTTCTGCTACCACTGTGGTGAACGGACTATAAACCCAAAACAAAAATGACTTAATATTTATATGATCAACCATTTAAGAATTACACAGTACAACAAAATTTAAGATTTCAAAATATCCAAAGGGTTTCTCAACGGTTTCTAAAGCTGAATCCGAATATGGTCAAAATTTTCGAGTCACCCTAGGTTTTCTCTATAGTACGAGGTTTATAGAAATAGGCATTTGTAAAAAAAATCATTCTTATATTTTTTATTTATCGTTGAACAAGTGTAACTAGAGGTTTTTGGAGTCAAGGAATCATAGTATAATATTTATTTTTAGATTTGTCCTTAACAGATGTCACTATAGTTCATACAAAAACTTGATTTATTAGTATTAATAATAATAATTTGGTGCTTACACTATGTAGCTCTGTGTTTGGCCGAGCTTCTCCTTCCATTTGTGGCGTGCGTCTTTTATTTTGTACCACATGTGGAGGGACCTACAGTTTTGTGCCGACTCCGAGCGGCGGATGTATTTTATGAGAAGCTTTTTCATGGCATAAATATCCTCGGAGGTTTGGCATCGCCTACCGAGGAGTGACCGGTATTAGAAAAAAAAAAATTTTCTATGATTTCGATTTTACTTGCCCTGGCCTTATGCTCGAACCTCGAACTTAGCGGCATATCGAGTTATATGCAGCACGCATCGCTACCCACGCGACATCAGTATTATTTTGGTGAATATCACTTCTTTCCGAGACAAGAATTCTAATTCCTACCTTGTTCGCGGCAGTTGTGAGTAGTTGATCATCAACCAAATCGGCTATATACATATGCCGCAAGCTGATACTGTTTGTTACTTTATATAAAAAATAAAAGAAATTAAAAAAATAATAGAAATGAGTAAAAAATTTACTAAAACTACAATTTTTCTCGCTACAGCAACGTCTCTATGTTTTCAAATCGGATTCAGTAGAACCGAAACCGTTGAGAAACCCAGCGGGATTTTTTGCTTGTTGTACAGTGTTATTGAAATCGGTTGGTATGGTCCAAAAAATTACTTAGAAAATTGTCAAAATTTAATTGGTAAAATAAAATTTTATGAAGATATTAATGAAAGGAATATATTCGCTTGACAAACATTGTCACGTTGTTGAGACGTTACGAATACATTTGCATTATACTTGGACATTCATGTAATCATTATCGATCGAAGTCACTTCAAGGCAGATAAGTTTAAATGGTTTCGTCCGTTTCTCAACTTATCCGCTGGGTCCTTTGAAATGAGTTTTTCAACCACATTGCGTTTCTCTTCAAATGACACTTCCGAGTCAAAGAATTCTAGTTTTACCATTTATCGGTAATGTACCATAGATGATTATTTTTTATTTCATAACGGCTGAGATATTTGTGTCTGGCTTAGAATATTAAAAATTTATCTTTTATTTTTAAAGAACTGCAGCTCCAATATCAATACCAGTATTCTAATCTGTTGTGTCATATGGGAGTTTTTTGAACCAAAACTGCAATTAGATAAATTTTACTAAGGCCTGCTAAGTTTTGCATCACCTTTCCGCCGAAATGCGCGATAAATAATCCATCTTTTACATAACTATGAATTGTGAAAAACATAGCCCCTATTCTGAATGCTACTAAGTACCAAGAGTTAAAATTGGAAGTTTTAAATCAATTATAATTTACATTATCAGAGAAACCAATCCATCCATCCGATACTTTCCCATTATCTAACGTAGCTACCAGTGATATTTTGATTGTTTCACTAAGTAAAGTTATTTGGTTATATACGAATAAAAACGAGAAAAAAGGAAATAAAATATCACATTTTGCATGCAACATATGTACATATGTAGATATTTCAATTAAATGTGTTCGGATCGCCACCAAACTTCAAACGAAATTCTTAAGACGGAAAGAAACAAAAGTCAAACCGATACACCTCAGAACTGCGGTTTGGAATTTTTTCTGAACATATAAGAACACCTCTTAAGCACAGAAAAAACAAAAAATTTAGATGTGAAATTCTAATATTTCCACGTGATTCAATTATAAAAGGTTGGGTAAATAATGACATTAGAATTTTGACACTCCCTTATAAAGGGTTTTTTACAAAGTATGGAAAACTGGTTCGATTTTGTTACCCTTTCTTAAAAAGTAAATAATTAGTGATTTTTTTAATTAAAAATTTCGAAGTGATTTCATTTAAATTAAGAAATATAATAGCTACGCTTACAAAATATAAATAATTATGTACTTCTTGGTATATATTTTTTTTTATGGTATAAGGTAAATATAAATTATTTATTCGGTTTATTCCTTTTATTTATATACCATTACAGCTTTATTCTTAATATTGTGATCAACCTATGGACGGTGAAAGGACCAAACATTTTATTCCGATAAATAGTAACTGACTTTATGGAGTTAATGGAGTTGTAAGAAAGCCACAATAATTCGAAATTTTAAAAAGATAATCTTTATATATTAAAAGAAAAACAAATCAAACTTCATAACTCAAGAATTTAGTTCTTACAAATTCTTGTTTTTGGCATTGGGATGATTATTATGTCACATTATTTTTAATTTCTTTAAACCTTTTCCTTCTAGAAATTACAAAACTTTCCACTCTGTCACATCGAATTTATATGCGCGTGAAAAGCATTAAATGAAAAAGCTTGTCATTTATACACACTTATGTAAGTATATGAAATATTTACTATCTTCTTGTATTCAGAAAAAATGCTGTCATTAAAATCTGTATTTAAAGTTACTGTTTGTGCGCACATAAGAAACAAAAAGTGTTGTCTGATAGTTGTTGGTATTAAACAGTTTTCAGGTTACTACTATTATTATTTTTAAGACGCAATACGGATTTGATGCTAAGGGAGACGTTTGACAAAAAGTGAGGGAGCTTGCTGCTTAGTTATCAAACCTTTAATAATTGAACATGATGGAATAATAAAAGGTGTTGTACGTTGTGACAGCGCCAGATTGAACGCCCTTAGCTCAATGTTGTATTTTGAAAGTATTAGAGAAACGGGAATAAAATAAGGCCGTTTTTAGGAAAAGGTACAAATGAGTGAAGATATTTACATAAAATTTAACCACAATGATTGGAATATTATGAATTTTATATGAAAACTGACAAAAAAAAAGTAATAACATTATAATTTGTATTAAAATTGCTGGTAAAACCTGCGCACAGTACGAATTTTTTGTGTTTTTGGATGCCAAAATTAATAAAGACAAACTTCTTCGATAATGATTATTCTTTAGAAATTAATGTAAAATGTTCAAATATGACGCAAATTCATTCAAACTGTACCAACAACATAACAATGTTTGTCCAGCTATTAACATTATTTCGGAAAAGTTTTCCCACATTAATATAGTTTATTTCCAATCATTGGATCATGAAGAAACTGAAGGTAATCCTCAATGGTTATGAGCATAGAAGCACTGAAGGCGGGATTTTAAGGAAATAAATACTAACTGATAACTGAAAAAGCATAAATATACAGGTCCATGGAGTTCATTTAGCCTTTATGGTATAATTATTAGAATACAACATCCATAGGTTAAATTGAATATAAAATTAGCTTGTTCCAAAGACGAGCGGAGAAAACGAAAAATTTACGTTGACGAGACGATCGAGTCGGTTGAAGGCGGGGAGAAATGGGAGTTCCTCTATGAAGATGATGTCATGGAGAACTATTTTTGATACTTTATCAAAAACGGACATTAGAATACAACATCCAGAGGTTAAATATATTTTTGATACTTTATCAAAAAACGGATACTTTTTTTCTTGCCAATAAAATATTGTATTGCAAATGCCAATAAAATTGTTTATCCCGTCTTTCGAAATGAACCCCAGAGCTTTATTCCACTTAATAATTTAACAAATAATGTTTCATTATACAAATACTTGACAATTTTTACAAAAACTTATTGAAATTCTCACTTTTAGAAAACCAATTATCAACAAATGAGAAAAATTATCCAAAATGTCAAAACAATCGATAATACATATTATGAGTTCCACATGAAAAACTTAATTTTCTACTACAATTCAACATTTTTTTTGTACAAAACTGGTAACCAAATTCTGCAAAGGAACAACACAGTTTCTAAGGGCGTTCAAGATGGATGATTTAGAGCGAGAAGTGGCCAACGTACAACACCTTTCATTATTGCATCATGATAATTGAATATTTTCAAATATATATTTAAAAAATTTTGTATTTTACGGTGAAAACGTCAGAGAAACTTAGAAAAACAAAAATAAACGAATGGGTGAAAATCACATTTGGCTCAAAAAGCAAACGTACTGAGGATTTATAGCAAAAATATTTAGTTTTATGTCTTTATAACATTGTGCGAGGAACAAAATAACCAAAGCGAAAAAACCAACTGGCGCCTTAACGCCACCTTATTTAATTAACCTTGTTTTGACCCTTTCCCCGCGCAAGGCGAAATATTGTAACCAAAATAAATAAAAGCAAACTATTTCATAATATTCTAAACTTTAACTAAATTTTTTTATATTGAACAAGATGGAATACAAATAGCAGTTTCTAAAACAATTCAAAAAATAAGCCCCTTACTTGCATTACACATAATTTTGTAATGTCTTACCATATGTATAAGTATTTTAAATCACTTAAATTTTGAGATGCTCGTGCTACTTGAGCAGTTAACGCAAAAGTCAATAGCACAGTTTATGTATAAAAAATCTAATTGGAACTGTTTTCTTTTTGGTTGTAATCTCTTATTATAAGCACCTTTATTCGGCACCTTTATTTGTTTCACATGCTAATTGGAATATCATCGAAACAAATCTGAAAACTATTTAAATATTATAAGTATAATAATATCTTATGGCATCAGCGTTATTTAAAATTTTTTCTATAACCTTATAATTGTTTAGTAAATAAATAAAAAGAAAAGTATGTGAACTAATTCAACGTACATACATACATACATACATACATATGTATGTACGTGCTTATAAACAACAGAAAAGGCAAACAAAATATTTGTTTGTTAACATAGTTGTTAGCTGAGATATACACAGACAATTATTACACCACCTTCTTATTAAGCCATGGGTGTTATAATACCCTTAAATATATTATCAAATATATGTAGGTTAAGGTATGCTATATATTGTGCATTGTTATATAATGTCAGGTTTACGCAAACAGATATTTACCTAGCAGAGTAAAACATAAGTTTTGGGAGAAAGTTTTGTGCCTTAACATGTCATTTTAAAATTTAATTACTAGTTTATGTTTTTGTATGATATGGCACGACGTAAGTACATATGTATATACAAATTAAGTTGTTCAGTGTTGCTCGACTTGCTATCAACTACATGTATAAATAAAAAAGCGACCTTGAATTATATTATAATTTAATACAAATGCATTTAATACTCGATTTGTAATTAAAAGATCCATTAATGTATGTGCATATGTATGTACGTATATACGTTTAAAAAGTTTCATTCAAGTGTACAGGATTTCCTACGTTTTAGAGGGAAGTATTCGAAAGTGAAAAGAACACAATATTTTGTAAGACTGTCGTTAACTCCGGCAAATTTAAAAAAATATTTCTAAGTATCATTACGTTACATGCAAAGGTACTGCAGCTTTTGAAAAGGCCACACGTTCTAGCGCACAGAAATGTTATGATTGAAGCGGCCAAAATACAAGAATTAGGTATCAAAAACAATTATACGGAGGGCAAGTGATTGAAAGAAAAATAACTTGGTATTTTATGTATCGTTTAGTGGCTGCAACAGAATAGCGACCGAGTAAAAAACTTCAGTATTTGGCGATTATTGAGTACCTCGAACTAGCGCAGGGTTAAATGCAGCAAAAACTCAATTCTTAAATTAAAGGATCGCTTGGTTGTTCATCTGTATGTACATATGTATGTCAACAAGGTGTAAGAGAAATTTTACAAAAAGGTGGGGTAAAATACTATTAAATGGCTTTATCCTTTAAACAATCATTAAATAATAGAAGTTAAAAGTAAAGCTATGTACATATGTAAGTATATACAATTAGGTAATACACAAGCTGTCGTAAAGTGTCGTAAAGTCATAAAATTTGAAAAATACCAAGTTGTTTTTTTGTTGAATTAAATAAAATCATCATTTTTCTGTTCAATTAAACAAAAAAAAATCATTTTTAATTACAAAAAATTTTTATGACCATACAACTTACCACATTTCGTAGACCTTGTGGATCACCTAAGTGGCCTTTTACACGATTCAACTATTGCTTTCAATTCTGCTGAGACTTAAAGCCCTATTCGCAGGCAGTGACAAATTTCGCCGTAATGACAACTGCTATGATTGTGATAACTGTCACATTTTTGGTATGCGCAGAAATTTTTGAAAGCTCTTTTTGTGTCTACTGTCATATTTATTGTTATGACCTACAGAGCATGTGACAACATTGACACAATGTTTTTGTGTTAAATTTTATTAAAGTAAAAATTTGCAACTCAAATGCTTTGTGCGAATTGGTGTTACATTTTTAAATAAACCAAGCGTTTTTAAGTTTTTACACCATAGATTGCGTTCGAGTTTTAGCTATGGCAGAGCAGGTATGCACCGCCAATAATGACAATAGAAAAGCTCTTCTCACTCGCCGCATGCGGCGAAAAGTTCTGTATAGCAAAAACAGCTGATTTGGTTCACAATTTCAAATTGTATTCTTCGTTTTATTTTATCGCGTGATACTGAGGATTGGCTCATGGCAATTTGAAAATTGTTTCCAACGCACTTTTGTTCTTGCTCCACAATCAAACACATTATAACCCCTTGCTCTGCCATAGCTAAAACTCGAACGCAATGTATGGTGTAAAAACTTAAAAACGCTTGGTTTATTTAAAAATGTAACACCAATTCGCACAAAGCATTTGAGTTGCAAATTTTTACATTAATAAAATGTATCACAAAAACATCTGTGTCAACGTTGTCACATCCTCTGTAGGTCATAACAATAAATATGACAGTAGACACAAAAAGAGCTTTCAAAAATGTCTGCGCATACCAAAAATGTGACAGTTATCACAATCATAGCAATTGTCATTACGGCGAAATGTGTCACTGCCTGCGAATAGGGCTGTTAGAAGAGAGGTGGTTAGAAGTAAAGTACTCGTTAATTATTTTCAAGTTTATTCAATTGCCTTTGACATCTTCTCTTTTTCTCTCATATTTGTTTTTGTGAGAAAACAGGAAACGCAGAAGTTGAATCCACAAAAGAGAGTGAGCAAGAATTGCTTTCAACGAATTGAATAATGTAAAAGGGCACTAAATAAAATTTACAAATCGAGTTTTTGAAAACCCTTACGAATTGTTTAAAAGATGATTATCGTACGAAAAGTATTTCGTTCATGATCATTCCGGACCACGCATTGCTTTTTAAACACAATAATGTGGTGGAACCTCGAATATTATATTACCCGCAACATGTCGAAAATTGGGGCTCTCAACTCCAGGTTCACCCTCAACTGTAATGGTTCGCGGTTTACTACCCAATCGGCACACGATTGCTGCAAGAACGTCCACGCGCAACTCACGTTGACAGATGCTATAAAAATGTACAATTTCTTAATTTGATTGATCGTATATTTTAAACTGAAACATACTCCGCATATCTTTTACAGACGATACCCACTAGTTCGCCGATGCGGTCTTCTTTTAATTGTGAGTTTTCTCCTTGAAGTGCAAATACCAAGTCATTATTTGCCGGCGAATGAAACACTATTAGTTGGTCTCGTCCAGGGCTTATACTGATTGATGTTAACTACGAATGAAAAATATGAAATGAGAATGAAAGAAATATATAAAATACATACATATTTACAAGTTTTTGATAGCCCAAAGTTTTGCCTTAAAGTTGGGGCTTTATATACAAAAGTTACAAAACGCCATAAACTTAAACAAGACGCAAATCTTGAAAAAATAAATGTATCACCATTGTGATTATTTACCGACTGGACCTAGATTACTGGCACTTTTTCCATTATGTTTCAAAAGCGGAAACAAACCAATTTTCTTGATAATTATACTATTGGTAACTGTTTATATACTTACAGTATTTTTCAAATAAATTTGATAGTTAGTGCAAGAACTAAATTACGAAATTTTGACGCACTAAGGAAAGATGTGTACTAACAACTATTAATTCTTTGAAAAAATCGTATAAATTCGCTAAACTTTCATACATCCTCCTCAATAATGAGGATCGTAATTTTGCAAAACATGCTATTTTAATAGCTTAAACACAATTCTGGCGAACGTCGAATGACCAGATACAACTTTTAAAACATAAAATGAATATAGTTAGATAAAGGCAGGTTAATAAAATCATAAAATGTTGAAAAAAGCATTTACTAAAGTTGAGTTTAATGAAAATGCATGTATACATGTAAAACTATAGCTAGCCTAGGTGTCAGTCACATCTTGCAGCTGGTTTGCAAATGCAATATGTATATACATATATGTACATAGTATAAATGTTGACTTACGTCTTTTATGTATATGGAACGGTTCATATTTTTGAATTTATGTTTGGCTCCATCCAGTTTATAAATAGCCGTGTCCGTTACTATGAAGGCGCGATCAGCAGATTTATTATGTTTGTTGTATTTCTTTGCAAACGATGAAAAAAGAACTGCATTAAATGATTCACTATTCTTCAAATTCCTTGCATTATTAGTATATGCTTGATAGCCTGTATTCTCTTGTGAGTTCGCCAAATAGTCCCCGATCCACTTGCGTTGTTGTCCCCAATGCGGTCGACGACCTCGCATCGCAGAAGCAGCAACAATTTGCAGACGCAGTTGTGGCCACTCAGATCGTGGATATTTTCGAAGAATCATATAAGCTCGCCAATTGTTAAAAATACGTCGCAATTGAGGCTCCGCTTTGCGCCCAGCCAATGGAGGTTGTGGCCACTTGATACTCCCGCCATAGTCTCTTGTATTTTTAACGTTGCGGAAGCGTTGGGCCAAGACATTTATGTAAGAACGTAATTTGTATGTTTTGTAAGAACTCATTATGACCAGAGCCGCCTTCATTTTCTTATAATTACGGCGGGCAATCCAACCTCGAACCTGCTTTTGTAACAATGTAACTATGTGGGGAATCATTTCATTTCGTTGTTGTTCCAGTGTGAATAAGGTCTCAGGTGAGCGGATAAACACTTTAGTGTGACCATATTTTACGTCGTTGGCAAATCCTTTTTCCTCCATAAGAACTCGCACGCCATCGCGATCGCTTCCAGCACGGAAATTCGGCCAAGTATACTGAGAAATCATTTTGTAACGCAATAAGAATTTATCGTATCTTTGACGATGTACAAAACCAGCTCGACGGACTCGCACATTTTCAAGCAGCCCAAGATAGCGAACCTGGTGACGAACACGTTCATCGTCAAATACAGTAGGGCTCTTAATATCGTTAGGTTTGATACACCGGACATAGAATGGTTCTTTTTTTAAAAGAGTTTTCACAAGATCTACCATGGAACGTTGGAAAAGCGTTCCAGCCGTGAAAGGTCGCTTGGTAGTTTTTTTAATGTCCTGGGCACCTTCGGGCCACATTTGGCTCAAGTTGATATTTTTCGAGTGATGCAAAAGTCTTTTGAAATCCTGATACAATGTGTCTTTATTTTTTTCAATGAACCCCTTAATGTTGTAAATAACATCGCCCGCATAGTGTGTGATACGAAAATTTTCACGATGCCTTAGTTCTTTGTCCAGTGGCTTTAATTGACGACTGGAGTAATGAGGGTGAGCACTCAGATTTTTATCCATGGCGCCAAGAAGTGTTTCATCGTTGATTTTGCCCACCGAGAGACAAGCCTCATCCATAATTGCGATCATACCTTTATGTGGTTGTTCGATCAAATCGCAGATAATCTGAATTAAAGCAAATTTGAAAGAATAGTTATAAAAAGGGACCGAAAACTCTTAAAATTGAGGCAAAGAAAACTTCTTACTAAGGTGAAATTGAAGCCAGAACCTTCAGATTTAAGTGTCCGAATCAATTGTGAATTTTTATGTTATAACTTTTTTATGTGCGCACGCATAATTTTTGTTTGTGAAACCAAGCAGATTAGTTTGTCATTTACAGCGACACACAAGTCACGATTCGGAGGTTAACATTTAAGTATTCGAATACAAAAATTTAAAAAAAAATAAAATAAAACAAGTAAGAAAAGCTAATTTCGGGCGAAACTGATTTTATTTTATACCCTCGCGATGTAGTTTTGTATGGGCAGCCCATAATTTCATAAAATCCCCGTTTCTTTGTTTCAAATCGATGCTAGTATTAAACTTTACTCAATTTGTTCCAATAAATACTGAAAAACTAAGTTTTTTTTTAAATTATTGACGGTGATGCTTATATCGTTATTGAGATACATACCAACAGAAATTTTTTTATAAGTGGGCGTGGTAACTCCCATTTTTTAAAATTTCATAACAATCAAGTTTCTTAATTAACTAGCTTTCTCAGTATCAAATTTTAGCTAATATATGTATGTTTCAATAGATAAAGAAAAAACGAAATTTTTACATTTTTCAAAATTTCCGTTATATGGGAGGTGGGCGAGGTTATGGTCCGATTTCAAAAATTTTTAATGATGATAAGTGTCCGTGGCAACGCCCATTTTTAAAAACTTCATAAATACCTAATTTCTTAGTCCAAATCGCTCCAAATACCGAATTTCACTCAATAAGTTTTTGCATTTTCCAAAACTTTCGTTATATGGGAGGGGGGCGTGGTTATGATCCTACAATAATTTTAACAATAATAATAGTGATATCAAGGAAAATATGTCCAGCAAATTTTGTGACGATACCTTACAACGTTATTGAGATACAGAAATGTTTTCCAAAGTGGGCGTGGGAACGCTCATTTTTAAAATTTTTATAAATTTCTTAGTTCAAAATCGCTCCAAATACCAAATTTCACTCAATTTGCTTTAATGGATACCGAAAAAACGAAGTTTTTGCATTCTTCAAAAACGTCCGTTATATGGAAGGTGGGCGTGGTTATTTACCGATCTTGACCATTTTCAATACCAACCTACCCTGTCCAAAGAGCAATCTACATATGTACCAAATTTCATTGGGATATCTCCGTTTTTACTCAAGTTATTGTAACCACGGACAGACGGACGGACATACAGTCTCTTTTCATTCTGATCATTTAAGTATATATATGTATATATCTAACTCGATTATTTTTTGCTGTTATGTACAAACAACCGTTATGCTAACAAAGTTATAATACCCTTTTGTACAAGTACGCTCGAGTATAAAAATATGTTCCTCATCGTAATCAGGTATGTATCTCTTTGGCAACAAGGACAATGAGGCTCAATGGCACTAAATATGAATTAATAAAAAATGTAATATAACACGTAATAAATTTACGAAAAAGTATAAAATAATTTACTAAGCCTTCATAAAGCCTTAGCAGAAAACCTTAAATGTGGGATGCTAACATTGATCAGGTCAGAAACTAGTCAAATTGGAAACGACTGGCGAGATTTATCTCCAAAGTCGTTTTGGTGGAGCAAATATAAAATTTTTCGCGTCAGCGGTACCACAAATTTTCATTGAATCCGAACATATTTTAACAGAATGTTTTTAATTCTTTTTTTATAAAAAGATATTCGGAAAAGAAAAAAACAATAATACTAAAATGGAGCATACACCAAGGCATATCAAATTGATTTCTGAACCCTTAAACTTTGTTAATGAGTTAGTATCTTTATATTCTATTATGGTCAAACGAAAACTAGTTTTGTCTGAAAACCATAAGATATAAGATATATCGACTTTTGTCAAATCGCGTTCGCGATGTCCAAAAAACTTGCAAGGAAAGGGAAATTGGGAGCGCAAAATGACATTTCAATTTGAGGGGAAGTTGCAAATTCTTGCTGGACAAATTTTACCCATTTATCCAAGCAAAGAAATAAAAAAAAATGGTTTTTTAAAAGCAGAATGCAATTCCTTTTAACAAAAGGTAAACAAATCGATGAAAAATAAATTAAAAGAATAATTAAAAATAATTAATATTCTTACAATTTTATTGAGCTCAAGGCCAGTTTATGGAAGATTTTTTTTGTGAAAAAACAACAACAGTTTTTAATGGTTGAAGTTATAGTACTATTTCGGAAATCACCACATTTCCTCATCAGACTTCTTTTTGATTATTAAATTAATTTTTAATTTAATTTTTCATAACCACTTCTCTGAGGCTTTGAACCCGGTAGCTCGGAGTTGCAGAGCCAATACGCTACCTATTGTGCTACGCTAGCCGAGTTGGCTGTTGTGTTTATTTCATCTTCCTTAAACAAACCAACTACAAACAAGAGCAACTGATCTGCCGCTATTTAACTTGTTTGTGTGGTTGTTGTTTGTGTTTTTGTTTGCAAATTCTGTATAATGTACTTATTTACTTTATATTCTAATGCATTTTTAAGGCGTGCTCATCCTTGTATATAAATGTTTGTTCATTTTTCTGTTGGCCTAGTAAATGTTAATATTCTTACAATTTTATTAAGCTCAAGGCCAGTTTATGGAAGATTTTTTTTGTGAAAAAACAACAAAAGTTTTTAATGGTTGAAGTTATATATATTGAGCTCAATAAAATTGTAAGAATATTAACACTTACAAGGCCAACATAAAAGTTGCTAATAATTTTCGTAAGGAAAGAAAAAGTTTAGATATATCTCCGCTGTACGATTTTTAGTGACATTCACTGTAGATTGCTTTAACTCATACATTCACATTGAAGGAAAAATACACAAAAAAAATTAGGAAAACCACAGTTTCAGAATGTATTTCTTCACCATGAAGTAAACATACATAAGTATATGTTATATAATCGTACCTCATTTGACTACGGCGCAAATGGATTTCTCATCAAACCTGTTCATAATTTAAAAGCACGCAACTTAGTATTAAGTAATAATACGAGCTTCATATGTAAGTATAAATGTAAAATAAATAAATAAATTTGCGCTTGCACTTTAATATCTTAGTGTTTGGCCGAGCTTCTCCTTACATTTGTAGTGTGCGTCTTTATTCTGTTCTACAGATCGAGGGGCCTACAGTTATTAAAAGCAACGATGTTTTAAACCTTTTCCCGATATCGATACATAAATAACAAAAATTTAACGATGTGCATTACCTTATTATTAAAGTAGTCAATATTGGTCCATTCTACACCCTCACGCTGATATTCCTCTTGTTCCTGTTTTAGTACCAATTCTGTAAAAAAGATAAACCACGTTAAAAAAAAGTAAAACTGAAAGTATAAAGCTGATAGTTTATAAACTTTACCAATAAACAACTGCTGTAATTTTTCATTGCAGTAATTTATACAAAACTGCTCAAAACTATTGTTATCAAAAATTTCAAATCCGTAAATGTCTAAAACTCCAATCACAGAGTTGAAACGCGCCTGGGTTTTCGAACCGCGAAACAAGATTGCACGATTTATGAGCGAAATGATCCAAGTAAACAGACGGTCGTAAATAGCCTTAGCCAAAGCATCCTTGCCATACTCAGCTTGCGTGGCGTTATGCTCCTTTTGCATGACATTACCTCCAGCAGCAATAACTCGCGTTGTCAAAGAGTTAGAAAGTTCGCTTTCTGTTACTTGCAACAGTTTAGCCGCAGATTGCAAATGTGATTTGTTACTTATAACTAGCTCATCTTCGATCGCTGAAAAAATAAAAAAAAAACTACGCTTTTAACTCGTTTAATTTCAACATTTTCAGACCAGATCATACATTGAAACTCGATGTTGCCCAAATGGAGAATAGCTGCAACAGTTCGCCAAATGGTATACACCTCTTCAGTAGAAAAGTTAAGCGTCTTAAAAGCATTATTTGTTCCTTTGTAGTCTGTTTTTTCAGAGAGTATGTCCATACTACCCTGATTCATATAATGATATCTACAAGGATCTTTCGTTAGATTAAACTGATCCAGTTCATTGTCGTTAGCACCACGAAGAAGCTATATCAAAGTAAGAAGGTATGAGTAAGCGCTTCATGCATAATGTACATTCATATGCAAACATTTGACCGTACCAGAAAAAAAAATTCACTGTAACGTAAAAATTGTTGTCATTGTTGGAATTAAAATTGTCTCCTCGACGAAAAAATGAATGTATCATAATTAAGATCCAATTTAAAAATTTTAAAATGCTAAAAAACTTCAAATCGAACTGCGAACTTTTTTCTTGCCTATAAATTAGTCCGATCTAATGTACATATGGACATATATGCTTACATAGGTATTATCATTGTATATACATACATATATGTATGTATGTATGAAAATATTAAAAGTTTTTAGTTTTTTCTCCTCTAATCGAATGAATATTTGCATCAACTTATGCAATAGAAAGCATAATCTCGTTCGTTCTTACCTGGTAGAAACTATGGAAATTTCGCTCTCCAGCTTGTTGTTGTACAACTCGAGATTTTTCCAGCAGATAATTAGTGACAATCCCACCTACTGGATCCCCTCTATAATCAAACTCAATATCCATATATTTACCAAAACGACTGGAATTGTCATTCCGATTAGTCTTTGCATTTCCAAATGTTTCCAGAATTGAATTGCTTTGTATAAGGACGTTTTTCACCCTAAAAAATTGGTTCCTTTTAATGAAGTCTAAATCTTTATAACAGTACAACCAAAGCACAGTATTCCGTTAATTTACTTGCCTTTCGATGTCATTTTGACCATGTATATTTGTAACTGCCGCAATGTATTTCATAATAATCTTTGATGCCTCAGTTTTTCCCGCACCGGATTCACCAGAGATCAAAATACATGTGTCTTGACGCCGTTGTTTTAAAATTTTGTATGCTGCGTCTGCTATAGCAAAAATGTGTGGTGGGTTTTCGAATAATTCCCGGCCCTTATATATCTTTACGGTATCGGGGCCATAAATGTTCATTAGACGGTATGGATTCATGGATACACATACTTCGCCGATGTATGTATAAATAAATCCAGCTTGAAACCTGAAACAGCAAAAAAACCTTGTAATTGTATACAAGTTATCTATATACATACATTTTTATCTATCTTTCTATATATCTTCTATATGTAGCCATAGGTATATATTTTATAAAAAGGCGCTTTGTTTATAAAACCTACAATAGCTACAGAAATCTATCAAAGTTTATACCCAATTTTTAAACCTATTTATACTTTCTTAATGGTTACTGCCAATTTCCGAATACAATTTCTTTCCTTTTCAATATTTGTTCCAGATTAAAGTTCCCTTGGTGTGTTAACAAGTATTTGTATATGTAATTTACTTTTGTAATATAATAAAAATAAATGGTTTCTAAATAAAAGGAGCTTTTATGTTATCTTTTTTCTTATATTTTAAATGAACGATTATAATTAGTCGTTGAGTTAAGCGCACGCGATTATCAGGGGTTACACAATAGTAATATCTTAATCCGAACTAGTGAAGACTTCAAAGACCCACCTGACGAAGGCAGAAAAAAATCGTAGTCTGGATTCCCTAGGGCCTCATAGATGGTCTAGAGGAACTTATTGGAATGTTTATTTTCCCCCTTTTTAACAGTGGGGTTGGAGGGATGCTGTAATATATACCGAAAATACGGAGTTTTTGCATTTTTCAAAAACTTCCGTTATATGGGAGGTGGCCGTGGTTATTGACCGATCTTAACCATTTTCAATACCTACCCTGTCCAATGTGCAATCTATGTACCAAATTTTATTGAGATATCTCAAATTTTACTGAAGTTATTGTAACGACGGACAGACGGTCTCTTTTCATTCTGATCATTTTAGTATATATATGTATATATCTAACTCGATTATTTTTTGCTGTTACAAACAACCGTTATGCTAACAAAGTTATAATACCCTTGTGTACAAGTACGCTCGGGTATAAAAAGTAATTGATAGTGAATGTGGAGAAGTAGAAAAGTGCAAGAAACTGAGAAGTGGTGATATTCTTATAAAAATAAAAACTACACACAAGCCGACAAACTTGATAAAGTAATATCTCTATCACCTAGCATTCAAATTGAAGTTACATCCCATAAAATCTTAAATTAAGCCACAGTTGTAATTTATTGTAGTGATTTATACGTACGAGGTAAATCAGAAAACGAAATGCTCTCTGAACTTAAGCCACAACACAGTACTGAAGTCAAAAAATTATGAAACGAGAAAATAACAACAATGAAAACATAACAGAAACCGCATTCGACCATATCCCTTACCACTGCGATGCAAAAACTGTCACCGCTTTGGTAACATCACGAAATGCTGTAAAAATTATGCTCAAATTGTATCCTTATATAAATATCACACTACTCCGAACACTAACGAAAAATGCAACTAAACTCCAACTGGCAATAACTTTAAAGACGCACCATATTATAAGAATTGTCTAATTTTTGCCAAGCAGAATGCAGTTCAAATAATAGAAACACTAGGTTGACAACAAAAATAGATTTATCAACACAATTTAGGGAACACCGAGGTTGCGCCTTCCGCAAATAACGTTTATAGATATGAAGTATGTATTTAAAGATCGTTAAGTCGGGTCTCTAATCCTTGCTAAAAGTGATTTAAAAGTGAAGCCACAGATTTGGCTTCAAATTTCGCTATTTGTGTCTCCCAACTCTAGTGACCTACGATACTATGTATGTATCTAATAAATAAAGTTATTTTAAATTGTATGGATTTATTAAATGTTCCTTATTGTTAAGTATACTAGTATGTTTATTTTTATTTTTATTTCTATGTATGAATGTTTTTTTTCTTGTTTAGTTTTATGTTAAGTATATAATGTCTGATTGTAATTAAAGGCGGCGCATAAATGAAGTTATTTGAATACACATAAATATGTTGCATAAAATTCAGCAAGTAGGAAAAATTTTAAAATTTACAAATCCTAGCATATCCTTACCTCACATTTGTTTATAATTTCTATGATTCTTTATCAATTCTGTGCTGTGACATTGCACGCATTTCACATCATTTTTCGTCAGGAAAATGCAGTCTTGTATTATGCCGTTCTTGCATTGCAGTGAAATCATAATCAGGAAATCAATATTTTTTACCATTAAAAATTACTTCTAGTGGTAAAGCTTTGCAGAGAAAAATAAGATCGAGTACTTCTAAATGACTTAAAAATCGAATATGAGAATACATTAGCGAGTTTGAATGCTCTTACAAAACTAATTTTACACTGAAAAAAATCTAAAAAATGAAATGCTGAAGTTAGAAGTCTAAAGGTGATTTGGTCTAAATACTTAAAACTTTGTATAAAGTTTGAGTTAATATGACTATAATTTAATTTAGGTTAGGTTAGGTTAGGTTAAAGTGGCTGCTTGCGATCGGGCCAGCACACCTAGGCCTTCTTTAGGCCCATTGTGGCACCACGCGGATTTGAAAAATCCCCCTACTCGAACCAACATGTGGAAACTGCGAATTTTAATAGCTTGCGAATCTCTACTTTGGCCAGATCGCTAAGGTCTCCGAAGAACTCTGATCCCAAGAATTTTCTTCTTCTAGCCCATAGTGCAGGACATTCACATAGAAGATGCCTCACGATTTCAGGCTCTTCTTCATTTCTGCATCTTCTGCAGAAGTCATTGCAGGGAACACCTAGTCTCTCTGCGTGTCTGCCGATCAGTATATGACTTTTTATGATTCCTAAAGCTAGGGACAGGTTTTCTATGCTCAGCATGAGAAGACCTTGGGATCGCTTGACGTCCCACTCCGGCCACAAGAGCTTGGACTTGATACAGGTATTTCCGTTTTTCCAACGGTCCCCTTTTTTAAAAAAATTTTAATTAAACTAAAGAAACTTTTTTAAAATATGGATGCAGAGATTTTGCAACTTTGCTGTGCTGAATTGAACACGAAAACAATTATTAAAAAGAATGGATTTATATAAAATTTAAGCAAATTCGTGACGGCGAACACAGCTTTTTTATTAGCAAACATGCCTTCATACATACAAATATAAGTAAAACTCGAAAAAGCATCTTACCAACTTGGCAAAGCTCTTCCCACTATTTTCAACCAATTTGTACTTGAACAATGTAACGAATACTCGTAGTATGAGCAAAGTCTGTTATGACTAAACGATGCAATAGAGCAAACAAATAATGATAAAAGCCGCTCCTTTGCTTACCTTTGTATTTTCCTTACTCATTTTAGAACAATTATATAAATTTGACGCACTCACGCGATTCTGTTATATGTATATATGTATTTGAGTAGCTACGTCCAAAGCTAAAAAGCATTGCATGGCGTACATAGTCACCTATGTATAACTTGCCATGATGTATTACATTGTTAAAAATAAAGTCCTTTACACATTGACCGTGCATTCATAGTATTTTTATTTATGGGTATGCAGTTTTGTAGCCCATTAAATTTCCGTTAAACAAAGTTCAAGTTTCAGTTGGCTAAAAAGTACTGCTGGTTTATTTCAATTTTATTTGCCAAGGGTGTTAAGCATTCAATTCGAAATTCTTCAACATCTCCCTGACGCCCAAGCCCCGACGGAAGAGAAGGACGATGAGTCCAAAGATCGCTTATACGATCTCCTTGGCCGCACGTATGAGCGGTGCCCTCGCAAATGGACACAAGGAAAGCTCGACGTCAGAAAGCTGCAATTGCAACAGACAGCCACCCAGTTCGCCACCCGACTTGCACTCCTGTTCTCTGAGACCAATAATCATCGGAACGATAAATCCGAGCAATGGAACCATATTTCTCGCTGTCTACATGCCGCTACGGAACGTAAAGACGCTGTATATAGAGCCATATTGCGATCGGGCGCAACGCGAGCTGTACGGGAGCAATATCGTGAGTTGAAGAAGGAAGCAAGACGCATTTTTCGTGAGAAAAAGGTCAAGCTCTTCGCGCTTTCGCATTTCGGCAGACAGGAAAACGCCCTAAATTTTTTTCAGACGACGGCTAACAGAAGGATTTAAGACCGGGCGAATTTCTGTAACTATGAAAACGGCAACCTGATGACTGATGTCCACAACATATTTAATTTATGGAGGGAACACTGCTTAATGGTAGCAGCTGCAACCACTTTGGAGAAGATGATGAACCCGAATCCCCAGACCTGAAGATTTTTGACGTGGTACCCGCTGGTGGTGACAGAGGAAAAGCAATACCTCCTCTGCGGGGGAAAGACTAAGTGGAAAATGACTTTGCTATACTTGGGATTTTCAATTGGCGCCAGTAAGCAAGTGATAGGGAAAGCTGGCGTGCATTTTCTTCCATATAAACTTAGATTTTTATCAATCTGTATAGTCACACTCAACGGCTGGAACGGTAATGACTTTTACAAACAGCGTACATACTTGCAAATTTTTCACAAAATACTATATCCGCTGTGAGGGCCCATATATGTATGTAGCTATGTATATACATAGGACAAACAGGACGTAAAATAAGAACAAGGTTTCGCGAACACATAAGGGACTAAGTTCATAAGTTCAAATAATAAAGAAAACGGCACATATTTTTATTTCTAAACGAAACAATAAGTCTCAGGTAATTACTAATATTATTATTGATGACAAATTTTAAAGCATAAAAATAGTGATAATATGCAATATAAAAGTTCAGATAATTATGATTGTTAAGAATAGTTTGCAATATTTACGTTTCATTGGATAATTTCTTATAAATGGTCTTCATCTTCCTACAATGCTCTTAAGTCAGATAAATTAAACTGAAGCTGAAAATCATTTTGCTATTCACTAAAGTTTGTCTAAGTGCAGCATAGATCCTACCTTAGGTTAAAGTTTGTTTCAAAAGTTTTCGCATATGTAACTCCCACAATAAAATTTGATTACCTGAGCCGTAATAATCAATAGCTAAATAACACATATAAACTTATAAATCCAAGAATTATAAATTGGTGGCTTCTCATTTCGTACAGAACCGAACAATTTTTGGGATGGTTTTTCGGTTATTTTCTCGAGATTTTTAAATAAAAATAGTTCGGTTCATGGTTCGTCTCGAAGTCTAAAAACAACGCTGATTCGGTTCAGAACCGGTTTGATAGAATTTCTAATTAGCTATTGCTGAATAAGATAAATAAGCGGTGTTGTTTTTAACGCCTTTTCCACGTTTGAGGCAATACTTATTTCGGAGTTGGTCTTGTTGACTTGTTACTGTTACTTAATTTTTACTCAGTTTGGGATACCATTTCAAGACGCCTGGGAAGAGAATATTCGGCGCGATATTGCTGGCATACGGCCCCAATTGCTGCAAAAAGTGGTCGAAAATTAGGCCTCTCGGCTGGACTTTATTCGAACCAACCGCTTAAAACATAATGGCAAACCCTTATCTTTATAATAAAGCAAAATTCTTGGCCATAGCATTAAATTATATGCGTTTTATTTCTTCTTAAAAACCACATGTCTAAAAAAAAAAAACCTTTTATACAAAAAATATTCCCTTTCACTCTTTGTGGATTATTTTCACATATGCACATGCATATGCATGTATGTAAGTTTAGAGTTGAAAATTCCTTAATATGTTTCGCTTTGCAAATAGATCGGCACACAAACTTTAAACAGCAGAATAATAGCCTCACACGAAGTCCTGCATGGGATTATCGACTGTCCATCTCTATTACCGCTCACAAAACTCACTGCGTCATCATGACCTATTTTATGTGGGATTGTGCAAAACTAATTATGCTCAGAATGAGTCTACCATAAGGTTGTTAAATTAATTTTACCACTTAGGTACATACATACGAGTATGTAAGAATATTGATTTTTTTTGCCAACTGTATTAAATATATAGACTTAAACAAATAAATATCAATTGGGTAACATCAATTTTACGATCTAATGTAGATTGATTATTGGACACAAATGCTTTTCTGAGTGAACAAGAACGTGGTATCGAAACTTAAGTGAATCGTGGCGAAATAAGATCGAAAAATGGCATCAATGGCTTAAAAAATGGAACTTGAAATAATCGTATACGCAACTTTCTTTCGTTTACGTTTATTTTCTTTCTAAAAAAACACGCAGTATGCATTCTTTTGTATAGATTAATGGCAGTGAAGGTTAATAACAGGTATAAAAATTAAGTAATTGAAAAATAACTTATAAAAAAATTTCCTTGTTTATAAAATATAATCTTATCAATATAATTTCAGATTGATAAGATTGTAAAATGGCTATTCATGCAAAATTGATTTCCAGATTATTTAGTATATCAAGCAGAACACTTCGTACTCGGATATGCATTTAGTGTGTTTGAAAATGATAAGATTACATGCCTAAGACTAATATTAGCGAATTTATTGGAAAATATTTCTGTTAACGAAGCTCATGAACTGTAGGTTTTTGTATGTGCTCTTCATAAAATTCCCGCCTTTTTTCCAGATTTTTTGCACTCATGTATGAAATTTTGCGGGAAACTCTACCGCATTGTTAAGGTCGAAGGAGCGAATTTTCGGAGCAGATTTGAATGGATTATTATCACAAATTTCTAATATTCGCCTATCAACCCTTGCTGTAGTACTTTTGGATCGGCCCTGGCTAGTTTGGGTTTTACCAAAAATTTGTGCCATATATCTCTGAAAATGGCCATTTTGATATACATAAATTAATTATAGCAGAACGCCATTGGTTCGTTAGGAACTTGAATTTCGCCATCTTTGGTGGGATTTAGCAAACATAAATATTACAGAGAAAACGTGCGTGAGATTATTATTTTTTTAATTTAAACTTACCGTTGAAACGAAAAACGACTTATTAAACTTGAATTTTTCTAATCAATAATTTTTTGCACGGTCTGCACAAAACCTTTTAAAGAAAAATTGAGATTTTCACGATCACAACTTGTTTTTGCACCGTCTTTCTTTGTACTAATCAGATGGATTCAATAAGGTGGTGGTAACCGCATTTAAGTAAAAAACCAACATGTATTTTGTTTTTGCTTATTGGTGAGCATTATGTCAAATACCATTAGACATTTATATTGGCATCAAATCAGAACGAGGCAGTTTGACATAATGCTCACCAGCTGGCGCCTCAACGTCACCTTATTGAATTACCTTGGTACTAATTCAGTTAAACGCAACGCTTGTAACACATTTGCCAATTAAATCCCGTTAAATTTTGCCAACGCCTGCTTTGAAATTTAGCTTTTGAAAATATTCAAAAACAAATAAAATAGTTGAAGAGTAGGGACTACTAGATTAAATTTATGATCAGTGCCTACGTTGACAACCTCATTTTGCCACCTACGTATGTATGTATGTATGTACCAAGCATATATGTATATACATATGTAATACTTATATATTGGCAGTATTGAAAGGGCAGTCAGCAAACATTACAGGACAGATATATACAAAATTAATAGAAAAACCAAGTATTTGTATGTAAAAATGTCACCTGAATTTAAAAAAAAGTTAACAAAAAACTTCAAATGAACGACATTACGAATATTGTAAAAATATCTATTAAGTTGAATAGTCAATGATTAAATTTTCACTCAGTGAGAAATGGAAATTTATGAATATGCATATGAATTAAATATTCACCTATAAAAAATTGCTTATCAACACAAATGTAATTTTCTTTGTTTAGCTATGAAATAAAGTATAAGTAAACATCGCCAAAAAAGGGTATAAGCCCTCACAGTAAAAGCATCCTCTTCAAATTTATTTCTCGGTGCTCCTGCTTGAAACCTGATTGAAAGCAATAAAAAATATCAAATTCGCCGCTGAATCGACTCCACCTTGACAATCCCGGGATCCCGAATTTCACGAAGTTTTTAATTTGCCTAAAAATGTAGCACGTCTGTAATCGTTGTAATTTGTTGTAAATGTATGTATTTATGGATATTTTCAAGAAAAAAAGAAAATAAACGTAAAATTTTACACACATACAAAATAATTTATACTTCAAGTACAAATATACATATTTGGTACAGAAGAAGCACTGCTACGCCTCAACACTTGTTGGTTGGATTGTCGACAAGTTAAATGCTCACTGTAGGACATAGCCTTTATAGCCTCATTACAAAAACTATTAATTCCTTTTACCAAGCCTTCTGATAAATTATACGTTATATCCCGGGATATTCGGGAGCTAAAAAAGGCCGGGATCCCGGGATTGACATGCTTTGTACCTACATAAAGGTGACGAAGCGAATATGGGAAAAAGTAAAGGTGTTTTAGTATTTGATAACCGGATATTTTCTAGTTTCATTTTATCAAAAACCCCAAAATAAAAAATATGAGCTTGTTCGTAAGGGTTAAGTAGACAGTTATCTCTTTAAAAGTGAGTTTTTAACAGTGCCACAACATGAAATGATCAATGGAAGCGGGGCTAATATAATCGTTTAAAAACTAAAAACAAGTACTAAGGTAATGTATGTATACGAATACTATATAAGTTTATGTTATGCACATATGTTCGTTAACATTTTTTAATTAACATAAAACTTGTGTCAAAGCTTATAAAAACTATCTCATACCGCAAAATTCATTAATACGACCGCTTTTAACTGGTGTTATTTCCATATGTTTATGGATGGAAACCGAGTCTTGCTTCGTTGTTTGTATCTTTCAAGCAAGTCTTTTTAAATCGCAGAGGAAAATTATCTCTGACAACAAACCTGAGTATTTTTGTTATGATTCAAAAAGCGATATTCCAAGTTTTGAAGAGCAGCGCCACGGCCTTTTTTTTTTGTTAAGCCCTTTATCGATGTGAAAGACACAACAAGCAAACATGTGCGTTGTATATTTAGACGTTATAGAACACTTTTACTGTGCCTTTTACTTTTACTGGGGTAAGAAGTAGTTTCTTACGATCATCACTAAAATTAATGCAAATAAAGTATAAAATGCAAATAACAAAAAGCTTTGACTACCGAGTTAATGCGTTTCAAAATATGATACACTGTAATAAATATTATGGATGCGTTACAGAATATTAAACTTTGTTCATGTTCATTGCTATTGACGTTTTCGAAGTCAAGTAATAGCTTACTCTCTTCTTCTCTGAAATACAATTTTGATTCCATCAATACATTTGAGCTGTCCTGAAATACATTGGTGTTTTTCTGAAATATATTTGAGTTTTTCTGATTTGCATTTGTTCTTTTCTGAAATATAAGTATGTGTTATTCTGAAAAAAAAAATATTTGAGAACTTCTGAAATATAAACTGTTTTGGTTTGTTTTTACTGTGATCATTTTGCCATTGATGATACCAAATAGTTATCATAATAAAGTCTCTCAATTATGACCAGGCGATAAGCAACCAAATTTCTTAATTTCTCATTGAGCAAATTGAACGAGCTAGAAGGACTTGTTGTTAAAAATGAGTTGTACAATTTTTCAAGGCTTTGCCGTCCTCTTTTGACATTTGTCTAAATATATAAAATCTTCTAAAATATATGTATTTGCTGCATTCTTTCAAAAAATTATTTGAATTTTGAATAAAATCTAATTGATAAGCACTTTGTGGTTGCTGTTTAAATAAAAATATATCGGATATAAAATTAGTCGATATGTTGTCATATTTCTATCAAAAGCTATATCTTTAAAACTAACAAAAAAACCGGGTTTGGAGATTAAAAAAACCGTACAATCATGAAAAATCGGGAGAAAACCGGTTTAAAAAAACGGAGTCAAACACACATTATTTTAAGAACTGAAGTATGGATTTATTCGTTGTTTAATATAATTAAAGTTATAAATAATCTCAATATGATTTTTAGTTAAAATTCCGTAAAACAGACACGTTTTAATTTGTGTCAAAGTATAGCGAAAATGTACATATTTAATAATTAAAGTTTCGGATGGAAACTTGGTTAATTAAAACGGATTTTTTCGAGCGAATTTTTCGCAGATAGGCACGAATAAAACATTTGAACCCAAATCTGATCATTTTAACGCGATAATTTTTACATAGACATACTCGTACATACATACAATGCACATATCTACAAGAGTTCTGATGGAGAAAAGCAAAGCACAAATCGAACAATCAATAATTTTAACTCAAGAAAAACATAAAGGTTAAACACTCGTTAAAATTTATTTTTGTTAAGTTGGCTTATGAAGAGGTGCAAGTTAAGGGCCTTAATTTCATGATATGATATTTGTATACAAATTTGTTATATTCATAGACAAATAATGTGATAACTAAATTCCATTTGCCAGAAATCAAATATTTGGCTTCTTGTGGCAAATCAAAACTACCATTAACGCAACACTGCTAGAGATGATAAACGATTTTGCAATCATGAGTACAAATGTATAAATCTCATTCCAGTTTTAAACATATTGCATTTGGGTCTGAATCATTATTTTTAAATTCCATACCGATAAAATAAAGTAGCTATGGTCAAGTGTATAGCAGTGCGTGCTACATCTCGTTATATCGCTGCGATCTCAAGTTCGAATCTGAGCCGGGACATGTTAAATCATAGAAAGAGTTTTTCGAAGTAATAGTGTTCGGCGCTCTGCCTTGCGAAGACATACATATGTACATACTAGGGATGTAAATTTTGGGCATTTTATTGATCCCGGGATTTTCGAGATTTGAAAACAAAATCTCCGGATAATCCCGGGATCCCGAATTTCACGAAGTTTTAATTCGTAATTTTCAATTTATCAAAAAATGTAACACGTTTTTAATCGTTGTATATTAGAAATATACAAAATAACATTAATATAACAAAGAGAACGATTTATTGTAATTCATGTACTTATGTATATATTGGTCTTTTCAGTAACTAAAAATATACAAATATAAAATTTTCTTATTTCAATACAAATCTGAAAAGTATTTTTATTGGATCGGCTCTTTCTGTTTTAAATTATTTGAGGTTTATTTTTATTTTTTTGAAACAATGTAAATTTAAGTTAAATGGAAATGTGCGTATACATACATACATATTTTTAAGAAACCGACCTCTCAAATTTATTATAAGAGATTTATTGCTGATTAATTGCCTGAATACGTATACCACATACAATAGTAAACGAAATTGCACAGTGCATCCATACGTTCCACTATTATTTTAATAGCAAATTTTCAAAAATAAATGGGTATTTAATTCACTGTTTTCTGCAATTCCGGGATTTGAATAGACTTATCAAGGGATATTAGCTTTGTAAACAACTGTCATAATTTTTATTAGAAGTGATTTACTCAAATGGTGTACATTTAAGTGAGGATTTCAGTGCGTAAAGTTAAGCGATGGCAGAAAGCAATGATGTTTAATGGACATTTGGTTATTTTTGTTCACTTTTACGCACATATAACTAATTTAAAGAAATAAAATGTAAAAAAATATACAATTATTTCACGGCAAGCGTTCATCTTACAGTGTTTTTTTGTTTTTTTCCATGGGCGTTGTGGTAGCGCGCTACCCTCAAGTGGCCCTTTGAAACCAGGATAAGCCTGTTTTCCGTCGAATTCCACTCCCCACGGGACTGCCGTCAAGCATAACATCATGGGGGGGAAGGGCGGTTAGTCGCCCCTGCTACGCCATTTTGCTTCTGTCTTTGCAACACAAGCTGTATTCCATATATATATTTTTTTTTTTTTTTTTGCTCGAAGGGGAAAATAGCCTAGTTTTTTGCGTCTGTAGCTCTTGACGGTTGGAACGGCCTGGGTTCCAATCCGCCAGGGCGCTTTACATTCTTTATTCTTTGACTGTATTTAAGTATATCTGAGAAACATTAAACTTTTACATCACTGTAGCTTTTCGTTGCTTAATTTTACGGTTGGAACGTCCTAGGTTCCAATCCGCATTGACGGCTGAATGTGAATGTTTCGGCACGCTCGTGCGCCTAGAAAATCAGCTCTAATTTCGCATGCGCAGTCGGAAAGTCCGAGATTCCGATCTACCCATTTTGTTGAGTCAGGCGAGCCATCTGAGAGCGCCATTTGGCGGTTGGAACGGCCCAGGTTCCACTCCGCTGAGATGCCTAGGACCTTTTTTAGTAAGCTAAGTGCAGTCGGAAAGGCCTAGATTCCGATCTAACACTTACTACCACTCTTATGGTGCCGTTACTACAGTGTCACTGTTGCGTTGGCGCTTCTGCGTCTTTGTCTTTCTTCTCTTCTAAGAATCTTCATCGTTGTTGAAATAATGCCATTGGCTAGGTTCCATTCGTCTTTGCCTCTTAGCATGTAGTTCACAATTGCTTCCGGCGAAAGGATTTCGCAAATTTGTCTTTGCAGTATGGCCCTTTGGTCGTTGAAGCGTGGGCATCTCAAGAATACATGTTCCACACTGTCTGCTACGCCAATCCCGCAGCGGTCACAGTAAGGATCAACCTCGTGCTTGAATCTGTGCAGATACGACTTAAAGCATCCATGACCGCTCAGAAATTGGGTCGTGTAGAAGTCAACTTCGCCGTGGCTTCTTTGAACCCAGCGCTCTAAGTCTGGAATGCATCGGTATGTCCATCGTCCGTTTGTCGCAATGCTCCATTTGTTTTGCCATTCGGCTAGGCTCTTTACTCTAGCTTCCTTGCGGGTGGCTTCAGTAGTTATCTCCGTACTTGAGAAGATATGAGCAGACTCCTTAGCTAGTATGTCTAGTGGATACATACCAGCAATTACCAGGGCTGCTTCATCCGATACAGTCTTGAATGCGCTGCATACCCGGAGTGCACACAGACGATACGTTGACTTTATGCCCCGATAATACGATGAGTGACATACGGCATCGAACCACACCGGAGCTCCATACAAGATTTGACTTCTTATTACGCCTGCAAGCAATTTTTTGCTTCGTTGCTTTGGTCCTCTTGCGTTGAGCATTATTCTGGACAAAGAGGTCATTGTAGTGGCCGCCTTGTCTCTGGCGTATTCGAGATGCATTTTGAACGACAACCTTCTGTCGATAATGATACCCAGATACCTTATCGCAGGCTTCGTGGAGACAGGAAAGCCATTTACTCTGAACGTTATATCCTCCAGCTTTTTTCTGCTTGAGATAAGAACTGCCTCTGTCTTCTGTTCCGCTAGGGCGAGCCCGTGGTTGTCGAGCCATTCTTTAATCTTCTCCACAGAAGCAGTAGCTATTTCGGATATTTGTTGAAGTTGTTTGGACGTTATCACCACCGCAATATCATCGGCAAAGCCAATCACCTTCACACCCTGCGGTAGCTGCAGACGTAGAATACCGTCGTACATGATGTTCCACAGTAATGGGCCTAGGACTGAACCTTGCGGTACGCCGCCCGTAATTTCCAACTTCTTTCTTCCTTGCTCCGTGTCGTACCACAGTATGCGATCTTGGAAGTAGCTCCTCATTAGCCGTCGCAAGTAGTATGATACTCCTATGTGCTCTAAGGTGTCCAAAATTTTTGCCCAGTTAGCCGAGTTGAACGCGTTTTTGACATCGAGCGTTAAAATCAAACAATACTGTTTTGTTCCACCAAGCCATCTGGACCCACTGGTTGCTTTTCTCGCTAGCTGAATTACTTCTGTTACAGCCTGCACCGTAGATCTTCCCTTCCTGAAGCCATATTGCTCATTTGAGATGCCACCCAGTGTCTCCATCTCAACGTCCAACCTGTTACAGATAATACGCTCGAACAATTTCCCCGCCGAGTCTAAAAGACAAATGGGTCTGTAGCTCGATGGGTCTTCAGTGGGCTTGCCAGGCTTGGGAAGCAGCACCAGCTTTTGCTGCTTCCAAATCGACGGAAAACGACCTTCAGCAAAACATGCGTTGAAAACTGAGGTGAACGCCGACGTATTTTTGCCGATAGCCACTTTTAAGACTTTGTTTGGTACACAATCGGGGCCAGGCGCTTTTTTTACGTTAATTCTTTTTGCGGCTTGAGTGACTTCATCAGTCGTTACCTTGTCAAATAGGTGCAGATTTACATCGTGTACTGGAGAGACGAGACGTCTTTGTGAGGGAAACAGAGTATCTACTACTGTTTGTAGAAACAGTGGGCACGCTGGAACTGCAGCTTTGGTAGTTTTGAGCTTCTTCATTACAACTTTGTATGCCGTTCCCCAAGGATTTTCTTCGGCATCATCGCACAGCTCGAGGAAACACTGACGCTTGCTTTCCTTGATAGCTTTTTTAAACACGTTTCGTGCGGCCTTATATATAATTTGGCATTCTAGAAAATTTATCCTTCCTCTTGCGCGTTGAAAGGATCTCCTAGCTTGCAAGCAGTTCTTTCTCAAAGCTTCGATGCGCTCGTTCCACCAATAGACGGCATTGGAGTGTTTGTAAGAGGAGCCTCTCTTCATCGACGCGTCGCAAGCAGCCCTGATGTCTGTTATTAGCTTCTTCGCCATAATTTCTGCCGACCCCTGGTACTGTGATGTGGGAAACGCTTCCGCGTTGTGTGTAATTAAGCATTTGCTTAAATTTTCGTAAATTTAATCCCTTAGACAAATACTCTGAATTATTAAAAGGTAGAAAATTTGGATTGGCCCCGGCATATATATAAAATCCGGTAGACCCAAATAGCAAAGCCATGTACTGCTTCAAAGTTATAACTGCCAACAGTTGCTTGAAAGACAAAATGTGAGTGCGTTGATTCTTCGTGTGATCACAGAAGATACTTTTTTATGTCCCCGTAAAACTTTAGGCGTAAGCATATAGAAGGTTTGTTTTGGAACTATTCACGCTTACGGCAAAGAAATTATATAAATACATTGCAGATATTGTATTGCACTTGGTGCAACACCAGTTTGAAGTAGTGTTTTAATGGCTTAATCACACATGGCTGTTAGTGCCTTAGTCAGACGAGCGCCAATGAAATAAAACAGCTGGTTTGATTATTTCAACAAATGAGTTGCTTTGTAGTTTAGTACATACGTAGATATGTATGAAGTGAACTTACTTGGCTCAAATGTTTATAGTAAGAAAAGAGGAAAGAACCATAGTGAATTTTGCTTTAAATACTTTTTTGTTTATTTGATTTTTGAAGTAGATCTTCTTTGCGCGTGAACACACATGTGTATGTATGTATGGATGGTTGTATATACATATGTATGTACAGAAACACATCATGTACAAATGTAGTTAAAAAAGTATATACAATATATGCACTTTCCGCGTTTAAAGTTTCCCTTTAGATTTTATAGCTGCTAAACTAAAAGAAAGCATTCTTAGCGAAACAAACTGTTAAATTTGACAATTCATATTGAAAAATTTAATAAAATAAATTGAATAATTTTTTTGATGTGCTTTACTTTCACTTATGTATGTATCATGAAAAATAGATATGCGACAAGAACTATGCTAGGAATGTATGTATATAGCACACACATATGTACATACATATGTATGAACATAACATACATATGTAGATATGTATGCATATCCTACATACAAAAAGGTACGTATAAGAGATGTTAATGACGGGATACCAGTCTTGTTAAATTCCTAAATATCCCGGGATAAGCCGATTTACATCCCGGAACTGTTAAAAAATTATTCATGGATCGAAATGATGTAGTTTTCTCACTTAATTACAATAAATGTACATTATTATCTCATTTGCAGTTTAATTACTTAACTTTAATGAATTCTTAATGTAATTTTGTTCTATTCAAAATACATATTTATAATTGTAGGTATGTATATGTACAATTAGTGCATAGTACTGAATAAATTAAAAAAACGCCGTTATTTGAGTACATACATACATATGTACATATGTACATGTACAAACAGAATTAAAAGTTGTCCGAGAAAAATTTTTCATTTCGTGAACACAGCCATAAATCGCCAACAAATTTTCAATTAGACGTATCGGCGGCCTTTCCTACTTTATTTAGATTTTACCAGATATCTAACTGGTAGCTGCCCTGCCAGACACAAGCGGTGAAAAAACTGGTGAAAACGTGGGTTTCGTTAACTTCAAAAGTCGTTAAATAAATCACAATGCACTGGTCAGCAAGGGTTTTGTTGCCCGAGATATAATATTGATATACGTATGTATTTGTGCTCACAAATCATGAAACTTTCAATGATTATGAAAGATTGCATTATTTTTTTTTTATTCTTTATTTTCATTTTGCACTTAAAAATTAATTTACATTAAAATAGAAAGGCAGAAAAATGTAGAAAACCTATGTTATATTTCAGTGAAACGGCTTTTATAAGATTTTCTTCTATAATTTTTTGAGATAGTGCAACTTTATACACATACATAAGTTTTTACTCCTTAAACCTTAAAGTTAATTTTTTCGCACCGTTTCCCCATAATTTGGTGCTTTATATTTACCAATACAAAGCTCTTCCAAGCGGAACTGTCATGACTTTGATAAAATTTGTATCTTTGATCAATTGTCGAATTTGAGGACTTGGGGGCTAATAAAGCAAGTGTATTTTGTTGACCAAGAAAAAAGTTAACTATTTTCGAACGCCGAACTCATGAAAATTTGTATATTTGATCAATTGTCGAATTTGAGGACTTCGGGGCTAATAAAGCAAGTGTATTTTGTTGACCAAGAAAAAAGTTAACTATTTTCGAACGCCGAACTCATGAAAACAAGAGCACTTTTACAATTTTTATGAATATATTCGTAAAATGTGCCCTTGATAATGATATCAGTACATTTCAAGGTAATTGATAAAATATTTTAGAAACTTTAGCTCATAAAAGCAAAAACAAATTACACAGAGCTTTTTAATATTAAATATGCCTTAATAGAAGCTGTTAATTTATTTTATAATTTCCAACCCTGTCAGAATTTGGAAGATGGTTAGAAGAGTTTTTCACAAAAGGATAAGTCCCCGACTCCTACAGAAGAGCTCGCGCGATATTTCCATTATGTCTACGAACAAAATAATTGAAGAAATATTTTATTTATTGGTCATTAAATCGAGGGATTCAGTACTTTTATTCTTATAAATATTTTTTTTCTGAGAATGTAATGATATATTCTCTTTGATAGTTTAAGCCCCTTTCGCATCGATTTCTACCCTCGATTTGACGTTATAATTACGTGACTCTCATTTAATGTGTCGTATAGATGTGGTGTCACTTATAATCGACAATTTTCCATATTTCTTACAAAACCGTATCATGCATTATTTTTTCTAATTTCCTATACATATGTATGTATGTATGGAAGTACATAAATGTGTATGCATGATCATATAAACATACATATGTATTCATATATTTAAACATTTTAATCATGTGTATATGTTCTACTTACCTTTTTTTTAAGTTTTCCATAAATTTTTCCATTTTTACTTCGTCAAGGAGTACAAAATCCCTGACACCAACTTCGCGTTGTTGCATTGCCATTTTTGTGATTTGTTAGAACGTATTGCTTTCTTGAGATATTTAAATATGAAAATATAGAAAATTAAATATTTATTTTCAAGGTTTAAAAAAGGGTTACAAAATATAAAAAATATTTACGAATTAAATTCATAGACGTTATCGCTCTTTTGCATGAATATTAGAAAATTCGAGTTAAGTAATGCATGCTTACTAACATTACCTTTTCTTCTATGTTCAGTGAAAATTTACTAGATGTACCGATTACCCGTAGCCCCCTTGAACAAAATATTGTGGCATAATGACGAGTATAGTCAAGTTAAAGTCGGCTCTAAAGTAAGCAAAGTGTATTAAACAAAGTGTGCTAAGTACTGACAGCGTCTGAATGTCAAAACTTATTAAGCCCTAAATGTGTTAAAAAATACTAACAAAAAGTTTTGTGGAAAAAATATACACATGTACAAATGTATGGATGTATGTATGTATATGTACAAACATACAAAGCTTGAAACAAAATGTTTTCGATTTGCTCTGCGGTCATCGAGTTTTGTTTTTTGAGTTGGTTTTTTCCATAGTTGATCCCACGATCTACCAGAAGACAGCATGTGACTGGAGTACGCCGTTGAAAGTAACACTTTCAGTCCAAATGCATGGTAAGATTGACACCGAGACTTACGGATGAACAGCAGGGGCTCCTCATGCAGGATGTCGCTCTTCGCCACGAATGACCGATCTTGGGCGTAAGCCAATGATCCAGAGCGTAGCAACAAAAGTTGTTTAAGTATTTTCAAAGACGTTAAATAATCAAATGTACATAAGTATACATACATACATATGTACATATTTATGTATTTACATATATACATATATATACATACATACTTATGTATTTATATATAAGTACATATATATGAACATATGTACATAGATGTGGCCGCTGTGGTCGAGTTGGTAGCGGTGCGTGCTATAACTTGATATGCCGGTAAGTTCGAGGTTCGAATCTCAGTCACGGCAAACAAAATCCTTATAATAGAAAAAGTTTTTTGTAATAGCGGTCACCCCTCGGCAGGCAATGGGAAACCTCCGAGGGTATTTCTGGCATGAAAAAGCTTCTCATTAATTACATCTGCCGTTCGGAGTCGGCACAAAACTGTAGGTCCCTCCATTTGTGGTATAATATAAAGACGCACCCCATAAATGGCAGGAGAAGCTCGGCCAAACACTGAGCCATATAGTGTACGCGCCAAAATTATTATATACATATGTACATAGAAACAAACGTATGTACATCGTCCGCTGAGTTCGAGGGTATAGTAGGGTGTCCGTTGATTATTTCTCTCACGACGCCCACTAAGTTTTTAGTTTATTGTTTGAAAAAATATCGGACCATTACGAGTATAATCCCTTTATATTCATAATAAACGTTGCCCAAAGACGATTCATTTCCCATTTAAATTACATGGAAATTTGTCACTTTTTACAAATATTTTTTCTTTCTTGAACTTGTTTTCTCGCTCTACAAAAAAGGCCACTTGCAAAACTTACACTTCCATAAATATTCTCCTAGCTATCTTTGGAGCTTTAACTTGACTATGATTTTGGCCCATTGCTTTTGCATATTTAAATGAAAATTTTGAAGCCGTTTATCTCGAGTTGCGAAGATATTCATGGGAAAGAGTCATGATTCAATTATTAAAGGTTTGGTAACTAAGCAGCTAGCTCCCTCACTTTATGTCAAACGGCTCCCTTAGCATCAAAACTGTGTTGCTTCTTAAAAATAATAATAGTAGTAATATCAAACCTTTTTAATACCAAAAACTAACAGGCAACACTTTTTCTTTCTTTTGTCCGCGTAAACGGTAAGTTCAAATCCGGATTTTAATGACAGCATTTTTTCTGATTGCAAGATTGACCCTGTCTCGTAAATATTTAATGCAAGTGTGTATAAATGACACGCTTTTTCATTGAATGCTTTATATATGTGACAGAGTGGAATAGGTTTAAAGAAATTAAAATTAAAGTGACATAATATCCACCCAAATATATAAAGATTATCTTTCTAAAATTTCGAATTATTGTGGTTTTCTTACAACTCCATTAACTCCATAAAGTCACTTATTTGAAGAATATTTATCTATTGTGCAAATAAATTAATAAAATATAAAAAAAAAATTTAAAAAAATAAAAAAAATTTTGTTCCTTTCACCGTCCATGGGTTCATCACAATATTAAGAATAACCCTGATACCAATGGTATATAAATAAAAGGAATAAATCGAATAAATAACTTATACTTTCCTTATACTCGTACCATAAAATCGTTTAGTTCATGGGACGAGTAGATTGAAAATTTATTCGCTAGGTATTAAAAATTAAAAAAAAATATCTACCAAGAAGTACATAATTATTTAAATGTTGTAAGCGTAACTATTGTATTTCTTAATTTAAATGAAATGTCTTCGGAATTTTTAATTAAAAAACTCACAAACATTTTACTACTTATTATTTACTTTTTAAGAAAGGGTAACAAAATCTAACCCGTTTTCCATACTTCGTAAAACAACCCTTTATAAGGGAGTGTCAAAATTCGAATGTCATTATTTACCTTACCTTTTATAATTGAATCATGGGAAAGAGTGATATAAAATATGAAACGAAGTATCTCGCCAAATAATTAGTAGAGTTGTGAAGCTTATGATGTCTCCTCTTTATTATATCATCATGATATATGTATGTATGGCCGCTGTGGCCGAGTGGGTAGCGGTGCGTGCTATTACTCGATATGCCGGTGGGTTCGAGGTTCGAATCCCAGCCATGGCAAGCAAAATCTAATCATAGACAAGCTTTTTTCTAATAGCGGTCACCCCTCGGAAGGCAATGGCAAACCTCCGAGGGTATTTCTGCCATCAAAAATCTTCTCATAAAATACATCTCCCGTTCGGAGTCGGCACAAAACTGTAGGTCCCTCCATTTGTGGTATAATATAAAGACGCACACCACAAATGGTAGGGAAGCTCGGCCAAACACTGAGCTATATAGTATGAGCGCCAAATTATTATTATTATTATTATATAAGTATGTATACTACATTTGTAAAATTTGTAAAAAACAAACAAAAGCTTTTTCATTCATTTTGAAAATTCCAAAATTTTGATGTGTAAACGTCGTTGTTCTGATATGAAAAATCATCCATAACAGCCCAAAATCTTCATAAAATAAAGATGTAGCAACATATGTACATATGTAGTTGGCAATGATATAAATAAACTGTCACTCGATTGCAATCATAAAAATAAAAGGAAAAAGTGAACGCGAATTCGAATTTTTCGAATTTTGCAGATATATCTTTATAAATGTAGGTAAAAATCTATAAAATAGGTCAAATTGGACGTATGTAGGTATGGATCCGGTTTTATATGGGTAACGTATAAGTAGGAGATATGCGGTTTGCAAACACTGATAATATGTTTGTAAAATGCTATCTAATAGCTGGTTGACTTGTAGTGAAAATATAGGTTCGACTAAATTGTGGCCAGCAGTTAGATAATTGCTACTTGGTACCTCATGCAGAGGTAGCAAAAACTGACTTTTTTTTGGCCATCGCCTTACAAAAGTAGTTAGTTTGCTAATATGAAAATATACAGAAAATAATAAGCACTACTGTTTTTGAATGCAGTTTAAAATTACTACAACATTAGCTTTAATTCCTGTAGGGTTGTTACTGCCTTTATGTGTATTCATAAAAATTTTTTTAATTTTCTTGCATCCTATGAAAGTTAGTGCGGAATGTTTTTCCAACCTTTTGGAATGTTATGTAAGTAAATCAAAATGTTTTCTAATTAAAAGAACCTTTAATTTGTTTGGAAAGATATTATTGTTGCTAAGAAAACCGTAAAATCGTTGAATAAAGCACATCCGATTATCGGTGTTTACAAATGTAAACTAGTTTCTATTCTATATTATTTAAAAAAAAAGTCATAGATTTTAAATTTTACTAGTATGAGTCTATTTCATTTTTGGTCCAAATCTGACAGTTGCCATCTCGTAGGACATGTATGGAAAAAAATTAGTTTGTTGGCTAGTTGAATATTTAAAATTTTTGCACATGTGTAATTGAAAAAGCATATGTTTTTTTTTGTTATTGTTTGACCATATACCTATTTAATTTAAAATGTTTATGAGCCTTAAGGCCGATTGGTTTTCCCTCAATTTAAATTAAAAGTATATGGTTTTTATTAAATGATCTACATATACTTTTATAAAACATGAACTAAAAATCATTTGACATTGTAAATATTGTAAAACGATCATTACAATTTTGACTAGGAGTCCCTGTATAATAACATACATACATTATTATATTTTTGGCTCCGCCGCTGGTTTTTTTTTTTTAATTCAGGTAACATTTTTGACATAGGTACATACGTTTACTTGGTTTTCCTACTATTTTTTATGCATATGTAATGTAATGTTTGCTGACTACACTTGTCGATGTTGTCAATATACAAGTATTATATGTACATACATACATATATGTATGATCACAGGTTAAATATTTTGAAAAAATATGTTCCACCCTAGGCATTTAATTGGTAGGCTCAGTAGAAAAAAATATTAAGAACTCTGTGTATTTTGTTTTTGCTTTTAAAAACTAAAATTTCAATTTATATACACAAAACCATAATTCCAAATTTAAAATATGTAAAAATTTACAAAAAGTTTTAATTCAAAGTTGATTGATAATTTTTTTTTGCAATACCTACAAACAAAAAATCCAGCATTCGTTACATGGCAGAAAATTTTACATAGTAAGTATGTATGTATGTAGGTATGTACATATTTATGTATGTACAAATGGGTGTATTTAAAAACACAATCTTTACCCAGTTCACTTTGAAAGGTTTTTTCAATAACACACATTATTTGTATATAACGTTAAAGCATAAAAATGTCACTAATGTTGTGCTGCAGATTGACAGATATTTGAAGAGAACTATGCCGATTTTATTCAGATGCAACGCCGGTTTTTAGGTGGCAGCTACAAGTCAGTTTGTTAAATTATTATATTACGGTTTTTGTAAAGTAACTGAAATATATTTAAATAATAATAATGTTATTGTTATTATTTTAAAAAGGCATAGTAGCGAATAATAATACTATCACTAAATGTATGTATATTATAATATATTTATTATCCTCTATTGCATTCAATATAACGTTAAATGAGTTTTTAAAAAATATGTCAGTTTAACGTTAAATTGAAAATAAATCAGCGCAACTATATCATTTTATTGTAATAGAGTATTTAGAAAATGTATTTTAATGTCCATGAAATAACTCCTTCAATATCACTAAAAAAAATTCAATAAAAATTCTGGAATATCCATACTTTTTGATTGAATTTATTTATTCTCGTGCACTTTTATTTAATTTCCACTTGTTTACTATTATCAGCTTTTCATTTGGCAGTTTGTATTTTCAATAATTTCTAAGACGTACACTGTGTTCAACACTTGCAAACATTTTCGCAACGCACCCATCGTGTTTTTTTTAGGCTCAAGTCGAATTCAATAAATTGGCGGCAACCGCATATATGTAAGTACATATGTAAGTAAAAAACACATATATATGTATGTTTTTGTTTGCTTTTTGGTGTGTGTTTTGTCTAATTCCATTCGACACTTATATCGCCAGCCAATCACAATGAAGCAGTTTGACGTGCAGTTTACCAAACCAAAAATAACAGTTGCCTCCTCAAAGCCACCTTATTGAATTCGCTTTGGAATGCTTTCACTACAGTTCAAGGTAAATGATACTAAGTTTTTGAAACTTTACCTTATAAAAGCAAAAACAAGATACATATGTAAATAGAGCTTTTGTTCAATTTGTCAATTAAATATGCCTCGTTTCATAAACCGGTGACCGATGACAGATCTCAAGTAAAAGTAAACAAATAGCCGAATTCAGTAACTTAGTCTCATCTAAAGTCTAAAAATGAGGTAGAGATTATTGCTTTTCCTCGCTTTCACGTTTATTTCTTTTGTTTTTATTTTAGGTTTTTTGTGACCTGCTCATCACCAGGTCACTATTTAGAGACTTGATTTTGAGACTAGAGGCTTTATTTTGAAACTAATGAATGCCAACTGGTCTAAAATTGTGACTTTTGTTTCTATTAGAGACTGAGACTGCTTACTGAATTTGGGGGCAAGAATATGTAAAAAAGAGAATATTAAAGTGAGCAGGTTTTTTATTGATAAACGTGTTTTTTTTTATTAATAAATTACCAAAAGACTAGAAAGAAATGGCTTCTGTTAACCGTTTGAGAAAATTAGTTATTCTCACTTCTTTTGAGGTGATGACAAGTAATCGAATCGCATATGTTTGATATTCTAATCTTTTGGGTAGATACTGTATCTATAACATATGTACATATGTGTATTTAGAAATATATATGTATGTACATATATTCATTAGTCATTCACATTTCGATTCATAAACATTGTGACGAATTCTCGTACACACAAATATATGTATGTTCGTACATTATGTATGAATACATATGTATGTACATATGTAAGTATTTGTGTGAACAATTGCTGCAAATATTTTAAGCATGTGCTGGACGTAATCAATAGACATATGTACATAAATATGTATGTATGTATGTATGTTAATATATATTTCCCATACGTAATATTTAGCAAGAAGTAGCACAACCGAAAATAATACACTCAATATCGCAGAAAAACGCAGACACTATAATAAACAAAAACACTGCAGCGTACCACTAGGATATATTGTTTTGTATTTCGTTTTTTTATAGTTTCACTCGAACAAGCGAGTGCAAAACGTAAATATTACCACACAATCAGAAAACTAATATACAACTGGAAAACAACAAATGAGTCAACTGTTCCGGCACTTGTTAAATGAGTTTTATCGAGTCTGGAAGCCGAAATTTCTTTAATAAACGGCGACGTTTAGGCAACGGCGTTCTTTTGCCTAATTCAACAGCCACGCTTTTATTGCTCAGAATTGTAAAGTGGGTTTATGTATCAAAAAAGATGGAAAACATAGAAAACAAATGTGCAGTGCGAGTTCATAGAAGGTGAATTTGCCACAGCAGTTGATATATTTCTTAACCAAGCCTCTCGACAGTCAATATTTGACTGCTTACAATAGCCATTTTTATTTCTAGTTGAAAATCTTAAAAGTAGTTGCAAAGCGAATTCATTCAAAGCGAATTGGTCACAGCAGCTGATACCTTTATTTCGCATCTCGACATTTCATTTTTGAAATTATGTTGGCGAAGGTGCAAGGCGAATTCATAGAAGTGGAATTTGCGTCAGCAGCTGATATGAGGTCCGTTCGTTTAGAGGGTCAGTTATTCAAGACTTAACTTAACTTAACTTAAGAATTGGAGACGATTACTCAACATGTCAACTTAATTTTTGATGATTAATTTTTGTTGCATATTGTTCTTTGAATATCTCCGCTGACAGAAAGTACAAAGTAGTAAATAAAAGCACTTGTGTGATTATTTTTGAATCGCATATTGCTTGTAAAAATGTCAAGGAAAATTAAATTGTGTCCAATGTTTTTAAGTTTAGCACAAGTGTACAAAATGTGCAAGAAGCAGTCACTTGGTCAGATGAAAAGCTGGTGGCAAATCCACCTGATAAATAGAGACTTTTTGTTGGGCCAATTTACATTCCGGCAGAATTTCGCGTACAGTTCTTTATTGGAGGATACGATCAACTTTTCGTCATTCATTTCTATGTTTAAATTAACATGTTCAGCAATAAAATTTAAATGTCATTTTGCTCCAGTGTTCATGGCGTGCGTTTCTCCATATACTCCCGCAAGCTTATTACATTTCTCGCCCCGTCACTCAAATTTGCAAACAAGTAAGATCGTGTGAAGGGGGTATAAAAAGACCATTACTACCAATATTAATAAATTAGAAGATCGCGACCTTTCTACGTCATAGCGTACGGAATATGAGTATGAAGCGAAATGAAAATACCAACATGGCGGCGAAATCGTAAACAAATGCACTCACACCAGTGTTCAATTGTGAATCATTTTTATAAGTGTTGTGTTTTATGCATGCCAACAAAAAAAAAGCAGTTTTTGATCTAAAACAGTGGTAATTTAGTGAATATAAACAATTGGTACATTAAAATATGGGAAATTGTGATACTCCGGTGTTGTTGACTAAGCTTATGTTGTATTGGTACTATTCTCATAAAGTGGTTAAGGAAAATTAAATTATAAAATCCTTTTGTTTCAACTTTTTAGTATCAAAATATAGTGAAAATGTAAGGGTTTCATGTTGTCGTTTCTACAATTTGCCACTGTACTCTCCGTTTATTCAAAAAACCCTTACTTATTGTATCATTATTTTGCACGTGAATGTGAATTTTCTGTTTCTTTTCCCTTTTGACTCGATATTCTGGTATGCTATGACTTCACACAGCTGTCAAGCCGAAACAAAAAAGGTAACGGGACGAAGTGTCACAATCTTCTAATTTATCATACTTGACGGTCAGTAATGGAAAACACGAAAACTTCGTTGTCTCATTCTTGCATATATGCAACCATAGTAAGCGTTGCGAGTGTCTCGTTTTGGCAAGCACCATGGCAGTCATTTTACCGGTAAACTGACAGTCAGTGCTGATTTTATGAATGAGAGTGTATTGGTAATTCTGTCAGCATGTTCTTATAGGGAAGTTTATCAGAATTTGTAAGTGCCGCTTAAGCGAAGCTTACAGAAATTTGCAAAAATTATATAAAGTGGAATGTCAGAAAATTGTCGGAACAAAGTTGCTTTGTGTGATCGCGATGAGCAGCACCAACAGAAAAGTTGCCGAAAATGAGCAACAAAAGTTTCCGTGCCTATACCCATTCTAACTCGATGCATGCATTTAGGAACTTCCAACGATTACGTATCCACGGTCGATTTGACAGCATCTACCCATCCAAGCTAGAGCATTCTGGGGTACCGCTACCTTGGTGTTGCCGATTTGGAGATTTCGCGCAGGTAATAAACAAACTAAAAATCGTTATTACGGCTAACACAACACAGACCTTTTTTCGTTTTTTATTAATTAAACCGCTGTAAGCAACGTATATTTTAACAATATTTCGAAATTAAAACCACATTTACCACATTATAGGTGCCTTGTATTAAGCGGTTTTTAATTTTTTGTTTTTCATAATTAAAAAAAAAGTTGTCCATAGCGTTTACCCACCGAGTTGTATACTCACTCAATAATTTGAAGATTTGCAGAAAGCTGGAGGAAATAAAAAATCGCTCTAAATGACAAGTTAAAGATTTTTTCGATAAATTAAAACAGAAAATTAAACGTAAGCCTTTACGGAATACCGACTGACGTCATTAGCGAATATTTTAATAATGGATATGCGTATACACGTACCTACATACATATGTATATGCATGTGTATTTCTATTTTTCAAATTTTTTTTAAGCAATATTTAAAAAGATATGTATTAAAACTAAGCTCCGCTGAATTAAGACATCTGCACTAAATACGAACCAAATGTTGCAGTATATGATTGTCAAAATCTAATTTTAAACATAGGCATCTGTTGCATCGTGTGTGCACATATTGGAATTTTGAGAAAACTCGCTTCATAGGGATATTTACTTGCTCGGTAAGTTTAGCAATACTTATTGAATTCATTACCAAGAAAGAATCATTACAAAAATAACATTTACAGTACACATAATAATTCGAAAGAGTTAATTTGTATACATAAGTATGTATATTTTCGGTTTATTTATTTTAGGAATACTTACGCAATCATCAGTGATACAGAAATGGCGTTACCCGATGGACTTGCAAATAATATGAAGAAGTTCCAAGTAATATTTTGAATATAAGTTTGAATTTTCAATTAAATGTTGCAATATTTTTAGGCTCATAATGATCTTCCAGTTTTTTTAAAGGGAGGCCCAGCAGACAAAGTTCTATTTGGTTTGACGGTAGGGCTTTGCGGCTTAGGAATCGCAAGCATGTTGCAAATGATTTACACATTGGGTTTCAAGAAAAAAACAGCTTAAAATTTAGAATAGTTCTTAATGTGAAGCAATTGCATAAATGAAAAATTATTAGAAACTTTATTTGAGAAAAAACAATAAAAAAGAAATGCAATCTAACAGAAAATGTTTCATTTTGGAAAGGAAGAAGAAAATAAAGAATATTTGTGATTCGTTAAATCACAGTAATACTTTACATTCTTTAAAGTTTTATTATTTAAAGAATTAAGTGCAGTATTGTGTTAATGATATTGCTACAAGAGAATTAATTGTTTTGTACAACAAATTGTATCGCAGTGTTTTACATCTTTTACTCATGAAATATCAGAAATTATGAGGTTATAAATTAAGCTTATAAAATATTGTATACGAGTATACATGCATGAAACAGACTTGGAAAAAATTATCAGGCCTGTTCCTCCTCAATCTGAGAGAGAACTTATTATTTCCATTGACGATGAGAACTTATTATTTCCATTTCGGAGAATCCGAGACAATACAAAAACAAATGCTCGCTCTCGATGTATAGCAATGTCTTTCATTCCGACTCCGACCAAATCGAAATGCAGAACAGGCCTGTATAGGTTTTTTGAGTTATCTTTTATAGGTGTATGTATAGTGGCTGCTGTGGTCGAGTTGGTAACGGTGCGGCTATAACTCCTCGGCAGGTAATGGCAAACCTCCGAGGGTATTTTTGTCATTAAAAAGCTTATCATTAAATACATCTCCCGTTCGGAGTCGGCACAAAACTGTTGGTAACGGTGCGTGCTATAACTCCTCGGCAGGTAATGGCAAACCTCCGAGGGTATTTCTGTCATTAAAAAGCTTCTAATTAAATACATCTCCCGTTCGGAGTTGGCACAAAACTGTAGGCCCCTCCATTTGTGGTATAATATAAAGACGCACACCACAAATGGTAGGAGAAGCTCGGCCAAACACTGAGGTATGTAGTATGAGCGCCAAATTATTATTATGTACTCAAAATATAATTATTTCCCTACAAGACAGCAAAGTATGAAATAAGTTCTCATATTATTATTTTAGATAATTTCAAAAAAGTTTATTAAAGAACTCATTTTTATTCAGGGCGTGGGAAAAAACTGAGTAGTTTCCCCTTGTCGGTGTATATATGTTTCCTACCTACGACAATTACAACAATTTCATATCTTATTTGCTCTAACAAACAAGACAACTAACCGTTTTTATGCTTATAATGTTATAAGCGCTGACAACCAAAATGCTCATTGTTGTCATCACAAACTGATCAGCACGAATACTCAAAGTACTTTTTTTTTATTATGAAATCCTCAGTAATAATAATCAAAAAACTCATTTTTGTCATCATAAAGTGATCAGTACTAATAAACAAACTCCTCATTTTTGTAATCAATAAATTATCTTATACTTTTTTATTGGAATTATGAAATCCTCAGTAATAATAATCAAACAACTCATTTTTGTCATCATAAAGTCCTCAGAACTAATAAACAAACTCCTCATTTTTGTAATCAATAAATTATCTTATACTTTTTTATTGGAATTAACTATTAAATAAAAACAATAATAACTGTTGAATAAAAACAATAACTTGCACTATTAAATAAAAAAATAATAATCTAATACTAAAAAGAATGGGGATGTTCGAGCATCAATCACTAACATTAGGAAATTTTTGTGTGGGTGAGACGTTTGAACCAACTATACGAGATCACGCAATACGAAGTTAGAGAAAAAAATAATTTTTTTCTCAAAATCAATTACAAATACACGGTTGCCTGATTGCGTGATCTGTAGTAATTGGTTTATGGGTAAGACGGGAAAAAGTTGTGAATGTTTGTGTACTTTTTTTGAATTTCAGGCGAAACTGCTTAGACTTGGCTTGCAGGGTTGCTTTCGCCACTACGTATGTACATATGTAGAGATATTTTCCTTCATTTCCGTCTGTATCAAAAAACTATAAGGAAGCGATAAAAATTATTAAAAATCAAAGTGTGCTAACTTCAAATGCATTTTGTTTCCAACTACTAAATAATATTTCCCGCAATTTTTTTTTATTTCTATCAAGAATTCTCTAAAACCAAAGAAAAAAATCTGTTAACTTCAAATGCATTTTGTTTCAGCGAATAGAATCCAACTACTAAAAACATTTTCCGCACATTTTTTTTTATTTCTATCAAGAATTCTCTAAAACAAAAGATGATCCTTATGATATTTGTTTAACTGTATATCACCGTTGTATTCTATATTATCGGTGATGGTTAAAATTGTATGCAAGTAAATTTAAGTAATTGTATACTAAGTTATAGCAAACAAGATTACGCCGAAACCCAAAAATAGTGACATAAATTTCATCTGTGAATAGCAAATATGGCGGAGTGAAGTAGAGAATGACAAAAAAAAAACATAAACCGTTTTAAATACAGCGGGTAATATAAAGTTGCATCGTTTGATTACGGCATTTCTCTTGGGTTGACTTCGGTATAATGCAGTAATATGCAAACCACTAGGAATTTTGACGTGAAATATGGCAGAAATATAGTATAAATGTTTCTTTAACTAAAGCTATTAATTAAATTTTTCAGTTAATAACAGTACCAGCAGATGGCCTGCATTGCTATTGTTGTTTCGTTAGCATATGATAAATCTGTTCACGTTAAAATAGTTCCCTTCACTTAAAAATTATCGAGTAACTTGCTTGTCACTCTCTAGCGACTTATTTTTCTGGAATTTGCAGCAACATTCGATTTTATCATTATAACTTAGCAAAAGGCTTTTTCTTTTGCTAAAAGAGCATATTTTAAACGATGAAAGATGCAACGAAATGCGAAAATGACTGTCAAACTCAAAAATGACAGTTGAAAGCAAGCGATCGGTCGCTTACCGATCGGGTTGCGAGTCGAAGCATACTTTCTACTTTTTGCGATCTTCACGTGCGACATGACGCTTGCTTCTAAAAGTAAGCGAGAATTGAAAGCAGGTGAAGACCGCAAGAAAAGCCAGCTTCATTGGATAGTCCATCGACCACAGCGACAAATGACGAATTGGACATAACACCCACAACATCAGTGAAAATAACGAGAAATGACGTCCTTGAATTTTTACAGAAAGAATCTGAAAAGTTTTTTTCTTTTTAATAAGTTTTCTTATTAAATCAATATTTGCAGAGTTAACTGGAGCTAATTCTTCAGCACTTGCCAATAAAACGGATAAATGATTTCTTGTCGCGTCCATATTTACACAAAATTTTAATATTTGTAATAACATGTGTTTATGACATATGTTTTATGTATGTGTTGTAGAGTGACGTTCCTAAATGCCGTCTATATGCAAAGCATTTATCTGCAAAGCAGAGTTGCACTTAAGATCTGCTTTGCATTGCATACGCATTTTTTCGAGTGAAAGGCCTGTCAGATAGAGCACGTTACGTGCGTTCCGGCGAAGCATTCGACTGACAGCTAAGTATATTACGTGTATTTGAATGCAGAATGCCACATTCGCAACACATGCGATGCCGCAACGTACAACAGTAGCCCAACTCTCTACTTTTGACGCATTCAAATCCGTCGCTAGTGGCAGCTGATTTTTTTTTTTCAATTATTTCCATTTTTTTATAATCTTTACACAAAAGTAAATATCAGCAGAACTTTAAGATATATTTGATTCGCATACAAAAAAAATTAACCGCCAATACATGACAACTAATTTCTTTACTTGCAACAACGCTTTCAATGTGGCGTACCTCTGCGTTTCGTACGCCTTGTCTGTTGAATGCCTTGTTGGAGCGGACTCGGCGTATTCTATTTGGCAGGCCTTTTATGCATTGCAATTTGCGTTTAGGAAGTCGACCATATTTTCATATATCGATATTTTTTACCAAAGCCTTCGATAGAATAAAGTAATATTCAAATTAGGGATTGGTACACAATGAGTTCTGCTAGTACATACATATGTATGTACATATCAAATATTTAACATCAATTTATTGAATTTGGGTGTCTAAACATTTCGTATTATATGTATATTGTATTGAAATAAAAAGAGTAATTGTGCGTTTTGGTAAACTCACATATTCATTGTATCGACGATAACTGGAAAATATGGAGACTAATGATGAGGTGGTAGAAAGACAAAAACTGGTGTCCAACGACATTGAAGGGGAGGATGACCATAACAACCATACTACTGTACCACAATCAACTACTATATCAGCACCTAGCGCTGGTTCTCCAACTATGCCAAAAATTAATGTAATTTGAGTATAATTAGTATGAATGTAAATAAGTAGGACAGTTTTATAGATAAAAAACATGTCTAGTGGTGACACGACACGTAGTAGAAATTCAGCCAGCTGCTCTATAGAACGAACTTCGGAAAAAGGTCACCTGACGTCGGCTAAAATTACGTACGTAAATGAGCGCCGCCCACGTCCACATCTGCATGGTAGCACGAGCGCGGGTGGAGGTAGCAATGATGATCGACTAGACTTCAAATCACGCCCCCGGAAGCTACTGAAAGGTAATTAAGCTAGTTGAAACTTCTTTCAAAATGTGCTTGTTACTATATTTACAGCCACTGCTAAGTGCCTTATGCTGGTGTTTTACATGTGCTACGAAGGATCTTTAGCTTTAGCGTTACTTACTTCTGAGTATCAACTACGCGTATTGGCATTTGCTTTCATATTTTTTTTTTTATCTAATTCATTGACGGTAGCTACAGCTTCCACGATGCAGAGAACTAGCTACTTTGATTTTGCCGAGTTTGATTATTCTCAAGTAAAAGTAAACAAACTAAAATTCGATAAAACGAGTTTCTTTTAAATTTTTTTTTTCGTTCACCTTTTCATTATTGTTCTTTGTTCACTTTTACTAGAAATAAGTCAACGGGTGCGGGAAGACATGGGCTTGCATGCTGTCGTGCTTCGGTTTCCTCTGGTCACCTCGTTTTAACTGAAATGCATCTGATATCGGTTGATAGCGACAAAAATATAGCTACTGATACCCTTATTAAATTTTATTTTTACGATGGTTTTTATTAAGCTCGTACATCACATACACAAGAAAGATAGAATACAACTTTACGCCTTCCCGGCGAAAAATGATGTGCAGCGAAATGCGTGCAACGTCACAAACATGAATTGAGAAAGAATCGAAAAAATTGCATACAAAAATGTGAGATTAGGTAATTCTAGGAATAGGGCAGCATTGGGAGACACAAATGGCTTAACAGAAAACCCAAGTGCGCAGCTACACCATTTTTAGCCAGTTTTATAGCCCCGTATCATTGATGACTTTGCGATTTTACACTTGACACTGCGCCTTCATGTTTAATAACTTTATTTTAAATAAAATCACTTTAAAGCATAACCGCGTTTGTGACGTAGCATACACAGATGATTCTGTCAAATTTGCTGAGAGCGAATAGCGGTTTGCGGAAGGCGCAACCCATTATTTTCTAAGTCGTAGTTAGCAAGGCGAATTTAAATCGTGTTTCATCTATTCTTCATCATCAAAATACACATTTCCTTGTTTTGGTATATCTACCTCATCCTCAAAATCATCACATAGCGCCACTTCATCTGCGTTATACCTCCTTCCATTAATTATAAATCCATACATATGTATCTGCAAACATTGTATACATACATATATTAAACAGCAAGTACTGGGAAGAATGTTTGGCTAGAATGCATAAAGTACCATATACAATACGCAAAAAAGCAAAAAAAAAATTATCGTATTTCATCACATTTGATTTTATTTAGCTAAAATCAAATCTACTGTACTTACCTGTAATATATATTTGACAAACAATGTAATAAATTATATTTTATTGACGAATAAAAATTACACTTCGAATTTTTTTAAATATTTACGTTCGACCAATTCTACAGCTCGCTGTCAACTGCGAATAAATCTTAGCAAGCTGCGGTGATATTTAAATAAAAGTTTGTTTTTATGACTCTATCTTAGAATAAGCAAAATGCAATACAGATTAATTTCATTGAATGACGGGTTATACTGAGTTTAAACCAGCACTGGAAAACTGGCCCAAAGTAAATATATAAATATCTTTTTGATATGTGTGTATGTATGTACATTTGTATTTCCGTTTTCTCTTTTATTTTTTAACTATATTGTTAAACGTTCTTTATTGGTAATAATTAAATATATTTCTTAATTATTTAAACATGTATCTGTATTATTTATATGATTTATTTTTATTTACATCCGTTTATCTTTTAATTTATTGATTGATTTTTTATTTAATATGCTCATTGTATGTAAATTGAATCCGGGCGAAATTGTATTGCCATATTAATACATATGTGTGCTGAAAAGAGGCCGATGGAAAATGCAACAGCGATCAGTGTATCGAAAACATTACAGTAATACACAGCGATGAAAATAGGGACTTTACACTCAACAAAGAAAATTCTGTTAAACAAAATATTGATAGCTCAAATTATCAAAATAAAAAAATCTTATTAAATGGAAAATCGAGTGGCATCGATCCTTCTAATATAATTAACACCAGCAATGGCGACAGTGGCTCTCATCTTGACAAATTTGACGAACGTCCTATTAAACATCACTCATTTGTCTCAGAAGTGCCGGACGTAAAGCACATGGAACGAGCGCTTTTAGGCCTTCTAGACGATTTTCACACTGGTAAACTAAAGGCATTTGGTACGTACATAGATTACATACATTAAAATATTGAATGTTAATTTATATCTTGGTTAGGATCTGGCTGTACAATGGATCAAATGACCATAATACGTGAACAGCAAGAGAGCTTGGCTAAATTACACTTCGAACTGGCCTCTGCTGAGGAAGATTCACTAGAGAATGTTAGCGACTTCAATGCAGCCAAGGCACAGGAAAATATGCTGAAATTAGTCCAACGCCTCGAACAATTATCGATTTCCATTGAACAGCTGCAAACCAGCCACACAGGGCTATGAAATAACGGCAGAAGCTATAGGCGGATCAGTATATGTACATATAGTATATTTTACGTTTTCTATATAAAAAAAATCTCTAGTGAATTAGATATACCACCGGTTTTAATTGGTGGGGCGTAAGATGCCGCTTTTCTTTATTTGCAAAATACATTATGTATGGGTTTGAAACGTTTAGTAAGTCCACTAAAAAACTTTGCGAAAAAAAAATAAAATAGAACATTACGTTTTTCATTATCATCCACCGATACAATTTTCATCGATATATGTACATATGTTTATGTATATGATTAGATGTGGTATAAAGAACAAAAATCGAAATAGTATATTACGTAGTAGTAATTAACCTAAGTTATACGCGAACTTCTATTTGTGATTGGGATAGCAAAGAAGAAATTGTAAAAAAGGAAAGGCAGACGCGAACGGACGATTAGTTGCCTGTCCCGACAGTAAAAAATTCGACCAACTTTTAATACCGTAAAATATGAATAATGCATTTTTTACCATCATACGCTCATACTTCTCGCCCCATCTCGCGCATATTGCATGGAAAGACTATTACTACGTCATCGAATAGGTAGATGCTGTCTGTTCTCGGATGTCGCAATCTCTTTCATTCGACCGTGTACTAAATGAGTAGGAAGCGTAATGAAAACACCAACACAGCTGCGAAATCTTATACAAACGCGACATCTTAAACACCAGTGCTCAATTGTTAAGCATTTATACCCGGGACCGGATATAAGAGTAATTTTTCAATTTTTGAATATAAAATTCATACATACATAAATGAACATCGTAGAAAAGTTTTCAATACACCATCATGATTTTTAGGTGAACATATGCAAAATATTGTATGATTTTAAAATTTTTGATTTTTATTTTTAGATCAAAAATAAAAGTTATTTTTGATTTTTATTTTTTTAAATCAAAAATAAGAGTTTTTTTTTTGATTTTTATATTTTTATATCAATTATAAAAATCTATCCAAAATTCGTGACATAATGGGTATCTTGCATAAAAACGAGTAAAAGCGCTGAGTTGGGGCATGTGAGCAATTGCTCGTAAGTCGAGCTCAGTCAAACAGCAACAGCTTTTGCTCAATTTCGTATGCATAAAAATGAGTTCAAACCAGAGAACGTGTATTCAGAGAATGTAATTAAAAATCACGCGATTTAACATATGTAATGAACCCACATTTTGTCTGGAGTTTAACAAAAAATGTTTACTGGGTAACTTTGTCTCCCTTTTGTATGGAAAAAGTTGAATTTTTGCCCATTTTTAAAGGCTTCCCTAGGGTCTCACCAAAGGTTTAGAGGAACCAGAGGGGCTTATGGAAAAGTTAATTCTTTCCCCTTTCTAACGGTGTGCTGGAGGTGGTGCCACGCCCCCTCCTTCACCGCCCACCACTCCCTTTTTATGCGGCGCTATATCGAATATTAACCATTGTTACAATTAGCCACTGCACACTTCATTTTATAAATCACTTTATATTATTTAAACTCACTTAATTTAAAGTTTTGCGCGCGAATATGAAATTCTGTTCGTTTTCCCATTTGATTTGATATTCTCGTATGCTATGACCAGAGAACTTATATTTCTCTGCTATGACGTTACACAGCTGTCCAGCCGAAACAAAAAAGATAACGGGACAAAAGTGTCGCAATCTTCTAATTTATCATTCTTGTTCTGGTACCAAAGAACCAAAGAACGCACATTAACTAGAAGGTGCAATTTTCCCCTCGTTCCGCTAACAATATGTCTCGTAAACTTTTTGCATACTGGAACGAATTGGACATTTGTAGTTTTATATCAGAATCCAATTCGATTTAATTGTATTTCGATGAGGCGATAAAACTTGCCAGAGGAAACGAAACGCCATGCACCGTTCCTTCGACAGTAGGGTCTACGATACTGAAACGACCCGGATTTATGTCCGGCATTTCAGCATGTTTTATGCTGCTATAACAACAACAACAACAACAAACGCCATGCACCTTCTTTAAGCAATGTACGTTCTCTGCTGCACCTAGTAGAGAAGATGGCGGAGCGAACAAGTAGAAAATGAGAAAACAGAGAGTTAAGTAACTTTTACATAATATTTGTGAACATAATGAACATAAGAAAGCAAAATCTAAGCCTTGGACTAAATTAAAGTGCAAGCATGCATATGCAAACAAAAAACACAATAATAAATAAGCTAATATTATCGTTCACAATTTTAAGTACTTGAACCATGTGAAACACATGCAAGGAAATGGCTTTGTTTACAAAAGGGTATTGACGTCACATCTGTCAAGTTCGGCAAACCCAAAGTAACGGTACTTCGGAATGCGTCGTTTTTAGTTTGCTGCATCGTGGGTACGCTGTGACGTCATACAGGTGTTAAGCCGTTTCCAAAAAATTTAACGCAACGAAAATGTCGCAATGTATATTCCAAACCGTGGTAATTAACCGTTCCTAAATAAAATTAGAGCTGCAAACAGCTCTGGAGAGACAGCGGCGAGCTCGGAATCTGGTCCATTTCCCCAGCTCAAGAACCCAGCGATGGTGATGCTTGGTACCCCGTCCGTTCCCACATTCCTCAAAATGTGAAGCTCACTATCAGGCTGTTTGGAATCTCATCCATTCCGCCACACCCAGTTAACCCAGTTAGAAAACATGAGTGTCCTACTGTTTCACAACTCTATAGACTTGGGATGCAGATATTTATAAAAGCCAACTAGTGCACATCGGTTAGCGATACAAATTAATTCAACGAAAAGTTCATGGAAAATTTGTGAGAAAACTGCACCCCAGTAGTCGTCAAACTAGTGCCCCCGGATCTTCATCCTTAAACGAAGCCTACCAACGAGGCTGCTTAGAAAGGAGTCCTTTCCGATTGATCTCAATGTACAGAAAAGCGCAGGCAACATCCCTAATTTTAGTTTTTTTACAAGTACATTTTTGAGTAATAGGCAACTTTGTTCAAACGTAAAAAAATATAAAGATAATTTTAAAAGAGAAATATTTACATATTTAAAGTAGCCGATAGCCATTAGCGGGTTTTTATGCGTAATGAAATTTTATTATACGTTTGCCTAGTGGCTACAAGTCTCCTGCTACTCTCCATACATAGTAGAAGTCTAAATCCTCAGTACATTTCCTTTTGTGGCAAATTTGGAATTCCACCCATTCGATTCTTTTTGTTTTTTCTAGTTTCTTTGACATTTTTATCGCAAAATACATAATTTTTTACGATTCGACCCCTGAGGTAGTTTCATTCTCATTACAGATGTCATATTAACCATTTGACAGAAACAGTGTTTCGCATTTTCGTGCTACCAATTCCCTATTAAAAACATCCTATATTTTTTGACACTAATGCACCGAAAGAAAAGTCTCATGTAAAATTAAGATTTCTGCATTATCAATTATACAATCGTAGAAAGTTGGTTGTAAAAACAATGTTATTGAATTAAAAACTGTAGAGTTTTTCACAAGCTCACCTATTCGTTTGTACTACATTTATGACGAAACTTCTGTTATAAGAAATAAGAGCTTTTAGTACCTGTTTATACATAATAAAAATATGTACCTATTTATTTAAAAAAAAAAATTTAATTTTGGTGTGATTTTCATTTCAAATCAACATGCGTTAAATGTAATTTTAACGTTACCTTCATGTAAGTATTACATAAATATCATGTTAATTATACATGAATCATATCAATAATACATGGTGGTCATGTTAATTTCACGTAAAATTGATAATGTTGAAATTGTAAAATTAACATTTTTTCATTTCAGCTGAGAATTATAAACGAAAAATGTAAATTTTACGGTAGTTTTGAGCATTTTTTTGGTTCAGTGTAGGCCTATTCTCATTGTTACTGGTAAAGTAAATTTTGTAACGTATTTTTAACACCCGAAATTGAATATCGTATTCTAGGGCAGTGGTTACAAAGTTACATTTTGAAGTTACAAATAAAGGTAAATAAACATATTCGTACATATGTAAGTATGTTACAAAAATCAATAAGAGTGTTCGCGATGCTGATAAATATTACGAATTGTTACGAAATATCACGTTTTTTGTCAAATTGAGTTCGCGGTGTCCAAAAAATTTGCAAGGAAGGCGAAATTGAGAGAACAATATGTCCTCGTGGTTATGGACAACTTGAGCAAATCGCCAGAGGTGTACCCGATTCCAAACCAAGAAGCTTAAACGATAGCTGAGGTATTCAGTCACAATTGGGTTGCGAGTAATGGTGTGCCTATAGAAATGCACTCCGACCAAGGAATACATTTTGAGTCAGCAATATTTCAGGAGATGTATCCGCAAAACTCGCACAACAGCTCTTCAGCCTTAATCAGACGGCATCGAAGACTGGGATGTCCATATGCCATTTTTCGTGATGGGGTAATTTTCAGCAGTGAATTTCGATTGCCAAGCGATTTGAAGATCGGAGTAAGTGACAATGCATGGAGGAAGGGAAGGGAAACGTCCAACATCTTGAAGGAAGAGTTGAGAGAAGTGCATGATCTTGTCAGGCAACGAACATAAATTATTAGTGATGAGACGAAAGCCAGGTATGACAAGACGATGAATTCTAAAGGTTTCCAAAGAAATTTGGTGTTGTTGTACAATCCACAACGGAAGAAGGGTTTGCCCCCAAAATTGCAGAGCAACTGGAAAGGACCATATACAGACAGTTAGAAAACCGAGAAACAAAATGAAGGTTGTAGGATTGCGTCGTTTAGAACGGTACGTGTGTCTGGTCGGGACGATCAGACTTAACTGTAGGACATTGTGGCCAAGAATTATAAATTAGAAGATTGCGACATTTCTATGGAAATGGAATTACCAACATGGCGGCCAAATCGTAAACAAACGCGCTCACACCAGTGTGCAATTGTGAAGCATTTATACAAGTTTTGTATTTTAAGCGATTGGTACATTGAAATATATGAAGTTGTGATATTCCGGTGTTGTTGAGTCAGCTAATGGTGTAATGTACAATTCTCAAAAAGTGGATAAGGAACATTAAATTATAAAATAATTTTGTTTAAGCACTTTAATATCAAAATAAAGTGAAAATGCAAAGGTTTCATGTTGTTGTTACTACAATTTGCCACTGTACACTTCGTTTATTAAAAACCCTTAATTAATTGTTTCATTGTTTTACACGCGAATGCGAATTTTCTGTTTCTTTTCTCTTTTGACTCGATATCCTGATAAATTAGAAGATTGCGACATTTCTACGTCATAACGTACGGAATATGAGTATGAAGCGAAATAAAAATACCAACATGGCATCAAAATCGTAAACAAATGCGCTCACATCAGTGTGCAATTGTTGCAATCATTGTTTTGCACGGGAATGTGAATTTTCTGTATATTTTCCCTCTCGACTCGATATTCTGGTATGCTATGACGTCACACAGCTGTCAAGCCAAAACAAAAAAGATAACGGGACGAAAGTGTCACAATCTTGTAATTTATCATTCTTGCGTCACACAGCTGTCAAGCCGAAACAAAAAATCTTCTAATTTATGATTCCTGTGTGCTATATTTGATATATGTAGGAGTTATTGACTGCTTACTAATCGATTTATATTTAATTTTTCAAACAAAGTGGAAAAAGAAAAAGAAAGACATCCAGGCGGCAAACGTCAAATAAAAAGCAAAAACAAAATATAAGTTGGTTTTTTATTTATATGCGGTTAGCGCCACCTTAATGAATCCACCTTGCCTGAGTCTCTAATAGAGACAAAAGTCACAATTATAGACCAGTTGGCATTCATTAGTTTCAACATAAGGCGTCTTGTCTCAATATAATGCCCGAATTCAGTGACTTGGTATCATCTCAAGTCTCAAAATGAGCTAGAGATTATTGCTTTTTCCCCCTTTCACGTTTTTTTTTTTGTTTTTACTTTAAATTTTTGTAACCAGTCTAACCTAAAGTCTTAAAATGAGCTAGAGATTATTGCTTTTCCTCGCTTTAACGTTTTTTCTTTTGTTTTTATTTAATTTTTTGTGACCTCATCACTAGCTCACAATTTAGAGACTTTATTTTGAGACTAGAGGCTTTACTTTGAAACTAGTGAATGCCAACTGGTCTAAAATTGTGACTTTCGTCTCTATTAGAGACTGAGACAGCTTACTAACTTCGGGGGTAAATTGTGACCTGGTGATGAGCACGTGCGAAGGAAAACAGCTGGTTTCATTTTTCTTCTATCATCTATCTTATTTTCTCTTGCACATATGAACATCATTTACACTCGCATTTCGCACGAGTTTTGTTAATTACAGGGATTAATTTTATTAATTTCAAGGTTTTTTCGACCAGTAAAAAAAAAACTGCAAATTTTCATTAAGGCATACATTTTGCTTTTCGCTGTTTTTTTGGCAAAGCTACATATAAATGATACGCAAGAACGATAGAATACAAGATTGCGCCTTCCCGACGAAAAATCATGTAAAGCAGAATGCGTGCAACGTCACAGGTTAGAATAGAGAGAGAATGGGAGAATTCAGTACAGCAATACACATGTGTACATGTACATATGTACATACATATATCGGCACAGAACCACGTTTTAAAAGTCGCTTCCGCTTTTATCGCTATTACAATTAATGACCGCACACTTCATTATTAAACGCTTTATTTAAATAAATTCACACAAAATCACCGAAAGTAATATAAGCACAATTGTATGTTTGTAAACAAATAAATGCAAACAAATTGCCTGTGACGTGGCATAAACAGCTGATTCTGTCAAATTTACTGAGAGCGTATAGCGGTTTGAGTAAGGCGCAACCTCTGTATTCTCTAAATCGCGAGTGATACCTCAAGCGAAAGCTTTTCTTCTCTCACGGCCTTTACGTTATGCACGCTCTTCTAATTATTCCCCCCGATTTTATTTTTGTTTTTATTTACTTTTTATATATAAAGGGTCAGTTTAGAAAATTAATAACAGAAATTTTGAATATTTAATGTGCATTGAAAACAAGGAGTGGTGTGAAAATACGGTAAAATATGCAAAAAAAAAATGTTTTAAACGTTGTAGTCTTTACAAACATTTTTGAAATTTCAAAAAATTGGACTTCCATGGCTTTTGTTAGAAAATTAAGTGTATTTAATTAAAAAATTACCAAATTTAATAAATACTTACTTATTTGGAAATGTCATTCACTACTATCATTTTACCTGCATTTATATGTGTGTTTTCAGAAAGTGTATTTACTTGGGCTAAAAGGCACTCCTGGATCCGTTGACGATATGTTCCGTTAGCTATATACTGACAATTTCATATCCTTTTTCAACTGGTATGAAAGAGGTGACAATCAAACTTTGTCAAAATTTTTACTGTCCTCAGATGTATTGTATGGTAATTCAATATACTATGCACAGGTGCACAATCGGTGGCCGCTGTGGTCGAGTTGGTAGCGGTGCGTGCTATAACTTGATATGCCGGTGAGTTCGAGGTTCGAATCTCAGTCAGGGCAAGCAAATTCTTAATAATAGAAAAAGTTGTTTCTAATAGCGGTCACCCCTCGGCAGGCAATGGCAAACCTCCGAGGGTATTTCTGCCATGAAAAAGCTTCTCATTAAATACATCTGCCGTTCGGAGTCGGCACAAAACTGTAGGTCCCTCCATTTGTGGTATAATATAAAGACGCACACCACAAATGGTAGGAGAAGCTCGGCCAAACACTGAGCTATATAGTGTAAGCGCCAAAATTATATTATATTATATGCACAATCTGATAAATGTGCACATATGTATTCTCTAGTTTAGATTTTTTTATACTGGAAGGACCTATGTACATACATATGTAAAACTTTTTTAATATTTCACGTTTTTACGATTCAACTTTCGTTAATTTTTATGTATACATGAAAAGCATGATAGTATACAAAAATTGGAAATCAAATTTTCATATAATTTAAACAAGTAGGTATGTACATACATTTTCGTAAATAAGTTTTTGTATTAAGGAATTTATTTCCTTTGTAACTAAAAATTTCTTTACCTTTTGTTTGTATATATTTACAAAAGAACTATATAATAATACATTTAATTTTTATAAAAAAAGAAAAGGTTGTATTCGAACCCGGGATTTTAGGTTGATAGGAAGGAGTGCTAATTGCAGTTTTACTTTTCATGCTACAAAATAAAAACTATGTATAAACCAGATCGCATAACTAAGATAGATATGCGTAAAATCGTGTTCGTATGTACGAAGGTGAAAGTCAAACGTAGGTATACACAAAAATTTGACCATTTATAACTGGGCTCTTTGCATACTTGTTACGCATGACTGTAAGGTTACTGGGTGAAGTGACCGGGACTGTTCTAACTGGGTTACTAGGTGTCCATATGTACATATTATGTACATACCGTCCAGCAAACTCTGCGTGACCATAAAGCACAAAACAGGCGGTTAGTGTCGTCTATAAAAGAGATATTCGTTTATTATTGCTCAGTTCTGATGAATTTAAAAATCTTTTACTTTGCGATTCCCTCTATATTTTCTCAATAAATTTAAATTCAAGACATTTATGTAATATTTTTTTTTATACATATGTATATATACATATACACATATGTACTATATACATATGTATATATACATATATGTACATATATTTATTTATGTAGGTATGTATATATTTGCAATAATTTTTATATAGACTTAATATTTTCATTTTGCATTATCTATGGTATAATTTATAATTATAAACAAATAATAATTATTTATATAAATTATTGTAATAAATTTAAATTTTTTTTCGTTTTAAATATTTCGTCTTCCGTGTACCATTTTTACATGTATGTATAATAATAATTGTTAACAATACACCTTATACCATTACTAAATAATGCACATATTTTAATTTTGTTAAATACTTTATTTTAATTTCACATATGTATAACTCTCACCATTGTCTATTAACATCACCATTTTCAACAACTACAGGTGCACTGCACCGGATTTGGAATTTCTGCTTCGTTTTCCGTCAGTATATTTGTGTCTTGGATCTTGATCTGAATGTTCAAACACACAAAAACAAAAATAAAATAAAAATGAGATTGGATTCCTGTAAAACATTAAATACTGATTTATTATCCGGGTATATACATATATTTATGTATATCGTTTATATTGCCAAAAGCTTTCAAATAATTCACCTAACCCTAAACTTTTTAGATAGTAAAACGGTGAATGAAATATTTACATACGTATGTAATTGTAGAAAGCTTTCGTTTTTAATTGGCTGAACATATTTAATTTGAAGACATGCTATTTATGTTTATGTATAATGTAAATTTCTCATAAATACTTACATATAAACATACATTAGGATGTAGCAACTATGATACGGATCACCAATTAAATAAAAGCTAGCACTTGTTAGATAGGGTAGATGACTGAAGTTTGAATGCGGGTTTGCCACAATCCCTGGCACCTATAAATCCATTCGTTTTACGAATTCTTCATGCGGAGTCGGTTTAATTTGAACATTTGAATTATGTTGCGAAACCTAAAGGCACAAAAATTATTATTTCGACAGAAATTGTCGTTCGGACCACTAATAAATGATGCCGGAAATTTGTGAGCTAAGAGAAAGGCATATTCTACTTCCATTATGAATATATGCTATGTAATTCTAAAGTTTTTAAGGATTCTATTTTAATAGAAAAAATATATTTGCAATTGAGTTTTTAAGTAATTTCCACTTAAAGGGAAGATTGTGTACACTATATTCAGTTGTTTACTAAAAACTATGTATGTACATATGTATGTATATATGTATGTACATAACATACATATAAGTACTTACGTAGTATGTAACTGGTAATTGTGATATCTAATATGAAAGCCAAATTTCTTCTCCTTTCCTGGAGTAAATGCCTAATCTGACACTTTTCAAGTTATTTTTTTTAACATTTAGTAATTTCATTATACATACATACATATACGTATATAATTAAAGTGTAATGGAGGTTGCTGCTTGTGACTTCTTATATACGTTTTTATATACAACTAATACTCGTATATGAACAATCAGTGGTTGACATGATGTGCACCCACATTTGATATTGTGTGTCTTATGTATTTATTCTTAAGAAATTTTAATTAAAATAAAATTTCAATTAAAATAAAGATCAGCCTTTAGCAAAAACCTAAACCCAAGTAATAACCATTTTACAAAACTTTATTAGATTCAACGAGTTTTTATCCAAATTTTAATATTTTTTTAAGAGTTGAATTTTTTTTTTTAATTTGCAGTTTTACAACCAATCAAATTTTAGTGTGAGACAATTAGTTGCACATTACTATTCGAAAATTTAATCGGCTATACAACTGCATACTCTAAAATATTCTTGTATTTCTAAGAAAAAAGTTTCACATTTGGATGAAAATGTCTTTAGTTGTTTTTTTACTTTCTAAATTGATTTTTACTTGAGTTAATAAGAAAATAAATGCAATATACGAAATAGGAAGTGGGCTCAACGCAACTTCTTGCTAGTTTCGCGTTTTCGTACTTTTTTGCAAGTTTGGCGCTCTGAGAGCAAAATATGTCAATTTCCAGAAAAATAAGTAGATGGAGAGTTGCTTGCAAGTGACTGGATATTTTAACGTGAACAGAAGTAATGATAGATAACAAAATACATCGACGTCATGTGTCTGAAAAATTCGGCAAAACCACAGTAGCGGTACCTCGAAATGCGCCATCCAAATAATAAAATAAATTCGCCTTGGCGCCAAATTTAGTTCGCTGCATCGTGTTTTGTATTCGCTAAGAAAATTTGCTCTCAACGTTCAGTTTTGAAATCAAAAGTTGATGCAAATTTTAGTAACTCTTATAATTAAAAAACTCAATGGTGTGCCCAGCACTTACCCTCAAATTTCGACAATTGTTATTTGGTAAATTTTAGAACTGTATTTGTATTTTGCATTTTTATCCGAGCTTCGCATTTTGTTGCCGTGAACAAAAAAGAAAAATTGCCAAATATTGCAAAAGAGAAACCGAATTTTCTGTCAGAAATTCAGCCCTATTCTGTATTTCGACTCGGATCGAAATTTTCTACGATTGGCTACTTTGGCATTCTGTGTTCCGTTCCCGTTCGATCGAACTTCGAATCTTTCGATTTTGCCTATTCTGCATTTCGATCGTAGCTTCGTTTTGTTAAGTTGCAATTTTGGTGGCGGAGGAAATTCAATTTTTTAATTTTACGGTCGTAAAGAGTATAATATTCATAAAAATGTAAGTAAAACTGTTTTTGATAATTGTAAAAGTGACCATGATGACTTTTTTTTTTGTTTTTTCTGTGCTTTAATGACTTTTTATGTGTTTGCAGGTCAAAAACAACAACACCAGACCAATATGAAAAATTGTATTGTAATGATGGCTACCAAAAGAGACATCGCGCAGGGCTTCCAAAAGCGACCGAAGGAAGAAGTACAGGAGTTTTGGGAGGGGGTTGCATGAAAGTATAATTCATACCACCCTAGCATTGATGCTAAAAAATCCTTTTCTATTATAGTATAAAAACCCCTCTTCTGACGGCTTGATTATCCTTATATGCGTACCATCAACGCACATGATGACTCCTGGGAAGCCTGCCTTCGCATAAAACTCCTGTTTTGCTTGCGTTTTTTCCTCCTCAGTCTGGTCAAAATGTATCCATTCACGGCAAAGCTTGTGTTCCATGATGTCGAGAAAGTTTCGGCAAAAAATCTCAATGCAGCTACTACACGATTGAGCGGAGACAATGTCGTCGAAGTACTTGCTGGAGCTTCTACCACAAAAGTATCTAGGACATACTTGAAAGCGTCCTTGTTAAGTCTAAAGTTTTTTTTGAATCTTAATAAGCAAATAAGTTATTTTAATTAATAAATTTAACCAGTTTCAACTAAACTTCTTACAATTCGTCACTCATCTCAAAAGGATTGCACATATCTCGCAATCTTCTTCTTTCAATCCTTGCCACAGCATTATCGGATGCATTGTTCTCCTCCTCAATTAAAAACGCTGCAGCTATTGAGTCCATTTTAGTTATGTATTTTATTTAAAACACCGTATAATTGTTTTATTTTCTGTAATTTTGCTTTGTTGTGTTTCAATTTCACCCGTTTCAAGGCAAACAGCTGATTTTCGAAAGAATTACAGCTCTTCCTCTTCTTCTTTCGATTCAATCGTAAAGCAGAATACCAACTTTCGATCATGGCGGAGCGTAGAGCGGGAACGTAATCGAAATGCAGAATAGGGCTGATTAACATGTTAATCATATTCAAACATATACATATAGCGTGATTCAATTATTAATTATTACTATTATTATGTAGAAAAAAATTTCAAATTTTGATGAAACTGTGTTGAATTTTTTTTATCAAATACCACTCGTGCATATACACATATCCACACTAGGCATGTAAAATAAATATTTTTTTAACGGTCGCTCTATTTGTGGTATAAGATAACGATGTACGCCGCAAGTGTGAGAAGCTCGGTGAAACACTGAGCTGTATGCATAAAGCGCTAAAATAATATTTTTATTATAATTCAGTGCCATTTAAAAACTTTGTATGTTCTTATTACCATTTCTGTAATAAAGTATCATATTTTTACCACTTAAATATTCCCTACTTTCAAATTCTAACTTCTACAACGATTACTTTATAACAAAACCTTTAAATAATGAATGCTGTTGGCAGTCAATCAATTAAAGTGCTGGAATATCTTAGTGATAAAATTAATAAATTTCAATATTGCGTAACGTTCTATCTGATGTGGATTCCTTAACATAAATTATTATTATTCCTCTCATGGAATATTTTAAAGCTTTTTAAAGTATGCTACGGTAAATTATCATCTACTAGCTGGCAACGGTGGCGCGAGGCTTCACCATGCGCTTTCAGTTTATGTATATGTATAAGTCAACAGGACAGCTCTCTGTGCATAGCCGAACGAAGTAGTAGCGAAGAGCAATTGATTTACTACTTACACAACTACACATCTTCCCGCAACGACACTGATTTTACATTCGGTTGTAGCAATGCTGTACTTAGTGTAAAATTTTTAAAAACTTTACACCTACTAAATATTTCAGAAATTAATAGGATAATTTCATTGTTGTGCTAACTGCAAGCATTAATTTAAAAAAAGTTGCATCCCAATCCGTTCAGTAATGCCCGAGATTAGCTCTTTCCAAAATTTTAGACTTTGTTTTATAATATGTATAGACATGATAGATAAGCAGCCCCCAAAACTATTTTATGTATATGTATGTATGTATGTATTTATCAGCCAGAAGTTCGCATCATCGTAAATGATTAATACATTTTTTAAAGTATGACCTTTCAGTTTAATATTAAAGTGTTATTTTGTGTACCGAAGTACATAAATTATTTTATTTATTAAAAAAAAAAGCTCTAGATAATTATTTTAATTGATGACTACCAAAATAGTAGAACAAATTATAAATATTTATTCTATTTTGAGGACAATTTCAAAATTTTGCCGCCGATTGACTTGAAAAATAATCTTCAAGGCATTCGATTTTGGTAGAACTGTACAAAACGTGGTAAATTAATGAAATACCATCTGACCATTTACACAACAGGGCGATTCTCTAAATCTTTGAAGTGTTTTGCAAGACCAAGGGCCAGTTTTCTAATTAAACTAAGTTTAACATATCAGCTGTTTTCTTTCAACAAATTTATACCCCTATTATGTATGAAGACTAGTAGCCGCTAGGCAACTATACTAGAAATTCCAGCTTTAAACTCTCACTGAAAAACAGCTTAGTATAAATTTAAACTAAGCTTAACTAAACTCTGTTTAAATCAACGCATTGAGACGACGTCGACAGTTTATCGATAAAATCAATGTAGAAATACCATCTTTGTCATTTCTGCATCAGCTGTTTCATTTTGTTAACAATTTTTATGCAAAAGTTTTCATTATTTGGATTCGTGTGAATATTTTCTCAGAAAAATGTTCTTTGTTTTTTATGCAGCAAGTTCAAGCGATAAAGAGAGCAAAAAAGAGCTTGCAGCAAAAAGAAAAATTATAAGGCAGAATTTTGATGTATCTAGTTTTCCAGATAACAAGATTTATAATTTAAATTCGTGGATAAGCATTTTGGATTTGTTCATGTTAGTTGTTAACACTTTTTTTTTAGATGTGAAGAATATTTTCGACTCAACAAAACTGCGTTTATGTATGTATGTGCTGGAAAAAATTAAGCCAACAATGAAAAGTGGAGTCCGGACGACATCTGTTTCTACAAGAGTTTCAAACTGTTCTGCACTTGTAATTTTCATTTCTAAAGCAATACAGATGCACATGTAATAATTCCGATTATAACAAGTCGTCGTCGATGTCCACGACGACAACCGTAATAGGGGGAATATTAAAAAACCAGTAAACAAAGACGCATAACATACATATGTATGTATGTATGCACACATATGCATATGTATGTACATAAGTATGTACATAAGTATGTACCTACAAATCACTTATAATATTCTTAAATTCCAGGAAGTTTTGGTTTTACCGATTTCATCGGTTATATATTTTATCATTTAATATGCGCATATGTGTATATATAGTGTCGGAAAAATTAATAGGATCACAAGTTTTAATTTTTTTAGAATAGCTTCCGCGTATACATATGTACATACATACATTCAGTTTTGGTGTAACAAAGTACAAGGTGGCTTGATATTTAAGACTGCTTTTTGTTGAGTTTATATATTCAGGAGGTCTATCTATTGAAGAGTAAAACCCCAGCTGGATAAGTAAAAGCTATCTCAATTTTTTTGGCCCCTTTATTTCTTACCTTCGGACTTATTATACAGCTAAATTTTACTTCTTTATTTAAAACATTCAGAATTATTCAACCTTTGTCATCATGATAGGACGCAGAAGTGTCAATCTTATACAAATAAATGATATTGTGGGAGAAACATCATTTAAAATGCATTTTCTGGGGTGAGGGAAACAAAAGTATAATGACTTAAACTTTTGCAAATGTCGCTACCCAATTATTTTCCAGACACTGTATGTAATATAAAAAGCATTAAAATTTCGTTAATTTAATAAATATGACGGACAAATAATTTGATTACTTGCATTAATGTATGCACCTATGCATAAGTATATAAGCGTGTAGAAATATTTTTGTAGTTGTTTATATATATGTATGTATATGAACAAAATCCAATAGGAATGTTAATTATTTTGTTTTTACAATAGTTTAAACATTTGTATGTGTACATATGGATGTATAAGTTTGCATATAATAAATATGGGGCCTTTACATAAGGAATCTGTAGGTATTCAAAGCGAATTATAACAGTTTTGGGATTTCATATTACAAAAAAAAAAAAACATTTATATTTAAATTTTTAATTATGGGTTAATTTAGGGCGTTGAATTGGTGCAGAAGAAGAAAGTGATTATAGGACAAGAATACGAGTAAATTTCATCACAGCAATCTTAACGGTTACGGCCAAACTTAAAAGTGCAGAAAACTTAAGAAATGTCTCCTTGTCACTTTTCAATTGACTTACATTTATATACGAGTATATGTTATAATAATTATGTATTTCTTATTGTATATGTATGTATGTAATCTCCAATTTTATAAAATTCGTACAAAGCGATCCCACCTCCTTCGGGATTTTTAGGCGCATTTATATATGATTGTGGAAGTGGAAAGTTTTTGAACAACTGATAGCAAATTAGTATAATTGCGACATATATCAGCAACGATTTAGCTGAAAAGTTGTTAAAGTTTTCAAAAAGCAACCGGAGATATTTTTATTTGTTAATAAATTCAGCTATTGTTAACCGCTCCAAAGGATTTGCATATGTACATACATACATATGTGTTTAGAAATTGGACTATTAAGTGAAACGTGAACACATACCTACATATATACATAAATACGTTTGTATAGAAATGCATTTTCATAGTTTTTTAAAAGTAAACATGCACCAAGAGCTTACTTATAAGCAATTGACTTAAATACATTAATGCAACTTATAAGCAATTGATTTAAATACATTAATGCAACTTATGTAATTATATGTAGTTATGGAAAAAACACACAATTCTTCTCGTGCCACTACATTCGCATTATACTTTAATTTATACATACATACATACATTCAAACACATACATATTTATTTAAATTTTCCTTTCAGTTCATAATTTTTCATAAATAAAAAATATGAGCAGAATCGCAAATTAAGAAATAGTGTGTATTTACTTTCCATATACAAATCCCTCACCATATTAAAAAAACACAAAATGAAAGACGAAAGATTTGGCACAAACAAATGCTTATGCAAATACATATGTACATATGTATGTAGCTTAATTTAACGGCTATCATTTGCACCACGGTTTCTTGCTCACTATAAACAATAATTGTTCAATACTGGCTTAAAAAATGAATAATTCATATAAAATCATTTCTAGGGTTTTCCATGGTATGTATGTACATATGTAAGTATGTTCCTACATATGAACAAACAAAGGTACATATGTATGTACATACATACATGTATTAACCAGCCAGTTTAAACTTCGATGTATGTATATTATTGTTGTTAGCGAAAAACAAAACAAATTCTCAGATTACAGTTAGTTACGTCCACTGGTCTCAATTAATTCGATTAAATTGTTGAATATTAGACACCGAAACCACAAATCTTTGTAATAATGTCAGGTAATATATAGTTAAAATCAATATCTCAGTATCCCTCATTGTTTAATCGAAAAATTAAAAAAAATTAAATATTCTACTACATAACAAGTTGACAGCCGGATTCTGTATACTAAATGAGTTTTCCCAGCAAGATCCTAAATTGCAAGAACCCGCCAACCATAAACGAACCTTCCAGAAGTTTTGTAGGCGACTGTCGGAGCGAATCATCCGCGACCCTCTTAAGACAAAATAAGCAATTAAAAATTGCCTAAAAGTCTATCAGAAAAGCAGATAGATAGATAGATATTAAGAGAGGTATGCACTGCGACCAGTTGATCTATTGTGCACTCAAAGCTCATCACAATAATTCAGTCAACCCCAGGGCCTCCAGAAATCTCAGGATGGTCGCCGGGGTTAGGGATTGCACGTATTGATCTCCCGGCCATGGCCGACCCAGGGTTGTCCCGCGTCTGCGTGCCACAACCTCACACTCCGTAAGAAGTTGGTGTGGGGTATCTCCTGCCGAGTCACAGAAGCGACATATTTATGTATGTAAGTCGCTTGACCGGATCACCATCAGAAGAGCAGCTATTCCATCGAACAGATAATCATCAAACGCTCTTCTGGAAGAGTTGCAGATTTATCATTTGGAGATACCATGAAAGAGGTAGCTTATATTTACTACCCTCTATCTACAGTTTTTACAAACAAAAAAAATGTTTCTGTTATTGAACTATCGACTATATTTCAGGCTTTCCTCATTTAGATAATATCAAAATCAAGAATTTTAAATTAGAAGGTTCACAACAATTGGGTTCTCTTATCTTTTTTCGTTGCGATTTGACATGTCGTGACGTAATAGCGAACCCGAATAGAGAGAGAGAAGGCAGAAACAAAAATTCACATTCCCGTGAAAAAGATGAAACAAATATTAAAGGGATTTAAAAAAATGCAGTTGTAGTGAACAAGTGTATGCATGGTATTTTTACTAGTTCATGAAACATACATATGTACATTAGCAGAATAATTGTATAAAAAATCTACTCAATCCTTTACGTTGGCTTATTCTTTCCTTAGAAAATAGTGCAAACATACAAATTTTCAATATTCGTTTTCGACAATTGACTAAACGTTCATTATGTTGAAAATACTTTCTATTTTTGGAACAATACACTGCCACCGAATGTGTACGAGTATAAAGCTTTAGTTTGATAAAAAGATTGACAAAGTATCGAGAAATTACAGCAACAGGATGTTTTAAAACTAATTTTACATTGATTCGAAGCCGTTGTAGTAATTATATGTAGGTATGTATGTATGTATATATGTATGTATGTATATTAAAAAGCCAAATCCATTTTTCGGCGAATATGACGAGTGTTATAACCTTCAACCAAATTTTTATGCATTTTTGTAAGCAGTATATGTATGTATATGTATATATGCATACATATATGTTCGTAGAGTGTAGTACATACATACATATGTATGTATGTAATTATTTATGTTACAAACCCAGCGAACTTTTACTGTTGCAATTTGTGAAAAATCGTTACATTTAAGTTGTTTTAATACATAATGTTTGCTTAATTTCACTTTTACAAAACGGATCATAATAGACACGTCAGTATCTAGGCCCCCTGACTGTTTTTATCATCTACTCTGGCCTTACTATATATAGCAGCAGGCTTTTTTATAATGTGGTCGCTTTGCCATCTTTAGACAGGACTTATCGCATAAGGGCCTTTACAAGCGTTGCAAATAAAAATGTGAAAAATAAAAAGCAAATCATAAATAAAACAGCTTTTTCTTGATCAGTAAAACGCTTCCGGTTTGTGTATATCGTTGTAATTTTGCTTATGCACCGTCGTACAGCGCCATGTTGGGCATGATTTGCTGCAGCGTTTCCGTGTGTTAAAAGAGTGCTGTTGGTCAAAAGACTATTTGCGGTGGAGGCCAAAAATGATGCAGTAGTTGATGCAGCCACGTCGGATTCATGCCCAACAGAAATATTGCCTGCATGAAGCTGGTGATGATGATGATGGTGATGGTGTAGTGGATCGTCACAACTAGCGAAACCCACAGCGGCCAATTCGTTGGTCAGAGATGTGCCCAATGGTATTAAACCAATGGCATTAGGACCGATAAGTATGGTACTACTACCGTTATTACTACTACCGCTACTGTTGACGCTACCATTGCTACTGCTTCCATTGGGACTTGCTGCGGATGCACTAACAGAACGATGGTGAAGACCGGACTCTGATTGTCTGCTGTTGTGATGGGAATGGCTATGGGGATGGTGATTGTGAGAGTGGTGTGTATGCAATGCATGTACATGATGTGCCAGATGCGAATGTCCGTGGCAGCCCATGGGTACATTGCCACTGTTGTTGCCGCCTCCGAAGACGCCGGAAATATTTCCAAATAAATTGCCGTCGATATCGTCAAGTGCTGCAATATGAGGAACTTGGTATCGAAATGCAGAAGTATATTGACCGATTAAATCTTCGCCGACAGGTGTAACGCGAATAGGGCAAACACGAAACTGGTACATAGTTCCTGGTTCTAAGTTTTCAATTGTAAACTTAGTATCTGCACCCCGATAGATCTACAAAGATAATGGAAACAGTTTAAGGTAGTAATTCAAGATAATACCCTTTAAACTTGCATTTTATTATACTTAAATTTAAAGTTTTTTCTAAAGATTCTGAAGAAAACAGAAAAGTATAAATTTTTTAAGAAATGAGGAGGAGCTTTACTTGTGCGTATTAAAATCAATTAAAATTAATTCGATGAAAAAAGACAAATAAAGAAAACGGATAGCTTTTCATTTTGTCGCGCGGTGCAAATGTACATACATACTATACATGTATGTATGTATGTATGTATACGAAGTTAAATATTTAGTTAGATATATGTATGTAAACTCCAGCTTGGTAACTGAAATAAAAAAAAAAATAGTATGTAAAACAGTTACTGAATTAAGAAGAACGATATTTTCAACCGGAGTTTATTGCAACGTTTGCAAACGATCTTTGCATCTTATCTAACTGAATCCAATGTTAGACTGCAAGAATAAATAAACAAAATCATAGCCTGTGCAGAAGAAAGGCAAATCAGAATCAGTGGCTTTACGAAAAGCTATGTATGTACACACATTCAACCAAAAACCATTTCCATATATATAGTTCTTTCCCAATAATAGCAAAATAAGTATCTTGGCATGACGCTAGCTACCAAACTAAAGTGGAAAGAGCACTTTCAAATTAAAGTTATAGAATTGAATTAAAATTTCAACTAACTTAAAATTTAATTTCTAGTGTATATTATATTCAAAACGAAAACGAAGTATATAAGTAAATTTGAAGGTGATTCAGCGTGATTATGATAATACAAATGTTTATATGACGTCATCTACCCATTATTCGGTTAAATTCTCGCAATTTCTGACAAAGGAAGACTTCGAATTATTTAATTGAATAACTTATTTTTTGTTCTTGTTGAAGTTTCCGACAGGGTAGGAATATACTAATATTTTGGAACGATTTTCCTTAATTTTTGACAAGTTTAGAAATAAAGCTTTAGAATTTTAGTAGCCATTCTAAAGTCCTGTATTTAGGCATGCGTTTGATTGTTTTTCAACTAGCTATCAATACACCCTGACTTCATAACACTAAAATTGTGAACAATTGTTTATATCTTTTAATTCGAAATAAAGCTATAAGCAGTTGATTAAAATTTATGATCAAAAAGGTATTAATGTTTGTTTAAACTTTATAATATTAAACAAATATGCTGTAAAACAAATACCGATGTTTCAGTTATATCGTAAAAATAAGTTGAACCTACTTAGTTGAAGACTGAAATACAACTATGAATAGAAACAAGTTGGTACTTAAATTTAGTAGCAACATTGTACTTAGTATCTAAATATAAGATCGATTCATACAGCGTCCACATTTGGTAAGAAAGTTAATTTACGGTCAAAGATGACCCTGACATTTTCTACAAAATATTAAACAGGTTTCCTAGTTAAATTTATTGGCGGTCAGCTAGGTACACTCAGCCGTTTACTTAATTGACGTATTGCCTTAACCGACCCGATTAGTGCCTAAATATTCTTTAAGAAACCGAATTTTAATTTTAAATGCACTGACAATTTCCTACCACTAATAATTTATCGATAATGGTAATGCATTTCGCTCGGCACTCTTTGCTAAAAGTTATGAAGTTTACAATATTTTTATATTTGATGTATGTAGGAATGTCGATGGAGCGAAAATATCTAAGTTTTGTCTGAGCACTTAAAACACGACAACAATTTTTCAAAAACTATGGTTGCGGTTGCTTATTTGTATTTACTGTTATGAAACGAAGCTTCCGTTGAAAACTAATACATTATCAAAAATTTGAATTTAGGATGAATGACTTTTTTGAAATACGATATAAAATAATTAAATAAAAAAATAATATCTTATTAAATAAATAACTCAGTTTGAAATGTAAATATGGAACATACATAAATGTTTTAAAGAGTGGAGTTTCCAACATTTTTTAAGGAGCACCCTACGGTTAAGAGAGCTAATAGATGACATTGGTTTTAAAGATTTTGGGAGATAATTTTTTTTAAAATTAGAATTAGTACGAATGCATGGAGTCACGTCCCGCTGCAGCACAGTCTTTAAAAAATTGCACCTCTACCGCAAAAATGACAACACATCGTCATTTAGCACTAAGATTTTGTTCTGATTATGTCTGAGATCAAAATTTGATACGGTTTCCTGTCTTTAAACCGGGTATGGTTTAGTTCTGCGCTAAAACAAAATGGTATGTCAAAAACATTGCCGCAAAAGCAATAAACATACAATTTAAATGAGAATAAAACGGTAACCCGAACTTCCTTATTATGTATAACGATCGTACTTGTACTCAAGTGTATATTAACTTTGTTCGCATAACGGTTGTTTGCAACAGCCAAAAATAACCGAGATATATATTGACATACATATGTATGTATACCCAAATGTTCAGAATGAAAAGAAGAATCGATTAAGCCCTGTCCGTTCGTCTATCCGTGGACACGATAACTTGAGTAAAATTTTAAATTTCTTAATGAAACTCAATGCATAGACTGCTGGTAAAATCTTAATCATAAAAACAGTTTTTTTCTAATAGCAGTCACCTCTCGGCAGGCATTGGCAAACCTTTGAGGGCATTTCTGCCATGAAAAATATTCTCACAACATATGTACATCTGGCGTTCGGAGTCGACACTAAACTGGAGGTCCCTTCATTTGTGGTACAATATAAAGACAAACACCACAAATAGTTGGAGAAGCTCGGCCAAACACGGAGCTATATAGTGTAAGCGCCAAATTATTATATTATTGTGAAGGTAAAATTTAATTCCGTTGGCAAAATAGTTGATTATAATTGCGAAACATTAATATAATATATATAGACAATGGTGGAAATTCTCCGTTTCATCTATCAAAAACTATAAAATTTTCTTATGTACATACATATGTATATAGTAATTACTTTAAAGCCTTGCTTTTATGAAACTAATGGATATTATCCAACTGATTTGCACTTTGCGCTATTTTTTTCGCTGCAGATGTAACTAATTACTGTTAATAAATTACTTTGTACAGATAAATATATGTGCATAATATCTTAAAACTTACCTGTTTATAGTCACCGTCTTTCCCAATCGCGTATTGTAATACATACTCCACACGATCGCTGAAAGAATTTTTTGAATTTTGCCATTCGAGAGTTAGTGGTACGCCAAGAGAGAGGTTTCCAAGGCCGGCAATAAAGCTGGTGGGTGTTTCAGGCAGCATTCCGGATGGGATGAAACCACCAGCCACACCGGTGCCGTGTGTTAACAAGCAAGCAGCAGCTCCTTCCATAGCCACACGTGGCGTTTTGATGTTGCTCGGCAGCGTAAGAGTCGTACTAAATATATATTCATCTGAATAGTCGCCAATTCCGGCTCGATCTGTGCTGGCATAGATGCGGAAGGTATAGGCTGTTCGTTCTTGCAACTTATTCACTTTACACATACAACTCGTGCCAGAGTAAACGGTCTGAAACTCTTTTGCACGTTGTACAAACATTTCCACATAGTACTTGGTGTAATCTAAATTCTTTCCATCACCCCATTTTAGTTTTATAAAGTTGTGGCCCACGCCTGTGCACTCCAGTGCGGGTGGGGAAGGAGGTGAAGGCAGCGTCGTTAATTTGGCATATGGGGAAAATGGACCCGGTCCAATGTTGTTTATGGCCTGTATGCGGAATTTGTAGGTCGTTTCAGGCATTAGGCCGGTAACTGTATAAGTCGATTTTGTGCCTGCCGTAGTAATTGATCTTTCAGCATATTCGATGGTATAGGCATTAATAGATGAGCCATTACATTCAGGCTCCGTCCAGGTAAGTGATGCTTCATTGGCGGTAAATTCGCAGTCTTTTATGTGGGGTGCGGCAGGAACGGCGGCTGGTGTTCGCGTATTAACACTTGCCGACCATTTACTCACACCAGCTTCATTGCTGGCGTTTACACGGAAGTAATATGTGGTAAACGGCAATAAGTTACGTAGATCTACAAATGTCTGACTACCCTGGTAACTTGTTTGGAATGCCGGCGTTTGTGCTGATGTTTTATCCAAATCAGAATCAATATCATTTTGAACTGCCGCACTATCTAGGCGATATTCAATAATCGGTGCTCCATTACTGGCTGGTTCTTGCCAATTCACAAGCAGATGTGTTGCCGACTTAACTAACACTTTTAGATTGTTAGGAGCGCTTGGATGTGCAGCAGCTGCTGAGAAACGGAACCATGATGACCAAGCGCCTGCACCAACGCGATTTATTGCACGCACCTGTACTTCGTAAGAGCAACCCGGCTGTAAATCCTTGATCACGCAGTACGAGTCTCGTCCACGGTATACAATTGCATAATTATTTGATTTGTTGTCAATTTCGAATTGCACATCCAAAGGGCGCCTCATTTGAACCTCAAATTCTTGCACTGGCGCTCCACCACTATAGTCTGGTTTATCGAGTCTCAAAACGGCCGCGTATGGGCCGGGTGGATTGTCATAATAAGGGGGTGACGGAGGGGCAGGTACCACGGCTTCGGACGTTATATGCGCCACATCGGAATAAGGACTCAGTCCTCCTGGACCTTCACATGAGGTACGCAATTGGTATGCTGTACCTGGTTGTAAACGATCACATGTGGTTTCTGTATCAGCGCCACTATAAATACGTTCGAATTTTGAGCCAGATGTTATTTCGAGGTAATAACGAAGTATTTCTGCGCCTCCAGTATCTGTGGGTGGGTCCCACTTTGTTCGAAAATTTGTTCCATGTATTTTCCCCTTTACATGCGGCTTACCCGGTTTTCCTGGTCTTTCAGGTGATGTTTGGAAACTGACATCATTAGACCAAGGAGAGCAGCCGGCTTCATTCTCGGCACGAAGGCGAAATTGGTAAATTGTGGCACGCCGCAGCTGACAGCATTCGTGAACACAGTCTGGACCATTGTAAGCATTGAGGTAACCGTGCCCTGACTCACGATCAAGTATTTGCAACACATAATCGCCATCTTGTTGTCGTCGTTCCCACCAAAGGCGAAGCGAATTAGAGCTACAGTTTTGAAGTTTCGGAGACTTCGGTGCTGATGGCGGATTACTCGACGTGCTGTAAGAACACACGGTTGAAAACACAGACGCGCCAATTTCGTTAAAAGCGGCCAGTCGGAAATTGTATATAGTAGAGGGCTGCAGTTTAGTGAGAGTGTAGTGTTTGCCTTTGGTTTTCGTTGCTTCAACAAAATGTAGCAATTCACCTGCAGTGCTTTGGAGTGCCGATCGGGCTGAGACCTGTAAGCCAGTCTTACCTTCATCGTATTCCAATAAATAGTTTTGAATAGGAGACCCGTTTGAGTTTGGATTTGACCAACGTAAATTTAAGGAGTTCTTTGTTCTCATTACTAGCTTTGGTGGCATTGGTTGATCTGGTTCACATGGTAGAGTTGTGAATTCGGTTGGATCGGAAGCAGATCCCGCAAACTTTTCATAGTGCACCTGAACACGGTTTGTCATTTTGTTATATATTAATAAATACTGGTAAATTCATTTAACTAACCTGTAGTCGCACTACATATACTTGGCCTGGCTGCAAGTCCTGGACAATACAATTATAAGACTCGCCTTTATAAAGGCTTTTATATTTGCTATCCTTAACACGATCACTGAATAACACATTGTAACGTAAATCTCTTGTCCTGATCTGGGGATCGGTTATTGTTGGTACTTCCCATACTATTTTCGCAGATCTTGAAGTCAAATTAATTACCTAAAATAAATTTTAAAAAATAATCACAATCACTTTATTTCTTAAAAGAGTTCATAAGCAAAAAATCTTCATATACATTAGTATGTATGTATGTGTGTATATGCATTTCATTATAAAATCGTATTTACATTTGGTTTCTTTATGGCAGAGATCTGCTCTATTATTAAAGTCTGGTGATCCTCATCATCCTCGGCAGCGTTTGGTATACCCTCGATTGCATCGTCAGAATAATCACCTGAAGATACAATGCCACCTAAAATTTGTTCATTACTGTTTGCCAGCTGGTGCACATTTGCTAGTACACTACCATTTTTTTGAGAAATTTGACGTGGATGAGTATTGAAGTTGCTTAACAACTGGTGAGATGAAGATTGTGGTTTTTGAAAAGCGTTTTGGTTTATATTTTCAAATGTGTGGTTTACTCCAATGCTATTGCTATTATTTGAATTATTTGCCTTTGCTACTGATGAACCTGGAGTTGCAACCGAAGTTAATATCCCTGAAATCGTTCTTGTGTGGTTATGGCTATTGGGTCCAATTGCGTTGCTACTGTCATTGACTGAGGCCAGTGAGTGATTGTGTGGCCCATTTAATTCGCCACGTCTCGGCGATGGTGAGTGCGTAGGCGTTGACATACCAGAATCTTGCAATTAAATTGGAACAAAAATATATACTTATGTCAATGCATAATTACATAAGCATGTATGTACACAATACACAAGTACATATACATATAAGTATGTATGTAAGTATGTACAGATACAAATTTGATGTTTTCAAATGCAAATTGTTACAACGAATCAAAGCAACGAACCTAATTTGGAAGCACCTTGCTACATAGACAATATTAAAACATAAACAGAACAGTGCTAATATTTTGACGGGGTTTATATCCCTTTAGCTATTTTTCATCAATACAATGCTTGAGAAAAGTTTAGTGAGCATGTCTGATAATTATTGTTAATTTTCAAAAACTATCAAATTTGGCGGTTCGCATACACGAATGAAAAAATATATAATTAATGAACCAAAATTCTAAGGCGTATTAAACTACAACTTTATTATATCGAATCTGAATGCACAACGTAACTGCATACCATACAAACTTTTTTTTTTCTTTAAAATCAATTTTGTTAACATATTTTTTGAGCCAGGTACGAACGGCGAAAACGGCTATATGTAGATACTTGTTAAAACGTCGTGTATCTATTATTTGGCCTGGTGGAAACATTTGTTTTTTATAGAAACCAAGGCATATTGAACAGGTAGCAGCATTGAAAAATCGCATGCAGCTATTTTGTTGTTGTATGAGAACAACATACATACAAAACGGCACGTCATGGGGAACACACGTGGAAAAGTAAAATATGTATATTAAATTTAATATAATTACAAATCTGCAAAATCAATTTAAAAGTGTACATCATACTAAAAATCAGGAATTTTTGTCTACAGCACTGTTTGACTGCTTAAACATTTGGTTTTGCTAGGAAATATTTAAATTTAAAAAAGTATGTATTATAATTGCATAGGCTATTGTTGTCAAAACGATGGTAACTCAATACTAAGCTTACTCTGTTCACGCTGCTTTTCAAGTTTTCGCAATAGTTTTGTGTGTTGACGTTGGGTACGCTCGTCCTTATGATAGCTGTTGGGAGGTGAAGGTGAATGTGATAAAGGTTGCTGTGGTGATGAAGTCTGCTGCTGTTGCCCTGTCAGTGTTTGTTGCTGTTGTGGAGGTTGTGTTTGTACGTGGCCACTTGACAGGGCGTGGAAGTGTGTCGGTCCACCACCTGGGAAGCCTGCTGCCAGCGGTGAATAGAAATGGGGAGTGCCATTGGCTGCCAGCTGCAAATGAAAAAATATGAAGAGTTTAAGTACATTTTAAATACTACGAAAACTTATGTATTTACATCCAAGTGCTTCACAATAAAAAAAAAATTTTTGAATTTAGATACGTAATGTATGTATACATATATGGTAGATTTATTAGCATTATTTTGCTAGAGCCCGTCGGTCTATTTTCACATTGATACTTTCCTTTAGTCCCATTTTTGAGTATGACAGTCGTTTTATCAAAAAATTTATTAACAAGAATATAACAACCGACACTAAATTTCTAACGCGGCCCCAAATCTATAGTTGGGTCGTTTCGTACTGAACTTGTTCCCAATTACTAACATTATTTTTCAAGGCAGCTACCTTTTGCGTACCACATACATATGTATACATATCTTCCGCGAATGTTTGATGCAATCCTTCTGTTCATATTTGAATACGAACAACTGAAACGGACGTCGTGGACGGTTCGAAGCAACACTTAGCTTCATTTATGAACGCGCGATGTTTGATAACAACATTTTTTCTACCTAACATAAGCGAACGTGAACGAACTGGATTTATTTTCTTGTTCTCGGTCTCGAATGAGAACGTTTGTGGGTTGAAACTTCTCCCCCCCGTGGGCAAATTCGCGTATACGAAAATAAGTGTTCATCCAATTTTATGGGTAAATGAAATTTCAATCCAGAACCCCTCCCCGTGGGCTGAGTCCTGCACACGGCCCTGGTTCGTATATGAATGTTTGCGAACCCTGGGTAAAACAGCTGTCGCCTCAACACAACCTTATTGAATTTGCTTGTTGAACTTACAAAAGGGGGATGTATATGTCCTTGGCCGGTATGGATCTGTTGATATGAAGGAGATAATACAACATGCGCAAAAGGTCCGCTTTCGCTCACGTATTGTGGCACTTGCACTGGTACTGGGATTGGTGCAGGTCGATTTTGAGAAACCATTTGCACCGTTGGTGAAGCTGTAAGCAAATGAAAGATTAAAATATATTAGTAGTCAATGGTTAGTGAAAGTTAATGCTACAGAGACTTGTAAGTCATTTAAAGCTTCAATAAAAAATAAATAATTCATATACATACATATGTACTATTTACATTCATACCATATATGTATGTAATACTTATACTACTGTGCACAAATATGAGTAAGACTTTTCAATTTCAACTTCCCGGGTTTATCGATTCGGGTAAATTTTTTTATTTTTAAGTTGGTACTTAGTACTGTTATTGTGTAAAATTTTACGTCAATTGGTTCGTGGGGCAGTAGTTACGCTTGTGTTTGCGAACAAAGAAAAGTTGTTTCTTCGATTTTTTAAATGTCTGAAACTATTCAACAAAGAAGTAGCAATAAGTTTTGTGCGCGAAGGCCTTTGAAGAGAAGTCAATGTCAAGAGCGAGTGTTTTTCATTGGCACAAATTCTTCAAAGAAGGTCGAGAACGCGTTGAAGACGAACCACAACAAAGACGACCAAGAACATCTACTGATGAGCTACATGTCAACAAAATCAAAAATCCGCCTATGCGATTTTGGCCGAGCTTAGCACAGCACGCCAATGCAGAGGAGGCCTCCCTTTTCCTCTGCTACCACCGGCGGGTACCGCGTCGAATACTTTTAGAGCTGGAGCGCTTTCATCCATTCGAACGACATGACCAAGCCAGCGAAGCCGCTGGATCTTAATTCGCTGCACTATATCTATGTCGTTATAAAGCTCGTACAGCTCATGGTTCCATCTTCTTCGGAGAATCTTTCTCTCAAACACTCCCAGAGCCTTCTCATCAGATATCTTCATCGTCCATGCTTCTGCGCCTTACATTAGGACGGGCATAATGAGAGACTTATAGAGCGTGATTTTTGTCCGTCGAGAGAGGACTTTACTGCTCAGTTGCCTACTCAGTCCGAAGTAGCACTTGTTGGCAAGAGTGATCCTCCTTTGGATTTCGAGGCTGACATTATTATTGATGTTATTGCTGGTTTCTAAGTAAACGAAGTCTTCTACTTTTTCAAAGTTATAACTGTCAACAGTGATGTTTGATCCCGGTCGTGAATGTACCGACTGTTTATTTGATGACAGGAGATACTTCGTCTTGCCCTCGTTCACCTCCAGACCCATTCGCTTCGCTTCTCTATCCAGTTTGGAGAAGGCAGAACTAACTGCGCGGTTGTTAAGGCCAATGATGTCAATGTCATCGGCGTACGCCAGCAATTGCATTCTTATAAAATCGGTCAGGCACTAGACCGATTTAGTTCTGCGGCTCGAATTATCTTCTCCAGCGCAAGGTTAAAAAAGTCACACGACAAAGAGTCACCCTATCTGAAACCTCGTTTGGTATCAAACGGCTCGGAGAGGTCCTTCCCAATCCTGACGGAGCTGGTGTCATTTTACATAGCCGTATAAGTTTTGCGGAGATACCAAATTCAGACATTGCGGCATAAAGGCAACTTCTTTTTGTGCTGTCGAAAGCGGCTTTGAAGTCGACAAAAAGGTGGTGCGTGTCGATTATTGTATCTTGGGTCTTTTCCAAGATCTGGCACACTGTGAATATCTGGTCGATAGTAGATTTACCGGGTCTAAAGCCACACTGATAAGGTCCAATCAGTTCATTGACGGTGGGCTTTAGTCTCTCACACAATACGCTCGACAGAACCTTATATGCAATGTTAAGAAGGCTTATACCACGATAGTTGGCGCGAATTGCAGTATCACCCTTTTTGTGGATTGGGCAAAGTACACTTAGATTCCAATCAGTAGGCATGCATTCGTCCGACCATATTCTACAGATAAGCTGGTGCATGCGCATTACCAACTCTTCTCCACCGCATTTGAATAACTCAGCTGGCAGCCCGTCAACTCCGGGCGCTTTGTTGTTCTTTAGCCGTGCTATTGCTATACGGATTTCATCGCAGTCGGGTAACGGAACATGAATTCCGTCGTCATTGATTGGGGTTTCGGAATCATCATCTTCTCCAAGGTGGTCTCTGTCACTACCACTAAGTAGTGTGGAGAAGTGCTCCCACCATAAACTAAGTATATTTTGAACGTCAGTTACCAGGTCGCCGTTGTCGTTCTTACAGGAAATCGCCCCGGTCTTAAAACCTTCTGTTAGCCGTCGTACTTTCTGAAAGAATTTTCGGGCGCTTTTCCTGTCGGCCAGCATTTCAAGCTCTTCGCACTCACGCATTTCGGCCTTTCTCTTCTTCTCTCGAAAAATGCGTCTCGCTTCCTTCTTCAACTCACGATATCTCTCTCGCAAGGCTCGCGTTGCTCCCGATCGCAACGTGGCCCTGTAAGCAGCATCTTTCCGTTCCATGCCAACGCGACATTCCTCATCGTACCAGTCATTTTTCCGGGCTCGCTGGAAACCAATAGATTGTTCAGCGGCGGTACGTAAAGAGCAAGAGATGTGGTTCCATTGCTCTGAAATATCGCTGTGTTGATTAGAGCTCTCAGAGAGCAGGAGTGCGAGCCGAGTAGCGAAGTGCGTGGCTGTCTGTTGTGATTGCAACTTTCCGACGTCGCGCTTTTCTTGTGTGCCTTTCCGCACGCTTTTTGACGCACAGAGGAGCGTGCGTATCTTGGCTGCGACAAGATAATGGTCCGAGTCGATGTTGGCTCCTCGGATCGTTCGCACATCTAGGACACTGGAAGCGTGCCTTCCGTCTATCACAACATGGTCGATTTGGTTTCGTGTCTTACCATCTGGAGACAGCCACGTAGCTTGGGGAATATTTTTATGCTGGAACCTGGTACTACAGACTACCATGTTTCGGGCCCCGACGAAGTCGATCAGTCTCAATCTGTTATCAGACGTTTCCTCGTGGAGATTGAATTTTTCGACTGTGGAACCAAAGATGCCGCAAAGGGTTCGGACATTCCAGGTGCATGCCCTCAAATCATGGTCCTTAAAACGTTTGCCGTGGTCGTCATATAAAAAGGAGGGTCCTGTCCGAGGCTTTGCTTCACTTTTCATTGGAAGTGGTTTTTTTACGTGGCGGGTTCCAAGCCCTGCGCATAACCCATTGCTGGGGGTTGAAATTTTAAATTCGTTTATATAGCGAGCCGCTTGCTCCAAGACAGATGCTGCGGACTTTAGTGGACCCTTAAACCGAATATGTCGGAGTGGCTCCCTCTCTATTAGCCGTGACCCATGGCTCCACACGGGTTGGTTACCGTATCTCGCACATGGGTTGCTCACGTTGCCCAGGGTGCACGAACGTGGACGTAAGAGTAGGGATTGAGTACAGCCGCGCAAACTGTTAACCAAGAATATTCTCCTTAAGAGGTCGGATTTGTGGAAAGACAACTCTTGGTTTTTGCACCATCGCACACTGCACTCGTTCAACAACCACCGTATTCGCCTGATTTGGCTCCGTGTGACTTCTGGCTGTTCAGCAAACTCAAAAGACCATTTCGGGGACACCGATTTGATTCGAATGAAGAGATAAAAGCCGAATCGAAAAAGGAACTGATGACCATTCCGGAAGACGAGTATACAACATGTTTTGAAAATTGGAAAAGGCGTTGGCATAGTTTTATTGTATCCGGGGACATGACACTTGAATTCAAAAGAAAATGTAGTGGCGGTACGTTTAGAAAGTTTTTGAATTTTCCTGTATTTTGTGAAATTGTTTAATAAAAAAAATTGGAGAAATGTCGCACAGATGCTTTTTATGTGAAAAAAAGAGATAAAGCAAACAATATAGCTTTGCATGCGTAAGTGTTTCGTTACAAGTGCGTTACAAGAGTCTTATTGCACTATCTCTGTTGACAATGTCGTTCGCTATTTCGCTGGATTTGTGGCATCAAAAATGCAAAAGAAAATAATATGCCCAATCTGTCAAGACCAATTGCTAGGCGATGAAATGCCATCGCTCGTAGCACACAAAAATATGGGACCATTTCTAACACCATCTAGAGACGTCTGCAATATTTGTATAACATCAGAAACAATTTTGAGACAATTACTGAACAAAAGCCCGGTCAAAACTGCAAAATTAGTTTTAGCGAATACAATTTTCCACAATTTAGGTACAGCCTTTTTAAATAAACTAATGGACGATCACATAGTGATTGAAACTTTACTTAGCAATGAGGTACTAAACAATCACCGCACTCAGTTAATTAAATTCTCGATATTCGTTTGTTTTTTGATAGCAAAAAATCTACCGAACAGAAGGTTTACATTAGAAATAAATTCACAAAATTAATATTGTTTCGCAACCAATAAGTGGCTTAGCCAAAAAATTAGGTAATGTAAGTGGTTTTACGGATACTCATATTAAAAAAATTCTAAATGAATATCATTGCGAATATTGTAAAGGGTTACTGTACAATTTTTGCCACTATAGTTGAATAATCACTGAGTAAACTTTTACTTAGTTAAAACTGAATTGATATACACATGAATTAAATATTATTAAATTAAAAATTGGTAATCAATATAAATAAAATCGTGTTTGTTTGATTTCTAAGTAGATACGAAATAAAATTTTAATACTTCATCAGCACTCTTTATTTTGTATGAGTAAACTTCGTTAAAAAAAGGGTATAAGACCCCACAGTTAAGCAACCCTCTTCAAATTTATTTTTTCGCGCAACTGCAGATATGTCAAACTCGTTTACTAAAACTATCTCCATTTGATTGCTGAATTTTAACACATTGCGCAGATAAGTTTCTGCCAATATACACTGATGTGCAATACTGTAACATGGCGTAACACTTTTAATTTCAGCAACCGCTATCATATCCAAGTTCAAATGAATATCATACTTTTGTTGTTTTTTGTTATTGGTACAATTGTTCTCTTTCTCTCTGCCCGGTTTCATGACAATCCAACAATGAAATAAATAGCCCACTAAAATGTAAATTCAGACAAATGTTACAGTTTTTCCCTCTCTTTCAATTTAGTGTTTACAGTTATCTTTTGCTTAAATAATTTGAACATATGCACATGTATCGCTTTGTTTTTATATAGTAAGAAGTGTAATTAGCAAGCAATATGGTAAACTTGCAAATGAAAAGTGAAATTTTAGATTTATTACAGAAAGGTGAGTCTGTTAGAAAAGTGGCGAAAAAATTTCACGTAAGCCATATGACTGTATAAAGGCTACATACGTAAAAATATAGCCCAAAGTGGTCCTCCGAACAAAGGAGGTCGGCCAAGAAAAATAAGTGACCGTGAGGCTCGCCATCTTGCAAATTTGGTCACAAGCCTCAATGACATCACTCCAGCGACTGCTATTAAAATATTAAATATTAACGCCAGTCCTTGGACGGCTAGGAGAAGTATTGCCAAGTTAGGCGTAAAGGCGGCTGTGAAGAAGAAGAAACCAATGCTGACCAAAAGACATAAGGCGCGATTTTGTTGCAGCTCATGAAAATTAGACCGTTGCCGATTGGGATATGGTACTAATGACAAAGATAATATGATACGAAACTCTTTGTTTCGAGAGAGCGCTGTCAAAAGGCGCATTTTTTATAACATTTTCCATAAGAGCGACTCTGTAGAAATAGTATGTGGGGATTTTTATTTAATTTTTTGGAGATTTGCAGTTTCTTCGCCACAGTTGAGGTTTGCTAACAGAATGAATGAAAATGCAATAAAAATAAGAGTAAATAAGAGATGTTATTTACCTTACCGCCAGAAGATAATATATATAAAATCAAAACAATGAAAACAATTAAAATATCGCAGAAATTCATATTTCGCAAAAACTGCTTTTATATATGCATTAAAAATAAATTTAAGATATAGCGTGTTTTCTTATAAACATACATACATGTTTATTCATGTATTTAAAATGCAATATTTACCTAGTTCGCTTGGAAAAAATATTTTTGGAATATACATATTTTTAAAATAAAATACAATATTTGTATGTAAATCAAAACCTTCATAGTTTGCTAAAACTTATATATTAAATTAATTTAGAGATTTCAAGACACATTCTATAAAAAAATAACATTTACTCGCTTTTTTTATCCAAATAAAAATTATAGCTATTTCCACGCATTTGCCTCTGGTAGCCCACCTTTTTGCGTGCCAGCTGTTCAGTAGCCCATGATTCGGCTTTGTTGCCAGCCCAAAATGTGCTCTCGCAGCAAGCAAAACAGATAAGTTTCGTATCATATTATCTTTGCTAATGAATTGTACAACATTTTTTTTTGTAATTTGTATCCCCAATTTCAGGTTATTTGGTCGGATGAAACAAAAATCAATCGCTTTCAATCGGACGGACGAGCGTGGTATTGGACCAAGGACCCAAACATAATGCAAGCGCACCATGTACAACAAACTGTGAAACATGGTGGTGGATCAATAATGGTCTGGGGTTGTATTTCGAAACATGATGTTGGCCCGTTAGTACGCATAGATGGGATTATGCGAAAAGAGCAATACCTGACCATCCTGCAACAAAATCTGCAGCAAGAACCAAAGATGTATGGGAGGCTATACCTCCAGAATTTGTGACTTAATACACTTCCAGTATGCCCAACCGCATTCAGGAACTAAAAAAATCAAAGGGGTACTGGACATCGTATTAATTTAAGTTATCGGTAATAAAATAATGAATGAGTGCAAAACTGTAACATATGTCTGAATTAACATTTTGGTGGGCTATATATTCTACTGTTGTTGGATTGTCATTAAACCGCGCAGAGAGAAAGTATTAGATATACATATGTATATACATATATGATTTATACAATCTCTGGACAAAAAATTTGTAATTGGCGCTTGTAAAACTATGTTCGGTGATGAAATAAAGCGGCATACACGGGGAACTGAAAAAAATGCATATAGGGCCATCTTTTGACATATCGCCTATCAGATAAAGCAATTATCGAAATCGGTTATCGGTGTCAAAAGTTAAGCGCTTACACACATAAAAGAAGTTAATACTTTACAATTTAAAATGAGAATCAAAAATATTCCGATAAATTGACAATCTTCCTTTTTGAAGTCAGTTAAAAAATTTCGATAACAGCACCGTATGAACCACAAGTCTTCAAATCGCCAACTTTTTAAGAATATTTTAAATAAATTTATTTCACAATATGAGTAAAGCATTAACAAAATTCAGAATTGCAGAATTTTTGCAATTAATAATAAAAGTGTCTGAAATGTGCTGATTTTTTAGCGCTGATAAAGATGCAAGTAGGAACTGAATTTTGTGAAAAAATCTGACAACTTCAACAATAATGTGTGTGCTCAGCCGTGAATCTGTTTAATGATACAAGATACTGTGTCTTGTGATTTTGAATAGTGCTTGTGTATTAGTTTTGATCTGATTTTTACAAGTTCTAAAAGGGAAGAAAAAATAATGTTATAAGTATATAACCGATTGTTCCGCTATAGCATTTTCGTCATTTCTTCTGATTAGCAGCTAGAATATGATTTAACACTCTTTGGGTTTCCCATTCATTCCACTTGTGTTGGAGCGTTGAGAGTTTTGGGGTTGCGGGGATCTCCTTGGAGACGTGGAGGTTCGTGGGGTGCCACTGGACATCCGTGATGGAGATGCGAGGGCGTGCGCCGTGGAAGCTTGGGGCGATGAGATGCGCGAGCAAGACTGAGGCACATTTCAAGCGGACCACTGCTTTGTTTTATTAAGGCCTGAACAGTTCTTAAGGTGGCACAATCCGTTGTACGAATTACATCTTACCGAAGTAGAATTCGGATGGAGGCTTTTCTGGCAAACGCTGCAGAAATAAGCTTTAGTGCCAGGGTTTGACTCAATGCCTCCCCTGGCCAGAAAGATAAGCAGTCCCACAGCATGGGGTTGCTTCAGGGAGTATAAGCGAATGACGTTGCTCGTCAGCTAAACGGCATTTGGTCGCCGAAATAACAGACCTTGGCTGCGAAATAAGTACTACTTTCGGTCAGTACCAAGCTCTACAGGCATCATAAACGTTTTTTTTCAGGCAGGGAAATAATAACATAGACTTGAATGATCTTTTGTTTCAACAGTATGGCGCGTCATGCCACACAACGATCTCGTTTGCACTAAGTTCGGTAATCGTATTATCAGCCGCCTCGGCGACTGCAATTAGTCACCTCCGAGCAATTTAATGCCGGTTTTTTTAATATTTCAGATAAATCTTTTGTATGGGTACATAAGTATTTATTGTCATATTTTAACTTTTAACAACTCTTATTACTTCGATAGCATTACAATTATGCTTAGCCAGTGCAGGCTGGATTATCACCTTTCATTGCTATTTTAGCCATTAGGGGTTTCTCTTTGTTTTTTACAATAAAATAGAAATGTAATAAAGGGCGAATTAACAGAACAATTAATTCCGGTTTATTTTTCATATTCATTTTTAATTTGCAACCCATTTTCTAATTGCTTACTTTGGGGTTTTCACTTCTATTTTCTCAAAAAGGTATCCTTCCATTTTTCCCTACTTCCAAATTGCAAGTATCAAATTTCAGTTGTCACTATTAACATAAACTATTATTATAAAATCTTGATAGCTACCTATCCGAAGATGTGAAGCGATACAAACATTGGTCAGGCATCAATTAGAACTTCCTTTTCTAGCTTAGTCAAGTAATATAATAATATGGCGCTTACACTGTACGAGTATAGAGTGTTTGGCCGAGCTTCTCCTACCTTTTGTGATGTGCGTCTTTATATTATAACACAAATTGAGGAGTCTACAAATTTGTGCTGACTCCGAACGGCAGATGTATTTTTTTAGATGCTTTTCCATAGCAGAAATATCCTCGGAAGTTTGTCATTGCCTGTCGGGGGTGGCCGCTATTAGAAAAAAAATAATTTTCATTGATTAAGATTTTACTTGCCCCGGCTGAGGTTCGTACCTCGAACTCAGCGGCGTATCGAGTTATAGCATGCTCCGCTACCCAATCGACCACAGTCACGGTCAAGTAAGCTAAATATAGTTTTTGAGTGGTAGGACCATAAACTAGAGGTGGGTAACTCAGCACTGAGTTGAGTTACTGAGCTGACTCTTAGCGATGAGCCGCTGGCTCAGACTCACTTCCAAAAAAAATTGTGACTCAGTAGCTCAGTTATACATTTCAGACATCTTACTGAGCGGCGAGTCGATGATTGTATCAGCACTGAGAATCAAAGATGAGCTGATACGAAGCTCTTTGTTTTGTGCACAGACACTCTGTAAGAAATGGCATTTGGGCCTTTTTTATTGCATTTTTGGAGATTTTGCACTTTTTTCCCCACCTTTGAGGTATGCAAAGAGTATAAATGTAAACGCAATAAGAATAAGAAATAAATCTATGAAATCAACATTATCACAATTATAAAATACGAGAAACTTAAATTTTGCAAAAATGTAACAGCTTTTAAAATTGCATAAAACAAATAATTTTAAAAATATATGTGATGAACATGCGTGTTCACTTAGAAATAAAGTTTTACGGACACCTTTTTAAAATAAAACTAAATATTTGCATGTAAATCCCTAAAATACGAGTAGTATTTAATTTAATTCTCAAGTTAAAAATTTCAACACATATTTCGCCAAATAATAACATTAACTAGCTTTTTTAGCCCAATAAAAATGTTATGATTCTAAGAGCCTTTTTGCATGCCAGCCCATGCTTGGGATTTGATTCCAGCCCAAAACCTATGAGGCAAAAGAGGGAAGTTGCAAATCATATTATCTATGGTGAGAATAAAGAATGACAGAAAATAAGAACTAGCGCGAAAATGTTTTCTTTTGGCGCGGTATCCCTTGTGCTGTCACTTAAATTATTCAACGTTCAACGTGCACCTCTCCACGATAACAGTGGTGCCGTAGTTGCACAGAGCGACACAATTATGAAATGAGTCGTAACTCAATTGTGCTACCTCACTGAGCTGACTTACTTAATTGAGCAAGAGTCATTGAGTCAACTCGCGAAAATTTGCTGAGTCACCCACCCCTACCATAAACCTAAATTTTCGATAGGTTGAAGCAAATTGAATACATAGAAGGTGTTGTTGCCAGAACAACAAATTTTATTTTTGTTTACGTCTAGGCTCACTGAATGTCATAATACCTCGTTCTGATTTAGCGGTTCTAAATTTGTAAGAGAATTTGATATTCATTCCTCCAAAAAGCATAAACAAAATATATGTATGTGCATGTAAAATTTTGTATTTGTAGGTATCCTGCTTGTCGAAGAAGTAAGGTATCCATGCTATATAAAAGGCAAAAATGTTTTATATATACATATGTATATTATAATCACAAAAAAGTTTTTTAAATCTAATATTTTTAAAGTTCGAAAATTTTATAAAAATTATAAAAAGTTTGAACTTAATAAAAAAAAAAAAATACTAAATATTGTGTAACAAGTACCAAGATTCGTGAGAATGCCCCTTGAGTCCGTTCCACATTTAAATACGTCGCTTTGCGTGACATTTCAAAGCGCAAATCCCAAAAGGTATGTATGCCAGAATGAACCCTTTTCTTTTGTTAATTTGCTTATCGAAAAATCGTGCACTTTACCCTTAGTGCTGAAGCTAACAATTTCTATGTGACATGCTTAATGCCTTTTTCTACGCTTCATTTTAGCTGGCAAAACCAACTATACACTTTAAAAATAAAATGCCTAAGAACTTGTAAACGTTTACGAGTATAAGTTGAAATCATGTTTTTAAAGTACCGAATTGACAAATTAAAAAAAAATTCTAAGATAATCTTAAGACCAACATTCATGTGGACATTCTTGTGCGAAAACCGGACTAAATAGGACGCCTCGTCATTATATGTAGATGGACAATCGAATTACTGTCGAGATGAGACAAAGTCAGGTGGTAAAGTAGCAGGCGAGACGGCGAGACACCTTTAGTCGGTGAGTGAAGTCAAGCGCTTATTTAAATTTAATGAAGCATAAGCGAAGTTTGCACCAAAACGTGTACAACGATTGACGTACAGGACATACAACTTTCGCCGTACTACATACAACATATGGACATGAACATATTAATATTTGTGTATATGTCTGCATGACACATTGAATGTAAAAATAAAGCCAAGGATGAAACTTAAACAATGTATAGAAGCGAATAGAGGCATTAAATAATACTCCTGAATACTCCTGCTTGAGCGCTCTCATCCATTAGGAACAAGACGTCTGTGTGCCCCTTTACAAATTGCTTAAACAGACCGTGCATAATAAGTAAAATGAATAACGATGATGAGTCACAATATGGTTGAACATTTGTATTTCACATTTAAAGCATTCAAGCATTCATAAGCACTAGGGATGTCAATTTTGGGCATTTTGTTGATCCCGGGATTTTCGAGATCTAAAAATGAAATCCCGGGATCCCGAATTTCACGAAGTTTTGATTCGTAATTTTAAATTTGCCAGAAAATGAAGTACGTCTGTAATCGTTATATTATAGAAGTATACAAAATAACATTAATATAACAAAGAAGAACGATTTGTTGTAAATCATGTACATATGTATTTATTGGTATTTTCAAGAAAAAAAGGAAATAAACGTAAAATTTGACACACAAATAAAATAATTTATACTTCAAGTACAAATATACATACATGTTTTGTACAGAAGCAAATGCACCCACATTAAGTAAAGTTATTTTTTATCACTGTTTAAGACCAATATTAAATATTATTATATTACCATTCAGTAAAAAAAGAAATACATCAATTAAAAATTAAATACATCACCCATTCCATTTTGAGCGAGGCAGAAATATTCATTATTTTGATCAAAATGCAATCTTAAAGAAATAAAAGCCATAAGTGTGTTATCCTCTAACCTGGACCTAAATTTGCCTAAATCGCCTCATTACAAAAACTATTAATTTCTTTTACCAAGCCTTCTGATAAATTGTATGCCTTTCGATTATTGGACAATTGCGAGCTGCTTGTAAAATTTGATGCAATTTTTCTTTGAGACTTTCGGCCTTATCCACTTCAGACATCTCGTCGTTAGTTGTATATATGTACATCGTTTTCATAGTGAGGCTCTTTTTCTACTCTAGTGGGATATTTTGATCAAAATGCAATCTTAAAGAAATAAAAGCCATAAGTGTGTTATCCTCTAACCTGGACCTAAATTTGCCTAAATCGCCTCATTACAAAAACTATTAATTTCTTTTACCAAGCCTTCTGATAAATTGTATGCCTTTCGATTATTGGACAATTGCGAGCTGCTTGTAAAATTTGATGCAATTTTTCTTTGAGACTTTCGGCCTTATCCACTTCAGACATCTCGTCGTTAGTTGTATATATGTACATCGTTTTCATAGTGAGGCTCTTTTTCTACTCTAGTGGGATATTTTGATCAAAATGCAATCTTAAAGAAATAAAAGCCATAAGTGTGTTATCCTCTAACCTGGACCTAAATTTGCCTAAATCGCCTCATTACAAAAACTATTAATTTCTTTTACCAAGCCTTCTGATAAATTGTATGCCTTTCGATTATTGGACAATTGCGAGCTGCTTGTAAAATTTGATGCAATTTTTCTTTGAGACTTTCGGCCTTATCCACTTCAGACATCTCGTCGTTAGTTGTATATATGTACATCGTTTTCATAGTGAGGCTCTTTTTCTACTCTAGTGGGATATTCTCCAGCTCATTTATAATAGCAAGGACAAAACAAAACCTTAAGAGAGTTAACAAGCCGATTTTGAACTCTCTAAGGCTTTATTTTACCCTAAAAGGGGAATTTTTAAGAATGATACATAATTTGAAAAATAAATAGCTATTAAAATTTTTGTTTTCTACAATTCCGGAATTTGAATAGACATATCCCGAGATTTTCGGGATCCCGGGATTGACATGCCTAATGAGCACATAGTGTAAGCAATCCCTGGTCTTATATTAATTTGTGTTTTCTTATCGCACAAGGTGTTGTGAAGTTATACTTTCATTACAAAAGTTGAAAATAAGATGGTTGTGAACACCAGTTGCAGTTATTAGTAAGAATGTGGATACATATGTGTAATGTTAGAATGTTGTTGTAATTTTATTTGAATAAATAATCTGATTTTGAGAATATTTGATTCCATTTTAACATTTTAGCTTCAATATTTTGTAAACTCGAGTGGGTTTAGGAAGAAGAGTTTAAAAAACAACAATTATAACAACAAAAACAAAATTTTAACAACTGTCACAAAATAAATTTTCACGACAAGTTTAACCCATTGTCAATTGCTCAAAATTATTAATAAGATCCAGAAGGTTTGGCGTTTTTAGAAGCTTATCGTTTAAACTGAGATTACACTCAGTATGCAGTTTTTCAGTTAACTTTAAACGAGGCTTAAACGGCCGATCTGGCAAGTTTAAACTAAGGAACTTATCAGCTGTTTGCTGAGTACTTTGTTTAGGTTGCAACAAAATTAATGAAGCAATACCTGTCATGATTCTGCAATATCTTCGTGACAGCGATAGTACCAATCGAGTTTGCAATTTTTGCAAACATACATACACATAGCGAGTATGTGCTAGTTAATCATGATTCAATAATGAACTTAATTGGCGCATCAACCGCCTAAACGATTTTGTCCGAATTCAATAATAAAAGGTTTGGTAAATAATAGCATTTGAATTTTGACACTCTTATAAAGAGCTATTTTAGGGCTATTTAGGAAAAGTAAATAATTAGTAGTAAACTCTTATTTTCACAAAAGTAAGAAATGTATTGATATTTTTATTACAAAATATAGTTACATACATATCTACTTTTTGGTAGATATTTTTTTATATTTTTAACTAGCCAATAAATTTAGAATCGATACATATGTATGTACATATGTATATTATTTAATTCCATAAAATTTTATAATTTCCATACATACTTCAATTCAATATCTACTATTTTTTATAAAATTAAAAATAAAGCAACACTGGCTGGCTATGCTCAATATTACTTACTATGAATTGATACTTTGAAATTTGTACCTTAAAATTTATTTCAATTGAAGCTTACCCTAATAAATACTCACCCATGCCGCCAATTTACTTCAAAATCGTCAAATCGAAATGTAATGTAAGACAAGTATTGAAAATTTAGTAAGCTTTTTACGCACGCCGTTCAATTTCGGATGGTATATTCGCGGCGTGCGTGAATATAAGTTTTACCTGTAACTTTTATTCAAATTAATAGGTTAATTCGCTTTGTAAAATTACGTAACGAAAGAAATTAAGTTGACTTTCCACTTCAAATTCTTGGATGTAGACTAGAAGTCAATTATGTAGCTACATACATATATGTATGTGGAATAAAAGAAGCGAGTTATGGTTTGATTTTGAAGACATTTATCACAAAACAGCAACTTGCATCCCTTGCAAAACTGCTTTGTCATACAATGGCAAGATGTGCTACGTTGTTTTCTAAATACATACGAGTGTATTCCATAGTGTGACCTCAAATTCCGGCATAAGTCTACTCAAACTGCATTAAAACAGGTGTAGGAGATTAAACTCTCAAAACAGTTTTTTACCACTGATTGGTTGGACGTCGACATATCTGACAATATCTGGTCATTATTGGAAGATGCAACATAAAAATGGGAGCTCCGTGGAAAAGTATGTACTGTAGTTATTACTAGCGTCATGTATGTAGCTGCTTTTTAGTTAACGTAGTGGCCCCGTTTAACAATAAATTTAACAGCAAACGAGTCGTTTAAGAGCACTAATTTGGGCGTACTCAAAGAAAAAACACTAAACCATTGAGAAAAACTTCCATAAAAGCATGGCTGCGTTAGAAAAATTAAACTTCAATCCCAAGCGAACGAGCTTTCCCGATAGCAGGACAGGTCCCTACCGAGCGACGGAATCATCTTAAAAATTACGTAACTGTACAAATAATGTTTCTTAACTTCAAAGGAAAATAAATTAAAAACTTATGTACATACATACATATGTATGTAGTATGTCTGAAATATCTTTGATTAAGAAAATCATAACTTTGTTTTTCAAGAGACTAAATTGAAATTTTTTTATTGTTATTTTTGTTGTTAAAAATAATAACAAAAACGCAAGTGGAAATATTTTTGAAATGTTGAATATTTTGGTTAATATTTTTTATTAAGAGTGCAAAAGTGGGCATTGTTTCACTCATCGAAATGATCTTCTTGATAAAGGTAACAGTTAGCTTCAATGCATACTTTAAAAGGGTCATTATGAGTGAGGATATACGATTTCTAGTGCTTTTGGTATAAGGGTTTTTAACGGAATAATAAAACTATCGAGTACCGATTCACATATGAAAGCGTCCAAAATTGTATCACTAAGTACTTGCTATTTCTTGCTGCATTTCGTACCAACATATTTACATATATTCGTTGACTTTTCGATACTACGAATCGCTACCATTCTGCTTGCAATGTCACAATTAGGGAGTTCACAAGCCGTGTTATTTGTCGTATTGTGTTATCGAAATACAACATGTTCCACTGTTATTTAAATAGCATACTAAAGATGTACTCGTATTTCAAATAACACGACTTGCGAACTCCCTAAATGTATTTATTTCATTCTGTCGTCTCTCGTAATCCACTTATCCTTAGGTCATTCCAGATAGAGTTTGATTTTTAATCAGCTCAACTTTGACTCTCAAGAATTGGAAGTGTTTTTTTTTTTGTTTTTATTGAGCGTTGCAATTCAATTACATGTACATACATATGTGCTCGTATATACATATGTACATAAACACATATTTACGTACATATGTATGTAGCGGCAGACAAAGATCGTTCGGCGTAAGTTTTACGGTGTACATATGCACGTGTAAAAGAACATTGCATTGCTATCGTCAGTAAACTGAAGAAGAAAATTACCAACAATTTTGTAGAATACATTATCTATCAGCATTTTCTACTTCGCTAGCAAAAAGTATAATGCCTGCGACAAAACTCCGTAACTAACGGTCTAACGCCCTCGTCAAAAGCTGAAGCCGTAGTAAAACCTGTCTGCTAGGCATGCGGTCAGCCTGTTAGCCATTTGGTAGACGAATAAGAAGTTTGCCAATAAGCGCCCGTTCACCGACTGGGATTGACTTCTGGTAATAGATGGCGCGCCACAGCACTTAATCTTAACTACTATTCATCAATTTTTTGTATCCCTGCTGGATGTACTTGCATACATACATACATACATACATATGAGCGTACTTACGTACATATTTATTTAGTTGTTGCTCCTAGGGCTCTGTAATTCACACTTGAATTGGGTCTCATTTAATAAGATCTGGTCATGTTTGAGCCCAGTCACAAGTTCATACATATGTATGTAACTATGTATGAATGTATGTATGTTTACAACACATCACATTTATGTTCATACATGTACATATGCATACTATCTGTTTACATGTATGTATGTATGTAGTAGTATTTATATACTGAAACGATTTCTTGCTGCATTCTATATTGTACTTCAAAAGAGCTAGGTACATATGTACATACATAAGTAAATACGTCTAGCCAATATGTCTGCTGCGGAAGAACTAGGTCTAGCAATGAAACAACATTTAGTAAATCCAGAATAGTATTTAAAATGTAAATGCATATGCATATCAGGCATTGTATTTTCGTATATTTACATACATATGTACGTGCGTATATCATTTTTGATATAATAGTTTTACTTAATTTTAAATAATACATACGTATGTATGTGCATTAGTATTTTCGTATACATATTTACATACGTCCGTATATCATTTTTGATATAATAGTTTTACTTTATTTTAAATAATACATACGTATGTATGTGCATTAGGACGTCCCCTACTGCGAATTAGATAATTTTCTTGTGTAGCACATGGGTATTTTTTCATTTTGATTAACTTGGCTTCAATTAGATTAGATTTAAGAGGAATGCAGCAGTCAGTATGCAGTGCCACGTCAATATATGATACATGTATCCCCTCTTTGGGAATGTGAATTAGAAGTTTGCTTAAGTTCCTGAGTTGGTTCCACCACACGGAGGGGCGCAGGTCCAATAGGGTCCGTGGCGGAAGTTTCCGATACTAGCAGGTCTGCTTCTCTATTGGATATGGTTATTCTTGGCCAGGACATTCAGCCTTTGACTGCAGTCCTGGGCCAATGAAGATTTTACTTCATGCTGGGATATAGCCTTGATTATCGCTTGGCTGTCACTTGAGATAAGAATGTCCCACTGCGATAATAGATACGCAAGTTAATCTTCACAGACATACTGATGGCATATACCTCTGCCTCAAAGAGGGTTTGGAATGCCGCCACGGGTACAGATTCAAAGCTCTTGTGACAGAGTACGTGTTGCTGCGGATCTGATATTTCTTAGGTTGGTTCAATTCACCGAAGAGAAAAAATAGGTGTGGCGAATTGTAATGTTGAAGTCTCCGTTGTAAGGAACCTTCAAACATACATTCAAAGTATGTACATAACTATAATCTGAGTTAAATTTTACTAGTATACAACCTCCGAAAATCGGATGTGCTTGAAACAACACATCAAGGTAGTAACTAGCGCAAGAATCATCCACCAAGCCACTTGCTTATCCCCTGATCAAAGAACGCGAAATCAAATCGATCACGTTGTGGTTGACGCGAGATACGCTTCAAGCGTTGACTCGGATCTTTACCTTGTTGCAGCTAAGTTTCGCATGCGCTTCTCTGCAGAAAACAATCGCAACGGAGAGCTGAGAATTTTCAATCTCGACTCTCAATCCTGCTAAGGCAAGCAACTTCTCTTAGCCCCGACATCAACGACCAATGGGATTACATCTCCCAATCTCTTCGTACCTCTGCTGAGGAGGTGGTCGGCAACTTTCAGCCACGAAGTAACACTTGGTATGACAACGCGTGCAGCGTCGCTTCTGCAGAGAAATGCGCAAAATACGAGTACAAAACCATCCCCGAAGGCAAGTGACAGACGTTCAGAGCACACTTGAAGTATGGAGGGATCTCTGCTCAACGCTACTGAATCCGAACACTGGGGACGCGTTTGAAGAACAGGAGTCCAGAACAATCTTAAGGGATAAGCAACAAATCCATCCACTCGACACTAAGGCGGCTCAATAACAACAAGGCGCCTGGAGCAGACGTTATACCGGCTGAGCTGTTCAAAGTCAGCAGCGAAGAGCACAATTTGCACCGACGAGTACATGCCAGAAGGTTGGAATCTCAGTGTACTTTGCCCAATCCATCAGAAGGGTTATGCTGCTGTTTGCGTCAACTATCGTGGGATAAGATAAGAAGAAGTACACATTGTATATACATACATATATCATCTCTGTAGCTATTGTAGTTTAGACAAACAAAGTCAACACCTCCATCCTTGTCTACGCTTTCTTCGCAAACGAAGCATATGATAGAATTAGTTGATAAATATTTTAGTAAATGGTCTTATGCAGTTGAACTACCTTTGGCGGCTTTAAAAGCTTGGGCCCGGGAAGGCACGATAAATTTAGATACAAAATCTCCATACTTTTGGGCATTCCCCATCTCATCAAAAAAAGTAAGGAACCTCGTATATAGAAAGAAATGCCTGACCATACCATTTGGCTTTCAGGGTGCTTAACCGTTCTCGTCACACAATTGTCTTTAAAACTTTCCCCCGGAAATTGTTTGTCAATTTGTAGGTATAACATTTATTAATAATTATGTATGATTCAAATTATTATTCAGTTGTTTTAAAAATAGTTGGCGTCTTGTCACCCAAAAACGCCGCTTTATCTAAAGGTTGGCAACATTGCTTTATATTAAATTGAGCAACCATTTTGACTTTGCGCGTCATTTCATTGTTGTAAAATTGAAAAACATATGTAAGTATGTTTGATACATTTTTAGCACAGAAATATGTTAGTAGGTACGCTAGCGTGGGATTTTTTTCGGCAATAATTAAGGACATTGTACAAAAATTTCCTTTAAATTATGATTTTACTAAAATTTAATGAAAACTTGTCATATGTATGTATATGCTGTAGGAACTTGTACAAATAAGTTTAAATGCCAAGGTAATATTTTTTTATGAGAAGGATACATTTTTATGTTTTTGACGGATACCATAAGGGTTAACGCAGTTTCAAAACTGGTAATATTGACAAAATGAAAATTTTCATTTACAAATTTTGCGCCAAAATTGAAGTGGCAATATCCCTTTGTCCTTTTTCTAATAATATAACTACGGAGTTTAAGAGCGAACGGTCAACTTACCATAATCAGCTGGCATAGCGCAAAGCGCTTGATGATGATGTGGATGCTGGGGGCACATATTGTCGTGTGGATGCGGCGTGATGTAGTACTCCGCTGAATAAAAATCGCCAGGGTACTGGATATACAGCGGACCGGATGCCGAAGGTTGTGGCGCAGTCATCGCGTTACCGCTACTACTGGTAGCACTGCCCGCTCCGCTCTTTAATGATCTGCTAGGAGATACCCCACAACCATTTCCGTTACTTGATCCCCCTCCGCCTACACCACCGACATTAACGTTTTCCATTAATTGTTGCTGGGAATGTCGGGTTGTTTTGACCTGTTGTACAGCACCAACAGATAGTGCTTGTTTTTGGGCTGGAGCCTGGCCTGGTACCCCCGTAAGTGCACAAAGTGGAGTGTGGTGTGATTGTGTTTGTAGCGATGGCGCGTGTGGACCATGAGAATGATGTATATGCTGCTGCGACGGGCTACCAAGTCCGGCTGCGGCTGCCAGATGTTGATGCATTGCAGCAACCAAAGCCATCTGCTGTTGATGCTGTTGTGGATGGTGTATAGCACAAACTGGTTGCACCAATTGTGCGCCCAGTGGCGGTGTCACTGTGGTCTGTGGTCGTAAAGGCGGCGAAGATGGAAGCGATGAGGATGAGCCCTCCGATGGCGATTGCTGTGATGGTTGTTGTTGTAGTGGATGCATCGACATGCCACCTGCATTGAGATGTAGGTGCTGTGAGGTCTGTTGGTGAACATTTTGTCCATGAGAATGTTGATGTTGATGATGCGATACTACTGCCGGACCGTGGGGATAATGCAATTGTTGTTGTTGTGCTGCTGGTAGTTGCGGAACCTGTTTTTGTTGCTGCTGTTGCGTCTGAGGCACAACCATAACTATATTGGTAAGCTGCTGTTGTTGTTGAAGTTGATTCTGATTCTGATTTGGACTCGAATTCGAGTTGTGATGTTGATGCTGCAGATGCTGATGCTTATGTTGATTCTGATGTGGCTCAAAAGAGGAGGCGTTGCTGTTTAAACTGGAAGTCGATGATGATGGAGAGGAGATGCTATTACTGAAGTTGCCGATACCAGCATTGTTATTGTTGGAATAGTATATTGGAGGGTGGTGTTGCGGGTGTTGCTCTTGTGTCGCCGAGACATTTAAACGAACCATGTCAACCTCAATGCTAACGGATGCAATGGTGCCTTTTCTCTGACGTTTGGGGAGCCTATATTCGCTCAGTTTGTAGGTTTCATTTTTATAACTCACGAAAACACAGGAGTTTTGTGTCCTTACCGGTTATAAATGCGCTTGCTTTTAGCATAAGAAAGGATTTCGACGTTATCGTTGCAACTTTGTTGCTATTATATTCTTTATGTTTGAATGCTTATTTACTTATCTGATTAATATTTATTTTAAATCTTACTACAAAAATATAATCAGTTAAACTTCTCGGGCAGTTTTCGTTTAAATGTATTTATGTATGTATGTATATTTAGAATATCTGAAAAATTGAAGTTAAAGAGAAATTCGTGAATCATTTGTTTTACAGAGTCTGCTATTGGACAACAGGCCCTATATTAATAACACATCTAAGCTATATAATACCTATACAGGGCTACCAAAAAACAAAAACCAAAACTCTTGTTTTCAATGCCGTGAGAAAAATTAATTTTATCAAAATGAAATAAAGAAGAAGAAAAAACACTGGCTACACATGTATTGGTATTTTGTATTAAACCAGCGGCAATCAGATTTGCTGGTGTTACATAAATTAGTCAGAAGCTACAGAAAAAACGTTCCAGAATCTAAAAGATCTGTTGTTAAGAACTCTTTTGAGACACTAACATAGGCTCTCTATCAGTCTGAAATAAATTTGTTTGCTTTATTAAACAAAACTCAGTGAGAAGACATTTACTACATAAATCAAATCAACCAACTAGCTTTTTCAAACCAAGAAGCTTTTTCAAGGCAGAAATACCCTTGAAGATTTACCATTGCCTTCCGAGGGGCGATCGCTATTAGAAAGTACATGTTGCTTTGATTGAGGACCTACCCGGATGAGATTCAAACCTAAATCTCATCGGCATACCGAGTTATAGCACACACCGCAATTTGAAAAAAAAAAATAATAACGATTGTTGAAATAAATATCGGAAAATTAAATAAAATGGTAAACACAACCCACAACCTAGGAAAAACATGTTTATATTCATGCGTATTCAATGCAAGGCCCACAGGAGGTTTCAACCCGGAAGATACAAACAATGTTTGATAAACGACTCAAGCTTAAGCTGGCAAAATTATGGAAATGGAAAATTTCGGAATCGTCGCAGAAATACATTGGCGATTAACATATGTATGCCAAAGCGTCGTCTGCAGGCGATAAACAGTCACTCATAGCCAAGGCGAATTCATTCGATTTGGTATTCTTCACGTTTGGGTATGCACTTAAGTCGAAAAATTGGTGTATGTACTTATATTTCAGTGAAAATGTAAAAGAAATTTAGAAAAACAAATATAAACGAATGTGTAGAATACAAAATTTTACACAAAATCGAACGTACTAGGGATGTATAGTAAAAATAATAAATTGAATTTCTTGATAATATTATGCCAAGACGAGAACTTATTTTTTCCATCACGAACTTACATTCATAGAAATGGAAAATGTAAACAAAATAACCATTTTGACACTTTCACCGCGTGAGGTGAAGATAGAACAAGCAATCAGCTAATATACCACATGAACTCCATGAATTCTCATTTTCGCCCAACAAAGTGATATTATTAAACAAAATTACACAGTTTGAACTCAGCTTATAGAGTGACCATATTGAACAGATAGCACTTTAAAATCACAAAATCAAAGACCCATTATAATAATTATGAGATTGTGGAATTTTAAGAGTCATTCAAATTTACGTAAGAATTATAAAAGTAGGAGTGAGAAAAATGTGTAAAGTCATCGATAAGTATTATTTTGAGACTTATATTAATAAAGTATTTTCTTTATTGCAAATATCTTCGCCTTTCTTATAGTTGAATATATTGCCAACGTAAAGGCTTTACTGAAATCTTGATCCATATACTCCGGCCCCTGTGGTGCCATTATCATGTTTGGATAAGCCAGTTATAGGCAATAAGTATGATAGCATGAAAACACCTGTTTTTAAGCTACTTAGATTCGGCAGCCGCTGTGGTCGAGTGGTTAGCGGAGCGTGCTATAACTCGATATGCCGCTGAGTTCCAGGTTCGAATCTCATTCAGGGAAAGTAAAATCTTAATCATAGAAAAAGTTTTTTTTAATAGTCGTCACCCCTCGGAAGGCTATGGCAAACCTTCGAGCGCATTTCTGCCACGAAAAAGCGTCTCATAAAACATCTGCCGTTCGGAGTCGGCACAAAATTGTGGTAGAATATAAAGACGCACAACACAAATGGTGGAAGAAGCTCGCCAAACACTGAGCTATATAGTGTAAGCGCCAAATTATTATTATATTATTATTAGATTCACATTGGAAGACAAATTCAATGAATCCGCCAACTATTTCCGCCCGAAATAAGTGTTGCCGATAAAGGGAAACAATGTTTGAAAGCGTAAAATTTTCGCCCGAAATTTATGATAAGCGAACAGTAAAAAGTGAACTATTTCGTGCGAAAACGAAACTCACAATAAGGGTGAATATTTCTTGACAATGTAAATAATAATTCTATGAGCTGTTCGTCTGTTTTCATTGACTTTTCTAAAAAACTTCATTTACCATTTATACATTTTTAACGCAAAATGTACTATATTTCTCTTTTTAAAATTTATTGTTTTGCCAATGGGTTTACCGCCTCTAGTATTCGAAAACAGCAACGCTAGAATAACGTTAGATTGGCCTAACGTTTTGACAGTTCCATTTTTGTGACACTAGGTGGTGTGTAAGGCGAGCTTAATAGGATTTTACGTCCATTCCTTTACTTTTCCAGTAAGTTCCTAAAAAGTGTCAAAATGCACGAGAGTAAAGTAAAAACGCTATCTAATAGAGAATTACAGGAAAAGGTACGGGAATGCCAAAAACCATTTTTTTAGCCCAAGAAGCGAATGTCAGAATATTTATACAAAAAAAATGGTAATTAAACGCAGCAAAACTAGCACAAGAACTTACGATTTTATTTATTACTTTAGCACTTTCCATTTTTACTGAAATGTTTAATTTTTTACACAAATTTCGTAATTTTCTTTATTTTGTGCTTTCACTACAATACTGCTAACAGCTGATTTTGACACTTTTTGGATACTTACAGGCAAAAAAACTACTGACTAAATCCTGTAACTTCGGACAAGAAGAGAGTCTCAAGTGCGCTCTCAGTTACAGTTTTTTTGAGTACGGGACTAAATGCTGTAAAAAACTGTAAAAAAAACTGAAGATAAGGAATGTACCTTTTATGTTTTATTTGAAAACTTTCGGACGGTTTAAAAGTAAGTTGTATTATCAATATATGTAACTACAATATACAATATATTTATAATTAACTTAGTTGGTTCGCCCGATTAATTAATTTAAACTGGGTCGTGGAAACACTTATAATGAAAGCTAGTAAAGACACCGTATGTACATATGTACATATGTATGTACACGTGTTTTAATAGTAGAAATTCGTAATATGCAGGTGTCACGATTTGAGGTAATATAACGCAAGAATACGCATTCAATCAAAAATAAGAAGAAGCAAAGAAATGGTCACAGTTTATCGAGTGTTCCAGTACGTATTATGATTAGGTTTTATTTCTGTTTTCCTCACATTTGTTGTTGTGAAAAACCTAAACCCAAATTCGTGAAAATTAAAGCTTGTTAAAGGAAAAACAATTAAAAATGGAGTTAACAAATGTTAGTGTTTACTTTACAAACAGCCATCAAATTCTATTATCTATATTGTTATTGTAGATTTCAAAAGGCAAGCAGAGGGAGACAATCGTTACTACTATCGTTCTTCGCAAATTTAAACGTCTTAATGACCAGTTTTTCAGTACAAGTTAAACTCTGCTAGCCGTTGAAACTAAGTTTAAACTGACTGTCGAATTTAAACTAAGTTAAACCGACCGTTCTGATTAGCTGGTCATATGCCTTGTCCCACTGATCGGATGAAAGTGAAATCAAATAAATTAAATTTATTTGGGAATTTTAAAAAACAAAAAATTTATCTAGAAAACCACAACTTTATTGCACACAAAACTACTTTGAGTTAATTTAGCAAATAGTTTTTTCGACTGTACAAATAAAAAAAACTCCGTTTTCTTATCTAACAAGAGAAACAGTATTGAAAACCACAACTTTATTGCACACAAAACTACTTTGAGTTAATTTAGCAAATAGTTTTTTCGACTGTACAAATAAAAACTCCGTTTTCTTATCTAACAAGAGAAACATTATTGCACTACAAAGCAGGCACATTTCAAAAGGTCTTAGTCCACTGAACAGTTCTGCAGTTTAAAATGAGTTTGGAACTTAACTAAGTTTAAGTTAACTTGGTTTAAACTAGCATCGGACAACTGGCGCTTAGTTACATCAGCAACTATGACAGCGCCAAATCGAAATGCTGTATATGTTTATACATATGTAAATATGTATATATGTTACATACGTGTATACGTACATACATACATTAAGGGTGTTCGAATTTTCGAATTTGTTTCAATTTGATTCCCGGAAAGGTTTTGAGTGTTTAAAATTTTAGTATTTACGATATTAAATGGCGCACGGTTGTTTAGGATCAAATATCCGCTGGTTTTTATATCAAACATATAATTAACGTAGTAATAATGACGCGTAGTCTTAGTCCAGAAAAAGTCTTTTCACATGTAAGATGTAAGAGACGCGCGTGTGGGTAATATAAGACTTTCGAATATTTAATCATTTCTTAGCAAGTGTGTGTATTTACATTTGGTTTTTGAGTAATTAATAATAATTAAAATAAGAAAACAGTATGCAGAAACGGAGTTGTGAAAAATCAATAAAGCAATTATTTTCTTTTGAATTAAATGCAATTAAAGATCAAGACAAAGTTAAATTTAGAACATAAAATCGTATTAATTCCTACGATAGAGGACAATCAATATTACCATTATTATTGAGGTAGATAAATATAACTGCAGAGTATATTCTTCTACTATGAAGAGTACGCAAATTTTAGGGTAAAAGGGTAAGGGCGGCAATTAATGGCAATACATATGACAGGCCCATATTCTAATTCTAATTGAGATCTAACGAATGAGTTCCACCATATGTCAATTAATTTTTTAGATCGATTTCAAAATACATTTTCTAAATTTGTATGTATTTTTTAATTGGCAAAGGTAAACTTCAAAGAATAATACCCAATTGTTTAAATATTTAACTTTTTTTAATATTAACCACTGAGCGAACTTCCGAGGGTATTTCTGCCACGATAAAGCTTCTCATAAAATACATTTGCCGTTCGAAGTCGGCTCAAAATTGTAGGTCCCTCTATTTGTGGTAGAATATAAAGGCGCACACTGCAAATGATAGGAGTAGCTCGGAAAGAATTTAATTTTCAGGATTCTATACCCGTTTTCTGAAAAATTATTCTTCCCGACACTTTAGTTTTGTCACAATTCTATGGGTCAGACCATTAACATTTCGAAAATTGTTTGGGCCATCCTAATGTACGTACGACTGTATCTACAGAAGTATGTGCCGCATATAACTTTTATTTGTTCATATCTTTCTTGTGCCAAAAAATGATAAAAAGCTGACAGCATACGCAGCATCAAATAAGTACGACAAGCTAATATATGTATATACATATGTACATATGCAAATACATATGTATGTATATAGATATATACTAATGTATCTAGTATAGTCAAGGAGGGACTAGTTAATCCAACAGAAACGTCCAAATTGAAATAACGAACAAATTTGTACGCATTCACATGACATGACTTTTAACGTACTTATGTATGTATGTGTGTATATTACATAGATACACACATCTACATGGCTATACATACATACATACATATGTATGTATTATATACCAATGATGGAAAAGTCGGTACAATCGTACTTTTTTCTGACTCTTTTGAGCCAAAAGGTACTTTTGTTACATTGTGTTTATTGTTGGTATAATTATTTACAATACGATTATTTAAGATAAACAAATTCTTATTCAAAATTTCAAAATTTTCTTAATACGAAAGGAGAAATGTACTATCACTAATCTCAACGTAAGCTGAGTGATGATTTCGAAAAAGTTCATAAAAGGTAAAACAATTTAAAAATTCATTTATTTTGCAAGAAAAAAAAATGATAGGTGAATACTTGGTATCAATTAAAGCTAAATGGCAGTGCTTTTCAATCGTATCAAATATATCTGATGTCGGAAAAAGGCAGCTTTCATAACATGTCAATCACTTTTTTGTTTAGGGAAATAATCAAGGCGAATTCATAGAAGGTGGTACATATATTCCCATCAGCTGGTTGCTTGTTCTATCTACGCCCTATGCGGTGAAAGTGTCATTTGTTTACATTTTAAATTTCTATTTACGTTCGTGATGGAAAACTCCATGTGTAAGACAAGCAGCACATAATATTATAAAGAAATTAATTTGAATATTTTTACTATAAAGCCTCAGTGCGTTTGCTTTTTGTGTCAAATTTGAAATTCCACCCATTCGTTTATTTTTGTTTTTCTAAGTTTCTCTGACATTTTCACCGCAAACTACACACAATTTTTTACTTACATACATACATATATGTGGAGTATACCACCTTGATTGAATTCGCCTTGGAAATAATGTAGGAATTTATTGAATTATTATTAGGTGTTTGCAATTATAAATAAAAATTAACAAAACCAGTTTTTAATACGATGTTGAACATTTGACAGCTAAAAGGTAAATTTCTGCTGTTAAGTTTGGCAAAATTGGAATTTTCGATTTTCCATCACTGGTACATATACATATGTATATGTACATACATACATGCACTTACATATATACACACATCGAGTAATATAGCGAAACGACAAAGTGTGGGGACAGTAGGAATGCAGGAAAAAAAGGTCGATGTATCTTTTTCAGTTCAATTAGCAAACGAACACTTACACAAATAGTACTTTGAAGGATAAAACCGCGGTCAAGGGAATCGTAAGTGGTGCTGATTGTCATGTGTAGACAGACTATTGTCTAATCGCGATTTCCCATTCCCTTCAATATATTCGCATTTTTGTTTGGCCAAAATTTACTGCATTTATTTTTATTTCTTTTGGAAATTGGTAAAAATTGATTAGCTCTTCACATTTCGCTTCTAGAAGTCATTAATTAAAAAAAAAAATGACATGCCCATTGGCGGTAATGGCTTGGGACGACTTTGCATTTGCGGTAATGAGCTAAAGAACCGAAAGATATTTTGACATTCTCAAGTACTCCCTTCTAGAAGACAATACGCTGTAAAGCGATACTTGCATTGTACTTGCGGCCTATGAAATGGATAAAGTAGATTAGGGGGAAGAGATGGGTTGGAGGACAATGGTAGTGTTTCTCCTCAGCAAAGCTCCCAGGCTCTTTCACCAATCTGAGCAGTCTGCCGAGGTAGAGAGAATGTAGGTTCGTCTTTATTCCCAAACCAGGAAAAGTTGATTATGCAGTTGTGAAAAGCTTCAGGCTAATCAGTCCACCATCATATATGCTAAAGGTCCAAGAGGGCATGGTCAAAAATTATATTAGATCTGAGGTTTCAATGGACAGCCTCTTTGGTACTCACCAACATGCAAACCAGAGCTGAAAGTCCGATGAATAAGCTTTACTTGACCCTTTAACAAAGATCAAGGCAAGGGAATACACAATAAATAGGAGTTTTTGTTGATATTTAGGGGGCGTTTAACAGCGCTACCTTTAAACCGATGTGCTCTATGGCTAGACAACACGGGGTGGATGAAACAATTAAATCCAAGTTATTTAGAAAAAATCTAAACGAAGTTTAATGTAAATATATTTATGAATTTAATTTAAAACAAAAACGCTTAATGCAATTAAATTGACCGGAAGCACGCAAAGTGCTGATAATTCTAACTTAACGTACTACACTTCACTACAGATCCTACTCACAAGTTGTAGCAAAAAAAACGTATTTATCTACTCCTACATACATATATGTATGTACATATGTTTCTGTATACATCTATGTAAGTACACACACATACATACATATATGGACTTGTATGTACACGCACAAACATAGTATGATTGTACATACATATTGCGGAATTATACTCTACCAACAAATGTATACTATGTATGTATATATGTACATTTGTGTATACATTAAAGTACATAGAAACATGTGTATATACATACATACATATGTATGTATGTACGTATGTATATTCATCTTTTTATTATTTCAATAGAGCCTTCGCTGTCCAACTTATAGAGATCTCTTTTTTATTGAGCTTTAAACATAGAATAGTTATACTCACATTCAATAGAAGGTATTTGGTAGTTGATAAGCATATTTAAATCTTGTTCTATAAGATTTCACGTTTAACAAGCCCAATCGGTTTTGCTTTTCCAGTTTAATATTAACTAATATATTTAAATTTTGAGTCGTTGCCTTTGTAGTTTTCACTTATGCCTACATATCTACGTTCATGTGTATTAATGTATATACATACATACGTACATACATATGGAAGTAATTATGTATGGACGTAGACACATACATAGGTAGTAGATGCGATTGCGAATATTTATGCACGCACGACTTCATCCAGGGGCATTTTGAGAATAAAATTTTCAGTCTGTAATAATTCGCGAGCAAAAGCGGAGTAACGTTAGGAAGAAAGTACCTACTTGGCAATGGAGTGCGGTTGCGCGCAATTGACCAAACTGTGAAGGTTTTAATTTTATTTTATAAAACACTTTAATACCCATACATACATACATATATGTAGACATATATCCTTTATTGAACACAGCTTTTGATGTTTTATTGCAAAAAAACGCATCTCATTCGTTTATACATATGTATGTATGTACATTTATGTTTTGTAGTTGAACAACTTGAAGTTTTATTTTCAGCCGATTTAATTTGTACCGAGTTGAACTTTGGACTCCTTTATTTGCAGCACTTAGTTTTCTACATTTATCGCATGGTTTTATATTAATTGTGAAAACTCTGCATTGATTGATTTATATTATATAGTATATCAAAAATTATTAATTTTTAATATTTATATGTAAGTGCATATAAAAGTGTCGGTAGAAGTCAAATAAATATTTGAGAAATTTACCCGAGTAGGAATATATAATTGTCGTTTTAATTTATTGCGAAAGTTCAGCGAAGATGTGAATTCGCGAAAACGAGACCAATACATTTTTGAAAAGGAAAATCCCTGCGCTCTAACGTACATATGTATGTACATATAAAATAACTCTCATGTATGTATGTATGTACATACATACATTCCAACAATTGTATATAAATAGATGTACATATCCACATGCACATGTGCATACAAAATAATACAATGCATTGTGACTGATGCCATAAAATGTGTAATTTCTTTAAATTTTTCGCTCATTATTTATGACGCTGTCTTGTTGCCAAAACGCCTTGACCACAATTCTTATTGGGTTTACATATGTACGAATGTATGTTTGTATATGCAGATTTAATACAGGCGACAGTACGGCTCATGGGTGAAGGATTAATGAGTTCAATTCTTATTAGTAATCCCAAATGTTTACTGAAAACGTAATTCACTAATGAATTAGGCAGCAAGCAATCAACATTATTCACTAGCTACTTCATTAGTTACAAACCGTTAGCAAACTGCAGATAGTGAACTCACGTGACTTACCAGAGTACCAGTAATTCTGTATATCAGTTCTCGTGAAATCACGGCATACATCGGTGTAGTAAATTCACCAGCTACGTTGTACGAATTCAATCGCACACAATGTACCGCGATTTTATGCAGATATGTACATACATATTCTCTTTCAATTATTAAGATAACCTGTACATGCTTTTGTTGCAACTACCTGTAATTAATCAAAGTTCATTCAACTTATTGTAGTTACACTGCCAAATTTTTCTGCTGAGTTAACGCAAAATAAATGATCAATTATTCAAAATTCTAAATATCTACATATTTACCTCTTTATGTTATCCAAACGGAGTGGATAAAGGAAGAAAAATCTGCGATTTTAAGATAATTTTAGTTAAAAATTTTAAACTTGCAATACCTTTACTGATACTGATTGGAAAAAAGAAAATGTAAGATTAAAATACAACAAATCAAAACGGGTGTCGCATAAATTCATAAGCACATAAATACTTATGTAAATACATATAAACTTTCGGGAAATTTAATTTTTGATAATACCAAACAGAAAAAAAAAACTTTTGAGTGACGAAATCCAGGATATAAACGTATGAAGAAAACAAAGTTTGAAGAAAAATGCAAATGGATGCAATGTTTTCACCCGATGAATTGTTTTTACGAAGAGGAAGCATCGAAAGCCTATACGTTCGTACGTGCCCTACAAGACAGCAGAGCATGAAATAAGTGCTAAAATTGTCCTTTTTTATAATGTCAAAAGTGCTTATTAAAGTTGTCATTTTTGTTCAGGGCGTGGGAAAAAACTGAGTAGTTTCCCCTTGCCTGTGTGATTTTATATCTCTTTCCTACCTACAAAAATTTCATATAGGTGAAGAATATATCTAATTTGCTCTAACAGATAAGGCAACTAATCACTTTATGCTTATAATGTAATTAGCGCTGGCAGCCAAACTACTCATTGTTGTCATCACAAACTCAACAGCACTAATAATCAAACTACTAATTTTTGTCATCACAAAGTCCTCAGTACTAATAAACAAACTCCTCAGTTTTGTTATTACATATAAAGTCCTCAGCACTAAAAAACAAACGCCTCATTTTTATCATCATAAAGTCCTCAGCACTAATAAACAAACTCCTCATTTATGTAATCAACAAATAATCTTACAATTTTTTATTAGAATTAACTATAAAATAAAAACAATAAAACCTGTTGAATAAAAATAATAACTAGTGATATTAAATTAAAATTAATAATCAAATATATAAAAGAATGGGGATGATCGAGCATCAATCACTGCTGCAACACTGCAAATAGAAATCGTCGTTAACACTAAAGAAGATGGGAAGGCCTGGTTTTCATGATTAAGTCTGCCTTTGATCATACTTACACTAACTTAATATGGGTATTAATCTAAGCGCGCAAATGCCTCGCAACTGCGTAAACCTCGCAAACGTTTATATTTTTGTATGAAAAACCGGTCAAAAAAGGGTATAGGCCCCCTATAATGAAGCAATCCTCTTTAAATTTATTTTTTAGCGCAACTGCAGATATGTATGTCAAACATGTAAAACCTGCGCATGGGCACACCGTACCTACATTTGATTTAAAACTATCTCCCTTTGATTGCTGTATTTTTACACATTGCGCAGATAGGTTACTGCCAATATACATACATAAAAACTATCTCCCTTTGATTGCTGTATTTTTACACATTGCGCAGATAGGTTACTGCCAATATACATACATATAAGTATTATATACATATATGCTTGCAGGGTACATACAGACATACATACATATATACATACATATGTAAATATGTATGTAATAATTGACATAGATGTAGGATCATCTAAAGGATTAAACAAATTTGCAACAAATCTATCAATTGGCTCACTAACTGGTTTGATTATTTTTGAAATAAGTTTTCGATATTGCTAGGTTTCCCAGGTTTGGAGAAAGCATTTCCCTTGCCACATCTGATGGGACATTAACACTCTTGAGATCGATGTGAAACAAATCCGGCACTTTGCATGAAGAAAACTGAGAGCACTACAAATTTCCCGTATACATAGTATGTATGTATGTGCATATGTACATACATACGTGTTCCTACACTCATGTTTGATTACTCGTCAATAATACATATGTATGTACATAGAAGATATTTACCTACATACATACATATATTCACATACATAAATACAATATACATATTTATTATTTGAGACAAGGGTTTTTAAAAGTACGTAACTTCGCGATACCAAACCCAACGCTTTCGGCATTAATGCTATCCATGAGTTGGTTGGTTTGCACACAATATTATTGCTGAGAAAAATTACAACTCTCTCTCGGCCTTGAAGCGTTTGAGGTTGGATATGTACGTACATATGTATGTATGCATATGTAAGTACCACACTTATGTACATGTGCATATATGTATATGTATGTATGAACTTGGTTGATTTTCCTTGCAGAATTTTACTCACTGTTTTCTATCGTGTGTCATATGTATTTATTGTTTAATTTATACGACAGTTTATTCTTCCCGTTTCGGTTCATCGACGAGCTCTTTTGTTTAACTTTATGCAACACTCTCCTCTCATTGCGGCAGTTAACGGTTGGTCACTTACAAAACAAACGCACAATTCTGCGGCTCTATTGTCACATAGTCTACAAAATGAGTTAGCAAGTGGGAAGGAAATTACGATAAAGAGGATTTGGGTTGCATATTTAATATTGACAACCTTAAAAGATAAATACTTCTTGCCATATACATACATACATATGTTTGTTTATACATATTTGCTTTTACTCCACCTCTTTCACCAGCTTTGCACTAAAAATCGTTCATAGTCATGTGTAAAGTATGTTAATTTCAATTTATAAGCTGTTTTAAAAATGAAGTAAGTTACCCCTCTCCTCACCTCATTTATATAAGTATGTTTAATCTAAACTATTCACTATTCATTATCTTATTAGCAGAAACTTACATACATACCTACATACATACATAAATAAGTTGAAATATATGTTTGTATGTATGTACATACAAAGTTGAACTTGTTTGATGTGAAAATCAGTTCTTTTTCCAAAGTAATTTTATCAGACGAAATTTTGATAAGAAGCACTCGCTTTCTAAACACATATGTATGTCCCTACAAGTAGGCACGGTTTGGTCAATACAAGCCTTATACCCTCCAAGCTTTCTAGTTAGCTCATCACACCTCGCCTTTCGTCAGCGTCCCATTTTCTAGGTATGTGTTCTTTCTTTTGCCACCTTTTATTCTTTCATATTTTCTGTGACTATAAAGGAAAATTTAATTTTATATTTGTGATATTTTTGATGGACGATTAGGTAAATTTTTCCAACTACCCGTTATAGTTCTCGCACCGGAAATCACAATTGAAATCATGAATTCTGTAATCTGCTCCCGCTGTCGAAGCTGGTCGCTTTGGAAATCAGCTACATAAATACACACATACCATACTCACATGCATACATAAACACATACACAGATAAATATGTATGTTTGCATGTAGTTAGGCAGGCATTCCAGCAACACGCTAAGCGGGTCATAGTTATCGCACACCATAGGTGTATTTACATACTATGTATATGTTAACCACTAAGCTGCACATGCATACGTGCGACCATATGTATGCATGTATATACTTACATACATACATATGTACATATGTATATACTTATAGACATCTATGTTTTGATTACACTGCGCCCTGTCGCCTATATGACCTCTTTTTAGAAAGTAAGCAGAGTGAATCCCCTAATCCGACCTAATCAAATGAAGAAAGCGACGACTTTCGAGTGTGTGCATCGCTCTTCTCACGGTCCCCTCATCTTCTTCACATGATTGGATAGTATGTGTTGTTTCTTGCATTCTTCACATTTTCAAAATATTTTTAGTTTACATACATATGTACATACATACATATACATAAGTACATATATGAAAGTATAACCGATTTTTTGGATTTTTTAAATAACTTTATTCATTCGCATTTTCAATATGTCGATTCTTTGTCACTGCACAATTTTCACTACGAGTATTGGCAATTCGCACCCGACCGCTATGAAGAAATCTGAAGAAAATTACGTGTCACTTGGTCTTCGTTTTTATTTTCTCGTTCGCTTTGCCCAAAACTGGAATATCCTATACGAATTCTCGTTTAACAATTCGTCTTTCAATGCATTTTTCTGTTTTGCGCTGCCAATTCGCAAATACAAAGAAAGTTGTGGCAGCCACAATTTTTTATTAAACGTGTACAATTTTGTTTCTTTAGATGTACGTACATATGTACATATGTATGTATGTATGTATATACAAATATATATTGGTACATTTGTGTACATACATATACATACATATATGTACTTTTTAAAACTTTTTTCTTACTATAAGCACATGTTTCTCTAGTTTGCTGCATTTATGTACTTAAGTATATACTTATTTCACTTGGTTTTGCATATAAGCATGAACTTATGTACATATGTACATATATTTATGTAAATAAAACTAGCTCACTATATATGAGTAATTGTAATTGTATTGCATTGTTATTTGAATTGTGTGCACTTGGTGGAAAACGAAAAATCCCGACACCACTTGTATAATTCGCCTAAACCATTCGGTTTGAATGTTAGAATCTGACTATTCGCTTCAGTCATGAACGCACCATTTTGGCATGTCTTCCAAACAACCGAGCGAGCAATGAACGTGAACCGCGCCGCCGGTCGTATGCTGCCAAATGGCACATACATATATACTCTCATAAACATGTTCATACATACATATATATATGTATGTATGTTTATAACCCTCGGCACAGTGATTCCATCCAAGCGTTCCAACCAAAGAAATCAGCAGCGAGTGAGCGAACGAACGAACGTACTGCTATCCACCAAACCAGACCAACCAGCCATCCAGTTATAGCAAGCTGTTGCGGCAGTCCAGCAGCAGACCAAGATGTATCAATTATAGGTGAAGTTAATATAAGCCGTGCTTCTTCCTGTTCTTGTGTGAAATTACCTTATGTCAAATTATCAGCTGTTTTGCTTGTGTTTACACATTTTCTAATTTGCGTAATTTTTGTGAGTGATCATTATTTTTGTATTTATTGCGGGAAAATATAGTGACTAACTTATATACATATATAAATTCGATATGTGCGATGTTTGTGGTAAACCCAAAAGGGGAGGCGGATCATTTTTTCGTGTTCCTATGGATGTGCGACGCAGGACGTCGTGGAGTGAAGCGATCGGAATAACGAATTGGATAACCAATTTTGTTTGTGAAGACCATTTTTTGCCGTCCGATCTGATTCAAGGCAAGCTGATTAGACTGATGCCGTCGGCAGTGCCTTCCATTAAGATCGGGGCAAGTTTTAAGTGAGCAAATTTCGGAGAAGTTAGCAAAAGGACATTGTGAAGTAACTTTCTGTCGAATTTCAGGTACAAACCAGGATCATCGCAAGTGAAAGCGAGCAAACGTCCATCAGGTGACAATAATTTAAAATTGTGCACTGAAGCCAGACATACTACTGAAGAGTATAGCGCCGCTGTTGCTTTACTTGATGTCAGCAAATTACGCGAGTGTCATCCAAGCCCTCTAGGCTGCACAACGACACAAACAGCCGACAGCTTTTCCTACACTCAGGAATGCGGCTCGCAAACAGAGTAAGTTTTTATAAACAAGACCCGAAGTGTTCGTTAAAATACAAAATATAATTTTTATCTTAGCTGGGCATATTTTGAGTCCTGTGCACTTGCCGAAAATTATCGTTTGAAACGTGCATACAATAAATTGGAGGCAAACTACCGTGTAGTGCAAAAAAACCTAGAGGAAGCAGAAAAAACCATAGAAAAAATGAAATTAATTTTCACTGAGGGACAAATAAGGAAAATGGCGTACCCTGGTGAGTTATAATCGTGTAATTAATACTATTAACGTAGTTCGAACGAGTTTTTTCCTTTTTTATTAAGATAAAGCAATCAATTGGAATTGGGAGGACATTTCCAGCGCGATATGTCTACACGCGGCTGGACCACGCGCATACAACCATTTATATGGTAAAGGTTTCCCTTTGCCGCATGTATCGACGCTCCAACGCTGGTATAGAAAAGTTGATGTAGATGAAGGGTTGATCAACTTTTCGATGCAGTCATTGTCACAGGCTAAAAATATGTCCGAAGAAGACAAGCTATGTGTCTTGGCATTCGACGAAATGTTTCTGACAGAAGCATTCGAATACGATGCCACCAACGATCTCGTAAAGAAACCGTCAAAGCGAGTCCAAGTTGTCATGGCACGAGGGCTTTTGAAGTCATGGAAGCAGCCGGTATACTACCAATTCAATTGCGATATGCAGTGGGATATTTTATCGCGTATTATACGCGGTCTCCATTCTGCCGGATACAACGTTGTTGCTATGGTAAGCGACATGGGTTCCGCAAATCGAAGCTTGTGGAAAGCTCTTGGTGTAAGTCATGGTAAGATATAATAATTTTCTGTATGCAAAATTTTAACAAACTTTTATTGTAGAAAAATCATGGTTTTTAAACCCGGCCAATCATGAGAAAATATTTGTGTTCGCCGATGCTCCGCATTTACTTAAGCTCGTACGCAATCATTTCCTGGACTCTGGCTTAGTTTGGAATGGAAAGATCTTGACGTGCAAGACCATCGCAGATTTGATCGCCCATCTGTCCAAATCCGATGTGTCCATTGCATTCAAATTGACAGATGAGCACCTAAAAGTGAAAAATGCCGGTAAGTTTAAATAAGTTTTGGTTTATTGTTGTTTAATGTCTTAATTAATATGAATTCTTCGGTACAGGTCGGCAAAAGGTGAAATTGGCGGCGCAATTATTTTCTCACACGACTGCTAGCGCAATTCGACATTGTTACACACTCGGATTGGAGTTGTATGAGGCAACTGAAACCGCTGACTTCATTCAGTTGGTTAATGACTGGTTTGATGTCGTCAACTCATCTATGAATACGTTCGGAAAGCCTGGAAAGGTATGCCTATAACACAAACATATATTTTCAAAATATTTTTAAATAATAACATTTAATTTAGGAACCTTTTGGTATAAAACTGTCGGAGCAAGTTTCCACTCTTGATAGGATGAATAAGTTTATGTCGGAGAATATTGTGCCAAGGAAGAAGACGTTGGAGTATTTCCAAAAAGGTGTATTAATGACGAATTCGTCATTAATACAACTTTTTGAATACCTTCAAACTAAATCGGGGGTTAAGTTTGTGCTAACTTACAGGCTTAACCAAGATATTCTCGAGCACTTCTTTGGAGCAATACGGAGCAAGGGAGGATTGTACGACCATCCAACTGCCCAGGAGTTTAAATATCGCCTCAGAAAGTACATTTTGGGTGAGTATTTATTTGATCTATATTAAAATTTTAAGCCAAATACGCTGTAAAAAATAAATTCCAAATTGTAATGAAGAATAAATAACAGTTCTGTTCTTTTTCGCACAAATTCGGAATTCATTTTCTGCAGTGTATTTAGCTTAATTCGAAACAGTTCTATATATTTATTTTATATCTTTTTTTTTGTATTTATGCTTATAAAAATAAGACTGCGAGGTATTAAGTTCTTCTCCTACAAACCAACCAACCCCTTTAAGTCTGCAAGGATTTTCATTCACGGCAATTGTCGTAAGTACATAAGTGAAAAGTACTATTTTTACTTATATTTTCCTATTCTTACTTATTTATTGTTATTTTAATACTTATTTTTGTTTTATCTGTTATATCTGGTTTTATTTAAGCACATTTCTATTATATTTTTATTCAAATTGTATATTATTGCGAGGTATCGTCGTTCTCCCCCAGTATATCTGCCAGGATTTCCCTTCCATGTCAGCAATTGTAAGTACACAAAAAGGTGAACGTTTTTTCTTTATTGTTATACATTATTCAAATATATTGCGAGATATCGCCATTCTCCCCCAGTAAATCTGCCAGGATTTCCCTTCCATGTCGGCACTTGTAAGTACACTAAAAGGTGAATTTTTTTTCTATATTATTGTTATTTATTATTCAAATATGTATGTTTGTATATTGCAACGTATCACCATTCTCCAACAGCAAGTCTACGAAAATTTTCCATTTTTTAAAATATTGCCAATTGTTTCAACTAAGTTTTTATTTCTAATTCATAGCAAGAAACACAGAGCATTTAACAAGTTCCGGAAATGTTCAACTCGACGATACGCAATGGCTGAATCCTGACGTGTCAATGCAGGAATTGTGTGAGCTATCTCCTGAAATAACAACTGAACACGTCGAGGAACAGGAAGGAGAGTGCGCGATCGTAGACGACATCTACCACGCCGAACTCGTTGACGGCATTGGCGCTTTGCAGGAAGGAGCATTGGAGTATGTAGCGGGCTATATCATCCGTAAGCTTCATCTGGAGGGTCATGAAAATCATGACAGTTCTTTTACTTGGGTAGACCAAGTATCCAAAGGATATCTGACTAAACCCAGTGAGAACTTCGTGCATGGGATGAAAAGATTAGAAGCAGTTTTCCAGAGGATGAATGAAAATGAAATAGCCCACTGCAAAAACTTGAACACTACAATGCTCCAAAAAAGTTCGGACGTTGATTTGCCGGAAGACGCAAAACGTCTATTTTTTAGGTGTAGAACTTTTTTCCGAATTAAGCAATTGAATAGACGTTTAATGGTAAAAAAAGCCAAAGAACGGATTATGGGTTACAGGAAGTATATCCACATAAAGTTGTAGACCGTCAACGAAATCGCACCAACATCATCGTCATCAAAATGTACACAAAAGGCCCTTTTAAGGGCCACACATATTTTCAAAAAGACAAAACTTTGACTTCAGCTAAAATAGCCCTTTTAAGAGCTACCCAACAACATTAAAAAGGTAAAACTTTGACTACATCACCACTTAAAATATATGTATGAATCATTTGGTTATTAATATTGTAAAAAATTAATTTATTTATTCACATTTGATTTGCTACACATTTCGTCCATAGAACATTTTCGACACATTACATTGTAGAGATATTCGGGTGAAAATATTTTCGGCTTTACGCCAAATTATTATTGGTACCAACCACTGCATAATTTGCTCGCTTGTATATATTTAAGTATTGAAGAGTTTGAACTATAACGTTGGTATCTGAATTTCAACACATCGCATTGACATCAACTATGTACATTTGTTCCGTCTTCCTAATGCTCATCCAAACAACCAGTAACTATGGACACGTATGTACATATACATATATACATATATATTGTTAGTGGTTACATATATTTTTATACACTGCAACTGAATCATTTTGATCGAACTCCGTTCAAAGTGCAGGACTACTGCTTTCCAAGGATGCTTAATAACAATAAGCGCGCCCACAGTATATGTATGCAGTGTATAATATAATTCACCAATTCACTGTTTCTTCTCTGTTAAGAATATAACCACATATTCAAGGAGTAAACTACAAATATAAAGAATGTATAATATTATTCACATACATTTAAATTATTAAAGTTTTCACCAGCTTTGAAATTTCCATTGCTTCTATTTGTATTTTTGTGCACGAATAAAATACATAAACAAATCAAACCAGCTGTTTTTGACATATGGTAATACAGCAATCAAACTGTAAATTTTGTAGTTGCCCGATTACGATAACCATTAAATTATTGAATCATGCAGCAGACCGGTCGGTAGCTCCGCCATCACGTTTATCGCCTTCTTCCCACTCGTTGTCCCATGGTTGACTCATGACAGAGTGTGGCAGTTACTGGGTGTGCTCGTCGTTTGCTCAGTCATTACAGAAATACGACAGCCGAACATGTTTTCTTTGTTCGGCCTGGGACAATTTGAGATAGCATGTTGTTATTGCATTTGCGCTGTTATGGAAATTTCGGCGTTTTAACTGGAATTTCCATGAGAAGACAAATTGGCTCCCATGTCTAACTCTCCTACATCTGAACCTTTGTTTCAATGAGGTGCTCTTGTAAAGGTGGTGTACAAGGCGTGTGTGTGTATTAAGTACACGCGCGGGTGTGAAATATTTATGTATGTGCAAAGCACGATTGATTCTTGTGTGCAAAGAAATATGTATCTGTGTGCGCGCATTGCAACACACCGCAAATTCGTCTAAGAGTATTGAAATTAGTGCTCGAGAATGTTAAAAGCAACAAAATAAGTAAATATCTGTAAAGTGACCGGCACAGTTACGCCGGTCCAACGTTTAGTATCATCCAACGACTTTTGCAGAACGCTCTGAGAGCAATAATAAGTCTGTTCGTGTGAAAGTCCAGCAATGAAATTTCCCAGAATTGTGGCGTATTCTCTCTCAAAGAGAGATGCTAGAAAATTTTTACGCGAACGCAAAATTTGCAGAAACTTGCAAGTTTAACGAACAGCTGATTGAATTCTTGTCCGCATCCAAATAACCAAAAGAACTTTTACTTGCTTTTTGCATGTTTAATACCCTTATTTTATAATTTTCGCCTTTAAAACTCTTAAACACAAATTTCGTATTTATCCAAATTGCAATAAGCTGCTTTTGATCAGCTGTTTTCTTGCTTCCAAATTTTTGCTGGGTAAAATTTGTCTAGCAAGAATTTGCAACATCCAAAATGAAATGTCATTTTGCGCTCTGAATTTCCCGTTCCTTGCAAATTTTTTGGTCACCGCGAACGCGATTTGACAAAAATCATGATATTTTATAACAATTTGTAACCATTATCCGCACCGCGTACCTACACTCTTAATATTTTTAAAGAGTTTATGTCAAAATAGGTATTTTTGCAGCATCTTTCGAAAAACTAAATAAAAAACGATCCAGGGGAGTTAACCCTTAAATGATCACGGTATCTTTAAAGATACAACCATTAAATATGTCCTCATTTCACTATTAACTGTACGAAAGCTGCAAAATATACATCATTATAAAGAAAAAACTCTACCGCTTTATTAAAATATTAATATTTTCAAAACTTGTTATAGTTGAAAGAGAAAATGTACTGAAAATAAGAAAAAAAAATTACCAAATTAAATTAATTAAACTTTATGGAGTACAATATTAACATATCTATGGGCTTTCGACCACATAAAAAAATATATACTTATAATAAAATATACTTTTTAACAATATTATGCTAGTTCAATCGGTTGCTTGCCTCCTCTGCATCGCATAATCGAATTTATTGGTTGTATCTTTAAAGATACAGTGAGCGCTTCTCCCATATTTCTATTGCGATTGAATTTTGCATGCTTGATGTTCCTTATTATTTCGACTTTTTTTGCCACTTTCGCTTCGTCTGTTGGGTGAAAGGGTTCGCTTGCACATTTTCTAATAATAATTTAGCGATGGAAGACCATTTTTGCCGCAGGAAAGCCAAAATGACTGATGAGGAAATATGCGAATTACTTTGTAATAGCATTCCTTATGATAGTATCGACGATGAGAGTGATATTGACGATATCCTTGAGGCTAATCCAAATAAAACTATGGGCAATAAAAAAGATACAGAAATGCAGTTAGTTATTGATGAACACGAAACAGTAAATGAGGCGAACAATAATATTGATTTAGACGCGTCCATTCACGATTCATTTCTAGCTATGATATCAGATGATTGTGATCCAGAAAATTTACCTTATTATCTTATTAAACCCGTCGTAGATACCCTAAATAAGACTTTCGGAAGTCTCCCTAAAATACATGAAACAATACTTACCAAATAAACCAAAAAAGTGGGGTTTTAAATTTTTTGTTTTGTGCGATACTTCTGGATATACTTACGAATTTGAATTATACAGTGGATTATCGGAGAAACCTATTCAGGCAGAACCTGTTCTTCAGCCATCCGCAAATATATGTAGTAGTCAGATTAGTTCGCGAAGTCCCTCGTTTTAAAAATTATATACTATTTCTGGATAATTACTATACAACGATTCCTCTGTTGGTATATTTACAAACCAAAGGTATCCTTTCCGTCGGAACGATTAGACGTAACAGAATTAAAAATTGTAAGCTCCCTGAAGAAAATACTATGCTTAAATTCGAACGTGGTACGAGTCAAGAGTATGTCTCGAATATATGTGGTATCGATGTGACATCCCTTAGCTGGAAAGATAATCGAGTGGTAAATTTGGTTTCTACCTACGTTGGAATGAAGCCGTTGCTGCATTCAATACAAAGTGCGTCGAAAACTGTGGCGGTTAAGAGGTTTGACAAAAAAGATAAAACCATCAAAATGATTCCTTGCCCGCAGATTATTAAATATTATAATAGCCATATGGATGGGGTTGATTTTATGGATATCATGATGGGTCGCCATAAGATCTCAATGAAAAGTAGAAAGAAGACTATGCGGGTGTTCTATCACCTTTTGGATATGACATGCGTCAATGCCTGGATACTTTATAAAAGAATAAATCAAGACCGGCCGTATTTTAAAAATATCAGATTAATCGATTTTAAGTTGCAAATAGCTGATGTGTTATTTTCATATAAATGCAAAGAAATCGTGGACGGCCAACTTTAGAAATGCAGATCAAGGAGAAGCGATGCAAGCCCAATTCAGGTGTAGCACCTCCAAGGGATGTCAGATTAGACGGAACTGATCACTGGACCACGGTGGATAAAAAAGGTCGATGCAAATTTCCAAATTGCTCAGGACAGACAAGGATGTGTTGCACCAAATGTAAGGTAAATCTTTATTTGACAGCTGAAAAAAACTGCTTTTATAACTACCACCATTTATTATATGTTAATATATTTAATTTCTTATTCATTATACTGAATTTTATATGTAATACCATAAACTTTAATAAAAATATGTTTTTTTATTCACACTAAACTTTGGTCTCTTTTATTTGAAATAAGTAATTTTTATAGTTTCATTGCAAAGGTAAGTTTCGCGTGGGTGCTCAGTGTATCTTTAAAGATACAACCAGTTTTTTCTAAATAAATTGGTAAAAATTAAAAAAATTAAAAACGCAGTTTGCTTTTTTTTAACATTTTACATAAAATATATTTCTTTTCACAAAAATCGGTCGCTATGAGCATTTAAGGGTTAAAGAAAACGGTGAGGGTGGTTAACAAAGATGTGTTTAATTTGCTATTTGAACTTGTTTAGGAAGGATTGACAAAATAATCGAATGGACCACAAATAGTAACAAAATACTTAGGGAGTTCATTTAAATAACAGAGGAGCTTGTGAACGCACTGTGTTATTTCCTTTACTATAGTATGTGGTATTCAAGCAAAAAATCCCTTATTATAAATTTGAACGGTCGATTTCTTGAAAATATGTATACGTACATCACTATTTGACTTAATTTAACATTTTTTCAATCAAAAAATAAGCCTAAAATGATGATAAACGGAAAGAGCTGATTGAATAACACACACAAATAACACACTAAACATAACTTTCAGAGTTGTATTGAAATACGAAAATCTAACATGTGAAACAATAACAACAAGTTTAAACTAGTTTATTCTAATAAGTGATACGATGAAATACGAGATACGACAGTGCTTGTGAACTCCCTAACTGATTGTTCATCGCGCTTGCATAAGGCAAAAAGTAGATATATGCGCGCAGAAAAAAAATGGAAATATAAACAGTTGATTGTCAAAGTGTACAAAAGTTGAGAGTTCGCCATGATTTCGCTTCGTTTTTCTTTGCTTTGCTTTTCTCGCCTTGTATTTAGCAGTACTTATATAACATGAGGTCTTATCTGTCAAAGCGAAAATCTGAAGCAAAGCAAAGCGAAAGTCTTATGTGTACGGCCCTTAGGAGCTACATATGTATGTACATGAAATATGCGCGTTTCAGAGCGGTGAATTATAGCAACATCTATGTATGTACATATGTAGATACGTTCATAATTACAAAACTAATGGAAAGTAAACATATTATGTATGTACATATGTGTGTTCATCTATAGGTACAATTGTATATATTTAGTTGGGCCTAATTTGTTTATCAATTGATTGTAAATACTTTGATGCATGTGCAACACAAAAAACTTGTAATTGGTAACTCTGCAAACGATATACATACATATGTATGTATGTATTTATTGTTACGTTTTTACCATGAAACGCCGATGATATTCAAAATCCTTCAGGTTCGACCACTGGATTGTTAAATAAAACACGCTCATATTTCCTTAATGCTAACTTTATTTGTTTACAAATAATTGACAACACTGAACAACGCTATTTAATTCACGGATACTTGTACTTGCGCACTCGCAACTTAGCTTACAACTTTACTCTTCACGGTTTAATTACAAACTGAGTTACCTAACGCCGTGGCAACGCCTTTTTATACTCAAATCTGCGTACACTGTGGCAGCTCTGGAACATTATCGAAAGTTCTCGATTTCGATTATTCTATTTGCTTTTTCTCGACGTCTCTATCTCTTTCGTATGTCATTCGTGTTTTGGAATATCGCCACAGTATGCAAGAATGATAGAGAAGCAAGAACGATAGAATACTGTATTTTCTAAATAGCGATGAAAAGAAGATTGCGCCTTCCCAAAATGCGAAAGAGAGTAAAAATGGAATCGCGACCGCAGAACAGCATTGCCACTTTGGTAATTTTTACCAAAACTGGAAATTTTTTTATATTAGAACAGAATTGGTACATTTTTTTTCAATTTGGAAATTTTTTTCAAGAGTTCTAAGTTTTAAGTCCTAAGTTACTTCTAAACTTCCCACTTAAGAGTTTTCAAAAATTATGCGCGGCAATTGCAAACCTCTTATGGATTTCTTAATTATTTCTTTATCGCATATACGAAATTTGCTTAAGTGGTGATTGTCTATAGATGACAATTACTTCATGGTTCATCTGACGGTCAGTAATGGTAAACATGAGTAACTCGATTGTCTCATATGTATGTATATGCAACCAAAATAATCTTACCAAATCGCAAGTGTCTCTCTTTGGCAAGGACCATGACGTTCAGTAATTTGAATGCAGAAGTTCAAACAGTATTTTATTATCAGTGACGAAACTTTTGCTAACGGTCTGTAACGATCCAGATTAAAAGTAAATCGTGCTTCTACCAAACAACCTTTTAGCACTATGAATTTGTATATGTAAACTTTACCTACAAACGTTTCAAGAAGTTGAGATTACAACGACCATCCTATGTAAACGAGCCTTGTAAAATAATTATTTTTTCTGTGTGTCACGCCTGTACAAATGTGAATGAAAGACTTGAAGTTTTTGAATTACTTCTGAATGCAAAAAGAACCATCCTTTAAGTACATTTTAGAAGCAATCCAGTCCGAATGGGATGATTTTTTCCTATCCAAATCGGGTTGAAAAGCGAGTTCAAGACACATTGACACGGGATTCTCAAAACATTGTTCACGCATTGTATGAGATAGGAATACTTAAGTATTTACATACATATCGCACCCTAAACCAAAAACAGTCACAACTCAAAAAATCACAAATGTTCAGCAGAGGCAAAACAATAATGATGATAAATTTATAATCATATTTTTCCAGTAAAATAAGATAGTAACTACGAAAAAATTTCTGGAGCAGTTGGGGAAGTATTCCGTGAATTAGTTTATGTAGAAGAAAGATTAAAAAAAAATTTTTTTTTAATATGCAAGAGAAGTAAAAAATATTATGTAAAAATGGTTGTAATATTTTAAACGTACTTTTCGAAAAAATAAGATAGTTACGATGAAGAAATTTTCGGAGCATGTTGGGAAGTATTCTGGGAATAGGTTTATGAGATAAAAGCGATTTAAAAAAATTTTGAGTTGTGACGGTGTTGAGTATCTCGTTTTAGATCATTGTTTAATGCCGACACACACATACATACATATGTACAGTATGTATGTATGTACATATGTATGTGCTTTTTACCAAGGTCTAAATACCCTGAATCAAAATTTAGAGACAGTCTGAACTGCCGATATTTCTGCATTATCAGTTTCGTGATAGTCTCCGAACTACCGCAAACGGATGCAGAGCGATACTTTTGAAAATCGCGTTTCGCTTGTTACGCTGTCGTCAAATCTTCTCGAGGTGCTTGCCGATTGCAAGTAGGCTTCACTTGCCAGTTTAGAACAGGTTAAAAGTTGTGCATAGAGTGACAGTTTCCACTTCTTAGGACATCACCGTGTTAAAAAAGACACTTGAATTCATTGCCTTGAGATTGAACGAGAATCAATACCGTCCTTTTTTGTGCTAGTTCTGCACGAGTACTGAACTATTTCATTTTGCTGCAGGGTATGTACACATTCATATACATACAACCATAACTGCAAATACCAACACCGAAGCGTTTGTACGCACGTATAATGAATGTCTTAAAAAAGTAATATTTCGACCAATATGGAAGCGTCAACGACTGGTACTTCTACCAAAGGCCGGGAAACAACCAGGTGACCCGTTAGCATACCGCCCAATATGCATGCTTGACACAGCCGGAAAACTGTTCGAACGAATTTTAAGCAATAGGCTGATTACATAAATAGAAGCAGGGGGAAACCTCTCAGAAACGCAGTTCGGCTTTAGAAAAAAGCGATCAACAGTAGGCGCGGCTATGCTTGTTAAGAAGCTGGCAGAAGAAGCGATAAGTGGAGTAAGATGGAAAGGCGGACCTAAGAAATATTGCCTGGTCATGACACTTGACGTTAAAAATGCGTTTAATTCCGCTAGCTGGAAGGAAATTGTCGAAGCTCTCCGTGATTTTCAAGTATCAAGATATTTGCGAAAAATAATAAGTAACTACTTGGAAGATACAGTCCTAGTATATGATACAGACGAAGGCAGCAAAGAGTATAATATATCCGGAGGAGTTCCTCAAGGATCCGTCCTTGGACCATTGCTCTGGAACATTATGTACGACGGCATTCTGCGCTTACAAGTACCTACAGGGTCAAAAATTGTTGGTTTTGAGGACGATATTGCGGTGGTTATTGTTGCCAAGCATATAAAAGACGTTAAGCGAGAGGCAAACTTAATGACTGCGCAAATACAGAATTGGCTTGAAGAAAATGGCCTGCAGTTAGCCGAGCAGAAAACTGAGGCAGTGTTAATTAGCAGTAGAAAAATACAAGAGTTTGTTAAAATTAAAGTTGGAGGACATGAAATTGTTTCGAAAACTGCCCTGAAATCTCTAGGCATTATGTTTGACGCTAGATTGGTATTTCAGATCCACCTAGAATACGCAGTCGAGAAAGCTGAGAAAGTTGCAGCAGCGCTATCGAGGCTAATGGTAAATATAGAAGGACCTAAGCAACAAAGTAGACAACTGTAAGCTAGCGTAATACGGTATGTTCTTCTGTACGGGGCATCAATCTGGTCGGCGGCGCTTGAAAAAGTTTCGTACGCACGAGAGATCAGATCACTGTATCGACTTTGCGCTATCCGGATGTGCAGTGCGTTCAGAACAACGTCAGAAGATGCCGCCCTAGTAGTGGGTGGGCTCTGCCCAATTGAGATCCTGGTAAAAGAGGCTACCGATAACCCCATCGAACATTGCAGAACGTGAGGCGAAACTGTTTGCAGTTGTGGCAGAGGCGGTGGAGCGCTACGGGTAAGGGACGCTGGACACGTAGACTTATTCCTTCGTTAGAGAAATGGTTAGAGAGGCAACACGGTGAAGTGGATTACCACCTTACCCAACTATTGACAGGACATGGCTGCTTTAAGTCCTATTTATATAAGTTTAAACATGATGATGACCCTTACTGCACCTTCTGTGCAAATCAGGTGGTTGAAGACGCTGAACACGGTTTTTTTGTCTGTCTGCGGTTCACAATTGTAAGGGATTACTCGAGCACGAAGTTGGGGAAATCGCTTTCGGTTAAAAACCTGGTAGATACTAAGCTCGAGTCTAAAGAAAATTGGTCCGTTGTCTGCAATATGGCGAAGAAAATCTTAACTAAACTGCGTCAAGCGGAGCACCTCCGCAGAAATTCATAGAAAGGCAATAGGCCGCTCCCCCTCCGCGAAGTAATACCTAACGGTAGTTCCACGGAGCGAGGGAAGCGGAGCGGGGTGGGGTTTTAGTAAAAACCCGGTTTTGCAGATTAAAAAAACCGATTTATTCGATATTCCCGGGCTGAAAAAAGCGAGTCAATCACACTAATATGTATGTACCAGGGAACAGCTGCTTATGATATGCTTTCATTCAACATGCAGCAACCACGATTGTTGAGTGATGTTTTTTTTGATTTCACCACCACGTTGGCATCGTCAGACACTTCTCAAGGCATTACTGCTTTCATAAATATTCGGGAATGCTTCCTTTTATTCCATTTTATTATTAAAACCTATCCGAGACTTTTTTTGTGCGAGAGGACGCTATGATATATGATGTTGCCACAACGAAAGTTGCGCCGATATTAGAAATCGGCTGCCAAATTACAAATTTTTTTAACTCCCGAATATGCCGGGATATGTCTATTCAAATCCCGGAATTTCCTTTTTTCTTGAAAAGACCATTAAATACATATGTACATCTATAATACAACGATTACAGACGTACTTCATTTTCTGGCAAATTTAAAATTACGAATCAAAAGTTCGTGAAATTCGGGATCCCAGGATTTCGTTTTTAGATCTCGAAAATAATGGCATCAACAAAATGCCGAAAATATACATCCCTAGTAAGTACCATGTACATACATTGTACACATGCGTGTATCTAAGTATATGTATGTATGTACAAATATGTACGCAGTTTTCTTTGTTCGGTAAGAGCTTCGTCGGTACAACACTCAGACTGTCGACTGACGACTTTTAATGCATACGCACAGCACTTGTCGGTGCAGCAGACGATGCTGCAGACAAGAAATCTTGGCATTCCAATATTTTCCTTGATATGCACTTTACTGCCACCCTTTGTATCATACTCTTATTTGACTTTTCGAACAGACTCCGTGCATTTGAAACTAACTCGTTTCACTATGCGAAACGTACTGCTTTTTAGTTCAAGTATCACTTGGTCTGCCTTTATGTCTGCATCATTATTGTATTGTCTGTTTGTCCGATTCGTGTCTCTGTTCGGTATTGTTTTTGAATCAATTCTTGTTTGTTGGTTAGCGCTTTCATAGTTTAAAATTTCGACCACATATGTTAGTGAGCTAACTAAAAAGAATGTGGCCGCTGTGGTCGAGTGGGGAGCGGTGCGTGCCACAACTCGATATGCCGCTGAGTTCGAAGTTCGAATCTCGTCCAGGGCAAGTAAAATCTTAATATTTTTTTCTAATAGCGGTCACCCCTCGGCAGGCAATGGCAAACCTCCGATGGTATTTCTGCTATGAAAAAGCTTCTCATTAAATACATCTGCCGTTCGGAGTCGGCACAAAACTGTAGGTCCCTCCATTTGTGTTAGAATATAAAGACGCACACCGATAATGTTAGGAGAAGCTCGGCCAAACACTGAGCCAAATAGGATGAGCGCCAAATTATTAAAAAAAATAATTAAAAAAGAATGTGAAACTTTTTCTTTTTTCAAGGAAATTGACTGTGAAGTTTTCATTATACAGTTGCAATATAGACCGTAGATATGAATTATTCACTCAACATAAACGAAGATCATTCGACCATGTTTCCATACTAAATGCATTTATTAGGTCCTTTAGTTGTTCCCCATTATACGTTGGTAGGTATAACTTTTTCGTTGAGCAGGACTTTCCAAAAATACTGGACTCTGGCTGAATAAATGATTTATCATATTAAATTGAGATTGACAATAAGGAACACGCGTCTGAGGAAGATGGATGGACTTTTGCGCCTTAGCGACGGTGAACATAACAGTCGGAATTATGAGATGAACGAGCTTTTCGAGAAGTAGAAGAAAGATCCAGCGACTACACTGGCTAGATCACGTCATACGACTGGGCATTATTGGAATTGGCGGCAAGTAGAGTTTTTAAATGGCTTTTGTTGTCACGAAAAAGCAGTAACGACCGGAGCGCAATTTATCGATCCTTGAAGACAAGGTATGTTAACTAAATAAAGAATTCGTCCGCCGCATTTTAATTTTTACTGGAGGCTTGGCTGTCTGCATTATGGAATAATGAGATGTTAATTAGTTTATATTTAATCAACACACCTACAATATACATATAATATCTCCTATACCAAAACTTTAATTAAACACCGAGCAAATCTGCTTTTTAATAAAAAAAAAAATATTTATTGAAACAAAACACTTCAATACTGAATATCGAAAATTAAATTCCTAACGGATGAGAACAAAGAAAAATACCAAGGCAATCTAACATACCTACTCTAAGTAATAGCCTTACATTTTTTTATATCTCTCTATTTGAAGATTTTTTACAACAGCTTGTAACGAAATATGGCAAAAGAACAACACTTTTTCTATGGTTGTTCAAAATCGCCAATTTAGAGTGAGAAGTTGCCAACACATAACTCCTTCAATTATTGCATAATGGGCTGTCAATGCTAGGAGTACCAGGAGTGTGAGAACTAGGTAGGATTCATAGACTTCATCCACGCCTCTACAAATTTTTTCAACGATTTATACGGCAGATTTCCAAAATTCCCGTCATATTACAAAATCTTAAGGAAAACTTCCAAAAAAGAATTTGGCTTATAATGTATAATTATTCACTGGTTATTACCCGTACATACGTTAAATATTGACGGGCGCTATGGTCGAGTGTGAAGCAGTCATAGAAACATTTTTTTTAAATAGCGATCGCCCCTCGGAATGCAATGACAAGTCTTCGAGGGCATTTTTTCCAAATGTAATTTTAAAGTTATATTACATATTTAGAATAAACCTTGTTTTTGTATCAACAATAAAATTTAGTAAATTAACGGAAATAAAACTATCAAAGGGATTGTGCACAGATAGTGAGATTATATTTCATTCAGAATTGCGTAAAAAACAAATTATTTTTTTTTAATGAAAATATGTATTTGAAGAATTTTGTCTACTAATTTAAGTTAAAAACATATTAAAAACAATATACAAATTTGTCAGGTAGAATTTAAAAAAAAAAAATTCTTTCCATTGCTCTATAATGAAGAGAGAAAATTTAATGAATATGAAGATGTTGCTTTTTAACATTTAAGTGTACAACTTTCTCTCTATATGGATAAACGATGCATCATTCTATGAATTTTAGAGAGATTTTAACACCTGAATATTCGCCTCTGCTTGATAAGAACGAAAGTATATACATACATATTGTATGTACATATGTACATATATAAATAAGTACAAGACAATGGCACGGATGGCGTGCAAATTGTTTTTACGTTTGCTTTGGCTTAACAAAAGTGTTGAATGTTTCAACCATGCTGACACCAAGCAAACCAGAAACCGGAAATCTCGTCAGTTTACATCAATTCAAATGCAGTTTATTCGCAACCGCTTACTTACTCGTAGATCCGTGATTGGCGTCATATGCAAATTATTCATCAAAGCGTGTGCCTACATACATATTTACAAATACGAGTATATATTTGTACATATGTACATATGTATGTGTGTATATCTTTCTCGTTTTCGAATGGATTTCTTTATTCAATAAAAAAAAGTTTATTGTCAAACTGGTAGCGGCACATCTTACCGCACGTCCAAATCGTCGAAAATGCCTGGTCACCCGCGGAACTCATACATATTTGTATGTATGTACATACATTCTTGTACTTGTTTTAAAATCTACATAAGTAGATATGTGTATTTATTTTTTTATATGTAGATACATAAGTATGTGCATACGTATGTACATATATATATATACTCATGTCTTATGCCAATATGTATGTATGTTTGCACATGTGCCCATGCATATCTATGTATGTATGTGTATAAGACCACATACATATGAGTCGCAAGATAATTATTAAAAAAACATTTTAACTTAAGAGGAAATTAAAAAGTTTCGTAAATTAATACTTACATACATAATTCACAAAAGGTTAATTTGCATTTGACATAGAACAGATAAAACGATATAAAAATGTTACTGCAGTATTTCGTAAAAATGTAGGTAGGTACTTTAAAGATTTTGCATTGTTAACGTAGCCGACTGGATTAAGAGGCGGTATTTCTTTCCGAAGTGTAGCGGTTTGTTTGATTGTTTATTTATTTATACTATTTTTCATTACTTATGTGTGGATTATTAGCTTAGTTCTTTTTGTATTTTTAGATTGTATTAGACTGCGTCTTAAATTTTACAAATAAAAATAACATTTTAATTTTTCCGCAAATTTTGCCAGCTTTCTTTAACTTAGAGTGATCTTTTAAAATTGTAAACCATTTCCACAATTTTAAGCGTTTTGAGCCTAAAACGCCGGTTTAGAGAGAGAGTTTACTATGATAGAGTTAAACGATTGTTGAACTAAGAATACATTTTCAAATATTAAAAGCTAGTTTATAACTAAGGTCAAATATCTTTATAAACAAGTACAGTATGTCAAAAAGCTGCTATTAACTTAAGAGTCGACTTTAATTGACTATGATTATGACCCATTATTTTTAATTTTTTTTTTTAGTTTACATGATTAATATTATTATTTTATTCGTTTTAGGTTTTTCTTAACTCGTGATTTATTGCAAATCTGAATAGCTGAGGGTGATTGAGTGACAAGATTCAGAGAGACTGTAGAGATTAGGATATCGAGCAGTGTTCAAAGGTGTATTATGGATCAGTAGAAATGTGTTTCAAAAAATCAACGATTGTGTTCGAAGAATAATATAATCATATAATCTACCAAAATGAAGCAAAATCAACAAATCCAGCAAAACAAAAATATTCCCAAAGTCGCAACAATGATTGATATGCAAACAGGCGTACCGAACAAACTTTGATTTTACAGAGGCTTAAAATGTTTTTAAAGTCTCAGTATTTTGAAGGGAGCCCCCTTGGAATTTACTTACAAACATTCTGCAGACGAATTCCAGCATTCGCTAACGCTAAAACTCTAAAAATCGCTAAAATTCCAAACGCTAAAAATTTTCCGAACTTTTGGCGATTTTTCTGGCTTTTTCATCACCAAAAATCTCCAAGGAAATTTATTATACTTTTATCCGCCAGGCGTCGCTGGAGTAGTTGAAGGAAAATGTCAGATTTTGTTTACATTTATGGCACACAAGTGTATAGTTATTTTGTAAAAATTATAAATACTTACATAATTTTGCACAATGTTATGATATTAAATAATGTTAATTATGATGTTGAGGATGTTGATAGCATAAGTTTTACCGATGAGCTTAATTATGGTAACGAAATAACTAGTAATCATCAAGGCAATGATGCAAGACAACTATTTGTGAACAACTAGATAAGAATTTACGGTAAATCAACAAAGTTTTCGAACGAGGAATGTGTTAGAACCCAATTTAATATATCACTCGGCATTGTATATATTTCAGTAAATTTAAGTATTTATTTTTCACAATAATTAAATTAATTAAAAGTTCAAATTAAAATATAAACCAATATGTATATTCATTTTTTTTTTATACATACATATGTATGTATGTATATACATATAAAGCTATTTCAATATAAATTCAGTAAAAAATTATTTGTGAAATTGCACGTTATTGGATATATAAGTAATTCATTGAGAAGAATAGTACGTAAAAACTAAAATGCTTTTTTATGCCCGAATCGCGAAAATAGCTAAAAATTGCTAAAATTCATTTAGCGGTTTTTGGCGATGGGGGTTTAGCGATAGCGAATGTTGGAATCCGGGTGCTGTTTGTTAATAGACATGCATACATAGATATGTAATTCCATACATACGACGAGGAGTCGTGCAGGTGTTCGATTAAATGCATCACTATCAATAAAAAGTGAATATCGAATGAATATCCCTCCAAATTCTGGCCTTTCACTGTCGATATTTCACTTTCTTATTTGTTTATCAATAAAGTTGGTGTATTCAAGAGATATTATATATACATACATATGTACATGGACGTTTGTAAACACATAACTACTTACATACATGATTATTTACATTCATATATATGTATATATGAATGTTTGCGATATACATATGTATGTATACTTGTTCGATCATTTATCTACGAGCTCCGAGTCACCGCACTGATTCAAGTGCTCAATTAACGTGGTACACTCGAACAACTACTTGGAAACCCACATACCAAAGATTCCAATGAAACCGATTCATAAAACTTCCATTTTCCATTTAGCGATGGAAACTCAACACGATCAAATGGCGTTACATAGTTGTTTATCAGACATGTTGCAAAGTTCGTTCTTCTCTAGTGAATTTCATTTGGATCCAAACAGTAACGTTCAAATATGTACATAAACTTAATTTATTGCGGCGAACGTACCAGAGCGTCCAAAACAACAAATGAGGTTGTTCTCTCTCTCTGGAGTACATATGTATGCACATAAGTTAAAATTTTGATCAATGTGACTAATCATTTAAACAACGACAGAGCACGGATGCTACCTTGGTAATTAATTACCAAAATTGGTTAATTTTTTTTCCTTTGGTAACTTGGTATAATCGAAATTCAAAACTTTTCAATGATCAAACGACTTAAAGTAATAGTAGCAGTTCGTAGCTTTTATATTGAAATGCTAAGTCGGATTTGCGAATATCCGTTTCGATTTAAGTATGGTAGTCAAGGGGTGTTATTTTGTGAATGCGAAAGAGAAATGCGATGTGATAGGTAATCACCATTGTGTTTTACATCTCCTCAGACAATAGCTAATGTCATTTTCTCTGGATAATATGAGAAATATATTGCCAATTTTTATATTTGGACAGTTAAGGGCCAGTTTTTCAGAGCAGTTTTAAACTCAGTTTAAACTAAGTTTGGTTAAAATCAGTTTAAATGTTTAAATTTAAACTTAGTTTCCTTGCGCGCAATTAAATTTGTTACAGCCAAAACAAAGTAGTCAGCAAATAGCTGATAGGTTAAACGAAGTTAAGATCGGTCGCTTAAACTTAGTTTAAACTCTGTTTAAAGTTGACTGAAAAACGAAATACTGAATTTAAACTTAGTTTAATCGACACACAGAGTTTAACTTGCACTAGGAATGGGTAATGGCGCAATTTTTCATGCGTTGATACATCGGAATATACATATGTACATACCTATGTCTTTAAAGAGTAGCGACTCGTGCGTTACAAATTTTGGTGGTTTTTTTTTTTAATTAGAGCAATTTTATTTTTGTTTGCCGTGAATGTTTGTTATCTATGTACGTATATTTGAAATCAAAGCTTATTTCACATACTTTTCCACTAGAAATACATACAGTGGAACTTCCCTAACTCGAATGTCCAAGGGACAGAAAGTAGAGTTCGAGTTACGGAAAATTCGAATTAAGGAAAATACACTAAGTTGAGTTCAAATTTATTTACATATGTATGTATGTACATGTTTATTTAAAAAGACAGTTTGTAATACATATGTAGTATATAAATAAATGTATATAAATTCTTATTGGAAAAAATTGGTAATTTTTTTTTGTTTAAATACGGACCATTTCTCTTTCTCTATAAAATGTTCCACTACATTTATTGACGCATGTACTGCATTGGGAATATTTTCTTTTGACGAAGTAAAATTTCTTATGGTCTGGATAGCAGAATACGCTTGATTAAATGTGGGTATAGTTTCAGTTGTTGTTTCAACCTCGCTTTCACTAGAGACTTCCTCCTCTAAGTCTGAAACAATAGATTATTTGTGTTGAACAATGCTACATTTTACAAATTTTACTTTAGACTTACCTTTTCCAGAAGGAACTAGATTTTCCATGACGCTATCTAAAATGTCTTCATCTGTTGGGAATCCCATTGTTTGCACACCATCGTCAATATCGACGTAATCATCAAAAGACACATTATCGGTTCCCATTGCCGTTCGATATGTGGTCCAAATTTGTTTCAATTCAGACAATGGAAGATCGTCTTCTTCATCCCAGTCATCCGTAGTAGCATTCTGCATTAACTCACCTTTAGCAAAACCAGCCTTTCTAAAACAATTGCTGATTGTTTGTGGTTTTACATCCAAATTCCAGGTTTTGTTTAGATCCCTGATTGCATCAAGTAAGGACACAGTCGTAGGAGTTGGTTCTTCCATATGGGCCAAAACTTTCATCACAATTCGTTTTCTATAATGTTGCTTGAGATTTTGAATAATCCCTTGGTCCATTGGTTGTAGAACAGACGTCAAATTAGGAGGAAAATATTGCAGTTTAATGTTTTTTAAATTTGCTTGTTCATTTTTAGGATGTGCGGGACAATTGTCAACGAACAGTAGTATTTTCCTATTTTGGGCAACAAAGACTTTATCTAGCTTTTTGAGCCACTTATCATAAATTTCGCTTGTCATCCACGCTTTTTTGTTGTACTCATAGTCCACATCAAGTGATTTTATACCCTTAAAACAACGTGGGTTTTTTGACTTGCCGATAACTAGCAATTTCAACTTTTCTGAACCACTCATATTGCTTGCAACCATAACGGTAATTCTCTCCTTGCTGTTTTTGCCACCAAAGCATTTTTGACCTTTAAAGGCTAATGTTTTATTGGGTAAACATTTAAAAAAATGCCCGTTTCATCTGCATTAAAAATATCGTTTTCGTGGTATTGTCTGATTAAATCTGGCAAAACGTTTTTTTTCCAATCTTCACTAGACTGTAAATCGGCTGAAGCACTTTCTCCACAAATCGACATTTGTGCGATATTATGCCTATTTTTAAATTTATCTAACCACCCTACACTAGCAGAAAAATTTTCGCGACCCAAAGCAACCGCAAATTCTTTAGCTTTTTCTCTGATTAAGGTTCCCGAGAGAGGAAGATTTTTCTCACGTGCGGTAGTAACCCACTTAAGCATAGCTTGATCAACATCATTATTGACGCAAGTTGTAATCCTTTTTCGTTTGGAGTTAAAATTATAGTCACCTTTTTGTTCTAAAAGTTATTCTTTGTTTTTCAAAATGGTTGATAACGTGTTAGGAGGAATCCCAAATATTTGTGCAATGTTTTTTTTTTGTTTTCGCCCTTTTTTACCTCGGCAATAAGTTTTAACTTTTCATTAAGCGTTAAACACTTTACACTTCGTTTTGATGTCGTTTTAGTCCAATATCACTACAAAAATTGACAATTTTCACCACCGTTCTAACAACAACTGATACAATCTTATGTAAGTGCGTGCCACGCTTGCTAAGAAATTTAAAATACAAGTCGTTATCTGTCGCCGACTCGCAGCTCGGTTATTCCCCGAAATTGCGGTAGGTGTTTCCCCGAAAAATTCGAGTTACGCTTGGTTACCGCCGCAGTTTCTGTGACATTTTAGTTCGTGTTTTAGAAATATTCGGGTAACAGAAATTCGACTTATAGGGAAAAAATTACATAGTGATGTTATAAAAACGTATTTTGTTCTTAAGGAAATTCGATATAGAGAATATTTCGAGCTACGGAAGTTCGAGTTAGAGAAGTTTCACTGTATTTTTAAGAAAATATCAAAAACTTTATTTGTTTAATTGCTTGAACGGGGAAGAATATCAAAACGCTAATTCATTGCGCTGCAGAAATTTCAATAATAGTTGTTGCGGAAACCCACTGGGGGTATTTCTCTTTAAATCTATTAACCATACGATTACATTTTGATAATTTTTGGCTAACATATGCTTTTTTTAAAAACCCATTCCAAAACAACATTAGTTTTGCGATCGCCCTCTATCCAAACTCCAAGCATTTCTTCGTGTTGGAATTTAAAGGTTGCTGAAAATTACAAATATACTTAAACGGGTCAATGTTACATACATACATGATTTTAAAGAACATACCCCAAACTTCCACCGAACATAAAAATCTGGAACAATACGGGACAATACACACAACTTTCACTCCACAGAACACAGGTTAATACGAAATTTTCGGTTAAAAAAGCTATCAAACAAAACTCCACACTATACAGATATAACACAATAAACCACATTTTTTCCATTAAGTTAAAAAATAGATACCTTTCTTATATTCTTCCATTATAAATTTATTTCTTTTTTTTTCCTTTTTAACTATTATTGAACAGCTGTTTTCTTACAATATTTTACTGAACTGTTTACAAGTTTGTTGTTGCTTCAGAAGCATCATGTTTTACAACTCATATTTAGAACAGAGTTGCCATATCCAAATAATTGTTTGTATATTTTAGACCACTGAAATGTCTCAATTAATACTGCGTACCTATTTTTTTGAAATAAGAAAAAATAATTTTTGGATTTATGCCAAAAAATTTGAATTTCAGACCATAGTGCGCTGGGACACTAAAAGTAATTGTTGAGCTCTCAACGCAGTTGTGTATGTATTCGACTTTCCTATCATTCTTGGTTTTGCGCTATCAACACAATGTATAGCTCTCGACGCATTTTGCTGTCAACGCAATGTTTCGCTCTGAATACATTGCTGTGCTGTCGACGCTTAATTGCGTTACTGCGTTACTGAGTTCACAAGTTGGTGTATCAGCGCACGTAACTCACCTTGAGTATCAACTCAATTACGCAGCGCTGCGTTGCGTTACACATCACTAACTTGCACTGAAAAACTGGCCCTTAATGTCTTGACATCAGCATTTGTAAGATGGTGTCAAACAAGTAAGTTCGCTTTAATAAAACGAAAATATGTTGAAAATATTAAAACAAAATTTGTTATTTCCCTCCCAAATATGTACGTAAACATTAATTAATGCAAAAAAAAAAAATTCAGTTTTTGCTTCTGAATGAAAATATCTTCGATGTTGACCCCACGATGTTTACAACCAAATTAAAAACTAGCTGTCAAACTAACAAAGTGACAGCTTATTCCAGGCAATAGATGCCAAGAATTAAACTCTGACATATATTGCTGACATGGTGTAATGAGCGGTCTCCATTGACAATCTATTTTCTGACATATATTTTAGGACATCAACTTTTTCTTGTGTAGACGTGCCCTTACGAAGCACTTGGGCGAATGCGAATCATTTATTTTTGCACCGCATTACAGAATAACCCCCAAGATCTAAAAAATGTGTAAATTTTTATTTATTTATTATAAACGTGAACTAATAATACACTGGCACTGGCTGCCAGGACCTTCGGGTCGCTGGTGGATCTAAAGCTAGATGGCAAAATTTAAGTTCAATTGTCAATGGTTCATGTAAATATTTAAAATCCCTCATATAGTTTATATACAGGCTAAAGTAAAATACAAAGTTCTTGTCTACGATAGAACGACTCTCATATTAGTTGTTTTAGACCGGTTTTATCTAAATATTTTGCAATTTTTATTACCTTATCGAAAGACGTAGTTTTTAAATGTGTCAATTATTATACCAAAAAATACCTTATGTGAAAAAGACAGCACAATTTTGCAACAGTTTTTCTTATTTACTAAACTCAAATCGGGAATCAGTGGTAACCAGTTGAAAACTTTTAAGATGATCTAAAAATGATCTCGAAGACGAATTGGATTTGGTGCTTTCTGGGATCAAGTCAGTTCTTAAAAAAAAATGAAAGCGCCTTAAATAATTTACCAAACTTTGTATTTAATTTAATATGTCTTCCACACTACTCAGCTGCTGCGGAACGTAAATTTTTAAACTAAGTTTAGTGAAAACAAATTTAAGAAAGAAACTTGAGTTTCATACTATAATAATAATGAGGGCAAATAAATTGTGACATAGTATAGAGGATAGGTATATTTTGAAACCAAAATATTTAAATACATAATTATATATTTTTTCGCTTACTTATTGTATTTTCTTGTAAAAATAATTGTATCTATTTATTAATCATTAATGATTGACATAAAAAAAATCCGCATATTAAAGTTCATATAATTCATACAAAAACGGAGGATTCATTCCAGAATTAAAAAAAAAATCGCATAAATTTAGATACTTCATGTAAAAAACCAAATCCAATGAAATAATATTAAACAAAACGAAACATTTTATTTCTTCAGTTTAACATACATATGTATCTTTTCAATTTAAAAGAAAACGAGTTTGAGTTAAATATAAATTAAAAGAACAAAATTAATTAATCAAAAACAAAACATTTTATTACAATGAATTCATAAATTATGTAATAACAAGCAAAATGGAGAATAAAGAATTGATGGAGAGAGTTTCTAACAGTTTTTAAAAAAGGATAAAAAATCAAAACATTGAGCTCTTTTCCCTCGGTCTCATTAAGGACTCGTTAACAGCACTTTTGAGAAAAGTGGATCAAAATTTATTTAATTTTTTATCACTACTTCCTAATAATGCTTCGAAAATTTGCAAGATAGATATCATGAAGATAAGGTGTTTTTTCTAAAGCATGATTTTGATGCAAATTGCAGAGTTCTTATAATTTCTGTCCAAAATTTGAGCAAAGAAATTTAACCCTGTAAGTGTATTTATCTGTGTACATAACTATGCAACGCCAAGTTAAATTAATTTCTATGAAATACTGCCATAAAAAACAAGAGTTTTAAAATATTAAATATTCTTGCTAAAATTTATTAGTACTATTGCAGAAATACATACATACATATATACATATTTATTATGTACTTGGTTCAAAAACTTCTGTATAAATTTCATTAAGGTTTAAGAGGTTATTCAAGGCATACTTGGCCCTATTCAAACTACTTGAAAGCTCGCCACCGCACATTCGAATTTAATTAGCTATTACAAATTATTAAAAACATTGTGGGATGTGAGAGTTGCAGTACAGATCTTTTTACGAATATGGACTAAATAAAAACAAATAGCCGAAATGAGCTTGGTTTTAAAGCGAATGAAAATTTGAAAATATAAATATGTATATAAAAAGTACACCTAGCTAATTATACGTACAACAAACTTATATTATATAAGCAAAACTTTCAACTGAAGATCATCTATTAAGAATAGTCTATATACTTGCATATAACACTGTTGTACCTTTTGTTGTTTTTTTTAAATAAATTTACATTTACACTTTTAGTAAATACATAAATATATTTTCAAAACACGTATTTTGAATTTATATGATTTTCGATAAAGTATTTTGGATTAAATCAAAACTTTAAATACTATTTTACAAGCGATTTTAATATGTCTTCATGTTAAATATTTAATATTTCAATAATACACAACAAAACTTACTTCATATATATGTGCAGACAAAAGGCCAAACACGGCGCCAATAATCCATAATATAAACTGAAACGCACCAACACCCACCATTCACGTACAATCAGCAGAAGCACACGTCAGCAAAAAAAGGTAGGCGAGACAACTGTGCGGATGAACACACACTAAAAAGGGGTCAAGGCAGCTTATGCGAAATGTGTGAAATTTTGTTGCTCCTAAGAACTTAAAACTGTGAAGTTTCTTATGATGTTTCTTTAAAGCAATCAGACTTAAAACCTTCAATAGATGTACATACATATGTACATACAAACCCATGATTCAAGTATAAAATTTGTGCTCAATAAGCAGCTAGCTCGCTTGCTCTTTGCCAAACGGCTCCCAATGCAAGGCACTATGTTGTTAACTCTTCAAAGTTACGTGAAAATTGGAGGAACACAAAATTTGTAGAACAAAAATTTCAATGTCATCATTGCTCCTTTATTATTGTTTACTTTTTACGAGTCGCTGACATTTCCAAAAAATGTTCCGGTTGCTAGGGAGAACACCTAATTTAGTGTTTTTTTACCAATTTAATAAATCAAAAATGCCAAAAGCAAGCGGTGTCAAATTGTACCCGCCTTCCAAAATTTGCTCGCTAAATTTCTTTTCAGCGGATTTGTATCTGGTTCAGATATGAAGATAATGATATTATCCCAATATGCAGTGACTGTTGCCATTGAAGTTATTTGCGATTGGAATGAAATAAATAAGAATCATTCCAAATTCTTCAATGCGTGAGCCCAAACTGAGTAAATACTTTTAAAGAGCAAAACAATTTTTTGAGGGCATGCACCTGGAAAGTCCGGACCCTTAATTGGGAAGGTGCCTCTGCCCGGCTGGTTGATGTCCTCAGCAGAGCGAAGGCTGACATCACCGCCTTCCAAGAGATGCGATGGACGGGGCAAGGGAAAACATCTATAGGCCCTTGCGACATCTACTACAGCTGGCATGTAAAGGAGCGCAAATTTTTACTGTACTATTGTTGTTGTTGTTGTTGTAGCGGCTAGCTACACCCCACTGGGCGGGCTCCCTCAATCATTATCGTCAAGCTCAACTAACGAAAGGTCCAGGAAACGAGCCGTTTCAACAGGGTCGGACCATAGGGAGAAGGGTGTTAGTTGAGTAGGTTTGGCCGAGCATGTGAATAGGTGATTGGTGTCGTGCGGAGACTCTCCACATGCTGGGCAAGTGTTGGGGGTGTCGGGGTTGATCCTGGATAGGTAGGAGTTAAACCTGCTACAATATCTAGACCTGAGTTGAGCCAGAGTGACGCGGGTCTCACGAGGCAGCTGGAGCTCCTCAGCTGCTATGGGTGGTGGTTGGACTTCCAGGACTGCACTCACAGGACGGGTGTCGATGTATTTGGACACCGACTCCCTGTGAATGTTGTCCAGAGCCCGTCGGTACGTCCTTGGGTTCAGCGGTAAGCGTACGTATGTCTGGACCACGTCCGTCAGTTGTGAGAGATGTCCCCTGATGTGCCTGGGTGCCGGCTCCAGCGCGGGCAGGTCTCTATTGGTGTGCCCCGGACGGTGGCACCCCAGTAGAAACTGTTTTGTGAGCATCATATTGTGCTCCTGCACTGGAAGCACGTTAGCCTCATGGTAGAGGTGATCCACAGGCGTCATCAGGAGACACCCCGTCACTGTCCTGAGTGCGGCGTTCTGACAGGTCTCCAGTCTTGACCACTGAGTCCTGCTAGTTCCAGGCGACCATATTGGCGCTGCATAATTTAGAACCGGCCGAACAATCGTCTTGTATGTTGCCAACAACGTTTCTTTGTCTTTGCCCCAAGTGCTGCCGGCGAGCGACTTGAGTACTTTGTTGCTTGTTGACGATTGCGGTTGTATGCGCTGAGAAGGAGACCAGGCTGTCGAGGGTGACTCCCAGGATCTTAGGGTGGTTAACCGTCGGAAAGGGGGTCCAATCGATGTGGATGTCGAGGGTGAGCCCGACCTCCTTCGTCCAAGATGTGAACAAGGTCGCCGTGGACTTAGCAGGAGACAGCGTCAAATTCCGTCCCGTAAAGTAATGAGCAAGCTCTGGGAGGTAGCTGTTCACTTTAGAGCACAAGCCATCAATTCCATTGCCGGTAGCCGTAATCGTGCAGTCGTCGGCATACGAGACCAGTGTGACTCCCTCTGGCGGGGAAGGGAGTCGCGAGATGTAGAAGTTGAATAATAGGGGGATAGGACGCCACCCTGTGGTACCCCTTGCTTAATTCTGTTCGCTTTTGACACTGAGTCACGGTAGCACACCGACGCTTGACGACCACACAGTTCGCGGTCCATCGCCTCAACGCCGCTGGGAGAGGTGAGGCATTTACGTCCTTCAGCAGGATGGAGTGGCTGACTGTGTCGAAGGCCTTTGACAAGTCCAAAGCGACGAGGACGGTTCTCTCACAGGGGCGGTTGCCGTTGAGACCACGATTAACCTGAGTGTTTATAGCGTTAAGTGCCGTTGTAGTGCTATGCACTTTCCGGAAGCCGTGTTGATGCTTCGCCGGGCTGAGGTAGTGATTGAAATGCGGGAGCAGCAGGGCCTCAAGTGTCTTGACCACTGGAGAAAGCAGGGAGACCGGCCGGTAGGACTCGCCTTGGCCGGCCGGTTTCCCTGGTTTCAGCAGTGGTATCACCCTACTGGTCTTCCAGATATCTGGAATGACCAGGGTGCTTTAAGACAGATTGAGGACCTTGGTGAGATATGCTACTCCCACTCCCGGTGCCCAATTTTGTCAGCATCAACATGATTAACCCGTCTGGGCCAATGAATTTGGAGACTTTCGCCTTCCCAATGGCTTCCTTCACCTCAGTGGTAGAGAGGACAATTGGTGCGTTCGGTGTTGACTTGCGCAGCCTTCTGGTGACTGACCGTTTGGTCCTGTCGGCCGAAGGATGCAGTGTAAAATGTCGACTAAAATAGTTCGCGCATCGCTTCGGGTCCGACAAGGCGTGGTCTCCAAGTCCTGCAACCTCGGTGCCGGAGTGGTCAAATTATGGTCGACCGTGAGGTTCCTGTACTGTACTGTCGTTCACTCCGGTGAACGAACGTCTCGCCACAATCCGCATCAAGCGGATATTCTTCAACATCTCCCTGATTTGCGCCCACGCCCCGACGGAAGAGAAGGACGATGGGACCAAAGATCGCTTCTACGATCTCCTTGGCCGCACTTATGAGCGGTGCCCCCACCACGATATAAAAATCGTGCTTGGCGATTTCAATTCCAAGGTGAGCAAGGAGGGCATCTTTGTTTCTACAGTCGGTAAGTTCAGTCTCCACAACGAAACGTCCGATAACGGAATGAGACCGATCGACTTTGCGGGGCCCGAAACATGGTAGTCTGTAGTTCCAGGTTCCAGCATAAAAAGATTCACCAAGCTACGTGGCTGTCTCCAGATGGTAAGACACGAAACCAAATCGACCACGTTTTGATAGACGGAAGGCAGGCTTCCAGTGTCCTCAATGTGCGCACGATCCGAGGAGCCAACATCGACTCGGATCATTTTCTTGTGGCAGCTAAGATCCGCACGCGCCACTGTGCAGCAAAAAGCGCACGCAAATGGACACAAGGGAAGCTCGACGTCGGAAAGCTGCAATCGCAACAGACAGCCACCCACTTCGCCACTCCACTTGCACTCCTGCATAATGAACAGAACGATATTACCGAGCAGTGGAACCATATTTCTCGCTGTCTACATACCGCCGCTGAAGAATCCGATGGATTTCAGCGAGTCCGAAAGAACAACTGGTATGACGAGGAATGCCGCGCCGCTACGGAACGTAAAGACGCTGCCTACAGGGCCACACTGCGATCGGGCGCAACGCGACTTCAAAGCCGCCTTCGACAGCACGATAAGAAGTTTCCTTTATGCCGCAATGTCTGAATTTGGTATCCCCGCAAAACTTATACGGCTATGTAAAATGACGTTGAGCAACACCACCAGCTCCGTCAGAATTGGGAAGAACCTCTCCGAGCCGTTTGATACCAAACGAGTTTCAGACAGGGTGATTCTCTGTCGTGCGATTTCTTTAACCTGATGCTGGAGAAAATAATTCGAGCCGCAGAACTAAATCGGTCAGGTACCATCTTTTATAAGAGTGTGCAATTGCTGGCGTACGCCGATGACATTGACATCATCGGCCTTAACAACCGCGCAGTTAGTTCTGCCTTCTCCAAACTGGATAGAGAAGCGAAGTGAATGGGTCTGGAGGTGAACGAGGGCAAGACGAAGTATCTCCTGTCATCAAATAGACAGTCGGTACATTCACGACTGGGATCACAAATCACTGTTGACAGTGATACCTTTGAAAAAGTAGAGGACTTCGTTTACTTAGGAACCAGCATTAACACCAATAACAGCGTCAGCCTTGAAATCTAACGCAGAATCTCTCTTGCCAATAAGTGCTACTTCGGACTAAGTAGGCAATTGCACAGTTAAGTCCTCTCTCGTCGGACAAAACCTTACTCTAAAAGTCTCTCATCATGCCCGTCCTATTGTATGGCGCAGAAGCATGGACGATGACAACATCAGATGAGAGGGCTCTGGGAGTATTCGAGAGAAAGATTCTTCGAAAGATTTATGGACCTTTGCGTCTTTGCGACGGCGAATACCGCGTTCGATGGAACGATGAGCTGTACGAGCTGTACAATGACGTAGATATAGTGCAGCGGATTAAGAATCAGCGGCTCCGCTGGCTAGGTCACGTCGTTCGAATGGATGAAATAGCTCCAGCCCTGAAGGTTTTTGACGCCGTACACGCGGGTGGTAGCAGAGGAAAAGGAAGACCTCCTCTGCGTTGGAAAGACCAAGTGGAAAAAGACTTGGCTATACTTGGGATTTCCAATTGGCGCCAGTTAGCACGAGATAGGGACAGCTGGCGTGCTTTGTTGACCTCGGCCAAAGCCGCTTAGGCGGTTAATGCGCCAATTAAGTAAGTAAGTAATTTTATTTTTGCCCTTTCTCCGTCCTCCTTAAATACAACCTTATACATACTTGGGAGTGTCAAAACGCTACTCTCATTAGTGAGCAAACCTTTATAATTGAATCAAGATACATATGTACCTAACTATTGTTTCTGAAAAAGTTTGTTCATATGTACATTAGCATGACTTTTTGATCGAGCTCAGAATAGCAAGCTAGCACCAGCGGGTACCACGCCGAATTCATTTAGTACTAGAGCGCCTTCATTCAAGAGCATTCATCCATAATCAGCGGAGCCTTCGCTGCACTTTATCCATGTTCTGGTCTTTATACATTTAGCAAAATTAAGACAATTCAAATAGTAGAAACATTTCATGCCCTCAAAATTTCATATTACCAAGACTTAAAACTGCCCTTATTTTCGAAATTACTGAGAAGCACAGTATATACAGTAAAAAAAATGGTGGATATTAAAAAGAAGCTATAGCAGAGTTGCATGCAATGATATTTCATAATAAATTTTGCGGAATGTGAAATATTTTCATTAACCAGTATTTATTCAATTATTACTTAAAGTCAAAACTGTATAACGAAAATATGTGACGACTGTTGTTATTTGCATATTTGAATAATTTTTCAACAGCTCATCACAATTCTCCTACAGCCAACGTGTACAATAAAAAGAGCAACCCTGGGAAGTACACTTTTCGATGAGGGGTGGTGAGTTTTCTTCTTCATTTCATTAATTCGTTTTGGTTAAATTTGTAAATAAAAGCAGGCAATTTTGCAAATAAATATATTAATATCCTTATAACTAAAGCTTTTTACATGTACTAGAAGGAAATATCTGCCTGGCAATGAGCGCAAACGAAACTACATCTATAAATTGAATTAAATAAATAAATACATATGTATGTATGTACATATCACGATGCAGCGAGCAGTTTTATACCATTGGGCATTGTCATACGTTCAGTATTTATTGTCGTGATGCAAGTGTCGTGTTATTTCTTGACCGTGTAGCATGCAATATTTATGGATAAGAATACGGATTGCAAAATAATTAGAAATTCTGAAGTCCATGGATTTGGATCGCAACCGTAAATAAATATTGCAGCATTTCTTTTTCGTCGATGCGACTAATTTCTTTTCCAGTACCTTCTCTTTACTTGTTTTGTTTTTAATGAAAATGCCAGTATTATAGCTTAGACCGCACGAATTTTATTTTCTTGTTCCATTTTCTACTTTATAATAATACACAATACTTTCTAATACATAAGTATACCTAGTCTGTAAGATTTTCTGTTCATTAACTTCATAAACAAATAAATAAATATATTAAAACAAATAAATTAATTAATATATTACACTTAATTTTGAACTCAACCTGTGTGCGAGTAAGTCTTAATTGCTATCTAAGCGCCAGTTTTAAATATCCAGTTAAAATTCCAGCGGTTAATATTTTTGCGAATTAAATTTCATTCTCATTATGACAAAAAAAAATTAACACGCGTATGAACATAAGCTAAATTTGAAGATCATTTTAAAAGAAAAAAATTTTAAATTTAAAACAAATCATATGAAACAGAATATTAAGTTAGGAACAACCCAAGTCCTTTTGGGAGGTGAACTTTTCCGATAAATTATCGATTATCGGTTATACTGTGCTGAGAAGTGCTATTGAGATTAAAAAGATCTGGTTGTGAAGTATTGGTGTATGATTTCAGTGTAAACAAGTAAATATTAGCAACGAAAACATTATGAATTTTATAACTTCAATAACAAACTAGGAGTGTCAGATGCTGTCGCAATTCAATCGTTTTTATAGTTTTTTTTTTTTAATTTTAGTAATCCAGCAAATGTCTAATGGGTCTCTTCATGAGAAATTCTTCACCGAATAGGAAACTGTACTATAAAGATATCTTATCCAATACATTTTAATTGGGCATTTGCAGGCGGTTAAGCTTTAACGATACTATAAGACTTAAACTTTTTTTGTTTTAAAGGTTATAAGATATTAAATTTTGACATAACCATTAAGGTTTTACTTGCGTGCAAAGTCATACTAGAACGAATAGAACCTAATGGTAGAAATTGTTAACAACAATTTGAGGTTATGTTATGCTAGGAACAGTAAATTTTTAAGCATCCAAAATTTTTGGCACTTTATTTAACATTCGTTCATATGTATTTTTTTAGAGCCATTTGGTTATGCTTCTAAACAAAAGCTGTGGCAGAAATTGCACTACAGCATTGGAGGGCAAAACTTACATACTAAGTCTGTGGCTCCACATCACTTTCAGCAAGTGCCGGAGCACCGTATCTTTGGAAGACAATGGTACCTACAACTAACAAAACGCGCTTTATTTTTTTTTTAGTTTATTTTAAATTAAATTACTTAATGGCAGTGTTTCATACAAAATTCCCTGCTTGTAAACATTAAAGACAAACAAAAATCTAGTATGAGAGCGAATAGTGATTTGAAGGCTTAGTTCTAATACCGATTAAAAAAATTGCTATTGCGCGGGCCATTTTCTGAATGTATTATTATTATTATTATTATAAGAAAAGAGGTGAGTAAATCACCACTTTACTATTGTTAGGAGCACTAGTAGACTACTATAAAAATACTGTTTAAAAATTGGATGAATCGGCATGAAAATAAATGCGTATATTTACATTCATTAGTGTTTTTCATTTTCTATTCTTAGATCAAGTTTTTCAGTTTCAATAGTTCTACTTCGTGCTTGTCCCTACGACTTTCCTAATGTTACTGTCAGACAACCCAGCATTTTTTTATTGAGGTAAGTATCTTCGTTTTTTAGCTCTGTCTATGCTCAATGTGTTGTTTTTTACACTACCAACAGCTGTTTTGGACAATTTTGTCGTATTTGCTATACTCACATACACGTACGTACTGGTAAAAGTAGAAACACCCCAAGCCAAAGAGGTTACCTCTATATACTGACCTTACGCTTAGTTTTTTCTTATAATTTCGATTAGGTTAAGTCCTTAGAAGAATATAACGCTGTCTCACAGTGATAGATTTTGGTGTGATGAGAGCCTGTCTGCCAATTAAAGAAGTGTTAAAATACCGAAGCCAAGTTTGCAAATGCTGCATTGTCAAATAAATAAGAACAATTGTTTAATTACAGTATATATGTAGGTGATCACTCATTTTAGATCCGATGCGGACAGACGGACGAGTGGTGACGAGTGAGATTGAGGCGGAATCGTAAGAGGGATCGCGGCTGCGTGTATACATATAGTATGTATGTAAACATACTAAAACACACATCAACTTAAATTCACACATTTGTATTCCCTAAACTCGTAAATATACTTTCTTATTTTATATGCCTTTTTATAACAGATACTTTAATATTTATTTTCTATACTAAATGCATTTGCACATTTTTATTGCCAAAGGAGGTGCATTTACTACTTGGGGGAAGAAAAAAACATTTGTAGTTTTTATTCCATCTACTTACGAGCACTGATTGCAATGTTGCGCCGACTATCTTGCAACAAGCTCAACTAGACTATGAGTAGTCAAGTGCCAGCAAAAGCCGAAGGCACATCATTTATTACTTTGTAAAACAAATGTCGACGGAAATGTCGAAAAAGGCTTTAACATGTCACCAGTAGCGGGCAATTGGAGCAGCAAATCTCTTCGACGCTAATGCTGTACGAGTATATGCAGCTGGACGTAGGCAAATAACTGCTCGATAAAGAGGATAAATTGAAGACCTGGCACTCATTTAGCCATATGCATACTTACATATACATATGTATGTACATATATATCCATGCATATATTCATATACTATTTCGCATGTAGTTGTATTTTCATATACATGTATGTATATTCATATACCATACTATTTCGTTTGTCTAAAGAGTCTGACTGTGGTTTAAGGGGTTTTAATTCAGCATGCTTGGTCGACCTTGCAGAAAGGTGATTGGTGTCCCACGGAGAATCTTCACACGCAGGACACGTGTCCAGAATGTCGGGGTTATTTCGGGATATGTAAGAATTTATGCCCGAATTCAGTAACTTGATATAATCGGTTTGTTGTATGAAAAATAGGACACGAAATCTCGTAGTTGTAAATTATTACTCGTAATGTAAATATCTTAAATATCAGGTTGTTAAATGTTCCGGATTATTATACATTGTTTTATTTAATTTACTTGCTAAAAATCTTCTGATGATTCAATCACATCGTCTCATCATATCACATTATATAACATTATCAAGTCTATTCCATTATTACTAGTAAAGTTAATTTTGTTAAGTAATTATAACACGCGAAATTGAATTTGGTATTCTAGAGCAATGGTTACCTGTGGCAACACATCACATTTTAAGAGGTGCCAAATTTGCAAATGAAAACGTTAACAAACATAAATTAATGAAAGACGGCTGAAACGACAGGTATTACAGATGTTTCAATTACTTAAAGAATAATATTTTTCTTTTTTCAGAAAAGTTAAAAAAAATGGTGCAGCTGAAGTGGTATGTTGAGTTTGTTAAAATACATCCAGAAATTATTAGTGGAAAGAATACGCCAACGGACCCGCACTCTCAAGAAATACTGCAGGATAAACTGGCCTATGACCTCCTTTGTTTTCCAAATAAAACTGTCGCGGAGGTCTTTTGTCTAAAATAAATTTTTGTTAGTTAACTTTTTTTTTGCAAAAGTAGCAAAATTCACCTGGTTAGAAATAGTGTAGAATACGAAATCGTAACAAAATTGACTGAATGGTAAATTTACATAGCATCACCTTTGTAAAATCATTTCATATAATATAATAAAAAAAAATCACACAACATAATAAACATAAGAGAAAAATGTTTTAATTATTGTAATTTTTTTAGCAGCCAATAAGAAACCTCGCATCATAGCAAGTGTGTCCAAGGTTCGAAGAATGGGTTAAACTCCAAATCGCTTTCAATACTAAACTTTCAAAAAAAAATCGTATGAACGTTTGTACAACAATTATGTACATATGTATGTATATACTCGTGGTAAAATGTCTGAGCGCATAACAGGCCATTCAATAAGTCCGTAGGATGGGACATAGATGTCACCACTATGAAAAAATGTCGTATGTATCTCGAATCAGCCATCCTTAAAATGGCTTAGTTCTCAAGTTATCGCATTGAACGTCATGCAACTTTTGTTATTTTCAAAAAATGGAAAAAAGAGAATTTCGTGTGTTGATAAAGCATTCATTTCAAATGGGAAAAATACAGTGCAAACCAAAGCATGGCTTGATAAATGTTATCCGGACTCTGCTCCATCGAGACAAATGGTGGATAAGTGGATTGCCGATTTTAAACGTGGTCGTACGGCACGAGTGATGCAGAACGCAAGGTTCGCCTAAACGAGGCTGTTACACCGGAAAACATAACAAAGTCCACAAAATCGTTTTGGCCAATCGTAAATTGTAAGTGCACGAGATAGCTAACATTGTAAAGATATCAGATGGCAGTGCGTTTACTATTTTACACGAACATTTGGACATGCGAAAGCTTTTTACAAAGTGGGTGCCACGCGAGCTCACATTCGATCAAAAACAACAACGTGTTGATGATTCAGAGCAGTGGCAAAATTGCATGAATTGGGCTACGAATTGCTTCCCCACCCACCGTATTCTCCAAATTTGGCACCCAGTGACTATTTCCTTTTCTCGGATCTCAAAAGAATGCTGCAATAATTAAATAATTGCCGTCACTGAGGCTTATTTTGAGGAAAAAGACAAAACGTACTACAAAAACGTTCTTCCAAATCGAAAAGTTGTAGATCGCTATAATCGGTGTATCCCTCGGTGTGCCCTCGAAGGCAACTAAGTATGTTGAATAATGAAATCGAATTTTGCCAAACAAAAATTTTTTCTTACTTATCTTACGGACTTATTGAATGGCCTAATACAATCGTATGTACATACATACATGAATGCTCTTTTGTATAATAGTTTACACTGCAGCAACTAAGTTATTTCTGCTGTAACAACAAGGTCGTGCCAAAAAATTTAACAAAGGACAGAAAACGACGTAATACAAATAAGAGCCGGCTGTCCGCATACGTGTGTGCTGTGGCAATATGAGAAATGTCCTTGAACGTATATGCATGTATGTATGTACGTATGTATGTAAACAATAAACCCGCAGATTGATTGAGAGTTGCAGCCCAAAGAGTTCACGCTCCATACTTTCCTCATGTTAGCAACTGGTAATTCTAACTTGGCGCTCTCCTGCGAGAATTCAATTGTCCGCGGCTGCGTCAGCTCAAACCAATGAAAATACCAGTACGTTGGTAAAGAAAATATTGCAGCTTCATACAAATAAACATACATATGTATGTATCGCGCCGCCGATAAGTTAGAACTTCGACTTACCACATGCGAGCTTATGAATTTAAATTTTGGCGTTGGGGTAAACAACTTCTATTCAATTTAATTTAATATCTTATATTAGTGGCCGCTGTGGTTGAGTTGGTAGCGGTGCGTGCTATAACTCGATATGCCGGTGAGTTCGAGGTTCGAGGTTCGAATCTCAGTCAGGGCAAGCAAAATCTTAATCGTAGAAAAAGTTTTTTCTAATAGCGGTCACCCCTCAGCAGGAAATGGAAAACCTCCGAGGGTATTTCTGGCATGAAAAGGCTTCTCATAAAATACAAATTGTAGGGTCCCTCCATTTGTGGTAAAATATAAATACGCACACCACAAATGGTAGAGAGTCAATACAATTAGTTTCTAATTATAATAAATCCAACCAAGGCACATTAAGCACGTAGCCGCATCGTATAAAATACTTCAATTTTTTGTTTTAATTGTCAAATTTTGTATTTCGTATGGCTCTGTAATGTTAACATATGTACATGCATACATACTCACGTCCTTACTTATGTTATGAGACTATTTATGGAGGTTTCGCTGTCGTAGTTTTCAACTCCATTAATTTCGAAATTTTCGTTTTTTAATGTACACTATTTAAATACAAAAGTTCCCAGCAAACATTTTTGATCGAGCAGGCGAATGTTTTTCCAGTCCCGGAGAACTTGTTTGTTGCTTCAACCTTTCCAACATACAGTATTTTTACAATTACATGGTATGAATTTGTTGGTACAACTGACTCCTTAAGTGTTCTTTGGTGTCTTCCATGTGATGGCAGTGTTTGTATATTTATGATCAAACATACATACATACATACATATGTACACATCGAGCCCTATTTGCGTTTGTATCACAAGCGACAATAGATCGATAAAAAGTTACTGCTGAATATTATTGCCTGTGGTCAATGGCAATACGAGTATTCAGAAAATCCGAATATAAACAGGAATTGTAAAGAAATCTTTAAAACGGGCACTATTTCGAACGAAATTGTCTTCTATCGGGTTAACTAAATAAGTTTTATTATATGCTTCAGGACTTTTCATTCGAGTAATCTTTGATCAGCCATACAAATGTTTAAGAAAGCGGAAAAGTTTAATCCTATCATATTGCACTTCATTAAACTAATTGAAAGGAATCCAGTCGGTGTACGTAACATAAGAAGAATTTGGCCAAGCATCAGTTTAGGACATTTTTTTAAGTTTTTATATAGTACTTACATACATATGTACATAGATAAGCATGGCAAAGTTTGTCCAAACTGTCCAAAATTCTCAAAAAAGCAGAAGCATGTAAGTGTTGTTAGCGACCTTAAATAGGAATTCTCTTTACAAAACATGCCCGCAAAAGTATCGTAAGCGCCAAAACATATTTAAGCATTAAGTTATTGCAAAATCATAAGTACAAATACACCTTAAATATTTCAATCCCTAAGATAAAAATCCAGAATCTGTCACTTACGATACAATCGATATCAGTCCTTAGCGGTTTACTTTTCGATTTAAGAGTTCCATTGACCATGCCTGGCGGGAACCGGATTGTCGCACTGCGCCTGCATACAAAACAGCACAGGGCCTCCTGATTTACGATTTCGGCTAACCGTTTTGGTAGCTAACCGTACAATGGTCAGCGACGAGTTCCATTTTCCTAGCAAGTGCGAAGGATTACATACACGTACATACATATGTACATATGTACATACATAATACGTAAGTACATATTAATATACATACATATGTATGTATGTATAGGGAATGAAATAGTTCACAGTTCTGGCTAAAAAGTTCACAATGTACATATACGTATGTATATACATACATAGCTATAAGTATATATGTACATATACACATTTATGAAAGTATCCATATACGAGTACACATGTCCATATGTAAATATGTAAATGCGAGTACTTAGAAGCGCCTAGGCAAGCAATAAAGCGTTCACTCACCTCGATAAAGTTTGCCCTTGCCAGGAATTTGCAGTGCGCTGACCGATTCCAATTGTTGTTGTTGCTGTTGCTGGTTCTGATAGTGTGACTGGAGATGCTGATGCTGTATGTGCTGCTGCTGATGATGATGGCGATGGTTTTGGTTTGAGTTTTGATTTAAACCTTTTATCTGTGCTTGCTGTTGGTGTTGTTGCTGCTGAACAAGTATTCGGTTTGTCGCATTAATTGATCCTGCTGGAAAGACATTAGGCATGATCGAAGTAGTGGATGCAGCTGGGGCAGTCGATATTATTTGTGACAACGGTTGAGTTTGCGCTTGCTGAAAGTTATGGATGTGGGGGTGTTGCGAAAGGTTTATCACTGCGGACTGATTAAATGCCATCCCATTTGAGCTAACTGCTGCTGCCGCTGCTGTGTTTAGCGGTGGAGGACCATGCGTTGGGCAAAAAGAGCGAAACTCTCCGTTGGAATTGATAAAGATCGGCGTTGCCTCTAGCAGAGGCCAAGGGGTGGTTCCATTACCAACTGCAGCCACCACTGTGGAAGCGGTGCTCGATTCCTGATGCGGTGGAATAGCTCCGTCGTTATGGCTCTTACAGGGCGTTGTGGCAGCTGCAGTCAGCGAAATAACCTGCACCGGAAAGAGCCGTGGTGGCTGAGAAGGATTGCCAACCGCTACGGGCATACTATTGGTGGCTAGTGCAGCCGCGGCGATAGCCGCTGAGCCCGGTGCACTGTGCAAATGAATGTGGGCCACCCCACCCAATGAATTGCCATTCTGTGCGCAATGTTGCTGATGCTCTATGGATGACGTCACAAAGTTGTGTTCTGACTGCTGATTTTGTGGCAAAGGCTGTGCGAGCTGCTGTTGTCGCTGTTGTTGTTGCTGTGGCTGATGTTGAAAGGAATTTTTCGCGAAGCTTTGCTGTATCATTGGCAACGCTTTGGACTGTCGTTGCTGCTCCTTTTTCGCGTGTGGATGTTGAAGAAGACTCGACGTATGCATCATTGTGGTGGTAGTGGTCTGCTGTAAGAAATGTTGCTTTTTCTTTGATGGCTGGGGTTGCTGTTGGTAATAAAAGGCGGTCTGTTCATGCGCGATAATAGAAGATGTGGAGCCGGTTGTGGATGAAACCGTTGTTGCTTGCGTTTTCCTTGTTGGATGAAATGATGGCGCCAGTGGCGTCAGCTTTGATTTTAGCGCCTTCAGTGTCAACGTCATGCTCGGCGTCGCTAGTTGTTCTTGCTCGTCTCTTTTACTGTGAGAATCTGTGGGACTTGAAACCGTGCTTCGTGCTGTAAATGTTGCTGCTTCTGACGAGTATTTGTTTCTTGATTCACTGATTCGTAAGTCCTTAAAGCGGCCTCTATTATTGTTATCATCCACAACTTCAGTAATAGATTCATTGATTTGATTCGGATCTTGTAAATCAGATACGAAATAATCAATTTCCAAATTGTCAGCACAAAATGTTTCTCCTTCGTCAATATATATCCTAGAAGGAGCCGACACCATTGTCGGGATTTTGCTCTCCGATTGTTCTTGTGTCGTCATTGTCGAACTTTGTGCATTATCGATTATCTTATAGCTCTCGCCGATAAATGCTACCAACTCTTGGCATGCAAAGTTCAGTTCTTTACTTCCAACGCCATTGTCTTCGTCTGCAGCTTTCCAAGAGTCAGTACAATGCATTTTACTGTTGTGCTTGCAAAATCCCTCATGTGAACAATCGATGACATGTTCAATAATACGAAAATTATCGTAGTCGACAATGCGCTCTTTGTAAGAGCAATTCGCTGTTGTCTCATCACAACTGCAATTTAAGTGTGTTGCAGCATTACAAGTACATTCAACAGGCTGAAAATCGTTTAAAAGCTCACCATTTTGTATTTCACACAAGGTTTTACTGTTTAATGAATATTCAAGGCCATTTTCGTCACTACTCCCTAACGATGGGTCAACGTCATTAATTCTAACGCAATCTAAAGAACAATTATCCATCTCTAAACTATTAAGCGTTTGTTTTTGATAGTTATCGCATTCACTTATGCTCTTGAATTTAGTAAAGCGTTCGTCTTCATCGCTTCTGGATAATTCATTATCACATATACTATCCACATCTAAAGCGTATGAATTCCTATAAAAGGCGTGGCTTTCATCATCAAGCATATTTGAAATCGCTAACGACGTCTGCAACATATTTTCATCCTCTACCTCTGTAATCGCACCTGGCGTATTGTTTCCCAGCAATTGCTGCGGTACTTCAACGCATAGTGCGTCTGTCTGAGTGCTACTATCGACGAATTGAATCATCGCCAGTGTGGCAACAGGTGACGAATGAGATAGTTTTACTAAAGGCAATATGGACCTACAAGAGTCTGTATATATTGGCAACTGAGTGATTGCGGAAGGAACTTGTTTTGGCATTGACAAGGTTGATGTCGCTAAAAAGTCTGGCGAACTTGGAATTAAGTTTTCATCACACTCTTCTCCATTTGCGCTCACGACGTTGTTGGTGTCAATTAAAAAAGTGGTCGCAATTACAGTTGTGTCCTCCTTCTGTTCCGCCTGCCTGTGCTGGTCACCGTCTGGAGACGCTGCGGTCTCCGTCACATTAAGCACATCGTCCACTTCACCTGCTGCTACTCCCCCAACTGGCGGTGACACAGTCACTGGGGCAATATGTGTCGTCACAGTTGCAGCTGCCATATGTGCAAGATGAAGTTCGTAACTTAGGTGTAGGATTTGTTAGTGCAGGATTACAACGTCAACAGATTGGTAAATGCTAGACGGTATGACAACACTTTATGTCTCCTCTTAGCCCCGAAGATATTGTCGCTCTTTTTTCTTGTCATCAGCAGCTTCTGTGAGCGAGCCCTGCCATTACTTACTTGTTCGCTGTAGCCGAGAATTCATTGGTTTGCAACTTTTATTTTCTATTTTTACTACCAGACTAAATCAGCTAGTTTACTTTTTTAAAATCACTATTTGTGTATTGACAATAATAATACGTCAGTGTTGTGACGTTTTTCTTTCGTTACAATCGCTAGGCATTGTCACATTAAAAGCCAAGATTTGTAAGTACGTATTTGAATATGAGCGGGTGTCTGCTACGCAACTGAAAAAGATTAAGAAAAGATTTCGCTTAGAATCGCTCTCTGCTTTGAGTTTGCTAACCATATAATAATAATAATAATGATGATGATTTGGCGACTACATCATATACATAACTAATTCGTTGTTTGTCCGGCTACTCTTCACATTTGGGGCGTACTCTGCCTTTTCCTTTTCCTTATGCGAGCAAAATTTAATTCTATACTTGAATCGCCACTAACGCTGCGAAAAGTTAACTTAAATTATTATGACAAAAATCTTAAATAAAACATTGAATTATTGTTTGTAATTGTTTGGCTATAAAACTATTTAATTTTAATTGTTTATGCATCTTCGATGAAGGAAAAAGCCCATTTCCAAATCTTAATCGCACTCACTTGTTGATGATATCTGCCATTTCACAATAAGTGGGTGCGGCCGCGTCCATATTCTTGCTCAAACAATCTTTCATATACGAGTCTTACTGTTTTGGTCTAGTAATTTCAAAAATAATGCAGTTTTTACACTTTTCAAAGGTACCAATATACGAGAGGTGGGCGGGGTTATCGTCAAAAGATGCCAACAACTGATGGCAAGGGAAAATATGTGCGCATGTACTCGTTCATATGTACATATGTATGTATGTATATGTAAAATTTTTTCCGCTCATACTGCTATCCCTAATATGCGTATACGTATACTTACAAGAATAATAAGGAAGAAGATAGCGCCATCCGGCGTACCGTTTCTCAAAACTTTTCTGATTTGACAAAAGTCGTTTAACTCGTCAAATTTAATTATTTTTCAATATTTATCTCCATTAAGATGCAATCGAATATTTATGTACATGTCGCTAATATACTAAGATCCAGTTTTTCAGTGCAAGTTTATTCTGTTTCTCTTTAAGCTGAGTGTAAGCTTGGTATGCAGTTGTTCAGTCAACTTTAAACGGCCGATATTGAAGGGTTGAATTTAATCTAACCTATCAGCTGTTATTGCTGACTACTTTGTTTTGTTTGCAACAAATTTAATTGAACTGAGTATAACTAAACTTATTTTAAACTGAATTTAACAAACACTCATAAAATACAATAGTCGATTTGAGTATGCAGAAATGCTCAGTACAACAAAAAACTTTTCAAATTCGAAACTTCCCTGCAGTTTTTCTCGGTTTTTGGTTTTTTGGGTTTTAACAGTCTTTTAGTTAATGAGCCATATGTTAATAAGCAAATTTCTTGTGCAATTGTAAGTAGATTAAGATTTTTAAATTTTTTAGTTTTGGTAAAAAATTATCAAAGTGGCAATACTGTTCTGCGTTCGGTCTTTCATTTTCACTCTCTTTCGTTCATTCGCTATGGTGACGTCACGCATTTTGGGAAGGCGCAATCTTCTTCTCTATCATTCTTGGTATACTTATGAGTATGTGCAGTTGCCATGGGAGTTATTTACGCAATTATAAACATATGTTCAACTTATGCAGGCCTACTTGCTCGCAAATTTGAAAATTTGTATATACGAGTATGTACGAGTTGAATTTTGTCCATGTGCACTTTTCGTAGTCTACTTCTTAATATTACTCTGTGCAGCTTTTCTCGTTGACCAATATCCAATGCTCATAGAGCTTTCACCCGTCTACCAAATAAAGTAGGTTGGAAGTTAAGCTAACTAAATTCTAGCTTTTCACCTTTCGCTCTTTTTACATCATACTCTCTTTATGTACATATGTCATATCTATCGCGGGAAGCAATATCTATTTGAGAGTGTTTGCTCAAACTTCATTCAATCTCCTACTCTTAAAGCAAGCTTGCCCACATTATGAGATGTACATAGGGATTTGTGCAACAAGTGAGATGGCGCATTTTCTACCTTTGCCCTTTAACATTATTGTGGTCATAAGTTTTATAACAGTGTAAATCATATTAAATTGTATATATGTATGTATATGTATACACTCAACCTTAAAAATACGCAATATACAAATATAGTGAGCAAATCGAATACATACATACATATGTACATATATAGTATTTATATTCTAAAAAAATAATTACCTGAGCAAAGCAAATGCTGCGTACCTGTTTTTGATTGATGCAATTCCATAGCATGACCTACTATTTTACTCATGAGACTCTGTCAGCGATTTACAGAAAACTCCGAATATGAACGTACAAAATTCGAATAAGCCTTGCTTTTCGATTATATTTTATTTACATTCCATATTGAAAACAATGGCCGTTATGGTTGCAATAAATCACAATTGAGAAATTAAGTGTGAGGAAATTTATATGATGTTCATGTCACGCCAAAAATTCGAGTTAATGGTTTCTGTATTCACATTCTCTTATTTAAACTGTCAAAACATTCAGTCGCAATAAATGGTTCCAAGTCCATAAACACCAAACAAGTGGTGTTTAAGACGAGTTAAGCGAAAAATATTTATAAGGTTAACTCGGTGATATTAAGGCTGTTCGTATTAAAGTCCAGCAAGAATTATCCAGCAAAGAAATATCTCAGAATTTTGGAGTATTCTCGCGAACGCAAAAAACTTGCAAGTTTAACGAACAGCTGGTTGAATTCTTGTGCGCATCTATCTATCTTGCAACACAACAATTTCGTATTTATCCAAATTCTATTTAGTTGTTCTTCATTAGCTGTTTTCTTGTTAGCAAATTTGTGCAGCAAGAATTTCAACTTCTTTTTGTTGTTTTTTTACTCCGACAAGGTTGAAAGTTGATGTATTTTCGAAAAATAACACTGAAGATGGCACAACGCCGAAACCGGTTTGTTTCAAAACCAAATTTGACAAGGATCGACGGAAAATCGTTCCAAAATACATCAATTTCAACTTCCCCTCAAAATGAAATGTCATTTTGCTCTCTCAATTTCCCCTTCCTTGTAAATTTTTTTGGACACCGTGAATGCGGTAGCTCATACGCCGTGTATACCCGCTTGAATGCATTATCAGACTTGACATACATATGTACATATATCTATACACATTTATATATACTTATAAAGTTTGTTTCTTTTAAATCTCACAATGACTTCGGAAGAAGACAATTGCCAAAAAAACGTTTATCATTACATGAGGCGATAGAGCGAATCGTCATTTTCTATTTCACATTTTCTATTTACAGCCTCCGAATCTTTTTTGTGGCAGCGCTCTTAAAATTACGAGCAGACAGTAACAGAAGAATGCAACTACATGGAACTTATAAAAACTTCATGAAAAAGGCAAAATTGTGATAAAACAAAAAAACCGATGCCCACTCACTCTGTTGTTTCAAATCTAAGAATGTGTGAAGAAGATATTAAAATATCGTCTGAGCCAAGAAGAAATAGAGAGTGAAGGTGGGCTGCTGTAATAAATTTTTACAGAGAATAAATAAAATGTATAGTTCTTCATTTCCCTCGCAAAGGAGTGTTTAATCACTTCAAAATGAATTTTACGTTGGTTGATGATATTTACGTGTTGGCTTGATTAACAAAACATAAATGCTGAGCGTCAACCATTGCGAAATGAGAAAAATGCATGCAAACGGCTATGTACGTTTTGTTTTTGTATATTAGAATAGTTAACGATATCAAAATACATAATAAACTGAAGTTTTTTTTAAGAAAATTTGTATCCCGAAATAGTTTTAAGAATGGTTGTCATCTGAATCCAAGTTTACGAAACGTGGAAAACAACATGTTGCTTAAGGTTAAAAGTGAATGAGTCGTATGCGAGCTATCATTGCGACATATTTGTATTTTACCAGAAAAAAAGTTTCAGAAATTAATTTCTTCTTAAACAATTCAGCACCGGAGCGAGGACCAATTTTTAAAAATTATAAAATACAACGAACATGCTATTGATAATAAGTAGGCTTCTAACTATTGCTTTTCTGCCGAAAAGTATATTTTATTCTAAAAGTTTATGAGTTATGAAACCGCCTTCGTAATATGCAGTTTTACAAACACATTTACCGAATTTTTCAAATCAGTGTTACGTTGCCAGTCACGGTGGCTCCGAGTGAACGGTCCTTTTCTATTTTACGGAGATTGAAGACGTATCTCGAGATATTGAGGTTACTAGTGACCTAGATATTTTGGCAAAGAAAAAGAGGAGAATCGATGAATCACTTTAAACCCCTGACGTTTTATGATTCTACTGATTCAAATGATATTATAGCCTATCGATGGCTTTATAAAAATGCATTCAACATTTTACCCAATATTATATCTATGTTTATAATGGATATTAATCGAATATCTCAATAGATATATGTAAAATATCCTAAAAAATTTAAACCGCTCCCCCCCCAAAATATTTTCAGAACAGCTTTTTCCAACTTCGGGCCATTCGTAATAGTCGACATATTGGCTTAGGTACCTTGTCAAACGCCATCTTAGGTATCCTGTCAAAAGCAACTGTCAAATAAGATATCTCACTTGTTGTTATACACAATGGACATGCCCTCTTTTTTAATAACTAAAAATTTTTTTTTGGTTTTTATTTCACTTTTTTGACATTGACAAACAACTATTTCTCAAATAATTTCATTAAGTTTAAAGTTTCAAAAATTTTGTCTTTTGGTAGCAAAATCGCTCCTGGAGAACTTTAAGGCTCGAACAAATTTCCAATTTATTTCTAATGTGTTTGTAAATTATATTTTTTATTCCTTTAAAACATTTTTTATACACTTATTTACTGTTAACACATAGATTTATGTCGCGCACCACACGTATTGATGAGACATAGCTTTTAGTCTTAGTTGGAACCTTAATGAAAGTAGTACTATAAGGAAAAATTACTGTACAACTTTGCTGAATAATAAATGATAATTGTATAGATCTTGATTTTGCGTAATATAGTATGTAGGCACGAAAGTGACTATCAATAGATGAGAGCTGTCGTTTTTCTCCATATTTTTGTGTGATTTAAATATAGAACTTTGAAGAAACGGATGTTGAAAAAACTTTCAAATATCTTTTTTTTCCAATTTAAAAAAATTTTTTTAAATTATAATTATAAATGAAAGATAGAAAATTTATTCACTTTTCATTTAATATATTATTCGTTTTTATGGGTTGACATTGAAATTTTTAAATGATTAACATTTTTCCTTTAATCAAAAACTGTTAAACTATATGAAGGAAATAAAATTGTTTCTCTTTATGTTTGCGTCACCAATATTTTTTACCCCACTTAATATCTGAAAGCATGCAAACAATAAAGACAAGTCTCCCAGCTAAGATCCGTAACCAGCTGCCTTGGGAAAGCTTTAGACCAAATTTTCCATTTTTTTTGAGTTTAAATAGCAGCAAACAAGTAACTTTGACGATTAATTTTACATGGTCAACAGTGGGTGGAAGAAGAAGAATATCAGTTTAAAACAACAACTATAGAGAACAAGATTCCGCATTCCCATTTCCGCAGCTTCACAGAGCCGAGAAGTTGTATCGGCTCATCGAAATCCAATTAGATTGAATTGGATTCTGATATCAATCAACGAATGTCCAATTTATTCCAGTATGAAAAAAATGTGCGAGATATATTGCTAACGGAACGGTACGGGACTAGCATATTCTTGTTAATGTACGTTCTTTGCACAGAAGCTTATAAACAACGAAGATGGCGAAGCGAGGAAGTGGAGAACAACACAACAATAAACTTAGGACCGTTTTCTATATATCTTTTATTTTATTTTTCTCTTATTTGTCGGAATGAGAAAGCAAAAAGAAAAGTTTATTATTGCGAAATAATGTAAAAGAATAACAAAATAGAAAGAAAAAAAATAAAAAATTCCAAACTGTAAGTTTAAGTATCTGAAAATTGTCGATCGGGTGTAAACATATATTGTTTATAAACTTATATGGCGTCACCCAACTGTCAAATCCGAAAAAATTTAAGTAACGAGGCCTCGGAAGGCGCCATCTCTACTTGTTGCATCGTGTTTTTAGAAAGAGCAGTAAAAAACACACCGAATTTTTTAAAAGCTGCGTACTGTGAAAGAAAATTTAACTCCAGAAAATTTTCTTTAAGTATTTGTGAAGAAGAGATATTTCTTGAAGAAACTTTTACATACACATACATATATGAACCTCCATACATGCAACATACTTGCACCATACATATTGTATATGTCTCTCTTATTTTCGAGCTCTGTTTTAAAAGTACTTATGTATGTATGTATGTATATACAAATTGGAGATAGCAACGAGTCAAGCAGTCAGCAGTAAAACTATTTTAAGTTTTCTTAGTAAGCACAAAGTTTAGTTTCACAAACCACTGACTGGGCAGACAACTTTTTATTCTAATAGTTTCTGATGATTGTTTCAGTACTGAATTTTTTTCCATTTTCGAGAATATTATTTTTAATTTTTCAATCGTACTTTCGAGGATTTTCTGGAAGAAGCTATACGACTTTGAAACTTTAGAATGCTCTAACATCTTAAGCTACCAATTTCATATACATACATACATAAATGCTAAATACCATAAATATGTGTATACTCAGCATTTTGTTTTACGTATACCATATATGTACATACATACATGTTTGTCTAATTTTACATAGTATTTAATTTTAAAAGGTTTACATAGTACATTTGTATATCCATAACGTCAAATGGCTTAACTTTAATTATCGTAAACCTCTATTCAAACAAAGACGTTACACTTGAAACATGTTTATCCAGATTGCAAACCAGCCGTTTGCTTATACGAGAACAAACCCAATACACATTTTTGCTAAACCTAAATTTGAGATGCATTTGAAATTAGTCGTTTTCTCAAACCTCAAACGTTAGTTCTCAAATGCAACTCAAAAAAACGATTGATATCATTATTAAACTGCAAGGCACTTTTTAATATCGCATTTCCCTTAATTTAATTGTTGAGAAGTATTTAATTCACAATTTTTTCTCAAATATGACCAGAGCGGAATGAATTAGAATCCAGTTACTCTAACTGAAATAATTGTACGAATATAGAGCTGCCTATGATGTAAAAGAAACACTCAGTCTTAATTTAGACATTTGCAGAACAGAACAATGTGCTAAAAAAGTAGTTCCTAAGTCTTTCTCAATCCGTTCTCAAGTTGAAAAAGAATGCATGACAAAAAAATTAATATGTAAAAATGACACCTGAATTCAAGGAAAAATTCAAGTGGCGCAGCCAAAAATTAGTTAATGTAAGTTGTTATACAGACACTCGAACTCAAAATTATTTTAATCGTTTCAAAATATTTTAGGTTTAATATTTTTTAAGTATAGTTCATTGAACAATAACCATATAACATTTTTTCTTATTAAATACTATGTGAAAAAATTAGAAATATTAATCAAACAAGATAAAGAGAACTTGAAATTAACGAAATTGCTACATATCAGTACATACCATTTTGAGTTGAGCCACCATACTTTTTTTACTCTTTAGTTGAATAGTTAATGATTAAATTTTTACTCAGTGAAAAATTTAAATTTATGAATTTGCATATGAATTAAATATACAAATATAAAAAATTGCTCACTTATACAAATTAAATCATATTTGTTTGATTTTCAAGTAGAAATAAAATAATATGTTAATCCTTCATTAGCACACTTTAGTTTGTATAAATTAACATCGCCAAAAAAGGGTATAAGCCTCCCAGAGTAAAAGAACCCTCTTTAAATTTATTTCTAGGCAGTTATGTCAAATTGATTGTATGTGTTTGTCACGTATACCCTGCAAAAAACTGTGCGACTAATCTCTAAAGACAGTATTCCGGGATTAGTCTCTATCGGGTACAATTAGTCGCAACATGTCTCAAACGGGTATAATTGTAGATTAGTCTTGCGAGAGGCCTGAGCCAATTGGTAGCAAAGTACTATGCTACTGCAGTTATGTCAAATTGATTGTATGTGTTTGTCACGTATACCCTGCAAAAAACTGAGCGACTAAAGAGAGTATTTCGGGATTAGTCTCTAACGGGTATAATTGTAGATTATGTAGTCTTGTATTCATCTCTTTTGGGTATAATAAACGATGCATTGATACGAGTATATGTACGCACTTAGGCAACGACATATCAAGCGCGTCGTTGGCATGTAATCAGAGCATTCGCTTAGCAAACCTCGAGAAGCCGGTTCGAATCTCTCTCGTAGCAAAGATTTTTATTTTTGTTTTTATAAATATACTGGTGCTCATTTATACCCATTTGGGTATAAAAGGAGACAATTAGTCTCTTCATAGGACATGCTCGAACAAAAGGGAACAGTTCAATCCAGACACGTAAGACAGCGCTAGATTGAGTGAATTAGTAAATTTAGTCCACTTATGGGTAAGATAAAAAGAATACGCCTGCAATATGTAAAATCAAATTTGAGACATAATATTTTCACAATCATCCGATATTGTGTTATTTCGGTGCTTGCGAGAGGCCTGATCCAACTGGTAGCAAAGTACTATGGTTAAAAAACCTTTTTCTATGGTGAACAATTTTTACTTTACTTTTTACTACAAGCTTTTTCCTACAGGAGCTACATACATATATACATAGAAGATATTTCCACCTTGAATTCTTCGATTCATCGAGAAATTTTTCACTAGCCCTATCTGCTTAGGTAACGCTGGTAAAAGCCAAGGCGAAGGTATAGCGAAAATTGAACTACTCTCATCATTTTGTGCGCTAGAAGTAAGTACATGTTAATACATATATATCGCACCCTAAACCAAAAACAGTCACAACTCAAAATTTTTTAAAATCGCTTTTATCTCATAAACCTTTTCCCAGAATACTTCCTAACATGCTCCAAAAATTTCTTCATCGTAAATATCTTATTTACTGGGAAAGTACGTTTAAAATATTACAACCATTTTTACATAAAATTTTTTACTTCTCTTGGATATTAAAAAAAAAAATTTTAAACCCTTTTTACACAGAAAATAATTTACGGAATACTTCCCCAACTACTCCAGAAATTTTTTCGTAGTTACTATATTCTTTTACTGGAAAAGTATGAATATAAAATTATCATCATTATTGTAGAGACTGTTTGTTTTGCCTCTCCTGAAAATTTGAGATTTTTTGAGTTGTGACTGTTTTTGGTTTAGGGTGCGATATGTACATAAGTAAAATTAATAATGAAATGCGATAGTATTCTTATTTGATATAAAAGTAATAGTTTAGTTTATAAACTTTAATGCAAAAAAAGTACATTAAATGTTGGGGCGTTTGTTGGCTTAGCGCTCAAGAAGCTGAGGTGAAGTCCTTCTCAGGGATAAGATTTTTCATGGTGGATAATGAAATAAAACTATAACAGAGTTACATGCAATGGTTTTTTATAATAAACTTTGAAAATCACCAAAAAAATTTTGCGGGTTGTGAAATATTTGCGTTAACCAGTGAAGATACACTAAACAATTATTACTTAAAGCAAAAAATTTTTTGCGAAAAATGTGACGACTGTTGTTATTTCTTCTTCATTTAGTCATTCGTTTCGTTTAAATTTGTGAACAAAACCAGGTAATTTAAAAAAAAAACAATATTTATTTTCTTATAAAGGAAGTATTTTTACTAGAAGGAAATAACTGCCTGGCATGGAGCGCAAGCCAAACTTATAGATGTAGTCAAGCCAAGTATCGTGTTATTTCTTGACCGTGTAGCATGCAATATTGATGGATAGGAATACGGATTACAAAGTAATTAGAAATTCTGAAATCCATGCATTTCTTTTTCGTCGATGCGACTAATTTCTACTCCAGTACCTTCGCTTTACTTTTTTTGTTTTTAATGAAAATGCCCGTATTATAGCTAAGCACGAACGCAATTTTATTTTCTTGTTTCATTTTCTATATACGTATGTATATATGTATGTATATGTGTACTTAAATACTGACGTTTGCATTCTTTTCCATTTAAAAAATTTAATCAGAACAGAAAATATATCAAAAATGATAAGCATTCGTGTATTAATAATATATATGTCCATATACTTGTATAATAAATATCTTCGAAAAATGTATTGTATATTTTGCATGCAACAATTTAGTGGGAGGGTCAATATCGTATGTATGAATAACACCTCGAAATGTTAATAAATTAAGAACATTTAATTGTGTTGTGATTATATTAAGTAATCTTCTAACAATATCACAAAAAGTAAAAATCGCATGAGCAATAATCCTTAAGTGCTAGCTGAAAAACCTAGTATGGAATTTTGGCTACTAGGATACCATTTTTTTTTAAATAAGAACACCCGTTTGTAATTATTTTTCGCTAAAGTAATACTGAATTTCCGATCGCTTTAAGCAAAACTCTCTACAGTAAAAATTATACCTTAAATAGAACCTTGGAAGAATTCAATACGATTTTCAATTCTCTAGAACTTGATCTCTCTATGCCAAAGAGTATTTTCCGTAACCGACTTGTTTCTTACTTAGGTAATTTTAGTAATATTTTAAAATAAATGCAATACGTTCTAATAAGTGTGGCCTGTACGATTTTCTGTTCATATTACACTTAATTTTGAACTCAACCTGTGTGCGAGTCAGTCTAAATTGCTATCTAAATGCCGCTTTTAAATTTCCAGTTAAAATTCCAGCAGTTAATATATTTCAGAATTAATTTTTATTCTAAAAAAAATTAACATGCGTATGACCTTAAGCAGCATTTGAAGATCAATTTAAAAGAAAACAAATTGAAAATTTAAGACAAACCATATGCAACAGAATATTAGTTTACTGGTTGTACTCTGGTTGTCAAACTGAAGCCAATGCGAAAGATGTATGTAGACGGGCCTTTATTGTCGATGCAAAGAATTTCACCACGCTCTTTTAAACAAAGCAACCAACCAAACAACATTTTACTTAAGCATTCCAACTCTCAAATACGCAATTACATTCTAACCCTGCAGTAAATCGATCGCTTCTCAACTGTTGAGTTTAGTAGCACAGTACCTATACATATGTATACAGTAGGCAACATTTTCGATAGGATGAAATCACACACAAAGCTCGTGAAAATTATAAAATATGTACTAGCTTAAGTTGCCGAGATTTTTACTATATTTTACTATAAATTTGTATGGAAAAGCACTTACAAAAAGAGGGCAACTTTGGCATAGAGTATTCAATCAGCAGTTTTATTAACTTCCATTTTAATTGAATTAATGAAGTTTCAGAATATAAACAAAATATAAAATTGCACACATGAAATACTATGGGTAAATACCATTATGCATTGAACACTTTGAAGACAGCAAGCGAGAGGCAGAGGGAGCACCTGTTAAATAATAAAATACACACGTTCTTATGGGCATAGTATTTAGACACAGCACGACTCCACAGCAGCAGGCTTGCAGCTGTCGTTGTCGGCAAATTAAAACCATTTCTAATTTTTCCGACGACAATGAGCTGCCACTAATATGTGAAATATAAAATTCTTCAAGACTTCAACAAGTCTTACCCTATTTTACCAACAAATGCATAAAATAGCTCTGATATTTCATATGTAATATGAATCGATCATTTGAAACAAATGAATCGACCTATTTGCTTATTTTTTGAACAAAACTTTCACTTTGAACAAAATATTTTTATGTCATAGAAGTGAAATATTTTAATGTGGCAACAACAAATGAGCTGTTGGATATGTCGCTGGCGTCTTCAAAATGTTCAAGAAGCTGTGATTGATTGTGTGATTGCCCACAGGGTTTTCAGTATCATTCTGATATGCTCCGCCCGTTAAGCTTTGGTCTTTCGAAATACTTACGTAAGTACATATCTACATACATATGTATCCTCATAAACAATTGATAATAAAATGAAATGGCCAGTAACAATATCAGGAGTTTATCAACCTCAAATTTTCACTTACATACATACATACATATGTTTATCATAAAAAACTGGCGAATTTGTCTTTCGTGAGCATACATATGTATGTATGTTCATACATATGTACATATTAAGCAAATTTACAAAATTCTCATAATTTTTTCTCTGAAAATCATTTGTTTATATTTGATAATTGTCAACGCAAGGAAATAGATGAGAGTTGCCTAGTTTCGTATATTGCTTTGCCATCTGAGTTACCCATGTACTTACATATGTATCTATGTATGTATGTATATACGTATGCAAGTGTACAGCTAAATGCGAAAGTCGTATGAGCCGGGCATTTACTGTATTTTGGTTGTGCTTGCTTTATTCATTTTGCGTATACATATGTTGCTAGCAAAATAACTTGGTTTGCTGGACTAAGAAACATTTCTTAGTCCGAAGCAGATATAGCCAATTCATGGATTACAACAGAAACAACAATAACTACATATACTCGATATTAACATATTTCTCGTTACTTCAGTTCCCAAAGGCCTAAACCAACACTTTTTTCGCTACTATGTTTTGCTTTGGTTTTGATAAGATATATGTACATATGTATGTCTCATTACATGTATTTCAGCTGCTTACTAAGGCCACCTTACTAAATTGGCCTGATTTCAACTATTTAATAAAAATTTTAAAATGTATAACTAAAAAAAAATAGTTTTGCCCTTTTTGAAAAATACTTAAAATGGAAGTTTTTTTATTTCCTCTTCGACTTTCAACTAAAATGGGAAAATGTATTAGTCAGGGCCTTTGTGAAATAAGGTGACAGTACTTATGCAGAATAACACAAACATATTTATGTATGTGTGTATGTACGTATATATGTAAATGTACAATGTATCAAGATTCTAGAATAAGGACCCAAATCATACGTTTAAAATGATATTCAGTTACCATATTGCGGCGACCCTAGTCGACAAGCGCAGCTACATGGTTTAATCAATGGCGAAAAAGTGAGAGAGAGTAAATACATACATACCTACATACATTCAAAACATATGCGCCAATGTGGCTCGGCAAGCAGTGGGTGGTGGCGTCACTGCATTATACGTGTATCCGCATTGAGAATGCTGCCAGCCACGGATGCCTTCACTTAAGCGTAGCATTAATTAATTTAGCATACTAAGCTGCCATAAGAATTATTAGTTAGTTTTTTTTTTTAATAAATAACTTTTTTAGAGTTTTTCGCTCTTAACTCCAAATAGTTTGGCAGCGCATAATCGTACAACTGCCAGGCTAGCAGTACTGAAACCAGAACAAATACATACGAGGATGAACTAACGTGAAAGGATGCATACACATTCATACGCAGAAGTACAAATAAGCGTACATATGTTTAGATTTTCCGGACACAATTTGCTACCCATTTGTATTTTCATTACTAATTTAAACGTTTAAGCAGTTGCTATCATGTTTTGATTTAATGTTTATTTTACACTTGTATATTCACTTCTGCTTTAGGTTTTCACTTGACTATAATGTTTCGCATTCTCTTTTCAAACTTTCCACATTTTTCTTGCCGTTTTTCCATTAACAGCTGTGGCACTTTTCGCTTACGCTGCACTCGCCCACAGCGCTGATTATTTGTATGTATAAAAAAATGTAGAAGGTACAAACATACACACACATGTACATATGTGTATATGAACATAAACACAGTAAGTATATGTATGTTTTGGCGAAACTTACTTATTATCTCAACTTCAAGCCGTATTAAATTGCAATTTTCCTAAGGCGATTGTGTGGGAATGTTGCACCAAAAACCAGTTAAAACGCAAATTCCAGCATGACGGCGAGGTGAGTTACGCGGACGATTTGCAAAATATTCCGAATTTACTTGTGGCAACGGACACGGAATTCGTTTGATTGACGCGACGAGAAAATGGGAAAATGCACGATACTCTGCCTTCGGTTGAAGAAGGTGAAAAATGAACACCAACAACGCACCCTCACCATTGGCGGTTTTATCATCGGTGTGCTTTTGCTTTGCTGGCGGTCTCTTAAGTTCTACCAAAATACACCACTGCCAGCCAATGGCTACATAGGTTTTAGCAAGAGCAGCGAAATCGGCAACATCTTTTGGCCACGGTTGCCAGAGGTAGTCCATTTGTAACAAAATTGGTACTTTATTTTCCGCCATAAGCAGAGTTAGATTGCCCCAAAATGCACACGCTCATGATGTAAACGACCTTTAACAATGTTAACCAATAGGGCTCCCATAGATTGATAGAGACATATAGAGGAATAGAGGGGATACAATTTTTAAAATACGCCGAAAGCAAAACTTAAGTATTTCTCATTTTAATCAAGAAGCAAAAGGTTATGAAGACTTCTAATTTGGATGAAAAATTATTTTGATTCAGTTCCAAGGGTTCGGAATATATTTGCGGTATTTTTAATAATCCAAAAAAACTTATATAAACCAGAGCCGGCCACAAAAGGGGGCCCCCTCCAAAAGAAAATCATGCAGCCGGCCATGATGTAACTTTTACGTTTGTATAATGTATCCTATACCCTAATTGACGTTAGCTTAGGTTATCAATTCGAAAACAATTGGAAAACGTGTCTCTTTTTCAAGCCTCACCTTTGGTAATAAATGTGAAAATATTTTGTTCTTCATTCGAGAACCATGTCATTCAACCGAAAAGAGGAACCTTCGTTATCCTATTGTGTCTTTTTCTCTTGTTTCAAATTTTGTTGGATGTACCATATCTTCATGAACTAAGGGGAAAGCGTGGTATTGAGTCTACCTACGATGTATCCAACCAAGAGTACGCTTGTATAGGCCAGTTATAGTACTACCAGGTTGTACAAGCATCCTAAACCAGCAGTACGGTAGTTATAAGCCAAATTACCACCGCCCTAAAAGCAGTCAAGAATAGTGCCAGAAGTTCAAGAAGCAAAGGTGCAAAATATCGGCAAAAAAAAAAATGGGAGTTAATTAAAGCACATAGGCTTGCATGGCCCTCATATAAGCCAATTATTAGAACGAATGAAGTTTCAAGGGAGAGGTAAGCCCCATCCAAGAGGTCCAAGGGGTCGACAGAGTCGGCGAAGCTTACTAATGACCTTGTGCAATAATATAAAAGTAACTCAAATAAATCTGTAGCATTTAAAGTGTTCACCTTATTAGCCTATGGAAATTCAGGAACCCTGGGTGAAAAACGAGAATGTAATGGGATTCAACTTGATAGACTACTATTTAGTTATACTACAAGAGCGAGGTGGGTAAGCCGAAGGCAAGTATTCTTATCAAGAAAGGTATAAATGTATTATATTGATCTCATTTCAGCACAGCGGATACAACAAAAGTGAAGGTGGAAAAGGCTGAGCAGTCAAGTAATAGTGATAATCATTGATATTGTAAGAAAGAACTCCAGGTACATTGCACTGATCGGTTGTGATGCGCCAAGATCTGAGAATGGGGAAGGACCATGGAAAGCGAACTAGGTGAGTCCATACTACACTTTAAACAAAATACTAGCCTAAATATTTGCAATGCAACTTTTATCTTCCCGAGTACAGAGCGGTTCCCTGTGTGGGAGAAGGTACTAGACTTAACCATGTTAACAGAAATATGCAGCGTTTCCTTTGAGAATTGGTATCGGTCTGTCTGATCGCTTTAAAAGTTATGAAAGCAAAATTCCTAGGAAAATTTCCGTAAATCGAGCGGTCGTTATATCAAGTGGGACGAATGGCAGCTACGTACTTAAATGTGTTGTCTACGATAAGGCCCCTATTATGAGTTGCTTTGTAAAGCACCAACTCTGATACAATAAATTCAATGCGGCACATCAGATATTCACTAATACAAGCAGCGTGGGTATTGCGGCAGTGTATGCAGACGTATCAAATTCTTACCGATTCAGCGATTTCGACGTTAAAGGTGAAATAACAAATAACTTCGAAATAATGAATCGACCTGAGCATATTGACGTGTGAAGTCGCACTCCTGCCAATCCCGCAAGATTGAAGAAGTTGATGACAAAACAATTTTGAGAATAAAGCATACGAGATCTCTTTGAAAGCATAATCGAAAGTTCGGTCTACACCTTTTCCAACAGTATTTCAGAAAAACACGAATGTATTTCAGAATAGGCCAAATGTATTTCAGAAAATCACAAATGTATTTCAGAAAATCACAAATGTATTTCAGAAAAACGCAAATGTATTTAGAAAAACGCAAATGTATTTCTGTTTTTCTGGTTCCAGAAGTTGCGCAAATACGTGAAGAATCATGACGTCGAGAAAAATTGCTGCTGTAGCAAGCCCAATGCAGTAGATCAGAGGGCGCACCACAAACTGAACCGACAGAAAAAATGTTAAAAAAAAAAATAGAAAACCGATTTGAAATACTTAACCTTTAAATGCCCAACCATTTCAAATCATGTTTAGAAATTATACAAACATATGTATGTATGTATGTTTTGTAAAATTGTGAGCTTAATAAGGTTTCTTCTTTGAGACTTTAAAATTGTTCAGCTACAGAATAAAAGTTCATCATTTCTTGAACTTACAAAATAATTTTTTTTAGAAGTTATTAGCAAAAAAAGTGGTTCTATCTTAGAAGATACATTGGGCATTCTCCGACGTGTTTGCTTCACTACCGAAAAATTGAATGATTTAGCAACCACTTATGAAAATAATTAAAAATACATCGGATTTGGTGAAATGTTATTTAATGATTGTATTTATAACTTTAAAAATATACATGCTTATAGACTAGTATGTACACAATTTTTGGGTAAAACTAAGTTAATAAATTAAACATAAAAAAATAAATTTCTTAAGAAACTTTATTTGATTCATATGCATTTAAAATACATACATATATAATACATATAAAAAAGACATAAAATAAAAGTATAATTAAATACCTAGAAATGGTGGTAATTATTAAATAATTTTTTTTCTAAAGTGATATTTAAAATTTCCATTACGTTTTGTGCAAAAACATTATTGTTTCACCTGAGCACTTTGGTTATTCACATCTACCTTTAGCTCCCATATTAGTCCAGTGATCTGTCATGTCCAATCGAATATACTTAGAGCATTGAATGCTTCAAGCTTTCTCCGTTTTTCCTCTAAAAGTGTTTTAAGACTTGGACGCTTAAGCTAAGCTGGATTATCAAACTTAAAATTAAATTAGGAATCAGCTTAATGAGGCGATCTTTATTTATTCTCTAACGAAAGGTCCAGGCATTAGCACATGTCAAATCCAAAAAGTGATAAAATATTATATTGGTCCATTTGCGACTTTTCATCACGATCTTGTAGCCAAAAAAAAAAGTAAATATGCGCCACCCAAATGACGATTAAATTCTTTTATTATTTGACGGGAAATCATTTTTACAGTTTTATCGAGGAACTCAGCGTAATAGCTAACTTAGTTTGCAGATGGCTGAATGTCTGGTTCTCCCTCAACTTGTAAAGTTGGTGACCCCAAAAAATTTTTAATTTATTGGCAAATCTTGTTGTGTCACGCAAAACAAATAACTTATTGAACACATTTTGTTCATCCACGCAAAGTCAGTCCTACTTCGCTATGCTTCAGATTTTTTTATTCAGGGTGTCCATAACTGATCTGATAAAGCTTTTCACGGTTTAGATATTCAAAAGGAAGAGCTTGGGGTTTTCTGTTCATAATTTTTTGTACAACTGTTACGGTAGGACCGGCATTCCCAGACCAATAATATTTGGGAGAGTGAACTAAGATACACATATAAAATAAAATACCAATAAATTTACGCAAATCATATATGTATGTCCATATGTATATCGAAATATAAGTACTCAATTAATTTATTTGTTCTACTATTTGCAGATCCCAAAATACTGGCCAGATCTGAAACAGAATTTGTAATCCTCTTAAAAAATCAGGTATACTTTTATTCCCCCTCTTTCAAATGCCGACAACTTGGGAGCAGTGGTTACATTTTTAAATTCGGAAGAAAAAATCATCTTGATTGTAGTCGTCATTGATATTATTCACAGAGGAATCGTATTAGCTCACACTAAGATCGATTTTATCTGAGCAATTACCATCAATTATTTGCAAATTATAATATTTAGGACCCTCCTTCTGCCTTCATTCTTCAATATCGGCCTCAAAATCATCTGTGCTGTCATTACCGATCTCATTAGAGTTGCTTGCGAGTTGAGTCTGTGTCTTTAAACAACTCCTTCTTCTTTCTGGTTTTAAGTTACCTTGGACAGATTGAAATTAGGTCAGTTTTAACTCTATGATTTCGACAATATGAATGCAAGTATTTAAGTTAAATATTTTTTGCAATACGCATATACTTATCTATATTGCTTTAAAATTAAGTTCCGAAGAAAAGATACATAACCATAAACACGGCAAAAATATAAAATTAAATTAAATTAATCTTAAAGCACGATTTGTTTTCCATAGCTCTTTGAAACTGAAATATTTTCAATACCAACTGACTGGTATTTTCATTGATGCAGCCGCGAACAATTGAGTTGTCGTAGGACAGCGCCAGTTGCTAACATGGAAAAAGTAAGATAGTTGGTCTAAACCCCGAAACTGGTAACATCCTATGGATATACATATGTATGTATGTATGTAGTTCGCAAGTAATATATTTTCTTGCAGTATGGATTATTGACTGTGCGTATGTATGTATATATTTACATAAATATATACATTTGCCATATGTGCCGTTAGGCGACTCTGACAAGTGGCAGCAACAATCTTCCGCTTTGTTGGTATTGAGTTTTTTCTTGTGAGTGCGCCTTGTAGCCATTTTCAGAATCTCTTCAGGCCAAAAAAAAGCTTACAAAAATCGTATTACGAGTATGTATTTGTGGAGATAATATTGTGAGAGAACGTTCGGCATTTTTTGGTATGGTACTCGCATGGTGAACTCTCCGGTGGTGCACAGTTGCTCTCACAAAGCTTTCAAAACTAGATGAAAATCTAATGAAGAAAATTTGGAGTAATGGTTGCCGAATTTTGCAAACGTGGCACTTTTGTTTTACTTTCATACATTAGTGTGCGGTTACATTGCATGCTTATTCGTACAAAAATTAACGAATACTCACGATTCGTACAAATTGGCATTTAATGCAAACATAACATTGCTCGTATTCAACGAATTCGTAATACTGCGTTTCCACAAGGCACAAGGAAAATTTGAACAAATGCTGAAATTAAATGCCAAGAATGTCTACCCTGTGTAGAAATAGAAACGTGTGTCGGCAACCTTTCTTCTGAAAATATTTTTGATATGAGCGAGTAACTTACACTTGCTACTAGCGAGTTGATGTTTGCAGGCCGCTTCCGATAGCAAGATTGATTTTGAGAAAAAAAGTTAGTAACGTAGCGATTTGAAGTTTTTATTTTTTCGTCTCACCTCGCATTGCCTGATCTGGTATAATTGGTTCTTGTAAAGTGTATTTAACAAAGTGTGCTAAGTACTGACAGCGCCTCAATTCCGGAGCGTTATTATGTCAAAACTTATGAAATTTGTTAACCCCTAAACGTGTTCAATAATAAAAAAAAGTAAAAAAAAAGTAAAAAAGAAAAATTATACGCATGTTCATATGTACATATATACATATGTACATATGTATATAAATGAGCTCAAAATCGGAAGATAAAATCCCTTACTTAAATTTACGACAAAATACCAAAAACAAACATACATGGCATATACTGTGTAATTGACATAAAATAAAATTACGATTGAACGCTCATATCAAATAACTCGTAATCAAAGAGACCAGCAAAACACAGGTTATCAAAATTTTTCCAGTTACCAGAATTAAAAGTTATAGATAGAAAATCAATGGTAAGTATGAAAAACAGCCAGAATTCAAATTTTTCTTTTTATTTTAATTTCATTTATTAAGAGTTATAGACACTATCAACTGAGAAAAACTTTCAGCTTTATTACTAGTACATACATATGTATGTATGTATAAGTAGGATGAAAAACTTCAAATTATTAAACCATTATTAGTAATTGTTACCGTCACGCCATTCTTCTAATGTTTTGATTAATTTTGTAACCGAAAATCCTTTGCCAAAATCTAAATAAAGCCAAAAAAGTACAAATGTATAAGTATATGTGAATATATGTATGTGACAAACACATAAAAGCGAGTTTAAAATATCTGCAGATGCGCCAAAAAATAAATTTGAAGAGGGTTGCTTAACTGTGGGTGCCTTATACCCTTTTTTGACGAAGTTTACTCATACAAAATAAAGAGTACTGTTGAAGTATTAAAATTTTATTTCGTATCTACTTAGAAATCAAACAAACACGATTTCATTTATAATGCATAGCATTTTTTTATTTAAGAATATTTAATTCATGTGTATATAAATTCAGTTTTAACTGAGTATCAATTAAAAATTTTAAAGAGACAAAAAACTATTGTGGCAAAAATTGTACAGTAACCCTTTACAATGTTCGCAATGTTATTCATTTAGAATTTTTTTAATATGAGTATCCGTAAAACCACTTACATTATCTAATTTTTTGGCTAAGCCACTTATTGGTTGCGAAACAATATTAATTTTGTAAATTTATTTCTAATGTAAACCTTCTGTTCGGTAGATTTTTCGCTATCAAAAAACAAACGAATATCGAGAATTTAATTTACTGAGTGCGGTTGCTAAGTATAGTTTCAATCACTATGTGATCGTCCATTATGTATTTTATTTGAAAAGGCTGTACGTAAATTGTGGAAAATTGTATTCGCTAAAACTAATTTTGGAGTTTTGACCGGACTTTTGTTCAGTAATTGTCTTAAAATTGTTTCTGATGTTATTCAAATATTGCAGACGTCTCTAGATGGTGTTACAAATGGTCCCATATTTGTGTGTGCTACGAGCGATTGAAATTCAATGCCTAGCAATTGGTCTTGACAGATTGGGTATATTATTTTCTTTTGCATTATTGATGCCACAAATCCAGCGATATAGCGAACAACATTGTCAATAAGACTCTTGTAACGCACTTGTAACGAAACACTTACGCATGCAAAGATATATTTTTTGCTTTATCTCTTTTTTTTCACATACTGCCATACATATGTATGTTATTAATAATTATCTGTTCTCTAACAAACCAATTATCAACATAGGAAATATTAATATTTGAATTGAAAATCACCTATTTACATTTACATTTGACAAAAATAATATAATTTTATTAGACAAATTTTATGTGAATGCTAATGATTGTTTACCTATATTTATTAAGCATTACCATCTGCGTAGCAGCCCAGTTCACTGCGCGAGAGCCAATCCCCAGTTGATTTGCACTACGGACCCGTGTATACTGTGTTTAAATGCGTTTTGTTATCAGTTTTTCCTTTTATTAAATAAAATGTCAAGCGAACCTTTCATTCTTAAGTATTTTTAAACGAACAACAGCTTTATGTAGTAATTTATAATAACACAAATAAAATTTCATACAATTTAAATCGAAATTAGTATTAATTCATACATATGTACGTACTTAAGTACATATCTGATTTTTATAAATCGGCAAAATGAATTCACATATCTAACCATCAACAGCTTTACACAGCAAGGCATCAATCACTAAATAGGATCCGCGAATGCACTTTCTCATTAGAACCTTTTGCTAGCTAACTTTTTTCGGTTTGATTTGCCGTTTTGCTAGCCATGCGGTATAATCATTTTTAATCTTTTTCGCTTTGGATTTGCGCAGTCGCGCACTTATATAATCATCACGCTCGCGTAGCCAAATACGCGCGTACTCCCATCCCATTAACCAGTTCATAGGTACAGGACAAGGCTGTAAAATAATAAACGCAGTAAAAAGTGAATGAATAATAAAATATTTAGCAATGCAATAATTTTTGCACTCACATCATATTGATATGAAGGCACAAACTTCTTTTGTTTTATGTAGACATGAGATTGCAAATTGTCCCGCGGCCGTATTATAAACGCTTTTGACCACTCAGCTTTCATTTTCGTCTTAAGAAATTTTAGCAATTATATGTTATTGTTTTTAACTAAACATACCACACCAGATAATTATTTTCCACTTTAAAATTTTGAAAACAAATAATTTTAATTTTCAAAACTCTAGCCTGACATAAAAGTGCACGATACAATCATTACACTGGGAATTTAAAAAAAAAATCGAAGTAAAGAATTTTGATTTCGGTTGATTGGTGCTTAGTCGCACGGTAAAATATGAATAATAGACGTGATCAAGGTGGATTCAATAAGTGGCGGTAACCGCTAATCAGTAAAAAAAACCCCCATCCTTAATCCGCCCTGGAAGCTTTTCCTCGCCCCTGGCTACTTTCCTCGCTTTACTTGACAATTCGAAATTTAACAACAAAACATGAGGTGTAGAAGGTTTGCTCTATAGAACGCTTCGACAGATTCTGCGCTAGTTATTTGTTTTGAATTGCGATTTGTGTTTATTCCGAGTATTTTATTCGCGAGTGTAATAAACTTTATTAAGACCACAAAGTAAAAGGTCTTCTTGCAGCTTCTTTCGAAAAAATAAATAAAAAACGATCCAGCGGAGTTTAAGAAAACGGGGAGGGTGGTTAACAAAGATGTGTTTCATTTGCTATTTGAACTTGTTTAGGAAGGATTGACAAAATAATCGAATGGACCACCGATAGTAACAAAATGCTGCATAAGGCAAAAAGTAGATATTGCAATAATCATTTTAAACTTACTATATATGTATATGTACATATGCTCTTGATTGCAGTCAACACATCTTCTATAAAATGGGCGTGTTTTATTAAACAGGACACTGTGACGCTTATGTAAAGTACATAACAATATAATATGCAATAGTAATAACAATAATAATTCATATTTCTCTCTTTTCGTTTTTTAAAAGTAAATATACTCGCAAAAATTATTAATTACTAGTGAATTTTCTAAATGGTGTGCATATGCGCGCAGAAATTAAATGGAAATGTAAACAGTTGGTTGTCAATGTGTACAAAAGTTAAGAGGTCGCACTCATATAACATGAGGTCTTCAACTTATCTGTCAAAGCTCTGAAGCAAAGCAAAGCGAAAGTCTTATGTGTACGGCCATTTAGTATCGGTAAATATATGTGACAAATATATACAAGAATGTTTGACATAAATGCAGGAGCGCTTAGATATAAATTTGAAGAGAATTATTTTACTCTGGGGTGCTTATACCCTTTGCTGACGAAAATAATTTGGGGGGGGGGCGTCCGAAAAAATATTTTTGGTTACGCCACTAGAATGTTTATTTTAATTCAGGTGTCATTCTTATATACGATTACTTGGTTTTTCTATTAATTTTTTATATATCTGTCCAGCAATGCACTTGTCGATACTGCTAAGACATATTGAACAGGTAACAGCATGGGAAAAGCCCATGTATTTTGTTGTAGACCTCTAATGTGTCAACCTACGAAAAATCAAGTTTGCCAGTTAGGGAATGTAAAAATGTTTTCACAACAAACAAAACCACAGGTCATAGGGAAACACGCGAAAAAGTGAAATTATCAGGCATGTGCTGCAACTCGTTTTCGCATGAAATTCTCAGCGAAAACGTGCTGACATGTGCTTAATTTCACAGGTCCGTTTTTGGTTTTGAACATCGAATCGCAACGATGTGGCATGTACCAGAAATCGAAAACGGCATTTTTTCGCCATTTTCAAATCGGTCGGCTGTTGGTACGTGAAATTACTGTAGAGCTAGCTTTTTTTGTTAAAATTTATTAAATACATAAATACAATAGCTCGCTGAAATCCCCCTTCCGCCAGAAATCTCAACGTCGCTGCTAGCTTTAGCTTAACAGGTATAGTTCACGGGTTTATTAAAGGCTTTATATCTCTAACATTTTGGAAAACTTCTTTATTTATTCTCTAGTATGAAATAAAGCTAAAAATTAAAATTGTAAGTTAATGGCGGCGAAACAACTTTACATATATACGCAGTTACACTTCCTCAGGAAGGTCCAAAGGATTGGAGCGGTCTCTCAGTATATCTACGTCGCACGAGTTTTTCATTATTTTTCCAGTCATTTTGACTCATTAGAGACTACAAATAGTAAAAACGCTCATTTCTTACAAAAATCTTTTATTCATCATTAACTAGCAAAGTCTGTTGCATTGGAAACAGCTGTTTCGAACTTAACTTCGAACATAGCAGATATCGTATGAATTCTATCACACCTCATATTAATTCGTGCGATTTACAATTTCAGGATTGTGATGAAAACGCACATGCCTGAATATATTGAATTTAATATGTGTAAAATCAATTTAAAAGTGAATGCCATACTGAAATGCAGGAATCTGTGTCTACAGCACTGAATGACCACTTTAGCATTTGTAATTGATATGCAATATTTGATAATTGCTTTATTTAAAACAAAATACCTACGCAAAAGATTTAATTCACAATTTGATCGCCTATAAAACGGCAGTCTGTTTTGAAAATATGTACGTAAACAAAGTAAATCAATATGCCATGGGTAAAAGGAATAATTCAATTATAAAATGATAGGTAAATAATCACATTCGAATTTTGACAATCCCTTGTAAAGGGTCGTTTTACGAAGTATGGAAACGGGTTAGATTTTGTTACCCTTTGATAAAAAGGAAATAATAAGTAGTATAATGTTAGTGATTATTTTAATTAAAAATTTCGAAGAAATTTCATTTAAATTAGGAAATACAATAGCTACGCTTACAAAATTTAAGTAATTATGTACTTCTTGGGATAATTTTTTTTTTTTTTTTTAATTTTTAACTAGCAAATAAATTTTCAATCTATTTGTCCCATGAATTAAACGGTTTTATGGTATAAGGCAAATATAAGTTATTTATTCGGTTTATTCCAAAATAATTTAGGAATATTGCAACTACAAGATTTGAGCCTTATATGTACGCCATTAAGATGTCGAACAAGAATGATGGCGTAATCATAGTACTCCAATATGACACAAATGACACATACATAGTTCAACGATTTTTGCAGGGTGGTGTCAGTATATTGGTAAAGACCAGATCACTTAAAAATTTTCAAAATGCGCAATTTGATTTTTCATTCCCAATAAATAAATTTTAACGAAAATTTTTGAAGAAATCTTAAGTAATTATTTACTCGCAGGGGCGCACAGTTTGGATTGTTAAGGCTTTAAAAATTACTTCTATATGCAGGAATTTTAATTTTTCTGCAAACAGAAGGCCTGGAAGTTTATACAAAAACCTGAGTTTAACGAACTCATATGCATATATTACAAAAATATGTTAAAAACAGCATAAGAAAATCTCCAGAGAACATTACTCATTGGAGACCAAAATTTGATATTCACACATTTGTCCATCGAAAAGGGCCCACTTCGGCGGTATTGGAGTTATGCATATAGGCGTCTTCCTGGTTGATTTCCGAAAATTTTGAGACAAATTAGACCATCCTAACTGATGAATTGAGGGAAATATAGAACTTTGAAGGAGAATATCCGAAAAATTACTAATTGAGAAAAATCAATTTGAAGTTGAAAGTTCGACTTTTTTCATTTCTACTCGGACGTTAAATGGGTGTTCGTTTGAATCGAACATGAGAAAAAATACTATAAGATCATTTTTCAATCATTATTATATGTGAAACAACTTATTAACATCAACTCGACAAAGTGGGCCCTTTTCTAAATATTTGCTTTTTCAACTAATTCAACGGTTGATCACAGAAAATTATGAATGAGTTAACGTTTGATCAATGAATCAGGAAGATGGGGAAGTAAAAAAATTAAAATGGACTCAACAGTGAATATTTTATTATTATTAAAGATGAAATAAAGACAAAACATTAGCAGTAATTCATTCATTACAGTCATTGACAGTAATCAATCCACAGATTTTATCACATCTCATCGCGTTTGCGCTTTGGACATAGTGGTTTACCATTCCGTACTGAATTTCGGTGGCCTTCTTCATCATAGAATCCACAACGTGGTCTTTTTCTTTTTTTCTTTTCTTTCAAAAAAAAGTGGGCCCTTTCCTTTTTTTTTTCAAAAAATAAAATTAATTACTTCTATTATACCTAGGAAGCTAAATTTGGTGTTATTCGACGCGTAAATGTATATAGTTTCATAATAAACCATAATAAAAAATTACGAAATTCGATCCATGTATCGAAAAATCTATATATCTCGGAAATTAGATGCGACAAAGTGGGCCATTTTCACGTGGACTCACACATATATCGAAGAATTATATACTTATACAATTTCGATTGTCGATAAAAATTTACTACAACGATAGTTCTTTCAAAATATTTTTTTTATAATTTTTTTTGAGGAAAAAATATGAAAAATAACAAATACGAAAATCCGTATAAAATCCGTATTTTCTTTGAAATCCGTATAAAAATCCGTATTTTTCCCCAGGTAGCTGAAAAATCCGTAAAAAACGAACATCTGGAATGACTGATGAGCATATTAATTTCGCGCGCGCTATCGACAAAGTTGAAACTGAGTAAAAGTCATTAGATTATTTCTATATCGTGGGACAATTTGCAGCGAAACATAATATTGCCATAACAAAAATAAAAAAAAACTTTGTTTCCGCCATAAGGATTGAAAAACAGTCACTTTGTAAGGTTTTTTAGCGCCAAAATGAAATTTTCCAAACATACATAAAATTTAAATATGACGTTTCAATTATATCAGAAATTAGTAAACTTGTACATAAGTTATCTTTACAACGATTTTTTGTCATGATGCTTTCCCTACCTTCCCTAGCAAAGTATTTTTTCACTTGGACTTTCCAGCGCTACCGCGTCCAAAACCTTCAGGGCTGGAGCTATTTCATTCAATCGAACGACACGGGGCCGCTGGATCTTAATTCGGTGCGTAGTGCACTTGTAAAGCTCGTACAGCTCATCGTTCCACCATATGCGGTATTCGCCGTATTAAGGCGTAGAGGTCCGTGAGTCTTTCAAATAATCGATAAAGAATAACCCCGTCTGAAACCTCGTTTGGTATAAAATGACTCGAAGAGGCCCTTCCCAGTTCTAGCGAAGATGGTGGTGTTGATGAACGTCTTTTAACACAGCTGTATTCGTTTTGCGGGGAAACTAAATTTAGACATTGCGGCATAAAAGCACCTTCGTTTTGTGCTGGTGTAAGCAGCATTGAAATCGACAAAAATATGTTAAAGGTCGATTCTTCTTCCGTAGGTATTTTCTAATATTTAGCGTAATATAAATATCTGATCGATGGCTGATTTACCAGATCTGAAGACGCACTGATAAGGTCCAATCAGTGCATTGGCGTTGGACTTTAGTCTCTTACACAATATGTTCGACAGAACCTTATACGAGATATTAAGAAGAGTAATCCTGAGATAGTTAGCGCAAACTGCAGGATCACCCTTCTTGTGTATTGGACAGGGTACACTTAAGATCCAATTAGCAAAAATGTGGTCGTCCAACCATATTATGGAAATGAGCTCATGTATGCACTGAACCAACGCTTCTCTGCCGTACTTGATTAGCTCAGTTGGCAATCCATCAGCCCCGAGGGCTAGGTTTTTCTTCAGCCGTGTTATCGCTTTCCGAATTGCATTAAATTCGGGTGACGGTACGTCGAGTCCGTCATCTTTGATTGGAGGTTTGGGTTCGTCATCTAATGTAAGTATGCTGTAGACATCAGCAACCAGTGGTCTGAAACACAATGTTTACAATTGTAACAAGTCTACAAGTTCTATAATTTTTTGTAAAACAATATTATTTTATACACTTGTAGCTATCAGCGAAATATTCTACACTTCATTCTCTCCCGATACCAATAAATGGTATGTATGTTCACTGCATGAAACTAAAGCTACCCAGCTTTCGAGATATATAGAACAAGACAAGATGGCCGAGAATGCAGCTACCGGTACGGTGCACCCCAAGGATGAAGAAGACGGCCGCAAGTGTAAGGAGGTAGTGGAAGAGTACAAGAAGCACCTTAACTCAAAACCATCGACAAAAACGGAAGCCGTCAAACGACTGAGGTCGAAGGACGACTCCACTGCGGAATCAGCTGGGAAAAGGGCAGACACAAAAGACTTCCCCAACTGCAAGAACTCCCAACGAAACGGCCAGGTGGCCAGGGAGCACCTCCAGGTCGCGCTGGTTAACAATGTCACCGGCAGAGAAAAGCTTGTTCAGGAGAAGTGGTTCGAGATCGAGTCAAGGTGAGCGGGTACCTGTTTGAAAATCCTGACAACCCTATTCCGGGATTCGACTCTAGTGAGTCTCGAAGGGGTTGCTGGGATGCAGGGATGAGTTCTCTATAGATATTCTCGGCAAGTGCGTATCCGAGCTCGGCAACGCCTGGGAGGGTTTGAAGGTCAAACTAATCCCGGCCGCGGAGATCTCTAGAAGACCCAGGGCCCGCATTTGGCTGCCGAAGATGGCCATGGATAGGGAGAAGAACACCAACATACCAATGACGGACTAGGCAGTCATTTGTGCGGGAAAGCCTCCCGAGGGTGCGCAGTGCTCATCGTATCTTCTGAGGTTCAACGACGGGTGTATCGATTCAATACGGAAGGTGGATAACAAGCTGTTCTTCGTAGTGAAAACAGCAAAACTGAAGATCTTCCGCTCCACCGAAGTTATCCCAGTTGGGTGACATGAGCCTGAAGAGGGACGCTAGTGAGGATGTTGCTCAAAGTGCTAACCAGGTTTCAGCAGACAACAAAAATTCAGCAGAAGTCGATGAAGGTTATTCAGGCCAATCTTAAGGCATTCTAACGCCGCCTCAGACAGGGAGGAAGACATCGACGTCGCTTTGATTCGGAACCCTTGGGTAACGGACCTTGAGGTTAAGGGGCTCAGGGACGCCCGCTATAACCTCAGTTGCCTATCAGGTAAACCCGGAGCATGTATACTGGTCAAAAAGCATATTAAAGCTTTTCTATGTTCTAATTTCAGCTGTCCGGATGTGGCTGTCATCAACTTGGAGTTGATGAACACAAACAGCTGCTTTATATCATCGGTGTACATGGCGCACGACAGGTCGTGTCCGCCACAGGAGCTGATCCTCTTACAAAGGATGGCAGGTGCCAATCCAATCCTACTCGGTTGCGATGGTAACGCAAGGTATACGTTCTAATGACAGAGGTGAGTCACTCTTTCAATATATTATTAATTTTAAGTTTAGAGTTTGCAATAGAAGTAGTACCCCCACATTCATCCTCTCTATTACTGCTGATTTTATGGGCTGGGAAGAAGTTTTTAACATTGTTTACCAAGGGTTCCCTAAAGGTCACATGATGGAAAGTATGCGATGATGAAACCCTCTCGGACCACCGTCGTAAACTTTTTAAGTTAAGCATTACGGCTGAAACGCCTACTCCTTTAGGAACTCTCGGAAGACAAACTGGGGCCTTTTCCAAAAAAATAATTACCAAACAAGTGAACTAAATACCAATTGAAGATATTTCCACAAGGGTTGAGCTAGATTCCAGGACGGACAGCTTAAAAAAAGCAATTTAAAGCTTTTCACCCTTTAAATCACCGGGGATGGACGGAATACTATCAATTATGTTTCAGAAAGCCTCAGACGTGGTCGTCCAGGTCCTGGTTCAGAGGATGCTTAATATCGAGTCCAAGTCCGTAGTAAAATTTGGTTTTGTGACATTCCGGTTTCGGCGTTGTGCCATCTTCAGTGTCGGTTTTGTTTGACAAGGGATGATGGAAAATCGTTCCAATATAAATCAAATTTCCACCCTGTCGGGAATTAAGAAGAAAATCAAAATAATTTCTCAAGGTGACATTGTGAGCAAAACACCGCGTGTGCCACCTGTGGTTATTAAAAACAATACTCGTGAGAGAATAACAATTATAATGACATTGCTCAAGATCACCGGTTATAACATTAAACTAATGTCTATCGGTATCAAAGTGTGTATTGATTCTGCTGTTGATCATAATGCATTTCTCGACTATTTAAAAAATAAAAAAATTGAATTCTTCTCTTATGCCGAAAGAGATAAGAGTCCATTGAAATACATTTTAAGTGGTCTTAACCGTTACAACAATGAAGATGTTCTTAAAGAAATTCATGGCAGAAATTTGTCTTGTACAGCTGTTAAAACGATCAATGTTGTATTTAGTTTTTTTTTGCTAAAGGAACCGTCGCTTTCGCTGAGTTGAAGAAATGCAAAGCTCTTTTTATTACGATCGTATCGTGATCATTTTGGAGAAGAAAACCGGATTCCGTAACACAATGCTATCGCTGCCAAATGTTTGGGCATGGCGAATCCTTTTGTCATTTGGCTGCCAAGTGCGTTAACTGTGGCGGTGCCCACTCTAAAGCTGATTGTTCTGCTGAATCGCAAAAGTGTGCAAACTGTGAGCAATCACATAAATCATCGGATCCTGCATGTCCAAAGCGTGTGGAATAAATTAACATTATGAACCATATAAAAACCCGATCTCGCCCTGTTCACATTTCTGCATCACGTTATCCTGCTGCTCAACCTAGTGGAACCTTCCCAAGTAGCGTGACACCAGACACCAACAAAAAGCGCGCCAAAATATCACTAGTAACAATAATTATGATCTTTTTACTCCTGATGAGTTGATGCAAGTCACTAAAGAATTATTTTGTAGTTTGCGTACTGCACGCAGCAAAGAAGAACAAATTATAGCCATTCCATTGTATCTAAACATGTACATATATAATGCATAAATTAAAAATTATGTTGTGGAATGCTCGCAGTGTCTGCAATAAGAAACTCGAATTTTTCAATTATATTGTAGCTAATGATATTGATTTAGAAATTATTATTTTGAATTAAATAAAAAATACTACAGATCTTATTTGTGCAAAATTGAAAGGAATCTAATAAAAAACCCTGAATCATTTTATGACTTCGTTAACTCTAGGCGCAGAGTGACTAGTTTTCCGTCTGCTATGAAATATCAAAATACCGTTTCTTGTGACTCCCAATCAATTTCCAACATGTTTGCCCAATTCTTCAGGTCAAATTACTCCATTAACTTGCCTCTGAGCAAACCTTATCCTTATAAACTCTGTTCCCTCACCTCTGCTATTATTCCGCAGATATCTTCCGAGGAAGTATTTTATTATTTGAGTAACTTAAAAGAATCATTTAAGGCTGGCCCCGATTCGATCCCGACGTGTTTCCTCATAAACTGTGTTAAACATATTTATGTGCCCTTAACTAATTTATTTAATCTTTCTCTTAAGCTTGGGAAGAATCATTCATTATACCCCTTTATAAGACCGGGAGTAGGTCCTCTATAGAAAATTACCGCGGTATAGCTAAGCTTTCTGCTATTCCTAAATTATTCGAAGCTATTGTTGAAGACCATTTAACGTATTACATATCCTCTACAATTTCTAGCACACAACACGGGTTCTCTAAGGGTAAATCTACCGTTACAAACTTGCTTGAGTTCACAACTCATGTTTCAAATGGATTCAGAGAATTTATGCACACTGATGTTATATACACTGATTTTAGTAAAGCATTCGACAGAGTAAGACACTCTTTACTGATCCATAAACTCGATCTCCTTGGTTTTCAACCTAATCTCCTTCGTTGGATGTCTTCTTACCTCATTGACAGAACACAACGAGTTCTTTTTAAAAATAGTTCCTCAAACATTATTCATGTTTCTTCAGGGGTCCCGCAAGGAAGCCACCTTGGTCCGATTCTGTTTTTACTTTTTATAAATGACTTACCTTCTGTAATAAATTATTCAAAAATTTTATTGTATGCTGATGATGTAAAGCTTTTTAGATCGTATCATTCTGTTGAGGAAAGGTCCTTACTACAAGCGAATTTAAATAGCATGACTAACTGGTGTGAAGTAAATTACATGCCACTAAACCTTAAAAAATGTAAAGTAATGTGCTTTTCTCGCAGAGCAGTTCAACCAGCTTCTTATAAAATATGTAACCATAACCTCGAACAAGTGTATAACTTTGTTGATCTTGGAATTACAATGGACCCGAAATTTAATTTAATCTTCACATAAATGTTACAGTTACCAAAGCCAAGGGTATTTTTGCATTTGTAAAACTGTGGTCAAAAGAATTCAATGACCCTTACATCACGAAGGCTCTGTTCACAACCTTAGTCAGGCTCATACTGGAATATGGATCTGTTGTTTGGAACCCGCGCTATCGAGTTCATTCCGACCAAATAGAGTCAATTCAAAAACAATTTCTGCTTTTTGCTTTAAGGAATTTTCGTTGGGATTCTCAGTACAACCTGCCGCCATATATAAGTCGCTTAAAACTCATTAATCTTCCTACACTTGCTAGTCGCAGAGAAATGCTAGGCATTGTATTTTTGGTCAAGTTACTGACAGGCTTGATCTCTAGCCCATCTCTTCTTAGCGAAATAAAACTAAACGTTCCCTCCAGAATTTCAAGACATTTCCGGCCTCTCTTTCTGAAGCCATGTAAAAGTAATTTTGAGTTAAATGAGCAACTCCGTAGTTTGTGTCTAGATTTTAACACTCACTCCGGTTCTTTTGATATTTCAGACTCACTTTTTTCATAAAGAAAACTATACTCAATCCTCTCAATAATTAATACATACATACATATACATACATACATATATTACTATGCGATCAGCTGATGAGCATTTGTTCTGTAGCTGAACAGTTTTAGATCTCGACACTTAACAAACCTCTGCCTTTCATGACTCGGCGCAACATATGAACATTTTTTTTTTATATATCCGTGCGTCATGCGGATGTGGCTCTCGCGTCGGTCGGGCGGGTGTGGAGGGATAAAACCGTTGGGAATATTATTATTAAAAAAAGTGAAACCTGGCTAAAACCTAAAATCAGATTTGGTCTTATGAATTATTGTTGCTACAGACTTGACAGCCAAGAAACTGTTGGGGGTGGTGTTGCAATCATCATCAAAAAGAATTTTGCACATGAACTCTGTCCACTTATGAAACTAGATGTAATAGAAGCCCTAGGTATAAGAATTAAACTTAATGATAATTCAATTTTCCATATCTGGTCTGCCTACTTTGCGGGTGGTGCTTATGACTCAGCAAAGGGCCCTAAATTTAGTAGTGATTTAAGCAAAGTTGCCACTTCAAATACGAGATATTTTATATGCGGGGACCTAAACGCTCGACACTCTCTTTGGGGTTGTGCGAGGAAAAACAAATGGGGTGATATGCTTTATAACAAGTTTGTAAACAAAAGATTTTCTTTTACTTTTTCCGCCGAATCCGACATTTTTTCCCTCGTCTTCCAGAGGTTATCCTTCTCTTTTGGACTTGGTCATCACTAATGCTCCTTATTTTTGTTCTCATTTGCTCACTTCTAATACACTTTCCTCAGACCACCTTCCTGTTCATTTTACATTTTCTGCATCAGTTACCTTTACCAACCCAGTCATTTATGATATTAAAAATACCAACTGGCATTCCTATCAACAGATCATCAAACGTGCAATCAATTCTTATCCTCAGATCATCACTATTGATGATATTGAGGAAAGTATTTCAAGGTTTTGCCAAGATGTTCTTTCAGCGTTCCAGTCATCCACACCGAAGAAACCACAATTTGCTAAGAAACATTTTTTACCTTCTGAACTGAAAGCGCTTATTAAGCAAAGAAAATATTTTCGTAAGCTCTGGCGTATTTTGAGTTTTAAGCGACAAGCTGATGCACTTACAAATTCCATTAAGGAACAGTTTGAAAAAGGCTCGCGCGGTTTGTGGAAACTGTCTAAATTTTTTAAAAATAAATTCAACTCACTTCCTGCTGTAAAGCATGATAGTGTTGTTGCCTACACTAATGAAGAAAAAGCGAACGCTTTAAGCGAAGTTTTTATTAAGGCCCATGAATCTACTGCGCACATTTCGGCATCAAGAATTGAAGCTGCAGTAATGTCTTCCTTGCATACCTTTGAGACAGCAGTATTAAGTCAGTCTGTTTTGCAGACAGACTTAAAGACAGTTGTTTACATTGTTAAGACTCTTAAAAATCGCAAGGCCGTTAAACTTGACAAACTAAACAATCGTCATATATGTAGATTCTAACCCGAAGTGAAAAAAGACAATTTCGACAAATAACTCGTTACGTCGCTGAGTTCCTTGGTTCGAATCTCAGACGGGACATATATATATGTATGTACATAAGTCTAAATTCATGGAAAAATAATAGCGATCACTACAAATGATAGGATCGGTATGGCTGAACAACAAATTATATAGAAGTAGTTTCAGCGCCCATTATATATGTACATACATATCTATGGTATGTGATGTGGTAGAGTGTGTAGCGGTGCGGGCTATAATTCGATTTGCCGCTGCGTTCGGGGATCGAATCTCACTAACGGCAAATAAAATCTTAATCATTAAAAGGGTTTTTCTAATATCGGCCACCCCTCTAAAGGCAATGGCAAACCACCGATGTTAATTGTACCATGAAAAAGCTGCCCATATCCCTCCAGATCCCTCCATAAATGGTAGGAGAAGTGCGGCCAAACGTTGAGCTACATAATGTAAGCGCCATAATATTATTATTATATTGTATATTTGTGGCCGCTGTGGTCGAGTTGATAGCGGTGCGTGCTATAACTCGATATGTCGGTGAGTTCAAGGTTCGAATTTCAGTCAGAGTGGCCGCTGTGGTCGAGTTGATAGCGGTGTGAGCTATAACTCTTACAAAGAATTCTGCAAGGTGCTTCCAAAACAATGCTTCTTGCAGTTTCTATGTCGATTCGAAACTGAAGAGATACGCTGTGTAAGGAGCAGCCTTGTGCCAAAAAAATTAAAAAGGCAGAATATTTTTCTGAACAGACTATATTTTATGACATACATACATATGTACTTACAAAAGCGTAGCAAAAAGACGTTGTTCAGGATCTATTGCAGGTCTACGCGATTCTTTCGTTAAATATGGTTCCACCAATCGTAAGAGTACATTAAATAGATCGCACGGCAACCTTATTGATCTGAAAAATAAGTCTGTATCTTTATACTTTAGGATTTCATATCCAGTTGCTTGAAATCCATATTCATCCCGTGTTTGGAAGAGCCTGCGTCTACATCTACTCCCTCGACGCCTGCGATATATCTCCCTCAACACAATAAGATCTTGCGTATCGGTGGTCATAGTCTCATTTAAGGATACCCTTATTTACAATATCCAAATCTTTAATCTGTCTAATTCGTATGAGAACAATACAAGGTGTTAGTTTTCAGCATTGGTTGAAATTATTTACATATTTAGTTTTTTACCTTTTGTTGCTTAAACACACGAACTTATTAATAAGTTTAGAAATTGATTTGATTCCTCTTTTATATTACAGAAGCAATAATAAACATGGAAATCATTTCCCCAAGTTTCAAACAATGTACACATTTACAAAAAGTTTTGACAGCCTAACCTAATAGAAACGCACTCCGCCAATTTTCTGTCAAAAGTTTCTCATGCTCATACAACTTGTATGCGAGCATCCGAAATTGAACGGCCTGCGCCAAAAGCTAACTAAACTTATAATTTTCATTTTGCGCGACATTTCGATTTGAAGTTTATCCAACCGTTGAGAGTGATGCGCGTTGTCTTCAATATAACGAATACTGATTTTTTTGTTTGGATTAGAAAAAAAATTATCAAAACTCTTTGAATGTAAACTTTTTGTAAATTTGTACATTGTGTAAAACTTGGTCTTATGGTTTTTATGATTATTTTGCTTCGCCTTCTGTTGTTTCTTGCAGTCCTGATGATGACTTCAGACTGAAGTCGAAATATTGACGAATAAATAAAATAATTTACATATTATTCAATTGTTTTATTTTTCCGGCCTTGAGCTCATTAAAAATCTATATATAATTTATATAATTATGGCCAATACAACTGAATCAACAATTATTGCTTCTAATATATAAAAGAGGATACAAATCAATTGCCAAACTTGTTAATAAGTCCCTGTGCTGAAGCGTTGCATATAAATCATGATTATATTTAATGTTTAAATAAAAATTAATATGTAACATAAGGTAAAGCAAATCTCTAAACCAAATAAATAAATTGAACCAACGCTGAAACTTCCACCTTATATTGTTTTCAAACGAATTTGACAGCAATGCAACTCTGTAAAGTAAACGCACGCAAATCAAATTCGGGTTGACGTGGTTAAAAAACTTGCATGAATATTAGGTTAGCCTGTAAGTAAATTCAACTTTTTTAAAGTTGTAACTGTCAAAATTGATGTGTGAGCTTATGGGTGAATACACTGACTGTCTATTTGATGACAGGTAATCAGTCGCGGCGGAACGATTATTTTCGTGGGTGGGCTCACTAAAGAAATGTTTAGACATAGCAACATAAGATTGATATGACGTTTATTTTGTATTATACTGCGCTGTCTCGTCCTCGAGAACAATAATAACTTGTAGTTGGCAGTTACCAGATCTAGTCACAACATTTTACAATCCTAAAAGAATTATTTAAAAATACACTACAGGTGGCAGCCCTTTGAAGATCGGAAAGGCCAGGGCAACATAAGGTACAAATGTCTCGGCCTCGTTCATGTTCGTCTTGTAGCTCGGTTAGTACCCTTTATTTACGTGGAAATTCGAACAAAATTAACATGACTACATATGAAAATTCTGAGCAAAATTAGGGAGAGCGTATCGCGGGACGAACGACACGTCAATTAAACTCAAATATGAAACCCGGTAAGCGTGACCTGCGATGCGCGACACGGGAGTCAGGCAACTCACCTGACATTGTTCACAATTGCTCTAACTTGCTATCTGCGGAAAGTGGTACTGGAGTCGAGTTGACCAAAAATACGGGGCTGTCGCCAGAGTCGCCAGAACATGAAGAAATATTGGCATTCAACCAATTGCTGGAAAATGGCGGGCTCTGGCAAGATCAGGCCTTTCGAAAGAAAATATAGATGAGCTTTTATCGAAATACCCAATATCGGAGAACTGTCCTGGCTTAGGTAGGTCGGCTTTAAACACTGAACTGAAATTAAGGTTGGCAGCGCATGCTCTTAAAAGAGACAGTTTTCAGTTAGTACTTCAAAACCAACTTGATGCAGCGCTAAGCGCTTTTGGGCCAAGAGTTTTCTAAAACATTAAAGCAGGATCCAGAGCATAAATCAAGCAAGGTTATTATTGCAGCGCTTGAAGACGCGGGAAGAATTTTAAAAGATTTATACTACGAACTATCTACAACCAGGCGCTCGTTCATTATACCTGAGCTAACCTTATTATCCAAAAATGTTGCAACGGAAGGTCCAGTCGACACGCTTCTGTTTGGTGAATATTTTACCGAACGAGTATAGATAGCTTCGACGTTGGGAAAAGCATGCTTAGGCCATCGTCGAGTACCAAAAAACCAGTAACTTCGAAGCCGGTGTCAAGTTATACGCATAAGCAATATTTAAACTCGAAACCCCCTGTCAGCAAGTACAACCAGAAAACGAGTTACCAGACAGGGGGCAGTGCGTCTCGGAGCAAAGCAAATCACCATCGCGACAAAAAGAATCGCAGCAACTACAGACGGTAGATCAGGTAGGCTTAATTGCTGGGCGATTAAAATATTTTTTAGGCCAGTGGCAACAGACGATGTAATATTAAGTACAAGCAGTAGCTGGATATAAAATTCCGTTTTGTTCGCGTGTACAACAAAGTCAGGTCCCTTGAAGACCTGACTTTAGCGTTGAGGAGATTGCTGACGGTGAAGCGGAAATTGAACATCTTCTGAGGAAAGGTGTCATTCGCTCATGCAACCCAGGTAAGGGTCAATTTGTGTCGTCGTATTATTTAATTGAAAAACCCAGTGGTGGGAAACAATTTATTTTAAATTTGAAAAAAATAAAATAAATTCGTGGTTGCTCCTCATTTTTAACTCAAAGATTGGAAGACAGTAACTCAAATTCTTTCGAGAAATGCCTTCTTGGCCTCCATTGACCTCGAAGATGGATATTTTCTAATACCGATTCACAAAGACTTCCGAATTTTTTTTTGGTTTATCTTCTTAGGTCGATTGTCGAAACAATGTCGTTATTGCAAAAATTAGGTTTCAAAATAAATTGCCATAAATCTCAATTAGAACCCTCTCCAATCTGCAAATTTTTGGGATTCGTGGTAGATACACGCAGATTTTGTATGAGTCTTCCAATGGACAAACGGGGAAAAATCAAAAAAGCGGCCATTAGTTTAAAATCAATGTACGTATGTATGTATAGGTATGTGGTTTCTAGCGCAGTTTATAGGTAATCTTATCGCAGCATGTCCTGCAGTTCAATATGGAAAGCTGTATACAAAACAGCTGGAGAGGCAAAAATTCTTGGCCCTTAGGAAAAACTACGGAGACTACGAACAAAAGGTGCATATTGATACTTACCTCCACGAGGATATAGAAATGTTCTCCGTTGCTTCGCTTTCTGGTTGGGGAATTTCATGCGGGGACAAATACTCGCATGGTTGGTGGAGTGAGTCGGAAAAGCTAGAGGTAGAGAATTCTACCGCTATAAGCTAATAAACAAAATGAGCAGTATACAACATCCGAAACTGTCGGCACTTAGTAGAGAGATGTGGCAATGGTGCTAAGAAAGGAAGTTATGGATTCAGGCCACATATATTAAGCCATTGCAGAATAATGAGGCTGATAGAGAATCGAAAGTCAAAAGAAACAGAATGGGAACTTACGGACTATGCTTTCGAAAAAATTTTCTTGAAGTTTGGCCAACCAAAAATCTATTTGTTTGCTACAAATGTTTAATTTTCTATTCCTGGTTCCCAGACCCAGAGGCTACGAAAATAGATGCCTTTACATCAGATTGGGCCAATTTGGAAGTTTATGCTTTTCCTCCGTTGCGCATATTCTTAGGTTATTCAGAAAAATAATTAATGACCAAGCAGAAGAAGTTTTGATAGTACCAAATTGGCCTTCCGGACCTTGGTTTCCGCTTTTTAATTGTTTGTTTGTAACTCGTCCTATTTTCTTTGAAAGAGATGTTCATCTCCTTCGTTCTCCTTTCAGCGAATTCTACCCCGCATGGAAACTACTAACATTAGTTGCAAGGAAATTATCAGGGAAGCTTTCATCAAAAAGCAAACACCAGAAGAATCACTTCAACTAATTTTAGCATCATTATCTGAAAACACACTACAGCAGTACAATAAGCCGATAATTTCTTGGTGGGAATTTTGTCGGAATAAGTCGATTTCACCCTTTGAATCGACGGTCATCAGTGTTAGAATTTTTATCACCATTAGATACCGGTGATAATAAATATGGCACCCTTAATACTTTTATATCGGCTATCTCATTATTGTCAACGTGGGATATTGGGAAAGATCCAACAATCAGAAGATTCTGCAAAGGGGTATCAGTATTAAAACCGCATTGTCCCAAATACGATCAGCCATGGGATCTAACATCTTTGACCTAGAGTGGCTCTCTAAGAAACTTGCTATCCTCTTAGCATTAATAACGGCACAAACGGTTAAAACCTTATCTAAAATAAAAATTGCGAATATATGAACATATGTATGTACATTTTGATGTTAGTTCAGTTTTGATTAAAGTTCCTGATAAAATCAAAACAACGAGGGTAAACTGTTTGCAACCGAATTTGACTATTCCGCTATTTCCGGGGAACGATATAGTTTGCCCAGTAACGACTTTACAAGCATACTTAGAGAGAACAAAGGACTTAAGAAGCCAAATTGATAGTAATATTTTTATTATTACTTTCAAAAAGCCTCATCGGGAAGCGTATTCGCAAACAATAGGTTAGGTTAGGTCAGGTGGCAGCCCAAAAAGGGGCTCACTTAGACTTCAGTTTATAGTCCATTGTGACACCACTATGAAGTTTTCCTGCCCTGAACTGAAAGACCCGCCGGTGGCGTGTTAAGGGAAACGTCAAGTGTTCTTTATGAAGGAGCGTAGCCTTTTGATGGATACACTGGAGAGCCCCTCGGGGGTATCGAAAAAGTATGAGCCAAGGTGTCTGCATCTAAGCCTTGCGAAAGCAGGGCAGCTAAGAAGGTAATGTTGAGATGACTCCACCCCATCATCCTCCATACAGCACCCACAACGTAGATCAGAAATTATGCCCAGCAGGACGGCTGGAAATTTGTAAATATCTACAAGTTGTTATTGATCTCGAGGACGAGACAGCATAGTTTAATTGTACGAGACAGCTAGTATAATCACGATCGAACTTCACTCAGGTAAGTTCGTCTGATCGTACAATTATACGTAGTCAATTACAAGTTAACACTTTACCAAAGACACGTTTTCTGTCTTCAGTTCTCGTTATGAACTCCCGGGGATATACTAATTTTTCAAGCCTTAATACTATCTATTACCTTAATTTTTGTTATTTCATTTCCAGAATATCACACAAAAAGTTGCGTCTCTTTCCAATTCGGAATGAACTAAGCGCCCGTTTCTCGATATCAAAAATAAATCCGTTGAACCGCCACTGTCTGTTGTTTGTACATTTTTTGCTATTCCCTTGCACATTGTATTTGTTTGTTTGGCTGGTGATGTGAATGCATTTGTGTACGTGCGTCGTTAAAGTGGGACCAACGGCGACGACGCGTTTTGGTGAGTCAGTTGAAGCTTGTGTAGTCGCGCTCATAACAAAAAGCAGTAGTCAGCTACTCATATACACATTTGTAGGTATGTTCATACAAACATTCATATGTACAAATGTATATACATACATACTTACATACATATACATAAGTTTACATACTATTTATACATACAAACCTACATACATATCGACATTTATTTTTGTTAAAACCGCAAACGAACGTCTGTGCATGTTGGTGACGCTGGCAATGGCAGCGTATCTCTTTTTGCGCTCATGCTGACGACGTCCGCTTCGACATCAGCGCCAGCACTTGTTTGTGCGCTATAAGCTAGGTGTTGTTGTGATTATTGTTATTGTTCTCGAGTAAACAACATGCAACAATAACAATTTCACAATAGCAGCTCATTATTGCGAACGAAATGCTGCACACAAACATGCATGCACTCATGGCTACGCATAAATATTTACATGGCTGTGTTGGACTCAATTACTACATACTATGTACATACATACTTACATACATATGTACATACTTAGGAGGCTTCATCGCCGCCCACCGCCACTCGCACTTCAATTCAACTGCTGTCATCTATCTGTGGTTTGTTTTTTTTATTTTTGCTGCCGATGTCTTAAAGCGTAGACACCACACCAAACACCGATCACAACAACTGGTCCGTATTCGTCCTTTGCCCTTCGTTCATCCAACGCAACAACAATCAGTCAACGGCCACTGTGTTCGGTTGGTCGTTGTCTGGCGTTCGGTCGCTGCTCTCTACAGCAAATATTCTTGCCGAATGTTGTTTTTATTTTATTGTTGTTTTACTTAACATTCCCCAATGTTGATACACACCGTCAAGCAAACATACGCTGATCACAAACTCGAGTTTCATTCATTTCTGTCAACAACGCACAACGTACCATCATCCCTTGGTCGCGGTCTTGGCCACCACAGGCGAGTGTGCTGCCGTTGAGAGCACAGCGTCGACGTTGGCAGCAGCCCAACTATGATTCTCTTCCCCTCTATGCGTGCTATCAACTGCAACTCTCAGTGTAGTTGTTGTTGTTTATTTATAAGCACATTCATACATACACACATACTTATTATATGGATGTGTGTATATAGATGTGTATGAATGTATATCGCCTTACGTTGGACTGCTCTGCTGTATGCCGAACTAAAACAGAGCGCGGAACAGCTCAGTAGTTGAGAAATTTCATTTCACTGCGAAGCGTTTTAGTCGTTTATCGATTTCGCAAGGTTTGGAAGTGTTTTATGACTGTGTAGACGGTCACGGTATTTGTCGGAAAACGGCGGAAAAACAATTCGAAAAAATAAATAAAACAAAGGTGAAACAAGAAGGAAATTATCGACTTATTTGAATAGCCAAAGTACAGATTGTCAGTGAGTTGATTGGAGTGCGGGCTCGTTAAAGACGTTGATGCCGCCAATATTGGCTAATTCGTCAGAACGTAAGTTAGCTTGCGGGCGTGTTATGTGTGTGTGTGTGTTTGAACCAGAAAGGGAGAGAGCGGGATGCGCGCGAAAATGCCACAATACAATTTTATGTTACCTACGCAGATATCGTCGCCAATAAACAAAGTGAATAGTGGAATACGTAAATACATATGTATGTATATACATATGTACATACATTAGTAGTATGGGTGTCGATAAGTTACCATATAAACAAGCCATGGGCAATTACATACATACATATGTATAAATATGTAAACATACATAGATACATACATACGTAAATACATACATACTGGAAACCTAATAGAAAAACAAGCATACATATGTATGTAGTTAGCTACGCATTTAATTCAATACAATTTACAAAAAATAACTTGAAAACAATGGGATTATAAATAATTTTGGAATGAGCCGCACTGAAAATATGTACATACATATGTACCTACAGGCATCCTCGTTGTTCCTGAATATAAGTACATACATGCATGCATATTGTATATATTTTTGTACATACATACTTACATGCACACATACCCAGAAGTAAATTTGGAATACAATATCACGGCTTTTCTGGGGGATTTGACATACTGTATGTACATACATATGTATGTATGTATCTCAAAAAAGTAAACAAAGAATATTAAGAGAAGAAAATCGAAATGAAGCGATAAACGTGTTTTAATTTTGAAAAATTGTTAAAATATAAGTTGTAGACAGTGCTCCAATTTATAAATTACCAAAAAACCAGCAAGAAATGAGTTCTGTTCGAAGTTTTAACGTATTTAGTTTGTTTAATTTTTTTGGGAATTGTCGAAATCGGCAAACCAAATTTGCTCTACCTCGGAATGCGCCATCTCTGGTTCGCAGTATTATGTATGTAAATTTGGCATGAAATTCTCTTAATAAGGCATTATGGAACAGGTCTAAAAAGAAGTTTCCGCGGAGCCCAAATTACGCAGTTTTGGAAAATAATTATGCCGTTTACACTATTTATTTATATTTTTATTTCGACAAGTGTTTCTTTAGGAAAAGCAAATGTTGAGGAATATTACAAAAATAAATCTTTTTTTTTTTAGCAATTTCAAGAATTTTAAACTACCAAGTATGGTTTTTGTTACACTTGAGACACAATGACTAAGTGAGTCTATTAATATCATATTCCTGAAATTGGTGCAATTTGATCGCAATTTCAACCAAAATGTGATTTAAACGCAATTTCAGCTGACATTTTTTCCAACGGAAATTGTGGAAAGAGCCTTAAATTACGCAATATGTGACTCTCGGAAACGAAATATACATACTACATATCTAAGCCAATTTAATGAACATCTCAGCATTAGTGAGTGAAATGAGTAGCCAATATAACCAAATGAGCTGTTACCAGCCATATAAAAACTAATAAAAAAAAGCTGTACGGTTGCTAAGTTCTTAACACACCGAGTAGGGCTGCTGTTTACTTCTTTTTTTTTCTACTGGGTACGTATAGGAAATTTCCCAGCTGGAACTTTGCGCAACGTGCTTTTGAAATTGACTTCAGCTATAAATTGTACATATGAAGGAGCTGAAAGGATATCTTGGACGATCATCATTTTGCCAAGCAATCGAAGCCAGCAAAGTGAAGCCCGATTTGATATGAAATAACCACAAAAACTACTTAAAGCCATCCCCACAAGACACGACAAACCGAAACTGCAATTCCCGCAGTTATTTCGGGCATTTATACCGTGATATTACTGTTAGTACTACAATGAGTAAGCAGGATCTGCATATAAATATTTTGCATACAAACTGAATTGAATGAGTTAGAAAGAGATGAAATGCAAGAGTTTCGGACAAAATTGTCAACTCGGCCTTAAGAATCTCATAGAATGTATATTGGAAGTATTTTCCTTCATCAAATTCCCACCCTATCAGAAAATCAGACGAAAATCAGGGTCAGGTTCGATATAGCGCCGCATAAGTTTCGTTTACTGTTGCTAAACGCGTAAACCAAATTGATAAATTCAAATGTACATAGATGAACAACAAAAGAAGCTTTTGTTTAAAGATCGTTTTGCAAAAATCCGCCCACAAATTTGATCAGAATTTAGAATCGCGCGATTTTTTATTACAAATTTTCCCCTGCGGCGCTTTTCTTAAATAAATAAATTTTTCGTAATATATTGGAACGGGATATCAAATCCACACATTTATCATTTATAACATATGTCATGAACCCATATTTTGTTTGGAGTTTAACAAAAAATGTATGCTGGGTAACTTTGTCTCCCTTTAGTATGAAAAAAGTTGAATTTTTGCCCATTTTTAAAGGCTTCCCTAGGGCCTCACCGAGGGTCTAGAGGAACCACTTTCTGTGTGCTTGGAGGGGTGCCACGCCTCCTCCTTCACCGCCCACCACCCCGTTTTTATGCGGCGCTATATCGAACATTCCCCGAAAATCAAAATACAATTTCATAGAAATTTACCTAAAACCTCTGATAGAGCTCTCTGGTAGGTATATCATACGTTATTTAAAAGAGAGTGTTGTTGCTGGGTTGTGTAAGTGTAATAATATTGTTGACTTCCGGAGTCTTAACAAAATGTCTCAGATTTATAAGTTTCGGAACTATGTGCTGTGGTACTTTTGAGCAAAAAAGTGGCATTATTTCCAAATACCAAGTACAACTGGGTGTTCTTAAGGATTTGCGTTAATTTGGAAATACATATATATGCACATAGATACATATGTACATCGTCCGATTCCTTAAACAACAAACGTTTAAGATAAATTTACCAAGTATATATGTACATACTTACATGTGTATGTATGTAAGGTTTGACTCTTACAATAAAGTGCAAAACATTATCTTAATCAATATGGTTATGAAGGATATGATCCTTAGATAACAAACAAGGAACGTTCATATATTACGAAGAAGTTGAAAGTCTATTTCTGTGTATCTAACAAGAAACCTACATACATAAGTATGTTAGATTATTTCATCTTACCAAAACGAATTTGAGGTTCGTTCAATGGTACTGGATTTTAGCTGGATCAATTGGTTTACACAATGAAGACAGTCAGGGGGACAATACCAGAAAATGCGAAACATCCTCAACAACAAAACGTCCACCTCGTACCACCGCTAGCATACATACAGAGATACATGTGTACATAACAAACCTGGTAGTATGGTGGATAAAATCATAAAAAGTTATGGAGCATCCAAAAGAAATATTTTTAAAAAACTACATTCTTTACATGAAGTGCAACAATCACAAAGCCTTGCAAGCATTGAATAGCTTGATACATTTACTTGTAAATCCGATCAAGACAAAGCAGGGCTCTGCTTTTCAAATGACTACCGAGCCCAAAGTAGCAACTGTAGGAAAGTGTTATTCTTCGCTTGATGTGACGTGGGTCCCAATACGCGAAGATTTTTTGTTTGTTGCCACAAGGTTGTTTTGTCTTCATTCACTACTAGACCAACCTCTTTTGCTTCCTTCTCCAGACTGGAAAATGTTGCATTGACGGCCCTGTTGTTAAGGCCAACGATGTCCATATCATCCGCATATGCCAGTAAAATCGTGCTTTTGTTATATATGGTGCCACTGCGATTCAGATTGGCAGCTCTTATTACGGCTTCCGGCATTAGATTAAAGAAGTTGCACGAAAGTGAGTCGCCTTGTCTAAAACCTCGTTTGGTCTCGAACGGCTCGGAGAGGTCGTTCCCAACTTGGACGGAGCTAAAAGTTGTGCTCAACGTCACTCTACATAGCCATGTTAGTTTAGCATGGGTTCTTAATTTAGACATGACGTCGTACAAGCAGCTTCTATTTATGCTGTCAAAAGCGGCTTTAAAGTCGACGAAAAGGTGGTGTGTGACGATTTGCATATCTAGGTCTTCTCCAGTATTTTACGTGCTATGGTCAATGGTGGATTTACCAGGCCTGAAGCCACACTGTTAACGTCCAATCATCTGGTTTATATACAGCTTCAGTATTTCACACACAGCATCATCGATAGGACCTTATATACGATATTTAGAAGGCTTATCCCACTGTTCACCAGCAGGATCACCCTTCTTATGGATTGGGCAAAGAATACTAAGGTTCCATTCTTCTGGCATGGACTCGTCAAACCAAATTGTGATTAACAGCTGTTATATGCTTCCTACCAGCTCTTCGCCGCCGGCTTTGAACAGCTCAGCCGGTATACCGTCTGCTCCGGCGCTTTGTTATTATTGAGCCGCCTTAGTGCTGTTCTCACCTCGCCTTGGTTGAGTGTAGGGATTTGTTGTTTAACACTAAAGATTGTTTTGGGCTCCTCTTCTACCAACTCCTCATCAGAGTTCGCATTCAGTAGCGTTGGGAAGTGGTCCATACTCGCCTTTGCTAGAACCAGCCTCGGTCTTGAAACCACTTATTTTCTGCTCTCAAGCTCTTCGCACTCACGCCTTTCAGCCTCTCGTTTCTTCCTCTTGAAAATACCCAATAAACATTTAGGCTTGAGCTCAACTTGAGGTTAAGTTGAGAACTAAGGTATTTCTCAAACCTCCAACGTTGTATCTCAAGTGCATCTCAAGTTGAGAATCATAGCGTTCTCAACAAAAAGGGGAATTTTTTTGTATGGCAATAATTATGATTATCAAGTTGACATAAAGTTAGTTCTCAACTTGATCTCAAATGTGATTCTCCAATTGGTCTCAAACGTTTAGTAGCAGTACTGAAATAAAAATCGAAAATATATTTTCTTTCTTTTTAATTTAACACACCGTGAATAAATGCATGTAAATTCATTATACTCATACTTTATTGCTTTTGATAGTCATATGAAAATACCAAAAAAATGAGAAGAGTTGGATATCAACTTGAGAAAAGTGAATTTCTCCAAGGTTTGAGAAATTTGGAGAAATACGTTGGATATCAAGTTGAGAACTATGAATTTCTCCAAGGTTTGAGAAATATTTTTTTGATGTTTGTTGGGTACGTATATTTTCTCTCCTCTTCTCCCGGTATCACTCAATTATTGCACGCGTTGTAATTGGCTGCAGGGTGGCTGTGTATGCTGTGTAGTTCTCTGCAGCAGCGTCGCGACATTCGTAGTCGTACCAACTATTTCGTGGCCGGTAGTAGCCAACCACAGCTTCCGCAGAGTTATGAAGAGATTGGGAGATGTTATCCCATTGCTCGTTAATGTCGGGGCGATGAGGAGTTGTTTGTCTTAAAAGGATCGACAGTCGAGATTGAAAATTCTCAGCTATGTATGTATATGTTGCGATTGCATCAATTTGACATCGAACTTTCATCGCGCCACTAGATGTGCGTTCTTCAGTACAGAAAAGAGCATGCCGACCTTAGTTGCATCAAGGTAAGGAGTACACGCTTGCTCCTCGGATAGATCGAACATCAAGCACGCTCGAACGTATCTCGCTTAATCCAATATTTTTAAAAAAGAAAAGGTCTACAAATCAATTTCGGCAGACGCACCTCGCTCAATTTTTTATTTTTCTTACTCAACGGGTCCTACTCTTTACTTAGGCCTATTTAATTATCAACTACCACGCTTAGAAAAAGATTCGACATTGAAACAACTTTATAAATCTGATGTATGTATATTAGAACTATAATGCTGCTACATACCCTATCATAGGGTTTACAAATAATGTAGTTCTACTACGAAGTTGAAAACCGTCTTTAATGCAACGTATCGGAGGAGTAAATCATCGATATCGTTAAGTTATTGTTGGCAAGAGCAGATTTCACTTTTCAGAAGTAGAACTCGAACTCATTCGATTTCCTGCATATTTTCGAAATTGAACAAATTGATGACGAACATCAAAGTAACTTTAATCAACGGCAGAAGGTGACAGCGTTGGATCGCTTCGTTCGATGAGTTTATCAACAAAGTCAATATGAACGATCCAAAAAAAAAAAAAAAAAAGAAATAAGGCAATGAAGATTTGAAAGGGTACGTTAAACGTATTCATTTTCCGACTTAAGGGAGAACCAATACGTTTGGTACTCTTTCGGTAACAACTATGTTATGAGAAAGGGGTGAGACCAAGGCAAACACAACATGCAAGGCAATGTGGTTCTATAAAACTTTTTACGGCAATGTAAAAAAAAAGTATTTCGCGTAACTTAAATACAAAAGAGATAAAGTTTGACAATAGCCCGTTAAAACGTTACATTTGTAAAATCGTTACCACCTTTTATTAATTCGCCTTGCATAAGATGTAAACAAAAAACATCAGACAAGTGCCTGGATCTTTTGGGTAAGAAGAAGAAGATACTTACAGTGCAGTACTTTCCAATTCTTACCCTTTGTAACCAGTTTTAGGAGTAGAGGTATGCTTTCTTGGCTGATCGAGCGTAGAGTAAGGGAAATAGCCTGCTGTGAATTTTCTTCAAAACCCGACATAATTAATTATCAAAAAATGTCGATAATCGCGACAAATGCGATCGATATTATTCCAGCTCCTTTGCACTTTCGGCAAGTATTAATATTGACGTATGTTTGTATGTATACAAACTTTTATTGGGCAAACAAGATTAGGATCTGTTCAGCCCACAAATTTTGTTTAGTGTGAGATTAACTTAACTCCCTTTTAATTTGAGTGTGCTGCAGTTTACAAAAAAAAAAAATTCTTTATAAAACCGATACAATCGTCATTTTAAATAAAGTTGCGGTTTCGGCATTGAAAGGTATTTATGTTTCGTTTCGTTCTTCAAAATTATTTCTGTTGCAGATTTTAAATAAATATATGAAAACGTTTGACGAAAAATATTATAAGCTTTTCGCGTCATTTCACATTTAACTAATTTTAATTTGTATAAAGTAAACACCTCTTAATCAAATGTAAAAAAACTAATATCCATATTTCACAATATTCGCTTAAATGTGTATTGCAGAAATGTGTTAATTATGCAAATAGATATATACTGTATGTATATACTTATGTACATACATATGTATATATGTGTGAATTTTACAGACATTTTGTTGGTATTACATTAGGGTTATTCGGGATTTGTTGTATTCGTAGTAATATTTACTATTTTTACAACGAATTCGGATTTGCACAAGTAAATCGCGAACACACCCTGTTGTAATACATGTACATACATATGTATGTGCCACAAACAAATAAACAAAAGTGGGTAATACGCAGTGAAAAAACGAATATATTAGATTTTATAACGGATAATTGTGAAAATCGAATTGCTGAAATAAACGATAAACTTAAATACACATAAATTAATATCTATTTATTCGACTAACGTATTTGTAGATGGAAACTTACACGTTCAGCGGCTCATCTTTTTTTTTGCGATCAGCTGTGAGAAATGTACAAAAGAAAAACCACATTTACAGCAGGGTTATTGTTGGATTTTTACTAAATTTGCTATAAAAACCACAGAAACTACGAATACAATGGCAAATACAACAGATCCCGAATACCCCTAATATCATAATTATCTTTCACTTACTTTCGCCTGTACAACACGAATTGACATTCCTCCTCCGCAAGCGAAAAAATTCTGAACTCCCTATAGACAGGGTTTAACTCCAGTTTAGTAGGGCTGCCGTTTAAAATTAATTTGTGCGTGTCTCATTCCTTATAACATTTCTTTGAGTGTGCTCGTCCCATTATTTGCGCGTAAAGTTGCCAAGTAACAAATAACGTACGAAAACGTACAAATTCGCAGCTGACTAGAAACCAAACAAAACTAATACAAACACAACATAAGTACGTACATATATGCATATACATATATACGCATGTATGTATGTATGTATGTACATATATACTAAAAATAAACAAAAGTAAAATTGTATATGAACACATAGTGAGTATATGTGAAGGTATGTATGTACATATGTATGTATGTATGTACGTATGTAGATCAAACAACAAAAAATAACAAAAATATTATAGACGAACAAAATATCAAACAAGCAAAGATAATAATTGGAAATGAAATGTTTTAATGAAAACAAAGAAATAAATTCAAACTCAAAAGATACCCGCATCTATCGCAGATTTATGCATACGGACATAGTACATACATAAGTAGCAACGTTGTTGTTTTCATAGAATTGCGAATGTGTCACCTTTTCGGCAGAAGTAGTGTGACGATTTCGCACAGTTTAACTGAGTAATTTCCTTGTTTAACTTGGCGGGGATTTTTTACTCCACGCTTGTACCTACATACGTGTTATATGTGGCCCACACCTGCATTTGAATAAATATGCTCACTCATTCATACATTCATACATACATATGTATGTATGTATGTACATACATATGGGAAAAAAATGCTGAAACGTTTGAGAAAATATTTCTGTCTATCATTTGAAACCTGATATTTTCTCAAGTTTTTCTCAAACACTTTTTTTCAACTTGAGATCGAGTTGAGAAACACGATTTTTTTAACTTCGTTCTGTTTCGAATGCGATTCAAAAAATGAAATATAGGCACTATTTTATTTGTTTATATAAATAGTACATGCATATACATATGTACATACATATGTATGTACCTACATTGAATTGTTATGAATATTAATTCAATTGTACCGTATATTAATCACTTTTTGGTTAATGCAAATAATACATACATATGTATGTATGTACTTATGTATATATTGAATTGATATTAATTGTCTGCAAATAATAAAAAAAGGTACATTTGATAGCAAAAAGCAAATTAGGTAGAATTTGAAATTTCAATTTTCCATTTCTGATCTGAATCAGAAGTTTTTTAAGTGCATCTGTATGTGCTCTTATTTGTTTTGATTACAAATAATATTTCACCTGCAATTATTCTAATGGTTGAACACTATGTGATATTCAAATATCGGCTGTGAGTGGTTATTGATATGGAGTGAAGCTATTATTGGGAGTTGTATATATGTACATACATACGTTATCAAATGTGATCTAAGAAAAATACAAAAGTTTTATCTTATGTAAAGCTTCAAGACTTACATATGTAGATTGATTCCAGTAATTAATAAATTTAAGTATATTTCCTTTATTATATTAAATTGGCCCGAAATTATCAAATTCAAGATTAGTCTATGCGATCCTGAAACAATTGTTGCATCCTCCCCCACAAAGTTTACTGATGGAAGCAAAGTTTACTATTGCAACGCATCGAGCATATACACGAGAAATCAAATATTTTTGTACACGATCCATCCAATATGTGGAAATGCTGCTAATAGCGATACTGCGAATTTTTTTTTTTAATTTTCGTGGGTTGGTTATAATATCCCCAAAGTGGTGGCTGCGAATTGTGAACATTAACTATTTACAAAACAGTTCTTTGATTTAAAATAAAAAGGTAAACATACTAATTTCTTTAAGATATTCTCATGAATAAGTGTATTTTGTAGAGTATGCTAAGAAGAAGGCCAATAATAGTTCGCAGAATTCCCAGTTTAACTTAGAAAAGAGCAAACTTGAATTGAAGTAAATTGAATAGTTTGATGCCACAAATGATATAACAAAACGTCGAGTCATCAGGTTACTACTTACATAGCTTAAGTTCGGTTTAAGACTATTAAATAATAGTGTTGAATTATTAAAAGAATTAATAATAGTTTGAAACCATGTTTCAATAGAATATCTACTGAACTAAAAATTAAAAAAAAGTAATAATTTAAAAAACTATAAAAACGTTTTTTGTCAGATAGAACTAAAAGTACAAAATAGTGTGTTATATAATACAACTTTTTTAATTAACAGCAAAAAAAAACGATTTCATTTTCTAAAAGCGCAATTAATTGATAATTAATAAAAGATTAAAAACGAATAGAAAATAGTTTAGATAAATGGCAAATGATTGAAAAACCTTTAATACGTTTCTTTAAAATTACATTTAGTATAAGAAATATAGAGCTAGGCACACTACACTTTTTAAAAACGATATCGATATTTTTGTATTAATTATTAAACATTATATTAGACTCTTAAGTTATATTTGCCAGTAAAGTGCAGGTATACATTTTTATATCTTAAAATCTAGTTTACACTTTAAGAGGTTTAACTTAATTACTACAATACACAGATATTTATATTTTGTTTTTGTTGCATTATTCAATACGAGAAAGCTGTACTCCAAGTGTCTTGACTAATCCGCCATATTAAAATTATAAGTTTAAAGGTTTCAAAGAAGAAGAAGGATTAGTGCGCTGGGGTACTTGAAGTTACATGTTTGGAAGCAAGTGAATAAGTTGAAAACATTTAAAATTTCAGAATGTAATAAGTAGATGTAGCTTGACAGTTTGCATATATGTATTTACTATGTACTTTACATACATATGTATGTATGTATGTATGTATGCATGTGTATGTTCATGTGCACATGAGTAATTTTATAAATGAGACAAAGGAAAATTAAGATTATGTGATGACAAACGAAATGAACTTTTGCATTTCCGAAAACATTCCGCGAAATCCAATATATACATATGTATATCCTTGTCAACAAAGCCAAGAGGTTAAACAATCTGCCCAGCATAAATCGAATTCATTTACAAAACAATACAAAAATATTCAGTTCGCCATCTTGATTTGACACCAGAATCCTAGGACGACTAACCTTTTGTTGTTCTAACGCTGATGCAACAACCGCAATCGTCCGCTTTATTGAGGCCAATCAATTTCAACCTGGCCGCTCATCATCACATGGTAATCGGTAGAAAAGTCATGGAATGGACCAACGACGATGCACTAGAACTAATTGAACAATATCGTATTCATACGGAGTTGTGGAATCGGGCCGACCCTAAGTACAAGGATAAGTTATGCCGTTTCCGAGCATGGTCGGAAATAGCGGATCGTTTTGGCTGCAGCAAGGCTGAAGTGGAACGGAAGATGAACGTGTTACTCACACAGTATCGGCGAGAGAAACATAAAATGCTTGTCAAACTATATCAGGGCATCCAGCCGAACCCGTCCAAGTGGTATGCGTTCAAGCGGTTTGATTTTATGGAAGCAGGAGGTGGCGTTAGCGGGTCATCGAGCAGAACGGGCACAAACGGGCATACAGCGTCGGTCACAGCCGCTGCCGCAGCTGCGGCAAATCTTAACGGTCTTAGCACATACGAAACGAGAACAACAACGTCCGGCCAACCGTCGACTAGTGCGGCTGTGGCAGCGGCAGCAGCAGCGGCGGCAGTAGCAACAGCGCCGGGCACCTCCCACCATCGGCGCATGAAGAAGGAGATGAAGTATTTTGGTGCGGTGAGTATTTTCCAATGCTAAATTGCGATGCATTTAATATGTTATAAATTAAATACATATTTACGTGTCATATGTGCGTACCACATAAATATACATGCATTCATATATGTATGTATATATACATACCAGTATATGTATGTGTATGTGTGCTTACCAACCCTGAAGAGAAATAAACTACATATATTCGAACTACTTATTTCACGTTATTTAGGTATTCCTCTGATGAATTTAACACAATGTTGTCCTAGCAAGTTCTTATTGACACCCTAGCTTCTTATTGACACCCGTTTAATGTGAAAAATCCACTTCGTCCCAAAGCAGTGCCGACGTGCACGAGCATGCTTTTTATTAGCGTTTGTCTTTTAGTTTCGGGGAGACTTACATATGCCCGAATTCTGTAACTTGGTATAGTATGATGTCTCAAAATGAGCTAGAGATTATTGCTTTTCCTCGCGTGTACGTTTTTTTCTTTTGCTTTTATTTTAATTTTTGTGACCTGCTGATAACCAGATCACAATTTTGAGACTTTGTTTTGAGATTAGAGGCTTTATTTTGAATCTATTGGATGCCAACTAGTCTAAAATTGTGACTTTTGTCTATATTAGAGACTGAGACAGCTTACTGAATTCGGGACGGATTTCGTGATGATTGACATTTATGGTGCCAGTTCACTTCTTTCCTGCGTAGATGGCCATAGCAGCGAGTGCTAGAACTGGATACTGATCAAGAAAAGTTTGTCAGAGTTTAATTTCCAGATATAAACGTGTGACGTATCCCCTATATTGCGTATAGTTACAAAGATTGGATAGCATTTATAAGTTCTTCTCATCCCTATTTCAGTTAAACCAGCACCAATTTCTTTTAAATCATCAAGTGACCAAGAGGTGGTTGTATCGGCAAGTGCATAACTTAGTGGTTTCGATCATAAAACTCTATATCTATAAGATTAGCCTAGACCACAAGACCCAATTGTCAAACTTACTTACTTACCTAATTGGCGCATCAACCGCCTAAGCGATTTTGGCCGAGGTCAACAAAGCACGCCAGCTATCCCTATCTTTTGCTAACTGGCGCCAATTGGAAATCCCAAGTATAGCCAAGTCTTTTTCCACTTGGTCTTTCCAACGCAGAGGAGGTCTTCCTATTCCTCTGCTACCACCCGTGGGTACCGCGTCAAAAAACTTCAGGGCTGGAGCTATTTCATCCATTCGAACGACGTGACCTAGCCAGCGGAGCCGCTGGTTCTTAATCCGCTGCACTATGTCTACGTCATTGTACAGCTCGTACAGCTCATCGTCCCATCGGTATTCGCCGTCGCAAAGACGCAAAGGTCCATAAATCTTTCGAAGAATCTTTCTCTCGAACACTCCAAGAGCCCTCTCATCTGATGTTGTCATCGTCCATGCTTCTGCGCCATACAATAGGACGGTCATGATGAGAGACTTATAGAGTAAGGTTTGGTCCGTCGAGAGAGGACTTAACTGTGCAATTGCCTACTCAGTCCGAAGTAGCACTTATTGGCAAGAGAGATTCTGCGTTAGATTTCAAGGCTGACGCTGTTATTGGTGTTAATGCTGGTTCCTAAGTCAACGAAGTCCTCTACTTTTTCAAAGTTATAACTGTCAACAGTGGCGCAAACAGCGGGATCACCCTTTTTGTGGATTGGGCAGAGCACACTTAAGTGATGGTACATCGCGTCCATCATCATTGATTGGGGATTCGGGTTCAACATCTTCTCCAAGGTTGTTGCAGTTGATTACATTAAGCAGTGTTGAGAAGTGCTCCCTACATAATTTAAGTATGCTGTGGACATCTGTCACCAGGTCACCGTTTTCATTCTTACAGGAATTCGCCCCGGTCTTAAAACCTTCTGTTAGCCGTCGAACTTTCTCAGTTGTTCTTTCGGGCTCGCGGAAATTCGATGGATTCTTTAGCGGCGGTATGTAGACAGCGAGAAATATGGTGAATCTTCTTATGCTGGAACCTGGTACTACAGACAACCATGTTCCGGGCCCAGGCGAAGTCGATCAGTCTCAATCCGTTATCGGACGTTTCGTCGTGGAGACTGAATTTTCCGACAGTGGAACCAAAGATGCTCTCCCTGCCCACCTTGGCATTGAAATCGCTAAGTACGATTTGTATATCGTGGTCGGGGCACCGCTCATACGTGCGGCCAAGGAGATCGTAGGAGCGATCTTTAGTCCCATCGTCCTTCTCTTTCGTCAGGGCGTGGGCGCAAATCAGGGAGATGTTAAAGAATCTGGCCTTGATGCGGATTGTGGCGAGACGCTCGTCCACCGGAGTGAACGACAGTGCTTTACGGCGCAGTCTCTCTCCCACCACAAATCCGACACCGAATTTGCGCTCCTTTACATGGCAGCTGTAGTAGATGTCGCAAGGGCCTTTTTTCCCTTGCCCCGTCCATCGCATCTCTTGGATGGCGGTGATGTCAGCCTTTGCTCTGCTGAGGACATCAACCAGCCGGGCAGAGGCACCTTCCCAAATAAAGGTCTGGACATTCCAGGTGCATGCCCTCAAATCATTGTCCTTTAAACGTTTGCTGTGGTCGTCATCAAAAAAGGGGGCTCTCATCCAAGGCTTTGTCTTTCTTTTCATTGGCTTATTTGTTTTACGTGGCGGGTTCCAAGCCCTGCGCACAACCCATTGCTCGGGGTGAAAATTTTGAGTTCATACATGGGTTGCTCACGTTGCCCAGGGTGCACGAACGTGGACGTACGAGTAGGGATTGAGTACAGCCGTGCAACTGTAACCGCATACCCAGAAGCACCACTGCACCCCATGGCACCCCAATTGTCAAAACATTGTTTAATTTTGGCAGTATTAAGCCTAAGGTGAGACCAACATAGAACTTTAATCCTTATTAATTCATCGAACAGTGTACAGGTTTTTGATTGCCTTTCACTTGGGGTTAGCACACGACTTCTGGATGGATCCTCGAAAGAAGCTTCCAAACACTTGATTGGCAGTGAGCTAACGTCAGAAAGCAATCATAGTAGGAATTATCTAACATATTTCGTTAGCGGGAGGCAGAAAAAGCTTCCGAGCTATGTTGATATCGGCCAAAATCGTCTAAACGATTTAAGGGCCAATAAAGTAAATAAGTATGTACGATAAATAAATGGATTGTGTTAGTAAGAGTTTTGTATGAATTTTTTTTTTTTAGTAGCTTATTATTGACACGTCCGAACCTTATCGATATTCGTAGTATGTACATACAATACTTTCTTTCGCTCTTGCCTATGCACATACATATATATTATTATTGTTTTTCATGCTCAATGATGACTATTTTACTATGGTAGTTGTTGCTTTTGCATTGCAGCCATGCCTCCGCCGCTAGTAGTGGTGGAGTGCCACCGCCGCACAGTAGTTCAAACTTGCAATTTACTGTTATTAATTTTTTTTTCAAGCGATTTGATTATATTTTTTTTTTAATTAATGCTTATAAAAACTAGAAGGAGCACGTGTCTACGTTCACCTTTTTTACGCTCTTATTGTACTTTTTTACGACGCTTCTAATATGTTTTAAATCATCACGATATAAATATGTATGTATGTATTCATACATATGTACATATGAATAAATCTAAGCAGATGAGTCAAAAAGCTTCGGAAGAATCTTCAATTATTTTCAACTTATTTTTAAAATTCACAAACATTTCAGTAAAAAACAAAAATTTTAAAAATCGGTATCAAGGTATTCTTCCGAATTTTAGAAGCTTTCATTAAAAAGAAATTAATCAATTCGATTGAAAAATTAAGGCTCTGGGCAAATATGAATAGTTCCAAGTTTTAGCCACTGTGGGACGCCACCACCCTTATCCGTTTCCATTCAAGTTGTTTGTCAGTATTGCTGTTATTATTTTCACAGAGTTATTTTTTTAATGTCATTTAAGTTGTTCCAACTTTTTTTGTAACTTCTTATTATTGCTATTTTTATTTTTGTAAGGCATTGTTTTTGTTTCAGTTGTCACTCCGTAACTGTTGTTTTTCTTGTGGCTCAGTGAACAGCATCGACAGTGGCAGCAAAGTAAAAACGAAAACATAGCAAACGGGAAAACAACAGAAAAACAAAAAAGGCATTCAAAATAAGCAAGGGGCAAAACATAGCAACCGAAAAAAGGCTGGAAGAACATGTCGGTTGCCGAAGAGAATAGCGTTGGAAAATTTCAAGCACACTCCTATGTAGTACATATGTACCACTTCTCGGGAGCTACGTACGTAGCTCCGAACTAGGAAATTCGCGAGTGTTAGAGGGTACGACCCATCATTGGACCTTTACTCAAAGCAAGTAACCTATTGGGGCTCTCAACTCCTTGTCGAAACGCTAGGAGGCCTTACTTCAAAGCGGAGCTAATATGAGCAGGAAGCAAAATGAAAATTCGTACACAAATTAACAATCCAATAATTTTCCGTAAATTATCCGCGAAATAACAAATTTTTCCGTGGTCATATTCCCTGAACTGTCTCTTTCACATTTTTTTTTTAAATAGTCTGTAGGCTATTTTGAGAGCAGTTAATGAGCCCTTAATTCCTGCATAGTAATTTTTATTTCCTTAAGATAGTTTTTAATTGTGGATACGCCAGCTTAACGTTAAGCTAGCGTAACCACAAGTTTTTTGAAAAAAAAATAGAGAATTAAATTTAGGGTTACGGCACTAAATTAGCTCTAAATGAGCTCTTAATTTTGATATTCATACGTTGAGCTTTGGTTGCTTAATGTGGTTACGCTATCTTAACAGACCTTCTTTCACTGCTAACTTCAGGTGCCACCATCAAAAAACTTATTGATAAGATCAGCTATAGAACTTTTTCTTGCACAGGAATTTACCGCCTTTTTGCCGTAAATGGCATACGTTGGATGAACGGACGAACGAAAAAGTAAAAATTGATGAATTCTTATAAAATATTTATTTATTTTTATTTGGCAGTTAATGTTAAAACTCCTTGAAGGAAATTTTGAAGAAATTTTTAAAGTCGTATAATTTGTATTTATAAAGATGCGTTTTAAATGATGATAATTGTATCACTTGCACCTCAAGCGATTAATTTGTTTGTTTACAGGTATTGACATCAAAGTACATGCATCGCAAGAGAGCTAGAACTGGTCACTTCTTCCTGATTTTTCAGCATTTTTTTAAATTAAAGGTTTTCTTAATATACTGAATGGGAAATATTTTATCTATTTGTAATTAATGAAACCCACGATATGTACATATGTATGTACATATATCCATGTATATACATATGTATGATTCACCTAAATCAAGTACTTTATTCATTCGTTGCTGGGTTTAAAGTAACTTAAACGGCACTGGTACTGAAAGAGGCTGTCGGAACGGAAAAAATTTCGATCACCACCTGTTGGTATGCTTCGTGTTGGGAAGAAGATCTGAAAGCACTAGTTTAAGCTGCACTGCGAAATTTGTTCGCAAATTTCACCACAAACCTTCGCTAGATTCTTCTGACACTGGATTTCAGGTTTGTGCACGCAGTCTGAAAAGACGTTACCAGTTGTGCCATTGTGTCACGGAATGATGCTTATTTACTATTACCAATTTGTGAATTTACGTTAAAAACGACGGTGTTTTTGAGCACCGTCGGTACGGACGTGCATTACCATCGCATGGTTCCCAAGAGAATGTTGGAATGGGTGAGATTTCGAGCGAACGGGTTGCTGGATTTTAAGTTTTGGGCACGTGGTCTGTAGCAACTTATGTATGTATGTAAGCAAAGAACGAACTAATTTTGCAAAATATAGGGTATTTTTATCACCGAGAAGAGTCGCATTAATACATCCATGTGGAGATGTCGAATCCGAAGGTAAGTCAAATGGAATAACTCGCCAGGAATATAATATTTTATAACGCTTCGATGGAACCCAAACCTATTCTTCGATGTTAATCTTAAGGGAATCGTGTATAACGTTTACCATAAACAATTGTCGGAGAAAAATGAGCAGGTCAAGTTATTGTCGTCAAAATTTTGGAAAAGTACGATTCACTAACTCTCAGCAATAACCGGGCACTGTCTCATGGGCACGCATGGAGAAAGGCTAGGTTACCCAACAAATGATTTTTGCCGCAGTTGCCGAAACGAGGGGGAGGTGGAGAGTATTGAGCACTATCTCTGTCACTGCCCTGGATTGGCCAAGACGCGCAGTAAAGTTTTTAATGTATACTTTCTGGACTGTTTAGCTGACTTAAACTCGGCAAACATTTCCAACTTTCTACTCTACATCAAGCGCACTGGATGGTTAAATTTTTGAAAGAAGGGAGGGAGGGAATGCATGGCTTATGCCAGTGGTACCACAATGGGCTTCTCACAGCCTAAGTGTGCCACCGTGCTCCGGTGCGGTGGCAGCCACCCTAACCTAACCTAACCTAACCTAACTCTCAGCAATCCGACAATCGCTGTTTGGCAAAGGCATTTTTCGCTTGACGTACGCCCTATTACGTTACGCGACATGTCATTGTTTGCGGTTATATTTGTATACAAATATGTACTAAGTTTACTTAAAGACCTTCTTAAACACTCTCTAAACGGGGTTGTTAAGCTGTGTTAACAATATGATTATTGTTAAATCAAGTTAGTAAATTGTATTACAGGTGGTTCAACGATTTTGCAGGACGAGTGCAAACTGTATACATTTTTGCACTGCCGGGCATTTATTTTCCCACCGGGTATGTACTCGTATTTATGTATCTAAACTCTTACATACGAGTTAATACTTACATATGTACATATATGTACATACATATGTATATACGAATATTTGTGTGGAAGTAGCGACATGTTTACGTTTCGACTCAATGTTTTTCTTTTGCATCTGTTATTGTTTTACACAAAGCACTTGTACCATAAAAAAAACATAAATACCAACAAACATTTCCCAGTGGAAAGAAGTATATGATGGATAGGAATGCTCAAAATAAGCGAGAAAATATCTACAGGTATGTCAGAGGAAGCAATGACACGAACTTGCGTCCGACGTAGTTTCAGTCAAGCTTCCAACTATTCGGCCAAGGCCGCTTCTTGATGTTTGACCTACATACTTTTTCTTCATGACATACCTACTTGTTCTTCTCATATATATGTATGTAGGAACCTAAGTAAAAACATACCGTGTAGGAGGCCCTTTATGAACATACTCTGCAAGAACAAAACAAACACATTTCCATATTAACGATATTCATATGGCATTGTTTGCTAACCCGAAAATTTATGCAGCCAATTAACAGGCTCGAGATAAATCTACAAACAACAATTATTACATACTATTTTATTTACTATATACATATATATGTATGTACTTATCTACGGGTAGCGAAAATGAAGACACCATTTTTTTTCAATTTCGGGTTTTATTCAAAAATATATTAGACTTTTGTATAAAAAACAAAAATCAATTTAACTATGTACATATAAAGCTATTTAAAAAAATCATTTCATGCTATTTATCACTATTGAATATACATACATATAGTACTTATATCTAAATAAATATAGTAAAAAATAATATAAAAAAATAAACTTATTTCACCGTCGAAATAACGATTCCCCTTAATATATTGAACCAACGATTATTCTACGACATGGGTCGTATCAATTTCTATCAAAATTTTATGCTGAATCCAAATATGAAATCAGAATGAAAAATGGATGAATTATTTTCGAAATATAGCCGAGTTTTTGAAATCTCTTAAACTCTTAAAACTAATTTAATTTCAATATAGTAACAATATTTCAAAACGAGATTTCATTAACTTGAGACGAAAAACAGTTATACTCCAAAATCGGTTTATCTGAACGATCGGTTGTATGGGAGCTATATGTTATAGTCATCCGATATTGATGAATTTCACTGATAATACTATATTTGTCATAAGTGTACTAAATATAAAATTTCATATTTTTTGCTGCATAATTGGAAGAGTTATTCAATGCGATTTAAGTATTGCAAAGCAGTATTTTATTCAAGTAATTTCGAAAATGATTCATCCATTTTTCATTCTGATTTCATATTTGGATTCAGCATACAATTTTGATTGAAATTGATATGTACAAGGCCAAATTTTTTTTTGTAGATTTTTGCACATTTAATTTTTTCTAAAACCCTGGTCTCATAAAAATGAAATTCCGGAACCTCAAAATTCATTTTAGACCCAAGTCGTAGAATAAGAAAAATTGACTGCCATACAAATCGCCCCAGTCTAATGTACAGCCTTCTAACCACCAAGCTATAATCAGGGCCGACGGAAGCCTATGGTAGACTAGGTAGTCCTACCCACTCGGAAGTTTTCCACACGGATAATTTTTAAAATCTATGTATTACTAATTTCGATCACAGATCCTATAAAATTTTTTTTTAAACATGCGCGTTCGATCAAAGCACACTGATGGGGCTTGCGACGTCATTCAGTGTATCGATCGCGCCACAGTGATCAAACTAATATCGTCTATCGCTCCCTGGCAGAACAAATACACATAAAAGAAAATGATTGTTATAAAAATCGTGTACCAGAATCAATAAATTAATAGTTACGATACTAGGATCATCATGCTCCAACGAAAGAAATATTGCGTCGAATAAAAAATTATCTGAGGTCCACCTCAGCGCAAAATTGACTCAATCATGTAGCCATCTTACATTCCTACTTTGATGTAGTCGACAACCTAGATTTGGATGCTATGATGGATGAGTTTATCATTCACAAATCAAAACGAACGGCTGTTTTTGCGTTGCGATCATGCTGATGTTTTTTCAAACCGTTAAAGAAATAATAAATCGTTGAATTACAAATATGCATAAATAGAATTCGCTTAGTTGAAACCTTTCAAATCTGTTTACTCATTTGAATAGAACAAATTTTGCGATTCATAGATAATTTCAGAAAGGAGGAGTAGGGCTGAAAGTGTCCCGCCGGCCCTGACCATTATCAAAGTCAAGTTAAAGCCGGCACTAAAGCATCAGCTTCTTTAACATATATGTATGTATCTGATTGAAAAGTATGTCAAAAAGCTGTTGCTAACTTGGCCCTATGTATATATATTTGTTAAGTAAGCAAAGCACTCACAAAAAATTTAACTATTACTGCGCTGTCGATCACACGCTTTACTAGGACAAACAAGAAAATTTTGTGTACACTCGAGTTGAAACTCGAGCAGTATATTGTCCTGCAAGATACCCGAACCCAATCAAGTACATATGTATGTATGTATGAAGAGCACTCGAGTGTTGTGACCAACATGTTCGTCTTTACCTCAGTCGATAACAAACAGTACTTCTGCTCGTTTAAAGGTATTGATGCAAACCGGTTTTTGTTAGATGCTCGAGTATACACGAAAATTTTGTATCCGTTGCGGCTCTCTGTTGAGTATAGAGTTTCATTTTCAATTAAATTATAGAGTAAAAATATAGGAGTTGCGCATGATTTTTTTGAATTTCTTTAGTCGAAGGAAACCGCTCTTCCATATAAAAATGTAAACATAGACACATACTAATGTAAATTATGTAAATGCTTGGAATTGGATTAACAATTGTTTGAAAGAGGATCTCTTTCGTTCATTCGACAACTTTTCGGAAATGAGCTACAGCGATTGGAATAAACCTCCTCCAAGTAATCTACAGTAAATGAATCTTGCTTATTGAGCATGTACCCCTTCTGTTTTGCTGCAGCCAATACTAGGTCCGCGTAAATCTCACTTAAACAAGCTGAACGCTGTTTTTTTTTTATATTACATATGTAAGTATGATAAAACAAGTAAAGAAGTGGCTAAGTTCGATCGAACTTTATATACCCGGCTCACGCTTTCAGCTAAATTTTTAAATTAACTAGGTATAATCTAACATGTGTGCCAAGTTTAGACGAAATTAATAAAGTAGTTCCAATTTCTGGCTGCAATACAAAACCACATACTAAACTCAAGATATTTCCCTTCAACATTTATTTAAATGTCCGATTTTTAGTGTTTTCGAAAATTGCCGTTATATGGGAGGTGGGCGTGGTTATTGTCAGATTTTGATAAATATCGCTTAAATAAGCATAGTGTAATACGTATACCAAATTTGAACAAAATCGGGAGGGTGGTTCCAGAGATATACATATGAACTCATAAGTGGGCGGTGCCACGCCCCCTGTAAAAATTTTGATACAGTCGGATTTCCTGCTCGAATACAACAGTACATACCAAATTTGAGCAAATAAGCCTCCATAGCTACTGAAATATAGCAATTTTTCATTTTCGACAATTGCCGTTATATGGGAAGTGGGCGTGGTTATGGTCAGATTTTGATAATTTTCCAAATGTCGCTTAAATAGGCATAGTGTAATACGTGTACCAAATTTAAACAAAATTGGGTGGGTGGTTCCAGAGACATATGTACATATGAACTCATAAGTGGGCGGTGCCACGCCCCCTGTAAAAAAATTTTATACAGTCGGATTTCCTGCTCGAATACAACAATACATACCAAATTTGAGCAAATAATCTTCCATAGCTACTGAAATATAGCAATTCTTGCATTTTCGACAATTGCCGTTATATGGGAAGTGGGCGTGGTTACCCACGATTTTGCCCATTTTCAATGCCAATCTGCTCTGGGTCAAAGATAATCTACCTATCCAGTTTCATTATGATATCTCAATTTTTACTCAAGTTATCGTCTGCACGGACGGACGGACGGACAGACAGACATCGCTAAATCGACTTCTCTTTTCATTCTGAACATTTTGGTATGTAGTCTAGATCAAATATACATAACTTAGCTTAATGTAAGGATTTTGCTCTCAGTGTACATAATAGTTATGAAGCGTAGCTAAACAATGCAAAATCTTCAGGCTGAGAAGTTTCTTTTGATCAAAAAAGGTGATCGGCGTTTCGTTCCCCGTGCTTAGATATTGTACATACATATGTACATATGTATGTTCATACATTAGTTTCATATGTACTATTTACATACGTACATGTATGTATCGGCTTAGTTCACCAATTAGATCACACTAGAATCTAGCGACTAGATTCTAATATAAATCGATGGAACGAAAACTGCAACTTCTTTGTAATCTACGTTATTTGGTAAAAAAAAAAACATGAGAACGAGGGAATATCTGCCCCGAACGGCATATGATTGAACAAATCCGGCGACACGAACGATGTGAAAATACAAGATGCCGAGAAATATTCACAATGGTTGAAAAACAGTTTTGAATTCGATGTTGCTTTCATCATTGTTTACGGTACGATTGATCCGTCTCTCTCCTCACCACGAATAATGCAACAACAATGGAATCTAAAATACGTAGCAATAATAATAACAGCGGTTAACATCAGCTCATACAGATTCACGTTCACAATTGCCACGTCGAGCGAATGACGAACAACAAATGTACTATGTGTGTATGTACATATATACATATCCCGCTAGTGTGCTAAGTGTCAATTGCCACTACATCACTAGCGAAGTAACTAGCGAACAGAGTAACTAACTACTTTTCTAACCCAAAGTAATGCAAGGCGATGATAGTTACCGCCACTACATATGTACACACTAAATAAATATTTACTATTTATGTATATTGTATGTATCTATTAGCACGCAGAACAACTACATACCAGTTATGCCACTGGAGGCTGTTTACTTCACTAATCTATAGAAATGCGCAAGCGGCCGAATTCAAGCATGTGCATGCTCATGCGCAAATGCAAATATAGAGTTCCAGGAATTAACTGTTATATTTTTGTGCGTTTTGTTTTGTGGAGGACAAAAAATGATCGTCTTCAGTTGAAAGTAAAGTGCGCATTGTTAAACATCGTTTTAGTGCTGAGTAATTAAAGAATCTTAACAAAAAATAAATATAATATAATATAATAGGTAATATTTGCAATATTTGCGGAGCAAGGTGTAATTTTAAAGAAAATTTTAAGGCAGCAAACGGACGAAATACCGCTTCGCACGAAATTTCCTCTTACTAGTGAAGAAAAAATCGAGGAAATAGATAACGAGATTTCAGTTGAAAACAAGGATCTATACGTAAATATAGTCGTACGTCACACTTATATACATACATGTATCTAATTAAATTTTTTATTAAAGGCTAAAACCATGAAATTATTGATGCAACCAGGAGGAGTAAAGAAAAATTTGAAAAATATTATATGTAATGAGATCATCATTGACCATAACGTAGATGGAGTGCACGGAAAAAAAGAGCATCAAAAAATTTACTAATTTTTACGGTGCATTATTAGGTAATATTTGTAGAACGACAAGTTTATATCGATGTGAATTTAAAATACATAATTTATTCCAGACTCTATTCCGTTAACGTCCGAGGGGGGCACAGCAGAGGATCAACTCCGCAAAGCCATACAGCTTCAAAAAAAAAGAATTTTCAAAAATATTTCAACTAAAAAGCATACGCAATAATTACACTTTTTATATACATACTTTTGTACTATTTAAGTAATGTAATTTTAGGTTAAATTTTTTTATATTTATATTTTTATTTAATATTGAATTTTTTTTTACTTTTTGTATCTTAAAAATTAAATTAAATTTGAAATATGTACATACATATGTAAATATTGAATGGAAATCACAGTATTTTATTTGAACTAGCGAATTGCTTAGTACCTAGGAATTAGTGAGGTGGTCGGTTTCAAGTTCTAGTAATGTGTAGAGTGCAATGGCGCCAGTGAATTTGGTAGTACATTAGCACCATTTACGTGGTTAGTTCGTTGGCACTAATGAAATAGATGGCTTGCCAGCACTAGCGAGGTGGCTGGCGAATGGTAATGCAGAAGGAGGGCAATTGACTACCTCCTATGACATGTCAACGTTAAATTCGCCAGTTGAATACAAGGAAAGTAGATTGGCGCGGAACTAGTGATGACCACCGAGGTTTAGTGAAATCGCTAGTTCGGAGCTAGCTACCTTCACTGCAGGGATGTGAATATATTTATTAGCATGTATGTATACATATGTATATGTATGTATGCGAATACCTGTGCGCACATTTGTATGAATAAATATTGACTCAGTACACAGTACGTGCGTTACGCGTTTGCTACGAATGTGAATACCCGAGCAATGACAACCGCAGAAACCAAGGTTGCCGTTTTGGACAAAATGTGACAAACACTGCTGGAGCAAGAAACATCAAAACAGAGAAAAAGATTTTGAAAATAAAAATAGTTGCCCTTCGGCAGTTCATGTCAAACCTTCGAAGGCATATTCGCCATGTAAAAGCTTATGCTCGATATTTAGTGAACTTCCCTGCAAGCTAGAGTTTTAAAAAAATTAAGTTTTAAAATATGAATCTACAGTTTGAAAGTTCTGAAGAAACTTACCTTTCTAGACATGAGGTTGCTGATCACAATTATACCATCCAATCGACGCATTTCGAGATTTACATATGTATATATTCAAAACCCGAAACGAAAATTTCGCCTATATATATACATACATATGTATGAACTTACATTTGGACATTTGTACATTTGTAAAATTTTTTTTTGTGCAATAAAAACAGAGAAATGGCAACCGGAATGGAAGTAGTGAGAATAACTACAAAAGTAATAGTAGCGATAATGAGTGTCGTTTCTTTTGCTGTTGTTTTCGTTGTGAGTACGAGTGTGTTATTTATTCATTGGATTGGATGATAATCAGTTTGTTTACATTTTCAGTTGCTCACTGCGAGCTCACTGCTTGCCCCCCTCAACTTGGCTCTTCACCCACACTGTGGTTCATGGTAGCCAATTTGCGCGCGAATTTAACCCTCTATGGTACAGAACTATGATGTTCGTCTTGACGTCGACCGCCTTCCTACGTCTTCGTTGGGGCAAACCCAATGACCGATTCCTCTCCAACCTCGTATAAACATACATACCTTCTACATACATATGTATGTACATTAATACACATATGAGTACATATGTACATACATAGATATATGTATGTATATAAAAATCCATACATACGTACATATATATAAATGTATATGTATGTACATATGTACATATTAATATTCCTCTATTTTTATTTGCGTTAACAAAATAATAATAAGTCACACACACACTCGCATGCATACTGAGGAATAACATTAACAACGAACAACAAAAACAGCAATGATAACGGCAACAACAATCGTGGCAGAATGTACATATGTACATACGTTCGTATTTGTACTTACATACATACATACAATATGAACAACATGAAATAAAACAAATTTAAGTACTCAAACACATTCACACAGGCGATGTGTAAACAAAAGACAATCACAACAGATTCGCCGATGTCCTACGATTAAGAACATGCCAACAAAGAACGTCGGCACTTACACTATATGTATATGTAGCTCAGTGTTTGACCGAACTTCTCCTACCTTTTGTTGTGTGCGTCTTTTTATTCTACCACAAATGAAGGTTGTACCTACCGAACGGCAGATGTATTTTATGGGAAGGTTTTTCATAGTAAAAAATACTCTCCTTGCCTTCCGAGGGGCAACCCCTATTAGAAAAAACTTTTTCTTTGATTTACATTTTTCTTGCTTTGAATGGGATTTGAACCCCGAACTCAGCGGCATATAGAGTTATAGACCGCACCGCTACACCCTCGACCACAGCGCCCAAGCCAAAACCAATTGAATCGAATTAGATTCTTATAACAAACAACGAACGCCAAATTCCTTCTTGTATTGTGAAATTTCGTTAGCGGTGCGGAACAAGAGTAACAACTTCTATTTGATAAAAGTTCTTTTATACCAATAATGCTAGGGTGGAAGATAACGCCGGTCGTAGCAATAAAAAATAGGTGCAAAGAAGTAGAGAATGGAGAGGAAGAAGGGGAGAATGAACAAGCAGTGAACTTAAGCATTGTAACATTGTTTATGCAACGAAATGATTTTTATAATATACTAATATATATTTATATATATATATGTAAAGGAAGTGCTATTTATTTGAATGGGATATTTCGAATGAAAAAATATTAGACAGTAAATACAATTTTCAATTAATATTACAAAGGTTCAACTGATTCAATAAACACAAGTATAAAGTGCCAAGGTACATAAACTATAATATAATATAATAACTTCAATACTTTCCCTTGTTATTTATAGTTGATTTAAACCCATTTTATCACATAAAATTTTTATTCTTATTGCTGACAATGGTTTGGTCATAATGTCTGCCACTTGATCTTGAGTTGAAATAAGTTGAATTCCTAAAACTAGATTGTTGATTTTTTCGCGTATAAAGAAATGTTTAATAGCAATATGCTTGGTCCTGCGATGGAACTCTGGATTTTGAGCAAGCTTAACGGCTGCAGAGTTATCAACTTGTAACTGTGGTAATTCTTTCAAAATAGTTATTTGTAAAAACAATCGTTTCATCCATATGATCTCCTTTGTAGCTTCATTGGCAGCTACAATTTCTGCTTCAGTAGTCGATGTTGCTACCATGGCCTGGCGTTGACTCAACCATGATATTGCACCTCCTGCATGAATAATTACAACACCTGAAGTTGAGCGACCAGTTGTAATACAACCTCCAAAATCTGCATCACTGTAACATATTAAAATACCATTGTCAATGCTACTACGATAAGTTATTCCCATATTCATGGTTCCAGCAATATAGCGAAAAACCCTTTTGACTTCCAATATGTCTTCTTCAGTTGGATTTTCCAAATTTCTGGATAGAAATCCAACGCTGTATGCTAAATCTGGTCTTGTACCCAACATTAAATACATAACAGCTCCGACTGCTTGTCTATATGGAAATATTTGTTTTTCCCCTTTCCCTGATTCAGAAGTTGAATTGCTTAAAATCGGTGTTGAAACGGACTTACAATTTTGAAAATTAAAACGCTCCAGAATTTTCTTCGCGTATGATCTCTGACAAATTCGCACAAATCCCTTTTCGTGCTGAATTTCTAATCCTAAAATATTGTTTGCTTCTTTTGAAACTATTTTAAATTCCTTGTTTAGTTCATTTAAAAATATTTGTATATCTCTCTCATCATTCCCAGCTACTAAACCGTCATCAACGTATAAAACAAGTATAATTTTGTTTTCATTTTCTTCTCGAATATAGAGGCAAGGATCAGCTTCACTCACCTTAAATTTTAACCTTGTGAAAACTTCACTTACTCGTTTATTCCAGCATCTTGGTGCTTGCTTCAAACCATAAAGACTTCGTTTCAACTGGCATACCTTACTTGTTCCATCAGAAAATCCTTCTGGTTGCTTCATATATATAGTTTCCTCTAATTTACCATAAAGAAAAGCCGTAGACACATCAAATTGTTTTAGTATCATCTTCTCAGTTGCTGCTATACTGAGAACTGCCCGAATAGATGCCATCTTTGCTACTGGACTGAAAGTTTGACCATAATCAATACCATAGCACTGATTATACCCCTTAATAACCAATCTCGCTTTGAATTTATCAATGCTTCCATCGGAATTCATTTTAATCCTATAGACCCATTTGCATGGCAAAGCTCTACGCTCTTTTGGTAATTCCACCAATTTCCATGTTTTGTTCTCTTTTAATGAATTCATCTCCTTATCCATAGCAAGTTTCCATTCGCATTTCTCGTCACTTGCTATTGCTTCTTCATAATTTTCTGGTGTTTGAAAACCATTAACATAATCTTCAGCCTCCATAACAAAATCTTCTAGGTTCTTTGATCGCTTTATATTTTGTCGGTTTCTCAGATTCGGTCCTGTTGTTATGCTTTTCTTCTCACTTTCATCGTTACTTTCATCGCTGCTTTCTTCTCTTCGTCGTTTACTCTGCAGTCGATTAGTATTCATAAATTCCGCTTTCTCAATTTCTTCCGCTTGATTGTCTTGCACGCTTTTATCTTCTGTAAGCTCTTTTTCGTACTCCTCTGGATTTTCAACTTCTTCATCTGGGCAAACACCACTTAAAGGTAACTTTATTTCCCGCAAATTTTCAATAAATTTAACGTCTCTTGAAAGTATAACTGAGTTATCTTGTGGATTATAAACCCGATAACGTTCATCACCATCATATCCTACTAGATATCCTTTTTTAGATTTTGCATCCATCTTTTTTCTCTTCTGTGTTGGAATATGAGCGTAGCAAGTTGATCCAATTATCCGCATATGTTTTATCCTTGGCTTTTTTGTCGTCCACAATTCATAAGGACTTACACCTTCAACAGATGACTTCCCGGTACGATTAAGTATATAGACCGCCGCTGTTACAAATTCTGCCCAAATCGCTTCTGGAAACTTCGCACTAGGATTTGAATACTTAAAAGTTCTTGCCATCTCCACAATGGTGCGATTTTCCCTCTCACTGGATCCATTCTGCTCTGGTGTGTATGGCGCTGTCAATCTTTGCGTTATGCCATGTTTTCGTAAAACTAATTTTGCTTCTAAATTGTTAAATTCACCTCCATTGTCACTTAGCAATTCTTTTACTAAAATACCTTGTTGTTTAGTATGCACAAGCATAGCTTCTAGCGAATCTTTGACTTCTGATTTATTCTTGATGATATAGCAGTATCGAAACTTTGTAAATGAGTCTTTGAAAACCACAAAATATCTATTTTTCTTAAATGAATCTGGAAATGGACCACATACATCAGCCGACATTAATTCTCCTGGTTTCATAGCTTTTGGCCTGTTGCCAAAAGGTAAACGATGTGCCTTTCCAAGCACACAAGGCTCGCACAAATTATCGTCATAATTGACGTTTATTCCCAGTTCCTTCTGAAGTAGCTTTTTAACATGCCGCTTATCTTGATGTCCCCATCGCTCATGATATAGCTGCAACAACGAATCATCAGTGTCTACTAGAAAAGCACGCATCTCGTCCGGTACTATTGGTTTTATATGAGCTTGGAATAACGATCCATTTGCCTCTCGATAACCACTCATTACAAACCTACCGTTTACTTTAAGCCAGCAATTGACGTTTGTTGACCAAAATTCACTATCAGGATTTTGATCCTGTGCAGCTAATACCGAGAATAAATTTCTATTGATTCCTGGAACATACCACACATTTGTAAGCGTCAACTTTAACGTTTCACCGTTTGCCTTTGACAACATCTCGACTGATCCTTGTCCAAGTGCCTTAAGATACTCCTTTCCTGCTGCTTTTATGCTGTATTCTCCATTGAAGGCAGTATAATCGAAAAGAAATTCTTTGCAATTCGTCACATGCTTTGTTGCTCCATTGTCCACCCACCATGTAGATCTGCTTGCATTTACAGGATACAGCCCAGTCGAAACACTAACCAGCGAAACATTTGAATTCTTCGTATGATTTTGAACCCCATTATCTTGCTTATTTTTCGATGGTCGACCGTCTGCTATCCACTTTTTACAATCTCGTACCCAATGGCCTTTCTTTTTGCAATAATAACAACCACTTTCCTTCTTCTGCTTCAATTTATCCATAACTGCTCTATTACTTTTTGAATATAGTGCCTCTTGCTGTGGAATATCATCCTTCCTCTTGAAATTGCGCTCAAAAACGATTAACTGCGTACTCAACTCGTCAAAAGTCTTATCATCATCTTTTGATAAAAGCATCCAACTCGACCGGAATGATTCAAATTTGAATGGCAAAATGTTAAGCGTTTTACACACAAGAATCAAATCTGGCAGAGAATTTTCACCTTTTTCTTTTAAGCCGTTGTTGAGCTCGTTCCACATCCCTCGTAGTGTCGCAACATGCGTAGAAACATCTTGATTTTGATCCCAAATGAATGCAAAGAAATCAGTGCAAATCTTAAATAGCTGGTCTCTTGAAGTTGCTTCAAACTGATTTTTTAACGCCTTCCATGTGTCATGAGCAGTCTCTTTGTCCATGATCTTTTGGTAAACTGCATCTGTGATCGAACTTGTCAGCATCGTTTTAGCGTAGCTATTAGCTTTCCGGTAAAAATCTTCTTTAATTTTATGGGCTTTTAGCTGAACATCAGTTGGTGTATCATTTAATGGCTCCGGCCTTAAAAGCTTCCCATCAATAACATCCAAACATCCTTCATGATAGTCGAGTAAGTCTCTTATCTTACGTTTCCATATTGGCCAATCTGCTTCACTAGCCAATACTCGGATTCTTGAAACATCCATTCCGCAACCTGGTCCCATAACCTTTTATAATATACTAATATATATTTATATATATATATGTAAAGGAAGTGCTATTTATTTGAATGGGATATTTCGAATGAAAAAATATTAGACAGTAAATACAATTTTCAATTAATATTACAAAGGTTCAACTGATTCAATAAACACAAGTATAAAGTGCCAAGGTACATAAACTATAATATAATATAATAACTTCAATAATGATGTCTTATATTCTGAATTGCCGATTCTGCCAAATTGAGCAAATCCAAAGTACCCTGATCGAAATCATCACTAGTAGTCGCTGCTTCGTGACCCTTCCGCGTACCGCTTATCCTCCTTTTTTGGATTCTACAGCATATCCTATAAAATGTATATTTTTCATGCAATAAGCAGCCTTCTAGAGGTGGGTAACTCAGCACTGAGTTGAGTTACTGAGTTGACTCTTAGCGATGAGCCGCTCGCTCAGACTCACTTCCAAAAAAAATTGTGACTCAGTAGCTCAGTTATAAATTTCAGTCATCTTACTGAGCGGCGAGTCGATGAGTGTATCAGCACTGAGAATCAAAGATGAGCTGATACGAAGCTCTTTGTTTTGTGCACAGACACTCTGTAAGAAATGGCATTTGGGTGTTTTTTATTGCATTTTTGGAGATTTTGCATTTTTTTCACAAACAAATTGTACATACACAGACTTAGTGCTGTTATAACTTCGCCCTTCTGGAGATTTGTTGATTTTCCCTAAACATTGATCTTGATCCTCTTCAAACGCGTTCCCAGAATTCTTATCCAATAGCGTTGAGAAGTGTTACCTCCACACTGTCACTATATTTCCATACTTGCAGGAACCAGTCCCGGTCTTGAATCCCCTTGTTTGCTACCTCATTTTCTGATAAAGTTTTCGGGTCGTATTCCTGCTTTCTAGCATCTCAAGCTCTTTGCACTCACGTCTTTCTGCCTCTCATTTCTTCCTCTTGAAGAAACACCTCTTTTCCCTCCTCTGCTCACGGTATCGCTCGATTGTTGCACGAACTTTAGCTGCAAAAAGGTTATGATCGAACGAACATCAAACATGCTGGATGCGTATTTCGCGTCTATCACAACGTTATCATTTTTGTTTCGCGTGATTTTGTGGTACTACTTACAGCCGCGGCGAAGTCAATTGGCCTCTCTCCGTTGCAAGAGGTGGTCTCTTGAAAGCTAAATTTTCCGACTATTGGATTAAAAATGCCCTCTTTGCTTTGGTTCATTCATCTCTCTCTCCTCCGTCGGGGATTGCGCACAAATCAAGCTGACGTTATTAAATTTAGCTCTGCCAAACAGCTTACAATAAATATACATATGTAGCTAATAGAAAATTTAAAACAAAAATTTCAACATTAGAGAAAACATTTTGTTTAATAAAAATAATCACTTCGAAGGAATTTGCAAGTGCAGAACGTTTAGCTTTGCTAAATTTTATGGCAGAAAATGCAAAATAGGACTAAAATGTGAATAGAAAATTTTACTTTTTTATCTTTGTAGGTAGCCCGCGAAATTTAAAAATTCACTTACTTTTTGAATCCACCTCGTATGAGTCAGAGGCATTGAGGACGGATAAAAAGTCGCTAGCCCTGTTTTGGTGGTGTTGACAATATTTCGTGCTCAACTGTATTTGCGTGATACTTGAAATGGAATACTTAATTTTTGTTTCTGTTCTGTTTACTGTTTGTTTTTAGTTACAGTTGTTATTGTTGTTGTCATTGTTAATTTGTATTATTTCTGTTGTTTCGTAGTTTAGTGTAAATAACGTCACATCGAGACGTAGGCAAGTGAATGGCGTTGTTGGGTAATAACCGGGCGGACAGTTAATAGTAGGGAAGGCAGAAACATTTGCTAGGCATCGAACATCGGACTCACACATTTGTGCATACATACATATATACATATGTATGTCCATAAATTTTTTCTATAGAATAGTATATACATATGTATATACGCAATTTCCATACATACATACATACTTATGTGAGTATTTACAATCTAATGCTTCTCTGTACATACATACATACATACATACATATTTAGGCGTGTTTACGAAAGCACCAGCCCTCCACTCGCTCCCCAACTCATCAAAGCCTGTCTTTCGACGTCATCATTGCAGCGACGATTCGAGTCGCTCAGCGTCACAAACTTTCGACGCCGCGTCGCACTCGATTCTTGTGCTCTGTCAGTTGCAATGGAACGTTAGGAGAAAACAACAGCACCTGACGCGGCATTCTCAGCGAACTAGTCAAAGTCGTAGGTGCACAGCTAGTGTACGATATTGTTTATCGCGGAGATACGCGTTACCCCTGGCGCAGGCGACGCCGGAACGCAACTAAAGTGCAAATAAATCGATGCGAAAAGGCGCGCGCATTTCATAGCATACAAAACTTGTTCAAGAAAAAAATCGAGGAAACTAAAGGCTCACCAAAGCGATAAAACCAATTTACATACATACATATGTATGTATATGTATGTATGTATGTATGTACAACTTTCACGTTCGCGTTCGCGTTAACGCTACCCGAGTGTATGCTACAATAAAGGCTTTTGCAACCAACGCGTTGGGAATTTATTGGACACTTATGTATATGTACATACATACATACATACATATATACGCATTAAGTGAGAAAAACTTTTCACTTTATTTTATTTGTTTACACTTGTCCATCGTTTGAATTGTTGCCGCGAATAACGTTGTATGCGACAATTGTCCCAAATAGAATTTTTTTAACTTTAAAAATGGCCCTCGATATCATGAAATCGGAAAAATCTCAATTTCCATGAGTGTTCTGATATTAACCTATTTATATGGTAGTAAAGGAGAAAGCCAATTTAAACGGCCTTACGTGCGTCATTCAAACACTAATTCGCCTATTGTAACAAAATTTGAGCGTCGACGAAATCGGCTAAAGCATCATTACAAGAGCGACAATATTTCATAAAAAAGCAAATATAAATGGTAAAAGAAAGTAATTATTATGTACATATATTTTATATACACGTTTGCACTTAGTATCGTTTTTTTTTTCTACACAAAAATGTTGCCCTGATGATGCCTCTTTCAAATGTTATGTTATTTTCAAGGCGAATTCAATAAGGTGGCGTTAAGGCGCCAGCTGGGTTTTTCGCTTCGGTAAGCATTATGTCAAACTGCTTCGTTCTGATTGGCTGCCAATATGAATGTCTAAGGGTATTTGACATGATGCTCACCAAAAATCAAAAACAAAATACATGTTGGTTTTTTACTTACATATATGAGGTTACCGCCACCTTTTTTTCCAATTGGTAACCCTTTAAAAACAGGGAAAGTGCAACATTTATTGCCCTCTGTGCTATCGACGGTGTGATAATTGCCCTTTCAATCAGCTGATCAATAATAATAACAAATAAAATTAGTACCTTACCTGTCCCTTTTTAGCACACATACACAAAAAAAAAGAGTAGAAATAAAAAAAAAACACAAGAAAACAATGATGCTTACTTAGTGTTTCTTTTTAAAATTTTAAAAAAGGAATAAATGTGTTGTATGCAACATTGTTTGTTATGAGGTCCACCTTTTTGTTATTACACCGGGACCGGGGCCCCTGTCTCAAAATCTGCCAAAAAATAATGGGATTTAAAAAAATATATACATATGTATATGTATATGTACATACGTATATGTATATAATTATATACTTATCACAACAATTATAATTGAGGGTTAAAAAATCTATAAATTGTTTTCAAATATCTGTAATGCACTTAGGTACATATGTACATATGAATGTACATACATACTAATATGTATGAACATACCCATTTCGGATTCTTTGGTGCAACAATTTTAATGTAAGTATTTAGGATTTTTTTTTTTGAGGTTTATGTTACTCTCGCCGCTTAATGGTTGGAGAGATTTATTTGGCCCATTCCAGAGAATTTAGGATTTTATGTTTAGTTTAATGTTAAAAATGCAAATATGTACATAAATAGTTAGTATCTACTTATATAATATTAAATATTTCAATTTACATATATATTTTCTTTGCCGATAGATGGGTATAAACCTGCCGATGCTGATCGCCAACACCACGTCGTTAGATACTTGGAACACGGTCGGTCAGTATTCACCGCCAATCAACAGTGATCGCCATCAATTACGTGTTCCCTTACCCATGCCTTTCTCGAGTTCACAGAGTGAACTGAATGCGGCGAACAGCGCAACACGCAGTCTTTTCGGCGGCAGCAGTAACAGCGACATGACTGCCAGTCCTCAAAAGCCGATGGAAACTTCCGATATTGAGGAGAAAGATGAACTGTTGACGAAACGTGAACGCGCCACACCATCCAGTCTACATAATGCAATTGGAGGCAGCGACGTTAGCGCCATTGGTGGCGCAACTGGGGCAGGTAGCGGCAGCAACGCCAGCAGCAGCGGTGCCATAATAAGTAGAAGTGGTGGGGGTGGTGTTGTTGTTGTTGAATCAATCGATGGAGCTTCTAGTCCGATACCGAACACAAATACGATGGAAACGCACGAAAAACGTCGGCGAAATACGCGCGACCAGGACGAGCTAGACATTAAACGAGAACTGGTGGACTACTTTCACGCGCCTCATCCTCCAGCACCGCCGGACTCGCATCGATCGTACAGCTCCACCGATGATAATCGCATAGGCAGTGTAGACCCCGATGATTTTGCTCAAGACTTACGCGTAAGCGCCGCTGCTGCAGCTGCTGCCAAAAGCTTAGACTTTGGCCAGTTTGTATTGCCGCGCAACCTACGCCACTCCTCCGAATCGATAGATGAGAAGTTTGCTCCACTCAATATGCGTAAATTGAATTCCGCCTCGACGTCCGCCACAACTGCTGGCCAAATGCTCATGAGTTCATTTTTGTCCAACGAAAGTTTGTCAGATGAGGCCGCCACGACCGCGAGTGGGCGCATCAAAAGTGCTTCGCAAGAGGCAGCATCCACATCTGCGGCAGCTGCAGCGGCTGCCCTCTACGCCGAAAGTCTGAACAAGGATGACTGCGATTTTATCGGATCAAACGTTACCATTAAGCTAAGATCGATGGACCGTACACAACGAATCATAGCCGAGAAATTGATAAGTGAAGTACTTTTCTATGGACAGTTTAACGAGCTGGAACGAAGCGCCCATATCCAGCCAAAGTGACAACCGCTACAAAAGCCTCGTAAGGGCTCCTAAACTTAACGAAAGCACACAAATACATGCATATATACAAATGAAATTTACTGTTAGACTTAGTTGCGTATAATAACAATGAAAGAAATCAGCATTTTGTGAGAACCGTAAAGAAATGAGAACTTGCACTACAGCAACATTAGCCTTTATATTTTTTGTATCCACCACATTTAAGACTCGAATAATCTATAAAAAACAAGAGAAATTCCAACAATTGCAAGGTGTTTGTAAACATAAAATTTTAAAAGCACTTTTATGAACTTTACATAAAGATCCCTACAGTACAAATCCCAATATTTTACATGCATTCATACATACATACATATGTACATACTTATACTCACATCTAAAATAATGGGTTTGAAAATTTTATATTTTTTTAAGTTCCGATTTTATGTACATATGTACATATATTCGAGTACATACGTTTTAAACCCATTTGCAGCAATTCTTGTGGAACAAAATATTGTTTTTTTTTTTTAATTTTTGTAAATCGACTGTATTGAAAAGCTTCAAGCTTAAAGTTTTCAGATTATCCATCAATATATTTAACATGCACGTTATTGACAAATACATAACTACATACAAAAATACATACATATACAAAACAAACAAATTTGGAATTTTTACACATTCACGAATTTGGCAACCGTTGCGACGCTCCTAAAATACTTTTTTACAAGTGTTCCACATTCTTCAAAAATTTGCTCAATAGTGATTATAATTCAAAGTTATTTCTCCGCAGTACTACGATGAAACAAACTTGCACTCAAATAGGATTATAAATATTCCGTGTTGTAAAACTGTACATTTTTAGTAAAAATTTTTACGAACATTTGATTATGGTTTTAAAAGGAAGTATTCACATTCACATATGTACATAAACATATACTTACATACACACACACATACACACACACATTTACAAACGTTATACAAAGTCAAGTGAAAGTAAAGTCAACGAAAACGAGCAGAATCAATTAAAATTAATATATGTACATTCAAAGAATTATGTACCTCGCTTATTTGTCAGTCGTCTTTTTAATTATATAGTAGAAGAACACACACACCTTTACATAAAACAAATATACACTATATATAGAATTACGTAACTACATATGTATATTTTAAATGAGAAAACCTACAAAAATAATAAAATAGACCTAAAGAGTTAAACTGTTTACGAGTATGTATGGTTTTACATGTTTATTACATATATATTTTTTCTACGTGGTATAACTATTATTATATAAATTTTTTGCTGAGAATATACACTATGTACATACATATGTATAAGAAATTTTTACAATAAAAAACAAATGATGTCCACACTAGAAGTGTGTAAATATAAACGCATACATATAAAAACAAAAAAAAACATTAGTTAAAAGTAAAGTCCTACACGTGTTTGGCCGACCAACATTTCGTCGTTAAAAATGCAAAAGTTGGAAATAAAATTTTCGATTTTGAAATTATGTAGCTAAAGAATGTAGGTAGGAATTTTTTACTAAAAAATAAAATTTAAATGTTTTAAGTTTTTCTAAATTCTAAAATTCGAATTTTAGAGACTTTTGAATCTTTAACGACGATTTTGAAGATACATTCATACATACATTCTTATGTAATGCAAGAATATTTTTGAATAGATAATCCATTTCTCTCTGCAAGTATTTCTGTAAATTTTTCTTTTTCTAAATCTTCTAGAATTGTAGAAGACTCGTCGAGTACTAAACAAATTATTACAACCGTCAGCTCCACAGCATACTTTTGAAGACAATTATACCCATCTTGAACAATTGTTATACTTTAGTTGTGCTTTGATTAACATTTAAAATCTTTATTATTTTAGTTTATTATTTTTCCTTTAATTATCAACAGTCAAAGTTGAACAAATAAAAAAAAGTTGAAAACTAAATAATTTTTAGTAAATTTGGTTAATTTACTTTGTTTTTTAATATGTATTTGTTTTGCATTTTTTTGGACTTGCATTTTTTATACGAATAAAATAATATACTTGACATATTTTTGACATTATAAGATTTTCAAAGTATTTCCCTTGTTTCGCCTTTTCTTTAACCCTTTTTGTAATTATTTACCGGAGTTGCCCAACGTGGGTAAAAAGTGCACAAACTCGGCGACAACCGATCGCGGCAAAGCATACAAGCAGACTGGAGACCGGTAAGATACTTTATTCTCATACAAGGTACATCCATATCTATGTTCGATTCCGTTTTTTATTTGTTGTTTATTAAATTAAAGAGAAACTAAATTTTGTTTGGACACATTTTAACGTTGATGAGGAGCTGAGGGTTAATTGACAGCTCTCGGAGAGTATCGGATGATTTTCTTTGTGTGTTTAACGTATATGAGCACACATTCGTACAAAAAATTAACTGTAAAACAATATCAAAGGTAGATTAGTTTAAAATTATAGGCTATACATATGTAGATACATACTACGTACACGTGCTTGTAAGTCAGTTGTCTGAAAACTAATTATGTACTCGAAAAACCGATCGGTGTATAATATTTGTCAAACTATAATATAAAATATGTGTTTCACATTTTATACAATACTTTAAGCTCGTTCCTTAAGAAAACAACATGTACGCAAGGAATAAATCGCTTCAAAAAAACTAAACGAAACCGAAATTAAGACGAACGAGTGTAAAGACATATTAAAACCAACTGCAATTAGGGCAAAAATCAGAACGCATTATATTGTACCTTGTTTAACTGGATTTTAGTCGTAAGAATTTTTAGGTTTTTATTTTGATACGTACGTATTAGTTAGAAAGAATTTTAGAAAAATAAATATTGGCAACAATTATAAACTAGAATAAAAAAATAGATTTTAAACACAAAGATCGAATTGAAAATAATAAATGTGTACCTACAATGTATTCGTGTCGACAAAGGCATATTGTTTTATTTGGAACCAGGTATCGAGAAAGTAGGTATGATCGAAACTGAACGTCGATCTCAAAGTTTTTTTTTTTCTTAAGACCTTTTAAAAAAGGGTAAAAAAATTTCAGGTAGGTATGTACGAGTATGCACATGTAATAATCCAATTTAATTATGTACACACAATTATTAATAAAAAAACAAGTTTTCTTAAAAATCTTGTTCAAAATAAAATAAACGACCCCTAAAATACTTTTATTATAAAGACCTTTATGCGTCGGGGTATGATATTTAAAAAACAGCCCAGAAAACCTAATGAAGGGGGGTTTCGACACTGCTTTAAAATAATAGAAAATTTTCGAAAAATTCCCTTTATTTTTACGCTCTAAGCCATTTTATTTGATGTTTTTCTAAGCCTTTCGACTTAGTCACGAAAGTCCTAAATCAAATGTGAAATAATACCGAAGTGATTACGACTTTTACATTTTCTCTCTAATAGTTATTATGAAACGACTTATAACATATGCAAGTCTCAAACAAGTCTTAAAAGATTTAAACGTATTTATCTCGCAGATAAGTAGTATGGAAACACATTTGTTATATAAATCTCAAAACAGTGGTTGTCGAGTTCTTAAAACGATAACGATGGGATGTGTCGAAGGTGTGTGTCAAAGAGTGCGGACGTGTTTTTAAGTTCGCTCCGTAGACATGAAATATTGTACTAATTAAAAGAAATATATATGGTAAATATAATAAACCCATACATACATATATATGTACATATATAAAAATTAACAAACCAAATGAAAAAAAGAATGCGATTAGTCAAACTAATACCCGTGCTCAGAGACAACGCGAGCAAGATGAGCGCCGGCTTTCAGTCCAACGTAACAACGCATATTTTTCGATTCGATCGCAGAGTGACCGCGAACTTGTTGACCGAACTTACCAACGACAACTCCTATTGCTTGGAGTGAAGAGTGCGCTTCACCTGTACCGTGTCATATCTCATGTTCAACGGTTACATCAAATTCGGTGACCGATTACATATACCCAAATATAGCTGCAACAACAAGTACAGTGGCCTCTCTCACCGCTGCAATTGCGTCTACAACAACAACCACACTGGTATCTTCCGCCTGTACACCGGTGTCAACGGCTCTGCCTGTTATTCCGATCAAGCGCAAATTAACTTGAGTGTCAACAAATGCAAAGCGAAAGAACTTTTTGAAAACAAATCAGCTAAAAAGGTGACCATACAGACTGGAATAAATCGCTATATTACAATAAAACGAAAACTAAGTCCGCAAAAATCAACGGGTACTCAGCCAAAAATAACCCGCGTAAGCTCAAATCAGCAAGTCAGTACGAATACGAAGATGTGAGCAACGAAAATTCTGCAAGAGCTACAAAAGTCACTAATGAAATACTCGTGAAATTTAAGTGCAAATATACTCTGAACAGAATTTTCGCACAGTGTCCAAACACTTGAATGCACACACACAAAGCTCTATACATATCAGCTTAAAAGTGCAAAAGGCTTAGAAATTGTAATTAAAGTAATCGAGTCAAGTGTTGAAGCTGTGGAAGTTTTAGAAGCGCTTAGAGAACAAGACTTTAACCCAAAAGTGGTAGTAAAGTGGAGCTTGAGCCTGAAAACAAACCACTGAGGAAAAACGCTGTGCAACCAATTTATAAACTTCAATATATGTTGCATCGAAAGAAAACTGTGGAAGAACGACATAAGAGAAGAGGCCCTGTACAATGCACCAACTGCCAAGAGTATGGTCACGCCAAGTCTTACTGCACTCTTCCGTCAGTGTTCGTAGCTTGTGGAGAGCTACATGACTCTGCCACCTGCACGTCAAACATAGAAAACCCAAATGCAAAAAAGTGTGGAAACCGCGGTGGAAACCACACAGCAAACTATAGGGTTTGTCCAGTCTATAAGGAGTTGAAAACCCGGATCAACCAATGTGTGGCCACTGAACGCACTCATAACGCATCGAATGCCTTTGTAACCTCCCAAACAAATCCTAGCGTTTTCTTTGTCAAAAAGAACCACGCCGCCAATGGCTCTATCAAACACCGTCAATGGTGCCTCATTTGCAAGTACCGTGAAGTCAGGCCTAGCAAATCCTGCACATACAATAACTGCACCTCAAGTTGCCCCACGCACAATACGGTAGCCAATCCAATATCGAAGCCATGGTAGCACCGATGCAACAAAGCATAATTAATTTTATAACTTTCTTGCAAAACACAATGCAAGATCTCATGCGAAATCAAAACACCCTGTTCAAACTGCTTGCTACTCAACAAACAAATTAATGACCTCAACTAAAATAGCCCTCTTGAAATTTGCATCTGAAGAAATTTCAAAAGTAATTAAGGAGCCCTTAATTACTCCAAAAATTATTATTGAGCTACCAAATTGTGCTGTAGATTCCCTCTGTATGTTTTTAAATGCAATCACTAAACATTCAAGCTCACAGCATAATACCATCCCACCAATTTAGCTTCAGGGAAAAACATGGTACGATCGAACAAGTAAATCGCATTGCATCGGAAATTCGAACATTGTTTGAAAAGAGGGAGGCATTTGATCGAGTATGGCTAGACGGTCTAATGTATAAAATACAAATGTTACTCCCTCAGAGCACCCACAAACTGCTTAAGTCCAATCTGTATGATCGAAAGTTCACACTTCCATGTAACACTACCATCACCGAAGCTCATCGATAGAAGCTGGAGTACCACAAGGCAGTGTCCTCTGCCCGATGCTGTACGTCTTATACACCTCGGATATTCCAACAAACGGCCGCCTTACAATGTCCACTTTTGCCGATGATGCTGCGATAATCAGCCCGATAATGTCCCCTGCAAGCATCTGCGCTTTTAGGTAATCATATGGAAGGTGTTGCCAATTCCCTCGCAAACTGGCGTATAAAGATTAACGAACAAAAATTTAAGCCAGTTACATTTACACTAAACAAGAAATATTGTCCGCCCTTGACTTTGAACAACGTACAAATACCACAAACCAATCATGTCACATACCTAGGGGTCCACCTGGATACGCGAATTACTTGGCGCAACCACATAGAGGCTAAACGGACTCATTTTTAGTTGAAGACCAGTTCTCTACACTGGCCTATTAACTCTCGCTCACCCTTGAGTCTGTAGTATAAAGATACTATATACAACACGGTTTTAAAACCCATTTGGACATATGGATGTGAGTTATGGGGCACCGCAAACAGCAGCAGCATCGAAATCCTTCATTGTGCGGAATCTAAAATTCTTTGAACAAACACCGAAGCACCGTGGTATATCCGAAACGAGAATATCCACCACGACTTGAGAATCCCGGAAGTACGAACTGAAATAGAGCAGCGGAGGCTAAATATGCATCGAAGCTTTTATTGCACCCAAAATCAATTAGCAAGATATCTATTGCATATAAACAGAAACTCAAGATTACGTAGGAATGACTTTCCAGCCCAGTCGTAATATCTCCCATGATCAATTAGTAATACTCATTCCAACTATGGGATGTAAATTATGTGATTAGATTAAGATTTGCTAACTAATAATTACGCTCTTAAGTTTAGCAGATTCAATAAATAAAAGTAACAGCTAATAAAAAAAAACGATGGGAAACCAACCGGGCTGCATGAAATTCTGATAAACGTGTAAGGGTAAAAACATTATAAGCAGGTCGTCATCACGGCTTACGTCATTTGTCAGCGGATTCGCAACATTTTTTCCATAAAGTATTACTCAAAAAATGTATTATGTATATGCAGAAAGGCGATAATGAGTGGAAAAACAAACATGCAGGAAGTCAGCATAAATGGCTAGGCAGCTTGATAATTCAGTTACCTCTAGTATTAAATATTATTGAATTGCATTTTAAGCTTTATCAAATCAGCAGTTATATTTATTTTTACACTTATCTAATCATATGTTGTTATTCAAGTTTCTCATATAATTTATATATACATTTTTATAACCGCGCACTTGTGCACAAGGGTATTACCATATAATTTTGTTCGCATAACGGGATCAAGATAGATATAGACATATGTATACCTACATACATATATACCAAAAAGCTCAAAATGAAAAGAGAAGTCGATTTAGCAACGTCTGTCCGCCCGTCCGTGCAGACGATAAATTGAGTAAAAATTTCAGCAGCTATGGATGCTAATTTGCACAAATTTGGTATGTGGTGTTGTATTTTAGCAGGAAATCCGACAATATAAAAATGTTGTTTAAAGGGCGTGGCACCGCCCACATACATATGAGTTCATTGCTATATCTCTGGAACCACCTCACCGATTTCGTATTACACTATGCCTATTTAAGCGATATTTGTAAAATTATCAAAATCTGACCATAACCACGTCCACCTGCCATATAACGGTAATTTTCGAAAGCACTAAAAACCGGGCATTTCAATAAGTGTTGAAGGGAAATGTCTTAAGTTTGGTATGCGCTGTTATATTTCAGCCAGAAATCCGAATATATGAAAATTTTGAAAAAGGGGCGTGTCACCGCCCACTTTTGAGTTCATATGTGTATCTCTGGAACTACTTTATCGATTTCGTCTAAACTTGGCGCACATGTTAAATTGTACCTAGTTAGGTGAGATTATGAAAAGTGATTTCAATCGGACGAAAACAACGTACACCTTCCATATAATGGTAATTTTCCGAAACTATGAAAATTGGATACTTCAGTAACTTATGGAATTAATTTGCTCAAATTTCGTATATGGTGTGGTTTTAAGTCAAAAGATCCATTTAAAAGAAAACTTTGGGAAAGGGGCGTGGTACCGCCCACTTTAGAATTCATATATATATCTCTGGAAATACGTTGCCGATTGCGTCAAAACTTAGTACCGATATTTCATTATGTCTAAATAAGCTGGATTTTTGCTTTGTATGTAGCTTGCAGTCGAGCTACCAGTGCTGACGGTTTATATATGTATATTAGGAAGTTTTGAACCACCTAACCCATTTTCAGAATAAGAACCAGTATTTAAAGAGCTTGCTGATCTGAGCACTTCAAACGCTTTAACCCCAATCTTCGACTTCATGCTTTCTCGAAAATCAAACCTTCAAATTTTATTTCACAATGCTCAGAGCTTTCATGCTCATATTAATGATGTGTTTTTAATGTTTTATTGAGACATGGAGTTTCCCCTCCAAAAATTTCGAAATTCCTGGTCTTTTAAATGGCCTACGGATTGATAGCACTGAAACGCGTTATATGAATATTTGCAAAGCCTGAAATTGCTTCTTCAATTCAACTATGCAGAATCAAAAAAATATATTCAGGCCGCAAGACCCTAGAAGTTATTTTGTTCAAATATAATAATATTCATGTCGTTATACTTTATAGAAATGCAGTTATCCCTACCAGAGATCCGTGACATTCTGACATTAACAACATTTGTAATCAAGATGCCATAATCGTAGGGGATATCAATATATGCCTCAAATCTTCTAAGAATACAATTGAAAATTTTCTTAGAGAAATCAATTTTAGATTGCTGTTGGACTCAGAATATTCTACTACACCTACAGGCTCGCAAATTGACTGGGCGTTTTCAAATATGGATGGTAATCTGGCTAACGCGATCACTTACGAGACTGTTCACAGTTATCATGATAAAATTTGCATTTCTGTATCTGACTAATGAAAGCACAAATTCCTCTGTTTTAAATAAATTTAAAATACGTAGTTACGTATGTAAATATATATAATAGTTATGTATATAAATAAATAGTTATGTATAAATCATGAAAGAAATTGTAATAATGTATATTTTTTAAGTATGCATAGACACTATTATTAGGATGAGGAATAATGTACAATACTGTAAAATATTTATGGAAAATTATGCAAACATTTATGTCAAAGATTATGTAAAAGGACACAAACATATATTTTGCAAGCATAATTTATAACTGTAACTAATTATTTAAAAATGTATATGTGGACATATGTAATTTATTACATTTTTCTAAATGCACAGCAATGTATGAATTTGTTTGATAAGCTCAAAGAAGCTTTTAATTTGAAAACTTGCACCGGGTACATCAAGTTCGGTTTTGCCCGAACTTAGTCTCTGCTTTATTAATTTCAAAATTTTGCTGAAAATGTGATTTTATTTGATTTTTTATTTGCGTAAACTTGTAGCTCTCTGGTCATATAACACTCTCGTGTCTGCCCTCTTTCGTTGGTTTGTTTTTATGAACGCTTTCACAGAATATTGAACGGACTTAAATTACGGTACACATATTGGTTACCTTTCATTTTTACTTAGGGGTCGCAGCGTTTCACATATTTCAAACCGAAATTATTAAAATTTCGGTTTCTGCTCACGCAATAATGTAAAAGACATATGTATGTATGTATGTGGTTTGACACAAATTTAAAATGAAAACGTTTAATTTGAATTTTTTAATTGTAACACGTTTCTCTATATCCATTGCAAGGTTGCCCTTACACTCTCGTACACGATGATCTCTTTTTTATGCATCCTATTTAGCCATATTTAGGTATATTGAAATACATATATTGAAATAAATACTAAAATTGTGCATTTTATATGTACATATGTATGTATACCTTTCCACTGTAACTATATTTGTTGCTAAACATCTAGTATTATGAATTCTTCTAATTTACCATACAATTTATTTTTGTTACTTCAATATATTAATATGTATGTTAATGCTTGGAATTTACTTTGCTTACTTTGCTTCCTCATCACGGTTGTCAATCGTCGCTTTAAGTATTCACATTGTTAAAAAAAAGATACTTTAAACGCTGACACATTTATTTTCTTCATATTTCCAATTATCTTCGCATGAGCGACAAGCAACGACCTTAACAATTTGGTTATGTTTTTGTATTTAAGTTCGGCATTAATAAATCCGTGGCTATTTGTATCTTTCAGAAAACATGCTTATAATGATGTGGTCATAACGTTGGCCCTGACTATGTTTAAAACTCAAATCCGAATGGTGCACCCGGTCCTGTTCCGCTACTGAATTGGAAGAAATGTCGGAACATTTGATTGGGATCAACATCTATAAACAAAAAAAATAATAATATATTGAATGTTGCAATGCTTAAAAGCTAAGGTTAGCAACTCTATCTGCCATTCATAAAACGCACCTTGCTCTTGTTCCTCTATATCTTGGCCACTGTCATATCGCATTTTTTTGCGTTGATCCGACAAAATTGCATATGCTTCGCCCACTTCTTTAAATTTCAGTTCTTCCTCTTTACGTTCCTCCGTGCTACTATTAGCATGTCGGTCAGGATGGTGCACTAATGCCTTCTTGCGGTAAGCCTTCTTTATGTCATCTTCGGTGGCATTGCGAGAAATACCAAGGATCTTGTAGTAATCTTTACGCTTAGACTTCTTTAGAGCAAGTTTTGCATCGCGTAACAACTTTTTAACTTCTGGAGTCTTTTGTAGTTGGACAGCCGCCTCATAGTCATTTACACACTCATCGAATTTCTCCAGGTCATTATTACAACGCGCACGCAAAAGCAAAGCTTTCAGATATTGCGAATTGATTTCCAAAACGCGTGTGCAATCGGCAATGGCATCGCGCAAGGAGCCGATTTTGGAGTTTACCAAGGCCCGATTGTACAAAAGTTTTGAATTTATGTCCTTATTCAATTCATCTATCTTCAACGCCTCCGTATATACGCTTTGTGCTTCTCGATAGCGACCAGACTTAAAAAGAGCGTTCCCGTTTTCTTTCATCTCTTTTAAAGCCTTACTTTTGTTTCGCATTTCTTTGGCTTTTTTATGGTCGGGATCAAGTTGGAGCGCGCGTTCGAAATGTAATATGCCTTTTTCAAGATTGTCAGTATAATAAAGACACAAACCACGAACATATATAGCATCCGCAGATGTGGTATCGATCTTCATAACGCTTACGGCTATATCAGCAGCCTCATCACATCGGCTGAGAAATGCGAGGCATTCAGCTTTGAGCAAACGATACCTGAAATGAAATTCGATCAGATTATATTTCTTGAAACTCAAATATAGTTGATGTACCATGCGTTTAACACCTATGTATATGTTTCTACATATATTGACTAATTTGAACAATTTACAATTTACAATACAAATGCCGTTCATTTTTCAACTAAAGAAAGTATATTAACTCATTTTCGTAAAAATTGCAAACTTTAAAACAATTTTTTTTTATTACGGAGTTTTTTGTCCCACATAAAGTTTTCATGCAGTATAGAAAACAAATGTAGCTGCGGTATATAATAAAGCTCACCTAAGACAGGCGGGGGCGATTAGCAAAGCGCTGTCCAAATAATAGACGACATTACGGAACGCCTTAGAATCGTAATTTGTATGTATGGTCTTCTCTAGCTGGCGTAACTGCTGCACTCCCTGTTGTTCTGTTTTCACGGCACTACTTTGCGGGTCCAACTCCAGCACTTTAATGATAGCTTGCTCGCTACCTACCACATCGCCCATGAGCAAGCAGCATTTGGCGATACGTACGTACGCTTTCTCGAATTTCGGATCAAGTCGTACAGCTTGGCGAGCGTCGCTTAAGGCATTTACATAGTTGGAAGTCATCATGTAACAAGCGGAACGGTTGCCATAGTAGGCAGCGAAGTCGGGACACAGTTGAATGGCATCTGAGTAGAGTTTAAGAGCAGCCTGGTAATTTTGAGCTTTATATTGGTCATTTCCAAGCTTCTTTTTCTCCTCAGCTATACTACAAAATTCGAAAATAATAAAAAAAAAACAAGTAAATATTGCGGTCACAACAGCTGCTATATACATACATATGCACAATTGTAGTGTTTTTTTACATAACAAAAGGGTTTAATAAAAATATTATAAAAACATTTATGACTTTTTACAAAAAAATTGATTTCATTTGTAGGCTAAGGCTATCCGCACATCACTCGGCTAATCATCGTTGCGTTATCGTTTTGACAGGCCGAAAACGATTACACAACGAGTACACTTCGGTACACTCGGTCGGCGCGCTTCAAACATAGCAGTGGAATTACTGCTTTTATTTAATAAATGAAAAATATTAATTGCGCGGCAAGTTTCATATCTTCTATTTATATTTTGCAATTAGCACGATTTTAATAATTCTTATTTACCTGGCCATTGTTTTCTCTCTAGTTACTCGAAAATGTGTTTTTATGTATACAAACGTGGAAATATATAAATTATTTCAACCAATTTCACAATTAAATCGGTCATTTTCCTGCATAACGATGGAAGAACGCCATTGCTATACTCATCCATTTTTTACATCTCCTGCGATCAGCCGATAATAACAAATGTGCCGACCGTCGCACAGTGAAAAATGGTAGAATAAAAGCAATATTTTTAATGGCTTAGGTTAGGTTAGGTTAAAGTGGCTGCTAGCGATCGCGCCAGCACACCTAGGTCCTCTTTAGGCCCATTGTGGCACCACGCGGATTTGAAAAATCCCCCTACTCGAACCAACATGTGGAAACTGCGAATTTTAATAGCTTGCGAATCTCTACTTTGGCCAGATCGCTAAGGTCTCCTAAGAACTCTGATCCCAAGAATTTCCTCTTCTAGCCCATAAAGCAGGACATTCACATAGAAGATGCGTCACGGTTTCAGGCTCTTCTTCATTTCTGCAGCTTCTGCAGAAGTCGTTGCAGGGCACACCTAGTCTCTCTGCGTGTCTGCCGATCAGTCTATGACCTGTTATGATTCCTAAAGCTAAGGACAGGTTTTCTCTGCTCAGCATGAGAAGACCTTGTGATCGCTTGACGTCCCACTCCGGCCACAAGAGCTTGGACTTGATACAGGTGTTTCCGTTTTTCCAACGGTCTCCTGCTTCCTTAAGGGTTGAGTCCCTTAGAAAAAGCTTGCAGGTAGCGAGCGGCATACCTAAACAGCGGAGTGGATGTCCCCCTTCTTGCAAGCTCATCCGCTGTTTCGTTGCCCTGGCACCCATACCAAGTAAAGAGCAAACTGCTCCGCCATCTCGTTTAGAGATTTGCGACAGGTTGCTACCGTTTTAGAATTACAGTTGACCGAATCAAGTGTCTTTAGTGCTGCTTGACTGTCGGAAAATATGAAGATATCTTTGAATTCAACCTCTTCTGTTCTTAAGTAGTCTACCGTCTCCTGTATAGCAGCGACCTCAGCCTGAAAGACACTGCAAAGTTCAGGAAGACGGAAAGATTTTTCTAATCCTACTTGAGCCGAGAAAACACCCCCTCCCACTCTGTTCTCAAGCTTTGAGCCATCAGTGTAGAAGGGGAGTGAACTCTCCGATCCAGGGGGTCCATCGGACCACCGTTTCATAGCTTAATAGTTAATATTTCTTATAATGCAAACATTTCACAAAACTGCATGTTAAAAGAAGCTTTTTGAGGCCCTGCCGTATATTACATCTGTCGATGTTCATTTCAAGTATATTCGCTTCATCACTTTAAAAGTTAATTTTATATTAAACTTTGTAAGATATCGGATATCTCGGAAAAGCTAATCTTATGCGGATTTTATAAAAGGCTTACGTTTTCAAATATACCGTTTAGTTTATTAGTAATTTACTGTTTAAAATAATAAGAGAAAACAGAAATATTCTCCAAGTTCAACGAGACGTTTGACAGTTACCCACGCTTCCCCACGCTTTACTTTTGATACATATTTATAGCATAGGTGTTTGTTAAAACCATTTAAAAAAACTAAGTGCAGAAACGTGCGGTTTTTGAAGTTATCAAAAAAAAAACTGACCAACGTCAGAAAACGGAAAACCTCGGATTACTCGATGCAGAAAACGGAAAACGAGGAAAACCGTGTGTATCGTATGGAGTCGCGTCAGAATCCAACAAAAAAAGGAAAAATATCATGCTACTTAATGAATATGGATTTGAGCATATCTTTGATGCATATCTTTAAGCCTTAAGTGCAATAGGAGTGGGAACAGAAGCTAAACTTGTGGAAGCATTAAGGATAGCTGATCAAGGCAAAAAGACCTCAGTTTTGAAAGGCGTGCTAAAAGATTAAGAAGCACTCAGTATATTCGTTGATTTAGATTTAACAAAAGCACAATGAACGAAACTATTTCATACGTCGGGCATAGATGAAATAAAAAGTATTTTATTTGCATCAACAAGTAATAGATCAGACAAGCCTAAAAAATCATCAATACGAAACTATTTCATATTCCCACCATATTATCAATTGTAAGAAATTAAACAGACATGCTATCCGCTAGCTTCTGCAATAGAAATTACCAACACACATGCAAAAATTCTGAAACTGTCGTTGTAGATGAAATAAAGAGTCCAAAAAAACTATTTGCGGCCATCTATAACTGATTAAAAAGGTAAAGGTGTACAAGTCAATCATGAACTTTTTCTAACAATGATAGATAGAAAATTAGCTCAGGTGCTAACGGATGCGCCTTCTGGGTCTACATGTACAATATGTGGGGCTACTCTGCGGCAAATGAACGATTTCAGAAAAGTGGCTGCTAGACCTGTAAATGAAAATTCGTTTCAATACGGACTGACTACATTACACGCTTATATTCGTTATATATAAATGATATTACATATTTCCTACAACCTGTCTTTCAGAGCAGGGTCAGCCTCAAGTGAAGAAAAGAAACGACTAAAGCTAGAGAAGAAGACCTTGGTACAGAAACGTTTTCGTGAAGAGCTAAGATTGGTTATCGACAAACCAAAACAAGGCAGTGGTAATACCAAAGACGGCAATACTGCTAGAAGGTTTTTTTATAATACAAGCTGGAGTAGATGTTAATTTGAATAAGCGACTTTATATAATTTTACAAGCTCTCTCCTGTGGTGTTATGATAAATGCTGAAAGCTTTGAAAGGTATGCTATTGAAACCGCCCACATCTATATGAGTAATTATGAATGGTACTATAAGCCATTTTCAGTACTTAATTCTTAATTCACGGAGAAAATATCATAAAGCATTTTGCAGTACATCTTATCGGTCAACTTTCAGAAGATGACCAAGAATCCCGAAATAAGGTTTATAAAAAGTTTCGCCTACATCATGCAAAGAAATGATCTCGATTAGCTACAAATGAGGATGTGTTTCGTACTCTTTTGTACACTTCCGATCCATACATTATTAGCATTAGGAAACCATATGACAAAAATGTCCAGGAACTTGACGAAGACACTCTGCAGCTCTTGAAAGTAAACGAATTTGTCTCAGAAACTAAAGGACCCCAAATATAATATATTTAGTACCTATACATTATCTTTATAATTTTAAAGCATTTTCATCCACATTTAAAGTACAAAAATTACCAATAAACTGCATTTCAACTTTGAAGTTTTTCATTTTTATTTTTTGTTCTTTTAATGTTACGTTGAACAAATTTATCATTGAAAAACATGTCTTGAGAATCGTCATATAGCGCTTTGTATATGAGCAAAATTTTAAAACTCTATCTTTATTAATAAAAAAAGTTATCGATTTTTGATCCGAAACACACCTTTATTTTTAACACTGCGTCGGAAAAATACTCGGGCTCGGTTCAAATGTTTATAACGCTACTATGATTCTATGATTAGCCAAGTAATGTGCAGAGTGCTTAAGTGAACGAACTAAATTATGAAATGACCTTGCACTTGCCGTTAGAATACAATACACCCTGAATTCCAAAATGTAAAAATACAAAGCATCAACATCTTTTATTTTAAAACAAAACTAGACGCAAATGTTTAGTTTTCGCAACTTATTTTCAACTTAGTATGGCACCGTCGTTGCTCAAGTTTGACATTAGCCTATACTTTGGTTTGAAAAAAAAAAAAGATATATTCACTTTGTATTTTTGCATTGTGGAATTCAAAGACACTATCCGATATTCTACTTAAGAACTTAAAAAAAGATTTTATAGCAAATGAAATGCACACATTTTAAAGTTTAACGTCATCACAGCAATTTATTAGCACTATGGATGTATGTATGTTTGGTTATCCAATTATTTCCATTTAATTTGTTATAAAAACGTTCCATGTAAAAAGTACCTGATAAATGTTCAGGCACAAAAAACATTTCACACGATAGCGCCTTACATCTTTCTAAACTGCAGCAAAATTAACCGACTCGGGCATTTCGCAACTTCATGTCTTAACGCTATTACACTCGACCTTTTGTTATCCATACAAGAAAATAAATAAAATCGCGATAAACACCAAAAACTTTCAAATTTCGAACGAAAATTTCAAAATAAAAAAATTTGTCAAACTATTCATAGGTTTCATGACCAATAATGAAAGTTGTGAAACTTGTGGCAGATGACATATGACAAAAATTATATTTTTCTCAAAATTTAATAATAAATTGTTAAACCATGGCACAATATACTGGTAGTATAATGTTAACAGCTGATTGTAGATTCTTCTTACATATATGTGGTCTATAAAAAGTCAATCTTTGTTTACAAAACAAGCGTGTATTTCTATGAGTTCGGCTGTTTAGTTTCAATTTAATTTATAAAAATTTTGCGTAAACGTGATTTCGTATACACACTTACATACATAATATGCATGATTCAATTATAAAAGGTTCTGTACTTACTGACAGCTAAATTTTGACACTCCTTAATCTGTAGTTGTATTATGGAAGTACGCAAAAGGGGGTAATAATGTGGTCCCTTTTTGCGAAATGGTAGTTAAAAAGTGCAAAGTAAAATATGTATTTAAATAATATTTTTTAAGTATTTATGAGGCAGCTTATACCCGCGAGATTTAACTTTGCTATTTTACACAAATAAAATGTATAAATATTGAATTCCTTTTTCTATTGGCAAAAACAATTAAAAAATATTTTTTAAATGTCAACCATTGCACCACTATGGTGCTGGTGTATAACAAAAGCATTCCAGTACACCATTGCACATACGAGTATGTACATACATATATTCGGCGAAATGCGATATCAAATATTAACATGTTTATAAATACTGATAGTTGTAACAAACTCGGTAAATAATAATGTGTTTCAAAAGCATTTATAGGTTATGTTAGTTTATCTGTTGAACTACGAGATAAATAAAGAAATTTTATATATATATGTATATATTGTAATTGTTTACACAAATAACTGCAAGAACTTCAGCTAAACGAATTGTTGAGAATTGACTTCTCACTACGCTGCTTGTCATGCATTTGCATTTTCGAAGTTCGCAAACGCGAGCCTGTAGTGAGATAAGAATTATTTTTCATTTATAAAATCACAATTGTTGTTATGATAATCTTAGTAAATTATTACTATTTTCCGTGTATCCAAGATGGTTCACTTCCTCGATATTTTGTGCTTGCAGACTACTAAATGCGGATGTGTCCAAAACCAAAATATATAGCGAAGACTATCGAGCAGTTCCCTCATATCTGTATGTGTTTTCGCACTTTTGTAAACGCTTCAACTGATATCTTAGAGATTCAGTAACATCCATAGCATTAAATAATTGATTTTGCAGGCTGTTGCGTGGCAAATAGATTTCATCTGTTTTCTTATAATTTTTCTTGGAACCACCACAACACGACTTCTTCTTACGCTGCGCATGTAATACACTTTCAATTTCAAAGCGATCCCATATCATTGGTCCATGTTTTAACAAATTTATGCGTGTACTTATAAAGTGAACACACATCGAGGTGATTAAAAATTGACGTAGAAATTCACGTTTTGTCGGATGGCGTTTGGACAAGGAAGGAAAATCACAAAACAGAGGTGAGTTGCAATCAAATTGAATACCATCACGATATTGACCAATCAAACGCATCATCATTTGAAGGAATATATACGAAATTTTTTCATCACTCCTTTTTATAATTAATGGTTAACTATAAGATATATTTAAAAAATGCTATTGAAATAACATAATTTTTTTGTAAAACTTACCCAAATTGACGCAACCACAAAATCAAATGTCAATAGTGAAAAAAAATGAAGTTAGACAAACGAGTCAGTAATGCCAACGCTTTTTTTTAGTATAAAGAAGTTTACAATATACTACTATTACAAGTGAATATGCAACATTCTTCACGAGTTAAGGAGCCGATTTTTCATGCGGGAAAGAGTGAGCTGCTTTATTACAGAACCTTTTATTATTGAATCATGCATAGTATGTCCACGCTCAGAAATGCGTTACAAAGGTCGGATATTTTTTTAATATCCAATTGGAACCGAGCTCTGGAATGCAACTTTCGTAGTGCGTTCTGATAATTTTTTGCAATCGGACCTTATTGTTTGAACGAAAAAGATCAAGTCAATGCCCAACTCTGTTCCCTCCCTTAATTTAAATGTACCCTCTTCTTCGAAATGAGTATTGTAAAGGCAGGCGCCTAAGATTAGTTTATGGTATACATAAGTCTTCTAGATCCCAGAGTGTGGAATATGTAGATGAAGGTATGTTAAGATAGACTATTTAGAGAGCCCTAAATAACCCCTTAACTTCTGCATATTTATTGTTTTTGTTAAGTTAGTTTTTAAGTATTTTTGAAAAAAAAATTAAAGCATTCAATTTAGTGTTATGGCATTAAATTAGCCCTAAATGAACCCTTAATTTTGATATATGTACGTTAGGCTTTGGTTGTGGTTACGCCATACAGACCTGATGATGGTCTCAAAGATTATTGCTTACAATCAACCATGGACCTAAAGTAAGCTCGTCAGTGATAACACTTCGGAAATTCGAAGAATCTATGTACAAACGAGGGCGACCGCAAAAGAAACTGGCCTAACATAAAAAGAACCGTTTTTTTGGAATTATTATTATTTATTTTTCAACATAATCTCCTTCCAACTCAATACTCTTCATCAAACGTTTTTCAAGTTTTTTAATTCCATCCGAAAAGTAAGATTTTTTAAGACCTTTAAAATATGCCTCAGTTTCAGCAATAACCTCGCTATTGGACGAACCTTTTTTGCCACCGAGAAATTTTTTTAAATTTGGAAACAAGAAATAATCAGAAGGAGCTAAATCTGGACTATATGGTGGATGCGGAGCAATTTCAAATCGTAATTCGGCCAGTTTTTGTTGAGTTAAAAATGCAGTGTGTGAAGGAGCATTATCTTGATGAAAAAGAACTTTTTTTTTCTAAATGCGGTCGTTTTATCTTGATTTCTTCACCCAACCGATCCAATAATGCACAATAATGTTCACTATTTATAGTTTTTCCTTTCTCAAGATAATCAATAAATATTATACCCCTTGCATCCCAAAATACTGTGGCCATTACTTTTTTTTTTCTTTTGCCTTCTTGGGACCACTTTTACCAGCTTCTATCCATTGTTTTGACTGTTCTTTACATTTTGGGATGTAGTGATGGATCCATGTTTCATCAACAGTTATCAATCGGCGCAAGAACTCTATTGGATTACGCTGATAAATCGCTAAAAGCTCCTCGGAATTGGTCCAACGGACGATTTTTTGGGGCAAAGTCAACAAACGCGGCACCCATCTTGCAGATAGCTTTTTCATGTGGAGTTCATCATGTAAAATACTCCAAACTTGTTTTTCGTGTATTTTAACAATATCAACAAGTTCTCTGAGCTTTATTCGTCTATCTTTAGACACTTCATTAAATATTTTTCTAATGTTTTCAATAGTAGTAGCAGTTGTCGGTCTTCCAGAGCGTTGTTTATCTTCCGTACTTGAACGACCCATTTTAAATTGTTGAACCCAGGATTTCACGGTGGAGTATGATGGTGCATTATCACCATGAACAGTATCCAATTCATCTTTGATTAATTGTGGCGTATAACCTTTCATATAAAAGTGTTTAATTACCGCACGAAACTCTTTATTTTTCATTTTTCAAAAATTACAAAACTAGTTTACTTAAATCACATGTAGCAAAGAAAATAATCGTTAAATATTTCGGAAATTTTGACAGATGGCTTATAAAAGATTGCTTTTAATATACAAAAAAAAAAAAAAATGCTAGTAAAACAGAAAATGTGCCAGGGAAGTTACTTTTGCGGTCGCCCTCGTACATACATATGTGCTGGATTTTTGAAGGCACATGAATCTTGCTGGAATGTTTGTTACCAGGAACGTTATTTCTGTAACCAAATTTCATTTATGTATTAGTGAATCCATATTTTAATAATAATAATAATCCCAACGGTTTTATCCCTTCATACCCGCCCGACCGACGCGAGGGGCTCATCCGCATGACGCACGGATATCTATATATACATACATATTTATGTATGTTGTGCCGAGTCATGAAAGGCATTGGTTTGTTAAGTGTCGAGATCTAAAACTGTTCAGCTACAGAAAAAATGCTCATCAGCTGATCGAATAGGAATATATATGTACATATGTATGTATGTATTTTCCAACCACAAAGGTAGAAACGCATATATTTTGTTTAGCCGAGTTGTCACAACGTACGGTCGCATTTTTGCTTCCTTGGGCTTGTATACACTATTTCGCAAACTTACGGTTTTCTACTAACTGGTCGCGCAACTAATTGTACCGCATTACCCCATTTTTTAATACTCTTCCACGTTTTATATATTCCTGTGTATAAGCTTCAAATTCAACCAATCCAAAGAGACCGTAAAAATAAAAACTATACAAAAATGGTATATGCGTAAAGCAATTAACTTTAACAAAAATCAAAGATGATATTACAAACTCAAAAAATCCTGCGGACAAAGAAAATTCCACTTCATCAAAAAAAATTAAATCTTTCAAATATTGCCACAAAGTCGTACACTATTAAAACCCCATTAATCATTAATAATCTACAATCCTACATAGAGCAACCTCAAACTTCTAAGAATACCCCTCTTTTCCCAAACTTTTCTCCCTCCCCTCCTTTTCATCCCTTTCACTTAACTCATCAGTATCTCCATCTCTCAGCATCCGAATTTACTATTTCTCCTCTTCCCAATAACCAACCCCAACCCTCCTTCTCTTTCCATAACCCCACTAAGTCCCTCATCAATGGAAACAATAAATATTTACATAATTACATAAGTAATGTGTCCGCTGTGGTCGAGTAAGCCTGCTCCTCTTTGGTGGTACAGCGAACTATGGGCACTTAGGATGCACAACCAACAAGTATGGCAGCAATTTAAACATAATCGCCCCCAATTTAATATTATCTTTACAGAAAGAAAGCCAAAATAGCCAAAACTCTTTCAAGAAATTTACTTGTAGCTTTAACTTATCCTCTGGCCCCAAAAAATTTAGGCCAACTTAAAAAAAATCTTGTTTATCCTCTTTCACCCTTATTTCTTCCTTCAACACCCTCAAGGCAGCTTACTATATCTCCTCGATATATCCTTAGAATTCGACAACCTCACTATCCACTTCAACAATATTCTGGAAAACAAGTGAATTGTGCCTATTTTAAAACCTGGCAATCCAGCTACTGCCTACCCTCGCTACTTCGCTGCCTAAGCAAACTTTCGGAAAGTTATTGCTTCAAGACTCTCCTGGTATCTCCAGTTTAATAAGCTGATACATATTGAACAAGAAGCATTCAAAGAACTGTCGATGCCTTTTATACCTCGACTATTTCATATCTGAAGCGTAATCCAACAAAAATCATGTATTGCTTTTTTCACTTGATTATAAAAAGGCGCTCGACCGTATTGACAACTAATTTAATGGAAGGTTGGCCCTCGCATCTTCAACTTTGTTAAATCTTTTCTTTGGAAAAACGCAAAATCCAAGTTTTCATTTTCAATATTTCTTCCCTAACTTTGCCTTTGAAAACGGCACTCCTAAGGGTTCTCCTCTTTCTGTCATACTCTTTACCATTGCATTTGACGAAATTAGCTCCATCTTACGTAACTTTCCCAATATCCTACATCAAGTCTATGCTGATGATATCCTTCTGTTTTCTTAACTTTCTGACCTTTCCTTGGCGGCTTCTACTTAGAAAGAAATCCTATCCATATTATCCTCATGGTCACGTTCTTCAGGAACTTCAATATCCTATTCAATGTCTAAACCATAATTGTTATTTTCCAACACACACAATTTCAACCCATGAATTAGATACTCTACCTAAGTAAAACCTTAAAAAAATATGTTGGCATGCACAATATTTATAACCAACAGAAGATGTGCTCCAGCAATGCACCCGGGGCAGATCAAGCTTAGCATAGGGATAGGCTTGGACTTGCACAGCCCACGGTGTCTGCGATGCTATCAGAGATGCTCGATGTTCTAGAGAATTGCAGATTTCAATTATACCGAGACTGAAATGCAACAAGCAAATCATATTTTTACAATAATACGAGATTTTCAGGAGCAATGATTGTAAGTATACATGTATAAAGTGAATTTGTGATTGTAATTTTGTGATAATATATTTACAATAGGTACATACATATGTATGTATATAAAAGCGTATTTAGAACTTCACTATTTGGTATATGATTAACAACAAAAACAGAAGGTTATATTTTTTACAATTATTTTTTTTCGGTTTAGGTGATGCTGGATATGCCCCAAAAACACAAACTAAATGCCGCAGCTTGTTCAAATTTTGACAGGAGTCAACTGACAGATGCCTGTTTATAGTAGCAGTGTTCCCATTTCAGTAAAGAGGCAAGAAATTCAAAAAGTCACGGACTTTTTGACCCACCCTCGTATATAGTGTGTTCGCTCAATAACCTTGTTTCAAATCGGGGTAGCGGTGATGAGGGAAAAATAAATGTCTGTTGATAACATGTAGTACTCTGTGAAATATAACTCCTGAATATATAACTCCTACTAGATAATAAAAAAAATTTTCTTTTATTTTTCCAAAAAATATTCAATGCAATACCAAGGCGAATTCATTAAAGGTGGTGTTAATCTATCAGCTGATTGTTGGTTGCTTGTCAAAATCAATAGTTTAGTTGCAAAATAATCAATTGTTCCGTTTAACTACCCGAAATTTAAAGATATGGTTAACTATAACTTTTTGCGGTAACTCTAATAGTGTTAAAATTATTTCACGAAAGTTAAATACAAACGAGATAAAGTTTGACAATAACCCACCAAAGGGTTGCATTTTTAGAATCGCTACCACCTTACATCAATTCGCCTTGTGCAATACCATACAATATTATTACAAAAATATGTATGTAAATGATTTTTCAAATTAAGATTTTATGCGCTCCAAAGTTTTCAAAAGTGAATAAGTCGTTTTTTGTACATTTGCTCTTTACATATCGGCATTCGGATGTTGGGAAATTTACCATACGTTTTCTAACAATATAGAAAGAAGTATAACATACATACATATGTTTATGACCAGTAATAGTTTATTTCGTAGGCACATGTGCATATGAAAGATTATTAAATTAATAAAAATGTTAACCTATCCCATTAATTATTGTCGATTTGATCAACCGGTGTATTTTTTGTTTTTGTAATATGAAACAAACACAGTTTTGGTGGAATGTACCACGTTTTCACTGAACAACTAACAGCAAATATATGTACATACATATATATATATAAATATCTATATGTACAAACATACATACATACATACATATGTTTGTATTTAAGTAGTATTTTGTATGTAAATGTACATATGTACATATGTATGTACATATTTAACTGGCACAAGCAGTGAGACAAGTTGAAACAAAAATTGCAGCTTGGTTGGTAAAAAGGTAAGAAAATAAAAATGTCAGCTTAATAAGTAAATTTTGCCAACAAATGCATTTATAATTTTGTGGATTTTTATATACAGGGTTACCTAGAAACCTGTCCTAGATACATTCATAATTACATATATACTTTGTTGATTTATAATTAATTTGATTCAATGATGTGATGTCTCCAAAACTTAACGGTTTTGAGATATTGGACCTTAAAGATTATATTTCTCTTCTTCTACTTTTTTTAATGTAAGTTTAAGGATACAATTTTTTGTCTGCAATGACTGACTGTTAAAATTGCTTAATAAGATTTGAATTTCCTAATTATTGCTTATACTATAATCTGACCGTAAAAAAAACACTTTGAAACTTGTTCTGTGGAATATGGGCTAATGGTGTTGCCGTCGACAAGCTGCATTCTCAAAGTCTTTGTTTACAATTCAATACCAAAAAGTAAATGAAAATGATAAGTTACTAAAGTTATGTAACTAAATTGAATAAATTTTAGTTAAAACGATTATGTATTTATTTAATAACATCCGTTTTCCACAAAAGAGATTTTAGAGAAAACAAAATATGTCTTTCATTATAACCTTACTGGTTTTCGTTAGTTAAATTTTACATTTGCGAAAACACAACTTTTGAGCCGAAAACTAGGTTTAGCCACGAATTATTAAATATAAATGGGTACTAGTCTCTAAATAATTTTGAAATATAAAATTTTAACAAACTTTCGCACTGAAAATCTACTCCTGAATTTTTAAATTAGGCAAAACTAATGATTTTGAAACAAATTTTTTGAAAATTTACATTTTAAATGTATCTAAAATTATAACTTTAATTAAAAGATGAAACTAAAGTTTTTTTATGGAGAGCATTTACTTAAGACTAACCAAAGTGCATCGGCTAACAACAACCATCAGCCGTGTAATAGTGGTGTGCCGCTGCCTAGCGCAAGATGAACGACCGATAAACCGCTACACAGGCCGGCCATCGACTTCTACAACTGACCAGACACACGAACAAAGTTAATAAAAAAACGCACGACCAGCGATTGCTAGTTGATGGCATATGCAAATAATAGAGAAGTATGTATGCACGAGTATGTATGTGACTATACATCCCAGTCAGCAATTTGATTATTTAATTTTGGATTGTTATCTTAATGAATAATTGTTTACACTTTTTGTTTACTAAACAAAACACAGGTGTAGTAAAATATGGATATTCTTGTGACTTGTAACCGATTTTGATACTTATTCAGTACTCGAATTGATTTTTTTGTCATACTCTTAAAACATGCATATTAAGAATGATGTCAATCCCGGGATCCCGGTCTTTTTTAACTCCAGAATATCCCGGGATTAGTCTTTTTAAATCCAATTCATTTAGTAGCCAAATAAAATAAATTTTTTTTATCATAAATATGTATCTCCCTTTTGAGGGCAATTCAAAGCATTATTTGTAACACTGATTGCGCTTTACTAGTGGCCGCTGTGGTGGAGTTGGTAGCGGTGCGTGCTATAACTCGCCAAATTATTACTATTATTATGATTGCGCTTTATTACTTTGCAACATAATAAAACAGCTCCACCCAGTCAAAATTACTGTTGAAGCCTGATGTGCTCGCTTAAAATTTTATGTTATTTAAAATAAAAAGAAAGATATCTACTTTCAGTAATAACTTTAATAAACTCCTGGCAAGGATTAAGCAACGGAGAAAAATTCTGTCAGATGGGTAAACTTTTTAATTAATCCAAATAAAGTAAATGATCTTAAATAGGACTTTCTGAAGCTTCTTATTTTACTGCCATTATAAAGAAGCTGGAGAATATCCTCTTTGTGTAGAAAATGAGCCTTACTATGAGAGCGATGTTAATAATTTTTACGACGAGGTTTTAACTACCAGCTCGCAAGTGTCCAATTATAGAATGACATACAATTTCTCAAAAGGTTTGATAAAATAAATGGATATTTTTCGTAATGGGGGCGATACAGGTTATTACCTACAGAAAGCATTTAACTTTTTGCCGACAATCCAACGACCAAGTGTTGAGGCAGAGAGTTGATTCTCACTGTAGGTTTTATATGCAACAAATTTAGTTCCAGGTTGGAGGATAACACACTTAATGCTTTAATTCCTTTAAGATTGCATTTTGATCAAAAGAAGAATAATTCTGCCACGCTCAAAATGGAATGGGTTATGTATTTACTGTAGCATATACTTATTTAATATTAATAATATTAATCAAAAACAATGATTAAAAATATTCATAATCATTCTTTTGTATTACTAGACTAACCTAGCCATTGTGTCAAAAGTTTAAAAAACCTTTTTTGGTACTTCAACATTCATGATATTGCTAAATAAACTCGTAATGAAATTCAAATTAAATAAATTGTATAAACGGCCACAATTTCAAAATGTAATTTTTTAAAAGGAACTTAAAAAAACGAAACAAACGATCGGAACTGTCAACAGTGTTGGCCAACAAAACCAGGAAATCGCAAATGAAAAGTGAAATTTAAAACAAACGCTTATTAACTGTTTCTAAAGCAGGATTTTGTTAGTAAAAATATGTATATTGGATTCTGTAGCCACGCACTTTTGTCACTGGAGGAATAAGATGCTTCAGCCAAGATATGCAGGCATTGCAGTGATTGCAATTCCTTTATTTACAGGTTTTTGTGCTTTTTGTTGCGATTATAGATTGCACAATTTAACTTGTTTACATATTTTTACTTATGCGTGCGTTTATCTCTTTTATTTCAATAATACTTCTTTAAAACTCTTCCTGCTCTGACATGAGGTGCCATTTGTACAAAACTTCGGGAAAATGCTACAAATTGACAGCTAGTTCGGTTCTCTCACACCAATATTACAAATTGCGACAATACCCCGAACGGTTCCGCAAAGCGTATTTGAGCAAACCAATTCTCAGAATCTCTGCAAGAACCGAATACAAAAATGTTGCGGCATACATATGTAGGTGTAACAGTTTCCATCGAACAACAAAGCACAAGTTACATGTACGATTACTTTTCGGCACACTCGGTGGATATTGTTTACTGCGCCCAAGGTGGATTCAATAAGGTGGCGGTAACCGCATTTAAGTAAAAAACCAACATGTATTTTGTTTTTGCTTTTTGGTAAGCATTATGTCAAATACCATTAGACATTTATATTGGCAGCCAATCAGAACGAAGCAGTCTGACATAATGCTCACCAAAGCGAAAAAACCAGCTGGCGCTTCAACGCCACCTTATTGAATTCGCCTTGACTGCGCCCTAACACAGAACAGAAAACAAATTTTTCAAAATTTTATCATCCATTAAATTGTTTTTTATTCGGTTTAAAACACGGGTTAAAATCCCCACAGTTTTACAAACAAATTGCCTTCTTTACGTCGGTTTTGCAACTTTAAATAAGTACCCTTCCTTTAAATCATGGAAACGCGATCTGAATCTATGATTTTCTTACAGGGTCTGTTGATTAGAAATATGCAGTTTTTTTATACTTACTAAATCGTCTTTGGCAAAGCCGCCTCGAATGTAGGTTTCATTGCTCTCAATCAAATCGTTGTACTGATAAGCTTACGGAGAATATATTGGGTTTGGTTAACGATTTTCTTTTCCAACAATAGCTCGTATGATTGCATAAAAAGAAAACAAATTTCAAATCAGGTTACTCACTGGTCTCGAAGACCTTCACAGATGAAGTTAATTAAACACAGTTTTGTGGGTCAAATGATGCTGCTCAACTTGATATTATCGTTCGATCAAATTTACTCACATTGCATTTCTTTCAAAAAGAAAGAAAGATCGTCCAAAAAAATAGGTTATCACACACACAAATACACAGAGGGAAAACTGAAATGTGCAAAATACACAAATGCAATTAATAATGATCGAGCGAAGGCAGATATTTTTAGCTATTGAGTGTGCACAATTTTAAGTGTAAACAATTGAAGGAAAGAAAATATTTTTTTTTTATTTTTTATTTAAAATTTGACTGTCAAAAAGCATTTGACAAAAAATTATATTCCGTTCGGAAACTAAAAAGTTACCCTTGTCTATGCACATACATACATACATACATATGTATGTACTCTTATTTGGAATATGGTTTGTAGAATGACAGCCCTCCTACTCTAAATATGTACGTGCTAATTGATCGCGCCGGTGCACAAAACGCACTGAAACGCACCAGAAACGACAAAAAGTGCAGTATGCATACGAATTGCCAGCCGCTAACAGCCGATTGCTGAGGGACGAGTACATATACTCGTGTGCGCAATAGCGATGTGCCATTCCGTGTAATTAAAGAACCGGTACCAAGGAGAACCAACTGTTTCGTATTTTAAAAGTTGATATAACAAAATTAATCCCTTAATACATACATACATACATATGGTATGTATGTATGTATGTATATTACTTCTAACAAATATTTAATCAAATTTAAATATATGTATGTACATACATACATACATACATATGTTTGAAATGAAACTTAACACCTTTTTGATTCTTTCTGTGACAATTTTTTGGGTTATCTTAACCGATTTTCGCGTATATGGATTCGTCTTTGGGTTCTTTTGGAAAAGTTTTTTCAGATCTTTTGAAATCTATATCCTTCGCTTCGGGCCCATTTTTCGGTTCTAATATAGCCCGGTTCCTCGATTATTTACCTTCCTAGTGCGCTATGCCACAGTTTTATTTAAAGTTTTGATCATATGCATAAGCGTAATGTACAGGGTGGACAAACATTTAAGTATGTTATAATTAGAAATAATTGCTGTAAAGCATGTTTTTAGTTTTTGTTTTGCAAAAATGCAAGCGAGTGAATCGTCTTCGCCTGACGCTTTTAGCAAAAACTTTGTCTACTTAACCAGCACGCCTCGGAGTAATGGCTCACACAGCGAATTAAAAAAGTAGTTACATAATACTTTTTTCTATAGATGCTTATTAATACTCGTATTTCATCGCTGTTTTGGTTTGGCCGATTTCTGGCAGTTTGTAAACAAACTAAAAATCGATATTACGGCTAACACAACACATTTCTTTCTACACCTTTTTAACAGTTTTTCAGAAAAACACAAATTAAATTCTGAGATGGCAAATATATTTTAAAGAAACACAAATGTATTCAGAATACTTGAACCCTTCGTTAACAGAAAGATGATGGCCGTTTGGTTTTACTCCTCTAAGGCCCAGTTTTTAAGTGCGGGTTTAAATCGAGTTTAAACTAAGTTTAGTTAGGGAGTGTATGTATTACGAATTGTTACGAAATATCATGATTTTTGTCAAATCGCGTTCGCGGAAGTTTCTCTTTAAGAGAGATACTCCAAAATTCTCAGAAATTTCGTTGCTGGATTTTTAGACGAACGAACGTAATATTTACCACTAACAACTGTCAAATGTTTACTCTCGTGGTTTCATAAAAAAATTAAATAACAGGCACGTTCGTTTAAAATCTTCAACAGTAAAATTCCGGGGAAATGTCTAAAATCTTCAACAGTAAAATTCCGGGGAAATGTCTTATGTTCTCTCAAAAAAGAAAAATATCCAAAATAGTAAACAAAAACTTCTAATTTATTCAAATTGCAATCATCTGTTTTTGATCAGCTGTTTTCTTGTCGGCGAATTTCTGCTGTCAAACATTTTTCCGACCAACAGCTTCCCCTCAAAATGAAATGTCACTTTGCTCTCAACGCATACAACTCTCCTCGCTTTACTTGACAATCCGAAATTTAACAACAAAGAAGGTTGGTAGAAGGTTTTCTATATAGAACGCTTTGACAGATTCTGCGCTAATTGTTTGTTTTGAATTGCGATTATGTTTATTCTGAGTATTTTATTTAATAAGAGAAGAACAAATGAGCTTTACTGATATAATTATGTTTGAAATTCGCGAGTGTAAAAAACTTTATTAAGACCGCGATGTAAAAGGTCTTTTTGCAGCATCTTTCGAAAAACTAAATAAAATACGATCCAGGGAAGTTAAAGAAAACGGTGAGGGTGGTTAACAAAGATGTGTTTCATTTGCTAGTTGGACTTGTTTAGGAAGGATTGACAAAAGATTCGAATGGACCACCGATAGTAGCAAAATACTGATTGTTCATCACGCTTGCATAAGGCAAAAAGTAGATATTGCAATAATAATTTTAAACTTATATACATATGCTTTTAACAGCAGATATTAGCGCTAGTAGTCAACACGTCTTCTTTAAAATGGGTGTGTTTTATAAAACAGAACACTGTGACGCTTAATCGCTTCAAGTTATCTTCCCTCCATATTATTATATCTTTGTAAAGTATATAACAGTGTAATATACAATATTAATAACAATAATAATTCATATTTCTCTTTTTTCGTTATTTAAAAGTAAATATATTAATTACTAGTGAATTTTCTAAATGGTGTGCATATGCGCGCAGAAATAAAATGGAAATGTAAACAGTTGGTTGTCAAAGTGTACAAAAGTTGAGAGTTCGCCATGGTTTCGCTTCGTTTTGCTTTGCTTTGTATTTAGCAGCACTCAACTTGCCAGTCAAAGCGAAACCCTGAAGCAAAGCAAAGCGAAGGTCTTATGTGTACGGCCCTTAAAAGCTGATAGTTTTGGAAAACTTTCAGTAATTATCCTTACGCGAACTTACCTAACATTTCACTTCATATTTCTTATTTTTTTAAATGTCACCTCTTATTTGGCTTTGTTGAATTGCGAATTTGAATGCGTTCGTCGTATTAACAATTGTTCAAAAATTGTTAATTCGACGAGAGCAGACTTTGCGGTTGAAAAATTAAAAGGTGGTGAGAATTTTCTTAATTGGACGATTACAGTGATGCATTTCCTATACTTAAAGAAATAAGGTGACTACATCGTTCCTTCAAAGGAATTCCAAAGAGTGTGCAAAGAAAATGAGGCCGACAATTTAAGTTCTGCGCAAACGGTATTGGCATTAAGTGTTGAACCAGAACTATTTGTGTATATTAGAACGGCGTTGGAGATATTGAAAAGTTCCGAAACATGTACGAAGATCGTGGACTAAGGGGAAAGTGAAAACATGCAGGTTTTGAGATTTGTAGCATGTGACAAAAATAATGCTGATGACATTAAAATAAATTGTTAGACACGCTGTTTCACGTGAGGTTAAAATAAACAACAATGCATTCCTTGATAAATATTACTTTAGGAAAAATATCAAAAAATCAGTTCTGTAGATTCTTAATCTTGTGGTGGACCCCTGCCATTAGCTCCGAACGCAAGAGGAGCAAAAGTAACAAACTAAAATAGTAAACATAAAATAATTAAATGAAATTGGAAAAAGAGCATTTAAGGATAAAACAACCAACAATGCGTTCCTTGATAAATATATTGGTTGAAATTTGCACATTGCAAACCAGAAGTTGGAGTTTACAAATTAAAAACAGCATGTGAAGCGAACATGTTTTCTTGCAAAGAAAAAGAGGATTGCCAAACTACGTAGTGTGTGCTGAGGGAAAGCAATCACGAGCACAATTTACGCCAAGCCAAAACCACCCAAGCGAGTAACTGGAATGAATACATTCTGATTTAGTTGTACCAATGAAAACAAGATCAATTTATGGTGCAAGATACATATTAACTTTTATTTATGATTTTTCAAAGAAAATTTTATTTTTATTTTTAAAACAAAAATCTGGCCTTTTAAGCATGTTAATTGTTGAAACGCAAACTTGGCAAAATGATTAAAAAGTCTTTCGAACGTTCGGTTTGGACAGGCTCTAAGGCTGACATTTCACATTTACGAAAATATTCGATACCCAGTTATAATTCTTATCCCCAAGAGCGTCCCAAAAAGATGGACCGTAAAGCTAGAAAAATGATTTTCGTAGGATACGACTCAAATAAAAAGGATATTCGTTCCATTGATCCGTACACAAAAATCTTAGTCGTGAGCCACGTAAAAGCAATTTAATTTAGTTTAATTTATTTCTTTATTACGGTCTGCTGACCTAAAATTTCACAATATACAGATACATATGTACATATGTATGTATTCAAAAATTAACTTATTAGGAACAATATTTACTGAAAAAAACTAAAACGTATTTTAAGTAAGAAGCGTATTTTTACAATCACATATTCATTGATATAGTACACATTTATACATATTTTCATTCTATAGCAATATAATTTGTAATTTCTGTCGATGCGTATTTTATTATTGACGATGTCGGAATGGACGAGATTCCGAGCATCATCGGCGACAGGTTGTCCGAGTTGAAGAAGAATTGCCCTGGTGGAACGGATGGAAAGGACTTCTTTCCATGCCGAACCTTTTTATCTGATAGGTTATGTCCTGCAGTGATCAGCTAGTAGCCTCTTGAAGGTAGTAATGTTATTAAAATTTCTTATTGAACTTGGTTGCTCATTAAAACATTTCAATCCTTTGTAAAAAATATTTTTCTTATCAACTTTTGCTTTGTATAGTGGTAGCCTGAAACTATTATTTTCCCTGAGTAAATATGAGTGCGTTTCATTTGTGTATCGAAGACTATCACTACCCAGTTTTATACTAAAAACGAACTTCATGGCGTGAAAGAATATTTGCTGTTTCAAGATCCGCCAGTTCAAAGCTTCAATCATTTCCTGTATAGGTGTATCGTAAAGTTTATTTAATATAAATCGCATAGATCTATATTGCATTCTTTGGAGTTTATCAATTTGTGTGTCGCTAGCTATAAACAAGATCGTTGGACAGAATTGAGCGTGTTCAAAAAATCTTTCTTAAGCAAGCTTTACGTTCCCTACGATTTGAGGCTCCTGTTCCTTCCTATGCTTCGCGGCTTATGCTAATTAGCCTGGATCCTCTAGAAAAGAGAAGGACTCTCCTTTCACTTTCGTTCACTTTCAATATTATTAATGGCATCACTGATTGCCCTGTTTTACTTGAGCGGATTAGCTTTAATGTTCCACAAAGAAGTCTCGCAATTTTTTCCCTTTTTACGTAGAAAACTTTAAGACTAACTTTGCAAGTAACGCCCCAATAGCTTGTGCACTTCGGGAATTTAATGCATTACCTAATTCGAGCGTACTTGATTTCGCTTTATCTAGAAATAATTTTGTGAAAACTAGCTACTGAACCTAGCTTAGCATGGTATTGATATTAACTGCTAGTATTATATTAGCCAAATTTGGCCACTCCATATTATTTTTCTTAGTCTGTAAGGTACTTTGTACTGTAGATTAATAACTTAAATAAATAAATAAATATATAAAGTGCGACTCAATTACATGTATGTAGATCTGTATATTAAAGTTTTATATGTTCTTCCTAAGTACTTACACGATCTTTCCATAAGACCAATTTTTTTCGCAATTTTATTAACTGTGTATTCAATGTGATCCACAAATTTTAACTTATTATCTATATATAGATACTTAATGACGTTTACTTCTTCGATTCTGTCATCCTTTATTTTTAAGCTGTAGCTTACTGAGTTTACTTTAAATGACCCAGAAAGAACCATAATTTTTGTCTTTTTCTCATTAAGTTTAAGGTTATTTACACATAGCCATTTATATAAGCAGTCAAGATCTTGCATCTGTGCCATTGCATTAAGTAGGTTTTTTTTCGATGATCGTCAGGAGAGTATCGTCAGCGAACAATTTTACCTTGCAATGTTTTAGTACCGTGTTTATGTCATTAATATAAACGTTAAATAAAATTGGGGTCAGAACTGACCATTGCGGTAGACCAATATCGACAGCAATTTTTTTTGACATATGTAGATGAACCAATAATAGTTTGTAGCTTGCGATCTGATAGGAAGCTTCGGAACCAGTCAAGTTCATTGTTCCTTACACCAATATATTCCAGTTTTTTAACATTATTTCTCATCAATCGTCTCAAATGCTCTTTTGAGGTGAATAAACACCGCCAAAAAAATACATCCTGGAATTAAGATCTTCTTTCCACTGCGATAATACAAAGTTTAGCGAAGTTTCGCATGAGTGTTTAGCCCTGAAGCCTGATTGCTCTATTATAAAAATTTTATTAGACTCAATATAGTGTACTAATTGCTTTTTCACAACCGTCTCTAATACTTTTTCCAAACTAGATAGGGGTTTTTTGGCCTAAGTGCATCAGCTGTTATTGTGTTTTTAACCTTCTTTATTGGGACTATGGTCGAAATTTTCAATTTTATAGGAACTGTTGCTGATCGAAGACTTTTATTTACTAGCCGAGCGTAAAAATTATCCATATATTCTACCGAGTCTTTAATTACGCCCTCAGATAATAAATTTGTTCCACCTTTTGCTCTTAAATTTTCTAACAATATGGACAATACAAATTTCATCAGATTTAAACGTACCCTCATAGCATTCCTGCCTTTATAATCATAGCAAACGTTTTCAATATTTCTATTTAAACCGATGACACTATCCACAAATAAATTATTTAATTTGTCAGCATTTTTATTACTATTCCTGAAAACTTTGTCATTGATGCGAACTGCTTTGATGAGTTCTTTATTATCCGTATTATTCACAACGCTCTTGAGATACTTCCACATTAAACGACTATCGCTTCTGTTTGTTTCAATCTTGTATTGCATATATATTATTTTTTTTAATTTAATCATTTTCTTGTAATTGTTCTTTACTTGAATATATTCTACAAAGTTACCTGTCATAATAGCCTTTTGGTACAACTTTAACTTTTTTTATTAATTTCTGCTGAGCGACTATCATACCACTTATTCCTAATTTTAATGCTAGTTTGCGTTTGAAAAGTTATCTTATTCAAGATAGACATCAGACAACGGTCAATGTGTTCTGGGATTCCACCAGTACTTATACTATTTATTTATTTATTTATTACGGTCTTAGAGACTATTTCATTTTTTACATTATTTTAAAAATTTGACTAGGATGACATATTATATCTAGTAAATTATCTAATTGGTAAAGTCTTACAGTAATTAAATAGTAATTTCCTAAATTTTATGATGTTATTGCAATCTTTTATATTATTTGGGAGTTCATTATATTCTCTTACTCCCTCATAATATAAACTTTTTTTATCAAATTCTGATCTTACAATTGGCAAGTGAAAATTATGTCTGTTTCTTGTTTGATATCTATGTACGTCTCTATTGTATCTCACACGATCATTTAAATAACTTGGAAGATTTCCTAATTTTATGTTATGTATAAATTTCATCGTATGGTACATAATTAGTTGCTTCACACTAAGCCAGTTTAGACTGTCAATTAACTCCTGAATTGGAGTATCAAACCGTTTCTTAAGTATGTATCGCATGACTTTGTTTTGCTTAATCTGTGGTTTAGATATTTGTGAGTTGGCTAGGGTGAATAGTATCGTGGGACAGTATATAAAGTGTGGTTCAATGATGGATCTATAAACCATTTTTTTATAATGCCTGCTAATGTGCTTGCATGTTCGAAACATAAATCCTAGTTTTTTTGATAGTTTACTTACTTACTTACTTAATTGGCGCAACAACCGCCTAAGCGATTTTGGCCGAGGTCAACAAAGCACGCCAGCTGTCCCTATCTTTTGCTAACTGGCGCCAATTGGAAATCCCAAGTATAGCCAAGTCTTTTTCCACTTGGTCTTTCCAACGCAGAGGAGGTCTTCCTTTTCCTCTGCTACCACCAGCGGGTACCGCGTCAAAAACCTTCAGGGCTGGAGCTATTTCATCCATTCGTACGACGTGGCCTAGCCAGCGGAGCCGCTGGTTCCTAATCCGCTGCACTATATCTACGTCATTGTACAGCTCGTACAGCTCATCGTTCCATCGTACACGGTATTCGCCTTCGCAAAGACGCAAAGGTCCATAAATCTTTCGAAGAATCTTTCTCTCGAACACTCCAAGAGCTCTCTCATCTGATGTTGTCATCGTCCATGCTTCTGCGCCATACAAGAGGACGGGCATGATGAGAAACTTATAGAGTATGGTTTTTGTCCGTCGAGAGAGGACTTTACTGTGCAATTGCCTACTCAGTCCGAAGTAGCACTTGTTGGCAAGAGATTCTGCGTTGGATTTCAAGGCTGACGCTGTTATTGGTGTTAATGCTGGTTCCTAAGTAAACGAAGTCCTCTACTTTTTCGAAGTTATAACTGTCAACAGTGATGTTTGATCCCAGTCGTGAATGTGCCGACTGTCTATTTGATGACAGGAGATACTTCGTCTTGCCCTCGTTCACCTCCAGACCCATTCGCTTCGCTTCTCTATCCAGTTTGGAGAAGGCAGAACTAACTGAGCGGTTGTTAAGACCGATGATGTCAATGTCATCGGCGTACGCCAGCAATTGTACACTCTTATAAAAGATGGTGCCTGACCGATTAAGTTCTGCAGCTCGAATTATCTTCTCCAGCATCAGGTTAAAGAAATCGCACGACAAAGAGTCACCCTGTCTGAAACCTCGTTTGGTATCAAACGGCTCGGAGAGGTTCTTCCCGATTCTGACGGAGCTGGTGGTGTTGCTCAACGTCATTTTACATAGCCGTATAAGTTTTGCCGGGATACCAAATTCAGACATTTAAGCATATAGGAAACTTCTTGTCGTGCTGTCGAAGGCGGCTTTGAAGTCGACAAAAAGATGGTGTGTGTCGATTCTTCTTTCTCGGGTCTTTTCCAAGATTTGGCGTATTGTGAATATCTGGTCGGTGGTAGATTTACCAGGTCTAAAGCCGCACTGATAAGGTCCAATCAGTTCATTGACGTTGGGCTTAAGTCTTTCACACAATACACTCGACAGAACCTTATATGCGATGTTAAGAAGACTAATCCCGCGATAGTTGGCGCAAACTGCAGGATCACCCTTTTTGTGGATTGGACAGAGCACACTTAAGTTCCAATCAGTTGGCATGCGTTCTTCCGACCATATTCTAGAGATGAGCTCGTGCATGCACTTAACCAGCTCCTCTCCGCCGTACTTAAATAACTCAGCTGGTAACCCATCGGCCCCGGGGGCTTTGTTGTTCTTCAGCCGTGCTATCGCTTTCCGAATTTCGTCACAGTCGGGTGATGGTACATCGCGTCCATCATCATTGATTGGGGATTCGGGTTCAACATCTCCAGGGTTGCAGTTGCTTCCATTAAGCTGTGTGGAGAAGTGCTCCCTCCATAATTTAAGTATGCTGTGGACATCAGTCACCAGGTCGCCGTTTTCATTCTTACAGGAATTCGCCCCGGTCTTAAAACCTTCTGTAAGCCGTCGAACTTTTTGAAAAAATTTTCGGGCGCTTTTCCTGTCGGCCAGCATCTCAAGCTCTTCGCACACACGCATTTCGGCCTCTCTCTTTTTCTCACGAAAAATGCGTCTTGCTTCCTTCTTCAGCTCACGATAACGCTCCCGCACAGCTCGCGTTGCGCCCGATCGCAGTGTAGCCCTGTAGGCAGCGTCTTTACGTTCCGTAGCGGCGCGACATTCCTCGTCATACCAGTTGTTCTTTCGGGCTCGCTGAAATCCGATCGATTCTTCAGCGGCGGTATGTAGACAGCGAGAAATATGGTTCCACTGCTCGGAAATATTGATAGTTTGCCTTCTATATATTCAAGATGATTATCAAATTTTAACTTATCATCTATTATTATTCCCAAATATTTGAATTCGTTTATTCTTTGTAAGGGCGTGTTATCTATTTTCAAAGCTACGTTATCATCATTGACCAATTTATTCCCAATAACCATCCATTTAGTTTTCTCTACATTAATTTTCAGCTTATTTTGACATAACCACTTATATATTGAATCTAGATCTGATTGTATTTTTGTGACCGCTTCATCCAGTGTGTGACAACTTAAGGTCAATAGTGCGTCATCCGCGAATAATCGTATTTTGCAGTAGCTAAGGCAATTTTTAACATCATTTATATAGATTGCATTGGCTTAATTACCGAATATGACGTTAGGCTTTTGAAGCAAAACCGACATATTGGATATATGTGCGAGGTTTGCGTGTTTATGCCAGAAAAACTTAGTAAAGCGCTTGATGCAGTGATTGCTGTGCAGAAGCATGGAATGGAGACCATTATGGCAGTTTTTGATCAAAAATTTAAAGGCTTATATGACCAAATTGGTGAAATTAAAGAGGAATTTATGCTAAACGCTAACATTGGTAATAATAATGCAAAGTGTCTTGATGTGTTAGTAGCTAACGTTAATGCTATTAAAAGTGCTGTTAACCTGCGCAGTGTTACAAACAATAACACTTGTTCGGTCGCTACACAAGAATTATCTGTGCCTATCTCTGTCGCGCCGTCACAAAATCTGACTTGGGCCCAGTGCGTTTCGGCCCTATCCCCTTCGGATTGGAGTAATAGCGTTCTTCCTCCCACAACACAGATATCAACTATACCGACTTCACTTTTATTTTCCACCCCTGCTGTTAGCCCTGCTTACTCAGCAATCAATACGCCGAACGCAATGCAAGCCGGCACAGCCACTACTACATCGGTTTCTGCAAAAAATGATTCTTCTATACCATCGCCGCCTGTTAAGCACTCTCATGCTACTACCTTGCCTGCTGTTAATGCTGCTGTTGTTCATAATGCTGATAATGCTGTAAATGCTGTTAATGCTGATGTTAACCTGACTTCAACTGTAAATGCTCAGAATGTAGAAGAAAACAATATATGCGATCATTCTGCTGATATTATAGTTGCTGCTACTGTAGCTGGTAATAATGAAGCAGGTGAGTGGACTACTGTCCGAAATCTAAATAGGCCAAAGCGCATAAATATTGTTCATGGACGTAATGTTAATACTGATCTTGATGTGGTCACTAAGAAAAAATGGGTGCACATTTCTTCCTTTAAACCATCCGTCTCAGTGGAAAGCCTTATCGAGTATGTTAGTAAATATGCTAAGATTGACAGAAATCATCTATCATGTTATAAATTGGTCAAAAAAGGAACTCCAATCGAAAGTCTTCGCAGCGTAAATTTTAAACTTGGTGTGTCATCTTCCGTTTACAACAATATCCTAAATCCTAATGTATGGCCATCCGATATCAATGTGCGACCGTTTCAGTTTTTTCAACCCGAAGCGAACCGTCGTTCCGCGGAATAGCATTACTTCTATGAACGCCGATCATTCATTCAAACGTCTAACTATATACTTCCAGAATATGGCCGGTATGCGAACAAAAGCCAAAGAAGTATTTCGTTGTACTTCACATTTGGATTACGATATTTATATTTTTGTGGAAACCTGGCTTAATAGTAATTTCTTCAGTGAAGAATACTTTGATGCTAATCTTTTCCAGACGTATAGGAAAGACCGAGATGCTGTGAAGACTGGTCACTCCAAAGGAGGAGGTGTTTTAATAGCTCTAAGGCGTAGTTTAAGTTCATCATTTTTTGAATTACTCAATCAAGATTCTTTAATAGACCAATTATGTGTTCGGCTCTTTGTGTATATGCGTCTCTTACGTCCCACCTAATAGTTCAGTTGAGTTATATAATTCTCATATAGAAAATATTACGCATATCTGTGAAAATAATGAAAATTGTAGTTTTTGCATTCTTGGTGATTTTAATCTATCAGGCATTAACTGGACATGCTTTCAAGACTCTGGATTTCTTACCCCTACCAATGTTACTAGCTCTTATGAAATAAATTTCATTGATAGTCTGTTCAGTCTTAATCTTACACAAATTAATGGCATATTTAATAAGTTATCTAAATTGTTAGACCTAGTGTTTGTAGATGAAAATCTGATATCTAACCTCTTTGAAAGTGAGTTTCCGATTAGTAAACCCGATATGCATCACAATCCTCTTATTATATCTTTGGAGTTTTTTGATAAGCTTCCCTTAAGGCAGAATAATAATATCTCATATAATTTTCGTGATGCAGATTACCATAACTTAAACCTGGCAATATATGACTTAAATTGGTGTGAGATCCTCGATTCAAGTGATGTCAATGTTTCTTATGATATCTTTCTTCATACTATGTCTGAACTCTTTTCCGAGCATCTGTCAATTTTACCTTCTAGGCCTCATAAATTACCCTGGTATAGCGTTACCCTTAAAAATCTAAAAAATAAAAGGAACAAATGCTTCAAGCGCCATAAAACTAACATAGACAATGCCTATCTCAAAGAACAATACCTTAATTCTGCTAGACAGTTTAATGTTTTGGATAAATTTCTTTATAACCAATACATTAAGAGACTGGAATCTGAACTTAAATTCAACCCAAAAGCTTTTTGGAATTTCGTACGTTCTAAGCGTGGTTGTTCTAACATTCCTACCTGTATGTATTTTGACGGACACTGTTCTCAGTCACTTCCTGATACTGTTGAACTCTTTGCCAAATTTTTCAGTTCGAATTTCGCTCCTGAATGTGACTCTTTAAGTTTACCACATATTTTCTGGCCGACTCAATGTCTAGATCTCGGCTCGTTGAGTATTTCTTCAGTTGATATCATTTACGCTATATCTACTTTAACTTCTACATTGAAAAGTGATGTTGATGGTTTCTGTGCCTTTTTTGTTAAATGTTGTAGTTTGTCTTTATGCGTTCCTTTATGTCAGTTATTTAATCTATCACTTTCGACTGGTATATTTATTAATAGATGGAAATGTGCCTCTATTACACCAGTCTTTAAATCTGGAATTAGAAATGATATCTCGAATTATAGGCCAATCTCCAAATTATCTGTCTGCTCAAAGGTATTCGAAAAAGTAATTCATCATAAGCTTTCATTTTTCGCCAAAAGAATAATTGAGCCTCGTCAGCATGGTTTTGTTGCTGGTCGTTCAACTGTCACTAATTTAGCTTCTTTTTCTGAATTCTGTGTATCAGCTTTCAAAGATGGCTTTCAGGTAGACACCATTTATACGGACTTTTCTAAAGCTTTTGATAAGGTACCTCACTCAATTTTACTATATAAGTTGGAATGTATTGGTTTTCATTCTACACTTCTAAAATGGTTTAAATCTTATCTTACGAATAGGTCTATGTTTGTAGATATTGATAATTGCAAATCTAATCCCTTTGTTGCCACTTCAGGTGTCCCTCAGGGTAGCATCTTGGGTCCTTTATTGTTTGTCCTGTTTATAAATGATATTGGTTCCTGTTTTAAATATTCCAACTTCTTATTGTATGCTGATGACTTAAAACTATTTCGTAGAATAACTCTTGCATCCGACGCTTTCTATCTTCAAGAAGATTTAGATCGCCTTTTGATATGGTGTGACTATAATAGATTGTCTTTGAATGTTAAAAAATGCTTTAAGATGACATTATCTAAATCCCATAATACATTCGTTTCGAATTATTATCTTTTAAATCATCAGCTAACTCCTGTCTATGAATTTGTTGACCTTGGTGTTGTGTTCGATTCTAACTTTACATTTGTTAACCATATATGCCATGTTCTTCCAAAAGCCTATAGCAACCTAGCCTTCGTACGAAGGTATGCCAAGGATTTCAAGGATCCTTATACCCGGAAAGCTTTATATTATTCGTTGGTTCGATCTAAACTTGACTATGCCTCTGTTATTTGGAGTCCTATTTATAACCTGTATACTTCCAGGATTGAGCGAGTGCAAAAGGTTTTTCTCCGATTTGCCCTTGCTTCTCTTAACTTCTCAGATCCGATTCCGTCTTATTTCTCGCGGTTTAAACTTATAAACCTGCCCTCGTTGGAAAATAGAAGAAGTACTCTTTTACTATTATTTGTATATGACCTTATTTCTGGCTCCATTGACTGTCCATCCCTTCTTGAGCATGTCACTTTCAATGTACCTAGCAGAGTTCTTCGTCACCATTTGCCCTTTCATATACCATCAGCTAAAACAAATTACTCTTTTTTCGCGCCTATCTTTCGAGGCCTTGCAGAATTTAACAACATTTCAAATAGCCTAGATGTCGATTTTTCGTTTCCTCGAAGTCTTATAAAGTCATCTCTCGAAACTTATTATTCTTAATTTTTATCTATTATTAATTCCTGCAATTCTCTTAGTTTAATCCTAGTCTGTAAGATTGTATATCATAAACAGGATCTTGATTTATAATTATAATTATAGTTTCGAATTTAAATATTATGTATAAAAACTCTAACATGTAAACTTTTAATTTTCCTTAATAGTATCTATTAACTCTGTAATTCTCTTAATTATAACTCTAGTCTGTAAGATTGTAAATCATAGACTGAATAAAGATGAATAATAATAATAATAATAATAAACAGGAGTGCTGCGAGCACAGATCCTTGTGGTAAACCTATTTCAACTTCTATTTCAGGTGACAGTGTATTTCTTATTATAGTTCTTTGTTTTCTTCCGGTGAGGTAGCTTTTGAACCATTTAAGCGCTACATCTTGTACTCCAATCGCATAAAGTTTCCTTAGTAGGATGTCTCTATCAACTGTTTCAAACGCTCTTTTTAAATCTGCTAAGGAATCTAAGGTCCGTGAAGTTATATTGTCTTAAGTAATGTATAAGGTTTTCGGCGCTGTACCCATTGCAAAAAATTTTTTCTAAGAACTTCGTAATTGGACACTTCTTTGTTGTATTACATCGGAAAATAACAGTTTCATGATCTGATATTCTATGTTCCTCAGCTTTTTCGCATGAAACTTCCCTAGTATTTGAGTATAATAAATCAATTTGTGTTGCGGAATGCTCAGTAAGATGTGTATTAAAATTTACTAGCTGTTCCATCGCCTGTTAGGCGAAAATCTCATTAAGTCTCTTACTATATGTCGATACCATGTTCACATTTATATTCAAATCTCCAATTACAATGATGTTTACCAAGTTTTCGCGATAACAGCGCTTTCATATAGGTCAGGAAATCTGCATCACTTGAACTGGTTGAGTGGTAAACCTACCCTACTCTCCACTTAGTTTCACAGTTTTTTAGCTGAATATAGTATAGTATATAAGTACATACATACATATATCTCGCAATCGCAACGATTATGGAAATTTATGTGTATGCAGAGTTTCTATATCAAGTGAGATGTAGTGGAGTGTTATCGATTCCCCAAAAGCAAAAACAACAGCAACTATCGTGAAGGAAGAGCACTCAGAAGATAAATAAAAGTTTGTAAAAGGTTAAGATAAAACACTTCGTTTCACTCAGCAGATGACGTTCACATATCCAACAAACTTGCCTGAAGAAAATGTAGAATGTGATAATCGTCAAACACCACGATGGACTCAACAAGTCAAAATTGGACCCATGTGTGTACTTCGTTAAAGCTTTTTCATTGATATTGGCGATTTATATTTATGACATACTGCTGTTTTCAAAAGATTTAAAGGTCTTGACTGAATTTATAGAGCAATATGCGTGTCGTTCAAGATGAAAGACATGGGGCCGGTTAAAATTGTATTGGTATGCGAATTTCCCCAATCAATGATGTGGTGGAACCTGACCAATGTAAATATATTAACAATATTTTATTTCGATTCAGCATGGGTCATTGCAAACCAGTTTCTACAATCGAGAGTAATCAATCGTTATGATTTCGGAAAGAGCTCATGAAAACAAGCTTGCGTAGATTCCTTAGCAGGCTGCAGTGGATAGTTCATTGTATTTGCCACAATGCCCGGGCCAAACATTCCGTTTGAGGTTAATGACGTCAACATATTTAATTCAAATTGCAATGCTGCTCATTGATGAACGTCGCTCTTGTCCGGGATACTTGTTCAAGATGTAAAATTTCTTGGGCAAATAAGAGCCAACAAAGAATTGCCTTGTCTAACAACGTGGTTTATTCAACTTGTTTACAAATTTCCAGCGAGCTGCACATTCATATATTACGTTGTGGCGCAATTGGAAACTGTTATAAATTATGCAGATTATCGTCAGTATATAGACTTCTTAAAATTTAAAACGCAAATATCTTATAAAGTACGAAGACTCGCACCTTGGGAGTGGTATTTATAGAAAGGGGAGTCCTTTCTTTAATACGCCTCTTAACATCAAATTGGTAGGTGACTATTCAAAAACCGACCCTAATTCCTTAATGCTTTATACAAACTTTTTCAATTTTCGAATAAAACCTTCAAACCCCTTTAGGACCAAACTCATTTTTACAAATTTCTAGCATGGGTGTTTATTTTTCCTCTAAGAACCATTCGAGAGTTTGGCACCTACATACATAGTTTATTAAAAATCGCATTTTTATAATTTTAACTTTGTTCGGTTTAAAAGCATATCAAGGTTTTATATGAAAAAATGTACATATGTACATATAAATGGACACTTAAATATTAAAATGTTGTTAAAAAGTTGTGATTACTTACGTTGTGCTGTCCTTGGGAACAATTTGTTCTGCATCTAATTCCACTGGTTCTATTTCCATGTCGGATGATTGGTCCTGCTCGTTATCACTATCTAATACAATCACTTCATCCATTAAAGTGGTCAACTAGGAGTCCGTCAACTGCGCTGTTCCAAATTTACGCCTAAGTAACAAAAAAAAAAATATGGAGTGGCTTAAAGCGACACACACGCGTAGGCGAAATTCGACTTCGATTTCAATCGCCTAGTGAAGAAATTTATCGCTAAGCAAACGACTGCGAACAACACGAAATTTACCTAAAATTTTAAAGACGATTTTTATAAGGCGAGACCAATTTTTTTAAATTTATTTTTCGTCACACATAAATCTTTCTCAGTCATGCATACTTTCCAAACGCACAAAAAAATATTTTCGAGCTAGTCGTCTACAAAACTCCAAAATAACACAGCAGACGTCTCTACATATTATTTTTTTCTTTTGATGAGTCACTATACAACTCTGAAAAAAAAACTACCAAAATACATTATCTACTATTTCCGCAGGCAAAAGTTTATATCTCGGCACATATGTCATAAAATATATTGCCAGTGGAGACTGCAGAATGATCATGATACGAAAGATCCGTGGTAGTGAATTTTTGTAAGAAGTCGACAAACTAGCGGGTTATATATGACATTTATTCGATCTAATTTACTTACATAGCAAGAACACTCTCGATTGAATAACGTATGATATACGTTTCTATGAGATTATGGCGGACTTTGCAATTCTACCCGAAAATCTAATACTACATGTAGATCCAGCTTACTCATTGTAGTACTTAAACGACATCTCCACAGAAAATAGCTGATGTTCTAACATCTGTCACTTTGACTGGAAAATATGAGAAATATATTGCCAATTCTTATATGTGGGCAGTTAAATGTCATGACATAAGCATTTGTAAGATGGCTTCAAACAAGTAAGTTCGTTTAATAAAGCGCAAATATGCTGAAAATATTACAAGAACTATGTTATTTCCCTCCCAAATACGTAAACATTAATATATGCAATAGACGACTACCCAGTTTTTGCTTCTGAATGAAAATATCTTCGATGTTTACAGCCAAATAAACAAAGGGACAGCTTATTCCAGGCAATAGATACCCCAGAAATAAACTCTGACTTATATTGCTGACATGGAGAAATAGCGGTCTCCATTGACAATATATTTTCTGACATATATTTTAGAACATCAACTTTTTTTGTGGAGATGATAGTGTTTATCAGCTGTTTTCCCCATAACCTTTATTTACACCAGGAACCCAATAATACATATTTAGATACATTTTGTATTTACACAATATTTTTTGAAGTTGTTATATGAAACTGAATCATATTTTTGTACTAATTTGAGGACATGGCGGGTAAAGCCCCTCAGCGCGACCTAATTCGAATTATATTCAATAATTTCTTAAATTCATTTCGCCCTCGTCAATCCAAAGGAAATTTGATAGGAGAGGATTATTTTGGTAATAAATATTACGAGATTCCTCCGAATCCTTCAATTGGAAAGAGAAAAGCTTCTCGGTATTTCGTACCGAATGACAAAGAAGCATTCGATCAGGAACTGACAGCAGAGTGGGAAGCTTGGTTGCGTGGTCGGCGTAACGAGCCACCAACGCGCGAAGAGCTGGTGAAGAACCTCTCGATAATGGAAATGAAGCAGCGCAATGCTTCTGAGCTCGAAGTAACTTACGGAGAAAAAGATGATAAGGGTAAACTATTGCCAAAAGAGAAAGAGACCATTGGCACTTTTCCAAAATATGACGAATATGAAATTATTCCCGGTAAGGATCCACAAAAGAAATATTAATCGACGCTAACATATAGATGAACATCTTGATTTGCTTGCAAATAAAATATTTTTAAACAATAAATTTTATTTCAATATGATAATAAATGTTATATTACTTTATTTCACAACTTAAAATAAAATTAGTTCACCAATCGTCTAGATCTAAATCTTTTACAATATCAACGTTTTCTGCGAGATTTTGCTCTTCCAATGGTATATCAACTTCAGCTGGTGTATTCTCCGGAGGTGTATGTTTTTCTTTCTTTTGTTTTTTATTCCGTTTCTTCTTTATAAGGCAAGTATTATCTTCATTTACTTCCGTGGTCAAAAGCTCATCATCTGAATCTGATGGGAATAATTCTACTTCCCCATTATCGTCTTTAATTATAACACTGTCGTTTTTCACACGCTTAATGCTTGGGACATTGTAACCCACATTGATATTATCAATTTGAGCTGCCTGTCGGCGCTTCTTTGCTTCGTGGGTTTTTATCCAACTCTCATTGTAGATAGATAATGGCGTTCCTTTGTTATTCACTTTCGCTTCCCACGCTCGAACTTGTGCCAAGTCATTAAGGTTAAAAGTGATTTTACTTCTCTCTTGGTCGATAAATCGTGAATTTTCTTGTATTTTCTCCAACAGTTGTTTTAACTTTCGGGAATAATTCGCATTGCGACAATTTTTGAGATAACTCTTTAGTGCCAACACTGTTGGAACAACCAAATCACTGAAGGCTAGTGTGGCTGATTCATGTGCTAAATATTCCAAAGTAAAGCTGTATACTTGCTCGATAACTTCATCGCGAAACCCATTTTCTGATAATTGACCTTTGTTAAGGCGCAAAATACAGGTAAACTGCAAAGGACGCATTGATGCAGCTGTATGCTTGCGATTGAAGGTATTACTACGCAAAACTTCTATAATCAATGGAAGGAGAGGGATGAACATACGCGTTTCCTTCGCTAATGTTATAAGCACTTTTATACAATGGAAGCGCAATGGAAAGTATTGTGCTGTTGGTATAAGCCGAATAATCCCTAAAGTTATTGTAACTAATGGAAATACAAGGGGTTGTAGTTGTGGCTTGTTGGTGGTAGCAGCTAAAAGATCAGCCCACAAACGCAAGGAATTCACATACTGCCAATTGTATACAGCTTGAAAACTGTCTTTTTTCTTTAAAATTACTGCGTTACGTAAATGTATTGCCAATTGTCGGATATAAAGAAAAGCATGCTGGTATGTTACATTCAAATCCAAAGCGAACATTTCTACTAAAGAACGACGCATGAAATTTATACTAGGGAGGGTATTCGGAGATACAAATTTGGAGTTCCGAACATAAGAGAGGTACATTGCTTTCAAAACGTCATTTAACATTGAAATCTAAAATAAAACAAGTATTTTTATTAGATAAATATCAAAGTATTTGAATAAATCAGTTACATACCTGCTGGTTGCGGGTAATCTTTAGGATGCAAAGAAACGCTAGCACCCGGACTGTTTCATCTCCTGTTGACCACAAAACTATTAGACGTTTCAGTATAGTCTTTCCAAGTGCTGTAAACGACGCAGTAAATGCAGCCATTTGATGCAAGTGCTTTAATAAAACCGATAGGATATTCGTGCTGGATACTTGTTCTACCAATCGAATTAGATCAGTTAAATAATATCGCAAGCAACCTCGTACTTTAACCCATTTTTTGGTTTTATGAAGATGGGTCGCCGAACGTGCGTTCAAACCTAAAATACGTAGAATGGCTGGTTGCAGGTGTAGAACGCATAACTGCAAAACGCCGTTAAAAGTAGCTGAACCAACAACTTTAAAAGCTGTTGGGGCGGTATTCCCTTCCTCCGACGTTATGCTTGCCAGAGCCGAACTAAATGCTTGAATAACTTTACGCACTACATCCAAAGAAACATTATGCTTTTCTAGTTGCAATTGCCATTGTCGTAACAGATTCAATGTTACTTTTTGTTGGTCTTCAGGAAGAGATCCTGTATCGTCTTCAAAGTCGCTTTCATCGCTGGCTACTTCTAAATTTTTTTCCAGTGTGTGATATTTTGCATTCTTAGCATTTCCTTTGTCCAAAGAATCATCTTCATCGCTAACAGCTCCTAATTCCGATTTATTGATTTTACTTTTAATCCTTATGTCGCCTTGACTTTCATCGTCGGAATCGTCGCTGTCAAACACGTTAAAATCCAACAACTTTTTATCATTTTGCTGCAAAAACTGGTAAAACTCAGGATCTATATCTTTCAAAGCTTTAAGCTCATTTTTATGCGATTTCTTCGATTTTTCTTTATTAGATTTCTTTTCAACCTTAACATCTTTTGAAGCTTTCTCTTGGTCATCAATAGTTCCATCCTTCGAAAACTTTTTTAACCGAGTATCCTTCACAACATTTAAATTTTTTTTTCCAACAATTTTAACATGTTTTAAAAGTTTGCGGTCTCTAACCGATTTTGTTCGTTTTATGACCGCCAGAGGATTAGGTGCAACCAAAGTCTTTTGTTGTTTCATGGCTTTCATTTTCTTTACAGATATACAAAATTGTAGGAGCACAGGAAAAAATGTGCGAGGCTAAGTTAGGAATGAACGGTGTAATGGTGATGGGCGAGTCCGAGATGTGTTAGTCGATTGTTCAAACATCTCGATGGTTCTCGATGTTTTCTCTCGAAGACGAATTTTTTTTTTTTGTATTATCGAACCGATGTGTTATGGCCGGGCTATTTAACCCATAAAGCCAGGGTATCGAAGACGAATTATTAGTCGCGAATAGTGATGCTTAAATTAGCTAACAATCGAAACAATCGACCCAAATATCTCGGACTTGCTCCTGGCCAGCGATTGTTAAAACATCTCGATGGCTCTCTCTCGCAGTCTTTGACAACGAGTTGCCAGTCGCGATTAACATTCGTTAACAATCGGTCTAAATGGGTCTGTACTCGTACTTCTCCAGTAAGAATTATCCAGTAAAGAAATTTCTTAGAATTTGGCAACATTCGCTCTCAGAGCGAAAAATATACCAAAAGGTACAAGAACGCGAAACCAGTAAACACTTGCAAGTTTGACGAACAGCTGATAGAATTTTTGTCCGCATCCTAATATACAAAATTAAAATCGTTGCATTAGTAATTCCCTGAAACATTCCACTAACGAAGCTTAACCAAATCAACTTGTACTTGCTTTCTGCATGTTTGATACCTACATTTTATAATTTTCGCCTTTAAAACTCTTAAACAAAAATTTCGTATTTACCCAAATTGCAATCAGCTGCTTTTGATCAGAAGTTTGTCCTACTTGCAAGTTTTTACTGGCAAAAATTTGTTCAGTAAAAATTATCAACTTCCCCGCAAACTGAAATGTCAATTCGCTCTCTTGATTTCCCCTACTTTGCAAGTTTCTTGCAAGTTTTTGCGTACAAGAACGCCAAAACGTGATAGTTTGTAACAATTGTTACAAACTATTGACTTCGAGAACACTACTAATGTCTCGGAATAGATTGTGGCCAACTTTATTTGTACAAGCAACTACTTTTTATTAAGTAAATATAGAATCATTGCAATTAACAAATATAAAATTAATAATAAACCAAAAAGTATATCCTTGTTGGTTGGTAAAAAATAAATGAGATCAATTATAGTAATTATTGGTATTCAGTAAGTTGAATGGGATGCTTGCCTTTGAGGTGGTCATGCAAGTTGGTTGCATTTCTAAAATATTTTGTGCTCGTTTTGCACAATTTGCAGTTAGCATTTTGAATTTTCGAACAATATTCTCAACATATGAATTTGTCTGTAATATGTAAATATATTTAAAATTTCGAATCGAAACAGTCGAAAAACATATCGATTGTACAGTCGGACAAGGAGTTATTTGTTGACTCGATTGTTCTCTTGCATTGATGGCGATTTCCTCGATCTTTTACTCGCCCATCATTCCGATATATGTATGTCGATGTTTCTGTGCAAGTAATGTCTGAACATATCGAAAAGAAATTAAGATAGCAAAATGCAAACAAAGTAGTATGCGTTGCGTTCACTAGTCCGATTGTTACCCGACATATCCCCAGAAAATTGCTTATGTCCTAAAATATATGTCAGAAAATATATTGTCAATGGAGACCGCTTATTTCTTCATGGCAGCCATTTATGTATGAAATAAGCTGTCACTTTGTTCTGCAGTTAAGCAAAAAAATACATTTGAAGTGGGTTGGTTCACTGTGGGGTGCCTATACCCTTTTACTCCTTTTTATGAGGATCCGTTGTAGTATGAAGCATCTTGCACTGTTTGCCCTGAAAACGAAGGATTTTTTCATGTGAAATGTAGAAACGCGTACATTTTGTTTAAATTTAGAATTATCAAACTCGTCAAATTTGATATATCTATTTTGAAAGGTGATGGACCACAACAAATCACAAAATATACCCTGTTTAATGTGCCTTCGTTTTAGCCAAAAAATTATCAAACAACTTTCAATGAAAACTTGGAATTTCGGTTTTTATGGTTATTATGTTTTGATGATATAAAACAGTAAACAAACCAATTATCAAACTTGTTAATAAGTCTATGTTGCCTTGTATATAAATTAAGATTCCATTTAATGTTTAAATAAAAATTAATATGTAAGATAATATAAAGCAAATCTATAGACTAAGTAAATGATGTAAAGCAACGCTTTAAATTCCTTTATATTGTTTTCAAACAAATTTGACAGCTATGCATATCTGCAATATACAAAAAATTATCGATGGCGTTTTACTTACATATGTGACATTTCAACTACAGTTGCCATATCATAACTAGAAATATTTCAAAACATAAATGGCCTACTTCATTCAATTAGCAGTCTCGATGGCAATTTGTTTAAAAATGGCAATTGCGTGCAATCGTATATCGCGCACCGAGTTGAGGAATAAAGGAAATTATAGTGCGTCATCAGCTGAGTCGATTCTACTACTTCAAAACAAACAGAAAGTAGCGAAAAATACCGAATTTAATCACACGAAAAATCACAGGTGTTGTGCCTTAAAAGGTCTCGTAAAAAGCCATGTCTCGTAAAAAGCCAGAGCAATCCAAGCGGAGAAATCATGATTTATCACAGGTATGGGTTATGATTTATTTCTTATGGAATGGATTTTCTTTTGTGAATGAGTCATCAGGTATTATTATATTGTCTGTAGTTTGGCCTAATGGAGATTCCGGATGATTTCGACCCAACCAGCAATTATGGTATTGAGGACAGTAATGATAGTGACTTGGAGGCCGAACTAGCTGCTATTGCTGGCGGTGGAAGCAAAAAACCTATCCAAAAAACTCGGCCGAAAATGAATACAGATCTTGACAAAATGATTGCAGAAAGCCTCAAAGACGTTTGCAGCGACGACGAAGATGACCAAGATCTGGAAAACGATACTGATTTATTAGGTGAACTTCAAAATATAACAGAAGGAATGGGCGAGGAGAGTGTAAAGGAAAAATCATCAAATAGGAGTGAAATCATATCACAGGAAGAGGAGCAACAAATTATCTTGCCTACCTCAAGTGTGAATGTCTTAGGCGTTATTCGACAGCGTATTGAAATGTACAAATTGGCGGAAGCGAGTGCCAAAGCAGCTGGCGACAGTGCAAAGGCACGGCGCTTCGGCAGGGGCCTTAAAACTTTACTCGGAATGGAAATTCTAGCTAATTCGGGGAAAGATCTGAAAGAAGAAGATATTCCTCCAGAAATTAGTGTGAAACCACAGGCTCACCTAGATGATAATCAAACAGCCAACGTCCCTACGCGCTTAGCTCCACCATTACCTAATCAATCGCCAACAACCGAAAATTCTTTAACATCACCTTCAATAGTACCCACAATCGAAGAATCGCCAAATACAACAACCATTTTAGAGCAAATGCGCGAACGTCAAGGTGAATACAAAAAAGCAGCGCTTCAGGCAAAACGTAATGGGGAAACCGCCGCAGCAATACAATTCCTAAAAGTAGTGAAGCAATTTGATATGGTCATTAAAATGGTGGAAGATGGACAGGAAGCGGATTTGAGTGATATGCCTCCCCCTCCCGACCAATTTATGGATTTCATAAAAAAACTTCAAGAAATGTCGGAAGAAAAAGAAAAAGAAAAAGAGAGCAATGCAAAATCTATTAATACTGAAGATGTAGCCAACGCAAGTCTTTCAATGCTTGAAGCACTTGAACAACGTTTGAATAAATATAAATCTGTAGAGGAATCAGCGCAAGAAGAGGGCAATTCCAGCAAGGCCCGTCGATTCGGACGCATTGTGAAACAGTATGAAGATGCTATTAAACAAAATAAAGCTGGAAGGCCAGTAGCTTACGATGAATTGCCCGTTCCACCAGGTTTTGGTCCATTACCATCTGCAAATACGGCACCTGCTGATTCTAATTCAACAATTACATCAATTCCCAAACATTCTGACACACCGTCAGATGAAGGTATTTCAAGCCAAGGTTCTTCGGAGATTATCCCAGTACCAGAGACCCCTCGGTCGATACCGCAAAAACATGATTTAACCACCCGTACATCAGGAAATCAACAAAAAAACAATCTAGCGGAACAACAAATGAAAACTCTTCTTGATCGACAAAAGGAATTTAAAGCTGCTGCAATTGATGCGAAAAAAGCTGGGGAAATTGAGCAAGCTAAGGAATATCTAAAGATATATAAAGGATTCGATGCATTGTTGAACGCAGCCAGTAGCGGTTTGCCAGTGGATCTAAGTACGGTATGTTAAACATTTAGTGCATTCTATTTAGACATAAGGGTACTTTCTTCATATCTCTGTCCCATTGGAGGACTCGACTCGAGCAGAAATTATAATACCTATCGTATATTTAAAATTACTTTGGTATTGAAAATAGGAACATTATGTGTAATCTGGGAAATTTTGCTGAAACTTAAAAAAGGGCCGTAGCTCCGTCTACTTAACCGCAAATACTAAAGACTGCAAATTAGTATGAAGCCATCAGTATTTTCTTATTTGCATTAATTATATACGATAATACAAAAATCGTCTTTGTTACAGTTGCCTTTGCCACCATCTCAACGAGATAATCTCGAAGCATCGTTTGCCATTGTAACGACAGAAGAATGCGATCCCGATGATGATATGTCTGATATTGGAGTACGGATTGAAGAACAATTGGCTAAACAACTAATGATGTGCAAAAATACAAGGTGATACATACATTTTTTAACTTGCTCATCTTTATATCTTTATTAAAAATATTTTCAGGGATCATCACAAAGCTATGGGTGATATAGCTGGTATGAATCGTTTCGAAAACATTGCTCTGACAGTGCAGAAGGACTTAGACTTAGTACGATATTCGAAGCGTAAAAACTTGACTTTGCCCAAATTTCGCTACGAAAAACGGAACTTCAATATTGTCCACTGTAATACAGAAATTGCCGACAATGAATTGGAAGTTATTATTGTACGTGGGCTCAATTATAGCGTATCGAATCCGAAAGATGTCGATACTTACGTAAAATTAGAATTTCCGCTTCTGAATGTAAGATAAGTAATTTTTTTTAATTTCAAATGCTCAAACATGCTCATTTCTTTAACCTTAGGATGAGATATTTAGAGCGAAAACTTTGGTAGTAAAGAATACCGACAGTCCAGACTATGATCAACATTTTCGGGTAGAAATCCAACGTGGCAATCGACAGTTTCAACGCATATTTAAAAGACACGGAGTTAAGTTCGAAATTTTTTCGCGTGGGTAAGTGGAAAAATAATGTCATATATCATTGTATGTATGTATGTATTATGTTCTACACAACCTCTCCGTTCCCACGACAGTCGGGTCTGAGAAACCGGATTGATCCCGGTTTTTATTTCTGAATATAGGCTGTCAATTCCGCATTCTCCAAAAAGTTATGGGGAATCTTTTATGCATGTATTGTATTATTACTAATTATTTATAGTGAATGTCTTATGCAATGCACTCTGGCAATTTACGGCTGACTGAAGTACCTAAAATATTACGTTCACTTGAAGCAAACGGATGTGATTTTGGTCGCTCTACGGAAAGTATTTGTACTTGTATAGAACTTGATATGTGAAAACACAAGAGAAAAAACAAAGTTGTGTGTGTGTATTCATGGTTGAAAGTAGGGTCATGAGGTATACATATCTTATGGTAGTTCATAGGTCATGGTGTATATCATATGCTAGTGCTGCTTCTAATTTTAGAGTCGACTTTTACTTGACTAATGATGGCCCATGGAAATTCCTTTAAATACCAATGCAACAATATCAATTAATAGTTAATCTATTGAAAGTGTAGAAAAATTTAATATCTGGGAGTAATTATATACACAGATCTTTAATTCTAAAATCATATTGGTAAAAAGATTGATTTCTTTAAAAGCATACGGAAAAAATCTTCATAATGACTGGAATGCAGAATGTACAATTGCCCCAATACTGGCCCTTAGAAACGTGCATGATTTTAGAATACGCAGAACAGCGGCCGCGCAAAATTCAATATTTTAAAAAATTTGTGTATAATATTTAGGGTTAAAATAATGTATTAAATATACATACGTACATACTAACAAAAATGTCGCAAGTGCCACTTGAGAATAGTGCGCTACCACAACGTTCTGCCTTATATTAAGCATCTGGCAGCAAGGTCTAACTGTTATAGAATATTTGTTTATTTTTTCCAATGATGCAGGGCTATGGCGTGTAGTTATAGTCAAGATAAATCGACTCTTACACACACACTGACATTTATTTCGGCCAAAGTAATCAAATATGTTCAGCAAACTTATAATAAATATAGCGAAAAACGTTAACAAAAATTTTAATATAAACTTAAAATCCTTTATTTTTGGGTATTTTAGCAATCTTAAATAAGATCCTTTGATGTGCTAGAACCTATAAATTACAAATTTTACTGCCTAAAAAACATATGTATGTATGTACATATGTACATACATACATACATACACATACATATCGCACCCTAAACCAAAAACCGTCACAACTCAAAATTTTTTAAAATCGCTTTTATCTCATAAACGTATTCCCAGAATCCTTCCCAACATGCTCCGAAAATTTCTTAATCGTAACTATCTTATTTACTGGAAAAGGACGTTTAAAATATTACAACTATTTTTACATAAAATTTATTAACTTTTCTTGGATATTAAAAAAAAAAAATTTAAATCCTTTTTCCACATAAACTAATTCACGAAATACTTCCCCAACTGATCCAGAAATTTTTTCGTAGTTACAGTCTTCTTTTACTGGAAAAGTATGATTATAAAATTATCATCGTTATTGTAGAGACCGTTTGTTTTGCCTCTGCTGAACATTTGAGATTTTTTGAGTTGTGACTGTTTTTGGTTTAGGGTGCGATATGTATATGTACATACACAAAACTAATTTCTTTTGTCTCCCAATCTATTTCTATTTAAACAAAATAGTTATTGTTGTGAGTCTAGTTTTTTTTGTCAACAGCAATTTGCCTACAAGAAAACAGCTGATTGTAATTTGGATAAATAAAAAATTTCTGTTTAAGTATTTTAAGGTTGAAAATTATAAAATTATAAAACACAGCTCAAGGAAGAATATATTAAAGGAATCATGAGGAGAACCGAAGATAAACTTATTCCAATCGAAACAGCAATCATAACCTTAGACTTAATTCACAGACATTAAAAATAAAGCCATTACCAAAATCATATTATACTTAATAACGATGCACAGGTCAGGAAGCGTAGAATACAATAATATAACCACAGCATACCAAATAGAACTTTTCGGAAAACATATAAACAAGCCCTCAATGGCCCAAGAAATAAAATACAGCAACACCACCCCAACACATAACAAAGAGAATCAAAACGAAAAGCACAACACAAAAAAGAACACCGCTGTAAACCAATACAGGAAAACATCGCAGCAATATACATATAAAAGAAAATATAAAAGAAACACCTACAATCTTTACATCTTAAAAACCAATTAAATTTTCCCCACAACAATGACACGTCCTATGCCAAATTTGAAAATTAACTCACCAAATCACAGTTCTACAAGCTACCTTTGGCATCAAACTGTAACAGAACATGGACTCATAGATCAATTTAACAACACTACTAATTATTGACATCTCTCTAAAGAAGTGCAGACCATCATCTGAAAGAACCGGACTTAGTTGCTCAACACACTCTTTGGTGATCCAATAGGTACATCTCTTAGACTGGAACCATGTGGGAAAAGTTTGTAAATGAACCACACTTATCAATTCTTAATGAGGGATGACCAATGCAAAGAATACCTTAACAACTGTTGACATATGTATATACATATACATGGCTATCGCGGAATAAGTAGTAGTTCACAATCAGCAGCAGGAAACCAAGAGACAGTGCAAATACAAAAAATTACTGAAATCAATATCGAATCCATGCCGTTGCAATACCCCTACGCAACTGTTAAACATTTACAACGAAATTCCACAAGAATTACCTCTTTCGACATTTTTTTTTTTAGTTCTTATACCAACACATTACCCAAACCCATAATAAACAAACTAAGGATGGAGGGCAAAGGTATATAAAGGGTGTATTTTTTAGACGTGTGGTTTTTAATGAGGCAATACGTTTTTCGGAGTTGGTCTTTTTGACAGCTGTTACTTGATTTATACTCTGTTTGGTATGCCATTTCATAATAAATAGACTTCCTCCGGAACAAGCGCGTCGCACGTTCGGTGAGTGGGCCCAAAACCAGATGGATACCGATACCGATTTTCACAAGAAAATTTTGTTCAGTGATGAAGCTCACTTTTGGTTGAATGGGTTGTTGAGACGCCATCAAAAAGTCACTGCTTTGTGTGCTCTATGGGCAGGGGAAATCATTGGTCCATATTTCTTCACAAATTAAGCCGGCCATAACGGTGAACGCTATAGTGCCATGATTAATGACTTTTTCGTGCCTAAATTGGAGGATGTTGATGTGGACGACCTTTGGTGCCAATAAGACGGCGCTACATGCCATACAGCCAACGAAACAATCAATTTATTGAAGGAAACTTTTTGTGAGCGCATTATCTCGCGTCGTGGGGCTGTGGCGTGGCCTCCAAGATCGTGCGATTTAACACCGCTGGACTATTTTTTGTGGGGTTATGTGAAGTCGCTTGTCTACGCAGGTAAGCCCGAAGAGATCGACGCCCTGGTAAATAATAATATTCGGCGCGTTATTGCTGACATACGGTCGCAATTGCTGCAAAAAGTGGTCGAAAATTGGACCTCTCGGCTGGAATTTATTCGAGCCAGCCGCGGCGGTCACTTGCCCGAAATCATTTTTAAAACATAATGTCATAGTAAAGCTAAATTCTTGGCCAAAGCATTAAATTAAATGCGTTTTATTTCTTCTTAAAAACCACATGTCTAAAAAAACATCCTTTACTTATGTACATATGCAGATAACATATTTGCACTGATAGCTGACATAGAAGAGGTACATGAAAATCGAAACGACCAAAGTAAAAGAGTTCACAACTGGGCTAAAACCACCAGATCAGAAATTTCAGCCGAGAACACTGAAGCATAGATATGTGGAACGAATATGTCTAAAACATTGTAATAATAATAATAATTTGGCGCCTACACTATATTGATCAGCGTTTGGCCGAGCTTCTCCTACCATTTGTAGTGTGCGTATTTTTTCCATATATTCTACCACAAATGGTGGGACCTACAATTTTCTGCCGACTCCGAACGGCAAATTTATTTTATGCGAAGCTTTTTCATTGCAGAAATACCCTCGGAGGTTTGCCATGATTAAGATTTTACTTGACCTGACTGAGGTTCGAACCTCAAACTCACCGGCATATCGAGTTGTAGCATGCACTACTACCCACTCGACCACAGCGGCCACTCTGAAACATAGTAAGCAAGTTGAAAATAGCGCATAACTTACTTGAGTTAACATACAGGCACCCTGTATGGAGTCAGCATAATCGATTTGCCGAGCACTGGTAGAAGGAATAGTTTAACGCCACTAGATGCCGTACGAGTGGAAGGTCATAAAGACTTTAAAGTGGTAACTTCAAAACACATCTGTGAAATTAGACCCAAAGTCTCGTACTTCACTTATCAAGTATGAAAACATTCAAGGAGTGCCAATACAAAAATACCCCCAAAGCTTTTGCCTGAAAAAACTAATATTTACAATGCAGAATAAGCAGCAGTGAATTTCGCATTCTACCATGCAGCAGAGCACAATAACCGATCGTGGAACGCACAGGCAACTTAAGTGTAGCAAGAACCCTCGCGAACGAAGATACGGAAGCGTACCGATTATTATGAACACAAATAAATCGTTCCCATGACAGTCGGGTCTGCGATACCGGAACGACCCGGATTTATGTCCGGCCAAGGACTGTCGCTTCAGCATAATTTGTGCTGCTACAACAACAACAACACAAATAAATATTGCAAAGTTATGGACACCAGGTCATATAGGATCAAGAAGAAATGGGTTATCAGACGACACTACCAAAAGAGCCATAAGGCAGAAGATCCTTGTAAAATCTATCATCACCAACTTAAGTACACCTCAAGAATGACAATCGACGAAAATGTCAAAGATCAAAAATTTAGCTAAGGACGAAACTATAACCCAAATTGGTCAAGATAGAACTACGTAAATTTCGTTCACACTTTCTTCTGAACCAAGATTGATATAGAAGAAATTGTGCCGACAGCTAACAAAAATAGTTTACGATCTGCGCATGTACGTCACACCATCAATAACGTGTTCTCATTTTGATTGGAGAATTGCTTTATAAGATCGAATGAATATATAAAAATCGCGCTGCACAACAACAAATATTCACTTCACTCGTATTGCAATTTAAACAAACTCCGATGATGTGACGTAATCAGACAACCATATCGCAAAGAAAACATTAACGGACCTGCGCAAGGCGCAAACTCTTATTCATCAATCTAGCTTCTAAACCCCACGCGTCTTAGTATTGAACATATTCTGAAGCACTTTACAGTAACCGGCAACTCAAGCAGTAAATTAGAAGAAATTTTCGGTTGCAAAAAGCAATAGGAAACCCATGATGGAATAATGAAAGGTGTTGTACGTTGTGACAGCGCCAGATTGAACGCCTTCAGCTCAATATTGTGTTTTGGAAGTATTAGAGAAACGGGAATAAAAAAAGGCCGTTCCTAGGAAAAAGTACAAATAAGTGAAGATATTTAAATAAAATTTACCCACAATGATTCGAATACCATGAATTTTATATGAAAACTGACAAAAAAAAATTAATAATATAATTTGTATTTACGTACGAGTTTTTAGTGTTTTTGGATGCCAAAATTAAAAAAAAACAAACTTCTTCGATAATGATTATGACGCAAATGCACTCAAATCGTACCAACAACATAACAATGTTTGTCCAGCGATTAACTATTTTTCGGAAAAGTGGGGGTTCCCCTGGGGTTTCCCACGTTAATATAGTTTATTTTCAATCATTAGATCATGAAGAAACTCAAGGTAATCCTCAATGGTTATGAGCATAAAAGCACAGAAGGCGGGATTTTTAGGAAAGAAATACTAATTGATAACTGAAAAAGCATAAATATACAGGTCCATGGAGTTCCTTTAGCCTTACGGTATAATTATTAGAATACAACATCCATAGGTTAAATTGAATATAAAATTAGCTTGTTCCAAAGGCGAGCGGAGAAAACGAAAAATTGACGTTGACGAGAAGATCGAGTCGGCTGAAGGCGGCTTTTGACGATAATTTTATGGAGCAGCGTCAATCATTTAAATTTGAGCAGATTATCGAACGAAATAGAAGATATCTTCAGAGCTCATAGAGAAATATTCACTATTGTTGATACTTTATCAAAAAACGGACGTTTTTTTTTGTCGAATAAAATATTGTATTGTAAATGCCAATAAAATTGTTTCTCCTGTCTTCCGAAATGAACCCCAGAGCCTTTATTCCACTTAATAATTTAACAAATAATGTTTTAATATACAAATACTTGACAATTTTTATAAAAAAAAGAGAGTTCGACTCTTTTAGAAAACCTTTTACCAACAAATGAGAAAAATTATACAAAATGTCAAAACAATCGATAATACATATTATAAGTTCCACATGAAAAACTTAATTTTCTGCTACAATTCAAAATTTTTTTTTACAAAACTGGTAACCAAATTCGGCAAAGGAACAACTTCAAGATGGCTGATTTAGAGCGAGAAGTTGCCAACGTACAACACCTGTCATTATTGCATCATGTAGGAAACCTAATTTACTTCACGAAGTATACATTTTTCAGTCGTATTGAAGCTACATACATATATGGTCTGGTAGGCTGGGTCAAAATGTATTTTAGAAATTAATTTATGAAATATAGATTTAAAAAAATTAATAAAATATTTGATTATTTTTTCAGATTAACAAAAATTGAATTTTTTTTTATTTTTCTATCGTCAATTATTAAACAAAATGTTAATTATAATTTTTTTAAAACTATGACCCTATGAATCGCGTAATTTGGCGAAACTTCCCCTTTATTCTTACTAAATTTCGCACTGATAACACAGTCTACAAAATTCACTTTTTTATATACATAAGAGGTGTTTTTAGAAAAATGGTGGGGATAAAAAAATCTGAAGTGCTATAGACTTCGAAATATGCTTATTTAATTGTTTTATCTCGTCCTAAAAAATTTATTTTGCAAATTAAAAAAAAAAACAGTTTTGAATAAGATGGTGTCAAACTTTTAAAATCCAGTTATAACGAAGATTGGAATATCAGTGTACTTTGCCCAATATATAGAAATGGTGATTCTGCTGTTTGCGCCAACACTCAAGGAATAAACCTTCTAAATATCGCATATAAGGTCCTATTGATGATACTGTGTAAAAGGTTGAAGCCGTATATAAACCAGCTGATTGGACCTTATCAGTGTGGTTTCAGACCCTAGATAAGCAAATCGACACGCACCAACTCTTTGTCGACTTTAAAGCCGCTTTTGACAGCACGAATATAAGTTGGCTGTACGACGCCATCGCTAAATTTGAAATCCCTGCCGAACTAATACGGTTGTCTCTGCCCAAGTTGGGAAGGACTTCTCCGAGCCGTTCGAGACGAAACGAGGTTTTAGGCAAGGCGACTCACTTTCGTGCAATTTCTTCAATCTGATGCTGGGAAGCGCATTTAAGTGCTGTCAATCTTAATCGCAGTGGCTTCATATATAACGGAAGTTCGGTGCTGCTGCCGAACGCGAACGATCTTTAAATCGTTGGCCTTAACAAGAGATTGGTCTTGCAGTAAACGAGGACAAAACAAAGTACCTTGTGGCACCAGACAAAAAGTCTTTGGGTATTGGGCCCCACGTCATTGTTGGCAGTTACTACTTTGAAGAAGTCAAGGATTTTGACTACCTTGGCTCCAGCGTTTACACCACCAATGGTGTCAGCCTCGAAATCAAGTGAACGAAAATTTCGCTCTACAAATTCCTCATCATGTCTGTCCTTTTAGGTGGCACAGAGTAACAGATATGAAATGTTCTCCGCAAAATTTATGACCCTGTTCGCGTGAGCGACGGGTACCGAAGAAGATGGAATTATAAATTGTATGAGCCGTATAATGATATAGACATAGTCAAGTGCATAAAAATTCAACGACTGCAATGACTTGACCATGTCGTTCGTATGGATGATGATGCTCCGGTGCAAAAATCCTTCGAATCCACACCCATGAATTTGCAACGAAGACAAGGGCGCCCACGAACACTCTGGAAGATCCAAGTGCAGAAGGACCTGTCTTCACTTGGTGTGAATATATGTCGTAACCTAGCGAAGGAGAGAACTGGCGAACCGACAAACGGTTGTAGTGCCATAAAAGAAAAAGATTATGACTGAATTGCGAATTATTTAACTACATTAATTTAAGCTCTAAAATTCACTATTGGGTGTTCGGTGTCAGTGTTTCAAATTTCAAATGGATCAAAATGTTGCTCCAGGGTCTTCCAATTGATCACATTTTATTCAACACTGCTTATTTATCTTTTTTTTTTTTGTACTTGCATATACATATATGTACATATGTGGCCTTTGTAGGTCAGACTCAAGCTTTAATTTAAGCGAAAGTTGAAGTCTCCATTCGGTCTCTGAAAATCAGATGTAAAATACCCAAATATTTGTTTGTTTTTTATTTTGTTTTTATCTCCACTTATCTAATAAATCATGTGTACAAAAAAAACACCAGGAACTATTCTTATATGAAACAAAGATCCATGTAGAGCTGAGTTTTTTGTTATTAGTTTATGCTGCTTATATTACTAAAAAGCAAACTATTGTATTTTTACTCCTAAATAAGGCCTTATTGAGCGCTTAACTGAAGCAATCGGTTAGTGGTCTTTAAAAGCTACTCAAATTTTGAGGTTTTAAATTTTTATGATAGAATTAATTTTTTGGAAATCATTTCATGCTTTTATTAAATGTGGTTAATTACATAATAACACAATGGAAACTTCGTTTTGAAAGTTATTAAATCTACCCACCCACCATGTTTCATCTTGTGTTCACTGCTATCTTACTCCAGTGCCTTGCCGATAAAGCGCTTTATTTGGCATTCCAATTGTATATATTTTGCACAACAAAATTAACCCTGAAGTAGATCATTTGCTTTGCATTGCTAGACACCTAAACATTTATTTATTTTTTATTTTATTTTCGACTGCTCCTTGCTCCTTTGAGGATCAGCCACTTTCATTGAGAATATACATACATAATTTTGTGCATACATACATACTTACATAAATACATATTCGGTACGAAATTTATATTCTCATTTTCATAAATATTATCTGTTCTGGCTCGTGTCGTAATTATTCATTTAAAATGTGAAAAAATCTGCATTTTATAATTTATGTCAAACAAACAAAACCAAACTACAAAAGCTGCAGTTTAGATTATTGTGGACTAAGTCGTATACTGCCTACATGTTGTTTCAGTGGATTCCTGCGCTCAGACACACTTATCGGTACGGTCAATGTGAAGTTGCAGCCCCTGGAGACGAAATGTGATATACATGATACTTTTAACGTGAGTATGCAAAACAGTAAGCTTATACCACCTTCAATGAATTCGCCTTGTTGAACATACATATGTATATTACAAAGTAGCATGAGCTACTCAGATAATTGCGTTTATTTAAGTACTTTAACCGAGTTTTATTTTTCCGATAGTTGATGGATGGTCGCAAGGCTGTTGGGGGTAAATTAGAAATCAAATTGCGTGTTCGCAATCCCATACTCACTAAGCAAGTGGAACATATTGAAGAGAAGTGGCTGGTACTGGATACTTAAGGTCCGATAAAATTAAATTATTAATGAAAATAGTTTAAACTATATAAACGCTTGTATTTATTCTGTAAACACTTATTAAATATTTTTTTAAGAAAATCAATTAGATGTTAAAAGATATGAAGTAGTCGTAATATTAACAGTAATCTCTGTTTTATACAAGATATACTTACATACATACATAAATATATTAACAGGTGTATCACATACATACACACATACTTATGTTACGTTGTTATTTAAACTCATTTGCAATGGCGATCCAAAATAACGGTTAGTTTTCGAATAATTTGTTAGTACAACATTAGTAAGTCGAACATAATATAATTAATCGAATCTGCATTCGCAATCATTCAAGAACACTATATATAAATATATGTACATATCGTTCATTTACTTCAATGGTATCATAATCCAAATAGATTAGTTAAGTTTGCAGAAATGACCATTACCTATTATTTTATGTTGTGTAAAAGATGCATATACGAGTATGTACCGAGTAAAAGTTGTATTAAGCCCTTTTTTTAAATTTATTGTAGTTAAACGGTAGAACTGTCAATTGCAACAAATGAATTGATTTTGACAATCAACCACCATTACCATCACCGCCTTGGTATATTCAAAATTTAAAAAAGAAGAATATCTCGATTATTGGTTTTTGGAGTTATGCCACTATTGAACTAAATGAGCGAATATGTATGTAAGTTTGATTTATATATTTAAATTTCTATATATTCAACTATATCAGAAAACTTGCTCTTCCTATTAAAAAAGTCCAACCCTCGGATTTTATAATAACCTGAAATGAGAAGGGATTCGACAGTTTAAGTTGTACATATGTATATTTACATACATCTGTTCAGAATATTACCATTAACAGATGAATCAGATGGAGCGAACTGAAAAGAAGGAAACGGCAAATGCCAGTCTTTACTTATAAATCTCCATTCTGTAGTTCCATTTAAATTGAACCAAACTTCATAAGTCTTGAGACACTTAGTAGTCCCGACAGCTTCGCGCCAATAAATGAAAATCTCTCCTTTTGTAATTTTTGCAATACCAGTCTGCTGTGGTGGCTTCAAAACAGGTGAAGAATCCGAACAAACGCGAAACAATAGAATCCAAGGAATCTGAAAGTCTGCAATAGCTACTTTGAGCTCAGGTGTCACTAAAATGCCATTTGATTCCAAACGCGGAGTTTGAGCGCGTCGCATTGAGGCCCGTTCCAAAGCATTGGGAAAGGGCGTTGCATTTGTTTCTGTTCGCCAAATATGAACTGGATCTGTGTGACCTTGCTCTAATATCTCGACCACATAAGCGTAAGTTTCCATCGTGCATAGCTCGAAGGGTAACTGCCGACGAAACGTAAAATTTTGTAAAGTCGTTGTATTCTCCTGAGGTAAAAGCAACCAACTTAAGTAGAGAGATTCATTTTCGGTTGAATACGTTTTTAAAAGCCATAAGCCACTATTCGTACTGTTTAATGTAATCGCTTCCAAATTAGCAGCGAGTAGTGCCAACTTGGATAACATGCCCAGGGATGCATATACCGGTTTCTGTACAAACTGGGAATGAACTGGTTTGGAGTTGTTCATACGAAAATGTGCTAAAAGCGTTCGTTGTGCGAATTCATATGGATGATAACTAATAAATGCATTGTCATGGCTGATGGATTCGAGGTTTTGGAACTCCGTTTGTTGCAATTTTGCCTTCCAGTGCAAAATCGTAATGTAAACAAGTTTCGCAGCATACCGAACGTCTTCGTGGTATTGCCGAGGCGTAGACCACCCAGCAATTGGATCCGCTTCACTGCGAATGTAAATAAAATTCCAATCTTTTTTTAATTTCTTTGAATTTAACCGCTAATTTATAGATAATTGTTTGGCATACAAGTACATTTCACTACTTGGCTGGTGAAGCGATATCATTTCGAACGAATTTGAAATGCATACCTACATACATGCATACTTGACTGATGTTTAAGTTTCGTATTACGTCTCATGGCAACAGGTGTACGAAAAGATATCGCAGAGATCTTCATTCCCACGATAAATCTCACTCCCGTCTTTTCGATTTAAGCTAGGCAATTATGTATATTATAAAACATTTTAAATATATGAATAATCGCTAGGAGTAATTTTGGTAAGCGACAAAATTATGATTTTTCAGATCTAGAAAAAAAAAATGTAATGGCGTACGTGGGGTCATTTAATTTGGTTTTATATTTAAACAACTGAAAACTAAGATTCAGAAACTTTTCGATTACATAATATGGAGGAACATCTTTAACAGTATTTTCTAAAATACTTTATATGTAAAATAATAAAACTAAACATTTATGTCATTATTCATTACTTCATAGTAAGCGGATTCAAAAAATGTCGTAAAGTTGTAAAATCATAAAAATGTTCGGTAACTAAATTTTTTTTTTGTTGTATTGCACTGAAAAGGGATGTAAAATAACACAACTTGAGATATTTAAAATTTTATGATTTACGACAAAACGACGCTTTACGAAACCTTGTGAATACCCTAAGTGTAAAATAAAGTCGAAATTGTTTTGAGCGAGCTAGTCCTTCAAACTATTAAAGGGACTGAACGAGATTTTTTAGTATACAAATTATATAAAATTGAAACAAGTATGGACAATAAGAAGATGGCGACTTTTCCGGAATCAAAGGAATATCACAAATGCACATACTTTAGAGTACCGATTTCTTTAGATTTTCTAATTGCTACAACTCCTGACATGTATGTATGTATGTACTGACATATTTAAACTCTCTGCAAAATACTGCCAAAAAAAGTATGTGCAGCGTGTATAGGAGTATATGCATTTTATGCCATCTTTTAATATTCTTTATTCTTTTGATGTTGAGCATACGATTTTACTTGAACTGATCCGTGTTGAAATATTCAACATATAGAAAAGCAGAGTCTTAAAGAATTTCAGGAAGGTGTTGAAGAAACCGCCGATTTATGTTTACAAATATTGGTATTATATACATATGTATGTACATGTGTGTTAGGACAATTATTTGTAAAGTTTCGTTTGTAGTTATTATGTAAATTCGATTACTTGGCGATGTCATAACCAATTAATAAGCATTTCCAAACCATTATCAGTATGTTATGATTTACAGAACTCACTCATTTGATACTGGCATCGCTTTTATATTTCTATACTTTTGAAAGATCTCTTTCAATATCTGACTCGATGTATCTAAAACGTCCTTTGCGAGCCCATTTCCTTTACGATGATAAGTAAGAACTTCTATTGGGCAAAGATTTCTTTGTGAGTTGCATGTTTGAAGCAATGCCCAGCAAAGCGGATGTCCCTTTTGCGTTTTAAATAAACCGGCTGGTCCTCGTAGGGGAAAATGAGACGAGTTCACAATGCGACCCGCTGCTGCTGCTGTAAGACCTTTTCGCAACGCCATTACATATTCGAGGAATCCTGGTAACATAAGATTTAAAAATTGTTGTAGGTTTTTGTGTTATTAAAATTTTTATAAATTTATTCAACCTTCTACCGTAAAATTCAAACGGTTGTAGTTATGAACATCCGGTTCATTCCAGGTCTCGAACCGCCACTGAAGGAGTTTCTTTTCACCCAGCAGTTCTGAAAGGTAAACATGAGAGTATGATTTTTTTTTATAGTACATATGTATGTAGTACATACAATACTCGTACATACATACATAAGCATATGTATATGTATGTACATACATACATACATACGGTTGTGTTCATAATAATAGCAGTGCGAGTGATATGCTTTAAACCCAAACACTGATACATTACTAAAAGCAAATTCCACCAAAACTGTGCTTTTAGTTTAATATAACGGTATAGTAAATGAGTTTGAATTTTGATTTGGTCGAACAAACCGTAATCTTTATTTACGAGCGCATTTCACTTTGGCCATTTACTTGGAGCTGATCATATTAATAGCAGTGCTTTCTTTGACTGTTCTTTGTGTGAAAATTATTATATAATTCGGGTTTAAAACGAACTATTTTTGATAAGGAAATTCTATTACAGTAATTTAAAATAAAATTAATTTTTAACTGATCGTCACTTGAAAAAATAAATGATGTTTGCGAATAATCATGTAAAGTGGCTTAAGTCAAAATGGCGAAATCTTTTAGGTGTTACTTTTTGGCTCCAAAGGCCGGAGGCAATATGTAAGAAGGCCACCAAACTGCTCGTATATGTCTCAGTTTACTATTAGGAACGTAAAGCATGAAGAAGCAAAAATAATGTTTTGGGGCCGCTTCTCGTCCAATAGCGTGGAGCAATAAATAAAATTGAAGGCATTATGGAATAGCACAATTACCTCGAAATATAAGAAGAGGTTATTCTGCCCTATGCCGAAAAAAAATCTGCCTCTTAAATGGATCTTGCAACAAGATATTGATCAAAAGCATACAAGCAGACGTGCTAAGGTCTTCTTCATATTGACGTAATAGAGTGGCCAGTCCAATCCCCGGAATTAAACCTCATCTAAAATTAAGGGCATGGGAAAGTATTCCGGTTTATAAATACAAACGTAGATGTGTTGATGTTATCCGGAACAATGGCTATTCGACAAAATATAAGTTGAAATATTGTTTTATTTCACCCATTTATAGAATTTTCTGTTTTTCTAGTAAATTCTAGTCCTTTGTTCTTTAACTGCTATTTTTATAAACAAACGATTTTTGTATACTTTTGAAATCTTCTAAAGTTAATTGAAATAAATCTAAAAATATTAATTAATTCCTTTATGTAGCGGTTCGTCTTTGTCGCACAGTCCCACTCCGGAATAATTCAAAAATAAATAGGTAGGCACTGCTATTATTATGAACATAACTGTATGTACATGTGTATAAGAATACCTACTTAAATAATGTTTGGTGAGTTGATAACTGAAATCTTGCCATATAAAATCTGCGATATCCGAATTATTCACTAAAATACCATCTAGATCTGTCATAAACTCAATAACGGGATATAGACTCAAATCATCTAAATTCAATAGGAATTTATCCAAATCAGTGAAATCGTAAATAGGCACTCCCTTTGGAGAGTACTGTACAAACTTTACAAGTTTAAGTAGCCAGTGTATGCGGATGTGCGTCAGAGCTCCTGCTGGTAGCGCGGCGATATGCAAAAGATTCATTTTTACTTCTTCAGAGAACAACACAGCCTTTAAAGTTTCTCGTTGAATATCTCCCATCGGACAAAAGCCGGTGCTTGTCCAAAAGCGTGGTAGCTCACGATAGGGCTCATCCTCAGCGTATCTCAGATTTTGCGATGGTGTGAATGCCAACAAGTATATCAAAAAATTTCCAAACATATTTGGGGATCAATCGCTTGCGTTGAGAGTTCACGGGTAATATAGCACTCACATACATACATACATACATTAATGTGCATACATTTCTTTAAGAGCGGCACTATAAAAACAGCTGATAAGAATATTGCCGTACAATTAGGGAAAAGTAATTCCACTGAGAAAGTTTATCCTTTCAAAAATTTAATAATTACGCAATGTACACATACATATTTATGAATGCATGTATGTATATATGCATTATGATTCAATTATTAAAGGTTTGGTAACTTAGCTTGATTCAATTATAAGAGGTTGGATAACTAAGCAGCCTTCTCCCTCACTCGTAACAGGTGGTCTATCTCATTTAACATAGTTGCATTTTCTAAGCATGTTTTTGTGTGAGTTTTCAAAAATATTTTCAAATTGTGGTAGAAAGTTAAATTTTTAACAGAAAATGGGGAAATTGACATCACTTATTCGTTTTGACTGTTCTTATTCGCTGAAATTATTTTTTAAATTGCGTGAAATGAGTAAGTATTTTACAAAAATTCAGATATTTTGAGGTAAATAAAATCTCCGGTTAAGCACTTTTCTGAGCAATAAGAGCCGGTTAAGGCCATTTAAGAGAAAAGTAAGCGCAGAATAGTAGCCAACAACTTGCAATTTTAACCGGAGATGGAAAACTCGGCCCTAAGAAGTTACAAGCGCATTGTCGCTACTTTGCTGGAGTGTTCCTGCCCAGTGCAGCACCTGTTTGTGAGTGTATTCCTGCCCGAGTGCAGCACGTTGATTAAATGTAAATTGGAAAATATTAAAAGGAACTTTTTCCTTTCAGGTTTTGGATCTGTATTCCTGTTCGAGTGTAGCACCGTATTGGCACCCGTTTGTCAGCGTGTTCATGCTTTAGTGCAGTACCCTTATAGTTTTAAATAAATATTATTAAAACAAGAACCTGGTTTAAAAACTTTGATTCACGTAATTTTATTTTATTTTATAAAAATATTTAAATTTTTTTTGGCTATAAACAAAAAGTATAAAGAATTCAAGACCTTTTGTCAAGTTTTTATAAATTTTGTTGAAAGTAAAAAATCTCATCAAAAATTGTCTCTTCAAAAATTTGAAATCCCATTAATAAAAACTGTAATTTTATCAAATGTATTTCAATTAAAAATAATCAGCCTCGTTTTAATTTCAATTTAAAAGAAAAATGGTGGTAATCGGAATGAATAGCGTTGCCCAAGTGCAGTTCCCTTTTTCCGTTTTTTTTTTGCACGCCTTTGGGACCACTCACGCATTTTATCAGGGAGGGCCTATAGCATGAATGAATGCCTGACTTCCATGACGCCTTTTCCATAATCCCCCATCCACGTAAGGTGATTAGGGGTTCAGGAGCGCTCTGCTACGACTGCACCTGTGAAAGATAATCGTTGAAATCCATTCTTGCAAAAATCCACATACGCCGTTGGATGGACGGAATAAATATCGCTCCATGTTTCATGGACGTTTTTGTTTGCGTGAAATAGACTCCATATTCAATTCAGCGAATTTGCTTTTAAGGATTTCCACGTCTGCGCCTCGAGAACTGCCTCTCTATAATCTTTTCTAGAGTACAAAGTTAATTTAAAAAATGCTTTTGAGTGAAATTTTTGTTATATTCACTATGTTAACTTTTTGGATGGGTTTTCAGTCGGAAATTATTTTTAAAAGCTCAAATAACATTAAATTGACGTTAATACGCGCGGCAGTCTTTACGGGTGTAAATCTCTTGCATAAAATCATAATATGTACCAATTTCTCCAAAATATATTTTGTTATTATGTAGTTTACATTCTACCACCAATGACCTACTTGGTGTACTTTTCTACCACATTCTCGCAAAAGGGGATTACATTTTGCCCCATTTCTACTTCCTTCGTAAATGCAATCTTTTGTAAGATAGAACCAAATTTGGCTGTCATTATTTACCCAACCTAGCTCGCTCACGGCTCACTTAGCATCCAAACTGTGTTGCTTCTTAAAATTAAAAATAGTAGTAACATGAAAACTTTTTAATACCAAAAACTAACAGGCAACATTTTTGGTTTCTTTTGTTTGCGTAAACGGAAAGTTAAATCCGGCTTTTAAATACAGCCTTTTTTCTAATTACCAGACTGACCCCGTATCGTAAATATTTCATGTAAATGTGTATGAATGACGCGCTTTTCCCTTGAATGCTTTTCGCACGCATATAAATGCGATGTGACGGAGGGGAAAGTTTGGTAATTTCTAGAAGGAATTAGGTTTAATTAAATTTAAAATAATGTGACATAATGTGATAATCATCCAAAAAGATGAATTTGTAAGAACTAAATTTTTGAGTTATGAAGTTTGATTCATTTGTCTTGTAATTTATAAAGATTATCTTTCTTAAATTTCGAATTATTATGGTTTCGCCGTTCAGGCGTTCGTCATAATTTTAAGAATAATCCTGATGTCAATGGTATATATGTAAATAAAAGGAATAAAGCGAATAAATAACTTAAATATATTAAGATAATGTTTTATGATCAATAGAAATTATTTGTCGTTTATTTCATAAGGCAAATAAATTAAAAGTTTTTAAAATGAAAAAAAAAAAAAATTACCAATAAGTACATAATTATGTTTTGTAAGTGTAGCTATTGTATTTCTTAATTTAAATGAAGTGCCTTCGAAATTTGTAGTTAAAAAAATCAATAACATTTTACTACTAATTATTTACTTTTTAAGAAAGGCAAAAAACTTTAACCCGTTTTCCATTTGAAGGAGAGTAACGCATAACTCTATCTCAAATAGAAAAATATCTGCACAACATTGTATTAGTGTTTTCTTGAATTATTCTTCTAAGGAAATTTTACCAAAGGAACATTTAATTGCATCTTGCATGCTTAATAAGTCATATTTTATAAATTTTGCATTTAAAAATCGTGTACAATGTTTGTTCATTTTTCTATTGGCCTAGTAAATGTTAATATTTTTATAATTTTATTGAGCTCAAGGCCAGTTTATGGAAGATTTGTTTGTGAAAAAACAACAACAGCTTTCAATGGTTGAAGTTATAGTACTATTTCGGAAATCACCACATTTCCTCATCAGACTTCTTTTTGATTATTAAATTAAATTATTTTTAATTTAATTTTCATAACCACTTCTCTCAGGCTTTGAACCCGGGAGCTCGGAGTTGCAGAGCCAATACGCTACCTATTGTGCTACGCTAGCCGAGTTGGCTGTTGTGTTTATTTCATCTTCCTTAAACAAACCAACTACAAACAAGAGCAACTGATCTGCCGCTATTTAACTTGTTTGTGTGGTAGTTGTTTGTGTTTTTATTTTGCAAATTCTGCCACACAAACAAGTTAAATAGCGGCAGATCAGTTGCTCTTGTTTGTAGTTGGTTTGTTTAAGGAAGATGAAATAAACGCAACAGCCAACTCGGCTAGCGTAGCACAATAGGTAGCGTATTGGCTCTGCAACTCCGAGCTCCCGGGTTCAAAGCCTGAGAGAAGTGGTTATGAAAATTAAATTAAAAATAATTTAATTTAATAATCAAAATGAAGTCTGATGAGGAAATGTGGTGATTTCCGAAATAGTACTATAACTTCAACCATTGAAAGCTGTTGTTGTTTTTTCACAAACAAAACTTCCATAAACTGGCCTTGAGCTCAATAAAATTATAAAAATATTAACATTTACTAGGCCAACAGAAAAATGAACAAACATTGTAGACAAGGATGAGCACGCCTTAAAAATGCATATAATGTAAAAGTAAAAAACAGAATTTGCAAAATAAAAACACAAACAACTACCACACAAACAAGTTAAATAGCGGCAGATCAGTTGCTCTTGTTTGTAGTTGGTTTGTTTAAGGAAGATTAAATAAACACAACAGCCAACTCGGCTAGCATAGCACAATAGGTAGCGTATTGGCTCTGCAACTCCGAGCTCCCGGGTTCAAAGCCTGAGAGAAGTGGTTATGAAAATTAAATTAAAAATAATTTAATTTAATAATCAAAAAGAAGTCTGATGAGGAAATGTGGTGATTTCCGAAATAGTACTATAACTTCAACCATTGAAAGCTGTTGTTGTTTTTTCACAAACAAATCTTCCATAAACTGGCCTTGAGCTCAATAAAATTATAAAAATATTAATCGTGTACAATAACTTCTGATTTGTCTAAATTACAGCCAGCTGTCGTGGTCAGCTGCTTACTTGCTATTGGCAATAAATTTTCCCGCTAATTTCCCCTACTTTGCTGGAAATTTACTTACTCGAACACAAAAAGCAGATATTTTGTGTAAATGTACCAAGAAGGATAGATTAAAAGATCACGCATTCCCGCAGAATTTGACATTTCTGGATTTAAGTAAACAAAGAAAATGAGGAAAAGGAAAACGAAGAGAAGCTGATTTTTAGTAAAAAAAAAACGTATTTTGATTTCGAATTTTTTTTTAAATATATGTTGTGGACAGCGGTTTAATTGATAAATGGGAAATGAATGAGCTGTGTTAGCCGTAATATCGATTTTTAGTTTGTTAACAAACTGCCTGAAATGTCAAAAGTGGCAAAACCAAAGTAGCGGTACCCCGGAATACGCCATCTCTAGTTCGCTGCATCGTGGAAATGTACCATGTACATACTCAAGAATGATTAATTAGAAGATTGCGACACTTTCGTCCGGTTATTTTTTTTGGGTCGGCTTGACAGCTGTGTGACGTCATATCATACCACAATATCGAGTCAAAAGGAAAAAAGAAACAGAAAATTCACATTCGCGTGCAAAACAATGAAACAAATATTAACAATTCACCCTGTCGGACAAGAAAAAGAAGAAAACAATATAATTAATTGAGGGTTTTTTAATAAACGAAGTGTACAGTGGCAAATTGTAGTAACAACAACATGAAACCTTTGCATTTTCATTTTATTTTGATATTAATGGGCTTAAACAAAAGGATTTTATAATTTAATGCTCCTTGTCCACTTTTTGAGAATTGTACAAATACAACATAAGCTGAGTCAACAACACCGGAGTATCACAATTTCAAATATTTTAATGTACCGATTGCTTTATATTCGCTAAATAACCGCTGTTTTTGATGTTTAGTTGTTGGCATGCATAAAACACAAAACTTGTATAAATGCTTCCCAATTGCACACTGGTGTGAGCGCGTTTGTTTACGATTTCGATTTGGTATCCCCGCAAAACTTATACGGCTATGTAAAATGACGTTGAGCAACACCACCAGCTCCGTCAGGATTGGGAAGGACCTCTCCGAGCCGTTTGATACCAAACGAGGTTTCAGATAGGGTGACTCTTTGTCGTGTGACTTTTTTAACCTTATGCTGGAGAAGATAATTTGAGCCGCAGAACTAAATCGGTTAGGCACTATCTTTTATAAGAGTGTGCAGTTGCTGGCGTACGCCGATGACATTGACATCATCGGCCTTAACAACCGCGCAATTAGTTCTGCCTTCTCCAAACTAGATAGAGAAGCGAAGCGAAAGGGTCTGGAGGTGAACGAGGGCAAGACGAAGTATCTCCTGTCATCAAATAGACAGTCGGCGCTTTCACGACTGGGATCTAACATCACTGTTGACAGCTATAACTTTGAAAAAGTAGAGGACTTCGTTTACTTAGGAACCAGCAGAATCTCTCTTGCCAACAAGTGCTACTTCGGACTGAGTAGGCAATTGCACAGTAAAGCCCTCTCTCGACGGACAAAAACCTTACTCTATAAGTCTCTCATGCCCGTCCTATTGTATGGCGCAGAAGCATGGACGATGACCACATCAGATGAGTGGGCTCTTGGAGTGTTCGAGAGAAAGATTCTTCGAAAGATTTATGGACCTTTGCGTCTTTGCGACGGCGAATACCGTGCACGATGGAACGATGAGCTGTACGAGCTTTATAACGACATAAATATAGTGCAGCGAATTAAGATCCAGCGGCTTCGCTGGTTTGGTCATGTCGTTCGAATGGACGAAAGCGCTCCAGCTCTGAAAGTATTCGACACGGTACCCGCCGGTGGTAGCAGAGGAAAGGGGAGGCCTCCTCTGCGTTGGAAAGACCAAGCGGTAGGGGACTTGGGTACGCTTGGTATTTCCAACTGGCGCCAGTTAGCGAAAGAGAGAAATAACTGGCGTGCTGTGCTAAGCTCGGCCAAAATTGCATAGGCGGTTATCGAGCCAATGAAAGAAGAAGAAGAGATCTGCTTTGAGTGTGATCGAGCCGCGACAGAATTTGAGCACGAACGAACGCCACACTCGGTAACCAAATGCTTGCGGTCTTCACCTGTTTTCAATGCTCGCTTACTTCTGAAAGCAAGCGACATGTCCCACGTGAAGACCGCAAAAAGTTGAAAGTATGCTTCGTCTCGCAAACCGATCGGTAAGCGAGCGCTCGCTTGCTTTCAACTGTCATTTTTATAGTTTGACAGCCATTTTCGCATTTCGAAGCATCTTTGATTGTGGCAACATCGTTTATCATAGGCTCTTCGAGGACAAAACAGTCTTTTAATAAGATATATTGATAAAATCGAGTGTCGCATTACTGATCTTTGTAAATTAATTAATTTATACCGACAATATGAGTGGGTTTGGAGTTTGAATAGCACGCCGGACACGAACCTTCGTGCTCTACGACATGTTGCAAATGAAAAAGTATGCTTTACAAATGCCCCGTGAACTAATCTCTCTCTCGCTTGCGACGACAAGAAGCAGAAAGCAAGCGACAATTGGAAGCAGGTGAAGGCCGCCCGTAAAGATTTCAATAGTTTGTGATTTTTTGGTAAGAAAGTAGATGATATCGGGCATTTCTTCTTATATTGAATTTGAATTTTTTTTTTTTTTTTTTTTTTTTTTTAACAAGGCTTATATAGTAGGAACTATCACATAAACTTACAAAAAGCAGCGCTAACATTTGAATTTATTCTAATAACAAACTTCACCGATGGTATGGAAAGAGTCCACTTCGACGGTATTGTAGTTATGCATATAGGCTGGTTGATTTCCGAACATTTTGAGACAAAATATACCATCCTAACTGAAGAATTGAGGTGAATATCCGAAAAATTACTAAATGAGAAAAATCAATTTGAAGTTGAAAGTTCGATTTTTTTCATTTCTACTCGGACGTTAAATGGGTGTTCGTTTGAATCGAACTGGAACATAGTCAGCATAAGAAAAAATACTATTAGATCATTTTTCAATCATTATTATATGTGAAACAACTAATTAACACCAACTCGACAAAGTGGGCCTTTTCTAAATATTTGCTTTTTATAAATGAGTAAACGTTTGACCAATGAATCAGGAAGATGGGGAAGTAAGAAAATTGAAATGGACTCAACAGTGAATATTTTATTATAATTAAAGATGAAACAAAGACAACAAATTATCAGTAATTCATTCTTTACAGTCATTGACAGTAATCAATCCACAGATTTTATCACATCTCATCGCGTTTGCGCTTTGGACATAGTGGTTTACCATTCCGTACTGAATTTCGGTGGCCTTCTTCATCACAGAATCCACAACGTGTTCTTTTTCGTTTTTTCTTTTCTTTCCAAAAAAGTCCATAGAACACGGAAATGCTTCATATTTCTCCAATGCTACGAAGTGGGCCCTTTTCTTTTTTTTTTCAAAAAATAAAATTAATTACTTCTATTATACCTAGGAAGCTAAATTTGGTGTCATTCGACGCGTAAATGTATATAGTTTCATAATAAACCATAATAAAAAATTACGAAATTCGATCCACCTATTGAAAAATCTATATATCTCGTAAATTAGATGCGACAAAGTGGGCCCTTTTCACGTGGACGCACACAGTACGTATGAAGAGCAGAGAGAGTGTTGTGACCAACATGTCCGTCTTTACCTCAGACGCTAACAAACAATACTTCTGCTCGTTTAAATGAAATCAAGGCGAATTCAGAATACTTCATAATAATTCATAGATATGTACACCTTGAATGAAATGATGCAAAACGGGTTTGGTTAGATGCTCGAGTATAAACGAAAATGTTGTGTCCGTTGCAGCTCTCTGGTGTATACATATGTATACATATATGTATGTAAGTATGTACTCGGGCATACATAATAGACAAGGTAGCGCTGGCATACCTTTTTCCCAAAAATTGCTTCAGATATGAGCTTTTGCCAATTTAAGTTTAGTAATTACAGGAAAACAGTAGTTTATGCATTTTTAAAATAATCGTTATATAGGAGGTGGGTGAGGTATTGTCCGGTTTCAATAACCTCAGTGATGTGGGCAACAAAATTTAGTGATGATTCCAAACGCTGTTACTGAGATACAGATATTTTATCATAAGAACGCGTGAGAATACCCATTTTGCAAAACTTATAAAAGTCCGGGTTCTTTGTTTAAAATCGTAGAATCATTGGCGAGTATGACTGCTGCAATTTGTTTAACGAATTTTATTTTAAAATTTGCATGTCGTTATAAGACCGTTAACTGACTCAAGCGCCATCTGTTAACTCTATCCCCACTTGTAATAAACGTCAGTTGGCATATTGGTATCGAGTTGAGTGCATCTGCCACGCTTGTAGTGAATCGGAACGGGAAAAAATCTTACAGTTTACATAATAGTGTAAATAAGCTTAGATAAGTTGTATAGGTAAGTAAATTTCATTGGTTTGTAAGATATGTTTGGTTTTGTGGTTGGTTCCTTGCGGAACCGTCAGGCACCCGGAGTTCGAAATTTTGCAATTATGAAATTATACATACTGTTAGCGTCAAAAGAAAGTAAACAGCAATTTTGCTTATGTTAGTGACTTTATTACATTAAATTGGTTAACAAAAAATAAAATGTTTTATCGCAGAATTCAAGGCTTATGGGCTAAGAATATAACTCGGTAAAAATAACTAGTAAAAACAAAACACATTCGGAAATATTTCACTTAACCTTAAAATACTGGTGATTTTACGCGTCAAAACAAAGTAAACAGAATTCAATTCAGTTATTAATTTTGAACTTAAACTAAACTATTATAAGTTTTAGTATTTTGTTTGACTCCCTTTAGACTTCTGCACTACATTTAACCGCCTAGGCATTGATTCCACTAGAGTTTTTGTTGTTTCTGGATCGATTTTCCCCCATTCTTCCATGAGGGTCTTTTTTAGGTCGTGTTTGTTAGCAATTGTCCTCTGCCTGATTTTTCTGTCCAGATGCTCCCACAAATGCTCTATAGGATTAAGGTCTGGAGACTGCGGAGGGTGATCAAGAGTCTTTGGTGTTCGGTATAATAGCCATTCTTTAACCATTTTGGATGTGTGTTTCGGATCGTTGTCCTGTTGAAAGACCCAGCGTCCTGAAAGTCCTAATTTTTCAACACTAGGAGCAACATTATCCTTAAGAATGTTTAAATAATCAATTTTGTTCATTGTTAACTCGATAAAAACCAGATTTCCGACTCCAGATGCCGCCATACAGCCCCAGACCATAACCGAACCACCGCCGTGCTTTACAGTGTTAGTAACACACTTATCTTGAAACGCTTGAAACGGAATTGATGTAACAATTGTGGTTTGGAATGACAATAAAGTTGTCAATATGGCTTCAACATTGGCTGGAATAAAGCCATATGTTGCGGCCAATGGTGAAACGCCTGCGAATGCACCTACCATTGAACGTTACAACAAAAAGACAAAAACTACAGAGAGCATTCAATGTCCGAAGGTTATCCACGAGTATAAAAAATACATGGGTGGCGTTGACCTCTTGGATTCGTCACTGGGGCGTAGTCATATTCGCATTAAATCACGAAAGTGGACAAACCGATTGTTTTACCACATGTGTGATATGGTTATGATCAATGCCTGGATGTTATATAAGCGCCATCATGCGGACACCAATCAAACTGAACCCAAGATGGTATTGCACGAATTTGTGTCAGAAGTTGCCCAGTGCCTGACAAAATCTGGTACTGATATGAGAATTGGAAAAGGTCGACGAACAAATCTGGAAGATGAAATATCTGCAAAACGTCAACGCCCCATGTCTGGTCCTCTACCACCTCGTGACATTCGCCTAGATAACGTTGGGCATTTACCATAGTATGTGAAGGAGGGAAAGCCACGATGTAAGAATCCCAATTGCACATCTCGTACAAAAGTACGATGTCAAAAATGTGAGGTACATTTGTGTTTTACACCAGAAAAAAACTGCTTTGTTGTATTTCACCAGAACGAAAACCAATAATAATAATAATATTTCTGGGGTGTAGCCTGTGTATTCCTTGTCTTACAATAAAAGAAAAATTTACAAGCAGCAGCCCTCAAAAACATTGACCAACATCGAAATAAAAATGTTTTTGTATAATAAAAAGTGCATCCTGTTTATTCTTGAAGTTCGGGTGCATATGTATGTATGTATGTATGTACATACAGTGGGTTGCCAAATTATTTAGGACAGTCACATTTTTTTATAATTTTCTTACTTTGTAGGATTTCAATGCAGATTCAAGTGGTGTAAGTGTTGCTGGAATTTAATATTTATGTTTGCAATGTTTTTTTTAACATAAATTTTAAGTGAATGCTGAGTGTTCAACAGTATATTTGTTTTCTGCAAACTTTAAAGTAATGTTTAAGCTGCAAAGCACTAAATTCACGAAAACTAAGTAATTTTTATTATTGTGCTATAAAATACAGTCGAAATGTAAGTATTATTATTCTTTTATAAGAAGCATATTTTTTACCAAATAATTTTTATATAATAGTTTAATTATTTAATCCTTCGCCTCCCAAAAAAAAATCTGATATTAAAACTCTTATCCAGCATACGACTTACTGTCAAAGGACAGGTGTTTCCAAATTAGCAGTTGGATTAATTCGCCTAATAGGAAAGGCGAATAACAGTGGAAGAAAGCGCAAAACCACAGCACGTTCGGATAAAAAAATTCCCAAAATCTGCCTACAAAATCAAAAAAAAGGTCTGCCCTGTTAACTTAGATAGTTCCACAGTCCGGTATATCAGTTTACAAGAGAACTGTCCAGCGTAGGTTGGCAGAGAAATGATTGAAAGGCCACCGTCCTGTAAAAAATCCTCGGTTGACTAATGCAATGAAGAAAAAAAGAGTTGACTGGGCTCATGAACACTGCCACATGACGGTTGAGGACTGAAGTAAGATCAATTGGCATTACTACTGTTGCCTTACACCAATTCAGTATAAATATGTTCGAAAACTATAAAACAAACTTTTTTCAGGTTTCTATCTCAGATGAGTCAACATTCCAAATTCTAGCCGACAGGAGTAGCTTCGTCAGACGACGACCAGGTGAGAAATACAACCCTGACAACATCGTCAACATCGGAAAACATCCCGTCAAAATAATGGTGTGGTCAGTCATGAGCGCTAAGGAGGTTGGACGTCCCTACATTGTCCAGTTAACCATGAAACAAGACCAATACATACAAGTTTTACAAACTCGCTGGTTTGCCAACACTTAAGTAGTGGTTCCCAGATGGTAATGAATTTACCTTTATGCATGATTCAGCACCATGTCATAAAGCCAGAAGCGTTACCAAGTTTTCAGAAGACCACAGTTCAGAAGATTCCAGTTTTGCCTTGGCATAGAAATTCGGCTGACATGAACCCTATCGAAAATCTATGGCAGATCACTAAGACGGAAATAGCCGAATACCACCAAGCCAAGACTTATGGGAAAGCTAATTGATGTTTGTCATCACAACCTCAAAATAAAATAATGTGTCAAACAGTGCATAGAGAGCATACCACGGCGTTTAATACCCATCATTGAGGCGGAAAGAAATGTTACTAAATACTGATAAGTACTAAGTTATATAAAGTCTATATATTATATTATAGATTTTCAAAGCAAACTGCATATTTTGTAACTCTTTGATTTGTTTTGCGTTATTAAAGCTTTGTATAATATATTAATTATTAATTAGTTTAAAACAAATTCTTAACAAATACAATTTTATGTGACGGCCCCCAGTAATTTGGCAACCCACTGTATGTACGAATGCACGTAAGTACATATGTAATTAATTTGTGTAATGGATTTGCTTGCCCCAAATCAATTACCCTTATGACCTTGCTACTAACTGTTATCTGAGATATGTGCATAAATATGTATATATGTAAGTATGTATGTACTAGTATATACATATGTACTATTTATATTTTTTTATTAACTAGCGTATTGATTAAATACCCATGCAATATTGAAAATTCTCGCTTTATATTCTAAGCGTTTATAGCATTTGCTCATTTAGTGGTGCGTGGTAAGAACCCCGACAATTGAATTTTTAGCATGAGGTACAACAAAGTGAATCCTTCGAATTCGCACCATCAATACATCGGCTATAATGAATTTCTGCGACAGGCACCGAAGGATAACTCAATTTTCAAGGACATGCGAACCACTCTATTTATTATGAAGGCGACAGGCTTGCTCCCAATCTATGAAGAAGTTTCCAGTTATGAAGTGGGGCCACCCACAAAACCCAATATCTTTTATTCGTTTTTCATTCGTAGTGTCGTTCAAGCGCTTACTATTTTCAATCTCTACAATCTCCTGACGCCCGGTTCGGCGCTATTTTTTCCTTCCTACAGTGATACCGATAATGTGAATAAATGGATCGAGTTTTTACTGTGTATGTTGGCTCATTCGGCGACCGTTATAATCTGTGCGAGGAATTCAAAATCATTGTTGAAAATTTTAAACGAAATTTTAAAAGTTGATGAGGATGTGTTTGACCAGTTTGGCGCGACGATGAAAAATAAGTGCGGCTTCTCACTGAAATTTATTGTGGGCATATGCATTTGTCAATGGTATTTGATTATATTACAAGTCCTGGCGGCTAAGGATCCGCTTACCATAAACTCGTACATTTTTATAATGTTCAATGCGGTGCAGAATGGTATGTCTACAATTTTTATTGTCTTTGCTGCGGCTTTATTAAGAATCGTAACGATGCGCTTCGCTCATCTAAACTCGATTCTCAAAGGCTACACATATACCCACCGAAGGATGCCGAGACGCTTTGCCAGACGGGGTGTGGACAGCTCTTTGATAGATACATTTTCGGAGGACTCCTTATTTACTTATCGAATGCATAATAAGCTACTGCGGATCTATCGTTCAATTAATGAATGCTGCAGCCTGATCTTGGTGGCGTATATGGGCTATGCATTCTACACCATCACTACCACTACGTATAATCTTTTTGTGCAGATAACGGCGCAGCGTTTAATATCATTTAATGTACTGCAGACTTGCTTCGCCTGGTTGGCATTGCACACAGGCGTGCTGGCGCTACTGTCACGCAGCTGTGGACAAGCGACAGATGAGGTGAAATCATTCTTTTAACTTTCATTTTTCAGTATTTATGTAGTTTAATTTTTCGAGAAGGCTAATGTAACGTCGCAGTTTGTAGCACGCGTCTATGGCAAATCTAAGGAGCATCAAAACATTGTAAATACGTTTATATATGTACATATGTACAAAGGATAAAAATATCCCCAAGTAAATGTTATGCGACATTCAACTATTTTAGGTGGATAAATTTTTAACCAAGAGCATTAAACAAGAGGTACAATTCACGGCTTACGGTTTCTTTGTAATTGACAACTCCACGCTTTTCAAGGTATGGCTAAAATTCGTTCGAGTTCGCCTTTAATTGTGCCACATCGGTTTACAGATTTTCTCGGCCGTAACAACTTACTTAGTTATCTTGATCCAATTCAAGCAGCTAGAAGATTCCAAAATGGAAGACGATTCTACTTAACAAGGAAAAAAGTCCTCTTCGGTCCGTAATACCATATTGCATTTGTTTTTATTAAACTATTGAAAACCCAAATATACAAATTTCTTCTACAGTTATCGGAAGGTGCAAATGCGTTTGCTGCTTCTCATCTTCAGTTCTTAGAAAAGTGTAGGATCATAAAGGGTAAATATCAGAGTTATCAATCCTAATATACTACAGACAGATCTAGCGCTTTACATTTACATATTCTCAATTCATTTAAATTATTTAGGAATAAATACAAATTTAAAAAGCATATAAAAACTGGAACTTCATCGTGCAGCACACAGTTTTGTTTAAGACTTAGTTTAAACATAAACAAGTGTTGGAGTCGTTTAGTTGCTGACACATTTCTATTTCCGCCTTGTTTCGCCAAAAAGGAATGAGCAAATTCTGTCCAACGCAAAAGCAGCTATGGTATCCGCCAGCAAAATAAGCACAAGCTTTTTTCGGAACTAAATGTTGCAAAAATAAATTCGATATACAAATTAATGAACTAAAATGAAAGCCTTCTATAAATAGAGGTGATAAAAATGGTAACTCAATTTTAACTCTTTTCATTTCGCGAGAGCTATGTATTAAAAGTAGACAAACATTTTTGAAGTAAATATTTGAACTAAAGCTACCATTTTCATTACTGACATCTCATAAGTATGCAAACAATTGTGTGATTAACTTATTTTGTAAAATATTGTTTATAACTTACATCTTCTGGGAATGAGACGATTTCGAATGTTTCCGTCAATTCTGATGAAAGGTCCAAAGAGAGGAATAACACCAATCCTGACGACACTAATATTGATGTTAAAAGAGGACGGTTTTCACGTAAACTCTCCATAAAGGGATGTCCCTGTTAGTAATCAATAAATCAATAAAATCAAATTACTCGAAAACTAAATTTAATGTTTATGAAATTTAGAATACCTTGTGATTAACCGCAAAAGTGGATACTTGCATAGCAAGACAAATTATATACACAGTGCTGTTTATAATATTTGGTTCGAATGTCTGTTTTTCTTCTGGATCCATATCTATGTAGAGCTTTATTTTTCCTTCCCTGTTGCAGGTTCATTGCAATTGTCAAGATTCGTTAAGAATATAATTAATGCAAAAGAACTCACCTTACAGGTGCCCGCTCTGTTGCCTCCTGTGTTAAGTAGTAAAGTGTGCCAAAATGTACGGCAAACTGACAAAGAATGGTTGATATACTATATACGTTAAAAATATTTGGCAATGGTGCAGCTTTTGATAGTGTTTTTAGGGGCTATTAATAGAAAGATAGATAAATAATTTTTCATATTCAAATCGACAGAATACCTTACCTTCGAACGCGTTATGCAGAGAAAGCAAGCAGCAATGAAGAGTCCTTGGAGAGTGGCTTGCATATCACTGAATTTTACGCCGTCAATATACAAAACAGATTGGCAGTAAGCTGATATGAGTGCGTTGAGGGCTAAGATTTTGAACATTTGTAGTGTTGTTACTAATGTGCAGCGCCCCTGCTTGATGATGTTATTAACTGAAGAATTAAAAAAAAAAACATTATAAAACAAGAATTCCACTTTGACAATATTAAACATACCACACATTATCGATGATGTTTTGCTCGTAAACGGTGCGGCTATACTAGCATCGCCTAGCTTTACCACAGACACATCCTCGTGAAGTTCTTTCAGCTCTGCTTGTAGACTCGCTTGTGTGGCATTCAGATTTTCACGGTTACGTAAAATAGCTCGCTCACGTGGTGAAAGATTTTGACTACTAGGAGTAATACTCCTATTCGCACCTAAGCTTCGAGCATTCGTAATGGTGCCGCTTGTAGTGGCGCCTGTTTCAGAGGTAATAGGGCCTGTTCCATTGTTGGCATCTCGCTTCTTTTTCGGTTTTGTTGGAGTATTGCTCAGCAGAGACACACCCACATGTGCGTGTTTTAGAGCGCCAACGTCGTTGGTACCATCACCGCACATGAGCGTGTAATATCCGAGTTGCTTCAACGAAGTGATAACGTATTCTTTCTGCTTCGGTGCAAACCGAGCGCATACTGTTAGGTGTGGCAAGACCATAAGCAAATATGGGTTTTCATGCTCTTTCAGGTATTGCAGACCTTCCCCAGTTATACATAAATCATAGGCACTTAACATATCGTTTAAATCATGCTTAAGTGTATAAAAAGTTTCTGTATTAACTGAAAGCCATTGCCATTTGATATTTTTGCCATTGTCATTCTTAATAGGTGTGAGAATGAGTAGTTTTTTACGTGTAAAGCGCAGCTCTTTGGCTACGTGACATGCCGTTAGCGGATTATCGCCAGTTATCATTACAACTTTGTGCGAAGCGTGTATTAGCTCTTTGATTACGGTTTTGGAATCAGGTTTTATGGGGCAGGATATTATAACAAATCCAGCGAAGATCAAGTCACTTTCAATATCTTCCCGCTTCAACTCGCGAACACGTTGAGGATCTAATTGTCCGAATTCTTTAATACCCAAAGCTAAAACACGTGCGCCGCGACGTGAATATTCAAGGAAAGTCTGAAAATATATTTTTGATAACATAAGTGGATTCCTACGTACATATGTACGTATTTAAGTCAGGCGAAGGGAAAAAAAAGAAAAGAAATTTCGGTGGTAAGTATATTTACATATTTACCTTTTCATAGTTTTTTGGTACTTCTTTTAGCATATCCTGAATAACCTCGGGAGCACCCTTCACTGTGCTGATATAGAAAACGTCATTGCTAAATGGCACCAAATACCCTGCTAACACAGACATTCTTTTGAGCGCCGAAGAAAAATAATAACGATGAAATATTCGCATAGGTCTTAGTTTACTCCGCTTTGGAATAACACTGTCTTGCTTTGTCAGCCCCCAATCGACGGCCGTTAGTGTAGCCTTTTCAAGTGGATCACCGACCAGACCATCATCAAGCATAACAAGGGAGTGACAAGTGGCTAGAACTTTTATTGTCTTGTCGTCGGCCTTATCTATTGGCACGATAGCATTGTCATCGGTCAAACCAACTATTCCTTCAACCATCAAATTGTCCGACGTAAGAGTGCCAGTTTTGTCAAAACAGCAGATCTGAACTTTACCAGCGAACGGGATTCGGAATGGCTCGGTACAGAAAACAAAGAGCTTAGATAATTGCATAAGAGATGTGTTTACTGCCAATGTTAGTTCAATAGGGAGGTCAGGTGGTATAATTGTTGTCAATATAAGCGTGCATTCTAAAAATAACTTATAACGACTTCGCTCTAGATCCTCGGTACCCTTAATCCAAACATAAGCGGCAGCAGCAATAGCAAATACCATTAGAAAAATGATGAAGGCAAAAGTCTCCAAGTTGTTTTCAGTAACGCGTTTAACACCAAAAAGAATTGTGCGCAACAATTTTCCTTGAGATGTATTAAAACCATTACGTAGCACATAACCAATACAACCGCCATCTGGAGCTCGCAATGCATCTTTTGTGGGAGCAGTATGTTGTACAACTTTTGTCCCACCAAAAAGAATAAAGAGTTTACTATCACCTTCCATATCTAGTTCAATCTCTTGATTATCAAGACTTTCTAAAGATTCCTTCATTTGTGGAACCGATTCTCCTGAAATATTTTTTTTAAATACATGTAAAAGATATCACAAACCCAAGCATACCTGTCAACATGCTTTCGTCAACAATACAGCTTCCACGCAACAGAACAATGTCACAGGGTACGAAGTTGTCGCTTTGTGATCTTGTTATAGACACGATGTCCCCAGGTACCAGCTGATCGGAAATTATTTGCCGCCATTTATTTAGCCTCAGTACATTAATCGTGTATGGTTTATTCCCCATTTTTCTAATTTCAGCCATATTGTGAAGTTGCTGTCCAACAAGTGTACACTCAAAAATAATCATCATAACTAACGTAAAGAGCGAATAATACCAATACTCATCCAGACACCACAAAGCTACCGAAAATATTTGAAATACAAAAAAAGGGGCAGTGGCCCTTTCAATAAAGAGTTCATAGAACTCAGGTACGACCATTTTCATTTCATTTTTTCCATATGTTTGCTCTGCCATCTTGACACCAGTTTCAGTTTCATGTCCTCTACTGATAGTATAGTGTTTTAAAATTTCGTGTATCGGAAACGCTAAACCACGGAAAATGCACTTATCTGCATCCCAAACATATTTTGTTTTTTGAAAAACAAAATAGAAGAGCTTTTCTCCATTTGCTAATTTGCTGCTCTGTACACGTACCAATTGGGAAGAACCATTGTTTGGTGTCGGAACGACTTTAGCCAAAACGTTCTCGCCTGGTTTTTTCACTTTTCGACAGTGAAGAAATGCAAGCACATGTACACTCCAATAGCAGCACAGTAACGAAAGAATTTGAGCAAAGATAATTGCCCCTATAGTTATAAGGCCAGCTTCGTAATGTACGTCAATGCCATATACAAATATCCACGCATAGAAAGCAGCCAAATACATTAAAACAAAAGGCAATACTAAGCCGCTTAAAACCATTGGGTTTTGAACGTGTAAAGTCACGTATTGTACTAAGTCATCAAGAGCCGTTGTTTTATTTCCATGCTTTCCACTTTTGTACGTTCCAATTGTTGTGGTCAATTTTTTTTCGGTTGCGTCCACGTATTCAATATTCATTATTGCTTGTACTATATTCACGATAAGGTATTCAGCGGCTCCAAAGTTTATTTATAAATGGATTTAAATGTATTTATATAAAAAGAGTTTCACAAAGCACACAAGTCATAATTTCCATAGCCATCCACCGACTTCAAAATTTATCCATCTACTTGTCCTAGTGAGATTGATAATTGCCATGAGATCAACCTATAAAACTATCGATTGTACTTTTGACATTATCGAAGATTATTTAAAACCACTATCTATAATCGGGGAAAATTAAGGTCCGTTCACATACTGGCGTCGGCTTTAGAATAGGAAAAAACGAAATTTTCGGTAATAACGGTATTTGCGTTATCTACGCTTTCTAGAAGTATCACTTACAAGTTGTGAGTCAACGTATGTTATAAAGTATTTGTGTTTCTTTTTTTTATATTTTACAAATCACACAGTTAAATGAATTTGTATAACTTTCTTATCATGAAGAAGTACTGTTGCCACCAAAACAAGGTCAATTCAGTAAGGTGGCGATAACTACATATAAGTAAAATTCATACACGCATTTTGTTTTTGCTTTTTGGTGAGTGTTTTGTCAAATTCCATTTGAGATTTGTATAAACAGCCAATCAGAATTAAGCAGTTTGCTGTGGGGTTCACCAAAGCGAAAAAAAGTCGCCTCAACACAACCTTATATGTCAACAATATGTCTCATCCTCATACAAGTTGTATGGGATAATCTTTGGTATGGGAGCAACCGACATTGAACGCCGTGCGCAAAAAGCAAACTTGATTTCAAATTTTCATTTTGCGTGACATTTCGATTTGACGTTTATCCAACCGTGAGGGTGATGCGCATTGTCTTCAAAATAACGAATACTGATTTTTTTGTTTGGATTAGCAAAAAAAGTATCAAACAGTTTTAGTAAATTTGAACATTGTTTAAAACTTGGGATTGTGATTTTAATGATTATTATTGCTTCTATAATATAAAAGAGGAAACAAATCAATTGCTAAACTTGTCAATAAGTTCATTTGTTGAAGTTCAATATTATATTTGTGCCCGAATCCAGTAACTTGGTATCATCTCAAGTCTCAAAAGGTGCTAGAGATTATTGCTTTTCGTAGCTTTTACATATCTTTCTTTTGTTTCTATTTCAATTTTGTGTGACCTGCTCATCACCAGGTCACAATTTTGAGATTAGAGGCTTTATTTTGAGTCTCATGAATGCCAACTGGTCTAAAATTGTGATTTTTGTCCCTATTAGAGACTGATGCCCGAATTCTGTAAGCAGAGACAAAAAGTCATACCAGTTGGCATTCATTAGTTTCAAAATAACGCGTCTAGGCTCAAAATAAAGTAGGTTAGCCCGAGAGTTTACCTTTCACCAAAATACACTGAAAACACAAGAATGAAAGAATACAACTTAACGTCTTCTCCGCCAAGAATGATAAATTAATCATTCTTGTTCCCCACAATGCAGCGTACCAGAGTGACGCATTCATGGGTACCGCTACTTGGGTTTTCCTGCTTTTGACATAACTAAAAATCGACAGCTTTTAAATAAACTAAAAATCGATATGACAGCTTACATAAAACATTTGTTTATTGTTTTTTGGTTATTTATTAATTAAACCACTGTCTACAACGTATATTTCACCAATTTTTCGAAATTAAAAGACGTTTATCGCTACAAATCAACTTCTCTTCGTTTTCCTTTTCGTCATATTCTTTGTTTATCTTGTTTAATCCAGAAATGTTAAATCCTGCGATAATGCATGACCTTGTAATCTATCGTTCTTTTGTCTTCCCGACGAAGGATGTGAAGCAAAATGCGTGGAATGTCACAAACATGAATTGGGAGAGAATCGGAGAAATTATGTGAGATTATGTTATGCTAGAAATTCTTAATTTTAATGTTTTTACAAATTTGTATTTGTATTTATTTTTATTTTATTTATTTATTTATACAAAGCTTACATAATAACTAATTATTACTTAAACTATGCAAACGCAGCGCTAGCAGCAAAGGCTTTCGGCTGGCTGGTGGGGTGGGTTAGATCAAATACGCCGGAGAAGATCTGTGTCCTTTAGAAAATTTTAAATTTTTCTTATATTATCTTCAGTGGTGGCCATTAATAATTGAAGGGGATTAACGTTATCGAAATAATGGAGCCTTTGTGGACTAAGTTCTGGACAGGATACCAGTAAGTGTTGCACGCTTATTGTTGCTTGACAGACGGGGCAGGAATTGGATCTAGCGCCTTGTAGCAGGTGTGCGTTAGTTATTATGGTGTGTCCAATTCGGAGGTGTGTGTATGGGGTGATGTGGTTGGTGGGTATCGAATTTGTATATGTAGGTTTTGTGCGATTGGGGTTAATGTCCGAATAGTGATGATTATAATCCGCCCATTCACGTAATAACTTCGTTTGCCTCTGACGATGGATTAGTCGGTGTTATAGAAATATTCTTGGCGATTAAATCTGCAAGTGTGTTACCCCATAATTTTGATTTTGAGCGGGTGGGATATAACTGTGTTTTTTATATTATCGACGATGTTGTTCGGTTTGTTGAGGTTTTGGATGTCTTGGAAACATGACATGCTGTCGGTGCATATTATGTACTTTCCCTTATTTTTGGCGGAGTATTGAACAGCGTGAAATATAGCTGTTGCTTCGGCGGTGAAAATCGAGCAGAATGAAAATTGGAGGCCGTACGCGATCACTTCTTGGCTTTCTTCACCATAGCGTAAGAGGTGTGGGTTGATTTCGAACCGTCTGCGAATATCAATTGCCAGCCGTTAGATTTAAAATGTGTTGTTGTTTCGCAAAATTTTTATATACGGTGTTTGGGGTGTTTTCTTTCCGGAAAAGGGCTAGGTTGTTGATGAAGGATGCTCTGCTGACCACCCAGGGCGGGTGACGAGTGTACCGGGTGATATGCTGCTTAATGGGCATTTGGGGTATTTATTTATTTAGTCTATGAACAGAAAGTTTCTTACAGACTATTTACAAAGTAATTAAAAATTAAGATTTAAAAACCTAAATAGCTAAATTTAGAATATGAGAAAATACATTTTTTGGAATTGAAAAATCAAGTTGGATGGAACTCGAGAGTGAATTAAGTTCAATTAGCGCTCGAACAAGGGGAGCATTTCGCGAATATTCTGTTTTAAATTTAACACCATAGGAAGGTAAAGAAATACGATGATTACGTTGAGGGATGTTGAAATTAATTCTTTCCAAAAGAAAGGAACAGTCAATGTCGCCATTGATGATATTACGAACAAAAGAAAGTGAGAGTACCGACCTTCTTGATTCCAAAGACTTACGGCCAATCAAAAGCAAACGAGATTTATAAGAGGGAATTGGCTCATCAAAACACAATGAACGTAAGGCATATTTAAGAAAAACTTTTTGGACCCGTTCAATCCTAGTTATATATTTTTTTTGACTAGGCCTCCAGATAAAGGTAGCATATTCCAAGTTAGAACGAACAAAAGCCCTATATAATAACTTCACAGTACACGGGTCAGAAAATTTGGAACTATTTCGCCTAACCAACCCTAAAACCTAGTAAGCTTTCGAAATAATATGACAAATATGCAACATAAGTATGCACATATATTCAAATGCTCTCATTTATGCCCGAATTCTGTAACTTTGTATCATCTCAAGTCTCAAAATGAGCTAGAGATTATTGCTTTTCCTCGCTTTCACGTTTTTTTCTTTAGCTTGTATTTTAATTTTTTGTGACCGGCCTATCACCAGGTCACATTTTAGAGACTTTATTTTGAGACTAGAGGCTTTATTTTGAAACTAATGAATGCCAACTGATCTAAAATTGTGACTTTTGTCTCTATTAGAGACTGAGACTGCTTACTGAATTCGGGGGTTATTCTCTGATTGTAATTTGAAGATATGAAAAAAACTGCAGAGGCATTGGGAGACGTGAAATTTGAAACCAAGGGTGCAGCACATTCATATCCCTTGTAGCAAGTTTTAGAGCGCCGTATAATTAGCAGACTTTACTATCTATAACTTAACATCGCGCACTTCTAATTTTTTAAAATCTATTTTAAATGAAATCACTTACGGCCAGTTTTTCAGTGCAAGTTGAACTCTGTTTGTCGTTTAAACTCAGTATGCAGTTTTCAGTCAACTTTAAGGACCGTTTGCACCATCTCTGGTTAAGAGACTAATCGAAACTAAAAGCGCCGGTTAAGACCATCCGTCAGATAAGCAAGGTCTGAATAAGCTGAATTGTAGCTAGCCGCAGATAATTTTAACCGGAGATGGTGGAATCGGCCCTAAACGGAGTTTAAACGGCCGCTCGCGCACGGTTAAACTTAGTTTTACTTATCAGCTGTTTGCTGACTACTTCGTTTTTGTTGCAACAAATTTTATTGAGCGCAAGGAAACTTACTTTAAGTTTAAACTGAGTTTTTTTTCAATTAAGTTTTATTGATAAACTACAAGCTAATACCAAAATCATCGTAAATAATTGTAAAATATATAATAATTTTTGCGCAGAACTCCTTTCTGCATAAGCGTCCTTCGGCCATCCTTCAAAAAAATATCGCTAGCCGGACAAACTCAGGGTATTCCAACAGTAATTTTGCGCAGAGCTCCGTTCATATATTATATATATGCGAAATTTGCCTAAATGGTCATTGTCTCTTTTGTGCAACTATAAATAACAACTATTTTACCGGTCATCTTACGGTCAGTAAAGATAAACATGAAAACTTCGATGTTTCATTCTCGCATATATGCAACCATAGTGAGCGTAGCGAGTCGGGAGTGTCTCTTTTTGGCAAGTGCCATGACAGTGATTTTACCGGTAAGCTGACAGTCAGTGCTGATTTTATGAATGAGAGTGTATTGGTAATTCTGTCAGCATGTTCTTGTAGGGTATATATGTATAATATTGTAGGGTATATATAATATAATATAATTTTGGCGCTTACACTATATAGCTCAATGTTTGGCCGAGCTTCTCCTACCATTTGTGGTGTGCGTCTTAATATTATACCTCAAATGGAGGGGCCTACAGTTTTGTGCCGACTCCGAACGGCAGATGTATTAAATGAGAAGCTTTTTCATGGCAGAAATACCCTCGGAGGTTTGCCATTGCCTGCCGAGGGGTGACCGCTATTAGAAAAAACTTTTTCTATGATTAAGATTTTGCTTGCCCTGACTGAGATTCGAACCTCGAACTCACCGGCATATCGAGTTATAGCACGCACCGCTACCAACTCGACCACAGCGGCCACTAATATAAAGCAATTGGTACATTCAAATGTGTGAAATTGTGATATTCCGGTTTTGTTGACTCAGATTATGTTGTATTTGTACAATTCTCAAATGGTGGGTAAGTAACATTAAATTATATAATCATTTTGTTTAAGCACTTTAATATCAAAATATGTATAGTGAAAATGCAACGGTTTTATGTTATCGTTACTACAATTTGCCACCGTACACTTTGTTTATTAAAAAGCTTTTAATTAATTGCTTCATTGTTTTGCACGCGAATGTGAATTTTCTGTTTATTTTCCCTTTCGACTGGAATGCTATGAGGTCACACAGCTATCAAGCCGAAACAAAAAACGTAACGGGACGAAAGTGTCGCAATCTTCTTATTTATAATGTATTATCTATGACACGTACACGTCACGCGGAGCCGCCACACGTACACGATGGTGAGTTTTCATTTACATGGCACCCTCATAAGTTTGATCGTGTTAGCTGACACGTAACGGACGGCTACGTTGGTGACTGTTTGCACTATAAGGCGCAACCCAAGGCGAATTTAACAAGGTGGTGTTAAGGAGCCAACTGATTTTTTCGCTTTGCTGGACTGTACGTCAAAGGGCTTCGTTCTGATTGGCTGGCGATGTAAATCACCTACAAAAATTTGACATTCAATCCAGCAAAGCAAAAACAAAATACATGGAGGCCTTGATAAATTTGCCTTGGCGCAACCTCTGTATTCTCTAAATCGTGCTGAATACACATTCGTTATGTGGTGCTTATGTGGCATTAATTTTCCGCTAACGTTTCTTTTTTAGTTGAACAGAATGATGGGGCTATAGTAAGTAGTAAGAGCTGTCAATTAAAATACTCGAAATGCTCAAAACTGCGTACAATGTGTGGCTGTAGCTGTGGCATACTATTGCCAAGGATTACATATATGATACGAAACTCTCTCAACCGCTATTAAAATAGGGGAACTGCCAGAGCATCGTGTAAAATTTTCAACTTTTAACAAAAATGTTGCGTTTTAATTAGAAAAAGCGTCTTTAAAATTGCTAACAAAAGTATTTTTCAAAGAAAACTGCTTATATGTATATTACTTTTTTAAATACTTTTTAACTACATACTGTATATACAAACAAACATATTCACATATTCACATTTCGATTGAATTGATATGTTTGATTATGTGAAAACTGATATTTTTTATTTGAGTTAAAATTGCTGGTATGCAATGAAGTTTTCATGCAGAACTCAAAAATTTAAATTTTTTTTATTAATACCCATATTTTACTTGTTACTTCATTGTATTTGTATTATTTACGTCTGCATAACGCAATGCTCGTATTAAATTCATAAAATATCCAAAAAATGCAATTGTAATTACCAAATTTGGTTTCTTTCATAGTGGCATCATTGGAAAATGCTATAAAAAATGGGCTTTTGGTAGGCGCTCTATCGAGAACGAGAGTTTCGTATAATATTGTTACGTTTTTACCCTGAAACGCCGATGATTTCCAAAATCCTTCAGGTTCGACCACTGGATTGTTAAATAAAACACGTTTGGATTTCCTTAATGCTAACTTTATTTGTTTACAAATAATTGACAACACTTAAGAACGCTATTTAATTCACGGATACTTGTACTTGCGCACTCGCAACTTTAAAACACTTAGCTTACAACTTTACAACTTTACTCTTCAAGGTTTAATTACAAACTGAATTACCTAACGGCGTGGCAACGCCTTTTTATACTCCGAGCTGCGTACACTGTGGCAGCTCTAGAACATTATCGATCGTTATCGAAAGTTCTCGATTGCGATTGTTCTATTTGCTTTTTCTCGACGTCTCTATCTCTTTCTCGGTTTCTCTTTCGTGTTTTGGAATATCGCCACACTGCCCTCCACCTAAGTCTGATCGTCCCGATCAGACACACTAACTGTTCCAAATGACGCAAGCCTTTCCAAATGAACTACCTTCATTTTGTTCCTAAGTCTCCCAACTGTCTGGATTCGATAAACCACGTCATTTAGCCGTTTTATGACCTTGTACGGACCTTCCCAGTTGCACTGCAATTTTGGGGACAAACCTTTCTTTCGTTGTGGATTATATAACAGCACCAAATCTCCTTCGTGGAATCCTTCAGAATTCATTGCCTTGTCATACCTGGCCTTCATCTTATCACTCATAATTTGTGTACGCTGCCTAACAAGATCATGCACTTCTCGCAACTCCTCCTCCAGGTTGTTGGACGTTTCCTTACAATTCTTGCGCGCATCACCAGTAACTCCAAACTTTAGATCGCTTGGTAACCGAAGTTCACTGCCAAAAATTACCTTTGCTGGACTTTTACCCGTTGTTTCCTGTACAGCTGACCTACTCCCTAATTTACTCGTAGGAAATGGCTTGGACACATTCGTCGTAATACGCTTAAACTTTGTCTGACCATGTCTTCGTGATTTCGGTGCCTTGGCCGCAATACACCCCGTGCATTTCCCGATCCACTCTGCTACCGATCGTCGACATCTAACCCAATAGAACTTCTGTTTGATTCTCTCCATGGTCTTCGTGATTCCCAAGTGTCCTCTACTCGGTCCATTGTGGAATTCTTTGAGAACATCGGGTATTCTTACCCTTGGGACAACTATGAGATTTCGAGAAAATTGGCCATCCCCGCTCTCCCAAGTCCTATACAAACATCCAGATATTAACCTTAATCTGTTCCATTGCGCCCAATACGCCTTGGCGATTGAACTTTCCGCTGCCATTTGTTCTTTGGTTGGCCGTGTACCCATGTACAACCCATGCATTACAACTCTCAAATGCCGATCTTTCTGCTGGCACTTCCTCAATTGGTTTACTTCCCACTTATCCGCAGGGTTCGCTTCCGATCTGCGATAGCCAAAAGCCCGCTCAGAACTACTTTCCAAGACCACTTGCTTACTGCTGAATAGGCCGTCATGCCCAAAGCGCAGTGGTACTTTCACGTTGTTATTCGTCATCATCCGTTTGCCCAAGTCGATGTTCATTCCCTGACTCATAAGGAAGTCCATACCCAATATGACTTCGTCGAAAATCTCCGCTACTATAAACTTGTGTACAACTACCACATTCCCAATCGCAACATTGCAGATTACTTCTCCTATAACTCGCGTGTCCTCCCCAGTTACTGTCCTCAACTTTGCTCCAGATAAGGATCTAACCTCCTTTGTGACCAGATCTGACCGAACGATGGAATGTGATGCTCCCGTATCCACACTTAGTACTCGCTCATGTCCATCCACATACCCGCAAACAGTGATGTTGTTTGCTGTCCTGCCAATTCGAGGCATATCGATTCTGGGGCATTCAATTACAGGAGCCAGCCTACGCCCTCTCCGGCTGGCTCGTTTTAGTTTAACGACAGGTTAGGAATCTGTTCGTCTTCGACTCTGCGCATACGGGCTGCTGAATTCTTACGTCTGTCATAAGCTGTCTTACACTCGCGAGCAAAATGGCCAGCTTCTCCGCATCTGAAGCATTTTCCAGTGCCAATCTCTTTTCCTGTTGAATCAGGACTAACTTTACCTGCGATCGCCTTAAGTGTTTTAAGCATTTCATTCATAACATCCGGTGATTCTACTTCTACTCGGTGTGCTTTATATGCTGGACCACTTAAGAGCGCTGCTGTTTCCTGGGTTTGGGCATATGAGACAGTTTCAGCAAACGTTGTTCTCGGATTCGCATATGTTGCTCTCTTGGTATATGTGTCTCGTATTCCATTGACAAACTTCTGCATTTTTACTCTTTCGAGGTATTCTCCAGATGTATCTCCAAAAGCCAAATGAGCCAACCTCTCAATTTCGGAAGCAAATTCTTGCAAAGTCTCGTTTGTTTTCTGGAAGCGATTCTCCAGCTCCATCTGGTAAATTTGTCTCCTATGCTTGCTACCGTAACGTCTTTCTACGGCACCCATTAACGCATCGTAGTTATCCCTTTCACGCTCGGGAACAGTTTGTAAGATCTCAGCTGCCGGTCCTTTTAGTGCTACAAATAGTGCGGCAGTCTTGTCTTCCATGCTCCAATTGTTTGCCGAAGCCGTTTTTTCAAATTGGAGCTTGAAAACCTGGAAAGGAATTGTGCCATCAAAAGATGGAGTTTTTACCTTAGGACCGTTCACTGAAATAGCTGTAAGACTCAGCTGCATATTACGAAGACGACCCTCAATCTCATCTAACTTGGCCTCAAATGTATCCTGCCGCTCCTCGAGTTGATCCTGCTTCTCCTGTAATACTGCATTATTGTTGCTTAAATGCTCCCGTAGTGCTGAAATTTCCGCAGACTGTTGCAATGATTGTGCGGATATCTGCGATGATATCTGTGAAATGCTAGCTAATAACATGTTCATGTTTAAAGCTGTTGATCCATTAGCAGCATTGTCCTTTTCTTCAACCATCCTGCGTTCGTCTTCCGTATCCTCAGGTTTACCTTTAAATTCGTGGTTGCCAACTTCAACTCCTTCCTGCTCCATAGCTTCCCACAATCGTGATACCAATTCAGCTTTTCTCCCAGAAGTTGCTAAATTACGTTTTTCCAGCTCCTGCTTGAGCTCTTCAATCTTCAGATCCTGAATCTTTGTCATTTTCTCCGCTATTATCCTTTAGGATTTATTTAACAATCCCACTTCTGACACCAATTGTTACGTTTTTACCCTGAAACGCCGATGATTTCCTAAATCCTTCAGGTTCGACCACTGGATTGTTAAATAAAACACGCTCGGATTTCCTTAATGCTAACTTTATTTATTTACAAATAATTGACAACACTTAACAACGCTATTTAATTCACGGATACTTGTACTTGCGCACTCGCAACTTTAAAACACTTAGCTTACAACTTTACAACTTTACTCTTCAAGGTTTAATTACAAACTGAATTACCTAACGGCGTGGCAACGCCTTTTTATACTCCGAGCTGCGTACACTGTGGCAGCTCTAGAACATTATCGATCGTTATCGAAAGTTCTCGATTGCGATTGTTCTATTTGCTTTTTCTCGACGTCTCTATCTCTTTCTCGGTTTCTCTTTCGTGTTTTGGAATATCGCCACAATATACTCTTTGCTTATGATTCAATTATAAAAGGTTAGGTAAATATTGACATTAAAATTTTGACATTCCCTTATAAAGGGTTGTTTTACGTAGTATGGAAAACGGGTTAGAATTTTTTTCCATTTCTTAAAGAGTAAATAATTAATAGTAAAATGTTATTGATTTTTTTAACTAGACATTTCAAAGGCATTTCATTTAAATTTAGAAATACAATAGCTACGCTTACAAAACAAAATTATGTACTTATTAGTAATATTTTTTTAATTTTTGAAATACAATAGCTACGCTTACAAACATTATTATATACTTATTGGTAATTTTTTTTTATATTTAACCAGCGAATAAATTTTCAATTTATTTGCCCCATGAACTAAACGACAAATAATTTCGATTGATCATAAAACATTATCTTAAAATATTTAAGTTATTTATTCGCTTTATTCCTTTTATTGACATCAGGATTATTCTTAATATTATGACAAACCCCTGGACGGTGAAAACATAAAAATTCGAAATTTAAGAAAGAAAATCTTTATACATATATTACAAGAAAAATTAATCAAACTTCATAACTCAAAAAATTAGTTCTTACAAATTCTTGTTTTTTGATGATTATCACATTATGTCACATTAATAAAAATTTTATTAAGCCTAGTCCTTCAAGAAATTACAAAACTTTCCAATCCCTCACATTGAAATGCGTGCGAAAGGCATTCAATGGAAAAGCGCATCATTTATACACATTTACATAAAATATTTACGATACGGGATCAGTCTTGAATTTAGAAAAAAGAAGAAACAAAAAGTGTTGCCTGTTAGTTTTTGGTATTAAAAAGTTTTCAGGATACTACCATTTTTATTTTTAAAAAGCAATACGGTTTGGATGCTAAGGGAGCCGTTTGACGGAAAGTGAGGGAGCTAGCTGCTTAGTTACCAAACCTTTAATAATTGAATCATGCTTTTTGCTATTGCGACTGTAAAGATTGAGCTATCTTGAACGTTTGTGGCGCTACGCTGTTGACAGTTTAAAATTTAAAATGGAAAATACCTATAAACGAAAAAACAAAAACATTAATTAAATTAAAAATTAAATAGCACATATTCACGACAGCCGATAAAGACGCGGATTCTTCGTCCTCGTCATTTTAATATTTTTGAAAAAAGCATTTGACGTGAGCTACACAATTGTGGCGTTGCCCCAAAATCAGCCATCAGCTCATGTAGCTAACGAAATACTCGTAGCTGTGGCTGTAGCTCCGCTTTCTGTTCAGCCAGTTAATCACAACAAACATTGGGCGACATTATGACAACAATTGGTTCAATTCGGCATTTAAAAAAGGTATAAAGAAGCGGAATAAAATGTATGACCGTTGTAAAAGATATACCATCAAACGAATGTTTTGCGCAATCAGTTTTCAGTTTTGAAGAAAGCGGTTGTTAAAATTGCTAGAAATGCCAAAGCTACGTATTTTGAAAAACAGCAGTCGGTATCAAACAAACTTAACAAAAAATAAGACCTATCGGTCTCGTTAAAAGAAAAGTTCAAAATTCTCAATATTTGGAATATATTGACTCTATAAATATAAAGTTCGTCAATATATTAGCACCTCGAGTAAAAACCACTAATATTAATTTAACCTTTTCTCTACCAAATGATCTTAGTTTTAGTTTTTCATTTGTGGATTAGTCCGTTGTCCTTGAATGTTTTCTGTCTATTAAATCTAATGCCATTAGAAAAGATGGCATACGAATTTAATACGATTCTCAGCACAATGTGCTGACCACGTCTGTTTTCCCCCAAAATGTTGGAAAACTCCTAAAGTCTTACGATCCCTAAGGTGATGGCGAACTCAGACCAATTGCAATTAATATATCTTCCGAAGGTATTCGAGTCAATATTGTGATTTATAGAAAGCCTCTCGACACTTCGATTTTTCCAAAAATATCTCTTGGTGGCCTTGACATCAACTACGAGCAGACGGCTAAAAACCTTGGAATAATTTTCAATAGAACGTTTACTTGGGATGGTTTGCTTCCCGCATTTTGGAGCACACAACATTCTATCCCGTATTTTAATCGGTAAAATGTATCATATGTCCTCACTATTGTTGGGTTGTGAAATTTTGGTTATCCGTGCAAACACAAGCTTAACGTTCTTTTTATCAATATTACTCGTTATATGTATGTTTGAAATCAACACAAGAGACCAGGTTACCCATCTTGCTGAGCCTATCTGAAAGATCCCTCTTAATTTTGCATAAAATATGCATTTCTCCTAGTCAAGTAAAAGTAAACACTCAGCCTATTTATTTTGAATTTTTTGTTCATTTATTATATAATTAACCAAATTAAATACATACACTCTTTTCACTAGAATTCAACTTCATTTCGTTTTACTTTTCTTCATATTATTTGTTTACTTTTAGTTGAGAGATAACATGTCCGCGGGAAGACGAAATCTTCTAATCTATCATTCCGATAAGAATGTGATGAACTCCATAACTGCCAGTTTAACGCAAAGAACGGATATAAATTCGAACGCTTATTCGAATGCGTACAGCATTTTCTTTTTGAGCTCTCGGAAGCGGTTTTGAAATCGACGAAAAGTAGGTGAGTGTCGATCTCTCGAACCATTTCCAAGATCTGGGTTTTCAAAGCAGGTCGATGGGATATTAACCTGGATAAAGCCACATTGATAGAATCTTATATGCGATATTAAGAAGACTGATTCTGCAATAGTTGACTCAGATTGGAATACCCTTATTTTGGGCCCAGCAGAGTATACTTAAATTTCAATCAGCAGACATGGGTTCGTCCGATCTTATTTTGCAATGGGCTGATGCATCTTTCCAGCTCCTCACCGCCGTACTTGAATAGCTTAGCTGGCAATCTATTAGCTCCTTTAGCTGGCCATCGCAATACGATTTGCGTCATAGTCAGATGACGGTACGTCGATTCCGTTATCATGCTCGTATATTGGGGTTTCCAGATCCTCATCTTCTCCAATGTGGTCGCCGCTAACACCATTGAGGAGGGTGTGCTCTGTACGTTAATTATCAGCTCGCCGTTGTTCGGCTAGCGTCTCAAGCTGTTCGCTTTAACATATTTCAGGCCTCTTCTTCTCACGAAAAATTCGTATCGCTTTCAATTTCAACTCACGATACCGCGAAGTGGCAGTAAAAATGTACTTAACTGCAGCGCACTTTGTGTTGTTCGCATTTTGCTCAACAACAATTCCAAAAACTTCACTAGAAATCTTGAATAAATACTCAATAAAATGTTTTTTTTTTCAAATATTTTCTACAGAAGTGTAAAGACAAAAATTCATGAATTCATTAAAATGTCTTCATCAGAGGTAAAACATTTTAATCTTGTATGAGGAAGAATAATTGAAAGAGTTCTTTTTTCTTTTTGATTGAAAAGGGGATCACAGAAACAATAACGCATCTGAAGCGAATATTTCTTTATATACAATTGAAGATAATCGACGGTCTTCCTAATGCGAAAGGAAAATTAGAAATACATTTGAGCCATGCAAAAAATACTCTGACTAAATTAGTAGACGCCTACCCATCGGATAATATTATAGACCTATCGATGTTTGATGAGTACAAACCCACTTTTAGTCTTATGATTGAGCAAGATAATATTGAAGATGCAAATATCCTAAGTGACAATCCATTGTTATTGACTCTTTACGATCGCGTACTTGTTCCGGCACCACATGAAGAAGAGGAAGAGGAGCAAGAAGAGGGAGAAGAGCAAACGGAAGTTTATGAAGAGCAAACGGAAGTTTATGAAGAGCAATTAATGCCTATAGCACAAGGGCATATTGACCTCTTGAAGCTATATACTAAAAAGCGCGAATCGACCACATTCCATTGTATTTTGTATCCACTAGCAATTTCTAAAATATCTTTTAGTTCATGCACTACAATGTGGGAAATATATGCATTATTGCCGTTACTCAAAGAACTGTCAATCTACAACGTAGCATATATTTCATTCGAGTCTATTTTCAATGCGAGATCAGACATCAGCGACGTTAATGAACTCTTAGTTGCCGATTTTTACTTTGAGTCAAAAGTTTCTAACGAAAGCAATCAGTTCGAAAAAGTGAAATTGTGTACATTCGACAAATTCAGTAAGCAACAAATAAGCGCGAACAGTTTGCTTTTAACGTGGGCATCCTTAAAAAGGGACGAGCCTAAAAACTTCGACTGTCTTGGCATCCTTTGCGGTAGTTATGTCAATGTTTTTAATGTTTTTCGTAAACTTGTACGCGCGGAGCACTCAAAAATTGATATCGATAAGGTCAATTTAGAACATGGGGTAATATCAAGTAATTCGACACACCGATATGTGCTTTCAGAACAATTTGTACGAGATTTGGAAGATGTTATAGCTTTCGATGAACAACAGCTTCTCATTGAACTATATCATGCTCATCAACCGAGGCAAATAATTGCACAAGGACGTATCGATGCGTCTATTCTGCTTTATCCATATGGCAAGTGCAAAATACATACATATATGTAAATACACTCTCTTACATACACTTTTAATAAATTTAATCATTTATTTGACATTCCCAATTTGGATGGCAATAGTGAATTCCAAGAGATTCGCAGTCGAGCTGTTACCAATGGAGTCAAAGCCATCACCAATAAAAGCCACTCCACCACCAATGAAAGTTGATTCGATGGATGAGCAAGAAGGGCCAACGTTCGCAATTATTTCTATTTGCCTACTAACACCTCTTACGGAATCGTTCATGCTCAATAGTATGGAAATGCCGATTACTAAACGCAACGTTATATCTCGCTCCACCTTTAACAGAACATTGAAATCTCGTATAGAGGCTTATCACTTTTTTGAAAAGCAAATAAAAGAGATAATTTTTTTCATCATTCAGAATGATATAAAAAAATTAGATGGCGCCAAAAATGTACTTTGCTGCCAAAAGGAAAACCTAAGTAACAAAATTTTCAAGCTGATATCTCGCGATTTCAACATTAGGTTACCTACCAAGGATAGCATTGAGTTCCATGTAAGTTATTACCCATTTCAGTAATGATGATATTTATAAGACGATCTAGTCAGAATCTAATTAATTTAAAACGGAAATTATTTGAAAATAATAAAGTTTTTGAAGGATATACGAAAATATCACATTTTGCCTTTGGCGAATGAAGCTTTGAATCCGAGAGGACTAGCCTTTCGGCTCATCGCACTAAAAACCAACCCCAGCTCCGTTTCGATCTTTCCGTGGAACTACCGTTAGGTATTACTCCGCGAAGGGCGAGTGGCCTATTACCTTTCTTTTTTCTGCGAGATTGTTCCACTTGACGCAATTTCAATAAGCACGCATTGTCGATAGAAAAAACTTTCGCAATGTCAAGTTCTAAAAACAACCAAATTAGAATGGGTTTAATATCAAATATAGAACAATGTTTTCAGGGAGCAAATAATACGTGGAGAAATTCGTTTTGAAGATGCAACTTGATGACATTTTTAATGTTAGAAAAAATACGATTTTTAATACACCACTATAATAACAATAAAAGCGATCAAAATACTACCTTGCGGAACACCAGAGCTAAGCAAAAAGATTTTCGAATAGTCGCCTTACAAAATAATCTTAGCTTGTTCTATGCGATAAGCAGGTGAAATCCGGAAAGTCACACATCCTTTCACAGGAACTAAAATTAACTATAACGTTTTTGTTGTTTTGCTCATCGCTTACTGAAACGTTTGATTTTGTGAAAAGTGTATTTAAAGAGGTAGATATTGAGTTATTGGATCTGAAAAAGCTATAAGTTCTTCCAATAAGATTTGGCTCTTCTTAGCAATTGCCATGGGGGGTAATTGCCGCAAACATATTTTCGTGACACAATCTAATGTACGTATACATACATATTTTTTTTTAGAACCTTATGACGACCATATATAGTTACTCTGTGCAGGGTTCCTATGCGATATTGCAGAAATTTGGAAACAAAGTGCCGAGTTATACTCGTATGTTCACACAAAATGACAACGACTGTCGAATTATCAGCTATCTTTCAAGTTCGCAGTATTTATCATCGATCGGAGAGGAACGTTTTGCAACAATTTTCTCAGAAAAGGTAATAACAACAAACAGTGAGACTTTATAAAAGTGTTTAATTGTTTCCTCTTATCGTTCATAACAGGCAGAGAAATTATCCACTGGCAATACTATCATTACCTTTTTCAAACTGATAATCGATATGGAAATACAAGATTTTGAAAAGGCTAAGAAATATTATTGTCGACCTAAAAATGAGCAGTTCGAAATAGCTATAACTTTTACGTGAGTCCTATTAACTCGTGTCATGTTTCTACATTGTATGTCATGAAGGTAAGGAATGTGCGTTTTTAAAATTTTTTTTTATTAGAAACAGTCTTTCCAAATGAGATATTTGTATGAGTGTCGCGAAGATAATTCACGGCTGGGGGTGGTTCACGATGCAGCGAATCAGAGATCGCGCATTTCGGGGTACCGTTTATTTAGTTTAGCCGCTTTTGACATTTCTGGCTGCTTGTAAACAAACTAAAAATCGATATTACGGCAAACACAAAACATTTCTTTCTACACCTTTTCCAATAGTACTTCAGAAAGCATCACTTCAACTTCAGAATCCGTAAAATGTACTTCAGAATAGTCAATTGTACTTCAGAAACCATAAAATGTATATCAGAATAGTCAACTGTACTTCGGAAAATGTAAAATTAAATTCAGAATAGTCAATTGTACTTCAGAAAACGTTAGATGAACTTCAGAATAGTCAATTTTACTTCGGAAAACATAAATTGAACTTCAGAATATTTAATTGTACTTAGGAAAGCGTAAAATGTATTTCAGAAACTGTAAATTGTACTTCAGAAAGTGTAAAATGTACTTCAGAAAATGTAATTTGTACTTCGGAATATGTAAAATGTACTTCAGAAAATGTAAATCGTATTCAACATCGGCGAATATGGCCCAAGACGTAGGAGCGTTGCTCTGTCTATCGCGTTAAAATAAGTGATCGCACTTTCTAAACGGGAGTGGCACGGACCAAGTCCACCAAGTCCACTTCTGAAGCACTGCTACTTTATATTCATATTACCTGTTTAATATATTTTTTTTGATAAAGTGAGTTCATGTTTTTTTATACTTACTTTTCACTCGGTTGAAATTTTCTGCACCCAAAACATTTATTGTTAAAAATATAATTGAAGAAAACACAAAGAATTTTAAGGTATGGAGGCACAGGACAACTGCGTGATATGCCAAATAAGCATGAAGCGGAAGGCTGTAGTCCGCATTTCACCGTGCAAACATTTGTTGCATGCAGCATGTTCAAGGGAGGTTCTGGAGTTTGGATCTTGTCCAATCTGCAGACAAGTTATTGCCGGTAATCTATTTTTACTTTATAAACAACAAATATGTACTTATATTTATAAAAGAAATGTGATGTTAATTTTTTTAGAAACTGAAGCGGTCCCGTGTAAAACATACAATACCTACACAAGGCAGGACAGGATCAGGATTGTGAAAGCTGCAAACAAAAATGATGACTGGGTAGGTTTGGCTGCTTCATTAGGCGTCAAATACAAAGCGGCGTATACATGGGTAACATCGGGCAGAGACCAAACCCTCGTAAGAGGAGGAAAAAAGCGATGTACCTTACTGACAGAGAATTGGACAGTATTGTCAAATGGGTAGAAGATGACTGCACAATAAAGCTGAAGCAGTTAAAGAACAAGATCCTTAATGTTTTTCAAAAAGATGTCTCCACCACAACAATTACGAATCACCTGCAAGGTTGTACTATAGAAAGTGTGCACCACCAGCTAGAGCTGCAAAAACATCGATGTTTAAAACAATCGATGTTTCGATGTTTTTGCCAATAAAACATCGATAGTATCGATACTATCGGATTTTCATGTTGTCCTAGATGGCACCTCTTCGACAAGACTGAAGGGTTGAATACTACAGGCAACGAACTCAGAAAGTGCATTATCAATAGCCTTTTTGCGAGAAGAAAACTTATTATATTTGTTTTAAACGAATGGCAAAATGCTACAAGATGATCTTGGCAAATTGCATAGTTTTATAGAAGGATGCAATCGCCTGAGGTGATCTCTGAGGTTCGATGTGTTGCCGCATGTTTTATACATTTTTCCACAAGCCTTGCACCTAGCGATAGAAAAAAAAACATCGATGTTTCAAAAAAAAAATGTAAACATCGATACTATCGATAGTGCTCCGATGTTTTTGCAGCTCTATCACTAGCCAGCAACCGTTAACAATGCTTTAACAAAGCCAAGTGCGCTGAATACGTGAATTCCCTTAATTCTTATATACAAGCCGGAAAGCAAATTATTATTTATCGACGAAACTATGTAATTTTAACTTGTTTTGTCGTCGTAAACGCGGTCGGGCACGCTCTGGTTGTAGGGCGGTTCAAATACTACCTGATTGGAGCAATCGCTACTTGCTAAGTAGTAGCTATGGAGCGACGGCGTGGGTCATTTAAGGTTTCGGACGCATGTCAGTGGATTCATGCAGTGCTTCAAAAGTGAATAGATTTGGGAAACAACTTGGGGGACTTGGTCGTTGTCTGCGAAAAACCTTCGTGCCACTCCCGATTAGAAAGTGCGATCACTAATTTTACACGACAGACAGAGCAACACTCCTTCGTATTGGGCCATATTCGCCGATGTTGAATCCAATCGAGAATATTTGGTCCAAAATTAAAACTTATGTAAAGATACATATAGGTGTTCCAGCTACATTTGGTCTGGGCGTCGTAGAACAAAGGCTTTCGTATTTGGAGCGACTTATTGACGAGGCAAAAGCGAATTTTATTTGCCTTAACTGATTAAGTGAAGTACAATTTGTAATTTATGAAATGCATTTTACGGCTACTGAAGTACAATTGACTATTCTGAAATACTTTTTACGTTTTCCGAAGTACATTTAACTATTCTCAAGTTCAATTTACATTTTCCGAAGTACAATTGACTATTCTGAAATACATTTTATGGTTTCTGAAGTACAATTAACTATTCCAAAGTACATTTCACCGTTTCTGAAGTACTATTGGAAAAGGTGAAGTTTTTTTTTGTTATTTAATAATTAAACGAACGAATATTTTGACAATTTTTCGATATCAAAATACATTTATTACTAAAAATCAGCTTCTTTTCGTTTTCCTTCTCCTTTCCAGAAATGTCAAATCCTGCGGGCATGCGTGATCTTGTAATCTATCGTTCTTGGCTGTAGTTAATAAAAGAAAAGGAAAATTCCATCCATAACTTTAGTATACTTCGCGTGGATACATTTTTAAAGGAAAATTCCTTGGTGTTTTGGGGAACTTAGAAAACTGAGTCTATAGTTATAAAAGCCTTAAACGATTGCTACAGGTCAAAAGTGTGACAGCCATACAAGTATTCATTGAAATAATATAAGAGAGCAGTAAGAGAGACCAAAACAGAATCCTGGCGTGTAGGTATTCCGCCAAACTGAGTAAAATTCTGTCAAAAGAGCACTCAAATCCAAGCTTCATTAGAACATTATAAAGCAGGATGTTGTGTGGACAGAGAAAACCATGTAATCACCAGAAGCCCTTATTAACACCCACTAGCCAGGATGCGGTCAAAGACCGACAACCTGGACTCGAACTGATTACTCGTAACCCTCGGAAGCTATACTGGAATCAGTCATGACAGAGAGAAAACTAGATTTTAAATAAACAATTTTAAACCCTAAATATTTTCTGGATTAGATGGCATCTTACCGATATTCTACTGAAGCTCAATAAAGACAGACCCAGATGACGTCGTAGTGGCAGGATCTGGTCTATTCCCCTCGAGGGTCAGCGAAATTCTCTAGAGAGCTTTACTAAGGCTTCACACTTGGGCCTCAGGAATCGGTCTTTGTGGCAACCCAAACAAGCACAGTTTAAACTTCCTTCTCTTAACGGAACTTCTCCGACATTATCCTCCGAAGCGCCCAACAATGTAGACCCTAATTTACCTGGAAGACAAATGTCGTGAGGCGCGTGGAGAAAGCCTATAAAGTCTAACATACCAGCAAACGAATCATAGGAAAAAATTGGGGATAAAAACCTTAGCTTTTTCTGTGGATGTACAAGGCAGACCAATGCTTACCTATGGAGTACTGGTGTGGTGGTCAGCACTGCATAAACAATATAATACTAGGAAGCTAAGTAGCAAACAACGCGCGGCATTCGCGGGTGTAACAGTTGAGAACACCTCCTCTATCTACACTGACGGATCAAATATGAACTGTGGGGTGGCCGCTGGGGAGTTCTCAGAGAAGCTAGATGTCTCTCGATCGTTCCGACTACCTAACTTTGCTAGTATCTTCCAAGCGTAAGTCCTGGGAATCGAGTGGGCCTGTGCTGTGTGATAGTAGCGAAGGAGTACAAAAAGCTTGCACTTTTTCAGATAGTAAATGCTGTAATTAACTTACAGTTTCACTGTCTACCAGCACGTTTATGTCCATACATTGCGCGACCCAGCTTGCCTACTTTATTTGTTCCATCATTAAAGCCTTCAGGTTACTCGAAGAAAATTTCTTCCTCCAAATCACCTTGAAGAAAAGCCGATACCGCGTAAATCTGGTCGAATTTCATTCCCTTTCCAGCAGTTTATGCAATAAAAATCTTATTGTAGAACTCACAACTGGTAAATATGTTTCTTGATAGTCTTGACCCAACCTTAGTGCATAACGTTTCACGACGAAACGAGCTTTGTAACGCAATACATTTCTGTCATCGCACTTACTTTTGAATACCCATTTGCTCTTAATGGCTTTTCGATCTTTGGGCAAATCAATTAGTGTCCAATTTTTTGTACCATGGCGCTCTGCCAATTCTGATTGACAAACTGCTGCTTCTGACAAACTGCTCCTTTGCTGTCAACTGGATGCATTTCAAATGAACCATCCCTCACTGAAACTGAATCATCTCTACCTAAAGATTTATCTTGGCTTCTTCAAGAATGTTGTTTCGGACAGCCTTCATACAAACACTCCGCATCCCTCACTTTATACGAAACAACACACGTTTTACTTATTCCCAAATCCATATACTCTTTTTTATCACCCTCAAAATCAACAAATATTATTTTGACTTGACTACCGCTTCCGCTTTAAGTATGAGTTGTTTTTTTCAGCGTTTTCTTAATTTCTTAGGTCTATCATTTGATAAAAAAGCATTGTCGGTCAGAGGGGATGGCTTAACTTCTAAATTATACAATTTAGTTTTAACTTCTTAACCTTAAAGCTCACGTACGAACTGTTCTGGTAAGCCGAGTCAGTACGAGTATATACCAGCTGATCAACGATCGTCAGCTTCCCACCCTGTTATGGTTTCAATGTATGATTACATGGATTGATAATTGTCGAATTTTAACGAAAATAATTTGATTAGCAGACCCACCGTTCGCAAAAAACCAATATCTTTGAATAGCACAACAATTAAGACTCAGGATGCTTCTTATTTAGTAAAGCAGGGGACCTTATGCTGTTGGCATAACTTATGGAGATACATATAGATGTTACAGTATAGCTTAAACTATTACCAACAATTTTTAATTTTTGTTTGCAACTTCCACTCAAAATTAAATGTTAAATTTCGCTCTCTTTTGGTAAGTTTTTTCGTGTAAATGAACGCAATATTCCGAATTTCGTGATAACTTGGAAAAACTTATGCGAAATTGGTTTCATTTCTGTATATAATATTTCTTTCTTCTAATTTTTAGTGAATTGATACGAATATATCTTAAGTATGTTGAAACTTTGGCCGATGAAGATACGTTTAATAAAGCTATGGAATTCTTAATAGTCGAATTGCGGGACATCGTTGTGAGCTTTCCAAAAGAGATTTGTTTCTGGATATTATTGTACTGCATTTTTAAATATTGTGAATATTTACCAGGAATTAGTTACACCCGTTGGAAATATGAGCAGTTACCTTCGCAATTTGAATTAGAATTGCCTCCTTTACCAACGAGTCGTTTTGAGTTACTGAACCCATATGAATTAAAGTTTCTGAAATCGGAACAGAAAACCTTATTTTTAAAAGTATTTAAGGTGATGATACGTTTGGGATTGTACAAGTTCGCTGAATTTGTTTTCAAAGAGCTCGAGGAAGATTGTACCACGTTAGAACGTTATCTTACAAAGACAACACTGAAGATTGTATCAAACGAACTACCGACTAAATATCCAACCAAGACATTTACTTCCAGTAAGAGCAGAGGTCAGAAGGAGCAAGTAGCAGAAAAGGCTCTTCTTATGAGCGTTAATGGTCATTTGGAATACAGTAGGGGTTCCATAGATTTAGCCATGCAAAACTATGGGAACATTGTAATGATCAACAATGAAATTCCTCTCGAACCCTATTCATTAGCTTTGCTACGTTACGGTTTCTATATGCTAAATATTGGATTATTCGAAAATGCTGTAAAAGCATTCAGTAAATGTGAGGGCGCCGATATCAAAATTATTGCAAATTTTGGCTTAGGCAAAGCTTTGTATAAAGTAAGTTTTGATGTAAATAACTAATAAAAATAAAATTCATAAGTATGTATGTGCATATGTACATATATATTTTAATGTTGCAGATGAACAGATTGAAAGATGCGGAACATGCATTCGCAAGTTGCACAACATATGGGGTACATTTGCCCGATGTTTGGGGTTATCTAGCGCTAATCAATCTTTTACAACAAAAAAACATGAAAGCGCTTGTGTTTTGGAAATACGCAAAAATAGTAATTGCAGTTTAGTGTTCAAAAAACTTAACCCTAACTAAAGTGTGTTGTATTTTTAGCATGCAAATGTTGAGTTGAGCGAAGACCTCAAACGGGAATTGGGAAAAATAGATATAAACGACGTTATCTTTAATGTCGATAAACCTCCGTAAGTTCTATAGATGAAGTACATGAAAAAGTAGCAAAATCAGAATGTCAAATTGCTATGAAATGCAGTAGTCATGTATCAGCTTCATCTTTACAAATAAAACATTATAAGTCGTGTTTTACGCTTTTATTATTATTATTATTATGCAAAATGGTTGCGTAACCATAAGTATTGTAACTTCTGAGTTTGTGAGCGGTATTTAAAATATTTAAGTTATTTATTCGGTTTATTCTTTTTATTTATATACCATTAATATTTTGATGAACCCCTGGACGGTGAAAGGACCAAACATTTTATTCCGATAAATAGTAAGTGACTTTATAGAGTTAATGGAGTTGTAAGAAAGCCACAATAATTCGAAATTTAATGAAGATAATCTTTAACACAAAGCAACTTGTAGTTTCAAGTGGCGCACTTCTAATTACTGAACTTTTTGTTCAATAGTAGTCGATTTCCGTAAAACAACAAACACACTTGTACGGTTGTGTTAAGGATTTTTCTACAATTGTAACTAATTTTCTACCAGGCCAATCACTGATTCCGAATGAACTGCCGTCGTGACAAAATCACCCGTCACGAATTGGGGAAAAATGCTATCAGCAATTCCGACGTTTTCGTAGTTTGCGTTTCCAACTGTTACGCTAAGTTCGAATGAGTGTTACCAACTCTTTACACGAAATTCAGCGGTTTTTTGTTTACTTTTTTAACAGAAAAAAATGCATATATTTTTACAGGCAAAGTTTACAATAGTTATTTAAATGTAAAAATAATTAAACGAGTTCCATTGTGGAAGCTGTTTTATTTAAAGAGTAAGCGCGAAATAGACATTTCCAACCGGCAAATCTTATTTATCGTTTCCTCTAAATTATTGAATGTGTGTATGTGGTTGCTTTCTTATCTCGTTGCTCTTTGTTCAATTTTGTTTAGATATGGCTTCCGTTCTACATATCTTTTATGGTCTAACCTAACCTCTAAAATAAAGAGAATAACAGAAACAAAATATCGTTCTAAATGCCTATTTCCTTTTTTTCCAGGTGGTTACTGTTGAAGTTTTATGTTATATTATAGTTGAATATACATACATACATTGGCACTTTATACTTGCACGGGGTTTTTGGAAAACCTTGTGCAATGTCTGCCTTTGCTAAATTTGCTGCTTCTTTCCACTTTTCAACTTTATCTCTTTTTTTCAGTTTGTCGGAAAATGCCCCAAATAGGGCTTCTTTATTTTCCTTCAATTTAGAAGAAGTTTTGTTTTTCGTCTCCCTGCCAGTGATGTGCCCTTTTAGACACCATGTTTGTTTGCTGTAAAATGAAGCGAAATTGTAATAGAGAAGAAAAAACAAGAAGACTGAAAACCTGCTGTGATAGAGTGCAATAAATAATTGTAATTATTGCAAGATTATTGAAATTGATTGCAAATTAGCAAAAAGTGAGAAAGAAATAATAAAGTGTAAACAAAACAGAAAATTTCAAAAGCCCTACGTCACTAATTTTTTTCTCAAAATCAATTACAAATACACGGTTGCCTGATTGCGAGATCTGTAGTATAGTCCAGTCTAATCGTACTAAAAATAGGCCTTAGTTTGCGTTGGTATGCACAAATTTAGAAAAAAATATATAATACGAAAAGGGGTCATAAATTAAATTTTGCAGGGTTACAGTTTTTTATAAATATCTCGGTTACTGTTAGTCGCACATCAAAAGTTAAATAGTCATTATTTTTGTTATAAAATTATCTACATGTTTTGTATCAACAGTTGTTTTGTTTAACAAATACATAGACAAATATCGGGCTATCTAAATTTTGTCTCGCATGAAAAATTTTATGCGCATTTTGTTTGTTAAACAGTTGAGTGGGGAAGCGATAAAGATATATTCATATGTAGTTCTTTTTCCGTAACGCACGTTCAAAAAATTATTTTTGACAGATATCCTGACGATTCTTCCGAAACTAGGACAAATGCACCGAAAGACGGCGTCGAGCTAATGTTCACTTTTTGTCGTACATTCATTCAACGAGACAACCGTTTTGAAGGATATAGATAATAAGAGGCGATTCATCGAAATTTTGAAAAAAATTACAGTCACATGAAAAGGATTAGCTTCTGAAAATTATCGCGGGTGCATGTACAAAGGATTGCGCAGCAGCTTACGGCTGCAGAAAAACTGGCCTTCCAAAATTTGAGTTACCACCATACAACGGAATACAATTTTTTTGTCCTGTCGAAATGAAATTAGATTTGGTAGCTCGAAAATTCGGAACACTGTCAAATGGTTTATATGGCGTCTGTAATGAGAGAGTGTATCATAGCGCTTACACTGATTTTAAAAACTAAAAAAGACGATTAAATGTCAGATATAGAACCAAAAACTAGAAAATAATTTAAATCGATATCATTTTCAAAAAAACTTCGGGTGCTCGAAACTAAGTGTAAATAAATAATAAATGGTTGTAATAAATGTAAAATTATTAACACGAAAATTTAAATCATTTAAAAAAAGCTTAGGGTTATCTTTACCAATTATTAAAGAACAAAATTTAATGTAAGGAATAAATTACAAATTACCACGACCTATAATTAAATAATTATTTTAAATTTTCTTTTAAATAGAAAACAATATTTTTTGTAGTTCTAAGACATTAAACATTTGAATAGCGCATGAACAAAACAAAGAACAAAAAAAGAGCTTTTGCGGAAAACAACATTTTTTCTTTTCTTATAAAAAACAGAACGGATGGTCACCTTATATATAGTACATATGTATGTGTGTATGTATCAAGGCACATTAAACAGGTAGCATTAAATAAAATGCAACCCTGTGGTATATTTTTTAATTTGTTGTGGTCCATCACCCTTCAAAATAGATATATCAAATTTGACGAGTTTGATATTTCTAAATGTAAACAAAATGTGATTCTACATTTTGCTTGAAAAATACATTTGTTTTCAACGCAAACAGTGCAAGACGCATCATAATACAACGGATCCTTAGGAAACATTGCTCCTGGTCACAAAATTTGAAAATACTGTCGTGGTGGTATACCTTCAAATATGCAAAAAATTATCAGAACGCACCCAACCGTTTGAAGAAAGCGACATGCCCAAGCTCTGTTCCAATTGGATATTAAAAACAAGATCCGACATTTTCCCGTCTTTTAGAACACAATGTCTAATTTTTTAGTATGTATGTATGTACATATATTTTCCAAATCGCGTTAATGATATATTTGTATAAATTAGAAATTATAAATATACAAAATGAAAACAAATATTGTTTTGTAAACAAAGTTGTTTTGTTTTTTTTTTAAGGAAAAAGTTTATTTTGTAAACAAAGTTCGACTTGTTATGGACCACTTATAAGAAAAAACTCCAATCAGCTGCTATCATTATATTATTTGTTTATTGTACCATGGTATGTATATACAATTTCGATTCAAATTTAAAACGATTGATTGACTATTTAGATAATTATATTAACTCAATAAATTGTGAATATATTAAACATAAATAAAATTTTTTTAAATTAATTTAATTATAACTCGTTGTTTGTAATTAAAGTATACACTTAATGGTTGCAATACAGTGCAAAATATCTACAAATCATACATACATACATATGTATGTATGTTTTAAGTAAAATACATAAAAAAAGTCTATGCATTCTTCAGATTTATCCAAGGCAGATCTATCAGGTAACCTCAGAAGAGATTTTAATTTGATTTTTTTCATTTATCTTAATTGTCAAACTTTGTTTACCTTGGATAAAAATAAACAAATTTGGCTTGAATCGTGAGGAGCAGGTAACATTTGATCAAGTTTGACCGCGTGACAAAAAAAAAAAAACATGAGCCTTTCAAGGATCCGGTGCGTCTTGCCGATATGGACTGGGAGAGTAAGCTGCGGAGAGTTTGTGACAAAAATTACTCCCGTTTCTTCGAATATCGACCGGAGTCGGCGAATTGGGTGTTCCGTGTGAAACACTTTTCCAAATACGGACTTAAGGATTGTGATGAAGAAGACGAGACAGTGCCGAAAAAGGCGAAAATGGGTGTACAGAGCTTGCACGACCCAATAGCTACAGTGCGCAAAGCGCAATAACTAATGGGAATGACCACGGAACAGCCTTTTTCTTATTAATTTTGTTTTAATGTTTATCTTGTTCTGAAAAGATATGAACTCCTTAAAAAGATCAATTTTATGTTGGGTGTTCAACCATCGTTATTTGATTTGGTTCTAAAACCTATTACTGCCTGCCGACGTAAAAGTTCGCCCTTTTTAATTTTTTCGGAGAGAAGATAATCAGCCCAGAAAACTTAGCTCCTAGCAAGATTCAGAATATTGAAGTTGATAGCAGTATTCGATGCTGTACGTTTGATGAGCTCTCAGACAAGTTATGATGCTTTCGTTCTTATCGAGAACCTGGCTCAAAATAAATTTCTATGATTCCGAATTTTTTTATCCAACAATATACGAGGTTTTCCGGAAAGACCGAGATGCTACGAAAGCTGGACGTGTTCGAGGTGGTGGTGTTTTAATTGCCGCGAAGCGTGACCTTCGAGATTGCCTAATTAGCTTTCAAAATGGTGACTCCTCTCTGGACCAAATTTGTGTGCGACTTTTAGGCGCTTCCACCAAGTTATTCATCTGTGCTTCTTACATCCCTCCACGGAGCCCACAAACCATCTACAATGCACATGTTGATAACATTATCTCGATGGAGTCTAAAATTGTATGTCAACAGCTTTGTGTACTTGGAGATTTTAATTTAGGTGACTTATCGTTGTGTTACTTAGCCAATGACTTTTTTCTTACGCCTTCTAATGTCACTACTTCTACAGAATCATATTTAATTGATAATTTCTTGAGTATTGGACTTATTCAAGTAAACAGTTTTCTTTATAAGTGTAAGCGAATATTACATTAAATATTCTTATCAAATAATTTAAAGTTTCAGCTCGTGGAATGTAGTCTGCCGATTTCTAGGGCCTGTATTCATCATACTCCATTAGTTCTAGACAAAGGATTTTATAAGTTTTTTCATTCCTTTCTAGCAACTGAGATTGTAAAATTTAATTTCAACAAGTGTAATTTCGAACTTTTAAATGAGTTGTTATTTGACATTAATTGGGATCGGCTTTTTGTTAACTTGGATTTATTGGGTTGCTTCGATATTTTTAGTCAAAACTGATCAATGTGTGTCTGAAACATATTCCTGTTTTTCCTACAAAAAAATCGATGCAATAAACTATACAAAAAATACAAAGTTTCAAAAAACCCGGATCTATATAATGTTTATTAATGTAAGTTGGCTGAATTTAAGAAGCTCGATAAACTGATGTATACTAGGTTCATATCGAATTTTGAAAGAAATATAAAAAAAAATCCCAAAGCTTTCAAAAAGTCGACTTCTAGCGTACCTTCCTCTATGTTTTACAGAGATAAATATGCCAAATCTGCAGAAGATACGGCAAACCTTTTTTCAGAATTTTTCAGCGCTAACTTTGTAACTGATTCTGATAATGGCCTAAACTGTTCTGGTTTCTCAGACACTTCTTTATCCTTTGGAGTATTGTCCGTAACGGAGGATAATGTTCAAAAAGGGATTGCAACTCTGAAGTTCTCATCGCTTACCGACACTGATGGTTTATCACCTATTCTCCTCAAAAATTGCTATTCACTCATAAAGCCATTCACTTTAATTTTTAATAAGTCGCTTTCTGCTGGACTTTTTTACACGATTGGAAAAAAGCTCATATAACTCCAATTTTCAAAAGCGGAAAAAAATTATGTCATGAATTATAGACCTATAACGAAATTGACAACCATTTCAAAGCTATTTGCGACCGTTGTTAAGGCAAAGCTGACTTTCGCAGTTTCTAGCCTCATAAGTCCGAGCAAACACGTCTTTGTTAGAGGAAGGTCCACGATATCTAACCTCGCAATTTTTTCTGAAGACTGTCTTGATAGCCTTAAGGCGGGCCTTCAAGTAGATGCTATCGACACAGACTTTGCGAAAGCTTTTGATAGGGTTTCGCACAAAATATTGCTAAGTAAACTAGCTGACTTGGGATTTCACTTCGCCTTTTTGAATTGGATAACATCATACTTATCCCGTAGAATCTGTTCAGTAATGCTTGATAACATTTATTCCCGTCCATTTGAGGTAACGTCACTAGTTCCTCAAGGCAGTATTATCGGTCCGCTTCTTTTTATAATTTTTATTAATGATATCAGTTCTCTTAATTTCTCCTATACGCGGATGACCATAAAATTTACTCTGGCATATCGAACGTATATACATATGTATGTATCTAAACACCAGCAAATGCTTTTATGTAGTTTATACCAGGAAAGCAAAATACTATTCTTATAACATTTCGGGGTCTAAACTAAAAAAAATTAGACCATATTAAAGACTTAGGGGTATATTTTGACTCTAAATTTACTTTTAGTAACCATATTGATTACATAATTCCGAAGACGTACAATATGTTAGCTTTCGTACGGCGTAATAGTACGCATTTTTCAGACCCTTATACTCCGAAAAAGCTGTATATCGCATTTGTTAAAACCCGGTTGGAATATGCGGCGTTTATTTGGCGCCCCTTCCAAGCCACAATAGAGCGTATGCAAACAATTTTCCTAAAATTAGCATTGCGAACTCTGAATTTCTCAGAACCTTTGCCGTCCTATGACTCTCGATGTCAGCTTGTAGATCTAAATTCACTTCATGATCTAAGAACACTTTTTTGTGCTCCTTTGTCTTAAACGTGCTAACAACGGATATTGATTGCACTGAGATTCTGGGAAGATTAGCTCTTAATATACCTGTCAGGAATTTGCGCCATTTTGATATGATTCATATACATTTAAATAAAGTAAATTATGCCATAAATGCACCAGTTGCGCGTACCTTAAGAGAACTTAATAATATCCAAGATATCGATCTTACCCTTCCTGGAGCGGTTTTAAAAAAATGAGTTCTAAGTTATCTACGAACTCATAGAACTAAATTATAAATGCATAGCTAGTAAGAATATTTGTATTCCATAGTTAAAGAAATAAATAAATATATACATAAGTAAACTCAAACAATTTATATTTCAATTTTTACATTTGAGAGTGGCCGCTGTGGTCGAGTTGGTAGCGGTGCGTGCTATAACTCGATATGCCGTTGAGTTCGAGTTTCGAATCTTAGTCAGGGCAAGCAAAATCTTAATCATAGAAAAAGTTGTTTCTAATAGCGGTCACCCCTCCATTTGTAATATAATATAAAGACGCACACCACAAATGGTAGGAGAAGCTCGGCCAAACACTAAGCTATATAGTGTAAGCGCCAAAATGATTATTATTATTATGTATTTACATTTGAGAATTGTCAATTTTTAGTTACAGTAGTTTGATTTGAGAGTTCTATTTAAAAATTAGGATATATCTAAAATTATGGCAGGGTTGCAATTTCTCTACTGCGGTTACCTGTTAGATCACTTTACCCATGGAGGAATTATATACAGGCATATACATACATATTAATACTTATATATTGGCAGTATGAACAAGTGCAGTCAGCAAACATTACATACAGTACAGATACATATGTATCATTATTCAATTATTAAAGGTTTGGTAACTAAGCAGCTAGCTCGCTCACTTTCTGTCAAACGGCTCCCTTAGCATCAAAACCGTGTTGCTTCTTAAAAATGATAATAGTAGTAACCTCAAAACTTTTTAATACCAAAAACTAAGAGGCAACACTTTTTGTTTCTTTTGTCCGCGTAAACGGTAAGTTCAAATTCGGACTTTAATGACAGCATTTTTTCTGATTACAAGATTGACCCCGTCTCGTAAATATTTCATGTAGGTTAATGTGTATAAATTACACGCTTTTTCATTGAATGCTTTTTGCACGCATATTAATTCGATGTGACAGAGTGGAAGGTTTTGTAATTTCTAGAAGGACTAGGTTTAAAGAAATTAAAAATAATGTGACATAATAATCATCCAAATGCCAAAAACAAGAATTTGTAAAAACTAAATTCTTGGGTTATGAAGTTCGATTTATTTTTCTTTTAATATATAAAAATAATCCCTCTAAAATTTCGAATTATTGTGATTTACTTACAACTCCATTAACTCCATAAAGTCACTTATTATTTATCTGAATAAACTTTTTTCTTTTCACCGTCCAGGGGTTCATCACAATATTAAGAATAACCCTGCTTTACACCATAAAATCGTTTAGTTCTTGGGAAAAATAGATTGAAAATTTATTCGCTAGTTAAAAATTCAAAAAAAAAATATCTACCAAGAAGTACATAATTATTTAAATTTTGTAAGCGTAAATATTGTATTTCTTTATTTAAATGAAATGTCTTTGAAATTTTTAACTAAAAAAAAATCACTAACATTTCAGTACTTATTTTTTACTTTTTAAGAAAGGGAAACAAAATCTTACCCGTTTTCCATACTTCGTAAAACAACCCTTTATAAGGGAGTGTCAAAATTCGAATGTCATTATTTACTTAACCTTTTATAATTGAATCATGCATATGTATATCAATTTAGAAAAGGAAAACCGAGTAAACGTAAGTCAAAAATGAGACTTGAATTCTAAAGAAAATCCAGTGGCGTAGCCAAAAATTGGTTGCCAAACTCTAAATTGTTTTTATCGTTTCAACATTCAATTGACAAAAACCATATGCTTTTTATACTATGTGAAAAAATTAGAAATATTTATTAAAAAAATGAACAAACAGATTCCAAATGAACGACATTGCGAATATTGTAAAAATATCACTTCCGTTTTGAGTTGAGCCAACATAATGTTTTTCCTCTTTAGTTGAATAGTCAATGATTAAATTTTTACTCACTTAAAATGGAAATTTATGAATATGCATATGAATTAAACATTCACATATAAAAAGTTGCTTATCAATGCAAATCAAATCGTTTTTGTTTGATTTCCAAGGAGCTACAAAATAAAATTTTAATACTTCATCAGCACACTTTATTTTGAATGAGAAAACTTCGTCAAAAAAGGGTATAAGCCCCCCACAGTGAAACAACCCTCTTCAAATTTATTTTTTGGCGCAACTGCAGATATGTCAAACTCACTTTTATGTATGTGTTTGTCACTTGTATTCACAGATCCTAATGGGCACATTGCACATTGCGCAGATAGGTTACTGCCATGATGTAATAATGAAAGGTGTTGCACGTTGTGACAGCGCCAGTTCGAACGCCCTTAGCTCAATGTTGTATTTTGGAAGTATTAGAGAAACGGGAATAAAAGAAGTCCGTTCTTAGGAAAAAGTACAAATGAGTGAAGATATTTACATACAATTTAACCACAATGATTGGAATATTATGAATTTTATATGAAAACTGACAAAAAAAATTAATAACTTAATTTGTATTTAAATTGCTGGGAAAACCTGCGCACTGTACGAATTTTTAGTGTTTTTGGATGCCAAAATTAAAAAAGACAAACTTCTTCGATAATATTTCTTCAGAAATTAATGTAAAATGTTCAAATATGACGCAAATGCATTCAAACCGTACCAACAACATAACAATGTATGTTTAGCGATTAACTTTTTTTCGGAAAAGTAGAACCTCACTTGGATCATGAAGAAACTGAAGGTAAACCTCAATGGTTATGAGCATAAAAGCACTGAAGGCGGGATTTTTAGGAAAGAAAAACTAATTGATAACTGAAAAAGCATAAATATACAGGTCCATGGAGTTCCTTTAGCCTTTATGGTATAATTATTAGAATACAACATCCATAGCTTAAATTGAATATAAAATTAGCTTGTTCCAAAGGCGAGCGGAGAAAACCAAAAATTGACGTTGACGAGACAATCGAGTCGGTTGAAGGCGAGAGATAAATGGGAGTTCTTCTATGACGATGATTTTATGGAAAACTATTTTTGATACTTTATCAAAACCCGGAATTTTTTTTTGTCAATAAAATATTGTATTGGAAATGCCAATAAAATTGTTTATGCTGTCTTCCAAAATGAACACCAGAGCTTTATTACACTTAATAATTTAACAAATAATATTTCAATATAATTTAACAAATAATATTTCAATATAATTTAAATGGTTGCTTTTAGAAAACCAATTATTAACATAAGAGAAAAATTATCCAAAATGTCAAAACAATCGATAATACATATTATAAGTTCCACATGAAAAACTAATTTTTCGGCTACAATTCAACATTTATTTTGTACAAAACTGGTACCAAATTCTGCAAAGGAACAACACAGTTTCTAAGGGCGTTCAAGATGGCTGATTTAGAGCGAGAAGTTGCCAACGTACAACACCTTTCATAATTGCATCATGGGTTACTGCAAATATATGAGTATTATATACATACTTATGTATATGTATACAGGTGATGTCAGTAAACCAAATAGCTGTAAATTTTGACATTGTTCGCTCACTCTCCTACCCTCATTTACAAAAGCTAAATAAAATAGTAGTAAAACTCTTCCCTGTTTGTTTAATGCGAATATTGGTTTTTGCTTCGACGCGAATTTGCAAGTTTTAGATATACTTAACTTTTACATAATAATTTAAGATTTATTTAATTGCAACATAGAAATTCAAGAAAATAATTGTTGAAAATGAGATAACATATTCCTTTGACATTTCCTAAATAGGTTTAATATATTTCTCGAAAACCTGCGGCAACCTGTTTTCAAATTTGAATGTAATTTGAGCGTTACTATATATTTTCCATTAACAGATTGCTTACATAGAAAATTATTTCGTTATTCCTGGCTATACTTTCTGATTTTTGATTTTTATACATGTGTTTACATAATAGTATGCATAGATATACATACATACATACATACATACATACATGTATACAAATAACCCCTTTTTTTCATTTTCGATATATGCATCAAAATATACATACGCAAATCTAATCCAAACCATTTACATTTTTAATACTGGACTTCTTTTCCCCCCCTTTTTATTACTTTTAAAATGCATGCAACAATTAGGAAAGTCTGTCATTTGGTGAATACGAACTGACCTCACCTCTACAAGAACGATAGAATACAAGATTGCGCCTTCCCGACGAAAAATGATGTGAAGCAAAATGCGTGCAACGTCACGAACATGGTTTTACTGAGAATCGGAAGAAATTGAAAACAAAAATGTGAGGTTAGCTTCTGCTAGGATTTCTAAATTTTTAAGTTTTTACCAATTTCGGTACTTTATGCAACATATTTATATTCAAATAACTTCATTTATGCTCTGTCTTTAATTGGAGATCTCAAAAAAACACTGCAGAGTAACATTAGGAAACACAAGAAGCTTAACTTGCAACCAAGTGCGCAGCTACACCTTCACATCGTTTTTAGCAAGTTTTATAGCCCCGTATCATTGATAGACTCTGTGATTTAACACTTAACACTGCACACTTCATGTTTAATAACTTTATTTTAAATAAAATTTCTTTTAAGCATTGAATTTAAGCACAAACAATTGTATGCTTACAAACATACATACAAACAAAACTAACCGCGTTCTGTGACGTCGCACAGCTGATGGCGTCAAATTTGCTGGGAGCGAATAGCGGTTTGCGGAAGGAGCAACCTCTGTATTTTCTAAATCGTGTCATTTCTATAAATCTAATTTCACCATGGTTTGTCGTTGGCGTTGTTCCCGAAATTTCAAATTTTATCAAGTTAAAAAACTTAAAAAAATGTATCATGGCGAATTTTAGTGTATATGTATTTGGGATTTCAGTAGATTATGTATATGTTAAGTTTGACAAAATGTGAATCTAAAATTTGTAATCCTTGTTTAGTGTACACTTTTAAAAGGCCAGGATCTGAAAAACAAACCTGTATGTGGGGGTGCCAATTTAAAAAAAAAAAAATTTTCCAATTTTTTAAAAATCAAAGTAGCTAACACAAACTTTAATAATGGAATCACGGTCCCAGTAAGAACCCCATCTGTTAAATAATGCGTTAGATACGTTTTTATATAAAAAATGAATTGTTCTCTGTTTTTGATTTAAATTTATGGTCGCCGCAACTACATACATACATTTCTACGAAATTACGGATTGAATCATGGCTAACAATGACAAAGAATTCCATTAAATGTATGTAACTATGTACTTTCTTTTTTTGTATCACGATAGCAACCCTTGAATTTTACAAAAAATTATAAAATACAGCAAAAACAAGAAATTTTTTTTTTTCCAATCCAGGCGTGATTATTTAAGATAAACTTATCATGTATGTACATACATAAGTACATATGTATGTGTATATATACATATGCATATAAATAAAACATTTCATTTAAGATTACTAAAATAGTGAATTGATAAAAAATTTAAAATGGGCGAGAAAGCATCATTCAGAATTAAAAAAGTTAGTATTTTGAGCGATAAGGACATAATAAGATACCGAAGAATTTTAAGGAATCACTTAACTGAGAGAACTCAAGTCAGGGAGAAAGGTGAGGCAAAAATCTCTACGTCACGCGACTTAAAAGGATCAGAATTAGAAGTAGCGACAGAACTTGAAGCAGATGCGGAACCGGAGCGTGGAGCGAAAGAAGTTTCTCCTATACGGGAAGTTACGATAGACGGAGCACAAATAATACATCTATATTTACAACTGCAAGACATTATGAATGTCCCAAAAGATAATAACAAAAAGTACTTTCTTAAACTGCGGCATGGTATGACACATTACAATGAAAGCAAAGAAATATATCGCAATAAAATATTGAGCACGTTTGCAATACCCATCGAACAAAACAATATGGAAATAGCTAACTTGTTTAGTGATGAACCACTTATTGTTTCTCTGGCCGAAATATTACCATCAGACGATGAAAGTGAAGAAAGAGCTAAGACTGTGGCGGAAGGACAAATCGATTTGATACAATTCTTTACAAAAAAACGTTCAATAATTAATACCGAAATTTTACTTTACCCGACATCATTGGAATACATAATGGAGTTTGGAACATACAAGACTGTTTGGCATGTGTATTCGCTGTTGCCATTGATTAAGAGTGAAGATTTTAATAACATGGTCTTCATAACGTTAGAATCTATTTACAATGCCAGCTCAGATATTAGGGAGTTATCAAATGATTTGCGTATTAACCTTTCATTCCGTTCCAAATTTCCCAATAATATTAATCAATTTGAAAGAAATCATATATGCACATATGAATTTCTTAAAAGATGCATCATTTACGAACAAGACGTTAAATTTAATTGGGCAAGTGTTGCAATGGATGGAGCACCTAACTTGGGCAAAACAACAGGTTGCAGTCTTTCTATGCACAAAATATTTAGCGATTTACTGTGTACGGAAAATGTAAATTTCGACTTTGAAAGCATATCTCTACACATCGATGAGGCATTAGTTTGCAATGCAATGCGACGCTACATATTAAATGAGGAATCAACTAATATTTTACAAGAAATTATTGCCTTTGATGAACAAGAGCTTGTTCTTGAAGTATGTCTACACAATAAACCCGACATTATTTTATTACAAGGAGTCATTGATCTTTCGATATTTCTATACCCATATGGTGAGTTTATAATTAAATAAAAGGTACATAGTATGTATGTATGTACATACATATGTATGTATATATGTACATATATCCTTTATATAGCACATCATGAATTTTTTAATACCTCCTTGATATTGACATTTATCGAAAATCATTATTATGTTGAGGCAGGTTGGGAGGTGTTAAAAATACTGTTATAACATGGTCATGTATCGTGTACAAGGGCTTAATCAGGATATTTGATGTATATATTTGTTACTCCTCGAATGGTAAACTACTCGTATCAAAACTCTTAGGTATAACTTGCAAACCTATGAGTGCATTGCTGATATGAAAATTCGTCAAACATGCGGGCGATTTTGATTTTTGCACAAAACTAATAATATTATTATTATGCGATATACCTATGTATGTATACGGTTTGATATACATATGTACATACTTTGTGGTAATCTGATATTTCTTTATTGTTTGTATAGCTACGTTTAAAAACATTGCAACCATTCATACTCGTATAGTTATTATGCCGAATTTTCCAACAACGATATACGATTTTAGGAACTATACATAAATATTATTTTTTATAATCCAATAGTTAATTCATGCCGCTTTGCTGTGGAACTGAAGCCAGTCGGTGAAGCGACCGCTTCAAAACGCACTACTGGACACCCGATTAACGCCTATCAGAAAGATGGCAAGATCACATTCGCAATCGTCAACATCTGTATTTTGCAGCCTATAACCGAAAGTCAATATTTTCTGAATACATTTGGAGAACAAGCACGATCGGAGGCAATGAAAGCTTGTTTACCTAACGAATTATTGACCAAATCAGTAACGAAAAGAACCAGAGCAGAAATTTGCGAAGAAAACCTTAAAAGTTTCGATTTGCAAATATCAAGTTTAATTGATTACATCGTAAGGAAAGAAATCCAGTCCATTCAAGATGCAAAGGGGTTTTTGTGCTGTCAGAAGAAAAATTTAACTCAACAAATTATGAGATTGATTTCTTGTAATTTTAATGTTAAAGTGCCAACAAAAAATACTATAGAATTTTCAGTAAGTTATCTAAATGTCGTTACCATAACTAGAAATGTCCTCTCACATTTCCTCATTTCCGTTCCTTCATGGGTTGGTTGAAAATTTAGTAAAAAGTGTAGAAATCCTGACGTTTTCGAAGCTTTTATTGCCAACTATTTAAACTAAATTCGAATCAATTCTGTTTAACAAAACTGGATTCGAAATGAAAATGAGATAGGGCAATTCTAAATTAAGGTCACGGACGATATTGTATCGAATTTTTCATTAAAATTTAACTTATCCTTTTTTTTACATTTTAGAATCTAATGACATCTGCGTATAAAGATTTGGAAAGAAGATGTTTTGAAATTTTGCAGAATTGTAGAAGAAGCAAAAATGTCTTACAGGAAGACCAAATTCAGAAGATATTATTTTATATGAGTACAATAAAGGTTTTGAATGAAGTCGCTGCAAAGGATACCGCCAATATATACCGGGAAAAAGTCAGTAATGTGTAAATGTTTTAAATAAATACATATATGTACATACATATTTATACCGGAATTCAGTAATTTGGTATAATCTCAAGTTTCAAAATTTTAAGACTATGAGCTGGGGATTATTGTCCTTTATCTATTTTACATTTTTATACTTTGTGTTTGTTTTAATTTTTTGCGACCTGCTTATCGCCTGGTCACAATTTACAGATTTTTTTTTGATACAAGAGACTTTATTTTGAGACTTATGAATGCCAACTGGTTTAAAATTGTCACTTTTATCTCTATTAGAGACTGAGATTGGTTACTGAATTCGGGCATTAACGTTTTGAGACTTTAGATTATACCAAGTTACTGTATATGGGCATAAAAGCATTTACATATTCGCATATATTTTTGCAGCTGAAAACGCTCGAAACGACAGAATTCCATGTCGAAGGTTACACTTTTCTGTATAATATGGAAATGCAAAATTTCGAAGCAGCTAAGAAGCGCCTAAGAAAAAAACTACAACAAAAATTTCAATTTGGAGAATATTATGAGTAAGAAATTAAAATTATGAAGTCTCAATTTTAGCCACACTTGCAGACTGTTTTTCTTGATACTTACATTTTCACAAAAATGTGTTCCTTCTTGGACTGATAAAAAAAAAAGTTATATTTTAAGGTGTCTAAAGAATATAAGGAATTACACGGGACATAATGGAAGATTATAAAGAACCCATTTTTACATCCGATTCTAAAATTTCAAAGACCTGAAATTACAATTTGAAGATTCGTTACGTTAAGGAGAAATATCAAATTCAATATTAAATTCTCTATAACTCTTGAACGTTTTCAAGCATTTGCATTAGTGATTAAAAAAACTAATCAGCACACAAAAGAGAAAATAAATAATTTGCTTTAGCTTCGAGATCAGGTTGTTTCTCCGTAGAAAACCAGTGGAAGCAACCCATTTTAAAAAATTTGATGTTGCTGTAAACAGTAAGTTTATTTTTGCTTTTTCTTATTTTTGTTGCTGCTAAGGTGAATTCAATCAAGGTGGTGCTATCCCTACAAAAACAAATTTTTACGTACATATATTTTGTTTGTTTTTCTGCCTGATGTTTGTCAAAATCAGTGTTTGCGAATAAAAGTAAACGAAAACAGGGAAATACACGCGTTTTATTTTCTCGAAAAAAAGTTTGCCTTCTTACATTTTAACCATTGCATTAGGCTATTTGTCTTCCTAAAAAATGGTTATATTGTTAGAAATTGTGGCAACTTTGATTGGTCAGAGTACAGTAAAGTGGGAAATGCACACGCAACGCCTTGAAAGGGCTGAGAAAAACAAACGGGGCAACATTATTTCGAAAGAAAGGTAAATCGACCAAATAAAAAAGTTAAATGCCTCAAAATGTTAAAAAAAAAAGGCAAGCCTTTTAATATTTCATTAGATATTTCATAATCACAGCAACATTGGCTTTATCTTTTTAATGAGAAACGAATGTTTGGCAATGAGTTAAGTATTTTAATTTATATTTTGTTTCTGCTTAGAGTTTTCTAGTTCCATTGCACTAAATCTTCGCTAAACTTCTTTGTTGGTGAATGGCAGAAACTTTTCGTTTCAACTCTTGAGTCAAGCCAAAGCCGTTCGGCTAGTTTGAAAATAAAAAACGGCTAGAAAAAAACCACCCTACAAGAGACCACTAACCGAAACTGATAACACTGTTAATATTGAGTAAACGGGATCTGCATACATACTAAATTGCATGAGTTAGAAAGAGAGGAAATGTAAGAGTTTCGGGTAGAAATGTCAACTTGGCCTTGAGAATCTCATAGAAACTTTACCTGAATCATCTGGTATATCATACGTAATTTAAAAAAGAGTGTTCTTGCTGGGCACGAAGCCAAAATCCTAAATTTCGAAGCTAAACGACAAAAAAAAAAGTCAAAACTGATTGTTTATAAAAGAACAAACTACGATTCTACAGAAATTCAAAGAGATATGTACATATTTTATTTATGCATACATGACCATTTCATATACAGGGCTATTACTGTACAAGCTTTAGCTGTACGTCTTCCCTTAATACATACTCTAGCATAGCATTATTATATACATATGCAAGAATAATTTTCTATTGCAGAAATTTAATAGCTTCTCGTTTTTAGAAGCGAAAGCAGAATGCTGTTAATGCTTCTCATGAGTGCGAAGTATTTTAATAACCAAAAAGCTTGTAAAGGAATGTTTTGTTGCGGTATAAGATATGTAATAGGATTGCAATGCTTTTGGCGAGCATTCCCGTCCATTTATTCTCTGACTCAGACCTATTCTGCATTTCTATTTCGTTTCCGCGTTCCGCTTCGCAGCAATTCAGATTTGGTATTCTGAATTACGATTGAATCGAAAGAAAAAGAGATCTTTGCAACTAACAAAAACTTGAATTCGATTGCAATGTGGAATACATAAAAGTGTAAATTTAGAAGATTGATCGAAATGCAGAATATCAAAATAGCCAAACTGAGAAAATTTCGATTCGAGTCGAAATGCAGAATAGGGCTGAGTAGTTCTAAGAAAAATTTGTTGCGTCATATTTGCCTTTCAACCCTTTAGTGAATATCGCCTGGTCTGTCTAATTACCTTGGATTCGGCATTCAGGACTTTTATGTGCCTAAGTAAATAATTTTAAATTATTCCCCCTCCCTCAATGTTTCCTTTTTTTTATTTTTAGCGGCCTATTTGAAATCTACATTATCTACATGGAAACTTTGCATTCTAAGAGAACTAAGCAAGCTCTAGAATACCTAATTCCTGCACTGGAAAGTTACTCAAGCCGATTTTCAAAACAGCCCTCAATTTGGATACTCCTTTACTGTATATACAATACGTGTGGCTATATGCCCGGCATGACTTTTGCGCGTTTTAAATTCGAAAATATCAACTCGGAATTCGTAGCAACTCTGCCAGAACTACCGTTATCGCTTTGGGAAATATATTGCAAATGTAATCTAAAATTTGCAACAAAAAAATCTATCGGATTTTACGAAGCAGTGAAGGAATTTTTAAAATTAGGACTATATAAATTTGGCCAAATAGTTTTCGAGCAAATTATAAATGAATGCACAGAAGCAGAAAAGTATTTCAGCAATGTGACAATGAAAATTCTTTTGAAAGAATTAAACGAAAAATATTCAGTTCGATCTTTTGAAGGGATTCAAACTGTACGTTTTGTATTTTGAACCAAATAGCCTATTTCGATTTAGCTCTTTGTATCCACGAAATATTAAATTAATATGTTTTAAGCCAGCGCTCAAAAGTTTTATAATCAACTCAATCCTGTCAGGAAAACACATGTTCAGTCAGGGTTATGTACATACTTATACATATATCGGTTCCAAAAAATATTTTGTAATTTTCGAAATGAAATTGTGAATAGGGGCTACTTTGTACCTCGAGTCGAAAATAAATGTATCGAATACATTTTTTTTAACATACTACACATGTACTTACAGCACTTTCCGTTTAAAACGTAATCGGGCTAAGACGAACCAAATCTAAAAGTAGCGTCCGAATTTTGTGAAAACTTACTAAAATTGATTTTACTAACCAAACAATTTAAAAAATTCTCTAAATGGACATTCTACTGTATACGACATTGACGACGAAAGACTATGGATAGCATGTGCAGTATTAACTACTTAAGACATTTATTTCAAGACGCGCGACACCCCATACAAAATTTTGGAACGTTTGGCTGATATCCTCTACAATTTCTAGGACACAACACGGGTTCTCTAAGGGTAAATCTACCATTACAAACTTGCTTGAGTTCACAACTCATGTTTCGAAATGGATTCAGAGAATTTTTGCACACTGATGTTATATAAACTGATTTTAGTAAGGCATTCGACAGAGTAAGTCACTCTTTACTGATCCATAAACTCGATCTCCTTGGTTTTCAACCTAATTTCCTTCGTTGGATAACTTTTTGCCTCATTGACAGAACACAACGAGTTCTTTTTAAAAATATTTCCTCAAACATTATTCATGTTTCTTCAGGGGGCCCGCAAGGAAGTCACCTTGGTCCGATTATATTTTTACTTTTTATAAATGACTTACCTTCTGTAATAAAATATTCAAAAATTTTATTGTATGCTGATGATGTAAAGCTTTTTAGATCGTATCATTCTGTTGAGGAAAGGTCCTTACTACAAGCGGATTTAAATAGCATGACTAACTGGTGTGAAGTAAATTACATGCCACTAAACCTTAAAAAATGTAAAGTAATGTGCTTTTCTCGCAGAGCAGTTCTACCAGCTTGTTATGACATATGTAACCATAACCTCGAACAAGTGTTTAACTTTGTTGATCTTGGAATTACAATGGACCCGAAATTTAATTTTAATCTTCACATAAATGTTACAGTTAACAAAGCCAAGGGTATTTTTGCATTTGTAAAACTGTGGTCAAAAGAATTCAATGACCCTTACATCACGAAGGCTCTGTTCACAACCTTAGTGAGGCTCATACTGAAATATGGATCTGTTGTTTGGAACCCGCGCTATCAAGTTCATTCCGACCAAATAGAGTCAATTCAAAAACAATTTCTGCTTTTTGCTTTAAAAAATTTGTGTTGGGATTCTCAGTATAACCTGCCGCCATATATACATAAGTCGTTTAAAACTCATTAATCTTCCTACACTGGCTAGTCGCATAGAAATGCAAGGGATTGTATTTTTGGTCAAGTTACTGACAGGTTCCCTCCAGAAATTCAAGACATTTCTTTCTGAAAACATGTAAAAGTAATTTTGAATTAAATAAGCCACTCCGTAGTTTGTGTCAGGATTTTAACAAACCTTAACAAACCTCTGCCTGTCATGACTCGGCGCAACATAAGTATATGAAAAAAAAAAATTTTTTTTTATATTTGTATCCGTGTGTCATGCGGATGCGCCCCTCGCGTCGGTCGGGCGGGTATGGAGGGATAAAACCGTTGGGATTATTATTATTATTATAAGTGGAAATATATATTAATAACGAGCCGAAGGTGTTCTTACTAGTGCTTCTGTCGTCGGTAAAGAAGTGATATTTCACCAGTACCAAACAAAGCAAATTAGCAAATTTTTTTTATCCTAAAAAAACAAACCCAAGAAAACATAATTTTATGAACATATCTTGTTTTGACTAAATTCATTTAAAATAAACTTTGCTTAAGGCGAACCGATTTTTTAGGTCCCTTGAAATAAGGTTAAAGCGGCAAGTACTATATATGGTAGTAATTAAAAATAAATAAATTTTAAGCAAATTTTTTTCGAATCTAGTTACATAGAAGCTCCCCAGGACTGATAATTCATTTTGATTTTTAGCAAATTGGTAGACACCGATATACATCACAGACCTGGGTAGTTGAAATAAAAACGTTAAATTTTTAAAAATAAAATTTTTCAATAAATATACAAAGAGAATTTTCTATTTCTAAATCAAAAATGCTAAATTTAAATAGGTTGTTATACTAAGAGCTAGATAACATAAGGACATTGTACTACAGACAATAAATCAATCGCACATCAATGGTAATTTGCATTATTACCTTGGAGAAATCGCAGCTGCTAACGACTGCTACGCTGTAATTATAAAAAATGCACAAATTCTTGAAGATGTTCAAGTATACCAGATGAGTATTATGCGTTATGGCAAATATTTGTTTGAGCGGGGCAAATACGAAGAGGCAAAAATCGCATACGAGCAATGCTTATCCGCAGAATACTGCAGCATTGTGGCACATTTGGGAGTAGCAAAGTCTTATTATCGCGTAAGTATTTTATTGGCGTAAAAAACTTATGAAAATTGGCTCTCTTATTCAAGTATTAATTGGCAGCTAGGAAAATTTGAGAAAGCTGAAGAATATTTTTCTCTTTGCACCAACTTTGGATTACATATACCTGATGTTTGGGGTTACCTAGCGTTAGTCAATATTAAAATGGAAAACACTAAGAAAGCGCTTGAATCGTGGAAATATGCAAAAATTGTAAGTATGTAAGAATGTACAAACTTACGTTTGTAATTAAAAGCTTCAAATAAATTGATCTTTTCAGAACCCCGGTTGTATTATAAACGAAGAAATTTACGACGAATTGAACAAAATCGAATTAAATGGCGTTAAGCTGAATCATAATTACTAAATGTCCAATATTTATATTCATAAATCAAAATTTACATATATTTTTATGCTCTTAATTATAATAAATTTGGTCGAAAAGATTTATGTATGTATTAATATACAAAACCTGAAACCGACGTTGCGGCTGCGTCGGTACCGCTACCCGATGCTCCGAATTTATGAAGAGGTGTTATCGACACTTTAAGATCCCGATTGGATGGTTTTCGCAATTCGATTGCCGCATGCTTTAATTGTATACTGCACTCTGGATTCGCACCAAGTGTGAGTTGGGAACTTTCTTTTTCAAACAGCGTAGCCATTGCTTCAAGCAGCTCGATAAAGCCAATAGACAAAGCCGCTCGTCGAATGCGATTTAATTCTTTGAAAAAGTGTTGGGTCTTCTCTGGCATTTTCTTAGCATGACGCAGTACTTTCTGTACGTCGGACTGCAGACTAACCTGCTTAATCCACACTACACAACTTTGTGAGTATGAACGTTTATCCGCTTTGACGGGAAATGAGTTTGTTTCACCTGGAATAAGATCTTCAACGAATCCCAACGACTGCAAATCACCTAACCAGGGAATAACATTATTTCCTGGGGGTAGGATGTTAAGCATTAAATTCGATTTTTTTTTACTGTCAGCATGAGAATACAAGAAACCATACCAATTGTCATTTAGTAGGACTAATGCAGCGAGATTTTCCACTTTCATAGCGCCATGCAACAATACGCACATTGACTCTTTCTCTGCAACATTGGTTAAAATGCCACCGCCGGATTTATTTACATTTACTTCAGCATCCTCACTGCTCTCATCGCCTTCTTTTATTTCTTTCGTGTAAAAATCACGTATATCTTGTTCTAGCTTTTCGTACTCATAGTTTGGTTGGTTTATATCTAACGTTGGTTTTGTATTAACGTTAGCGTTGCCGCCAGATGAAGATTTTGAAGAGCTCGATTTTTCAGACGAACGTCGTGTTGGCTTTTCCCGGTCGACTTTAGGAATAACTAAATGGCGACTCAAAGATGCGGGCGAGCCAATCTCTGAAAGCGACAAATATCCACATACCTCAATTTTCTGTGATATCTTTAATTCAGGTTTCACTTCATTTTCAGTCTTATATGACGTCGGTGGTGGCCATATTAGTACGGGGCATTCTAATCGGAAATAGCCACCAACTTTTAATAACACTTCGTATGGTTTGAAGTTAGCTTCACAAACGCGTTCAATTAAATCAAACATGGCTGTACGGCCAAGCTCATTTTTGTGGCTTGAATGGGATGTAAGAGTTATGGTTGGTGTACCGGCATTGACAACAGATGATTTATTTGTCTCGTTTGTATTTTCAGTTGTTTCAGCATACTCCTTTGCTGATTTCGGCATATAAAGTTGACCTTATTAAAATTTATATTATCAACGCATATTATTATACATATTTATGTAACATCTATGTATTTAAATATTAAAACCTTTTAATCCAGAGAAGTCAATAAATTGTTGATATAATGGAAATGCACGCGTGAAGTAATAATCACTATGAACACCCATACAAACGAAATTTAACTTCACTCGCTTCAGTTGTTTAATCCAATCGAATTCGGGTTCGTTTTCCTTGTCCACGTAACTTTGGATAAAGCCCTTGAGCGCCGTACTGCCAAATCTGATAAAAAAATATTAAGTTTTTTTTATGGACGTATTTAACCAATTCTTTGTCGAAAATTTATATTTTTGTTGATTTGGTATCCTGTTGCATATTTTACATTTGCGTATAAGAGCCAGTTTTTCAATGCAAATTGAACTCGGTTCGTCGTTTAAACTCAGTATGCAGTTTTTCAGTCAACTTTTAACCTAGCAGCCGTTTGCTGACTACTTTGTTTTGGTTGCAACAAATTTAATTGGGCGCAAGGAAAAAGTTAAAATTTAAACTGAGTTTAACTAATCTTAATTAAAACTGAGTTTAAACCAGACCTGTAAAACTTGCCCAAAGTATGTAAAAGTAGTGAAAACAAACGAACTCATGTACCGGATATAAATTTACTTTATTAAAATTATTTAATTTAAATTTACTAGCAAATAGCTAATGCACCTAAATAAACGTTTTGGTTTGAGTGCAGTTTTAATTTTTGAGTAGCTCTTATACAGATATTCCAAATATTAAATTTATCAGTTAGGTTCTGGGTACGACCGAAGAAATACTTATCAAGTGCAAAACGTAGCTAGCACAGCTAGCATTTGTAAAGGAATGTACATCCCGGAATGGGAAAAATAAGTACATTCAAATATGGCTCTGATCTTTATAGTAAGATAGAAGCAGTACCTCGTTCCGCATTGGTAGTGCACATAATATTAACCAACGGATAAACAAATTTTCAATACGCACCCTAATCCACAGTCTGTGAACACAACCACCTGACAGTAGTTTTGTGTACCCCAGTTTGTAGACAATATGCTGGCCACATTCTTCAACATACTTATGAGGCAGAGCTTGTCTCCTGGTTCTACTTTTTTGGCCGCTTGACGAATGACATCATAATCGCGAGTAAAATCAATTTTCACCTCTGATGTCGTCGAATAAGTAATAAGTGAAACATACTCCAATTTCGATGTGGATGACAAATGTTCCAATAGCTGTGAGATGCCTTTCAGTGCAAGCTGATGATAAGTAAGAGTATTTTCTTCATTTCTTCCCGGAATTGGCCGTTGCATCGACAAGGAAACTGCGGAAAATGAATAATGTACATCTTTTTTTTTTTTTAACTATTATACCAACCATCCAAGGCAATAATTGTGGGCATATTTTTATTTGCGTCGAGGAAAAACTTTATGAACCTGGGAATTATGTGGAAGCAACTTAGTATTCAGGTTTTATGCAATTTAATCTTTAAAATTGTTGTTTACTAGAAATACCAAATTAACAAAAATATATATGTATGTAAATATTTTTCCGGCAGGTAATAAAACCAATTCATTTCTTCTAGTCAAGGGGAATTCATTCACGTATTCGCCGTAGTTCCATCGATTTTTGTCCTAAAATCCCAAGAATGAAGAGAATACAAAATTGTGACCAGAGAAAGAGAAAAGCAGCGAACTTATAATTGACAGCAAAAATTTCCACGCGAATTTCAGTGTGATTTGTCAAAACCAGAGAACAGAAAACTTATATTTGACAGAGAAGATTTTCACGCGAACTTCAGTGCGAATTGTCAAAACCCACCTTGTCTTATTTCACCGCGCCATTGCTAACAGGGGAAATAAATTTAACAGTGGCCGAAATAAATTGAATAGTTTGTGTATTTTCATAAATGTAGGAAACATAGACTTATTTTGGACAAATTAATAAAAAGCCAAAATAGTTGATGTCAAATTTTATGTTTATACTTACATACATATGTATGTGCATTTGTGAAATCAATGTCTGAAGTGGCCCCTTTTTTGTTTTATGAATATGGTTTGAAGTAATGCACAAATGTAAGCCTAACACACTTGTTGTTTTGCCGACGGCATTTCGAATTAGGAAATTTATCAATTTCGATGGATATTTGAAAATTAAGTAAAATGCCGAATTTCATTTGTCAAATTCTATAAACATTTGTTTTATGAAGAGTCCTATTTTTGTGTTTTGTACTTAATATTTGTTATAATAGCAGTACGAAAACGCAAATGTTGACTTGCCGGCGGCATTTTACATTTGCTGACAAGTATATACATAAAATGTTCGGTTTTGACAATTCATGAATACACCAGAGAACGTACATTCCCCACCGGAAATAAACAGCGTAGAATAACAAGGAAAGGACACTTCCACGACAGTCGGTTCTACGCCACCGAAGTGACTCGGATTTTATCCGACCAAGGACTGTTGTTTCGCCGACCTAACCCCACTTAGGCTGCCGGACACCCCAATCTTATCTCCTCTTGGGTGCAATACCTTGCAGCAGGTTTGCTACTCATACTTCTGGCCAGGGCGGGCGTCGAGCCTAGCCCTGGTTCAGAAACCTATTCCTACTGCTTCTGCCAGAGAAGGCTCCATCCGAATTCCACTTCGGTGAGGTGTAAGTCGTGCAACGGATGGTGCCATCTTAAGGTCTGCTCAGGCCTTAAGAAAACCAAAACTACAACCGTTGGGCCCCCACAACCACAGCGGGATGCGCAGCCGGGACGGGCTGGCACCAGAATCCAGTCCCTCACCCCCCTCAACGCGACGACCCTACCGAGACTGACGAGACTCTTACAGTTCAACTGCAACGGACTCTCGAGCAAGATCTCGGAGGTGGTTGCCTTCATGGCTCGGCACGGGCTGTTAATATCTGCGGTCCAAGAAACGAAGCTACGTCGCAGCTCAACTTTAACGAGCTGGTATGGCTACAACGTGCTTCGTAAAGATCGCGAGCGAGAAAATGGTTAGGGCCTAGCCTTCATATTACACTATACCGTGCAGTATCGTCTCATCGATGTAGACATCGACCAAAGGGACAGCACCCTAGAATGTCAAGGGTTTGCTCTCCGGTCCGGTTTATATACCCCCTTTCTCCTGCTGCCCCGCTGGATATCACCCTGACGTAGGTGCGCTCCTCAGTGGTGAAAACCGATTGGTAGTCGGAGTTTTCAACGCGCATCACGATCTTTGGTTCTCAAGCCTACCAAACGATCGTAGGGGAAATATTTTGGCAGAGCAGATAGACAATTTGACATTCTGCACAATGAACGACGAAGCCCCCACCAGGATAGTGGGTAGTTGCAGCAGCTCGCCAGATTTAACAATAGCTAGCGCGGGACTGATAAATAGCATAACGTGGCGACCTATGCTATCGCTTGCATCAGACCACCTACCCATTATCGTCTCGATTGACAGACCTGCCAACTATGTTGGCTCGGACCGCCACACCTACATCAAATTCAAAAAAGCTGACTGGGAGCTGTTCGGGGATTTCACTGAAGACGCCTTCAGTGCTCTTCCAGCTCCTACCGACGTTCGCGTTGGCGAGCGCGAGTTCCGCAGGGTGGTGCAGTCCGCTGCAGCCCGTTTCATTCCGGCAGGTAGGAGCCCCGAGATCCGCCCTGACTTCCCGGGTGAGGCGGTCACTTTTTTGTATGAACTCGACCACCTTCGGCAGGCGGACTCCGGTAATCCCCGTATTAGGCAACTAAACGGTTAGTAACCAGAAGGCTGCGCAAGCAAAAATCCAGCGCACCAATTGTCCTCTCTAGCACTGAGGTGAAGGAAGCGATCGGCAAGGAGAAAGCCTCCAATACCTTACCAAGGTCCTCAATTTGTCCCTTATCACCCTGATCATCCCAAACATCTGGAAAATGAGCAGGGTGATACCACTGCTGAAACCAGGGCCGGCCAAGGCGAGTCCTACCGACCGATATCCTTGCTTTCCCCAGTGGTCAAGACACTTGAGGCCCTGCTACTCCCGTACTTCAACCACTACGTCAGCCCGGCGAAGCATCAACATGGCTGCGTTGAGGCGATGGACCGCGAACTACCTGTGTGGTCGTCAGGCGTCGGTGCGCTACCGTGACGCAGTGTCAAAGCGAGAAGAATAAAGAAGGGGGTACCACAGGGTGGCGTCCTATCTCCCTTACTATTTAATTTCTACATCTCGCGACTCCCCTCCCCGCCAGAGGGAGTCACACTGGTCTCGTATGCCGATGACTGTACGATAATGGCTTCCGGCAATGGAATTGATGGTCTGTGTTCTAAGGTGAACAGCTACCTCCCAACTTGTTCACTACTTCACAGGACGGAATTTGGCGCTGTCTCCTGCGAAGTTCACGGCGACCCTATTTACATCTTGGACGAAGGAGGTCGGGCTCACCCTCGACATACACATCGAGGGGACCCCCATCCCGACGGTGAACCACCCGAAGATCCTGGGAGTCACCCTCGACAGCCTGGTCTCCTTCTCAGCACATACAACGGCAACCGTCAACAACGTCTCCTGATGACGCCTGTGGATCACCTCTATCATGAGGCTAACGTGCTCCCAGTGCAGGAGCACAATCTAACGCTCACAAAGCAGTTTCTACTGGGGTGCCACCGTCCGGAGAACCCTAATAGAGATTTGCTCGCGCTGGAGCCGGCACCCAGGCACATCAGGGGACACCTCTCACAACTGACGGACGAGGTCCAGACTTACGTACGCTTACCGCTGGACCCAAGGACGTACCGACAAGCTCTGAACAGCATTCACAGGGAGTCGGTATCCACCACCTATAGCAGGTGAGGAGCTCCAGCTGCCTCGGAGACGCGCGTCACTCTGGCTCAACTCCGATCTGGATATTGTAGCATGTTAAACTCCTACCTATCCAAAATCAACCCCGACACCCCCAACACTTGCCCGGCATGTGGAGAGTCTCCGCACGACACCAACCACCTATTCACATGCCCGGCCAAACCCACTCAACAAACACCCCTCTCCCTGTGGTCCGACCCTGTTGAAACGGCTCGTTTCCTGGACCTCTCGTTAGTTGAGCTTGACGATAATGATTGAGGGAGCCCGCCAGCCCAGTGGGGCGTAGCTAGTCGCTACAACAACAACAACAGAGGAAAGGACGCTCCCTTAAAGACCTCGTGCAAAATGGCGTCCTGCAGCTTCGTGAGGTCGTCTGAGTTGAGACCCGCTGGGTAATCTCTCCTCAGCACAGCCACCCGTATGCTCCTCAGGGTCACCGAGCAGCTGGACTTTCTGGACCGAGCAGCTGTAATTTCATAAATATTTTGTAATTTATTATTATTTTTGTTAATTTCAATTAGAAATCAACACATAATCGACAAAATGCATGATCTTTTAAAACTTTCGGCCTTGCTTAGCTGTGTTAATATATCGCTCTCAATTTTTTGCCGCCATTGCAAAAGTGGTGAACTGCCTATTGCGATTTTGATAGTTTTTGACAATTCACACCGACTTTCGGTCTTGAAGCTTCTCTGTAATGTACGTTCTCTGGAATACACGTTCTCTGATTTAAAGCATATCGCTGTCGAATCGTGGTGAGTTAAGACAAAATACATTGTGGTGAGCTACGACAAGAAAAATATAACCCTTAAAATCAGAAGAATGTGAGTCGGAATGGACTGGGATAAGACTTCTCTGTCAATATACGTTCTCTGCTTGAGATGATACCAAGTTATTGAATTCGGGCACTAGTCTAAAATTTTGAGTCACCATATCAGCCTAGTTGGCATTCAAAGGTCCCATAATAACGTCTGTAATAAGAAGCTTTTTGGTGTAATATTTAATATGTCTCTCTTGATCTTATTGTAATAAATTTAATATTTTAAAGGAAGTGAAAATAATATAATCATCCATTAATTAATGATTTCGAACCAAAAGTTGTATTATGTGGTCGCAATTTTAGTATTACTCATTTTCTTTTGTTTCCTATTTTGCCAACACATTTCTGAACAGTTCCCTTTTTAAGTTTTTGCCGCCACCGCATTCTATACTTGCAAAACCGAGAGAGATAGCCATATATATTATTACAGGATAAATACAATATTGCTTTGTCGATTAACATCGTTAATTTTGCCTGAGTAGTTTGGTTACAATCTGGACAATTATATATTTTAAAGGCGCGAGTACAACTTAAAAATATAATATTTTGCACAAAAAATGATTGCAAAATGAGTTTAAGCTAGTGGAAAGCGTAGGAAAATCGTTTGTGTAAAAGTTTACAGGGTAAGAGTGCTACAAAGATTCTGAAAAAATTGTGTTTGGTTGGTGGCTGGGTTGCGGTTTGTTCGTGTATGTGTTGTTGCTTATATCGGAGGCGGCGGCGTGTGTGTTTATGGCATGAAATGTACGTTTTAAGCCTTGCTAAAAAGCGTGGAGAATTCAATGAAATGGCAACAAACGCATTTTCTGCAAGTTCTTGGACGTAATTTCGGTTATGTTGCTCAGCAAACGCGTAGTTATGTTTAATTTTTGTTTGCCATTTACAATGGATTTGATTCGTAAAAATAATTAATTAGAACAGTCAAAGAGCAGGTGAGAATTTAGGTGGCGCAATTACTGCGGAGATTGGTGTAAATAAAATAAGTTATTCATATGTGTAATTACATACATATGTAAGTGCTAATGCTTTTTATAACAAAAAATTTAAATACTATTGGTTATAAAAGATCAAAGATGGACTGGCATTAAATCGAATTTTAAAATATTGTTCGTGCTTGTGTAAATGCATATGAAGGGAAGATTTTCGAAGAAACTCGAGGAAATGATCGTAAGAACGAAATTGTTCATCTACTGAAATTAAACAGCACAAAGCCGCGATAACACCGTTTGATTCCCGAAACATAAGGTCGGATAACAAGGTACCTATACTATTTGGACTTCACCTTACTGAATATGCTTTGGTTTTTATTAGAAAAAGGGCTGTATTGTTTTAAATAAAAATAATGTTCAAATGTCCGGCACTATAGGTGTATACGTACTTACATATATTGTCGCTTACACTATATAGCTCAGTGGCAGAGCTTCTATCATTTGTGGTGTGCGTCTTTAAATTATACCACAAATGGATTATACCGAACGGCAGATGTATTTAATGAGAAGCTTTTTCATGGCAGAACACCCTCGGGGGTTTGCCATTGCCTGCGAGGGCTGACCGCTATTAGAAAAAACTTTTTCTATGATTACGAATTTGCTTGTCCTGACTGACATTCGACCCTTGAACTCACCGCATATCGAATTATAGCACGCACCGCTACCAACTCGACCGTAGCGGCCACTTATTTACTTACATTGTATGTATGTATATATCTACATACATACGCTGTGCCCGAGTGCGTGATATACTAACCAGGCTCGAATCTCTGACAGGGTATGAAAAATCTAAAATCATATAAAAGATTTCTAATAGTGGTTGCCAATGGTCAATGGTAAACTTCCCATTGTACATATTTCTGCATGAAAAAACTCTCCATAAATTCATCTGCCGTTAAGAGTCAGCATACAACTGTACCTGTAGTTACATACATACCTATGTATGTGCAAAGGCACATTGTCCTGCCCTATATCAATGCAAACTTCCTCATTCATATTTTAAATTACCAGCGGTTGGCTAAAATTAAGTTTGCTATTTAGCCCTTACTTATCTGAAGTTGGCGCTTTAAAATCCATAAGAAGAATCTTGAATATATGTATGTATGTACGTTTAAGTAAGGATTTTACTGTACTGGATAAACACTACATTTTAAAGAAAATATTTAGTTTTGGTTTAGTTCTTTGTACGATGGGCTTGGTTATGGTGTAGAAAGAGCGAACCGTTCATACATAGATCAAACTTCAATTTAAAACAGAAGCTTGAAATTTTCTTTAATTTTCCAGAATCTCGTGGGTTTTTCGTCCTTTTCCATCGGACTATCTAGGGGCCCAGAGAACTGAGCGATGGGTAGTTGAAAAGTTTGATCCCTTTAATTTCCAGTCATGTGGTTAACAAAAGCCAGGTTGTTGTACTAAACTTTTCCCGAAATTTTTTAAAGTCTATTAAGGATTATCTACGCGAAAATCGCGTTATAGGTCAAATATACCATAGAGCATGCCTGAGCACTGCGGTTACTTTTATACCATCGTTTCTTATTTAAAGTTAATTTCCTTCACGTACGTTTATTATTGTGTATAGTAAAGAAAACTTGAAATTATGTATGTGTGTCAGCAAGTTGGTCAAGTTCAAGTTGGTAAATTGTGAAGTCAAAGCTTCTAAGCAAGTGAATACGTTTGTCCCAACTACTGTATGTTCCCAAGATATTTATTTTGATACCGTTCGGGTAATTCCTTAATTTTTATATACTGTGGAAAGCTAAACGAATGTTATTACGAATACTTTTAAGATATTGCTTTTATAGAATTTTCTTGAATATATCCTATTTAATATCTACGGAGAGATTTCGTGATATTATGATTAAAATTATTTTGATAATTTGTGAATCTATATTAAATAATATTAACCACAATGCGGAAGCAAGTACATTATAACTGGCTACTAAACCTCAAAATGATTGTTACGCTTGTTGGTCGATTAAAAGTCTCAAGAGTAAAAAATTTCGTGCCATATTTGACCAGACTAACGCAGAATTCCTAAGCATTTAACTTATCATAATTAATATTTCAATGACATTAAAGAAGAGCAAAGATGCTTTAAATGAATGAGCGAGCAAGACAAAATATACTACGTGTTTTAAACTCTGGGCTTCGTCGTCTCTTATATATGCGAAATTCTTTTTGATGGAGCCCAAAGAACCTTCCGACTGGATTAGGTGGTATCATAAAACCTAATAAACTCCGATCATCTGGAACAATCTACCTATTTTGAGAGGCTCAGGCACATGCGTAGATATTTCCATCTTTCGCTCATATCATTACCCATCGAAGAATTTATCACTCTATAGGCTACGTATCGTAGAATCGGTCTGCTTAAATCCGATTTTTGAAATGGAAAATTCTTTACATACATATACTACGAACATACATACATACATACATATGTACATTGTAAGCGCCAAAATATAAAACTCACCAAAATATAAAAAAAACCAAAATGAAAATTATTCCACTAAATAGTTTAATGCTATCGACATATGAATATACATACATACATATTTACAAATCTGCTGCCAAATTGAAAATTGTAAAACTCATTTTAATTACTTTAATTTCAGTTAATTTCTCTGCAATAATAATACCTACATTGTATACATACATACATAATTAAGTACATATTTATTTAATTAATTAATACGGCCTGAAACTTTGCTTTAAAACTGGTGACATAAATGAGAAGCTTACCATAACTTGTCTTTAAAATGAATCCCTCGGAATTGCGTATGATGTGGATGAGTCACTATAATCCAGAACGCATGACAGTGGAGGACGCTCCATCATTTTTTGGACATCCATCGGTGGGACTTTCTGTGATGGATGATTTGGCTTCCCATCAACAAACCATGGTGCGTATAACAAAGCGTTTACAATTCCCTCATAATTTATAACACACACACTTTTTTAACTTTACCTACATACATACATACATACATACATTTTTACATGTGTAAATAAACCATATAATAATGCATATGTATGCAAAAATTGGAGTCGTGTGCTTTTATTTACAATTGAATTTAAATCTTCAATTGCATCTTATTTACTATAATTTCATTTGTTTCTAAAACATCTTTCTTTTTCTTTTCATATGTTTTTTTCTTGCTGTGTTTGATCATTTACTCCTCCCCAAAAAAAAAAAAAAAACAATAATTTTAACTATCGAAATTTATAAAAATTTTCAATATCTTATGCGCGGTGGTTTTTACCTGTTTGCGTAAATCCATAATGATAAAAAGGACTTGAATCCAATGATGAGCATTGTTGGGGGGGATTTTAGTGGTCAGGCGGCGGCAGCAGCAGCAGCGGCGGCTGCATTAGGAGTGCAACCGACAGCCCTTATTGCGGCCAACTCCAATGACATTTACGGTTTGGCACAAGTCGGCGGTTTGCATCACCAATTGCTTCAACAATCTGCAGCGGCCGTTTTTCAAAATTACTCCGAAGTCATCGACGATGATGGTAACGGCGGAGTGGTGATAAGTGGTGGCGGCGGTGGTTGTGGCAATATTAGCGTTGTAGATAAGTCCTTAGCTCCGCAATATGTGCATAGTGATGAGGCCCAACCTATTTATGATCAATTGGAAGATGGCAGTTACGACGATGGTCTGGCACCAAAACAGGAAATTATCAATATCGATGACTTTGTCATGATGACCGACTCGAATTCGTATGATGACACAGAGTTCCTGGCTGATGAGAGAGATACGGCGGAAGGTAGTAGTGGTGGCGTTGATATTGCTCATGCACATGGTATGGATGAGAATGGTGTACTGGTGCCTTTGGGCGGTGCGCACAAATTAATGGGCGATAATGGCGATGATTTGCTGGTGCCCACCTCCACATCGGTCACTTTACAGGGAGCAGCGTCGACTTCATCTAGGGGGATCGATGGTAGTAGTGGTAGCGGAGGACCAGGGCACCATCGTTCATCGCAACGTAAAACCCGAAAAATTGAGCCGGTCAACAGACCAGGACTGGTGCTGAAGACACCAATAGCATATAAGGGGAACATAGATCCATCAGTTATACCAATTCAAAAAGATGGAATGGGTATGTTTTTTATTTATGGCTTTTGAAATTGAATGCATTATTTTTACTTTCCTTTTTTATTATTTTAAACTATTTAATATTAATTCACTTAATTGACATTTCACTTGAATGTACATACTTACATACATATGTACATACGTAATCGATAGGCAATACAATTTTTTTTCATTCTAAAATAGTATGAGTTACATTCAAACATACATATGTACATACATACATACATACACACATACATATGTATGTATGATACATTTTAGGTAGTTTTTAATAACACTCTCTAAGTTTCTCTGCTAAACCCCTGCTATGTTAAATATAATAATCTCATTATTTGCATTAATTTTAATTTACCTTCCCTTTCTTCTTTTGCAGCCGTCTGTGAGCGCTGCGGTGCCATTGGCGTAAAGCACACGTTCTACACTAAATCCCGGCGATTTTGCAGCATGTCCTGTGCACGTGGCGAACTTTATTCTCTGGTTGTCAACAATACAAAAATGGCTGGTGGAGCCCAGCAGCAACAGGCAATTTCAAATTCACCAGTTCATGACCACGTCGATGGTGCGGCTTGCAGTAACAATGGTAATAGCAACGACACACAACAACACGACACTCAGCGCCAACAATCTGATATTGAATTGGCGTTACGTGTTGCTCATATTAAGAATTCGAATTATCGTTTTCGCATCACAGACCAATCGAAAATAACTCAAATCAATGGATTCGGGGAGCCAATCATGTCAACCGAACTAACCGATATGGAAGGTACCAGTGAATTTACCACACTCAATAGTGAGGATGTAGCTTTGAGTTTGAATTCGGAAAGTCTTGTTGCCACACCAAAAGCACTGCAAATGTACCGAGACGTGCTGCCACAGGAGGACCTACCACAAATACCAAAATTTGAACGTCTGCCTGTTTCATGCCCGCAAATGGAAAAGATCATTAGTATACGCAGACGTATGTATGATCCGACGCACTCCTTCGATTGGACGCCGCGCATATCTCATGCAAATTTTTTCGCTGCCCCCGTCACCTGTTTTCCGCATGCACCTGGTTATGAAGTGTGGGATAGCATCGGCATCGACATGAAGGTGGAGGTGGAGAACACGGATTGTGATACCACAGAGGTGGTGCAGCCAGGCCAGACGCCACATTCATTTTGGGTTGCAACCATCCTAAATATTTGCGGGTACAAAGCATTAATGCGCTACGAAGGTAGGTGCAAATTCACTAGATTACGCTTTCGATGATAGTTTTTAACAAAACAAGCCTTGTTTTACTCCAAATTGTTTACGAGCGATTCCCTTGAGAGTGAAGAAGTCCGAGCAGTTCAGCCTATTTTTTTTAGTTGTTATTTTATGAAATCTTTAGGCTTTATAATAGAATGTATTCAGCTCTAATAAGGTTAATTTTTTGTCAAGTTCCGTTCTATAAACATGAAGTCTGAAGCAGTTAGTATCTCTCAATATCTTGTTGTTATTGTAGCTAGACTAGGCTAGGCTCGTTATCGAATGTCAGTCAAGACAAGGAAATTTTTTAACATTGAAAGGTTTTTTCAATATTCTCGTAGGAGGTCGATTTTCCAAATAAGAAAAAGACAAAGATTTCGTAATAGCTCAAATCGTCGAAAGTTTATTATATTATATATTTATGTGAACGTACCCGTATATACTGTTACTCCTTGTGGTTGGCTAGCTCCTCGTAAATCGCTGTTAAAAAAAGGCCGGTATCCCAAAAATGTTGCTTCTGTTGACACCCCGACTTGACAAAATGCTAGTTTCATGTGACCAAAATATACCGTTGATTTTAGACTAGGGTTATATTACTGAAATCATTTGATTAACTATTGATTGTTGCTTTCGATCTGAGAGAAGATTTTCGTCGCCGAAAGAGTTATATACATATGTATATGTACATATGTATGTACATATATTATCATCAATTAATAACATTTCTTTTTCGTTTAACTCATGTTCATATATTACATATTGTTTTAACTTTCCTTTTTACGAGACAATACAGAGTTGTTTTTTATATTTATTGCAGGATTTAATGAGCCCACCCATGATTTTTGGGTTAATCTTTGTAATGCGGAGGTACATTCAGTCGGCTGGTGTGCGACCCGCGGAAAGCCTCTCATACCGCCTCGTACTATAGAAAATAAATACAAGGACTGGAAAGATTTTCTCGTCGAAAGATTATCTGGCGCACGTACACTTCCGTCCAGCTTTTATAACAAAATCAATGACAGCATGCAGTCACGTTTTCGGCTGGGTTTGAATTTAGAATGTGTGGACAAAGATCGAATCTCACAGGTTCGCCTAGCAACGGTTACAAAAATTGTAGGCAAACGATTATTTTTGCGGTACTTTGACTCCGATGATGGCTTTTGGTGTCACGAGGACTCCCCAATTATCCATCCAGTAGGTTGGGCGACCACAGTGGGCCATAATTTAGCCGCACCGCAGGATTATTTAGAGCGGATGTTGGGTAGGTTCATACCTTTCATATCGATTTCCGATTGTATTTAATTTTTGTTGTAGCGGGCCGCGAAGCGATGATTGAAGTTCATGAAGATGATGCTACAATTGAGCTTTTCAAAATGAATTTTACTTTCGAAGAATATTACATGGATGGAAAAGGGAATGGCTTTGTGGAAGGCATGAAATTGGAAGCTGTTGATCCATTGAATCTTTCATCAATTTGTGCTGCCACAGTGATGGCCGTCCTAAAGTTTGGCTATATAATGATACGCATTGATTCATATCAACCGGATGCAACTGGGTCAGATTGGTGAGCTCGACGCAATTCTGAAAGCAGAAAAAACGTTTGCACTATTTATGAAATGTTAATTATCTTTAGGTTTTGCTATCATGAGAAATCACCGAGCATATTTCCTGTGGGCTTCTGTGCATCCAACAGCATCACATTAACACCACCCAATGATTTTGAAGTCAACACATTTAGTTGGGAAAGTTATTTGCAGGAAACGGGCAGCATTGCCGCTGGTCAACATTTGTTTCACCGTATTGTGCCCAATCATGGATTTGAAGTAAGCGCTTTGAATCTTAACTATCCTAACTAAATTAAAAAAAATTTCCCACAATTAGGTCGGAATGAGTCTTGAGTGTGCTGATCTTATGGATCCGCGTTTAGTATGCGTGGCTACTGTAGCGCGTGTTGTCGGACGCTTACTCAAAATACACTTTGATGGTTGGACCGATGAGTATGATCAATGGCTAGACTGTGAATCACCCGACGTATATCCGGTGGGCTGGTGCGTGTTAGTCAATCACAAGCTTGAAGGCCCTCCAATAGCCATGCAATCTTCGGCCAAAATGAATACGAAAGCGAGGAGCCCTAAAAAACGAAAGAAAAAGTTGGCAAATTTTAAAGGTGGTGAAACCACAAATGCAGGTTCGTAAAACTTAAAACAAAATAAAAAAAAAGCCAATAAGATACTATGTCTATTTGTATTTGAATATTATAGCAAAACCGCGTACAATTGCTTTGAAAACAAATCCGCATCTTCCGAAATTGAGCATTAAATTAGAACTTAAACCAGAACACCATAATGCCGCGTTCTACGAAGATAACAATGACGATGAGGACGATGATGAGTATGAGGAAGATAGCACAAGTCATCGTTCCGGGCAATCAACCCCGTTGTCACATAATGATGCTAGCCAGCAGACGTTAATAGAAAAAGCGACGACAGTGCAGCAAGTGTCCACCGTTCAACATCCACCGCCAACACGATGCGCAAATGCACCTATAAAAAAATCGATTTCACCAGCTCCGCCAGTTGTGGGACGCAAGGCAACCAGTTATATTGGGGTAGGTAAAGAAAAGTACATAAAAATTAATGTACATCATTTCGTTTCATCAAATGGGTAGGAAGTCATAACTGTTAGATCCAACTTTTATAAAGGCATATCCTTAGTAGCTTTCAACCTACCGAGATTGAGCAAAATTTCCCAATCTATGACGTTTGCTTTTATGTATTTGTAGAGCTTCGACGTAGCACGGGAACTAAGGCTTCATTTCAAAATGGGTATGCTTTGGCCATAGTTTATTGTTATTTGATTAATGATTAAGTCGTCATCAATAACGTGTTTTCTGATACTATGTGAACTTCTATTAAATACAATTAAAATTTTTGCATTGTATTGAACTAATCACTTTGTCAAGTTCTCGTTCTACATTTTTTTTTGGGCTTGGAATTTTATTTATAATATATTAGTTAATATGTGATTTGTCATTCTTACATAAAGTTCATTATTCTGATGAATTTTTAAGCTAAATTCGTCAAGAGTCGACGGCGCCAGCGGTAATAGAGTTGAATATGTGACTGGGCAAGAATTGATGGTGCAAGAAATTGCATTTTTCAGCAGATCTTCTTTCAAGTTCTGTTTTACGTACATACATATGTACATAAACCTAATATGTTAATTCACAACGTATTTTTATGTTATTGTTTGGCCAAATAACTATTTTATTTAATTATTTTTGAGCTCTAAGGTCGATTGGTTTTTTAAGAAAATTATTAAGATGAGCCTGCCTAATACACATATGTATGTATGTAATTCTATATCTAGCTCAAGAACAATTAAAAAAAAAAAGTATGTACATATTTTTTATATTTCATTGATAATTCTGTTTTTTTTCCATAGAACTCATCCGTTTGTAATAGCAAATACATTCCGCGTCTCATTGAATCATCTTCCAATGACAACAACAGCAGCAGTAGTAGCGGTAACAATAATAGTCAAAACACGGATCCGCACGCCGACCTCATACCAGACACATGGAATGTCTATGATGTATCACAGTTTTTGCGCGTCAACGATTGCACAGCTCACTGTGACACATTTTTACGCAATAAAATTGACGGAAAACGTTTGCTGCAACTTTCCAAGGACGAAATAATTACGTTGCTTGGCATGAAGGTTGGACCTGCACTAAAGATCTCTGATTTGATACAGCAGCTAAAGTGCAGAGTTAACCCGAGCAAATCCAGGTTGCATAAGGCAAACAAAACATTTTTATAGTGCCTTTTGAAGCAACCGCCGCATCAGTTAGTGTCATCAAAACCACCTAAGCCAACATTTCAGCGTAAGCTCCCTTCACATAGCAACTCGTCGCAATACTACAAAGTATTCAATATGAAAACAATAATCGTTAGGTAATCGCATTATCACGAGGATATATGTAAAGTGTGAGATTGCCTCAAACGTTTGCTTGCTGTCAGTTGGGATAACTCTAAATTGAACACACCAAATTCGATGGGTTAGCTGAAGAGTAGAATTTTTACAAATCGCGACTATATGTAGATACATATGTATGCTTTTAAGTATATTTAAGTTAAGCAGAAAACAGCTGAAAGTCAGCAAACCAATCAACCCTTCGAAAACAAACACAAACAAACAAAAAAAAAAATATATATATATATACAACAAAGCTCATAAAAAAGAAATTTTTAATATTTATAATTATCTTTTGAGACGTAGAGTTAATACTTATTTTATATTATAAATTCTCCCTTCATACATATTTTTAATACCTAATACACCGTAGTACAGTAACTTTATTTTAGCTAACAACGTAAAGATATAACTCTCCTTATACTTATTTAATGAAAACACAGAATAGCACATATGTAGACTGAGAAACAATAATGATGAAATGCAAACAGCAGGTGTAATTTATTACTCTAATGCAAAACCACAATCAACTTCACAACTTTTATTAATTTAAGGCATAAACACAACTACTACACAGCAACACACCATTACATCTCTGCAATATAAATGCCTTTTTATAAAATTAATGGTATAAATAATAAGAAATGCGTACTTCATAACCTCAAATGCAAAATGTTGCACTATCCCCTTTTGCTCAGCAACACTTTTTTTTAATCAGATTTAATATATCGCAAATATTTGAAATATAAAAACAACCCCCTGTCGCTAATATTAGAAAAATGTGATGTTAAGAAAATGTATTAATTTTAATCGAGGAGTTTCGAATGGTGAACAGTTCAATTTAAATACAGACATATCTTGGCGTACAAATATCATGCCGTATGGTATTGAAGTAAAAGATACTGTTGTTTGTATGAGAAAATTTTTAATGTCAGATGTAGTATCTAAAATTTAATGTTCTCTGTTGAGCGACCGCTATAAAAAACCTTTCCTGAGATTAGATGTTTCATTCTCCTACCAGGCTCAGCTGATAGCAAGCTTAACACTCGGGTACGGGGAAACTTCAGCTGAAAAAGCAATTTTAATTAAAATTTTGTTGAATAGCCAAACTGTAATATCAGAAACATATGTATAACACTGCGTAACAGTGAAAAATATCTTCGAATGTCGCATATCACATATTGTAGGCCTACATGGTTTTAAATGCCTAGAGCATTCAATTTCAAAATTGCAGTAAACTCACAATCGCATAAACATCAAATTTCTCTGCTAGCTGAGTACGTATGTACATACACACATACATGCATGTATGAATGTGTTGAGAATAAATCTAATTTGAAAATTAAAGCTATGCAATTTTTTTGCTTAATATACTCCGCTTTAGGTAAATCAGCATTTCTACATTTAATTTTACAATTAAAGTTATTACAATATTTTGAACCTAAACAATAATTTTTGCGATAAAATTGTTTTGGTTATAATAATAGGGTCCCGCTTCTTATTCAATGTAATATGAAAGAAAAAACTTAAAATGAGATTCAAATAAAAAAATGAGTAAAAATTAAGATTTTCTTAAGTTTGTGGTAATAGTCTCGCAGTTTTTTTTTATTGTCATTCGGTAAGTTAATATGGTTATGAGCGTCTGTAAATCGTCTATTTCAGAAACATATACAAATTTCAGATCGATTAAGAATGCTTAAGTTATGGCAAAAAGACTATCGACCGCCGTAAAACTCAAAATCTTGTTTTGAGGGTGTGTTTGGGATGCAGAGGACAGTTTTTCATTACTCAAAAAAGCTCACAATACGTGCAATGTGACATTCCAAGTTACGCAACTTGTTTTTAATATGTTACGTAGGGTATTTTAAAAATAATTAATTTCTGAGATTGTACAACTGTTTTGTTTTTATAAATCTAATATTTTCATGAAAATTACAGCAAACTAATGAAGGGATAGCTCAGTCTCTTAATATTTAAATGGCATAATTTTGGTTAAAAGCATTTTTAATATAATGGTCCTTGTGAGGTCCAGAAAAGTTTTTGCGAAACGAAACAACTTAATAGATAAAGTTAAAAGCTAAGTTAACATATTATAATAATAAGGAAGTTTCCACCCTGGCATAGACCCAATTGCAATTCCTTTTGTTGTAAAAGTAAAATGTATAAAAAGTTTCGCCACAAATGAAAAGCAAACGATGCTAATAAGTAGATACTCGTGCATACATACGACTATGTGACAGATTGATTAGAACGATCAGGGAAAATATTAGATTTTTTTTAACACAAGTGCTGCTCTAAACGAATTACGATCAATCAGAGAATATGTATATGATATTGACAAGCCCGCTACAATGACATATGTACATACATACATGGTTTACATATCTGTATTTACTTTGTTCTTGACAAATCACACCGCTTAGGATAATAAAATAAATTAATTACATACATATAACCATACCGCCTCATCAGAGTATTGCAGAAACACAGAAAAATTCAACGATGGTTCGTGCACAGATCATTAAGCAATTATAATATATTTAAAAGCCAGCATACATATGTATTCACATACATACATATAAAATAATATAGACTTATTGCAAGCTAATTTGTACATACATATGTACATAGCCAGTACATACATACATATGCAAAGGATTTGTATGGTTTAGGCACTCGAAAGTTTATACTTTGCTAAAAAAGAACTTTGAATAATTACATAGAAACCTAAGGATAAGGATTTTAAATAACGGAAATTCATATGCTTCGGATAGATTACACGTACATATGTATGTATGTATGCATACTTGCTGACGCCCACACTCACACTTACATTTCTTTGCATGCGCATATGTAAAGATGATCCATGAGGGGGGTGAAATATTTGTAAATACCTTTTCAAAATGTTGCTAAACAATATAAAAGAAAAGTTAAATAGAGAGTAATATAAGCAAATTATGTATTATAAAGTCATTAAGTTACAGAACAAATTAACAACAAAAAATATTATTTAAGAAAAACTTGTTTTTTTTTTTTTAAATAATAGGTGATTTTTGAGATTTTCTGGATTTGGGGGTGTTTGGTAAAATTTTATGTATCGATTCTTAATATATTTATATTATTATTATAATTTTTGTGTTCGAAGCGTTTAAGTTGGAAATTTGATAAGGAAGAAACGTAGCACGTACGCACATGCTCGTATATCCAAAACTGGGTAACCATAAAATAACACGGGACCCGAATCGCGTGTGCAGTGATTTTAAATACAAATTTCGAATAGAAATCGACTCTTTATCGAATGCGACGATCCGGGCCCCGATCTTTTAGCATTTCGTTGACTTGAGAGTAGCTGAGTGCATTTTTTATATCAAATTGCGATGCAGTATACACATACATATTTCATAAAATGCATTATTATTGTCAACTGTCCGTTATCATTGAAAAGTGGACTTAGCAGCAATTTACACTAAGCCAACGATATGTGAATTTGTCATTTCAATTAAAGTTAGCAGTTATCTTATCTATATAACATACTTACATATATAAGTCTAAGCCCCAGTTTTTCAGTGCAAGTGGAAATTTAAACTAAGTTTAAACGGCCGAAATGGCACGTTTTAACTTACTCCCGAATTCAGTAAGCAGTCTCAATCTCTAACAGAGACGAAAGTCACAATTTTAGACCAGTTGGCATTCATTCGTTTCAAAATAAGGCCTCTAGTCTCTATATTGTAACCTGGTGATGAGCAGGTAACAAAAAATTAAAATGCAAATAAAAGAAAACCACGTGAAAGCTAGGAAAAGCAATAATCTCTAGCTCATTTTGAGACTTGAGATGATAACAAGTTACTGATTTCGGGAACTTATCAGCTGAGTTCTTAGTTTAAGTTGAGACAAATATAATCGAGCGCAAGGAAACAAACTGAACTTAACTAAACTTAGTTTAAACTCAGTGTAAACCAGCACTGGAAAACTGGCCCTTATTTGCGTACATATAACCACCTATAACTCGAGAACAGAGAAAAACCCCGACAGGTGGCGCGTAATTTTTCTGATTTTTTTTTACATCCACATCCTCATAAATAAATAGAATGTGTACATACATATGTACATATGTAATCGTCACCTGAAATGTAAAGGACGTAACGAACAAAAAACTCAAAATTCACTTTTTTATTGTTTATAATAGAAATGTAAAACATTGGACCGAATTATATATAAGTCCCCACATCGTTCAATGAGCATCTGGAGAAATATAGTTATTTTAAGCGAAATTTAAAAGCGTTCCACCTAAAAAGTATATTAAATTATAGAATATTTTAAGCTTTGTAAAAAGCATATGTTAGGCCTTTTTGCATTTCAGGTGACTATATACATACATATGTATGTATGTACAAATTTACGTATGTAAATATTTTGAATGTTTGTATGTAAATAGCCTTTAATTTAAGTATGCTTAAGTCTCAAATATATTTCGCGATTTTTTTTTTTTTTTATTATAGCAATTGAAAGTATTAGTTTTCACTTCAGCCTGCAGTCAGGTCTTATCCGCTGTGTGCCATCTTACGAGATCGAAGAAGGCGGCATTGGTTTATGCTGTGCAAACGATATTGCATTTCGGGCTGTGCAACTTGGTCGGCCACTAACTTTTTCACCTGTTTAACCGGCATAATGCCGGTGTGCTCCCCATCATCGATATCTCTGGCAGCTTCCTCAGCGCATTCTGCACATTGTGTGGTTGGCACAATGTCGTTAATATGCGTCGGGTGGTCAATTATTTTTTCCACATTTTTAACGAGATATATTACGGGCTCGCTTTTAATTTTATTGTCGCGCTCCTGTCTGTAAATGGCACACACAATCGAATATATACGCTTTTCTAACAGCTTCATTTGTACACGCATATTTTCTAAATTGATCTCTTGATAATCATTGAACTCTGTTGCCACTGCCGACATATCAGTGCGGGATTGATCGCGTATAAACTGTAATGCTTCGAATAATGTTGCAATGCGATCGTTTTGTGACATGGCTATTTTTCGTAAATCTTGATTGGTCATGCGTTTTTCTTCTAATATTGCCTCCAGATTTTGTATCATTTCAATTTGTGCCTTTTGTTTATCTCTATTCCCTAGCTTAAGTTCATGGATTTCACCGAAAAGGCGCGCTACTGAATTGTTGAGTAGTGTTATACGGTAGCTAATTTCATTAGAAAAGTTTGAATACGAGTAATAAAGACTTTCTTGTTTTTGAAATTTGATGGTTACGTTTTTAATATCTAGGGCATTCGTGTAGTGCAGGATCTTTTTTAGAATACCATTGTAGAGATTTATTTTACTTAAATATTTGCTACGAAGTGCACCCCGCCGTCTGATCTCCTTTTCTGGTATGCCAGCTGGTGGCCTGTGTTTTTGTTTTATTTTATTGCACGCAATATGCATTTCTATTGACAACCTGCTCCTTTGGAACGACCGCATACTCTCTGTTCGCTTCTCTAATTCCTTTTTATAATTATTACTTTGTAGTTCTAGCTTATCGTACATATTTATAGCCATTTCAATATGATCTAACGCGAAGTCAATCAAGTCGGTTATGTATTTCTTTTCGGTGGTTAGGCGTTGTATGTATTTTGTGTACAAGGAGTGAAACAATTTTCGTTCATTGAGGAGTTCGCATATATGACAACGGAGTAACTCACTTTTCGAGCACAGTTTACATTCTAATTGGAGAATCTTCTCATATTGATCCTCCAAATTGCGGAGACATTTTCTAGCTTTTCCTAAGTCACTTCGGCATTTTTGGCTTTCCATCATTCGCATGTGAGCGATGTCCTTGTTTACAATATTCAATTGGCGGTCAAGATGCTGGATAGATATTTTTTTTTGCTGTACTTCTTCATTTAGTGTTTTATTACATTCCAGTAGACATTTGATGGATTTAAGTGCTTGGTCATTTCTCTCCTTGTGATAGCTTCCAGAAGCAGTCCATATCTGTGCTTTCAATACATTTCTTTCCTCCTTCATTTTGTGACACCCATCTTTATAGGCTTCAATCAACAGACATTGCTGTCGAGTAATGGGCAATCGGGCATCTAAATCTTTTATGTATTGACGCTGATTGTTTTGGAGCTCCGATTGTGTCTGTTGATAACGCTTTTCAAATCGTTCTCGATCAAATACTTTTACAAATTTTGTGCTCATATTTGTATACATATGTATGTATGTATGTATGTCTATACAATTATACGTACATACATAAGTATGTATAAATTCACGAATTTAGGCGTGTAATTCGTTGGGACTGAAACTGTCGTAATCTTCAGAAACTTTAAAGTTTGTTGAAAAATATTTGTTGAAAAATATTTTTAAAAATACCATGAATATTTTCAAATAAATAGATGTAAATGTAGACACATGATACAAAAACAGAAAGCATGTTATACAAAATACGAATCAGTTAAAGTACTAGTACTTTTGTTATAAGTAGGCGAGAGTACAAGAGAGTCGTAATGGACGACATCCAAATTGCGCAATTTATCGGGTCCTATGCCTATGAAGTGAAAGTTAGTCACCGCAACTGTACATACATACATACATTTTACTGAAATATTTCACTAATCCATTGTGGGATTTATTGATTGTTTAGTATCACTATTAGAAATAGTAATGAAAATTTGTTCCATTATAATATACAATAACATAATTATGTTCAGTGTCCTTTAGGTCAATATTGGTAGTGGATGTGAAGACATTACAACTAAATAAAACACAACAGCAAATTATATTGTATATGTATTTACATATTTATTTTACCAAACTTATAAAGATAAGTTATTAGCGCCAATGAAATACGGAAACTTGAATATACAGAGGCTATATCAATTTATCATATTTCATGAAAAATCTACCCCGGATTTCTCAACGGTTTCTAAAGCTTTTGGGTCTGCTGAATCCGAATATGAAGTCAGAATTGGTTAAATTTTTTGTTAATCATTGAACAAGTGTAACTAAAGGTTTTTAGGGTCAAGAAATCATAATATAATTAGTTGCCACAGTTCATACAAAAAATTGCTGTAGAAGACAAGGAGATAGAAAAAGAAGAAACTCGTGGCTATAGGCAAGAGGAGTACTCAACATCCTACGCTCACCGGCTCTGCACCCTGAAAAGCTTTGGGGAGCGAGTCAGGTCAGGTGGGGGCTCATCTGTTCTGGAACTCTCTTCCGATGTTGACCAGGAGTCTGTACGATAAGGTGGCAGGAGTTTCAAGTCAAAAAAGGTGAAGATTTCACGATCGGAATGGACGTGCCCGGCTGCTCGAGCCAACAGGGGATGTTGGAGCATCAATCACTGCAGCCTAACTGCAAATAAGAGGCGTCATTTATTTGCAGTTATGCCACAGTGCTTTACGCTACAACATCCCAATTATCACATATCGAGAATGGGAAAGGATTGTTGTGCAAAGGACAAATATACTTTCTCGACAGCTGCATGTGGAAGACAATTGACGAGTCGTAAGACAAACCGAAATTGGTGGGAAGGATCGGGGACGGTGGTATCGTAAATACAATGTTTTAATGGAGGTAGTAGAAAGTTGATGAGAACCGCCGCTTGGGTTCCGGTACCAACCAGGTAATCAAGCGAGGTTCTAAAACGTATCTGTATCCAAAACCAGGGACTGAATACTAGCCAATGGCATGTGTACTGATGGAAAAGTGTAGCACAGACATCCAGCAATGGAGATGGCTCTTTTCTGGTAGTTCTTCGAACTAAATACGGGTAAATGCCTTCCAAGATCGGGAAAAGATAACCTTCTGAACCTGCAATAAGGAAGGAGAAAAAGGTAAGGAATAATTGGTGGTAGTAAAGATTGCAATTTTTACTCAGATTAATCTGCAGCAAATCGTCAACTGCTTTTCTATATAGTAGGCTGGCATACCTACTGCTTATAGTTCCCTAAATAATTATTAATTCAGGAACTGTGGGTAAGGCTTTGACGTAATTGTGCACTTGAAGGGTTTTCTTTGGCCAATTACCTTCTATTTTGAGTGACGGAAAATTCGCACGGATGCGTTATTGTGGCACGCTCATTCGAATGTCCTATGCTTAAAGAGCTCTGCTCTCAAGACGTGGCAGCGATTAAGATTATGTGCTGTTTTGGCGGTCGACGAACCGAGGATATTGTAGTCTCGGCTTACCTGCAATACGATTCATTTTTAATATATTATGACTTACTTACAAAAAAGTAATTGAACTAACCTTGATCAACAAAGTTATGGTGGTGTAGAGGAAACACTTTTTGATCATCGGTTCAATGAGTTTCGATTAGACACTGAAATTCGAAAGGACCGGACTTCCCTAAAGTCGAACATTTAAAATCAATATAAGTACATATAATAGGTACATTCAAACTTCGATACTTAGACTACTCTCATGAAAACAAATTTTTTGGGTACCAGGTGGATGGCTTGGCGGGAAGAACCGTTAGGTTAAACTGGTATATAGTGAGGTTTTCTTTAACGTTTTTGAGGACTCGAAAACCGGATATTGTAAAACCGTAGGCCGTAGGCGTGGCCGCTGTGGTCGAGTTGGTAGCGGTGCGTGCTATAACTTGATATGCCGGTGAGTTCGTGGTTCGAATCTCAGTCAGGGCAAGCAAAATATTTATGATAGAAAACGTTTTTTCTAATAGCGGTTACCCCTCGGCAGGCAATGGCAAATCTCCGAGGGTATTTCTGCCATGAAAAAGCTTCTCATTAAATACACCTGCCGTTCGGAGTCGGCACAAAATTGTAGGTCCCACTATTTGTGGTATCACATAAAAGACGCACACCACAAATGGTAGAAGAAGCTCGGCCAAACACTGAGCTATATAGTGTAAGCGCCAAAATTATATACATATGTATATTATATAATTTGCCGTGGCAGAGGTGTAGAAGTGATTTTATTTAAAATACAGTTAATAAACATAAAGTGCGCGGTGTTTAATTATATATCGCAAAGTCCATCAATGTAACGGGGCTCTAAAATTTGCATAAAAATCATGTGAAAGTGCAGCTGCATACTTGTTTTTAAGTTAAGCTATTTGTGTCTCCCAATTCTGCACTGCAGTTTTTATCAAGGTTTCCAATTATAAACATAGCATAAAAGAAGTTATTAAACACAAATATGCTGCATAAAGGGCTGAAACCTGTAAAAACCTTAAAATCGGGAAATCTTAGCATGATCTAAACTTCCATATTTGTTTGTAATTTTTCCGATTCTCTCTCAATTCATGTTTGTGACGTTCCAGTCATATTATTTACATAATTTTTCGTCGGAATCGGCGCAATCTTGTATTCTACCATTTTTTGGTATCGGACCAAGGCGAATGTAACAAGGTGATGGTGAGTGTATATAAGTAAAAGGCGTCCATGTATTTTGTTTTTGCCTTGCTGGACTGAATAACAAATTTCTGTATTACATCGCCCGCCAATCAGAACAAAGCCCTTTAGGGCCGTACACATAAGACTTTGGCTTTGCTTTGCTTCAGAGTTCCGCTTTGACAGATAAGTTGAAGACCTGATGTTATACGAGTGCTGCTAAATACAAGGCGAAAAAAGTAAAGCAAAGCAAAACGAAGCAAAATCATGGCGAACTCTCAACTTTTGTACACTTTGACAACCAACTGTTTACATTTCCATTTTATTTCTGCGTGCATATACACACGATTTAGAAAACTCACTAGTATTTCGAAATTTTTGCATGTATAAATACTTTTAAACAGAGAAAATAAGTAAAATATGAACAAATAGCAAATGAAACACCTCTTTGTTAACCACCCTCATCGTTTTATTTATTTTGTCGAAAGATGCTGCAAGAAGACTTGTTACTTCTCAGTCTTAATAAAGTTTATTACACTCGCGAATTTCAAACATACATAAGAAGCTGTAAAACACATTTATTATTCTTTTATTAAACAAAATACTCGGAATAATCACATATCGCAATTCAAAACAAACAATTATCGCAGAAACTGTCAAAGCGTTCTATGTAGCAAACCTTCTACACCCCATGCTTTGTTGTTGAAGTTGGAATTGTCAAGTAAAGCGAGGAAAGTTGTATGTGTACGGCCCTTTTGACATTCAGTCCATCAAAGCGAAAAAACCAGCTGGCACCTCAACACCACATTGTTAAATTCGCCTTGTATCCGACCATCACTAAGCGCAGCACAGCTGATTGTGACAATGTTATCACTGCAATCCGGCGATGTCTTTTGTTTAAATATCGTTTGTGGTTTGTTTTTTCCACGTACGTTTTTAGTGTGATTTTAATTAAATTAGTTGTGAGTGGAAACGACGGTGATTTTTGGTCAATAAGATCTACAAAAAGGTCCTATAACAAAATGTTTAGCATTACGTTAGCTATAAGTGGCTTTATTGCCATCTCTGCCTATTTTGTGACGCTAAGAATGATTCCACGATTCAAGGATATGTTTATCAAAGCCCATTTATATGGTAAAGACCTTTGCAAGCAAGACCAGCCGCAAGTGTAAGTGAACAGATTTTAGTTAAGTTATTGGTAATAAATTGTATATTGATAATAAAAATTAGATTATTATTAGTCCAGAGTCCTTTGGCGTATTAATTGGTTGTGCGTTTTTGGTGGCCATGTTTTTCTTCATACCGATTCCCTTTACATTCGAGGAAGCAGCATTACCTGATGTTAAAACAGGTTCGAAGTCTTCCACTTTTCCACACGAGGAGGTAATTATGCGAAAATAACGATTTCAAATTCATCTAAATTCAATTGGAAAGTTGTTAGGTACTAACCATTTTTTCCTTACAGTTTGCCGAAATGATAGCGGCACTGTTGTCTATTTGCTGTATGATTCTTCTAGGTTTCGCTGACGATGTTCTAGATCTGCGATGGAGACACAAATTAATGCTGCCTACAATTGCTACCTTGCCGTTGCTTATGGTTTACTATGTGAATTGTAATGTAACTACTGTGATTATGCCGCCGTTTGCAAGAGACTTTTTGGGATATTCTCTTGATATTGGTAAAGTTAAATTGAAGTAATTAATAAACTGCAGGGCAACTAAAATATTTTATTTTTAGGTATTTTTTACTACATTTATATGGGTATGCTAGCAGTTTTCTGTACCAATGCAATAAATATCTTGGCGGGTATAAACGGTTTAGAGGTTGGCCAGTCGATTGTAATTAGCCTTTCCGTTTTATTTTACAACTTTATTGAGTTGGCGCTTGGTCATCAAGAGGATTGTCATAAGTTTTCAATTTATCTAATGCTACCATTTTTAGCGGTTTCTTTATCGCTTTGGCAGTACAATAAGTGAGTATTTAGTTTATTATTAGAAATATGTTTGTACGCATGGGTATGTATGGGTATTTCCAAAATATCGAATGCCAGCTTCTTTTAACAAATTGTATGGTTAAACAAATTGTACGGTAACGGAAATTACATACAAAGTAAGATGTGCTTGAAGCCGGATAATTTTTTTTTTTTGTCAAAGTCGTAAAAATTAAACACGAATTCTTGATACTCTAGAAGGAACGTTAAGATTATCTTCGGCTAGAAGATATGGGCTAGAGAAAACTCCCTGGATTTAAATTTATCATGTCCCGTCTCAGATTCTATATTTGCACCTCAGCTGCATGATCCACTACCTTACGAGTTATGTTAAGTCAATTATAATAAAATTATGGAATTTTATCAAATTCATGCTACCTGATTGTTCACTGTAAATATTTTTAAACTTTTGCCATTAAATTTTCACAACATAATTCCAGTAAATTTCTCTCGATTTATTTTTTGATTTCTAAAATTCCAATTAACAAAGAATGTATGTAAATTTCTAGCTTTGCAAGCTAAATTCCAATTTTTGCACATACATATTGGAAAGTTTATTAAAGTCAATAGCGATACATTACGACGAGAATATCCCTTTATAGCAGCAGTAGAAAAATTGAAAAAAAAAATTTGAGCTCTGTATATTTTGTTTTTGCTTTTAAAAGCTAAAATTTCAAAAATATTTTATCAACTATCTTAAATTGTACTGATAGCATTCTTATCACAACGAAATTCAAAATTTGACAATTCAAATTAAAATAAGATATGAAAAAAGTTCAAAATAAAAGTTTGCTGCGGCTACCTATTTGATGTGCCTTGTATGTAATATATTTTTGAAGAAAAAGTGCGAATAACATACAGAAGTATGAGAAAAATAAATACATACAATAAGTAAAGAATTTTGATTGGAAATATAATTCATCGGCATAAACAGCGCAACAAAATTTCTCCCACGCTAGCTATAATATTACCACCGTGTGGCAATGCTCATAATGCTCACAAATTATAAAACTTCGAACAAATTTATTAAACATAAACATTTTTTAATGGAACGAATTACCTTCTTTTTTTATATAATGAGTTAAGTTAATTCGTTTTTTATAAAAAAATTTATAAAAACTTAAAAATAGGTAATTAGATGAAACTTGGTTGATTTAATATTATTTTTTAAACTTTTTTCTTTGGCATGTATCACTAATTTTCAATTGATTTGTATCTTAATAATAGAGTTTACAGTTATTCTTCAACATGTTTATTTTGATTGCAAAACATACAACGTCTCTATGTTTAAATAAATTTTAATACAAAAACTATTCAGGCACAATCTATAAATAATTTTGTGTATATTATACTTTGAAATGTTTTTCGACCGCCAAATGATGTTTAGAGAACCTTGCGAGAAGTACATATGTAAATACATACATATTACTTATTTATTTGAGGAATGTTATAATTAAAAACTAAATAAAAATAAATACATTTGGTAAACTCTGAAAATAATCGTTAATTCTTATTCCCAGTAGTTCACTATAATCAAGACGAATTCATTGAATTTTATATATTCCAAATTAAAATAAAAAAATAGGTCGAATTCCAATTTTAGCACAATATGCAAGTGTACAGCAGAGGATTTATTTAAAACTAATTAATTATATATTTTTATAATATTATGCGCAAGGGGAAGATAGAACAAGCATATAGTTGATTGGAATATACCACTTTCTATGAATTCGCCTCGACAATAATAATATACTTATGTACTATGTGAGCAATTTAAAGCTGACTTCTAGTTTTCGGATTTTTGAATTATTACGCTCTTCAAATAAACAAGCCATATGTATGTATGTATGTATGTGCTCTTATGGACAGGAAAGTAGGCAAGTTTTGACAACATATTTTAATATTGTTAAATTTTCATAATATATTTTTTTAAGAAATAAAGCTTACTTTACGGCTAAAATCATAAAAAGTTCCAAAGTTTCTACCTATCTACATTAGTAGGTGCATATATAATTCAGGGAATACATAAATATATGTACATATATATTTTTTTAATTTCAGAAAATTATTTTACCTTCCGTTTTTTAATTATTGTTTAACATTAGCACAGTAAGATCACAGTTTTTTTACAGTACAACAAATAATAAGCAAGATAGAAACATAAACAAAATACAGTGAATATGTTCAAAATGTAATTAAAAAAAAAAAAAAGTTTCAAAACGTTCGAAATTTTGGCGAAAATATTGATGTGTTTTTCTGAATTTTTTAAAAATATTGGAGTTTTAACTTTTATGGTTTTAGTTGACTTGGCTATTTTTCTGTCCATACGTTCACATATGCACTTGAAGTTTAAAGTGTTCTTATCAACTACTTTTTTCTGTATCAGTAATCGCCAGCTTCATATTCAATGTCATCATTAAGAGATTCATATAAATTTACTAATAGATTTCCATATTTTGACTTTTGCGTTTCTGCGATTGCGGGCGAAAAGTATTTATCCGAATACCGACGATTGCGAAGCAGTTGCGTCTTCCCATCAATATATACACCAGTGGCAATAAGCTTTTGCAAGTAGGCCGCGTCAATATTACGTACAGCATTAGGAAATTGAACTTGTCTCGAGGAATTGGGCTCAGCGTGTAATTCAGCGATTATATCTTCTGGTTGCTGACAGTATTTACAAAACCATCCCCCAAAGTGATTAAGATCTCCGATGACAAACGATGGTGGTCGACTACTTTCTCTCAGAATTCTTTGCATTATTTTTGCTGGATCACAGTCATCTATTTGTCTTGAGTTGTCCACATGGACAAAGGAACTTATAAGCCCACTCACTTGAGTTCGCATTGGGTGCTGCCAATAAAACCCATAAACGACATATTTCAATCGAAAAGGCACGTTATGTACATCCGTTGCATAATATTTAAGGAACTGAAGCGCTTGACGTGAAAGTAGTACAATATCACTGGTGTAAAGCAGTAAATCAGTTGGCTTTAGCTCCAGTGAAAGTTTCTTTTGTTTCAGTTGCCGACGAAAGTAAGCATACGCTTCTCCAGTTGTACAATTCGCTTCTTTTTTCATATGCTCGCTGTCACATAAGAAAAGCAGGTATTTTTTTGCAGTTAGCTTTTCTCTCAACCAGTGATTCAATGCTTTCAACTCTTTGCGCGCTGGTCTTACAAATATTACAAAAAAATCAATTACACCGGCCAGCGAACTTATTTGTAGATCAAACATATCTAAATTAAAGAAATTACCCTCTAACAAGTAAACTAAGCGATTATAATCTGCTTTACTTGGCTGCTGCATTCGAAAGTGTGTTTTGGTTGTTAGCAGCGCACGCCATATAATTTCCGGTTGGCCACAGTCACGTCCGTGCCACCCAGACCGGCACTTGCATTGCGATTCCTGCTCTTCCTCAGATATTGCCAAATTTTGCACATTATCTTTCGACAGAGGACATAACTTGGATATGCTACCCTCACGAAAACACCAGTATAGTTCGTTAACTACCTCGGGCACTAGTTCGCCGGTTCCATTCATTAGTTGTAAGGATTTGTTCAGCCCCTTTAAATTTAGATAAAAATCTTTCCTAAAACTGCTTAATTTCCCTGATTGGCTATTTTCCATCAAAGCCGGCGATGAATCATTCTTCAGAACTTTGGTTCCTATGGTACCGTCGACTGATCCAAACGATGTCGGATTTGTGATAAAATTGACTCGTCTCGCTGAATGATATGCTCCCGCTCTTGCCATACTAGCGAAGGCATTATTAGTTTTGTCCTCATTGATAATTGCCTCTTCATTTATACTGGTGTTAAGACCTTTGCCTACCTGTAAAAACCACAGGCACGAAATGAAGCATACTTGAAATATCACCAAGAGTGTAAGAAGCAACTTTTTGCTTAGCTTTGGCCTTCCCCCACCTGTAGGTGGAATTATAAGCTCTGGCATATTGTTGCCACTTAGGGGCGCAGTTAGACCTAACGGCAGTTGTTGGTATTTTGTGGTGCGTATTGTCACATTTGCTCCACGGGGTTTAACCATTTATCATGTGCAGTACATTAAAAATGATAACTATACATCGATAGCTTGAGTGAATTATTTCATCCTTTTATTATTGGATATTGTGTAAACTTTGTTATTACAAATATTATTAATAATAAATGTTTCAATTGTACCAAACAGAAATCACACCCACAAAAATCTACCCTTTTCGTCTGGAAGAGGAATACGAATAAGATTCACAATACAGCTGTTTAAAGGCGAATTCGCCTTGGCTGTTTATTATTCAATTCATTCAAGGTGGAGTTTATAGGGCAGCTGATTTCTTCTTCTGCTTATTGACCTGGTACGTGAAAATGTCAGTAAAAAGAAATTCGGAAATTGTATGTTTACATTGTGTTTGAAAATTTAAAATTTAAAACTGATTTTTTCAAATATTGCGTTGTAAAAATTTGTGATATTAAAATACAAGTATACAAGCGAAAATGCGAAAGTGTTCAAATTGTTGCAAGAAACCCGGATCCGGAAAAAGAACATATATAAAAAATGTGTATAACTTAATGAAATTAATTCTAGTAGAACTGCATTTGAAACATTAGTTTCATCCACTCGTAAGAAGAGTGAAAACTTTTGGCTGGAAAGATGGCATTCATTACATGCATTGGTCATAATTTCTTGTAGGTACAAAAACAAATTGCTAGTTATACCAAGAAACCACAAACTAAAACCATCTCAGCAACGACACACGCTCTTCTTCCAATCAGTTGGATAATGTACCATCTGAAGCAGAATGCAATCGAAACGCCATTCAAACAACCGATCCACAATTTCAACACTTTATTGCTCGGTTTTGCATATATTTTTACACTTAAACGATTAATCCTTTTATTCGAAATTAACACCATTAAAATGCGTATAAGCGTACAAATAAATTGATTTTTATTTTGTTCTATTTCTTTAAATTTTTTTGATGAAAGCAAGGATTTTTATTTATCCCATTCTAAATTAAGAAAAAAAGTACATGTGTATTTTGTTGTTGCTTTCGGTACAGCGAATGTCAAAACTAACCAACAAACAAATGGTTCTGACATTTGCTGTACCATGGCGGCGAATCAATAAGTTGCTTACTAAAGCCATTTTACTAAATTCGTCTTTATTATATCTGTAAGTAACGCTATAAACAAAAATAAAATATTTCAAGACTTGGCTTCTGCATTCAAGAAAGCAAGCATTTTTATTTATCCCATTATCCTTTTAAAATAATTTTGAATTCTCCAAGGGGGCAGCTCATAAGAAGCGTCACGCAATTATGGAGTGAGGGTTTGTCACGCAGGGTGGGGGAGGGGTCAAAAAAGGGTAAAAGTTGCGTCACAAACAGACCTCATTTATGAAAATAATTTAATTTTTTTCATACATGATCGTTTTAGTGCTGGTTTAAACTAAGTTTAGTTATAATCAGTTTATATTTAAACTTGGTTTCCTTGCGCTCAATTAAATTGGTTGCAACCAAAACAACAGCTGAAAGGTTAAACTAAGTTTAACCGAGCCCGATCGGACGTTTAAACCACGATTAAAGTTAACTGAAAAACTGCATACAGAGTTTAAACGCAGAAATTTTTAGTGCACACTCGCCTATCCACTATGCGATGATGTGCCTATTTTGACATTTATCAGTTTGCTTGGGTGTATTCTGCTTAAGTTTTTTTTAATTCTAAGAAAAGAGGGATGAATATAATTATTTTTAAGAGAGTTTTTGCATTTATAATATTAACATGATTAGGATTATCCTGTTTTATATATCATTTCCGTTATAGTTTCACTAAGAAAATATATTCAATTGCAGATATCCTTCTCAAGTATTTGTCGGCGATACTTACTGCTATTTTGCTGGCATGACATTTGCTGTTGTCGGTATACTGGGTCATTTCAGTAAAACTCTATTGTTACTCTTCATACCGCAAATTTTAAACTTCTTGTACTCGGCGCCGCAATTATCCAACTTCGTGCCATGTCCCCGGCATCGATTACCCAAATACGACCCGAAGACCGATCTACTTCATATGAGCACAACGGAGTTCTACACGAAAGAATTAAATCCGCTGGGATTGATTATGGTGCGTGTGCTCAAAACATTGAAGCTTATCTCGTGGCAGGAGCAAGCCGATGGTCGAGTGATTATAAACAATTTAACGTTAATAAATTTCGTTTTGGTTGTATTTGGTCCAGTGCACGAAAAGGTCGTTACACGATTTTTGATGGGCATACAAGTGTTATGTACGCTAATGGCGATGGTAATACGCTATCCTGTAGCCAGTTACTTTTACGAAATGTAGAATAATTTCTATTGTATTTTAAAATACGACTATCACCAAATCATCGCATAGGAAAGTATATGATTAAAAAAAAAATAAGTAAAAAAAGTTAAAAAAGTGTAACAGATCGTTTAATTTTATTAACAATCAAATTTTAAGTGCGCTAATTATCACAATAAACATGTGATGAGTTTATAATAGTCGCAAAAATATGGGCGCTAAGTAAGAAATTGTAATTTTGAAACCAAAAATATATACATACATAAGTGATTAATTCATTCGGAAGATTGAACTTACATAAGTCTGCTTGTACATAAATACGTAAATAAAAAGAGGGTTATAATAATCCCAACGATGTTTAGCCTCCATGAAAGGCAGGAGTTTGTTGGGTGTCAAGACTCTAAAACTGTTCAGCTACAGAATAAAAGTTCATCAGCTGTTTTTTAATTTAAATTAAAAATTGTTTTAAAGCGTAATTGCGTACATATGTATGTCCTATTGAGAGTACAAAGTATAATATTCTTTATGTAAAAAAGTGAGTCGGAAAGCCTGTCAGTAACTTGACCAAAAATATTATGCCTAACCATATACATACATATATAATACTTACATATACATACATATATTGGCAGTAACCTATCAGCGCAATGTGTAAAAATTCAGCAATCAAAGGTAGATAGTTTTAGTGTAAATGTACGTTGTGGGCATGCGCAGGTTTTACATACCTATGTATATTAGTATCTGTGAATACATGTGACAAACACATAAAAGTTAGTTTGACATACATATCTGCAGTTGCGCCAAAAAATAAATTTGAAGAGGGTTGCTTAACTGTGGGTGCCTTATACCCTGTTTTGACGAAGTTTACTCATTCAAAATAAAGAGTACTGTTGAAGTATTAAAATTTTATTTCGTATCTACTTAGAAATCAAACAAACACGATTTCATTTATAATGTATAGCAATTTTTTATTTAAGAATATTTAATTCATGTGTATATAAATTCAGTTTTAACTGAGTAACAATTTATAATTTTAAAGAGACAAAAAACTATAGTGGCACAAATTGTACAGTATCACTTTACAATGTTCGCAATGTTATTCATTTGGAATTTTTTGAATATGAGTCTCCGTAAAATCACTTACATTAACTAATTTTTTGGCTAAGCCACTTATTGGTTGCGAAACAATATTAATTTTGTGAATTTATTTATAATGTAAACCTTCTGTTCAGTAGATTTTTCGGTATCAAAAATCAAACGAATATCGAGATAAAAATTTATAACTTTTTTAATTAACTGAGTGCGGTGTTTGTTTAGTACCTCATTGCTAAATAAAGTTTCAATCGCTATGTGATCGTCCGTTATTTTATCTGAAAAGGCTGTACATAAATTTTGGATCATTTTATTCCCTAAAACAAATTTTGCAGTTTTGACCGGTCTTTTGTTCTGTAATTGTCTGAAATTTTTTCTGGGGTTAAACAAATATTGCAGATGGCATTTCATCGCCTAGCAATTGGTTTTAACACAAATCCAGCGATATAGCGAACAACATTGTCAACATAGATAGTGCAATGAAACTCGTCTAATGCACTTGTAACGAAACACTTACGCATGCAAAGCTATATTTTTTGCTTTATTTTATCTCTTGTTTTTTCATAAAATTCAAAAACTTTCTAAGCGTACCGACACTGGATTTTGTTTTGAATTCAAGCGTCATTTTTGACTTACATTTACTCGGTTTTCCTTTTCTAATTTTATATATCTGTACTGTGATGTAATTTTGTGTAGGGGTATAATGAACGATTCCTTCCAAGCCAATGGAATAATTCCAAATTTAAGAGATAAGTTAAATAAATTCCTTAATGGTTCAAGTAGATATTCAGCAAATTTTTTAAGGAAGCAAGTCGGGATTAAATCGGCCGGACTTATAAGATTTCTTTAAGGTACCTAAGTAGTGAACACTTCTTCGGGAGATATAGCAGGTATGATAGCGGTGGTCATCGGACAGACTTTATATTGATAATCATTGTTTGTAGGCGAGTTGTTAGAATAATTGGACCTCAAGAACTGGGCATACATGTTTGAGATGGATTAACTGTCACTTGACACGACGTTTTGATGTTTCATGGCGGACGGAAAACCATTGACTCTGCGCCTCGGTTCAACGAAATCATAAAATTATTTAGGGTTTTGTATTAAATTAGTTTTAATCTTGCATAAATAAGATTTGTATCTTTTTTTATTCAAATCAAAGTAACTGTGTCGGAGAATTGAGTACTTAATGTAATCAGTGTGTAAACCAGTTAAGTTACATACATATATAATTTAAAAGATCGCGACTTTTTCTTTTTTTAAGTTTCTGAGTTCTTTAGTTAACCAAGGTTTCGATCCATCATTCTTGGGTTTAGCAAACACGTTTAGGCACAAACTTTTTAAATACGCTGTATATAGTATTATTATTATTAAGAGCTATTGCAATTGCAATAAGACATAAATAAATTATGGACCGTTTTTGCCGAGGCAGAAGTAATAGAAAAAAAGTATTATTTCTTAATAAATTTTATTTCGATCAAAATATGCTTACAATAATAATATTCTTTAAATATCATGTTGAATCGAAACTTCGGTGCATCGAATTAACCAAGATTGCACAAACAACTTTCGGAATGGAATACCACGATTTTTGAATCTGGCTTCACAATTCTCCTTTATTGCTCGCTTTAAATGGCGCGATTCTCTTCTTTAAGTCTGCCCAAATTTGAGTAGATACTCTGATTGTACATTGTAAATTATTAATTCACAGAACTCGATGCGACACTAACTTCCGTACTGTGAGATGGAAATGTTATTAAATTTAATAATTCATGAAGTGGAGGGAGGTATATACAATTCTATAATAACTAATTTAAAGAAAAATACTAACGAAAACAAATTCTGCTTCCATGTCAAGCCGGCATCGTATGAGTAGTTTTATCATCAAAGTACCCAGTTTTTTGTGGGAAAAAATAATAAAAACCAAAAACAAACAACATAAAATTGTAAACATACCTATGGAATCAATATTAATTTCACTTACTTTTCTTCATCCGATGCCATTGCGCAAATTTTTCGTATCAATTTCTATGATACTTATTATGCGGAAAGTTTTTAATAAATTTTTAACAAAAGGTTGTAAATACTTTTATTTTTTTTGTTCGTTTTATCAGTTCTTATACATATGTATGTATAATTTTTTAATTTTTTTTGCAAGATTGAAATTATTGGAATTCTATGGTCTTCTGAGTTCTGAGATACGTAGCCTTTTACGTTTTCGGGGACTGAAGTGTATTATTAAAGCATTCCAAAATTAGTTTTTCTGTTTTAACGATTGCACAAATTGTGAATTTAGCAATGTTGTATTTTTTGTTGAGAGCTGTGACGCTTTTACCATTTTTGACTGCGTTAATTATTTCAGCCATTTTTTGCTAAACTCAAAACATTTAACATTTGTCCCATTATAAGCAAATTACAATTCAATTCAGAAACCCCCCTCCACCCCGTGGGCTGAGTCCTGCACACGGCCCTGTTACATGTTAATAAATTACCATTCAGTAAAAAAAGAAATACATCAAGTAAAAATTAAATGCATCACCCATTCCATTTTGAGCGAGGCAGAATTAGACCTTATTTTTATCAAAATGCAATCTCAAAGCAATAAAAGCCTAAAGTGTATTTTCCTCGAACCAGGACCTAATGATGCAATTTATCTTTGAGACTTTCTGCCTTATCCACTTTAAGCATCTCTCCTTAGTTCTATTAAGATCGCTTTCATAGTGAGGCTTATTTTCTACTCGAGTGGGATATTCTTCAGCTCATTTGTATTGGCAAGGACAAAACAAAGCCTTAAGGGAGTTACCAAGCTGTGTTATTTGGCGATTGTGAACTCTCTAAAAGCTTTGTTTTGCCCTTGAAAGGGGAATTTATAAGCGTTATACAAAATAAAACAAGTAAGGAAAGTTAAATTCGGGCGAAACCGAATTTTATATACCCTCGCGATTTGTTTTTGTATGGCCGTGCCCATAATTTCATAAAAACCCAGTTTCTTTGTTTCAAATCGGTGCTAGTATTAAACTTTTCTCAATTTGTTCCAATAAATACAGAAAAACGAAGTTTTTTGCATTTTTCTTGACCATTTTTAATACCAACCTACCCTGTCCAAAGAGCAATCTACATATATATCATTTCATATTTCATTGAGATATCTCAATTTTTACTCAAGTTATTGTAATCACGGACGGACGATTCCTCTTTTAATTTTGATTATTTTAGTATACATACATATATATGTATGTCTATATCTATCTCGATTATTTTTTGCTGTTACAAACAACCGTTATGCAAACAAAGTTATAATACCCTTGTGTACAAGTACGCTCGAGTATAAAAAAATAAATGGCTATTAAATTTACTGTTATCTCGATTTTGACCCACTTTAAACGGACAGATTTAATTTCAACTTTGTACACTTATAAAGAACCGGTGCAAATACAATAATTTGACAAGTTTATCTACGTTATATTGTAAATTAACTGGAATTTGTCGTACAGGACGTAAGTATGAGTAATCTGATCGAATACGAAACGATTTAAGCGCTCATCTTACTGCTTTTAGTGTCCTGCATTATTTATTGTGAGAGCTACAGAAATTATTAAATAATAGCAATTTCGGTAAAGTTATTTGCGCCGAATGCATAAAATATAGTTCAAAAAAACTAAAAAACACGCTTTCATAACACATCAAATATTTATAATGAACAAAAAATAAACTACTTATTGTTAAAAAAGTGTGGGGCGCTTTGTGCCATATTTTTCGTATATCAAGCGTGTTTTTTAGTTTTTTTTTAAACTATATTTGGTAGTAACGAACTTCGCTTAGTTGTGACAATATTGCCTCTGTTAATTGCTGAGAACGCAGTTTCCCAACTCTGTACAAGTTGGGCACAAACTACACAACGCAAATATACAAAATATTCAAGTATTTCATGAGCACGAATCAGATGTAAACAAATTGTTTTGTTTTTATCGAATGAAAACAAAGTTTGACAATTAAGATAGATAAAAAAATCTAATTATTAACTCTACTGAGGTTACCTGTTAAATCGGCCTCGGGTGCATCCAGTTATTTTTTATTTATTTATTTATTTATTAAGTCAAACATATGTACATATGTATGTACATACATATAAAATTAGGTAATAAAAAAGGGAAAAGTTATGCATGCAGTATTTATATAAAAATATTTTGAAGCAAGTGGAATAAATTTTAAAACATATCTGCAAATCTGTTATAATAATGTTAGATACAAATATTCAAAATATCATTAAATTGGCACTTCCCATGGTACAATAAACAGGTAATATGTATAATGTTATCAGCTGATTGAAGTTTTTTTTTATAAGTGGTCCATAACAAGTTAAACTGTGTATACAAAACAAAATTTTCTTAAAAAAAAAAAAAAACTTTATTACAAAACAACATTTGTTAACATTTTTATATTTATAATTTCTAATTTAAATTTTTAAACAATTTTTATTTTTCAAGCTCGAGGCCCCCGAATTAAATAAACTTCTGTTTGTTTATTTGTGTATTTAACTGTCGATAGTTCGACTGTCGAACAGGCACAAACAAGAGTTCCTGATGATGATCTCAAATTGAGGTCGCTTGAAAAATAAAAATTTTTTAAAAATTTAAATTCAAAGGCCGATCATCGTAATACACAAATTTCTAATTTATAAAAATTTTTCATTAACGCGATTTGGAAAACATACATACATTTGTACATACTCAGAAAGGAGACGGGGAAAGGTCGGATCTGCATTTCATATCAAATTGGAGCAGAGCTTGGGCATGCCGCTTTCTACAAACGGTTAGGTGCGTTCCGACCATTTTTTGCATATTTGAATGTTACCCGTTTAATATGCCTTGGCACTTCCCCAACCGCCCTGCTAAATTTATTAATTTATTTTCTTGAATTTCATTTTAAGTCAGAAAACATTCTTCAATAAAACTTCGTTTTTATTCATCCCATTAAAATTTATCAAAATATACATACATATATAGTATTTTCTGCATATTTACCATATTTTCGATGAGTGTTTCCGATGTATCCACAGAGTCAGAGTTGACTGTAGCTGAAGAGGAAGAGCATCATATAAATATCGGAGTAAGAGTGACTAGTCTCAATAATTACATTTAATAAAATAACAAAAAATCTCCCTTCATATCTTTCGCATAGCTCTACATTGGAAGTCGTAACGCTGGTGGCCAACGACATGGTCGGGGCTGGGCCATTCTACCAAATTGCGATCAATATGACGGACAATATCGTCAAGGCAGGCGACATGGAATAGGTCTGTATGTTTTCAAAGATGGTTCGCGATATTACGGATCTTATCGATGCGGTAAACAGTTTACATACATAAATAACTTATAATGAAAGCGTAGTAAGAAAAATTAACTTTCTTTGACTTGTAGGCCATCGTTCTGGTCGTGGCATGTTCATCTATCCCGACGGCAGCATGTATGAAGGATGTTGGCGGAAGGACGTTAAACACGGTAAAGGACGCTACAAATACATTAATGGCGATTGCTACATGGGTAACTGGTATCGAGGCCTCCGACACGGCGTAGGGGTTTACTGCTACAAATCCGGCAATTGCGGAGAACTCCGTTTCAAAGGCACATGGCGTATGGGATTTCGCGTTGGGCCTTTTCAAGTATTTTTCGGCAATGAAGAACGCTCAACTATAATGCATGGCAACTGGGATAATGAGTACCCACAAGGTCCAGCCGTGTTCAGCTTCGAGCAGCGTTACATGCTGATGGGATTCTTTCAGACGCCCGGCATGATTTATAAGCTAAAAAAAGGTGGCGAAGCAGGTGCAGAAGAAATAGGCGGGGAAAACGAAGGCGAGCGCGATGAAGTTGATGTATTCATTGATGTGCTGCCGTCACAGTGGTTTGCACAGGATGTGTGTTGCTATGATTACTCGCAATTGCCACAAGAGCCGATACCATTGCCGTTGTCCGATTCCGAGGTGTCCGTATGCTCGCTGAGTACAGTGCCGACAGAGTTGACTCTTCAGCGTAGCATTCTGTTTATGGGCGAGGCAGAGGAAGAAGGCGAGGGCGAGTGCGTTGAGTGCATACCGTGTGAAGGTGTTAGTGAGAGTGAAATCGAAACGGAAAGCGAACGCGTTTGCATTCCTCCAGGGGACCCTTGCGCTATCGAAATAATCAGCGAAACTAAAGAGTGCTGATTTTGTTTTACATCGTTTTATATTTCTCCAGGAATGAATATATGAGCTGTAATATTTGATTTTATGTTGACATATTTACTAAAGAATCTACTCTTTGAAAGAAATCGGCGCCAGATTCGCAACTAAATAGCTGCTACATGTGTGTATATACATATGTACATATGTATGTATGTATATATCGCTCTAGGTAAACTTCGGAAGTACATACATCTTTAAGCCTGAGCATCAGGTTCTGTATATCCATTGTGGAATTATATACAGGTGAAGTCAGTATGAATTCACCAGATCGTATGCTGCGATAATTGTGGCATGCATTTTCACAGTAGTAGAAAGAGGGAATAAATAATTTAATGTTTTTGTTTAAATACATAAGTATGTTTGTATTATGTTTATCTAAAAATGTTTTCACAATTTATTGCAAAACTTTAAAAAATTTTACACCGTCCTTACCTCAAATCGCAGACGCAGAACGCATAAAATTAGCAGTCCTGGTAAAGTGTGCAAAAGTGGTTTGATAATTTAAAAAAAAAAATGCCGATGCCTATGAACTCGTCGCAAAACAGAAATATGTTCAGGCAAGATGCGAATGCGCTGCGTTATATCGTAGATGGATTTAGTGTAAAATTTGAATATAAAAAGGCACTGTATCGGTGCAAATCGTACTTATAAAGAACTAAAAGACGAATAGGAAATTTGTGAGCGACTAATACAGGATGAAAATAAATACACCACGGTAAAAGTGTATAACGTTTTCGTGTATAACAATATCTTAATTGTGTTGAGCAATTAAAAGATTACTATGAGAAGCTGGTGCTAGCACCGAAACAATGCCCTTTTGAGCTAAAAATCATTCCTGATAGTGTTATTACACCATCAGTCATCGAGTCGCTTATCAGCAGATAAAGCTGAAGCTGTTAAAAATCAGGTCGACGAATGGCTGTATGGTGCTGGATGGCTGCTTTCCAGTGCCACTAATCGAAGACGTCATAGTTAAGCTGCAGGGGGCAAGGTGGTTTAGGGCTATGGATCTGGAAAACGGGGGTTTCCATGTTCCCGTCGAAGAACGCAGCAAAGCATTAACAGCGTTGGTCACGCGCGAAGGACTTTTTGAGTTTAATAGAGCGCCTTTTGGATTCAACAATTCTCCATTAGCTTTTATGCGTTTCGTGATCCATATTTTTCAGGAACTTGTCAACGAAAGTATAATGCATTTATACATGGACGACATCATTGTTTTCGCCACATCACCTGAAGAGTACATGCAGAAACCAAAGAATGTGCTGGATACAGCAGCCAGGATAGTTGGGCAGCGATGGCAAAATCGTGAAAAATATTCTGTAAAGATATGAATTTGAATATATGTATGTACATTTTATGATTTCATATTTCGCACAAATCTTACCTCAAAAGTAACGGAAATGCTGAAACCACAAGATAGGCGCTCGCTGTAGATCAATCGAGTAAATTAAAAGACATTAAATTACATTTTAATGTCAATAATTAGATTTACTTACCTCAATTACAAATTTTCACACAATTTTGTAAAAACAAAATGTAAATAAATTATTGTCAGTTTGTCAGTAATCCCAACGCAAATTTTTGTTCACAAAAGTACCATATTATTTATTTTGTATAAAAAAGTAATAGAATATTGACTAAGTGTACATTACTGAAATTAACACAGCGAGAAATGCCAAGATTTACAATTATGTATGTCATTTATTGACTTCACCTGTATATAATTTCACCATGTGTACATATTCGTCGCCTGGGAAAAATATTGTCGTAAGCGCCATTTTGACGATTTTGAGTTATCGATGCAGTTATATACATATTACAAAACAAAATCTTTCAATTAGTGTTATCAGTTTACCGATATCTCGCTTAATCTCCGAGATATTCAGCATGATTTTGTTGTATATTCACTGTAGGTAGCGATTTTTTCGTTTTTTGTTGTATGTGTAGACGGTTTTCCACATACGACAATTTTCCCATACAAATTAACCAATTTTTCTTGTCATTAAAATATTGTCCTATGTGTCAATCAAAATTGTATTGCCGCTAAATAGAATTCTGTCGTATGTGTTGTGGTGAAATGCATTGATTGTAGTAATTTCAGTATCAATCGTGATGTCGTCCCGATCGGACGGTTCTTCTGCGACGAGCGTATCGGAGCAAATTTATTCGTAAGTTTTATAGAAAACTATAGCTGTAATATTAGAAAACATTTAATAATCATACTTACTTATGTTATAGAATGCGTAATGAAATATTGGAATATGAAAGTTATAGCGATTTTCACCAGACGACGAAGTAAATGATCCCAATTATGAAACTAATTAGAAATCGACACTGAAAACGTTCTACGAATCAGCCTACACAATTGTTTCGCCAATTACTCCCAATACCTACTGAGGTCTTGCAACTTCGGAGAAATTGTGCAAAAATTCAGCGAGTCTGGACATTCTTCTTACAGCAGCTTGATAGTGTTAATAACACAATTGAAAAGTTTTGCGACACGTTGAAATTCCCAGCCAATTGTGTTTAATTCGGCTGCTCAGAAACGCAAATTTTCCCAACGTCAAATTACAACTTCGCCAATGAACGATATTGACTTAAAATGTTTTTCAATAAAAGCAGAAAGTTTGATTTTCGAACAAGTACAATTTTTCAAGTGCAAGTCTATTATACACATATTCCAACAATGACTACTTTAAGGTTTGAACAAAATTATCATTTAATGAACTCGAATGTACCATACTCGATTTAAGGAAAAGTAAAGGGTGGTTTTCTACAACGATTTGGGAAAACCGTCTTCCGAGTTGTTCCCAAAAAAAACAGTTGACAGCAATAAAAAAAGACTTACAAATTTGCCTTCCTTTCTTAGAAAAAGAAGAGGACAACAACTTATATCGTTCCATATTAAACATATAATACCGGCTAGTATTTTAAATATTATATTTTTATGTGACTCATCAGACTGAATTTGATATTGCAACTTATGTTCCTTTAGTTTTATGTTAAGCATGTAATGCAGATATGTATTTTTTATGTTAATTTTATTGCTTTATTTTACTTTATGTATGTATGTATGTGTTCGTGTGGAAAATAAAATTCTTATACAAAAATATTACTACTTGTGTTTCTGACTATTCTAACATTCAATGACATTTTGTCGTATATGTACGGACTTTGCGCATGCATTTTGAAGCTGTGATATACGACAAAATCGTGCTGAGGAAAACTCGAAATAACTCCCATAATATCAACAAAATATGTGCAAACCTTATAAATTTCATTTGTTAATGAAACGATTTATAATCCCTGAAATTTTAAGAAAAATCTACCGTTGCGTTTTTGAGTAACATACTCCTAAACTTTAATTGCGTTTTCCCAAAAATCATGAAAAGTGATATACGACAATAATTTACCCAGGCGACGATATATCTATGTATGTAAGTATACTCAAGTAGATTAAAATCAGAGATACATAATAATAATTATTTCATTGTGAAGTGGTCAAAAGAATTCAATGACCTCACATCACGAAGGCTCTATTCACAACGTTAGTGAGGCCCATACTGGAATATGGATCTGTTGTTTGGAACCCGCGCTATCAAGTTCATTCCGACCAAATAGAGTCAATTCAAAAACAATTTCTGCTTTTTGCTTTAAAAAATTTGTGTTGGGATTCTCAGTATAACCTGCCGCCATATATACATAAGTCGTTTAAAACTCATTAATCTTCCTACACTGGCTAGTCGCATAGAAATGCAAGGGATTGTATTTTTGGTCAAGTTACTGACAGGCTTGATCTCTAGCCCATCTCTTCTTAGCGAAATAAAACTAAACGTTCCCTCCAGAAATTCAAGACATTTCCGGCCTCTCTTTCTGAAAACATGTAAAAGTAATTTTGAGTTAAATAAGCCACTCCGTAGTTTGTGTCAGGATTTTAACACTCACTCCGGTTTTTTTGACATTTCAGACTCACTTTTTTACATAAAGAAAACTATACTCAATCCTCTCAATAATTAATACATACATACATATACATACATATATTCCTATTCGATCAGCTGATGAGCATTTGTTCTGTAGCTGAACAGTTTTAGATCTCGACACTTAACAAACCTCTGCCTGTCATGACTCGGCGCAACATATATGAAAAATTTTTTTTTTTATATTTCCGTGTGTCATGCGGATGCGCCCCTCGCGTCGGTCGGGCGGGTATGGCAGGATAAAACCGTTGGGATTATTATTATTATAAGTTTTAAGTCTTTCAAAAGTGGTGTATTTCAGAAAAGCACTAATGTATTTCACTTCGTCTTTTCTGAAATACATTTGTATTTTTTTTTTCTGAAATGCAATTGTGTTTTTCTGAAATTTATTTGTGTATTTCTATAAATCGAGTATAGGAGGTCTTACGCAAGAACAATAGAATATAAGATTGCGCCTTCCCAAAGAAAAATGATGTGAAGAAAAATGCGTGAAACGTCACAAACATGAATTGAGAGAGAATCGGAAAAATTACAAACAAAAATAGGATTTACATATTTTAAAATTTTCACAATTAATGTGTATTTACTTTATTTTAAATAAAAATCACTTAATATATGTAATTGAATTGAAGCATAAAAACAAATGGATTTGGGACGTAGAATAAACAGATGATTCTAGAAAATTTACTGAGAGCGAATAGCGGTTTGCGGAGTATTTTGTGACTGCGTAATCTGATTCGCTATCATTTCTGTGCTGAGCGTACTGCTCCATGAATAAGCTTTGCCGACCTCCGATCTAATCACACTTCGTAATAGAGGAGCGTTTCTTTTTTACAACTTTATGTTTTATATTACATCCGGCAGAATAGATTGTCCTGCACTTTTGTCCGATGTAAATATTAATGCTTGATCTAGAAATTTGCATAGCTTTGATTTATTTAATGTTGGGTTTGGTGAAACTTTAAAGCACCTTGAATGAGCTCAATTCTGGCCAAGGATCACGTTAAAAACTGCTGCAATGGAACAACTTTGCAATAACTCTGAATAATTTGTATTGTTAACGTAAGCCAAAATTAATTTTAATTTTTAAGCAAAGTTATAGTCTGCCATGAGCCTATGCGCTTAGACTAAATAAATAAATAGCCCCCTCTTTCCCATTCTAAGTACATTTTATCCGGTCTTAGAGTAAGGTCAAATGTGACAATAGCAGCTCCAGTTGGGATTTCTATTCCTGCAATGATTTTTCAAGTTCCCGTTACTGTTTTTTTTTTGCAAAACCTTCCCCAAAAATACCGAGAATTACTCTCTCGGTGTATCGAAACACTTTGAGATTGAATGCGCGAGTATATAAGTACGCTGCAGATGTCCACTGTCGCAACAGAGCTCAGATAGCTATCCACTAAACAATTCCTTCAGAAAGTAACGAAAATAGTAATTAGAGTTGTATTCTTTAGTTCGTTTAGTTAGATGAATGAACTCCTTTCACTCTGAGTTGTTGTTGTTATAGCAGCATAAATCATGCTGATGTGACAGTCCTTAGCCGGACATACATCTGGGTCGTTCCGGTATCCGGTGCAACCGACTAGTTTGGAGTAGTTATTAACGGTTATTTGACACAATAAAACCTCCCTTCTTTTTGCATAGACAACACAACCTACCTCTGAATAACAGGTACACTTTGGTGCCAAAACCAAGGAAAACTCATATGTTCGTACTCTCAACAAGGCTAAAAAATTCTTGTCATATTAATTGTCCATTCTTTAGTTTGTATTTCTAGCAAATAGTATTATAACAAAGTGCTTGCTAATGACAACTGTATCTAATACAATTCGTAAATAATGTTTTACAATAAGTAAACGCAGTGCAGAAATCATTCAGAAAGCGGCTAGCAACGCACTACCCGCATCATTTAGTTTTACATATACTCCAGTTTGAGGGGTATTTGCTAGTTCACGTATTTTGTCCATCACATAGTCCACTGATACCACAATAGCTACAGCTTCTTGGCCATAAGGGGTAGTTGTTAAATTGCCTATGGCTTGAATGGCACGATAACACGCCTCCAAATCAATAGCCCATTTCAGCAATTCCACAATACCTTCGGTAACTATACGACAATTCTCACTATCCGCGACGCTCAGTGTCTGTGATATTGTCACATTTAAATAGAAAGTAGCAATAGCGATTTGCAAATTAGCGCTACCACTTTTTATCTCATTAATTTGAGAAGCAAGAGACGCGAAACGTGGTTCGATTTGCTTTCGACCTTTCTCATGGAGCATCATATTTGCAAAGCAGCGCAGGATCATTAAAGTATTTGCAGCTGAGGTATTCAGTTTCGACAGTATGCTATCTAAGAAATTATATGTGTTCAAAATCGAAAATATCGGTTCGTGACGTATGGCCAAACGCGTCACATCCAGTATGGGAAAGAGAATGTCTGTTGATGTAAAGTGGACACTAAATTATAGGTAGTAGAATAAAATAACTATTATTGCCGTACCAGTTGGCCAACACAATAAATGTTGCAGTGCTTCAATCGAGTTCGTGTCAACCTCAGGCGTTCGGGCCGTCAGCGCTATGACAGCGTTTAATAGTGTTTCTGATACCTTTTCGCTTTCGTTCGTTAGCTTGTTATTAAATTCTCTGCGAATAAAATGAATCGCAGTATGACCAGAATTAATACACATTTACATAAATACATACATATTTAAATTTTTATGTACTAATATAAATTATACTCACTTTAGTTTCTCCAGTACCTTTGCGGAATCGCAGTTGTCAAAAGTCACATATTTTTTGACGGGAAATTGTTTTTCACTGCCTGAAAATAATGATATCATACATCATTTGTATATCATTTATTTAAAAGTCCTTATTTTATTGAACTAAATTTATATTTAAAATATGCTTGCCATATTTATGTGTATTGAGGTATGCAATTACCTTTAATCTCCGTTTTTGGCCGTGGAAGTGAAGAGTAACTTGAACTTCCAGTGAATGGGTCCACGTTGCCTGTCGAGTTAAGATTTTGGTTGGTACTGCCAGGCAGGTATCTTGAACCTCCCGTGAAAGGGTCGTGATAACCACTAAAAAAATTAAATAAATTTTAAAATTTGATGTAATTTATGCTAGAGCAGTTTATTAACCTAGTTGTCGCCTGACTCGTCTTATCGCTGGAATTTTTCACTATGAAATTAGCTACTTGATCCAGATAATCCTGCGGCAAATTGTTTCGATCTATGAATGATTGTGCTGCGACCCATGGGTCTTCATCACGATTGTACGGCAATTTTATGGGTGGCAGTGTATCAGAGATGTCCACAGAAAACACAAAGTCATATTCCTGCGCAGAAATTTAAATACAAAAATATTTAGAATTTATTATACTTATTGGAATGATGGCATATATGTACCTTCCCTTCATATAACGTTTTGCCCGACGTGGCTTGCGATCCGCCCGACGCGCCCGTTACATCGCCGACCAAAGTCCATTGACCCAAATCCCAGAGATAACACTTCACTGAACCATCAGCGTGACGAATCATTTTCGTTTGTCCTTTGCGATTACCATTCATGAGTAAAGCTTCAGGACCTGGTAAACTATTTATATTATACAACAATGATAATTTAGTACCCACCTAATTAAATTATAATAAAACACTTACTCAGTCTTTTTAATTCCACCAACTTCTTCGCACATTTGAGCTTTCTGTGCTTCAACGGCATTTGCGAACCCTTTTGATGTCAATTCGTTGGCAAAGCGTGAGGGATCTTTTGTAAATATACGCACTATGCCGTCACTAGAACCCGTTACAATGTCGCCATTTTTAAGGCAAGCTACTGACCACACAGATTGTGCCGGATGGGCAATTGCATCGCCTAACTCTGCGCCACTTTTCAAATTCCACATGCGCAGGGTGCTATCTTCACCACAGGACACTATTATATCGTCACCCAATGCTTGATTCCGTGCTACTGAGTAGATATAATTTGTGTGACCACTCAACTCTTTCACACATTCACCATCCTCGTTCCAGTATTTAATAAGCGCATCATTGCTACACGAAACAAGCGAGTTATTGTTCAAAGTCAACATTCCACGCACGCAATCCGTGTGACCCCTTAACATTCTCAACTTTTCTCCTTTGGAATTCCAATAGTATATGCATTTGTCTGCAGAGCCTGTGATATATTTCTTTACTTCTGACATGCAAGCAACAGACCACACAGCCGCTTCGTGCCCACGCAAAACTACTGAAGTGACACCTCCGTTCTGTCCAATAGTCCATATGCGTGCCGTAGCATCCCAACTGCCTGAAATAAGAGTTTGGGGATCTGCGCCAGGGGCAAGTGAGCACACAGTGGAATCATGACCCGTAAGCACTAGTATAGGTACAAAACCGCCTTCTTTGTAAATGGCGATCGTGGCATCGTTGCTACCAGTACAAATCCACTGTTCGGAATTAAGGTAACAAACACAAGCAACAAAATTTTTGTGGTCCCGAAATGTTACAGCTTCCGTATAGATATCTCTAATTGAGAACCATGAAGTAAACAATAAAGCAAAAACTAGCAGCTTGCACTTACCCAAAATTTTTCCATAATTTTACCGTTTTATCGCGAGACCCCGAAATTATCACCTGGCCCTCCGATATCTCCGCGCCAGCACAAACTGCACGTACATCCATGGAATGACCAAGCAATTCGCAACTTAGTCTGTAATCGTTGAGCGTTAGTTCCATTTGGGTGCACACTATTCTATTTTTTTTTATAAATGAACAAACTACTTCAATGAGCAAATAATATATTTATTAAAACCGTTTTTATTAGGATTTCTACGTCAACGATGATTAGCTACAAAATTTTTCCTTTACTGAAACCGCTTTGGAAGTGCAACTAGGTATAAATCGATAAGGAAGTTCTTAGTACATACTCGATATTTTTCTAAGTTACTAAGTATTTTGTACTCGATACCTTTTACTTCCATCTAAGAATATATCGAAAATAGTACTTCTTCTTCTGTAGAACCATTTTTCAGGAAAACAAAAAAAAAAAACTTGAAAACTTTCCTTTCATTTATTTCCATTTCCATTTCATGTTCAAAAAATTTTCTAATTTACTTGTCAAATTGTAACTTTAACTTTTACAGTACAAAATTCTGCAAAATAATCAAAAATACCATATTATAATAAGAGTTAATATAATTTATAAAAAAAAATTTTGTAAAAAAATAAAATAAAAATAAACAATTTCAGCCGTGACGTCAGTGGTTTTTCGATTTTCACTCAAGTGAGGCGAGCAAACACACTTCTACATTCTGCCGTTTTCGGTATTGTTTATTTTACTAATTGTTATTCGTACTTATACATCGTGCGTTTTCATTGACTGTGGTTTTTGTTGTTATTAAAAGCATTCATTAATGCTATTATTATTAATCTAATTATTTTGTGTATACACTTTTCTGAAATTTTTTTTTTTAACTTTTATGCAATTGGATTTATTTAATTTGCATTAAAGAATGAACTGAATTCAAATGAAAAATTCTTAAAAATAAATAAATGAACATAAGGCGTAAACTAAGTTATATTGAACTTGGTTGCTAATGATATGAACAACACTGTATTTGCTTTCAAACAGGAACGAAATCACGTCCAGATATCAAGATTAAATTTCAAATCACCAGAAAGTAAACAAATCGAATTTATTTCTTGCATTTAATTCTTGGTTTTATTTCATTCATGGAGTTAGGTAAACAAATTTAGTAAAAAATAAAATAAAATAAATATGTATGTAAATAAAAAATTAAAACTAAAATAAAAGCATAGCGAATATGTACATACATACATATGTATGTAATACATTTGTCTACTTACCCAAATTGAAGTTTCGGGTAGAAATTTGGTTATTTAAGCGCACACCCAACCCTAACACGACTGGACCTCACAAAGTACATAAGATTAAGACTCGGTCAAACAAGTATAAGTCACAAAACTTTATTGATTGAAATTCACCTAACGTTTGCCCACATTGCCGAAATAACCTTCCTAAATTCTTTTAGAACACCAACCTTTTAAAATTGTAACCCATGAAACAACCTGGGCTGGAACATGTTCTTAATTAAAAATTTGTTAAGAGCCTCACGTTTATATAAATAGTTATTTAACACTATATTATACATACATACATACACAAGCTTATACACATACACATTTACATACTAACTTCGAATTTAGCTTAAGGCCAAAGTAGCCTTAGCTCTTAAGTTCTTATCTTAAGTTACAGACTGTATAATTATAAAAAATAATAATAAAATCTTCTGTTTTTTGTTAGGGAACATGCTTCGGCCTCTCAGGCCAAGGTATTTGCAATTCTCAAAGCCATGGACTACATGAAGGAAAACAGTAGGAGGGGAAGGAGTTTAAATGCACTTAACTTACTTCAAACAAACATCAAAACTGTATGAATATCCCGCTCTGAAAAGCCTGGGAGGCAGAAGCTGCAGGTAAGCAAAATTCCTGGAGTACCATCTAGAAATAGAAAAAAATTATTTTCACCGAAACCGATACAAATTACGTCTAATGACGCTTTTCTCTAAGAAAACGATACTTGTATAAATGCTTAACAATTGCACTCTGGTGTGAGCGCGTTTGTTTACGATTTCGCCGCCATGTTGGTATTTTCATTACGCTTTATACTCATATTCCGTACGATATGACGTAGAAATGTCGCAATCTTCTAAATTATCATTCTTGGTGCCCATCCACGATTTAGAAAATACAGAGGTTGCGCCTTCCGCAAACCGCTATTCGCTCTCAGCAAATTTGACAGAATCAGCTGTTTATGCTACGTCACAGAACGCGGTTAGTTTTGTTTGTATGTTTGTAAGCATACAATTGTTTGTACTTAAATTCAATGCTTAAAAGCAATTTTATTTAAAATAAAGTTATTAAACATGAAGTGCGCAGTGTTAAGTGTTAAATCACAGAGTCTATCAAAGATGCGGGGCTATAAAACTCGCTAAAAGTGATGTGAAAGTGTAGCTGTGCGCTAGCAAGTAGCAAGTTAAGCTTCTTGTGTCTCCTAATGCTGCAATGCAGTTTTTCTCAAAGCATCCAATCAAACACAGTGCATAAATGAAGTTATTTGAATATAAATATGTTGCATAAAGTGCCGAAATTGGTAAAAACTTTAAAATTTAAAAATCCTAGCAGAACCTAACCTCACATTTTTGTTTACAATTTCTTTCGATTCTCAGAAAAACCATGATCGTGACGTTGCACGCATTTTGCTTCACATCATTTTTCGTCGGGAAGGCGCAATCTTGTATTCTATCGTTCTTGGTGCCCATCGCTATACCGCTATTCCTCTCTTTGTGATTTTGACAGAATCAGCTGTTTTTGCTGCGTCACACTGGTGACATTTAACATTTTCTTTACTTTGACGCTCTTTTTCCAGCTATTAACCAAACCGCGAATAATTCTATTGTTTGTATGAGTATAAATATTTTTAAATAATATAGCGTTTACGTAATTGTCATGATGTATTTATTACCCTGAAAAAAGCACAGATGTCCGGATATTAGATAGTGGTGCATTTACCCTGCATTACTTGCATTCGCATTTTTTTTGTTTGTTTCGTTATCTCTCTCAACCAGTGTGACATCACGCAAAGAGAAATCCTCTCTGATGGGCGCAATCTTGTTATCTATGGTTCTTGGCTCAATATTATATATTGGAGGTATGAGAAAAACGGGCAAAAAAGGTCAATTGAGGTCTATGGAGGCGATATTATACAATTTTTGTTCATACGGTAGACATTAAAAACCATACCTATATTTGCCAATAAATGGACAAAAAAAACAGTTATAATAATAATAATAATTTTGGCGCTTACGCTATATCGAGCCTTTACCGCCATTACAGCGTAAGCGACAAAAACCAAATTTTACAGGAGAAGGTTTTTTTTAAATATTTTTTTTTTTTTTAAGAGTGAATGTCGCTTACGATAAAATGTAAAGTCGTACATCTCCATAACTATAACGATTAGCGAAACAATATTTAGCCAGATGACGTATTATCAGTTTTAGAACAGTTCTGCATCAAAAAGTTAATTTTGGAAAAAATGTCGCTTACGTTATTTTCGCGGTTAGGGCTCGATATAGCTCAGTGTTTGGCAGAGCTTCTTTTCCCATTTGTGGTGTGCGTCTTTATATTATACCTCAAAAGGAAGGGCCTACAGTTTTGTGCCGACTCCGAACGGCAAATGTATTTTAATGAGAAGCTTTTTCATAGCAGAAATACTCTCGGAGGTTTGCCTGCCGAGGGGTGACCGCTATTAGAAAAACCTTTTTCTATAATTATGATTTTGCTTGCCCTGACTGAGATTCGAACCTCGAACTCACCGGTAATCAAGATATAGCACGCACCGCTACCAACTCGACCACAGCGGTTGGTTTTTAAATTTAACATATTAATCGATTTTACTTTTCTAAATGAAAATAAAATGGTTTAAAGTGAAAAGAAGTACGTTTGTTTAGTATTTTTTTTTAACGAAAATGCTTTTAGAAATTATCTGTTTGATTCATTCGCTTAATAAGAGTTTTTGCTCCATTTCATAAATTTTCTATAAAATTTGGACATGTCCATTGACACGGCAGTATGTATGTTGTCTCCAGTTTCTTCAAAAAATCTAACGCTAACTTTAGAGTCGACTTTAACTTGACTATGACTATGGCTGTAATTAAAAATTTAATTTGACTTATCTCGACTTAAGCTACTTTAAGAACGGCACAGATATGTATGTATTGCAATGGGTAGCAAAATAATGCGCACAACAACGAAAAAATTCGGAGAGAAATTCTGCAGTGATAAACAAAAAAAATTGTGACGTGTTAAATAAATAAGTAGTCTACCGGTCTGCTCTTTTGAGGTGACTGCGTACTCCTCCATATTTATTTACGGAAATCGTGTGTAATTAATGTGGAAATGTTATGCGTATATGGATGCTTATGTATCTAAATTTGTGTTAGAGTGGTTTGCGATAATCGGTTATGTGTTTATATTCAGTTACAAAATGTTTTATATAAATCAATTCTTAAATACTGACAGGTTTGAAAATCACCTTCAGAACGACCGGTTGGAGACAAAGAAAAGGACAGATCTGAGAAGGAAGACAACCCGTCGAACAGACAGCGTTATACAACGGATGAGCCTTAAGGAGCAATTCAAAAGTGCTGTGAAAATAAGGAGAGATTTTGAGTAGCAACATGACGTAAAAGCTAGCATAAGAAGGGTACGGAGAAGTATTGATGCTCTGAAGATAACTACTATAAATGCATTCAATAACCACAAAAATAATAAAATATATTTTTTAAAATTCTCTCAGGTGATAGAATTGTTCGAAGACCTCGGCTTACATCATATGGATTGGCCAGGAAACTCTCTTGACTAAAATACTATTGCGCACTTATGGCACATCATGAAGTGCAAAGTAGCTCAGTATAAGCATTTGCAAGTACATATGTGTGTTTCTGTAATAAAGAAGCTTTCTCATGAAGACTGTTGCTAATTCTTATAGAAGTACATACATGCATACATACATACGTATATTGTAAACTTGGCGTCACTGTCTTGTTTGCCTAATCTAATTTTTTTTTCATTCTTTGAAATTTGATTGAAATAATTAATGAAATTTCATAATAATATTGAAATTTTTCATTTGAAACATATAATTTTCAGTATAATTAACCTCGACACATACAATGTGAACCCTTCTCTGAGATATAATTTTAACATTGGCATTTTTTGGCTGAGAAGCTCGTGATTAGACATCAGTTTTTTTATTTGATTACATCAAAGATAAATCAATTTATTTACAAATTATCTTTCCCTAGTCAGCACAGCGGTTTATGATTAAATATAGAGTAAGTTTGGTATATATGAACCACCGTTAACTTTTCTGCCAATAAAACTTCGTATTCAATATTAATTCATGTATGTTTTATTTTAAACATCGTTAAAAGTATTTCAAATTTATTCTCCATTAGAAAATAGTAAAAAAAAACACAAAAAATAAAATGTACTTCAATTTAGCACTTTTCAAAAAATGCAGTTAATATGGACCATAGAGTGTTAAATATGGACTAGGACGGTTTAACGCAACTACGAGCAGCAAAATTCGCAAATGAAATATTTTTTTTCGTTTCAGAACATACATACATAGTTCATGAGCTCACATTGTAGATATTATTTGGAGAGAAATTGTATGTTTTCATATCTTTTTCTAGCAGGTCAAAGAAAATAGCCACGTTTTCCTTCGAAAAACCACTTGCACGGGCTACGGATGTGCTGGTTAGTTGACGGAACGACAGAGATGGATGACGTCTGTTTCTTTTATGACTGAAAATGAGTTTGGTAAATCGCTTTTTAAAGCCAGTTGAAATGCCATTTCGTGTTAATCCAAACAATTTCGCTTCCATAAGTAGTATATACTCTACTGGTCTTTTCTTATCTGCCACTAAACGCCGCAAAGTAGTTTTAGGGACTTTGTATTGCCTAGATGCCTTCAAAAATCCCATCTTTTTAGTATTTACGGCAGAAATTGCTTCCATCATCCTTTCCTTGCACCACGCTCGTTGTTTGGGAGCTTGACTTGATTTTGAAGCCAATATTAACTTTTAAAAGACAAATATTGTTATATTACTGACGTTGAATGAAACGCGATTCAAATATGGTCCACTGGTCCATATTATCAACATCTTAATGGGCCATATTCCCCACACAGTACTTTTTTCACCGTTTTTTTATTCATACATACTTACGAGTTAATTGTTCAAATTTGCTTCCACTGTATGAAATATGGGTTTACGGGATCAAAAAAATGCCCAAAATTGACATCCCTAGTACATACACACATACATACACACACACATACATATGAATGTATGTACATACTTGCATTTCGTGCGGCTCACTCATCTCAATCGACTCGAGCAGAATCCACTCAATACTCTTTTGCCCACTTGGCTGTTCGCGGATTCGGCGGCAACGTGCATTGCTGGCCTGCTGATTTCGTGACAAGTAGTTGGTCCGTATATTTTTGTAGATGCGAAGCGTTCAATTTCGTGTTTCATATTCAGTAGGTTTTTGCTTTTCGCTGCGCGTCACTTTCTTCTCTTTTTAAAAATGCTTTTGTTCAACATTGTGCGCTCTGTTTTGGCTTTGTGATTATTGTGTAATCAGATGTTTCTTCTTATCAGTGGCAAGTGATATATATGTACATATGTACATAGCACTAATAACAACAACAACAGCAATTATTGAACGACTTCTGCTCTAATAACACCTATTTTTCTTTCCTTTGGGCAAATTGCCATCTCCAGAGGCCAGCGTGTTGGATATAACGCTTTGCAACTTAGGCCGTGCAAAAAAACAAAGCTTCGGCGCTTGCGAGACATTTCTAAATTTGAAAACACAGCGTAAGATGCTAAAGGTATGCCAGAATGAGCACTGGCGTGTTATACATATATGTATTTAATCGATCAAAAAACTTTGCGTTTATTAAAGTTATTTTTATTATTAACAAAACTAGTGTAAAATTAAAATTCAACTAAACCGGCTATTTGCCAACGCACGCCAAATATAGGGGTTGGCCAACTTTACGCTTGGCGCTAAAGTCTAAAATTTCTATGTACATATGTGACATTCAAGCTGTCAATGCGACTCTACCACGCAACGCGAAGCCAGAGAACGTGTATTGACAGAGAAGCCTTATCTCAGTCCATTCCGACACACATTCCTCTGATTTTGAGGGGTACTAATTTTCTTGTCGTAGCTCACCACGAAATATTTTGTCTTAGCTCACCACGATTCGACAGCGATAGAGAAAAAAACTAACAGTGCCAGAGCGAGAATTGAAAAAGCGAGAGTTTTAATATATTTTTGTTATGTTATCGGTTGAGCTGGAGATTTATTTAATTTTTGGTAAATTCATTCACTTAAATTTATAAAAATAATTTATGAAGCAATATTTTTCAAATTTGGTACAATGCATAGCAGGTAGTACTTTGTACACATGTAAATCTGGCCATTTGGGAAATTTATTTACTTTTTAACATTCAATTTGGTTGATATAAATTCAGTAATTTTGAATCTTCACAGGTTTCTTATGTATTTACCTAGAATCATAAATATTACATAGGTACATATATATTCTACAAACATACATACATACATGCATATGTATATACATACATATATGAATGAACGTAAATATGTTCTTATTTTATGTACTTATGTACATACATATGTACGTATATAGAATGGCGCATATCATATTCTGATTCATACAAAATCTGTAAAAAGCCAACAATATGCCTAATAGAATTTATATATGATTTGTTGATTTCACTAGTTACTTGTTATCACATGTAATATAATTTAGTATGCTTTCCGTAACTAAATTTAATACATATCACCCATGTTTAAAATATTTAATCAAACAAATAGAAGCCTAAAATTCATCTTACTTGCAAGCAAAAATACAAACGCATATTTTTATGCACATAAATACAAACGTACACTTGTTCACGTGCCCGCAAACCACCCTTGAGCTCTAAATGCTTGCTTCTGTTCAGATTTCCGACAATTCTGCTGCGAGACGAAGGTAATAAACCACCACCATAAATTAGAGTTGAGTGCAAATACTTTTCGTTTCGCAGTAGGTACAAGGAAAAATACGAGTAATAAAAAAATATCGTCAGAGACGTTTAACTGGGAGAAAATCAATAATATATGGATGCTTAATACTTATTAAGGTGGGATATAGTGTGATACATTTTTAAAATAAATTAAAAGTGAAAATTAATTATGAATTTCTGTAACCACTTTTCATAAAGTGGTAGATTTCCTACTCCGACTACAAATTCCAGTAAAAGGTTTGCAAATTCAATGATGACCAACACTGTTGTTCAAATGCGACAAAATTCGGCTACATACATATTTACATATATATATAAGCTCATACAAATGTACACAGCGCGTATTGAGGTGATGAAGATGTGCTGAGTATTTCTCTAGGCAAGGCCGATTTTGCGAAATAATATCAAATGCATTCATATATTTTTATTAGTATTTTACAATATAATCATTCATAATGATTAAATATTCATAAATTAGACATGAATTTGGTAAAAGAATATCGTATTAGCTGAGGAATGTCTATTATACATATTTTCATTTATTCTTCACCAACACATTTGCCGGACTGGGCCAGAAATAGGCAACGCCCCTGTACTTGCAAAGCTGAAGACGAAAATGTTCAAATTTATAAATTTTTGCAAGATCGCGAAAAATGTGCTTCGCTGGCAGATTTTAAGTTGTGCTGCCATTTATGAATGAAATGAGTTTTACGCACGCGCAATTTATGAATGAAATGGTTTAGGATTTATGGCGCCTGTGTAACTGTTGATGTAGCAGTTGCTGCGGGAAGTGAGGACAGAAGTGTGCGCACATTGATGTGTAAATATGTATACATAAAAATAAGTATGTGCGTATATTTGTATGTGCAAAGACGTCATTTGTCCTTGAATTAATATTTTGGCATGTGATGTAGGTCAAGGTTGATTTATATGATCTTGTAATATATTTATCTAAAGTATTTATATAAATAGGTATGTATGAACAAAGTTAGTTCTGCATTTTGTATACATATGTATGCATAGATAAGAATATACATACATACATATGTATGTATAATGGGTAAAATATTGATTTGTATTATGTTAAATGGAGGTTTATATCGATGCACAGGTATGTACATACATATGTATATAAATGTATGTATGTATATATATTTATTGGGGTACTATTTACGTACATACTTACATAAAATGTGTAGCTACATGCATATGTACATATGGGACTATTAATTTCACCTAGTATGTACATATGTATAATAAATGCTCAACTATGAACAAAGTTTGAGTGAAGAAAACGTTTTAAATTAATATCCATGCACTTATGAATCTACATACACAAGATTTGCAGTAATTTTAAAAAAATTTGGGAATAACTTATGTAGATAAAAGCGTAAAAATTATGTGTTAACAAATGCAAATCGCCGACGGCATTTTAGCATTTGCGTTTGCGCACCACCATTATAGCAAATCTTATCATATCATATGTATGTAAGTACGTACACACAAATGACACAAAAGAGGACTCTTCATTAATTAATAAAACCAATTTTATTATTATTTGACTTTATTTTTCCTATATCCAACGAAATTCATAATTTTCCTAATATGTAATGCCGTCGGCAAAACAACTGGTGGATTATGCTCACATTTGTGCATTAATAAAATCCATATTCATAAAACAAAAAAAGGGCGGCTTCAGCCATTAATTTTACAAATGCACATACATAAGTATGAATATACATTTTATCAATCATATTATAATTATTCTGCTTTTTATTAAATTGTCAAAATCAACCCAAAATAGGTATATTTTTCTTACATTTATGAGAATATACAAGCTGTTAAATTTCTTTCGACCTCGCTCAGCTCTGTTAACTTGCCACTCTCGCTATTTCCCCTGTTAGCTCTGGCGCGGTGAAATAAGACAAGACATTTACTTGGATTTTGACAATTCACACTGATATTCGCGTGAAAATCTTCTCTGTCAAATATAAGTTCTCTGCGCGAAGCATGGCCCTTATACATATTTGTTACTTATGCACATAACGTAACCTTAATATATGTACATATGTAGGAATGCCCTAACTCATTTTCATTTCGAATTCATATTTATGCAAAATCTTTAAAATATCTTCCGCGAGTGACACGTCAGAAGCAAAAACATATTAACAAATAATGAAAAGAAAATTGGCAATTAATTGGCAACATATGTATACATATATAATACTCATATATTGGCAGTAACCTATCTGCGCAATGTGTAAAAATTCAGCAATCAAAGGGAGATAGTTTTAGTGTAAATGTACGTTGTGGGCATGCGCAGGTTTTACATGTTTAACATATCTGCAGTTGCGCCAAAAAATAAATTTGAAGAGGGTTGCTTCACTGTGAGGGGCTAATACCATTTTTTGACGAAGTTTACTCATACAAAATAAAGTGTGCTGTATTACAATTTTATTTTGTACCTTCTTGAAAATCAAACAAAAACGATTTTATTTGCATTGATAAGCAACTTTTTATACATATGTGAATGTTTAATTCATATGCATAGTCATAAATTTCCATTTTCAGTGAGTAAAAATTTAATCATTGACTATTCAACCAAAGAGAAAAAACATTATATTGGCTCAACTCAAAACGATTGTGATATTTTTACGATATTCGCAATGTCGTTCATTTGGAATTTGTTTGTTCTTTTTTTTGATGAAAATTTCAAATTTTTGCACATAGTATATAATTTAAAAGCATATGCTTTTTGTCAAATGAACTATAATTAAAAATAAAAATAAATTAACGAGTGCGCGGGTACGAGAAAGCGTAATTTGAATTCTTACACTATAATGTGCACAGGATTCACAGGAATAGAACAAAGATATTTATGCATATTGAACAGTGTAAGACTTTCAAAACCGTTGTCCGTAAATGGCATCCGCATTGCGCTCGTGAAAAAGCTGTATCTCTGGAACTTATAGTTTAGCTGCAACTCAAAACTCGGCGCTTCGGTTGTATTTGAATTTTTTTTATGCGGAAATCCCACTTTAATAAAAAAAACGTTAGGTGGCCTTAGCAAGCAGCTGATTGATTTGTTTTTTTTTATCGCTGTGGTACAGTAAATGTCAAAATCAATTGTTTGTTGGTTGGTTTTGACATTCGCTTACCGAAAGCAACAACAAAATAAAACAGAGGTTGCGCCTTCCAATAACCGCTAATCCACTCTGTGCCGATTTAATAGCGTCTGTCCATTCGACTGCATTTTTGCATGAAAGAGGGATCGTATGAAGGCAATAAGCCGCCAGAGAATAAAAACAGCAAACCGTAAATTTAACAGAATCATTTGTTTATGCTACGCAATAATCATTTTGTTTTAATTTGTATGTTGTAAGCATAGAATTAATAAATATGAAGTGCGCGGAGACTACCAAAAACTAGCTGAAAGTGAAGTTGCACACTTGTTTTCAAGTTTTGCTATTTGGGTCACGTTATGCTGCTATACAGTTTTCATAGCTTCCAACCAAAGACAGTGCATTAATGAAGTTATTTGAAAATAAAAAATGTTGCATAAAGTGCCGAAACTTGTAAAAACTTTATAGTTTACAATTCAATTAGCATAACCTAACCTCAAAATAAAAAAATAAAATAAAAATAAAATTGTTGTTTATATATTTCTCCGATTCTTTCTTATTCTGGGTTATGACGTTCGTTGCACGCATTTTGCTTCACATAATTTTTCGTTGGGAAGACGCAATCTAGATTCCATCGCTCTTGGCGCAATCTATCAATTCTATCATTCCTGGGTCCTTCCTATATTAAGGTAACGTTATACACCTCAAACCGTCTTTTGAAGCGCCCATCCATTTAGATGAAATGAGTATGTTTTTTGATCATAGAAGCCAACTCGCTAATTTGCAAGCAATTTCTATTGACATAGTACATCGGGGAATGGAAAGATTTTTGTGTGGCATTGAGTGTTGACTAATAGGTCTATTCTAGCAAGGTAATACAATTTACTGGGGTATTAAAATTTACAAATCAGTAATTTTGTAACCATTTCGTATTCTACGCTGATTGTAACCAGGTAAATTTTGTAACCTGTGAAAGAGGAGGTAATAAAAAACAGCTGCTTAGTTTTGTTTTGTTAATTTAATAGAAAACCGAAAGCGAAGATGTTCATTCAATATTAAAGTATTGAAATTCTTTAAGACTTGTAAAATGTTGGCGAGAAACTAATTATTTAAATTGCAAGACAAAATGTTTATTCACATTAGGTTTGTTCGTGTGAAAGTCGAGCAAGAATTATCCAGTAACGAAATTTCTCAGAATTTTGGAGTATTCTCCCTCAAAGGGAGTTTAACGAACAGCTGATTGAATTCTTGTCCGTATTCAAATATGCAAAATGAAAAACATTGCATTTAATGCGTGTTTATCATTCGTATTTTATAAATTTGACCTTTAAAACTCTTTAACAAAAATTTCGTATTTATCCAAAATATATTCAGCTGTTCTTCAGCAAAAAGTAACTTCCCCTCAAAATCATATGTCATTATACTCTCTCAATATCCCCTGATTTTTGGTAACAATTCGTAATAATTATCAGCATCGCGAACACTCTTATTGATTTATGTAACATATGCATGTTAATTTACGTTTTTAATGTCAAATTTGATACCGAACATACTCAAAATGTGAGACGTTGCCACTGTTTCGAAAAACTTTGTAACCATTGCCTTAGAATACCAAATTAAATTTGGGGGTTATAAATACGTAACAAAATTAACTTTACCAGTAACAATAAGAATATGCCTATAATGGTTTCCTTATACACGTTTGAGTAACTCAAAGGATACTTAAGTATAGAAAATATTTCATTCAGAAATATGGGGGAGTTTTACAAGGATGCTCTTTTTTCTATATTTTGACATTTGAGCAAATACAAAACAACTCTTAGACATTTGTATATTGATTTGTGTGTTGTTTATTTAAAAATATTTTCAAGTTGAAGTATTACATAATTTTATTATTACAATAAAAATAGCAGATACAAAGAGAAGAAGCATTTTCGTTCCGAATGAGACCGACTTGGTGGTTAATCTAGGGGCAAAATATGTACATACATATATTTTGACAATGGCTTATGTCCTCTCTTTGTCGATACTTTTTAAAATTTTCTATCAACAATACCTACATACAAATGTTTTAACTCGTGAGGCAGTAGCTTTGTCGCGAAAAATTAAGGATGTTGGTATTTCTTTGGAAATAAACAAATACCTGACAGTTTTATGCTTTATTTCAAGCACTATCCAAGCATTATTGACCCGAAAGCAGTATTACAATACATTTGCTATCATTAAAATGATAATATTTACTGCATCCTCATATTCTTACTCACTGTCCTCACCACTTCTACAATCAAAATCCATGTTAAAATATACTTGCTATGTATTTTCTGTTATACGTTTTTAACCACTATATTTTGCTACTAATAATCAGGTGTACGCCAAGAAAGGAACAATTCAGTTCGCCAATCTGTGCAATTACCACAGACAATGATTTCCGCAATATATGTGAAGTTTACTCTGACATACTACTACATACATATATTAGACACAAATGACCTTTGGGCTTTTATGCGTATATTGCGTCGGGAGGTCACTGTCCTGATGCAGTCCGTAGGAAGTTGTATCAACTTGAAACCAACCACCGTTAGTATGTACATATGTATGTATGTACATTTATACAAATGTAAGTGCATATATGTATACACACTGCATGCTTTCTTTCTTGCATAAATGAATAACACACGTTTTTACATTGCCAAATTCCACCGCTTTTGAATAAAGACTTAGAGCCGTTTGCACCCTCCCTTGTTGGGTACAATTCAACTTACTATTCAGCGCGTGCTTATCTGGCGAATGGTCTTAACCGGTGCTTTTAGTTCCGATTAAGCGCTTAAACGGAGATGGTGCAAACGACCCATAAAAAATAAATTCATTACATTTAAAAAGTAAAACAAATGGAAAGATCAGCAATGCATTCAAACAAATACTATTCTTTTTGAAAATAAGAAAGTACATACATATCTAATTAATTATGGCCAAAGCGGGAAATTTCATCTTTGAAATCCGAGAATTCTCAAAATTGACTTGGCTACTCTGATTTTGATGCGTGTCACAGGGGCAATTTCCAACTTGGCGGCATATTAAGAAACTGTTTATTTGTCCATAAATTTCAGTTCAAGTGTATAACTTTATTAGCAAGCCATCTGCTAAAACTTTCGCTGGCGTTTGTTGATGCATACATACATATGTACTTATGTAAGTAGGTACCTGAATTAAATAAGACAAGAAACTCATAGAAATTATGAAATGTCGCTTAGTGGCTCAGCAAGAAAAATGTATACGTACTATATAGCTGAAGACGCAGTTTCGTTGGGTAATCAAAATCAATTATTCGTCTCGCGTAAGTCGTTTGCTTGCTACATACACACATATGTATGTATGTACATATGTTTTTACTATGTATGTATGAATTGTGTACTAATTTTTTTCTTTAATTTTCTTGTTTCACTTTCATATACGAGTATGTACGAGTATACATTCATATAGAATTATGTTTAAGTGTTTAAACGATGCCTGATTAAATAAACAAATGAATGCCACATCCATGAAAAGATGATTTTCAATTTTGCTCCCTTTATTTCTGACAACTACAGCAAGAAAAAAACCATGGTGCAATAGGAAAAAGGTGTAGTCAGTATTGAAATATGGAGTATCATTTGTGGGTAAGAGCGGTTGACCGAAACTATTCAATTTGTGTTTCTTTTGTCAGTTCTCGGGCAGTTGAGAGTGGTAATGAGAGCGCAATTTTTATTTCTCACTTGCCACAAGTCACCCGAAAAAAAGGTCGGGCGCGTTTGTGAAACTGTCAAATTGAGCTATCAAGAGGTAGACCAATTCATGAATACTAATAAATTAACCAATTTTATAATAAATTAAATATGTTTTTTATCAAATATAAATGTTTATTATTATTCGACGTTTTGTTTCGGGTATGAAATGGAGTTTTTCGCGCTCCCGTGCTTTTGGGTTGTTTATTCTCTATAGAGAGTGTAAGAATGCTCAAGGTAGTTGATAAAATATTTTTGAAATTTTAGGATTTAAATGCAAAAACAAAATATACAGAGCTCAAATTTTTTTTTAGTTTTTCTACTGCTGCTTCCTATTGAATTAGGTTTTTTGTAAATATCTTCGGAACTAAATAACCGATTTAAGAGTTTGATATCTCGTTTTGAAAAACATGACAACGGCTTTCAAACAAAATAAAATAAAATAAAAAAAGCAAAAAAAAATAAAAGTATGCATATGTCATTAGTGGTGCAATATGAAAATTTGATTTTACCACGCCCCTCCGCCCGCAGACCGAAAATCAGACTTCACAGTGTCACCTGCCTGAATATTCTGAAGATTCCCTGCAAAATTTATCAAAATCGGCCCAGCCGTTTTGGAGTACATACGTTGCATACATACACACATCCTGTTTTATATATATAGATTTATTCTTAGCCTCATAAAACTACTTTTATAAAAATGCATCGTACTACAGTGCGATTTTCGATAACTATCACAAATTATCAGGTTTTGTCACTCGCGTACGCAAAAAGCTTGAAAAGGAAATGTGAGAGAGCAAAGCTATTGAAGTTTAAGTTGCCAGTTTCCGCTAGACAAATTTTTGGTAGCAGCGATTTGCTAGCAAAAAGAAAAAAGCCACTGACAACAAACTGTTGACTGTAATAAGAAAGTTTTCTTTGATAGATTTAAACAAGAAAATCATAAATAAAATTAGACTAATAAAAGACCAGCAAAGCACTTAAGGAATGTTTTCCAGTTTACACTTTAGGATGAGAATACGAGTATAAGTTTAATCAGCTGTTCCTTAAACTTGCAACCTTTTACTTATGTTTTTGAAAATTGTATAGGAACTATCGCACACAAATGCCAAGTTGTTTAGTCAAATTTCGAAGCTTAGGGGAAAGCATAAATCTGGTTTTGATTCCTTTCTTAGGGACCCTTATACATATGTGTATGTACCTATATACTCGTAAATATGTATGTATGTATATACTCGTACTTATGTACCTACATACATATGTACACATATGTCTATGTTAGTATATATGGACATAATTTATTTACTTCTTTTCTTACTCGGCATTTCGTCTTATAAAGTATATATGTATGTACGAGTATGTACATACATACATTTGAATATATACATAAATAAAACTAAAGCGGCGCGTATAGACAGGCATGTTTATTTGCGTTTGGATTCCAACTTAAGCTGTGGTTTTTACTTACCGGTTTACACAGGCTTTTGGCTATTTATTTGCACTATTTGTTTATGAATTTGATTTAACGTGTTTCACATGTGTGAATACAAATCGAAATTTATAACACGGACAAACTATTGAAGTAATTTGAACTACATATTATTCCTGCCATCGTATTTCTATTTATTTTATTATCATCATAATTAGATGAAATTAATGAACCCTCAGTAACTTTAAAAGGTATTTGTCACCAAAGATATTGAAGTTATAAATATTCAGATTTTTAAAATATTAAATATGATTCATGGATTATTTTACGGTCAATGTTCTCAAATTTGTGGAGCTATTCATACATAGATTTGTGCCAATTGTAATCGAAAGAATTCCTGTAAATAATTTTTTTAAATGAATTTCTAAAGAATTAATTCATCATTAGATGACTGAAAGCAAGTATAGTAAGTTAGCACTTACTTCTAATGAAAAAAAAAAGTTAAAGTATAAGATTAGTATGTCAAACTAAAATTTTTAATTTTATTTAATATTTTTGATTCCACAAATAGCCCCTTTTGGTTCATTTATTTCTCAATTGAGATAATATTTTGTATTTGTAATTCGACAATTTCAGGGCTCGTAATCTACCAATAGTCGGAAAAATCGATATCGGTCGATAGTTTCCAAATTATCATCGATAAAAATCGAAAGTTTCGTAGGTATTGGTTTTAGTAAGCAACATTTGTGTAACATAAGATTGAAACCCATTCTTAAAATGCGTTCAGACCCAACAGATGTAACAGATTGAGCGAAACGGGTTAATGATAGCGTGAAATTATCAATGTTTTCGATAGCGACAGCGATAGTTTGCGAAATCTAAGACGTATTTCAGACGCTTCATGTACTTGAAGCAGTTTTTGTCCATTCCCTTCTGTGTTTTATCTATGTTTTAAGACGCGTCAACTTTCATTGAAGTAAAGTTTTTGCATAAAAAAATATGAAGAAAATGGAGAAGCTGTCGAAGCAAACGAAGAAACTTGAAACGACTTGACGATACGGACGCATGTGTCCTCTTCTCTTCTAAGTGCGAGCATAATGGAAAGCAATGGCGCATACATTAGAGGGGCGGTGACAAAATTGATAACTGAAGAGTATTTGTTTTATTTAAAAAGAAAATATAAAATTTTATAGATTCGCAAGAATAAAAACATTATTATGAAATAACATTTTTTGGTTCCCTATAATTTTAATGATTACGAGCCAAAATTCGTTCGAACGGTACACATTTCTTAAAAGCTAACAATGCAATATCTTCGGAAATTTTTGTTATCACAAAAAACGAAAAAAGTAATCTCGCCATTTTCATGATTATTCATTTTAATTACTGTCGTTACTTTGGCTAACAAATAACCGCTTTGTCGGGATGAGCGTTATCGCTAAATAAAGTTTTGGTGAAATTCTGTAGATCTTCACTCAATCGTGCTCGGTGTGAAAACTCTAACTCTTTCCTTAATCAAAGTCTAAAAATGCTGAATAAAAATATAATGATAGTTTAAAAAGTGTAACAAAATTATTATGGAAGAAGTGCTTCGAAATGAAGCACCCGTGGCAATAATGTTTCTGAATTAATTTTTGTAAATTTTGGTTAAATCACCGTGCCACTCAATTGGTTGCATTAATGTTTTATGAATGTTCATTTACCTTGCGAATTCAATTACTCTGAGTGACCAGAGTAGCAGACGGTTTAATGTTCGCAAGTGTTGCGAGTTCAACCCCATTTCCACCCACACTTTGCGATTGCAACGACGACGTCCACGACGCTGATGGCGGCGATAAGAACTGCAAGAAAATCAAACACGAAACTTAAGCTTGACACGCAATCCACACTTCAATAGTTATTTCTTATGGTTATTTTAACTGCCTATGTACATATGTGACAATGTATGTAAGTTGCTGTACGCAAAAGTAATGTATGTAGATGATTTTCCAAGCGTCTCACTCGGAAAGGCAAACGCTTATAAATAACCATCTTTCAGGTCGGATATTTGCGAAAGTCCTGTCTCTCTTGGAATTGTGCTCCATACATTTTACTGAACTACTCCTTCTGGCATCAGAATACGAAAAAAGATGATAAAAACAAAGGAAAAGAGAAAACATTTTAGTATTGCAAATACAGAATTGCCATATGGCTCATATGGATATTCTTCTTCTTTTATGTGACAGGGTTTGGGTCGAGACCAAAGACTTCGCCGATTCCCTCTATCCTTTGCGTCGTTATGCCAGTTATTCACTCAAGTAAGGAAAGGTCCTTCTGTACTTGATTCTATCATTCGGTACCTCGTCTGGTCTCCAACGGCGTTTGGTCAATGCATAAACAATTTGATTTAAATAAAAATTTAGTTCGTACTGCTAGACAAAAATTGCGGAAAGAACGCGTTGATGAAATCAAAGCCAAGATGGAAAATAGCGATTTGGAAACTGAATGTTTGCATTGGGATGGAAAACTACTTCCAGGATTAGAAGGAAAAGAGAAAGGAGACCGGCTCCCTATAATAATCTTCAATGGTCAAATAGAGCAATTACTCGAGGTTCCACCTTTAGACGCAAGCACTGGAAGAGCCCAAGCATTAGCTATTTGTAAAGCTGTTTACGAGGGGGGTTTGCAAGATAAAGTGAAAGCGTTAGTTTTTGATACAACAGCAGTAAACACCGGTCACATAAACGGAACAGCTACTATTGTTGAAAGCCTATTAGAAAAAGATCTTTTGTATTTACCATGCCGGCATCATATATATGTATGAACTAGTTTTAAGAAGCGTGTTTGATTTAAAAATTTCAAAGTCCGAAAACCTTAATGTTGTCATTTTCCAGAAATTTCAAAAATCGTGGCCAAAAATTGATATCAAAAACATAAGCAGTGGCATTAGTGACAAAAGATTTAAAAAAATATTCTGTGCAAGTGAAATATACTTAAATCATAATATCAAATTTGAACGAATTTTTAAATGAGAAACAGCCCTGTGCCGATTATATGGAATTTCTAGAACTTATAATAATATTCTTAGGAAAAACGCCAAGTCGTGGTGTAAAAATTAAAGCTCCAGGAGCAATGCATCATGCCAAATGGATGTTAAAGGCCATATACAGTTTGAAAATATTTTTATTTAGAAAGGAGTTTAAGCTTACGAAGGAAGAAGAAATGGCTTTGTGCGAAATTTGCATCTTTCTTATCAAAATTTTCGCTGATGCATGGTTCACAGCTCCTTTACCAATTAAGGCACCTTTTTGTGATTTTAATTTTTTAATAAAGCTCAACGAATGTGCAAAATATGATAAACAAATTTCAAAAACCGCTTCTGATAAATTTTGGTATTTGAGTTCAGAAGCTGTCGCCTTTGCCTTTTTCGATTCAAACGTAAGCTCTGAGACAAAGATAAAAATGATAGAGAAACTAAATAGAGAATCACCATCTGAACAAAATGATAAAAATGCTAATGTCACGTTTTCTGAAATGCTGGTAGAGGGCATCGAACAGTTTGTTTCGAAAAAAACATTAAACTTCTTCACAAGATTTAATATAAATATTAACTTTTTAAAAAAGCCACCATCAGAGTGGGATGTAGATGGAAATTTTAATGAGGCAATAGAAAAAATTAAAGGAATAAAAGAAGTGAATGATACGGCAGAAAGAGGGGTTAAATTGATACAAGATTATAATTCTATATTATCGAAAAATGAAGAACAAAAACAATACATACCACAAGTAGTTCAAGATTATCGCCGCAGGTTTTCTAACTGCAACAAATACACTTCATTAAATACAAACTATTAACACATTGTTATGATAAGAACCTCTCTAATACAAATAATAAAAAAAACTTAAAACGTTTTGAAAATGTTGTTGCTAGGGGTATAAATAGAAAACGGTTGAAGATAATCAAAAACTTTCTATGGCAAAATTACTGCATTTCTCTCAAATGTTATTTTTATGAGTAATTGACATTATCTGAGTTATTCAAGGCCAAAGTCAACTTTTTTGAAAAAATGCTGATTTTTCGAAACTTTGGGGGCTTTGAGGCACCACTTCCCCCGAACCGATTTCAAATTGTATTTTATATGGCCCAATAAATAACATTTAAGTAAAGGAATTTGGGAGCAATAAATAATAAACATAAATAATTTAAAGCTTGTTGAAGCTTTTAATAATGTCGTTTTTCGATGACAAGTGGGAAAATAGTGCCTGTTTACTTTTTCATTTAGCTTTATTACAAGATAAATTATTTTCTTTCATTATTGCTTCAACGGATACTTACCTGATGCTAGCCTGATGCCGCGACTTCGCCTTTTGAAATATGCGTCAGTTTAAGTATCCATTAAACCTTCTCCCTAAATTATTTCTAAATAAGATGAAGTGAAGAAAGTGTTAAAAAATCCTGCTGTTGACTATCAAAGATAAAGGAATAATTTTGATGCGACATTTACTTCTAATATGGGAAGATCTACGAAAAGAAGTCCAATCTTATCAGCTTTTACAAAACACCGATATTTGGGCGGTCGGGAAAACCATACGACTATATTTGTTGATATAGTTCTATTAAATATATGTGGCTAAATAATGTATGTATTTCCATTCGGGCTTCAGTCAAATAATTAAATGAATTTTATACTTTAATAAATGTAAACAAAAATTGCAATTACTGGATAACAAAAATAAAAATAAAAATGTATTTAACCTAGAAAGTGCGGAGTCCCACTTTATTCAATAAACTTGCCTTGACTTTACTTGGTAAAATCTCCGGTAATTCAGCTATTAGACAAAAATTTCGTAACATAAAATATAAACATAAAATAAAAATATGTGCTCATATATGTAGCTGAAAAATTAATGTTTGAGCATAAATCGTAGCGAAGCCTCGCACAACAACGACTTGCTAAAACTATGTATATAAGTAACAATACTATAATGTGTCAGAGATGTATGTAAGTATTTGACAGTATGACAATTTTATCCAGGCAAAATAACTACCAACTGTACAATGCAAACGAATAAATGTGTGAGAGAAACTTTCGAATTATTTATCTTAAAAAAATTTGCAGAAACATAAGTCAAGTGAAAAATGGCCTTATTTCTTTTTCGTTTAAAAGTTAAACTTCTGAAATTATTCTTGCCAATTTTGAGATTTTCTATAAAAAAAATCAATCTAAATTTTATTACCAATATACAGCTCTCCTCAGGTAATAAACATTTTTAGACTTGTGCTAAGTCATTCCCTAAGTGTAGATTTTACGGAAATCTTGTCTACGAAGCCATATATTTGATTTTTATAAATATTTTCAGTATTATTATTACACGCGTATTAAAAGATTCGGCGAAACTATGAAAAATGTTTACGTGAAGAAGTTTAGTTATTTCTTTGTTGTGGAAGAGCGACTTCATACCTAGTATGTACATACATACATATGTAAGGAAATAAAGTACATGTTCAAATATATAATCCATTAAACATTTCCATACATTACCAATTGAATTATGTCACAGCTCAGAAAACCGCCGTAATACACTTTTCTTATGGTATTCCCCTTCTCCATCGAAAAACATCATAACTATTTTGGAAGATTGTGCGCTAACCTGGCTCACACCGTCCCAAAAATAATTGTTCTTAAATAATTTAAGCAGCTAAAGACGAAAATTCTAAATTAAGCGAATAAATTATTGATTCCAGTAGATAAAGTTAGTGTGTGCCTACGTCAGTATCACTTCAAAATTCCAAATTCCATAAAATGTATTCAAAAACACACATTTGCTTACTCCAACTAGGGCGCAAGTCCCGCCGTACGTTAAAATCAAAAATCTTTCACTTCCACATGAGCCTCCATCAAATTGATTAAACTTTTTCAATCATTCAATGGATTGCGTAAAATCGCCCTAACCGCATAATTCCAGTATCGAGCTAAACTTATTAAGTTTTCTAATATTTTCCAGTTTCAATTAAAACTAAAATGAGCAATGCAAATCTATTGGATATATAAAATAAAATCTAAAAAGCAACATAAACAACTTGTGGGGATTATAGACACTAATGTAAAGTTATAAAATATAGAGGCAAGACTGCCTGCAAGAAAGACAACAAAGGCAACAAAGTCTACTCTCCCCCTTGTCTCATTCCTTATCACTTCAAAATGGGCGTTTATGCTGTTAAGGATATCCATTACAAAAAATGTCGCTAGTAGAGCGGGAGGTAAGTTGAAAATTGATTGATGCAATAACTGAGCAGACGCCGGAGCCAAGTTGGAAGCCATGCCACGGCTGTGTGGGTAGTTAGTCTGGGCGCATAAAATTCTTTCCGTTAAAAGGGTAAAACGTCAATTCGAAAGAACTTGCCTTAGTATAATGCACTTATGATCACACTTACCTACTAGATATATTTATCTATGAATATGTTCGAACACTTGTCGAGTTTGTATGCTCGGTGTGGTACTTTCGGTGCTGAGCTGCCGTCGCCACAAATCCACGCCGGAAACTATAGGAGACAACTTACACAAGTCATTCAAGCGAGTGACATCCGGTATTTATTTAGTTTTAGATAAGCAGTAAAAAAGCCCACCAAATACAATAAACATTAGCCAATGTGTTTGTGTGTGGGAAATACCAAATGTTTGACAGCTTTGTCGTCACCAGAATTGTATGAAGAACTAATAAGTAATAATAATTATTATTTACCGCTAACACTATAAAGCTCAGTGTGTGGCCGCACTTCTCTTACCATTTGTGCTGTGTCTCTTTTATTTATACCGTACATGGAGGGCAGAAATACCCTCGGAGGTGTGCCATTGCCTGCCGAGGAGTGGCCGCTATTAGAAATAAAGATTTTACTTGTCCTGGCTGAGATTCGATTTCCGCACGCGGCGCTACACACTCGACCAAAGCGGCCACATGAAGAAGAAAACGAAGTACTTTTTGTAAGTAATTCTAAATTAATGAATACTAATGGGGATAATTACATTCTGATTGAAATAACTGTGGCTTTAACGTGCCACCGTCTTCGGAATATCTGGTCGACGGTGTATTTCTCAGGTCCAAGGCAGCACTGTCGGTGTTACTGTTGTGCTGCTAAAGGGTTAATTTAAAAATAGGCATTAAGTTGCTACTATGACCTCTGCACCTATCTAATCTAATAAATATAAATAAGTAATAAGTGTTTTTGTTATTTTTACTCTCATTAGAAAAATGTTATCTTCACAACGACCTATTGATTTAAAATAAGTAAGTATTAATTTAAAATATTCGCATATGAGAGCAGACCCTTAGTTTAATTATTTTAGTTAACAGATTTTTTTCGCCAATTAACCATGTTTTGTGACTTTTTGAAAAGTCTCAACTGATAATTTTTCTCATTACTTATGTATGTAAGTGAAATTTTTGCCGGGCTAGAATAGAAATAGAAAAAGAAAATTTGAATTATTTAGAACATGCAGAAGAGAATTTTTACGCTCAAATCTGCCAGCATTACATTCATGCGTGAACAGAAGCAAAAGTTGGCGCCGCCACCATGGCAAATCAACCAAAATACCGAAGGGAAGGTCAAAGCTGCTATAAATTAGAACACCTGCCGTATTAAGTAGAATACAAATAAATTTATCAAATGCATTTGAAGAAAGTGCGCACAATTTTTGAGTACCAATTACTTTGTTGAAACAGAACGGAGTAAAATACAAAAAAAAAACGTAATTATAATACAAATAATAATAATAATAATAATTTTGGCGCTTACACTATATAGCTCAGTGTTTTTGGCCGAGCTTCTCCTACTATTTGTGAAGTGCGTCTTTATATTATATCACAAATGGAGGGACCTACAGTTTTGTGCCGACTCCGAACGGCAGAAGTATTTAATGAGAAGCTTTTTTCGTGGCAGAAATACCCTCGGAGGTTTGCCATTGCCTGCCGAGGGGTGGCCGCTATTAGAAAAAAACTTTTTCTACTTCGACCATAGCGGCCAAATAACATTAGGGTGGTTTTTAATTTTTCAAAATTATTTTTTAATTTTGGTCACGACTCATTACTCCATTCTAAGGCATAAAAAGTGACAAATATTTTTTCACATTTTCAAAGCAAATTAAATATTTGAGAAGGGTAGAATGTTTATTAGATAATGAAAAAAGAAGGAGGCTGTGTCAGAGACACGGCCATTAAGTTTAACGTAGAATACGCCATCCGATAAGACAGAAAACATATGTATGTATAATGATAATTTATAATGATAAATAATGCAAGCAAATGAATTTCTTTATTTGATAGTTACTTTTGATGATATACATAAGCTTATGATAGGAAAATAGGATAAAAATGTTTTTAAATTATCAATTAAATTTCTCGCAAAAACGAAGTCAATGGTAGTTATCAATAGAAAAGATAAATGATAAATAACAGACCCAAATCTATTTGATTATTTGAAAGTTACTTTTGAGAATATAGGCTTATGATAGGAAAAATAGGATAAATATGTTTTTAAATTAACATTTAAATTTCTCGCAAAAACTAAGTCAATGGTTGTGTTATCAATAGTTGTGGGAGCATCATTTCGAATATAATCCAAATTAAACGTATCGCTCATAAATTTCGCCAATCTAGTATTTGAAATGATTTCTGTGTTAAAATCACCACCAATAAGCAGTAGTTGGCAGCGCTTTCTCTGCCTTTACTCTACTTAAATTTTCCCGCCTAAAATTATGCAATAAAATGAACGTCTATTCACCACTACTACACACTCAACCAAACACCACACACATAGTTGTTTGGATGTGTTTATAAAATTTTCATTTAAATATTAGAAAGATATCAACCAACATGAAATGTATGTCAAACGAAAGCTAACATCTTCATTTGACTACAAAAAAAGTTTTAAAAAAATTTATCTCGCCGTTTCCTTATAATTAAAGAAATAGAGATTACAACAATAACAATCTGACATGGGTGCCCATACCGTAAGGTAAGACGTATTCTACGCCAAAAACAAACGAAATTATAATTATATTTAATTGTACTGTACTTGAAGGAGCTACAGAACTGCATACTCATAATTCATACATTTTTCGAAAGTTGGAATTTAAGAAAAAAAGAAGCACGCACTTGAATATCTAATTGTTTATTAAAAATGACGAAAGTAAAGTTAGTGCTCTTTAAATCGTTTGCTTGCATTCCCGATTTGAGAACAGTCAGAAATGGAAGAAAGAAGAAAAAAAATGGCATTGTTTTTGACACTTATTGTGTTAAAGTACATTGGTGCTCACTTATAAATTGTAAAGCCTTTATGACGCTTGGATCGAGTAGTAAGCGACAGCAACAATGTTTTGCACAACAGACTTTTGAAGAATCGAACGCTTGACAAACCACATATATTTGTAGCAGGGAATATCGAAAAAATTCGCAAAACAAAATCTTGAATGGAGAAGCAAATATTATCTGACTTAAAGTTTACACCATTTACATATGTATGTACATATATTAATTTTTAGTTGAGTACAAGTATTGTATTTTGTAGGGCATGGTTATTTTCCTTCCACCACAAGCTAACAAGAAAAAATTGGAAAATGTGTAGAGACAATATTTGTCTTTACGAAAGCCACAAAGACTGGGTCTTAATTTGGTTACAATGGGAAATTGCCAATTAACATTATTTCCCTACATTTGGAGCTGTGATAAACATTTCAGTACGATGCTATGTCAGCAGGCAGCCTCCAATTGTAATGCCGACTACTGACGAGGCGATTAAATGACGGTCGATATACATTTGTATAATGATTTACAATATCTTTTCTAAGAAATTTGGTCAGCGATGCGATTTTACACAGTTACACTTTTATTTGCATTTTAGGTGGAAGACTTGATGACACAGTTACACTTTTATTTGCATTTTAGGTGGAAGACTTGATGAGTCTGCCTGCCCTCTTGGCACAGTTCATCGATAGTAATTTGAAAGCCGGGCTATGGTCGGGGATGGCACTGTAACCAAAAGCATTTTCAACCAACAAAAACCGGAAGTGCAATGTTTAATGATGGATGATATAGTACTCGTAATATAACGAAAAAACACAAACCGACTGCAAACGGCAGCTATGCTTTACAAAAATATATTTACAAGAAATAAATGATACATTTTAGCACAATTTTAGCTTTAACTTTGGAGACTTATGTTTTGATTAATTTGAGATTTTTACATAACAAGTATTTATTATGAAAAATTGACGAGTGTGTAAACTTTTTTTATATTGCGTTTTAAAGTGTGTGATAAAATTATTTAAAAAATCCAGTTCATGGAACGTCATACATATAGTACGTACATCCTACATATGTAGTATAAAATAAAATATATATTTTTGAATGCGTTTACAATATTTGTACTTAAAACAAATATTGACTCTAGCCGTTCCCAAAGTATCTAAATGCCAACTTTTCTCCAAATGCCGTTTGCCGGGGCGTATGAGTGACCTACTGACTGAATCGACCAGCATATTGTATGTATTATATAATATATAATTTTGGCGCGTACACTATATAGCTCAGTGTTTGGCCGAGCTTCTCCTACCATTTGTGTTGTGCGTCTTTTATGTTGTACCACAAATAGAAGGACCTACAGCTTTGTGCCGACTCCGAACGGCAGGTGTACATATTTATGAGAAGCTTTTTCATGGCAGAAATACCCTCGGAGGTTTGTCATTGCCTTCCGAGGGGTGACCGCTTTTCGAAAAAAAACTTTTCTATGATTTAGATTTTACTTGCCCTGTCTGAGATTCGATCCTCGAACTTAGCGGCATATCGAGTTATAGCACGCACCGCTACCCACTCGACCACAGCGGTATGCATTAGGGATGTCAATATTGGGCATTTTGTTGAACCCGGGATTTTCGAGATTTGAGAACGAAATACCGGGACAATCCCGGGATCCCGAATTTCACGAAATTTTGACTTGTAATTTTAAATTTGCCAAAAAATTTAACACGTCTATAATCGTTGTATTATAGTAGTATTCAAAATAAGAATAATATAACAAAGAAGAACGATTTGTTGTAAATCATGTATGTATTAATTGGTATTTTCAAGAAAAAAGTATATAAAAAATGGAAACACATACAAAATAATTTATACTTTAAGTACCAATATACATACATACATACATATTACAGGAGCAAATGCACCTACATAAAGTAAAATTATAGTGAATCACTGTTTGAGACCATTGTTATATATTAATAAATTACAATTCAGTAAAAAAAAAGAATTACATACATCGAGTAAAAATTAAATACCACACCCAACCTGGACCTAAATTAGTTGCATTTCAAATCTGCAGTGGAGAAGCAATGCTGCTCCTCAACACTAGTTGGTTGGATTGTCAACAAAATGTTAAATTCTCTCTCTGTAGGACATAGCCTTTATCGCCTCATTACACAAATTATCAGTTTCTTTTTCCAAGCCTTCTGATAAATTATATGCCTTTCGATTATTGGACAATTGCGAGCTGCTCGTTAAAACTTGATGCAATTTATCTTTGATACTTTCTGTCTTATCCACTTCAGAACCCTCGCTGTTAGTGCTATTAACATCGATTTCATTATGATGATCATTTTCTACTCGAGTGGGATATTCTCCAGCTCATATAAAATGTCAAGAAAAAAAAACAATGTTAATCTTGCCCTGGCTTTAATGTATTTAAGTCAATTTCAAAAGTGGTTTGGCACAGACCGCTTCACAATCTCCACTCAAATACATCCCAGTGATGATTTTGTATACAGCTTGTGTGATGCCTTGAATACTCTGAAACCACATGTTTATATTGTAGAAACAAAGGCACTTTATTTAAAAAATCTGAGAGAAAATTTGGACGAAGGAGAAGTCATCGTACAGTGTGGCTTTGCAGAAAATATAGCTTTGTTGTCCAAGATGCCGCCCAATCTTTCCATTGGAACAACGAACAAGCAACACTCCTTAGATCGGTTTTTAATTATAGAGATGGAATTGAAATAAAACACGGCAGCTTTGTTACGAGTATGATTTCAGATAACTTAAAACATGACACGGCGATGGACTTGGAGGGAACCTCAAACGTTTAGCTACGCGTGCACGCCTTTCACCAATGAAGTTATACGAATGGGAAACCTGCTTCAAAGACGATATTCAAAGTGAGAGGACATTTTTGCAACCCAGATTTGATTCTGCAATCGCCATTCCAGCAACTAAAAAGTTGCATGCCTTTATTCCAACAACCGAAGGCCTTCTTGTAAAATGACCAAGTTCCAGCATAGATTTCCACTGTAAAATTATAAAAGTTATAAAGAAAACCCGATCTGAGTTTACTACTATTGTAATTTATTATATTTTCATTAAAATTTCATACCAGTTTTACTAAATATGTCTTTTCCACATGAACCGAAGGTTACAAACAAGCGCCTAGCGTCATACTCAGCGCGAGGTGTATGTGCAGAAATTCACATATATATTTTAAAATAAACAAATTTAAAAAAAAGCGGTCGAAGTTTCCAAAATTTCAGTACGAAAAATTATTTAAAAAAAACATAATTTTCATTTTTACTATTCTTTAAAAGCCCTTAACTCGACAAGTAACCGTTATATAAAAAAAAACCAATTGTGTGTACACTTTCATACCTAGTACAAGTACAATTACCCAAATTATGAACGAATTCCAAAGCATCGCCTTTTTTTCTCGTCCGCTTGACTTTAAATGCCCCACATATAACACAACGAAAATTGCGTGAATAAAATTTCAAACTTTAACTTAAAAGAGTTCAGATTTTTTGGACTATTTAATTAAATTTTAGTTCACGTAATAAAGTGCAAGTTTGATGTGACTACAGGTTGTCTTTGATTTCGGAGAGTTCTTCTTTACAAAATATATGTCGAGCATGCTTTATACGGAATAAGTTAATTGCAGACGCGAGTCAATAAACAAATTTTCACTTTATTATTTACATTTTTAATCTTTAAAAGTAAATAAACTACAAAATTGCATTTTCAAAGCATAACTGGAAATATTTTAACTAGTGCAAAAATGTACGCAAATATGTAGAATACTGGCTATACATATTTTTGAAGCCAGTTACTTTTATACCATTTAAACGGCATCAAGAAATGTAAATATTTATAAGTAATCAATGCGCTTTGAATTGTACACATAGCATACATATATAGTTATATGTAAATTTAGCTTTTCACAAAAATAAAGTGAATCATCTTGTGCATGGCACACGAGTCCGAACAAGCTGCAAAACTGCATTTGACCTCCCTCTTTGAAATACACTTTCATGTTGAAAGTGAAATCAGAAGAAATCGTCGCTGCTTGCGACTCATTTGGATTGCTTTAAAGTGGCGCAAGGTCAAATGAAATGTTTTATGATTTCATCAATGTGCTGTAAACGCAATAAATTTTAATATTAGACATAAATAAAAGTATGATATACCTATTAACATATGTACATACATAGTACATATGAATGTACCTAAAGATATGTGTATGAAAGGGTGTTTATGATTTAAAAATATGCAAATTGCTCATTTAAAGCTTTTTCTGGCTGTAAAGTGCCCCCAAATTTATTACCATAATTAAATTGGAAACACATATTTTTCACCACCTAACTTTACCACTTACCACGCTTCATACATTGATATTTTTGTATGTACATACATACATACATATGCATTTATTTGTAAGGGGCTTTTCAACATTTGCTAATCATTTCCATCGATTCTCTCTTAAAATTGGCATTCCACGTTCACAAAACACAAAACAACGTCGCAAAACATTTGAAAAACATAATAAGCAACAAATTATTAGTAAAGCTGCAATAGCAACGACGATAGCACTGAACAGTCGGATATTCCAAAAGCACAGGCAGCTTGCCGCTTGCCACTTGCAAAGCGGGAAGTCAGTAACGTCGCACTGCAGCAGCAACAATCAATTCGAGGTGGCGATCCAATTTCATAGTGGGTCCGATTGCTTTACTGTTGGTTCTTGCTGGAATTGCGTTTGCATACCCAAAACATACCCAGCAAGAACGAGCTAACGCACTCTCCAAAACGATTGTTACTTCTACGGCGAATATGCGTTAGATTTTGCCATAAAGCCTTATACAAAAGGTTGGAAAGTTTTTCGAATTTCTTATACAAATTATACTAAGTGAGGTTCTTACTGGGTATGTATGTATGTACGTACATACATACCAATGTACATATGTGCGTCAACTTTGCTTTGTAGCTTTGAATTTCGCTGTATTATTGCTTTTGATTAACACTTATTATTTCAGCGCGGCTTTATTTACTTGTTTTCGGTTTAGTGTTGGGACACACTGCGGAATTTTTGTACGAGGGCTATTCACCTACTACGTATGTGTGAATGTGTGTATGTATGTGAGCGAGTATGCGATTAGGTTCAAAGTCAATGTCAGCACCATTTCGCACTTCTGCCTCCCCTGACGTCTTTGCTTCTGCTAGTGCTAATTTGGGATTCATTTTCGAATGTTTATTAGCAAACAAATAAATTATTGTCAATGAGATTTATGCATTGAATACTTTGAGTTTCACGTCAAATTGTAGATCAAACACAATAGCTTTCGATAAAATTAGTAACAATCTCTAAGTATTGAATTTATGTATAATTAAAGCGTGGAACATATTTTTATTATTTGTCCAAATCCCAGCGCTCTGAGGCGGTCAATCGAAATTGCCCCTTGATGAATAAATTCAGTTAATGGAGGAAAAGTTTATCTGATAAGTTTAATTCACTTATTAATTCAAAGCGCCTACAAGCCAACCAAACGCTCAAACGAGAAATTAAAAATCGATTAAGTTTAGACGTAACAAAACACACAGTCATTATTATTTGTAAATAACAACAATAGTCACAAACTATGAGCAAAAATAGTCCCAAATGTGCCAATAATATTACTTATGTAAACCGAATAGGTATTGAATTAGTCATTTAATAATCGCCATCTAGGCACTTAAATACCAGGAACCTCTGTCTGGAAGACACTACAGTGATCTCGTAGCCTAAATTTGAAGTTGATGTACATTTAACATAGAGCACCGTCGGCATCCCTATCATCCAACTTAGATCAATATAACATTGGATCCAACATAGGGCGCCATAGTCAAAAGTGCTATTTAATGTTCGAAAAAAGTAAAAGTTACTAAGAACAAGAACCCCTTTCTCGCTTTTCATCCCCATTGTTATTGCTGGGAAATTTTCAATAAATTATTAACATCCGCAAGCCAAACAAAAACAAAATTACTGGCTGACACAATCGCAGCTAAATGACGTAGAACTTTTTAATGCAAAAAAAAAAACAAAAAAAACACACAACACGTACGCTTCAATTCCACCTCATTTTTACTTGGCTGCTGCACTCAATGCCCAAAATTGAGTTGACTCCCATGAATTAGTCTCAATGAAGTGAGCACTCAGCACTCACAGCGTTTGCGCCATGAGCGGCCACTCACTCAAGTGCATATCCGTAAAGCGGCTGCCATGTGCCAAGCGTTCGAGAGCAAAAACTCTAAAAACTCCCCTATTGCACATTTGTAAGAGTACTTGGGAATGTACATACATATGTAAGTCAGTTTAAAGCGGTGCCAGCATCATCTGCCTTTACGACTCTGTAGAGAAAATCGGCTGCCAACTTCTCCCCTTAGAATGGCGTATTTTAACTATGGAAATTAATACGAGTGCATGACCTACCAACAACTTATTGCCTTTCACAATAAATGTAGAGTTATTGCATACAATTGTTGGTTTTTATTTATTTATTTATTTATAACATCACTAATCTAAGATGTTATATCTATCCTTTGTACTGTTTTACAAATCAATTACAGAATTTAATCTTAAAACAAACTTAAATTCTATGAGCTAACTTGGAAGAAATAAAAAGTAAGAAATATTAAATAATAATAAAGAGTCGGAGGATAAGAATTCAAAGAAATGATCTTTTATGGAAATGAGTTTCATAATCTGACAGCTTAATCGAATAATAATCTAGACCGTTTTAGGGTTCTATATTTTGGAACCCAAATGTTGTTAGTGCGAGATGACGCAATAAAGGTAAGGTTATAGAAAAGGTAGCCAGGCTTATGACATTTAATTATTTCAGATAAATTAACATATTTCGAACTTTCAGATAGTTTTCTAAGCTGAAAACGAAAATGTTTTTGTATAACTCGCAGCATTAAATAAATAGAAGTGTAATTTTTTTTAAGAGTCGAAGTGAAGATTACCACTTACCTACGCGAAGAAAGATATGTAAGTAGCAAAAAGTGTTTTTACTAGTTTAGTTTTGTGTTATCAGCAGAAGTATAGTACTCTCACAGAGCAAAAAAGGGAAGATTAGTAAAGGAAAACTAAACAACGGTTAAGGTCATTTTAAAAACCCCAAATGTATGAAAAGAATCTGCCAAGTAAAAAAGGTCTTTGAGACAACAATAAACAACATATGGACAGGTTTGCCCTACAGGGGTTTCTCGGCTCGTTGGTTGCTGTGGTTCTTGTTTAGTGAAAATAACACACCCGCTACTTACCACCCTCGCTTGGTCATGTCAGCGCATCATCATTATTCACTCACTCAATGGGTAATGGAGCAACTCACTCGAGCGGTCAGTGTCACCATGTGCGCGCTCTATTTCTGCAAACGCAATGCCGGTGGCTGACTATTTAGGAACTGGGAAATTTTTCACTTGCCTCGCTCGAGACTAATTTGCTGTGCTGTGAATTCAGTATATTTTTGCATTTCGCTTCGTTGTAGCAAGTTTCCGGTTGCTGAGCGGCATTATCGTGACACCAAACGAATTGGGTGAAGTGGACTTTGTTGATGACCGCCATACACACACACGCACACGCACATATGTACGTGGATACTTATGTACATATGTATGTAACGTATGAATTTATGTGAATTTATTACGGCTTTTAACGCAAATTGCTTCCGGTCCGAAATTCAGATATCTTGCTTTGCTATTAATTTACGTTTTAATTGTGAGAACTTCTTTATTGTGATTAGTGGCGTTTCTTCAACGTCAAGTAGGTATCTACAGACATACATACATACTTATGTTTATACATACATATGTACATATGTCTATTGGCTGCTGTTGTGCGTGGGTACAATTGATTCACTCGTACTCGTAACTACTCATTCGCAGTTAAGTTTGTGGTGTATTTAATTTATTTACATTTCCGCTTTGCTAACAACAAGTTTGTGGCGTTTGCGGCGTTTGTGGCGGAAAAGGCTATTGTGAAGATAATAAATAAGTATACTCTCACATTAAATCTTGACAACAATTTCTGTGGAGTTCCCGCCGGCGACTATTTGCGCGTGGAAAAGAAAAAAAAATGTTAACGATTGCAATTGTGAAGTAGTTTCATTGTATAACTAAAATTGTTTACAGTCCATACATATGTATTTGTTATTAAAGAGGAGTGATGAGGTATGATGATTTCGTGCCAAAGAAATGCAAGACAGACATACATACATACAAACACATGTACTTTGCTAACTAAGTAACTTTACAATTGGAACGATCGTGCGACAGAGCTACGGTGGACAGTGGTTTTGCAAAACAGATGTGAATAAGTAATTGAAAGTAAGTGCTGCTTTGCGAAATTTATTCAGTCAACAAAACAAATCTATTTACATATGTGTAATATAAACTAAATAATAATAAATGATAGCTTACAAATGTATGTGGGCTGGAAAAGCGATAAGAACGAGCAATGTCTATATGCTATATTAGCGCAGTTAGTGGGTATGTAATCCGATAAGAGGTGCATTCCAATGTAAACGCCCGCATCATTTACATATCCACTGTTATGGCCTCTAAGTGGCCTCTAAGTGGCCAGATAAAGTGTTTGTGCCAACGCGGTCAACACATTAAATACTATAAGGATTTCAATAATTGCAATTCTTTGATTTCGGAGTATCTTTTCACGTGAGTCTAGGATCGTTTTTTGAGAGAAATCACTAATTTCATAAATTTGAAAGCTGAAAATGAAATCGAAAAACAAGGTCTTTAATAACTCAAGACAAAAAAGTTAAAAACAGCGAAAAACCCCAAATCTGGTATAAGTTGAAGATTAATACATACAACTGACGATACGGTGATTTTTTTTTTGCCGCAGCAACAATGTTTTTTATGCATTTTTTGTTTGCTAAATTTTAAGAAGAACGGTTTATTATATATATTATAACAACGAAGTGACTAAGCATCTCGTTGATTTAAAAAAAATTTCTAATGGCCTTGTGAAAAATTTTCTGTGTAGACATGTGTTTGAATGAAATTTCACCGACTCTCATCGTATTAATGAAATAAGAACAATAAATTTAAGAATTATTTGCGTGCAGTTCCATTAAAATTTTAGCTGTTTCGGCTTTTCTAATGCGAATTTAGCAACACCTTTGGGCTTACATATTTTTTCCAGCGGCATTCAAATTTTTAAACGACTTTGAAAAGCAAGTTCGAGTGCAAACGATAAATATTTCGAGCGCGGATTTAAAATCAGTTGATAGATGTGGTTGAATCTGATTTAAATTGCTGCATAAATGGGGAATTGAATATGTAACTAGGAAATAAATCTACTTTCCCGTTCCTCGTACTTTAAAATGCGATAAATTAATCTGCTGCTCCAGCGTTTCCTTATTTCCAGCATCCAACTATGTATATCCTGGATTTCGTTTTCAGCGAATAATTGAATTTATATCTTTGCTTTGAACAACCATAGCCGCTTTTGCAAGAAAGTCTCCATCTGTGCATTTGTTTTTTACTTCAATTAAAGTATACTCGTGATGACAACTGCTTCTTATGTGTTCTATTATGTTTTCTATTATCAAAGCATTACCTGTTAATTTTTAAATTTCATTATTAATGTTTAATTTGTAGAAAATTCCTCAGTATGCAATTTGTGAAATTTGTTCAGATTTTCCAGCATTTTATTTTCGAAATCAGTTTCTGCACTGTAAATTAAATTAAATAAAATTATATTTTGGTTTGGTTTATTTGAAGCGTGCGTAGAGTATATTAAGTTATGCTTTGCCTAATTTCGACTCTTCTTTATTTGTTGAGTTAATTTTTGCATAATTTTTCTAGTTCCATATCAAAGTATCGACTTGGACGATCACGAGATTCAATACAAAAATATTTAATTACTTACAAGAAAAGAAATTGAAAGAAAATCTCAGCGTTAATATGAATCCCGGAAATTTACAAAGGTTCATTAGGAATAACGGGGAATTCCACATTTCATTCCGTTATAATAAACTATGCGCATATGAATTAGCTTTTTTTGTAATAGACGATAGTGTCTTTGTATGAATGCACATACATACATACATACATACATACATACATATTGACATGCACTTGGTCATAAATTTTATTAGTTATTAAATACACGAACGCACTTCCAGTACAACTCACTGAGAGAAAAAAGTTGCTGTGCCGCAAAACGAAAATACATAGAAATACGTATATCAGATAAAAAAATTTTTTTTTTTCACTGACGTGAAAACGAGAATTCATTATGACATGTCGGTATGTGTTATACGCGTGCATATACATATGTACATATGTAGAAGGAAAATAAAGGATTTAATGCTATCAAAGTCGATGGAAATGAAGCCTTTGCTGAGTTTTCTGCTTATCGAAATTTCACCTAAGCGATAAATTAATTGATCAATTTGTGAACAAACATACTTATGTACATATGTATATTATAAACTTATTATGAAGTTGTATTAGTTTCTAGTTTATTTTTAGACTTACAACTATATCAACTATGTATTCAATATTCGATGTACCTAAGTAATGCTTCATTATAAAAAATAATATATTTCCTTACTTACAAGAAATTTGAAGACGTCGATATGTATGTACTTTAGCATTAACTAGTAGGGCGATGAAGAGCTACAAAAGCTGCTTTCCTATTTTTCGAAGGAAAATGTTAAGTTTTCTTTGTCCAAACCATAGTGTATTTTCAGACAGCTCACAATCAACCTAAGGCAATTTTAACCATTGATCTAAGCTGACTTTAAACATTTTTTTTTATAATTAGCGGTCACCTTTCGGCAGTCTAAGTTTCGTAAAATACGAAAATACAGCTGCCGTTTGGGGTCGGCATAAAACTGTAGATCGAAAAATGTGTGGTACGCAGAGGCACGACCAAGAAAACGAGCAATATAAGCCACATAAAAAAAGAAAACCGGTCGATTTATTAGGAATTATGTAATTTCCTTACATATTAACACATATTATCTCATAATCTTCGACAAAGGGAAACAAATTTAGGAACGGCCAGGTCCACATTATTTTTAAGTGTTAATGATGAAGATCTTGCACAAAAATCTCACCCAAGTCCCATAAGTAGGATGTTGTAATTGTGATGATTTTTGATTAAGAGTTGTGCGGGAAATATCGAATAATTCACGCTAATTAGAGACTTAAAATACTGATTTTTTTCACAAAAGAATTTACATCAACTCGATGCATTAAGCACTTTCATTTCATTTATTTTTTTACAGAGCAAGTAATGATCCATACCAAAAAGTTGATTATTTTTTGTATTATGTCTGTAGTCGTGTCGTTTTCTAGTTGTTGTTGCGATTAGTCGAATCTTGCTCAACTCAGGTCAGATAATAGGAAACTTTTCAACGCTGATACCCTTTCGTAAATGTATTTTTGTGATAACTTCCCACTGTTTTAAAGTCCTTCTTTACAAATAACATCCTTTTGCAATGTCGCCTTCAATACACGTGAAATGCACTGCAAACTTGAAATATTCGCACTTCTGATGTGCTTGGCGACAGTGAAATTAAAGTAAAAAGTTCTGCTGCTTTAAATAATCTTTTAAATACACATAATGCCATTTTGCTTCCAATCACAAGGAGTCAAAATCGACTGAATAGTTTTGCCTCGCTTAGTTATCACCGTGATCGTCTTTTTACACAAGAGAAAGTGTGTTAAATTTATGTATCCTTACTGAGATACTTAACATGTAAAAAGTGCCCTAAGAAAGTCATATGCTTCCTCCTCCCTCCTTAAACTTTATCCCTACCATCTGCCAGTGAACAAAATAATGAACTGTTGTTTAGCAAAAAACCTCAAAGATTTGAATGATTTTCTTCATACCCAACTCAAAACTCGATAGCTTTTTAGTTTCGAATTACTACTAATTAACAAAAGCTCGGGATAATGGTGTATGCTCTTCAGTAGCTTCTTGTTTGCAAGTAGAAAATAAATACAAACCATGCTTCCTTGTAAGTACAAATGTATAAAAAGACTCCTATTTTATATCGTTTCAAATAACTAAACCGAGAGCCCTCAAGAACATAAATAAATAAATATAAAGCAAACAAAATATATATGCAAATTCCTTTTACAAAGTAAAGTGAAAAGTATCGCAAAACTCAAATATATGTACATACATACATATGTACTTACATACATACATACCTTTCATAATTATCAGGCGGATACAACTTCACAATTTTCTATGTCTCTATTTATATATATACATATATATATATATATATATGTACTCCCTTTTTTTTTACATAAGTTTCAGTTCGCACATGAAAACACATTCATAAGTTTGTATGTAAAATTGTATGTTCAATGCTGTATACTTGTTCTCCTCTTGGCCACTAAGCCATACGCTGCGTATGAGTGATATCTCACAATCGGCTCTGAAGTAAGAAACACTCCGCATCTGCCAGGCGAAATCGGCACAAAAAGAAGTAAACTCTGAATTGCACAAATGCCACAGCTAACGGTTTTATCAGTGCTTTGCATTCATCATCGTTGCGATGAAAGACGCTATTCGCATACACACACCCCCACACATATATACATACATATACATATATGCATGTGTACTAGGCATGTCAATCCCGGGATCACGGTATTTTTTAACTCCCAAATGTCCCGGGATAAGTCTATTCTAATCTCGGGATTGTAGAAAACAGTGAACTTAATAGCCATGTATTTTTTAAATTTTGTATCAGGCATACAATTTATGAGAAATTGATAGTTTTTGTAATGAGGCGATAAGGAATAATTCTGCCTCGCTCAAAATGGAATGGGTGATGTATTTAATTTTTACTTGATGTATTTCTTTTCTTACTGAATGGTAATATATTAATATTTAATATTGGTCTCAAACAGTGAATACAAATAATTTTATTTTATGTAGGTGCATTTGCTTCTCTACCAAATATTTACATATATTTGTACTTGAAGTATACATTATTTTTTATGTGTGTAAAATTTTACGTTTATTTCCTTTTTTTCTTGAAAAGACCAATACCACCAATGTGTAATTCCACAATACCAAGATTACAGACGTGTTACATTTCTTGACAAATTAGAAATTGCGAAACAACACACAATAAGCAAATCGACTCTAAAACATAATTCGTACAAAATTTAAACTAAAAATTTGCCACAAATCTGTTGCTTTTTGACTTTATCAACGCAGGCAGGCTGAGCGAATCAGGCAGTCAAAGTCAAGCCTAAACAAGAAAAAAAGCTGTCTTTGGTCATGAATGAAAAAAATTGTGAAAACCCTGTTATTTTTATTAAAATCGGACATTATCTTACTTATCGGACTTATATTTTTGCGAAATTCAAGTCTCCAGCTAATTAAATGACAAAGTTTTGGCCAAAAATGCTGAACCGTCGGTTGTATGACAGCTATATGTTCTATATATATCCGATTTTAATTATTTTCACTACCACATTAGTTCTCACTATACCTATTCTTTGTGCAAAATTTCAAGAGGGGTTTTCGTGCTAAATGAAATATCTGAAAAATCAGTTATATGGGAGCTATATGTTCTGTATCTTTGATCTATAAGATTTTCACTGGTCTTATAGAACTTAGTATAGCGGACCTTCTTGCAAAATTTCAGACTTCTAACTTTTTAAAGGAAGAAGTTATGAAGCAAAATATGAAATTTGAACAATCGGCTCCTATATACGTTATAGTCGTCCAATCTGGTCGGTTCCGACAAATGTCTAATACAATGTAAAAATACATCTGACAGCCAAGTTTCATTAAAATAACTCAAAAACTGTGGGACTAGTTTGCGTTCAAAAAGACGGACAGACACACAGCCAGACGGACATTGCTAAATCGATTCAGCTCGTCACTCTGATTATATCGGTATACTTTTTGATTGGTCTAACTCTTTTCGTTATGGTACTTACAATAATCGGACCAAAGTTAATATACCATTTCCATGAAAGGTATAAAAACTGGATGACAGAATATGCCAAAATGTAAAAACACCCGAATGAGAAATTATTTTTAGATTCGTATAGCGGGTATTAGTTTATTGATGTGGGCCGCAACTATCTCTGCAGTGAGATCGAATTTTAAGGAACCTTAGCCACCCTGTATTTATATTTATATTAAAGCACAGATGTTTTTCTTTTGCATTCTGAATTTTTACTGAGATAAAATATTTGCCACACAACTTTATACATTTTTTACTTGTCTTGTCTGTCAGTAATTTATTTCGGAATTTACTTAAACAATTGTACTTAGATTTTTAATTTTTTAAAAAGTCGATTGTCTGGTAGCTACTTTTTGTGACTGAATGAATTAAAGAAAATGTGTAAAAAAATAATAAATTCTAAGTTGGCTCACGCTATCCAGGTTATCGGCTTACGAGAATATACCTTGCTTTTGGAAACTGAATAATATCATATAATAACGTCAAAATCAGATAACCCGTGAGCAACCTATTTATGTGTGAATTAAAGTAACAACTAGTGAGGCAGTTTCGAGAATGTATTTTCCGTGCAATATTAATATATTCGTGAAGTAAATATTTTGATGCACGTTTTATAGCATTTTCAAATATTTATGTATAAATTACTTTTTTTATTCATCGGGTGTAGCAACAACTGTTTGTCTCTGAATTCACTGATAAGCGAGCAAATGACGCTAAATGAGATCATTAAACGCCTGAAAGGGCATCGCTAGCTTATCTTTATGAGTTGTTCTATTTATTGGCACCATTGCTTTCTTAGTGGCCCAATTTTGTTTAAATGTGTTTCGTGTTGTCATTTCTGATTTTGTTCAGGTGTATGCGCCCCGAAACCAGAGAAAATAAAGCAGAAATAAAGAAAATAAGGCAGAAAATAAAGAAAAAAATGGATAATTACTTTTTTTTATTCTTGTCATGTATACAACAGTGCTCTGACTTTAGTTTAAACAATTGAAATATCTGGTTCAAATTTCATAAGCCTGGCTAATCAAATGTCAGCCAGCCGTTCCATATGAACGCAGTTTTAGTTATCTAAGCTTGCACATGCACTGGTTCTCAGTGAACCAAATATGTAACGATGAGTTAAAACATAAGAAACAAATATTTCTAATCTCTGGAAATGATGACAACATTTTTACGCTGTTCATTTGTGGGCATAAATACAGTTTTTCTGGGCTTGGTGCCGGTCTCGGCGTTGGCCTTTCCCCTTGTGTTGGCGCGAGCTTTTGTGGATTGGATGCACAAAACAAAAATGGTGTAACCCAACAAGAGAGCACGATGTACTGAAATTTTAAACAATAGTAATCTTGATGATAACACTATATTTATTGGAAACTTTAATATAAACTTATATAAAAACAATACCTATAGTAAACAACTGTTAGATTTATTTCAATCCTTCTCAATAATTCAGAAGATAGACTTTTATACTAGGAAAACAGAAGAGACGAAAACAATGATAGATTTACTATTTACTAAAAGCAATAATATACGAGAATCTTGCCAAAGGATGGAAATGCATAGGATCTCTGGACAGAGTATAATCAAATAGCTTGTAAAAGTTAAAAAGGCTAAATATTTGCAATATAAAATATCATCAAATCTTGATGGGAGCATTTAAATAATTGTTTACGTATGTCAAAAGAAACAAATACTATTAATAGAGTATTAGTTCATGACACTGTTTACACGACTGAAAAAGAAATTGCTCAATCCCTAAATAACTAATAGATCAAATATAGAATCTGGTAATAATGGATTTTCCTTTACAGACGAAGTGATTGAAATTGCCAGCGGTTTCAAAAAAAAAAAATAGGTGGAAAAAAGCTCCTATCAGAAGGAGTAATAAAATATTCAATAACATATACAGGGTATTTCTACAAGCAACTCATTAATGAAAGTCTAAAAAATGATTTAGTTCCTGATCACTGGAAAATGTCAATTATAGTGCCAATTCAGAATGTATTGAATACAATTAGAACGGAAGAAATAAGATTAATTTATACACTGCGTAATGATGAAAAAATACTAGAAACCGTTGTAAGTAATCGACTAGTAAATTTCCTAGATACAAACAATTTACTGATACCACAAAAGTCTGGATTCAGGGAAAAACACTCCTGTGAGACTGCTTTGAATTTGGTGATAGCTCGTTGGAAAGAAGAACTAAGCAAAAGCTAATACATAATTACCGTTTTTCTAAATCTCAAATGAGCCTTTAAGACTATAGACCAAAAGTTACTTTTACAGTAGTTAAATAAAATAGGAATACATAATGTAGAGCTGAAGTGGTTTGAAAGTCTTATAACGAATCGTACCCAAAAGAATATGATTGCATCGTCGCTATCCGAAAAAAGGAGTATAACGATTGGTCTGCCTCAAGGTTCAGTTCTGGCACCTATACTGTTTAATATATATATATAACAGACATCTCGACCTGTGTTAAGTACAGTGACATTAATCTTTTTCCGGATGATACGTTAATCATGATCAGGGGCGACAATATTACCGACATTATGTTAAAACTACAACATGATTTAAATGAGATTTATAATTGGCTGTGTGAAAACAAGCTTACATTAAATGTTAATAAAACCAAGTATATGGTCATAATAATAATAATAATTTTGGCGCTTACACTATATAGCTCAGTGTTAAGCCGAGCTTCTCCTACCATTTAGGGTGAGCGTCGTTATATTATACCACAAAATGTTTTCTGCCGACTCCGAACGGCAGATGTATTTAATGAGAAGCTTTTTCATGGCAGAAATACCCTCGGAGGTTTGCCATTGCCTGCCGAGATGTGACCGCCATTAGGAAAAATGGTCATATCCAGAAGAAATCATGATATGGGCGAATTGAAATTTCTATCTTTTTATTTATTTACGTATACGCACGTAGGTCTTTATACTCGTATAATATGCCTTTCATAACTAAAATAAACTGAAAAGTCTTGCCAGTATTTAACGTGGAATGATCTGAAATTGAATGAATGAAAACTGATAAATACTTAATTAAAAATCTCATAAAATATGTTTGGCCTTTCATATCGTGTATCGATGCTACGCATTCGAATAACCCTAATTACATACATACATATGTATCTATTTTAGTTCGACAGGGAAATATATAAACAATGTAATATCAATGTCGTTGATTTCGTTTGCTCCGTCGAGTTGGTAATTGCAATTCGGCACTTGTTACAAAACTCGAAGGGCAAACCAAAAAGTAAACAAAAAAATAATAAATTAACCAAAGCATACACATCGTGTCAAAAGCACGTCCCGAAAGTGAAATAGTTACAGCCAGCAAACGGGTGAGCAACGAACTGGCAACTTTTTTTTTACCTAACAAGACATAAGTTGTGAGATAGTTGATAACAAGATCTGCTTGCACGAGCACATCCAACATACATACATTTGTATGTAAAAGAGGCTTTTAAGTGTAGAAAAGGGAATAAAACACAATAATGGCTATTTCATAGTTTCAATATCCGATTGCTTGACGTGCTGTTACTGTCAAAATTACATTTAACTGGGACACGAAATAAATCACAATTGTCGATTTTTTTACTTTTTTTACTCTTAAAAATCACCCTTTAAATTTACCATCACAAGAGGTGACATTTGTTTTTTTCAATCCTTTCGATTATTGTTTATTACCCGCCGTTTGATAATCTTCGTTGATAACTGTTCATTTGATAATATTTATTTATATTTTATATTTATGTATTTACAAATACTTATTGCCTCAAGTGATAATAAATACATCTAGTATATTCATATCTTAGTATTATAATGTATGATTCTTCAGTCACGATTCCGGCACTGATGCGCGTCCGTTCCAATACTAAATCATTCGTTCCGACACTGACGAAACCGAGTGTACCGAACATATTCGTTAATAATGATTTTCACATTGTTTTTATTGATAAAATGAGCAAATATTCTAAAAATAGAAGTAAATTTGCTATCACATCAGTATTATTGGTAAAAATGACGCGTGTCAGCCGTAAACAACAACAATTCCAACATTTCGCCACGCTTAAATGTTTCGGGACTGATGCATTCATCTTAGTTGTGTTGAAATTATTTTTATACAATTTCCGCTGTTGCCGACAGAGCTGCGTTTAGTTTATCAGTTTAATATGCAATTAAAATAGAAGCAATGTGTTGTTTACTACGAATAGATCTCAAGTTTTTTTTTTTATCTGACATAAACACTTTTAAATTACTCGTTTTCAACTGCGGCGTATGTGTGTTTATGTAGACATGCCTAACCGAAAAAAACGAAGTTAACTTAAAAGTAAACAATTTAAATAAACGAAACCGATGCAACATGGGCATACATATGTACATACATATGTAAGTAAATATGTACATATATATAAACGACCCGAGAAAGAATTCCACACTACGAATTCGATGTTTCCTCGCAAGTGCTCTTTTCAATTAAAAATAATAAATATCGATTGCGAACTTTTTGCGGATAATTTGATGCCAACAAAGAGAAGGGGTTTTCGTTTTAGAAATACTTTCGGAAGGTGTGTATCTCATTCTTGACGTTTGTCTGATATTACAAAGAAATAACTTTAAATGAACGGGTGCCTAATTGATAAACAAACTATGTATAAGGCGAGTACATTTGTAGACCCGTTACTTCTTTTGGGTTAAGTGGCTAATTCTTCAATTAAATTGTCAGCATTTTATGCAAACACATGCTTACTTGACGCTATTTTGCTTGCAAATGATTTTTATCAAGATAAAAAATGCCCACGAACAAATATTGCCTCTGATAAAATTCTTATCAGGCAACACATATGACCGTTCGTAGGCAATAATATTTGCCTGTGGAAATGCGGCGTTATAGAGAAAGGTGAATTATACACGAATTCTCTTAGGTGGTTCATTGAAAGCTTGCACATTCTCAATACTAACTTTTCCGTGTAATAAAGACGCTAACTTCCAGCACTTTTTGTTTTGTATTTAAAGCTTTTGGTGATTTTTCATTGCTTCACTCATTCCTATACTACTCGAGCACAGCTACATATTCGACGTCTCACGTACATAGTAGGTACGATTATGGTATGTTTGTATTTATGTACTTCCACACAATTTTGCTAGGTTTTGAAAAAATACTTTTGTTTTTTGTGGAAACTGCTGCTGTGCAAATAAAATTGTGTCTGTATTTACATTTGCATTTTCAATTAAACATTCATTGCGAGCAGCACAAAATAGTTGGTTAGTAAAAAAATGCAAGTACAAATAGACAGGGTGTCCCATAAGTCATGTATAATCCTTTAATTGTCGCTGAGTGATATTAGGCTCCATAAAAAATAAAAAATAAAAATTATGTAACATCAGGAACTTTCCTCTGCTTTTCGATATTTTTAAATTGCGCTCTTTTATATTTTTATCTTATCGACAGAATATAATTATATATTTAATATATCAACTTTACAAAGTTTAAAAATGAAATACAATAAGAAAAACCAAATTTTAAATTAATGTACACCTCAAACTTTGACTCGCCGTAAGAAAAAAATGTGCTAATCATTATAAAAGTTAACTAAGAAAGATAATAATAAGGATTCCAAAAGAGAATAAAAACTATGACCTATATGTATTTTTTACTTTGTTATTATATTATTAAAATAATTTGGAAATTACAGAAAAAATTACCATATGTATGCTACCAAACGACATAGTCATGAAATGTCTAAAAATCTCAAAAAGTTAATGGGCTTAATGCTGCTTACTCAAAGGAGTTATTATTTTTTCATGTTTGGAATTTTGTTGAAAATTGAATTATTATATTTCTGCCTAATTTAGACAGAAGTTGTAAACTTTGAGTTTTTTAAAATAAGGAGGAACTGAATTGAAAAATAATGAAAGAAAATAAAAGAAGATATACTTGGAAGAAAATGGATATGTTCGTAAGCAAGTGCATTGGAGTATAATCATTATTTCCGATGCAAATCGTAACCGAATTTTCTTTACCCTCGAAAGAGTTTTCCTCGGTAAGAATTTTCCTAGGTGCTCAGATTATTAAATGGGCTACAAAAATTAGTAGAGGAATCCCTTTTTGCTAAAAATTAGTTTTGAGCGTAGCGGAATTTTAAAAGTTACGAATTTATCAAACTTTTCGGAAAAGCGGAAATCATCTTCTTTATGCTCAAATAATACTTCAGACACAGCGTAGTTTTTCATTTTTCGAAAGTACCGCTATATGGTGTAGTTATTGTGCAATTTCAAAAATATTGAGCTGACAAAAGAGTATTCAGCGAGTAAATTTTCATAGAGATATGTAAATTTTTACTCAATCGTTTCCACAGACGAACGGACAGCCAGTCGTTCTGAGCATTTCGTTATACATCTCTATATCTGCTTCGATTTGGATATTTCAAACAATCGTTATGCGAACAAAATTAATGTGCCCTTGTGAACAAGAACGCTCGGGTATAATAAAAAGTCGTTAAGTATTTTTATATAGAAACGGTATGGGAATACCTACTAAAGGAAGTGTTTTTTCAAAATTATAACAAATTAAAAAAATATCCGTGACACTTTTTCGGGGTTATATTTGCCTCTTCATTTGACCAATAATAATGTGTCTCACCCGGCAGATAAAAGATTATCCATAACTTCACGGACACCCTGTACATATGTGTGTGCATAGCCATTACTTACAGACAGGCCAATTGAGATTGAGAATTTTTCTGTGCAAAAATGGGGAAAACGTACACACACATAAACACATAGACAAACTTTAAAGTAAACCCTCTGGGAGAAAGACCTTTTTGAACCGATAAACATAAATGCATAATTGCAAAAAATTTTGTCTATTTCAAAATACTGTGTGTTTTGATTTTTATTAAAAAAGAAATCGGAAATACCTTCCGATATTTGTTAGTAGCAAATGAAGTGAGCGGTAATTGGAACTAAAAACGCCAGTTAAATTGATGCGTCCGATAATTAAGCGCTGAATAGTAAACTAAATTGTAGCTAACCACCTGCAATTTTCACCAGATAAATATTCTGCATAAAGCAAATTTTAACAGGTTGCGTAAGTTGCATAAGATTTATTTTAATTATTTTACAAGAGGAATTTGGAAGCAAAACAGTGATTAGCAAGTTGTATAAGTAAATCTGTATATAAATAAGTTTTGAAAATCTTCTTTATGAACCATTCTAAGCCTCAAAGTATGCGTTTAACTGAATACTTCTTTCACATTTCAGATTATTGAAAACAAAGTGAAGAATTGGACACGGAAAATGCAGTTCTGATGTGCAACCAATGAAAGGTAAAGTGCTAATAAAAAAATATTTCAAAATGTTAAGAGTTTATGACATTTGATTGACGCTCCTTTGAAACGATAAGCAAATAATTTAATTATCTTCTTCCTTCTGAAATTGGTACGGCTTTGACAGAAGAAGGAAGAATTAGTGTGTTTGAATATATCCACGAAACAAATATTTAGCAGCAATTTCCAAAAGAGAATGCACACACACAAACAACAACTACGTAAGTAGTCCACTCCACGATGATAAAGAATAAATAAAAAAGAAGTCTTATGATGAGTGGTTGTAACTTTTACCACAAATAGTGGCTGTAACTTTTATCACTAAAACTGTTGTTGTTTTCCCAAACAAAACTCTTTCAAAAACTTTCAATGATCAAATAGAAAAATATCGGAAAAAAATACGCCAACCCAAAATTTACAAGTTCTACGAACAGCTGATTCAAAATGGAAAGCATTGCATTTGTGTTTTCTTGAAATATTATATCAAGGCAATTTAACCAAACGAACATTTACTTTCCATTTATGTACATGTTTAGTAAGTCATCTGTATGTGGTCAGCTGCTTTCTTGCTTCCAGCAGAAACTAGCAACTATTGACTGGATATTTCTGTACTTGAACGCCAACGGCTGATGATTAGCGATAATTATTTAGTTGTTATCACTTCTCGAACAAACCAAATGAAAAATTATTTAATAAAATAGTATTTGACTGCTAAGTATGGGACAAGCGATAGAGTTAAAAATCGACTAAAATTACCCAAATTTTGTTAAGTGCGTTCAACTAAAATCGGATTTGGTAACCCCCGTGCCTCCCCTTATGCAACATTGCAAACAAAACAATAGCGAATAGCGAAAGCAGACGCTTTAATTGAGTGGGCGGCTTGATTAGCTGTGTCGTGAGGCATTTTCATTTTGTCATTTTGTCACTTGAGTGCCATTTGTGGCAGTGACAAATGCATGAGTGGCAAACGGGCACAAGGCCATTTTAATAATTCGCGCAGTGATGCTGCCGCCTCTTGCCTTTAATGGCTTGGTGCATGCGGGGAGGCTCTAAATATTATTTTATGATACGTACGCCAGTTTAAAAAATGTTTATGTGGCACCAACTATTGGCAACACTTGCGTGCCAGTCTAAAAATAACTAAAACACTATTCGTACATACATATGCATGAATTGTTCAACAATTACATATTTACGCATCTGGGGGGATTCATCTAGCCCATTTACAACTATTTCACCAATGCGCTTTGTTTATGCGTTGGCATTTAAAATATGAGTGCGAAAATCTAATTATAATTTGCTTAAATAAAATAAGAGAATCCTGTAGCACCTACGCAACCGCTTGAGTGCATTTAAACGCGTGAACGCAGCAAATATTTACACACACACACACATTCACCTGCATGTACATAAATATGTAAATAGTCATATGGGCGCTGCGGCCAATCCATCCAAATAGGCCTGCGCTCGTATAGACTGGTGTAACCACTGCGCTGGTATGGGCATTGTTGTGTTTGTTAGTGTTGCGTTGAGTGATGGTAGCGCGGGGCATGGAAGCGACACGCCACTCATCTTGTAGGCATTGTTGCCACACATTGCGGCAAGCAGGTGGTTCTTGCTACGGCTTGTCTGTGCAACCGAAAGGTGAGTGAAATACTGGATTGGCCTTCATGGATGACGGTCGAGCCTCACAGCAGTTCACTGCTTCTTTGGTCGGTCAGGCGAAGGACGGAATGACCAATTATGCTGCAATAGTCGTCATTTATTAATCGTTCGGACTAACTCGTTTTCAAACCTCCTTTTTTTTATTCTCCTTCAAACACGTTCGATAACGTCGCTTTAATTAAAGATGTAAATCGGTTTTTCTTTTTTGATTGACTTAAAACGCCCTCCTTTATGTATTGACTCTGTTCCTTAAGCTAAGCGGGCATAGCAATTGACTGCACCCTGAAACTAAATACACGTTTACATACATATGTGTGTGTGTGTGTGTGTGTGGGTGCAAGCACAGTGCTGACCACAGCACTCTGCGGCCAAATCAATGTGGCTACACCTTTGATAAACAAAGAGCTACTCATGCTCATAAGTACTTCTGCATGCAAATATTTATGTTTGAGTATGCGTTGACGTTTAGACGACTTTAAATTTCTAGGTGCGCTTGTGTCACACTTTGTTTACAAATTAACCTTGCAATTGTTTTGCAAACATGACTAAAAGTGTTAATATATGAATGTATGTATGTGTTATTTATTCGAAAATTTTCACGACCAATTATAATTACCCACGAAATTGCTTAAGATAATCGGTGATTTATCAGAGAAATTGGTTTAATCATTTTCTTAAAGAATGCATACAGAAAATTCTTTACGAGTTCTTATCAACCTCAACTTAACTAAACTCGTCGTTGGTTTAAAGTGCCAATTATGCGTGTTAACTACTTGAGCCCTTATTCCCTAGAGATTATTCTTGTCATCATGTTTACATAGAAAGTGTTTTGTGCCAAGATATCGGCGGTTGTTTGTTATTAGGTGTGCAAAGGCAACACAAACCATACTTTTTTTTTCAAGTTATCGCAATAACGGTTTTTGTAAGCAGATTGATCAAACAATTTATTCAATATCTATATAATTCGAATACACTCATTAAAACACATAGGGGGGTGATTAAACACATAAAGGTGTGGTTTTTTGAGATATTTTCGAAGGCTTAATAGAAAACAATTCGTTTCACTAGAACGATTTCACGATTTTTTTATACTGTGTGTGTGAGTTTTCTGTTCTTTTCATTGCACATGCACTACGAGCCTCCTACGATTTCATTGCGCACTGAACCATTGTCTCGGGGTGTCCACGACTTGTATTTATCTAAAATTTATGATATGCAGTAGGAGAAATAAACAGCTTTATGCTTGAAATAATATATTTTGCCGTGCCAATCCATTTGATTGAAAAATTTCCTATATTTCCTATATTTCCTGCTCTCATAATTAAATCTACATTTGCATGGATTTTCAAAATTATTACGCATCCTTATTCTTTATATTATATTCTCATTTTCATTAAAACATAATTTTATCTTTAACGAAAATCGTGTAAACCAGAAAACCTGAAAATGTAAACCTCCAAAAAAACTATTGAGAGCCCGTTCAATTTTTGATATACATACATACATATGTACATAATAAAGTGAAAGGTTAAGGCTACTTGAAATTGCGCTTGCATTTTAAGATTTTTTTACTGAGACTGTTGGGTTCTTCGTTGATACAAAAACAAATTTTGTTCTTGTGTTATAAGAAAAAAAAAATATGGCGAAAAAATAAGTATTTGTTAATATTAACGTTAAACGCGGTCACTCCTCGGCAGCCAATGCCAAACCTCCGAGGGTATTTCTGCCATAAAAAAGCTTCTCATAAAATACATCAGCCGTTCGGAGTCAGCACAAAAAATTAACATACGAATTAAAAACAACAAGTTTACAACTGTTGTATTACGATAATACAATACGACAAATAACACGGCTTGTTAGATCCATTATAAATGAGCTGGAGAATATCTTCCTCGAGTAGAAAATGAGCCTTACTATGAAAGCGATGTTAATAGCACTTACAGCGAGGGTTCTGAAGTGGATAAGACAGAAAGTATCAAAGATAAATTGCATCAAGTTTTAACGAGCAGCTCGCAATTGTCCAATAATAGAAAGGCATATAATTTATCAGAAGGTTAGGTAAAAGAAATGTTTGTAATGGGGCGATAAAGATTAATTTCTACAAACAGCATTTATCTCTTTGTCGACAATCCAACCCACAAGTGTTGAGTCGATGCTTTTGAACTGCATATTTTAAATGCAACAAATTTAGGTCCAGGTTGGTGGATAACACACTTAAGCACTTATTTCTTTAAGATTGCATTTTGATCAAAATAAGGAATAATTTTGCCTTGCTCAAAATGGAATGGGTGGTGTATTTAATTTTTACTCGATGTATGTATTTCTTTTTTTACTGAATGGTAATACATACATTTAGAACTATTTGATATTGGCCACAAACACTAATAAAAGGAACTTTACTTTATGTAGGCACAATTGCTTCTTTACCAAATATTTATATTTGTACTTGAAGTATAATTTATTTTGTGTTTGAAATTTTACGTTTATTTTTTTTATTCTTAAAAAGACTAATAAATTCATAAATGAATTACAACAAATCGTTCTTTGTTCTATTAATGTTATTTTGAATTATTCTATAATACAATGATTACAGACGTGTAACATTTTTTGACAAATTAAAATTTACGAACAAAAAATTCGTGAAATTCGGTATTACGGGATTTTGTTTTCAGATCTCGAAAATCCGGGGATCAATAAAATGCCCAAAATTGACATCCCTTATATAGTGTATGTACATATGTATCTCCAAATTATTACTAGTATAATTAGTATTAAAAAAGTGTGTATAGATTCGTATGAATGTTTTTATATAATTTGAATTTCGTTTAAATTAAAATAGTGCCAATTCTTAAAAAAAAGATTTTTATTTACGATTCGTAAAAAACTTTAAAGGCATGTTTTCTGTGCTATTTTAGGTACGATAACTTTTTTTTTTCCAAAATCACTGATGTAGACGCAGATTAGGGAATTCAAATGTACAAAAGTAACGTATACGCAGTGTCGCATTAAGTAAAGTTAGTTTACGGAGTTTTAAGGCATTCCTAACCGAGCTCGGTTCAAACAAATTTATAGCGCGTTTTAATAGCATACTTACATTTATGTATTTGTTTACACACATTATAAATCTTCTTTCTTTTGAATTTATTAAAAACGTAGTCCAATAAAAGTACAAGTCAAATACACAGGTACATATGTATATCTCACATATTTGCAAAAATATTGCCTCTGCCTGTTACACCCTGGCATATTATGCTTTTACATATATATGTCTGTATGTATGTACATATGTATTATATAGCTGCCATACCGCGCGCTGCTGCTGACAGCAATTGACACCTCAACTCGCAGAAGAGATGGTTATAACAGCATCAGCTCAAATTGAAAACCATAACGATAACCTAAAAGTATATCACACATGTACGGACATATATTTGAAGATATTCAGGCCAAGATTCTCGCCCAGTTTGCTATGCCCGCCCCACTAATGGAAGCCTGGCTATAGCGTTTGATGACGTTGGAACACCGTACTCGTCGGCTATGACTGCCACTATGCAATGTATGTTACTAATACTCGGTTAGCTTACATCTGGTACATACATATGTACACACTTACATGCATACATCCATCTCGTTTTTAATGCCTGTGTGTCGGAGTTGTCCACCGGGAAGTACTTATGCAAATGTGATTTTTTAAACGCTTCGCAGAAGCGCTTCGGCGGGTGAAACATCGTGAGAGTCTCTTACTCGGGAATGTATTACGAGAGGATATTCCAAAATATATATGTGTACGTGCGTATGTGCATGTGGGTGCGGCGGTAGTTACCAGATCATGTGCCAATTTCGGGTTGTATTCCGACGAAGCGAAGTGGCAGCGATATTTTGGTAGATGTGTGTGGAAAACACTCTATGGCCCCCAACATACTTGAAATACTTACATATATTCATTTGTAAAATGCGCACAATACGAACATACGTGTAAAAGGTCGATTAGGTTCCAAGTGAATATACAAATCGTCACCTACATATATGAGAAAATGTGCAAAGTCGTGTTTTTCGGAAAAAGTAGATTTTGATACAGTTTTAGAAAGTAATTAAAAATACATCGTTACAAAAAATGATTTTACGTGCTGCTGGCAATGATGTGTAAATGTGTCGAGTTGTCAGCTGTTGACAACTGTGCGCTAAGTCGGTAATGTCAATCTGAATTGCTAGTCATTTCTTCTTTTTGCGCGCATTATATTTGCGAAATGTATGGTATTTGTGTTATATTTCAAGCATAAAAGGTGAGGAGTGAAGTTTATTAACTAATTTTACCAATATATTATAAAAAGCAATTTTTTTAGTAAATGCCGATGGCTTTGGATAACAACAATAACGGTGCTACACAATCACTTGAAATCAGCGATAATTGCTCTTTTGGCAATGGAAGCGATGATGGTGTTATTGCATTTGTGCCTTATGGCTTTCATACAGACTCAGACGACTCCTTACCTGAAACATCAAAAAAAAAAGAAATAGAAGATCGCAAGTGCAAAATGATGAATGGTCTGTGGCACAAAATAAAAAGCGAAGAGAGTGCAAGTGTAAACGGTATCTGGGAAGACAAAAGAAGGGTGATTCGTGGTAGTATAATGTATTGAAGTAAGCAAAAGCCATAAAAGAAAGATGCAGATGTAAACAAAAGCGGTACTGCTACAATGAAATGCGACTTATGTACACGATATTCTCTTGGCAGCATTCCGTTAGAAAGTTATACTAAACATAGATAGGTGCAATGTTAGCATACTTACATAACTTTCATTTATCTTTTACAAAGCTGTTACATAAATAAGTAATAAAATTGTGATATGTTCATTCAAAGTTAAAAAAAAAATGTATTTCAAAATTTAATCAGTTTTTTGTGTCTCCTGTAAAATTCGAAAAACACGACTTAGCACATTTTCTCATATAGGTGACGAAATGCTTAATGCGAACATGGAAGCTCATTTATCACATGGGCCGAGTATTGTGCGAACAGCTTCATTAATGATTGTGGACCAGCATTCAACAAAACGTGCTCCAGTTGCGAATATCTGCATGGAAAGCATTGGCCGTGCATTGCATACAAATATGTTTTGAGACACTTATTAAATTAACATAGCGTCTTGTGCTGAATACTAACGGAAAATTGATGTGACGTTTTTAACGAATTGTTACGAACCTTTACCGAAAACGCACCATAAAGCCACCCAACTGAATCGTGTGGCATATTTAAAGCGGAACTAGATCGCATCGTCATGGATTATATGATGGAAAACTATCTCTCTCTCTCTCTCTGTAATTGAATAAGCTGGCAACAACACCAAATCAGGGCACCACAAACAGCTGATAAGCAAAAAGGTAGGCTACCAGAGGAAAACGAGTGAAAATAGTCCTCAGAATTAATGCATTTTTATTTGGATAAAATTAAATTAGAAGTAAAATTTGAAAACTTGGTAACAACAGTGTTTAACTTTAATTGAAAATATTAGACCATAATCGTAGTCAAGTAAAAGTCGATTCTAAAGTTACTCGTAGTAGCAGCTTTTTGACATATTTGTCTATGAGAAATCTGCTGAAAAATTTGATGCGAACTTTAGAGCCGGTTTAAACTTGACTAAGATTATGGCTCATTGTGTTTTATTTAAAAATGATAAACAAATATTTTTTCAAAAAAAACTGAATATACATATAATGTATTTTCCTAGCAGAATATGCAAATGTACATATGTATGTATATGTATATTTATTTGTGGGAAAATGCGCGTTTCTTTTAACTACACAATGTTGCCTATGTTATACTTTTATTCAATACATATTCTTGCAAAAATATTAATTTCTGGGATTTTCATATTAGTGGTATCTGGGGGATCTGTTGTATTCGTTGTAATATTTACTATTTTTAATTTTTTTTTGTAATATCTGTCTTCGTGGCATTGTAAAATTTCCCGAACGGCTGATTTAGGAGTGCCACACACAAACATACAAAAGTGGGTAATATGCTCCGAAAAAACCAAAATATTAGATTTTATTACTGATAATTGTGAAAATCAAATCGCTGAGGTACACGATAAACTTTAATACACATAAATAAATATCCATTTATTCAACTAACGTTTACAGCAGGGTCCAACCATTGTATTTGATTGCACTGCTGTATTTGCTATAAAAATCACAGTGTTTGGCCGAGCTTCTCCTCCCATTTGTGGTGTGCGTCTTTATATTATATCACAAATGGAGGGACCTAGTTCAGTTTTGTGCCGACTCCGAACGGCAGATGTATTTAATGAGAAGCTTTTTAATAGCAGAAATACCCTCGGAGGTTTGCCATTGCCTGTATTTATATAGTTGTACTTATTATTGCGGCATTTTCATTTATGTATTATATTTGAATACTTCAATGGTGGTGTGGAAACTGCAAAAGCTCTTAAAAATGCAAAAAAAATACTCCCAAACCTCATTTCTTACATTGTGGCGCATTTGCAAAATATTATAAAAAATACACATTTTAGCAGCGCTCTCACGAATCAAAGAGTTTCGTATGATTCCATCTTTCGCATTGTCCCATTGTGCTGTTTGTTTCACCCTATTTTATATACTTACATACATACAGTACATATTTCTTAGAGATTTAAATTAAATTACGTTATTTTTTCTACGTCTCGTCACGGTGGCAACATGCGGCTAATACAACTTCTGATCTCTTTATATCGAATGAACAGTTCCCTTATGTTCGAGCATGCCCTATGAAGAGACTTATTGTCTACTTTTACACCCAAATGGGTATAAATGGGGACCAGTATATTTATTAAAACAAATATAAAAATCATTGCTTCGAGTTATTTTAATAAGCGAAAGAGACGAATATAGTACTAATCTACAATTACGAGTATACCCGTTTGAGACTTGTTGCGACTAATTAGTGCACGATTGTACCCGATAGAGACTAGTCCCGGAATACTCTCTTTAGAGATTAGTCGCACAATTTTTTGCAGGGATATTTGTCGTATTTTTAGGCAAGCTTTTTCTGCCGCATTTCCTTTTTCTGACAGCCTATTTCAAAAATATTTTAAACTTGTTTCCGTTGCACAAACAGGAATTTGCGACTGCGGTTGCTGGGACCGTTGTAGACTGCCTAAACGCACACACACACACACACAAGTTCACCAATCCATCTCCATAAATGTAGTTACTCGCACTTTTCATCGTTTCTGGAATTCACAAATTTAACGTGAAAATGTCGCCAAGCATTTGTTTTCGGCATAGCGCTGATGTTGAAGCGCCGAAGTGGATTGAATACATACATACATATGTATGTATGTATACACGTAAATGGGGGAAAAATGGCGCCTGACAATTGAAAATTACGTTTAAATTTGAAATGAATGATAAATGCTTCGTACCGTTTAGCAAACAAATAATTTATGTTAAGTGGTCGAGGGTCGTTAACTTCAGTTCATATATTTTCGCAATATCGTGTTAAAAGAAGTGTTTTTACGATTTACGATTTCAATGCACGACCCACACCAAGCAAATTCGGAGGATGTCGATAAGCGTATCAGCTATTTAAACTCAGCCTCGTCATTGCCTTGCCATTCTAAGTAGTTCTCATGTTAAAGTACATTTATTTAGATTTAGCGCCTCTGCTCGAAAACATTTCGGTGGGGGAATGTGCAGAAACTTTTGTAATAAGAATGTTTTAATTTTTAGTGGCGTCTTACAAAACACTTTTAATTCACTTCACTTGGAGCTTTGTTTGTGCACGAATTTCATATTCGTTCTAGTCGGGTTCAATGTTTGCATTTGCGAATGTTATTGCTGTATATTCTCAGTTTTGATTTATTTTATTTATTTATTTAATCAACAAACAAAATACTTATATACTATGTGATAAGTATAAGGATATACATATATTATTTTAAAAATAAAAAGAGTGAAAAAATACGGATAAAGGAATAAGAGTTCATTCTAAAAAACCAATTTAGAAAAAGAAAAATCAAAGTTTAAGACTGAAGAATAAGAAAGCGCTCTTCTCAAAGGGGCATTCATTTCATAAACAGTTCTGGCAACACCAACAAAAAACATTTCATTACAACGAAGAATTCGTGTGGGAACATTTAAGGCGAATCTTCGTTAGAAGGTACAGGCAATCAATACCACCTGTAATTATATCAAAAACAAAGCACATGGACAACAAAGTATGCCTAGACTCCAATGACATTAGATTAATAAATAAACAACGAGAACGATAAGACGGTAAGGGTTCACTAAATCTTAGAGCAAAGCAAAGGCGTCGTCACTACTTCAATGCACTCATATAAAATACATACTTGAACTTACATTAACAAACAGGTACACAAGGGCGCCACGTTACCAAACTAGCTTAGTACACAAACACCCTTACCAAGCACGTTTTTCGAAACTGAATTATTCACAGATTTTAACACCTTTGCAAAAGCCCTATCCAAAGGGTTTTCCCCCATAATATAAAAGAAATTTCAGCTTAGCGATCTGGAAAATTAGGTATTTTCTGATCAGAAAATGTTAACATTTCTATAATAATTAATCAAGTAAAGCGCCGTCTGTCGTTACAGGTCAAATAAAATCACTTTTGAAAGCAGGGAATTGCTTCTGCGAAAGCAAATTTCTGTATCAGAAATGCTTTGGTTCGGCAAAGTGACATAAAACGCTTACTACTCAAATACTTATCTTAAATTTGGTATGCTTTAACGGCGAACTGAAGGATTTCAATCAAAATAAATAGAAACAGACGAAACTGCAGCATTTTCAAATGGTTACACTTCGCGTGCCGGCCCCTGTATATTTGTGTAGAAGCAAAAATATTTGCATTTATGAATAATTTACGTACATACTCGTTCGTACATACGTTGCTTATGTAAGTTCGTGCATGCGTTGATTCGGAGGTCATAAATGCTGATAAGCTTCTTTGCGTGCTGACATTTGCAATGAAATACTTTAAGTGACGGCTATAGCTGATATGCAAAATTATTCAATGTCTGAAATATTTTTATTAAAATAATTATATGTACATATGTATGTATGTATGAATGTACTATGCATATTGGTTGTTTCTGTAGAGCAAAGCATCATAATGACATGGCAGTTGCAATACTCCCTTACGAAAGGTTGCATTTTAGAAGTATGAAAAATACGGAAGAAATGTGATCCCGTTGGGGGGAAAATTTAGTTTAAAATTGCGCAAAAAAGAGCAATAACTCTGAAAATTTCCAAGACACTGCACATCTATTTATCTTCAATCTTCTTCCATATATGTATTATGAAACTACAATAACTGCAGAGATGATTTATATCAAATTGAAAATCGGTCTGTTAGTTCTGAGATATTTGAGTGCAATAAAGTTACTTGTTGTTTCAGCAGTGTGACTGGCTCGTTGTCATGAGATTAAAAAAAGCGTCGCAAATCCTCTTTCTTCCTATTCTCCAACACATTTTCGAAAACTTTTGGTAAGCAGTCTTCGGTATACCATTTTACAGTTACCGTTAGAGCCTTTTCCATGAGAGTGGCAACTTCGATTTTTGGTCTCCATACCATGGACTGATGTTTGTTTTCCGGATCGTAAACGATTTTACTAAAGTTACTAGACTGCCCATTTTCGAATTTATTTAGAAAATTGAGCAAAATGCAATCGAGCCTTTTTTGGGGCCTCATTAAAAATTTGTGGGACTCATCGAGCAGATTTCTTCGTGTATCTTAAATAGTTACATAATATTCGTAATATAGCCATGACATTCTAGCCTTACTCCTCAGAAATCATTTCTTGTGTCAATCGTTGATCTTCATCAATTGTTCGACTTCACCAGAGCAACAATGACATCAACAGTAGAAGATTTTGGAAAAAGTTCCCATCTGGAATCTTCGAAACCACTAGAAAATAGTTTGTAGAGACAGTGCAATCGTTGAATATCATTGAATATTTGTAGAGACTTTAGTTTATTGAAAATTTCTGTTTGCGTTGGTGGTGGAATTTCGTCTGATCTATCGTCAGATAGTTTTCGTCTTCTAGTCTCCATTTTAACCGATTGTTCTGAAATTTAGAATGAAGTCTCGGCAAACAATTGCAAAGAATGTGGGGTTTTTGGTTAAAAAAAAAATTATAGTCAACAACTAAGCGAAACTTTTGTTAGTCCCCTCGTACATACATATTTATTACACATATTTATATTTTTGTTTCATTTTGATTCCTTTATTCTCACAATATAACCATGCTTGCCATCATTCAAGATTACATGATAAGCTCTTGATTATTTACTATAAATGTTTTATATACAACCTAACAATTTATCTATTTATCTATCTGTCAATATCTTTTATCTGTACCTATATATACATATATGGATATTCTGAAAAAAAGGCGCTTAGATTATTTAACCACAATTAACTACAATAGCTACAGAGATAGAAAATCTATCACAGTTTATACCCAAGTTTTAATCTTATTTATGCTTTTTTAATGGGTTCTGCCAATTTTATATTAAATTTTGGTAGTTTGGCAAAATTTTAAAAATTGCTGTGTTTACTTTTATATTTAATAAAAAGATAAATATACCTACAATTATTAGGTGACTTAATAATTAATTAGTGGATTTCAAAATGTTTTCTGGCAAAGTATGCCGAGAGGAAGATTTATAAAAGTCCGCAGGGATCGTACTTTCACTGGAAGAAGAGAACAAGTAAAAGCATACATACGTATGTACATATGTATATGAATTTCTGTACCTTTAACTTTGTTGCTAATTTTTGACAAAAGAGCGCTGGGAATATTCTCGGCTAACGCTTACTATATGACACATGTCCTTAGAAATACCATATACCGAAATTTTCAACTAACGTTATAAAAAAAAATACTTCGAATCTGGTGTGACAAAAAATCAAGAGCTCAAAACTTGGGAAGAAGTAAACAGCTTTGCTTGTGGCCAACAACATAAAACTAATGAATTATGGAGCTAAAGTAAGTGGTTGTCGGCTTAGTTGCGCCCACGCACGGCGACAATGCTGAGTTCATTTATGTAAACCACATACGCAGGTACCCATACATATGTACATACTCATACATACATACATATGTACATATGAGTGTGTATACTTACATTTGTTCGCGCAACACCAAATGGCAAGTGGCCAGATGAATTATATAATCCATTGAACAGCTAACAACAAGATGTGTGAAGCTGTTAAGGCATGCACACACAAACACACACACATGTGACTTAATATAAGCACATACATACATGTGTATGTACAAACACATGCACTGTTATATTCCGTGTTCAGTAAGACTAATTTGGCTTTACGCCGACAATAAATAAATAACTTTAAGGAGTTTTGCGCTTCCGACTTGATTTTCGTGGAAGGATTTTTCAGAACTTTTGCCCAACTAAGTGTTCATATTTAATCAGCCAGGTTTTTTGTTTGTTTGTGGGATTATTGAATTTTATAGTCCCTCAACCAGAAATAATCAGAAGTATATACTATTAATGATGATCACGTGAGTATCTATCGAGAGTTTTCGTTACGAAGCTCCAAAGAGACTTGCAATTCCGCATGTCGTGGTTTTTGCCAATCGGAAAAAATTTCTCAGGGTGGGCCTGCGGTGCCAGTTGCAAATGATGTGACCACCACTGTACTTTAGCTAAATACGTTGAATAAAACGAAACCGCAATGGTTTATTCAATTATTTTTAAATTTTGGAATGTAGTGAAAGGGTCTACGCAAAATTAAATCTCTTCTTTTCGCTCGGACCGAATTATTACTGAAGTTCTTAATATGAATTTAATGAATAAAATGGTACATAAGCTTGATTTATTTTCCTTTAGAACAAAATAGAATTATTTTCATGTAAAAATCTCTTTTAAAAATGCTCCATAGTTTCAGTTTTTCAAAAAAAAATATGCAAGCATTTCAGTTTGCAGTCTGATCTCAGCGACCTATTTTATTCACAGTCGATTACAAACATATTTCCATATGTATATACATATATATAGGTGTGTATAATTTTATTAATTTTGTTATAGGACACTTTTCTTTCTTAGATATTTCCATAAATGTCACCCAAGGCTGATGGGTTTTCTGTCATAGCTACACACTCGCATTCGTGAATTGAAATCCAAATACTCAAGTGCATAAAAAGTACTGACGACCTACCCAGCAAGAACATTATCGGTTAAATAAAATGTTTTTATTACATCTGCGAGATGAGAGTTCTACCAGAGGTTTTTGGTAAAGTTGTTATGAGCTTATCGGCCGCTGTGGCCAAGTGCAGTAACTCGAAATGTCGCTGAGGGTCAAGGCTCGAAACGCCGGGGCTAGTTAAATCTAAAATCGTAGAAAAGTTTTTCAAAAAAAAATCTGCTATGGTAGCAAAGCGCTGAGCTACATATGACAGTGGAGTGTAAGTGCCAAATTATAAATATGATGTAATGAGATCTTCAAAGCAAAATATTACTGATTTCATTTCTTTGTTGTGTACTAATTTAGTTCGTGCTTATTCGTGATAATGATATCACGGACGTTTCTTGGTGGGTTTTCACATCTCCATTGTGTCAACAAAATTGAACACCTGTTCCAGGCTACATAATATTGTATCATTAGAAGCCGGTTGAGCCGCCTTTCGAGAAAAAACACATTACCTTACATATTTAAAGGTTTAGTGTATGCAAACTATTCGATAGTCGCCGGAAATATCATTCGGGGCGTTCAGAATTATAAAGAATAAAATCAAATTTAAGAGGCTTACACAAGAGTAATTCATTGCCATAGCAGCTATTTTGCATACAAAAGTAAACTGCACTCGATGAACGCTTACTGACGCTGATTTCTCCTTCGCTCTCATCCTCGCCAGACATTTCACTAGCTCGCATTAATGGTTACCATATTTACCGAGCCTCATTTGTCGTCCACATAAGCCTAGTCATCCGACCAACATTTACTGGTACTTGCGTTGAATGCAAGGCAGGTACAGCACGCATTGAGATTTACCATCTTGGTGGTCGTAAATTCAAAACTTCTACCGGTTATTAAAATAATTTAACTCTTGTTTCATTTGAAAATAAAACTCAATCTTAAAACATATATACATAAATACCATGATTCAATTATTAAAGGTTTGGTAACTAAGCAGCTTGCTCCCTCACTTTTTGTCAAACGGCTCCCTTAGCATCCAAACCGTGTTGCTTTTTAAAAATAAAAATAGTAGTAACCTGAAAACTTTTTTAAACCAAAAACTAACTGGCAACATTTTTGGTTTCTTTTGTTTGCGTAAACGGAAAGTTCAATCCGGCTTTTAAATACAGTCTTTTTTCTAATTACCAGACTGACCCCGTATCGTAAATATTTCATGTAAATGTGTATGAATGACGCGCTTTTCCATTGAATGCTTTTCACACGGAGTGGAAAGTTTGGTAATTTCTAGAAGGAATTAGGATTAATTAAATTTAAAATAATGTGACATAATGTGATAATCATCCAAAAACATGAACTTGTAAGAACTAAATTTTTGAGTTATGAAGTTTGATTCATTTGTCTTAAAATTTATAAAGATTCTCTTTCTTAAATTTCGAATTTTTATGGTTTTCGCCGTCCAGGGGATCGTCATAATATTAAGAATAATCCTGATGTCAATGGTATATATGTAAATAAAGGGAATAAAGCGAATAAATAACTTAAATATTTCAAGATAATGTTTCATGATCAATCGAAATTATTTGTCGTTTAGTTCAGGGGTCAAATAACTTGAAAATTTATTCGCTGGTAAAAAATTTAGGAATAAGTACATAATTATGTTTTGTAAGCGTAGCTATTGTATTTCTTAATTTAAATGAAATGCCTTCGAAATTTCTAGTTAAAAAAAATCAATGACATTTTACTACTAATTATTTACTTTTTAAGAAAGGGAAAACAATTTTAACGCCTTTTCCATACTATGTAAAACAAACCTTTATAAAGGAGTGTCAAATTTCGAATGTCATTATTTACCTAACCTTTTATAATTGAATCATGTATAAATACCACAACTCTATTTTTATTCAATTAACAGCTCATCAAAAGTGAACGAAAGTGTGCTACAAATGTTTTTTACGCCTGACGTGTAAATCGAAAGAGAGATGCATATGATAACGGTACAGTTATTTAGTCATGTAAGAAGCCTGCTTCGTCACGCTTGTCTACACAGCAGACCCAACAACCAAGCATAGAATCAAGACTCGCCAAGCTACACTAATGAAAATAATGTAAAGGACAATGAGCCAAATTGAAATTAACCGCCATTCGTAGGTATCCAACCATTTTAACGACAAAGTGGCCAATAAAACGGGATACGCTGAAATTGTCAATTGAGAATCCGTAAATTATTCTGAGTCAACAAAAGTGGCGACACTAAAAACAAATAAATAGCTTCCCGACAGCCAACACAGCCATATATGTATGTACATACGATTACATACATAGTTCAAATAAATCCTGCAATAGAAGGGCCACAACAACAACAACATTAAGCAAGGAAGTCAACTAGTAATTGACATTCACATCCGAGGCGGCAGATACAAAGGCGACCTCTCAGCTATTATCCTTTGGCTGCTTCGCGTTTATCCGCTTAAAAGTTTCCTTCGCCAGACGCATTCCAACAGAACGTACACTTTTTGTTGTTTTGTTGTTTTGTTTTCGTGTTTTTGTTTTCTCCGACATTTTATACTCGTATTCTGGTGTAAAGGGTGCCCTCAACAAAACAGCAGTCGTGGATACCAACGGTGATTATCAGGAGTCAGTGCTAGTGCCGCCGCTTTGTCCACCCGCCACACCGCCCTATCAGAGGCTAACAAAAGCGCTGCAGTGCGATCCAAGATGCGGACACGAGGTAATTATTATGAACTATACATACATATGTATGCATGTATGTAAGTGAAATATTTGTAAAAACAAGAAAATAAGTGTTGCAGATGGATTTTTCTTCCATTTTCGGAGACATTTTTTTTATGAGACTGCATTTGATTATTTCTTTCTCTCGTTACCGTGCTTATAATTTCAATTTATGGTTGTGAGTTTCTTCCAAGGCGAATTCATTAAAGTGTTAGCGAACGTATTTTTTTGTTTTTCGTTTCTGGTGGACTGCTTGTCAAATTCCTGTAGGCAAATACATCACCGGCCATGCAGAACGAAGCAATTTGACAGACGTCGCATCAACACGACGTTATTGAATTCGTATTGGGTCTGCAGCACATAACATATTATAGATTAGTGATTCTCGTTTACCTATTTTTAAAGTTTAATTTGTCAATTTGTCTAAACAATGCATTTTTGCACGAAAAAGCAAGTCAATGATATTACACTCTGTTCTGGAGGGATAGGAAAAAAGTTCCTTAATTCATTGCTATTGGCAAAGATCTGATCGCAATATGAAGTAGCCCTAGCATTGGCTTCATCTGGAATAACTGCAAGATTATTAGAAGCTGTACGAACTGCACACTATGCCTTGAAATTACCACTAAACATGCAAATCAACAAAGCACCAGTTTGGAACATCGCCAAAGACAGCGCAATGGTGAAGATTCAACAATTATGCAATGGCCCACAAGAAGTCACTGGAGGCACTGGACAGAACGTTAACATAATATTCGTAACAACCAAAACATTTTTTTTGGAGCCATTATTCTGTTATGAGGTAATTTTCGTTAGCCTCTTCGATTTTAGGCGGCTACAATTTCCCGATAACCATAAATAAATCGCATGGTCAGTCCTTGCCCCGGTGATTCCGATTGGTCTGGGTGTACCAGAACACCGGTCATGTTATGCTCCCATTTCTAATTGTTTAAACTCTTCGAGAGTTATATTTAAATCTGGAAAACTTTTTTCATCCGAGATTTATGGCATTAATGAAGTGACAAATTTTGGTTTGATGTTAATTTGTGATTGAATAGATTTTTCTATAGTTGACCAAATTTTATACAAACATTTAAGCAATCTGCGGTTATTGTTTCACATTCAGCACAACGTAACAGATAGTGACAACAACTGGGACATGAACATGATCCACTTTTTGCAAAACGGGCATTGCATAGCTATTTAAAATATTTTGTTGTTATTTTCAAAATAACTATTAGAATCACATTATCTTTTCAAAGGCATTTGATGACATTTTATGTTGCCTGTTTTTTAGATCTGGAAATTAGTAATATTGCGTAACCGGTACAAACCAAAAATTAAAAACGTAGGCAACATATTTGTTGTCATAAGGGTCTGTAATACATAGAATAACTGACTAAACCGTGACGTGCAAAAATGAGACACTATTGTACAATAAAACGAAAACAAAATAAAACTTTACCTGCCTACAATGTTATCATAACAAACAAACAAAAGTGATTGGTGTAGCTCAATCTTTCAATATTTATGACTAAAGGGACTGACGGTAGTGGAAATGCTTTATAAATCACTTTTAAAATACTGTAATTAATATTAAGCATATCTGTTAAAATGAGAAATTATCAGTCTTTCATGAAGTATAATAAGTGTTGCTCGCTAAAAATCTACGGTTTCCTCAATTATTTTCTACTTTTTATTGCCAGACTTAAGAGTATGAAAACCGCAATTCCTGACATTATCGATCAAAACTTTCAGCCATTTTAGCTAAGGCTATGTGATATGAAGTTCACCGGGTCATCTAGTATTTATATAAAGATTATTTCAATACGATCGCAATATCCCTACATTGCACAAGTATACATTGCGGAAAGAGTTTGAGTTTAAACCACAATTGAGATCACCGGTTTCTCTGATCTTTCACTTGCTCAGCTCCTGTTTTCCGTGATTTCAAAACGGCGGCTTTATTATTTTCAAACTTAATTTTTTATTTAATGTTTTGTTTTTGCTCTTACATAAAACTGAAACTAGAAATTTCTGAAAAATATTGTTTGATGAATTTTAGGAAGGACTTTCAAATTTGTTTGACATATGTACATAATTGCTTCGAATGCAGCAAGTTAAACTATTTCAACGGAAAAGGGTATCCGTAGCCTTGTGAGTACCAGATTTTCAATACTTATTTCTACAACTCAAAAGGCGTTGTCTTCAACATACAGAATTGTGCACCATTAAAAAAGTTCATTGATCGGTAAGTCTTTGTCACTGAGCTTCTGGTAATAATTTTTAGAATTTATTAAGTGTTTTCCTGGAGAGTTCATTTATTGCGTAAATTTTATTATTTCTGCTCAGATACGTCATATTATTTTAGATAAGTCAGTTTAGAAAGGCAATGGAATTATATTCAAACCGAATTTTTATTACCCACGCGATATATTCTTAAAGTATTGTCTAAGATATTGTTTCAGGGTATAAAACGTACAAAGTGCTCTAAATTTAGTACAAATTGAAATGGTTGAAGATAGAATGGAGAAACATCTTGCAAAATACGGGAAGTATTAAATTATTTATACAACCCTATCGTCTTTGGCAAAGATCTATTGATTGGTAAAACATTATTCGGGATTCGTGATTATGCTTATTCATACATTTATGTATATTTAGCTATCGACTAATTGAGTTTGCCACCTCTAATCTTTGCTTTGGCATAGAGGCATAGACTTGAGCATACCCGTTTGGCTTAAGACCACAACCAACGGCTTGTTAATTCCACACCCTTACACTTCTTGGTGGGGCATGTAACAAAATTTCGTGGCCGATTGCGCAATTTTCATTCTTGCCATTACATTTTGTGGCATTTATTCGCTTGCTCGCTTACAACACGCTAAAACACACGTACCAGTATGTTTCCACAGGTATATGTAAGTATGTATGTAAATACAATGGAAAATAGGTCTATGAACCTAATAGACAGAATTTGTGTGCGAACGCCACAAATAGCAAAGCTTGCAGAATACACGACACGTTTTGGACGGCTTTGGCTTTGAACTTGGACTTGAAAATGTGCGGCAGTAGCGTTGAAAATGAACTTGTAGGGCTTTTCTCTCATGTCACTGTTTGCGTGGAAAATTAGAAAATATTCAAGTAAATGTTTATTCAATTACATGTAATATACAAAATACAGAGACTATATTTTAAAAATCCAATTGCCGTGTTCGGGTTGTCGACTGGTGCAGAAAGCGGCAAAAATAAATCGTCAAATAAAAAAAATGTTTGATCTTATTTGTGAAGACTACTTGGAAATACTAAATATTGCTTGCACATGCTTGGTTGAGTTGAAACGTTATGAATTTCTCAGTGCTAACCAAATGACTTCATAATGGTTATAAACATATGTACATATATACACAAGTACATTCACAACAAAAAAGGTAAACGGATATCGCCAATAAGTAACTTTCAATAATTCAACAATGTTTATGGAAATGGCATTCATTGATTGATAATGCCAAAAAGTTTGCGAAGTGATTAACCTACCGAAATATGTGCAAAGCCAAAATATACAATGGTCGCCAAATCATAAGCTAAATTTAAAATATTATTGAGCTCAAGAACATTTTCTAAAAGATTATAGCTGCTATTACGGCGATCGCCACATAGTCTCATTAGACTTCTACATTTCCTTTCATCACCTTTTCCCTGGCTTGAACAAAGGAACCACGATAAGCATAGCAACGCATGTAGTGTGTAGACTCAGCAATCCGAGGTTACTTAGTAATCTGAGAGTCATACAAATAAAGAAAAATATTTGAAGACTTTTTAAATGATTTTTTTTTTTACTTTCAGTTTTACATATACTCGTAGGAGCACGAAATTCATTGGAAAATGTTGCGCTTTATCCGCTCCCACATATGAAAAATACAGCACTTTGTTAGCCTCTCGAATATTACAGCGAAGAAGAAGTTTGCTACAATCTGTTAGATCCTTTCTTTTGTACTTTTTTTCAGCTGTATCGGGCAAACTTTTTAGCATGCAAACACCACTCACAAACATGGAATTTACCATACCCACTGCAAACACCCATTTTTTTCGTCTTGTATAGACGTGCAACACTTTTCTGGACTGAATTTCATCGCAAATTGTGGCTTCACTGTAGGGAAAGTTGACTGAACTGCTGAAAAATCTGGTTGCGTTGTGGATAGTACATATTTTTGCTTCTTTGTTAATTCGGAATCCCTCCCACTCTCGAGGCGATGTTTTAGTGAAAGAGAGAGATTGTCTATCTCTCATGCTACTTTGGTTCTCATGACTTTTTTCGAATGTACTCGTATTTTAAATACCAGTTGTATAACTAAGTAATGTCGTTTCGAACATTTAGATGTTGCCCAAGCCTGAATATTTATCGAATGTTATAAAACTTTGACAGTGTGAAGCGTCAACCTTAACTGTTTCGCGCTAATCGACAGTCATTATCGTGTTACTCTCAGCGCAGTCAACATGTCGAGTTTCGTGCCGAATAAAGAGCAATTGCGGACAATGTTATTTCTGTGTTTTCATTTAAATAAAACAGGCGCAGAATCGCACCGAATGCTTGTTGAAAACTTTGGTGAACAAGTGGCAACTGTTAAAACGTGTGAAAGATGGTTTCAACGATTCAAAGTGGTGATTTCGACGTCAAGGACAAATAACGCTCTGGAGCTCCGTAAAGGTACGAAGACGCCGAAATGCAAGCTTTATTGGACGAAGATGATTCGCAAACGCAAAAAGAACTCACAGAGCAGTTAAATGTGAGCCAGCCCGTCATTTCTAAACATTTACGAGACATGGGTAAGATTCAAAGATCGAAAAAGGCAACGCAAAGTCATTTTCCTGCATATCAGCGCTCCATCACATACGCTAAGACCGATTCGCGACACGTTGGCCGCACTCAACTGGGAAGTGCTCGCGCATGCGGCTTACTCACCTGACCTGGCCCCGTCCGATTACCATTTGTTCGCATCGATGGGGCACGCACTCGCTATGCAGCGCTTCGATTCTTACGAAAATGTGAAAATTTGGCTTGATAATTGGTTTGCCGAAAAAACTCAAAGACTTATGTATATTGGCTTGGAATTCTTAAATTGCCTGAAAGATGGCAAAATGTGTGAAAAACGAGGGAGCATGCTTTGAATAAACGATTCTTCCTTTAACTCGTGAATTAAACGTGTTTTTTTTTTTAAGAAAAAAAATATTGATCTTGTTCTGTTTTTTTTTTTTGTATTTTTGTCAGTACTCATAATGAAGACGGTCTCTGATTCTAAGGGAACTAAATCGTTTTAATAAACTATTTTTGTTAATTGTGCAATGTAAATTATGTATTTCCATAAAAAAATACGTTTTCAGCAACACAGTTCTTACTTACAAACACACATATTGACAAAAAACAATAACAACATACACTCTAAAACTTAATGTTACGGTTGTACCTGATTGCTGACGCGCTTGCCAGTAACTCTGCCGCCAAGCCTGACTCGCCGCGCCACAAATGCAATGGTGATTGAGGCAATTTGAGCCACAAGCAATAGCTGTTACTCGTACAAATGGAAAAAGCAACAACACGCACAGCAATAGGAACAGACAAGAAGTATAACACATACTAACATTCAAATTCCGAAGAAAAAATAGAAGCAATGGTGAAAGTGGCGGCACCTCCTCCGACAGCATTCGAAAGCGGCGCTGTCGTGCAGGAGTTGGAAATAAAAAATACAAATGCAATTTTTAGACTCAATATGCGCAAACTATATGCATACATTCTTACATATATACGAATGTAGTATGTATAATTAAAGGTACAAGGTGTTCCAAGCATTGAAAAACTATAATCATGAAACCCGGCATTTCAGACGCCGCCATTCCGATTGTCTTAACAAAAGTAGTGTTGCGGAACAAATTTCAAAGCAAAAGTGTCACAATACTATGTAAGGCACTCCACACTATTTCAATTGATGTCAAAACATATTTGCAGGCTTTTAAAATTCTGTAAAAAATTAATAACGCAAACAAATTTTAAAGGATTTACTTTTATGAAGCCAAAGATACTCAATTTTTCGTGAAGTAGGCTCTGATAAAACCAAGGGTTGCTTGAAAACAAATGGACATGGCGCAAGTTGTTAAAAGTTAAGGATTGAATTTCTTTTGTTATTCTAATTTGCTTTAGCTTTCATGCGTTGTGAACAGTTTCCGTCGAAAAAAGCAAGCAGCAACAGTTTATCTACATATAAGAGAAGTTCTCATGTTTAGTTATTTCTTAAAGATCAGTAAGTTTTTTATTTCTTATATACTTTTTTATTAAATTTTTTAACGCTGTCAGCACACAAACGAATCAACGCAATGCCGCCGAAAAATAAAGAGAGCAAACATTGTGCATTCATCTTAAGTGATACATAGTAATCCGCATTACTTAGAGCAAGACTTAGGTTTCGAAAATATTTTATCAACTTCTTGAAATACAAAATACGACAATTCAAATTTAAATAAATAAATAAAAAAGTTCAAAGAAAGGTTTATTGCTATTAGCGATTTAATGTGCCTTGACTTAAAAAATATATATAGCATGAAAAAGTTTGCTTTTGTATTTATCATGTTTTCATTGTATTGGCCTTGATAATGTTGTTGGAAGCTCAAAATGTCCTGATGAAAACGTTCTCCATCTAGAACCAAACTTTATAATTTTCGTTTTTTTCATAATTAAACAGAAAATCATAAAATAAACTTTAGGACGAAGAACGAAATTTTTTTTATAGAACCGTGTTGTTCATGCCTTTATGTACATATGTACATATATGTATGTATGTATATATAAAAATTTTATACACTTCCTTACACCTGGTCTTTAATAACAAACACCGTTGCAACTAAAATTCAGTTATGTATATATTTCATTATATCAATATTCAAGATATATATACATACATATCTACTTCAAATCACATAATGCCGCCGATCATTAATGGAATGATAAAATGTAAACAAATTGTTGAATTTTATTTAAAATTTTCAGGTAACCATCGGCCGACGCATTGGACTTTACAGATTTTGCGGGGACATCGGAAGAGGCAATTTTTCCAAAGTCAAATTAGCTGTTCATCAATTGACGCGCGGTGAGTAGAGTACTTAAGTTAATGTGTATTTTTTTCAATTTAAATAAAGTGCCAAATAATTTTCAACATTATAGAGTGCAAGTCTTAAGTGTCTGCAAACTCCCGCCAATTTTTCACAATATTTTCTGTGCATAGCAAAGACTTAATTGAAAATCATATGCTTGATTAAAAGAGTTAGTTAAAAAAGTTAGCCATCGGCCAGAACCAGCTCTGGAGTCACGCAAAGGTTTCACTAAAGCCGTTATCAACTGTGTTAATTTAAACGAAATTTAAATTTGTGTGTGAAGTTTCCGATTGGGAATTTGACAAAAATGGGAGTAAATATTTCGGTTTCTAAGGCCGGAATAGACTTGAAAAGGCCAATTGTAGGGTAAAAGTGTCTCCATCGATATAATAATAAATTTTTGATTGAATTTAGAAATATAGAGAAATTAACTTATGACGATTTTCAGTGGAACACTAACAAAAGTGTGCTCTAACTGAGCATAGTGAACCCTAATACATGTAAATAAATTGCGAATGCGTAAAATTCTGCGCTCATTTCTAGCATACAAACACTTATCTGAATAGGCAATGCTCTAATCTACATACATTCATACCGGTATGAAATGAATTGCGACCAATAAATATCCGATCGTAACTTTTTATAGAAAATCCAGGACTACTCCCTTTAGAGCTGATTCGCACAGTTTTTTGCAAAGTATTATTCAAATGTTATAGTTTCTAGAATTAAACTTTACGGACATTTGTTTTCGCTCACTTATTTGCATTCACTTACATTTATTTCTTTTTCACAGACAAAGTGGCTATCAAAGTAGTTGACCGTGGTGGATTGGATGCGAAAGCGCTACGGATGCTCTCCAGTGAAATAGCGACGCTCGAATGCGTACATCATCCAAATATTTTAAGGTAAACTAAAAAGCCGTTTGTTTACATTGTTCAACTAAGCTCTCTACTTTTTGTTGAATGCGGCAGCTGAGGAATGTAAACAATCGCTTTCAGCAAATTTGGTGCTCATTCAAATTGTTCTTCGTCCAACCCTTTATTTGTGTAGATGTGAGCAATTCCACAATTTTTTAGAAATGAAATTCGAACATGGCTAACTAAATTGTAAATGTTATTATTTTAACACTCAGTAGCTCTATACAAATAGCTTAAATTTTACGTTTTTTTTTCTAAACTGAAACATATACAACATATACCGGTGAACATGTACTTTGATACAAATAATCAAAGCAAGATTAGAACGGCCAGTTATGTAGTTATGTGATTTCGAAGCTCTTTCTTTGCAAGTTAAATGGTGTTCATCCAAACTGAGTGCGCATAATAGTTAAAACTTTTATGTTGGAAACATTTTTTAAATTTTTTTGAAATATTTATTTAATAAATTATCTTTCTATATTTTCGATAAATTTGGCGATCATTCATCGCTTAAGCGACTGGAACTAGTAAAATATCGTTTATTAACTTCGTTTGAAGCAATAGTCACTTACTTTAGAATATACAGAATGCCGTAATAGATGCATTGAGGTCGCAACTGAGTTTAAAGATCCAGCAGCTTAGTCGTCAGCTTTTCAGGTGCTGCGAACGATCAAAATCTTGGAAATTCAAACATCGGTTTAAGTAAGCGCCACTGTTTTATTGGTCAGCATAATACTAAGGAAAAAAATTACAAGAAAAGACTTGATGGCCTTGCTTCGCTTTCCATTCATAAAGATATGGAAATCACGCCCAAATAAATTTTTGATGAAATGGCTAGCATTAAAAACAGACGTATCAATTTTGCGCTATGGTATCGTGTTTTATGCTCAGTTTGCTCAGAACTTGTACTAGTTAATACAAATCTGTGAATTTAATGATATTGGGATCTGTTTTTAATTCTGAAACGACTAAGGAAAACCTTTTCGCTTCATAGTTCATCTTTAGCTACGCCCACGATATATAAATATATATGTATTGTATACAATATTGGTATGCACAACATCAAATGCATTTGTTTAAAAACAACAAAACAAAATGGCTAATACCAAAGTGCCTGCAAAGTGGCAACTAGCATAAAACCACTCATCCGCTTTGACTTCGATTCTGTCACTTTGCGATTTGTTCCTATTTTCCCGCTTTTTTGTGTGCCAATTCGGGCTTATCACTTTACTATCAAGCACCGCTTCTATTTTTATTATTTTGTAATTTATTTCATTTTCCTTGTTTCGCCTTTCGTTTATGATTCCCTGCAGACTCTTCGAAGTGGTGGAGACTCTGGGACGTGTATATCTTATCACCGAATGGATACGCGGCGGCGAGCTCTACAATCACATCACCCAGGGTGGCCCGCTGCGGGAGATACACGCTGCGCCCTTGTACAAGCAGCTGTTGTTGGCCGTAAAACATATGGTAAGCATTTGGCAATTATATTGTATTTTATGTGTGGCCAAGCAGGCACAAGGCCGGTCGAGAGCGGACCCATCCAGCGACCAGCCGGCGGCGAGACAAAAGGACACTTCGGAGCGCTTGTCAGAGCCGCGGCGTTGGCGACCAGTTGTCTATTAAATTGCGATTTGTGTCTCGTAACACTGGGCTTATTGTCCCGCTTATTGGCTGCACTCGACTGACTTGAGCACACACACACACACCCTTGCATTCACATTTTTTATGTAAGTGCTTATTTGGGTTTCTCTCTTTGCTCTGTTTTAAATTTCAGCATAGCTTGGGCTTCGTACATCGCGACATTAAGGCTGAAAATGTGCTACTGCTGTCAGAGGATCGCTTGAAGCTGGCTGATTTTGGCTTTAGCACACAACTTATAAATGGTAAGTGAGGATGACATGACAAATATGTACATATGTATACATTCGCAAGTATTTAAGTACATACATACATATGTACTCACAAAAGTACATCTATCAAAGGAGCGTGGTGTTGGGGAGACAGTGAAGGGTTGCTAATGGTAGCACGTTTTGAAATGAAAGTTGATTGTTGTAGAACTATTTTTAGAATGCAGTAAAACTAAGGGCAATTTATTAAAATAGTGTTAATCGAGGTGTAATTAACCTCGGCTGTGCAGCAGGTTAGCGCATGCCGGTCTTTTTAGAATGCAGCAAAACCAAGGGCAGGTCTTAGAACTATTCGTAGAAAGACCTTAACTAATTTTCATTTCGAAGCAGCTGACAATGTATTTACTAGAAATTTAAAACAAATTTTACAGCACTTCAGCGTAATTGACAACTATAGAGCTTAGGTTTTGCCGAAATTGCAAACAAAGTTTGAAGGAACAAAAATGTGTAGGGTAACGTATTGCTGGATATTGGCTAATGTGGACTTCTGAACGAACAAGACTCCTTGCGAGAGCGAAAAATGCAGGCAACTCACTACTCACATTTCAAACAAGTTGTCTACGAAACATTTTTTTACTTTCTAGCTAGTTTTTCTTGTCAGTAAGTTTCACAGCTAGATTCTTATTTTACCAAAGGAAAAATGTATATTTATGATTCCCTCAACGGAAGAATAGTCCATAAAACTTATGTATATACTCGATACTGGGATATTTTTAGGACGAAATTAAATAGAAATCTATGAAAATAATTTAAAATTTGTTTCTATTTATTTCACAACGCCAGGTGCCAATCAGAAGCTGGACACATTCTGCGGCTCGCCGCCTTATGCAGCGCCCGAACTCTTTTCGGATGATCATTACATCGGAGCACCAGTGGATATTTGGGCGCTCGGAATTTTACTCTATTTTATGGTTGTCGGCAATATGCCGTTTCGGGCGCCCACTATACCCGGATTGAAAGCAGCCATTTTGAAAGGTTACTACTTGCTGCCTGGACAGCTGAGCCTGCCTTGTATAAGACTTATACGTAAGTATAATTATTATTATAAAAAAAGTAATTAAAAATTATTAAAACTCAAGAGCCATTTGAGAGTTGAAAGCGAAGACCCTTTGAGTAAATATTAAAAAAAAGTTTCATCACTTAGCCTATAGCCATAGGCAAATAGGTCTCTGATTTGATTGGGCCCGAAATGGCATTATAAAATACCATAAACATATTAGAAAAGGAAAGAGCATTCATGTGGCCGCTGTGGTCGAGTAAGTAGCGGTGCGTGCTATTACTCGATATGCCGCTAAGTTCGAGGTTCGAATCTCAGACAGGGCAAGTAAAATATAAATCATAGAAAAGTTTTTTTTCGAAAAGCGGTCACCCCTCGAAAGGCAATGGCAAACCTCCGAGGGTATTTCTGCCATGAAAAATCTTCTCATAAATACATCTGCCGTTCGTAGTCGGCACAAAGCTGTAGGTCCCTCTATTTGTGGTATAATATAAAGACGCACACCACATATGTATATACATATAGTGTACGCCCCAAATTATTATTATTATAAATCATGTAAATCTCTACTTTATATGTAAGTATGTATGTATATTACGAAGCGTAATGTTTGGAATCACGATTTTCTTTGTCGAATTTCAATCTATTATATTTGACTCGTGCTCTTTTTTAAATGCAGTTCCGACTTCTTTTTCATTCGTATCTTGTAGAGCGCATTCTCATCCACATCCCCGCTCGTCGTCCCACTATCGATGACATGCTCAACAGTCAATTTGTTTGCTGCCCGAAACTCAGCGCCGAACTTATGCAGCATGAGATTAATTTGCGCACGAAGCCCGTGAAACGCTCCGGATTTTGGGTGCGCTCCAAATCGCAACGCATGCGCAAATCGTATTCATTGCGCGAACGTTACATGGAGGTGACCAACAAACCACCGATCAATATGAACACCCGCAAAAATGATGAGGTGTTCGTAGACAATTTCCTGCATCCGATCGAAATCGCTCGTGATCTGCCCAACGAACTCACCAAAGAGGCTTCGAAGCCAAACACACCAAAGCGCTCCTTCTTTTGTGGCACGCTGAAGAAGAAAGTCAGTCCCATGGAGGTCGAGAAGGAGCGGCAACTTGCAGCTGGAAATGGTTGTGAGAATCGTCAATGGAATGTTGATGTAGCCATCGACTGTCCTCTTTTTAAGAACTACGATGTGGAGACTGGAGATTTTATTATGCTGCCAACAGACACCGACGACTTGACATTGGTGAAGCCGCTGGAGTACGAAGCACGCCAATTGCTGGACGACCTAGGCATCACCTCGGAAATGCTGCGAGCGGCTTTGCATAATGGTCCACGCAGCGATATCATTGGAGCGTATCGGATAATTGTCAATCGGCTGCAGAAGCAGTCGTGGCTCGCGCGCAAGCATGTCGAGCTGGCGCTGCAAGAAATGCCCAAGATTGAGAAAAAAATGGAGCGCTCCTGTTGCATACTCTAAGGCGGGCGTGCAACGTGGATACGCAATACCGCCACGAAAACACAGGACGACATACTCTGCTGCTCCTCACTCACTTCCATTTATATGTGTGTGTTGTACTCGTATGTATGTATGTATGTTCTACTAGTCTGTCTCTATTTATGCCTGACTTACTGTCTATTTTACTCTTTAAAAATACATACATACATACATACATACACACATATAACCCAGCCTAACTAAGGATGTAGTTGTAGTTATCAATGAATCGTGAAGAAAAAATGTATTCAAATAGATGGATCTATATTGCAATTATTTAGATGTGTAAGTAGTGGTTTTGAACTTTGATCCCGAAGAAGAAGAAGAAGACTTCTTACTAACTCTATTTTAAAGAAGATGTTTTAGTCGAATTTCATAGTTGTAGTTCTGATGTAATAAACAATGAAATTATAGTCAAATTCATAAATAATTGTTAATTGAATGTGTTCGCACTATAACACATAAGTAAGTACATAAGTACGTACTTATGTATGTACATAAGTAAACAACGGAGGGCGAATATTCACACAGTGATACATACATAAATATGTACATACATACATACATACAAATAATACAGATACAATATACATACGTATGTATGTATTTATGTATATACATATATATTATTATTATTAGACACAAGCGAGTGTGTTTAAATTTTGTTACACGTACATACATACATATATTTTGTAATTTCATAATTTTTAAAGTTTTAGTATTAAATGAGACATAAAAAAAAACTGTATTTTAGTTTCGATCTGTGACAAGTGAATCTTGTAAAAAGTGAAATAAAAGATTTTTAGAACATTGTTGCTTCATTTTTATTCAAAAAATGGTAAAAATAGAATATCCACAAAACATCCATGCAAAAGAAGGTAGCGTGTATGTATTTTACGTACAACTAGTTGCTTTGACTCACATGGAGTCATTATTTAATAAACATACACATACATACATACACATGTATGTGTACATACATTAATCCCCACTTAATAGAACATTGGAAAACAACACGTGTTTGTTCAATAAACCTGTAAATTCTTTAATCTCAATCCCCTTTTTAGAACAATATGTAGTTCAATTTGAATAAATATCGTTTAGATGATCAATAGCAATATCAGCATATGCTTTATCCATTTATTATGACTGAATTAAGGAAAATGATTATCAGCAGAAAATGTTATTTTTTATGCGCATAAAATATTAAACATCGTCAATGGAAACAAACGGAATAAATCCATATAAAACAGTAATTGTACAACAACAGCAATTATAAATAGCGGCAGAACAGTCGCACTTAATCGGAATAAGTTATGAAGAGAAGAAAATAGTTAAAAGAATCAACAGCTCACACCACGTAAGCTAAGCACAGTGCTTAAGTGTTGTTTTGATATCGGGGGTTCGACTCCCATGGAAGCCAAGAATAAAGAAGTCTGATGCGGTGATGTGGTGTTCTCCGAAATAATACTAAAACTTCTACTGCTTTGAGTATCGTTGATTTTCCTAATAATTTTCTCAAAAAACCAATTGGCCTTAAAGTTCAAAAACAATTAAATAAGATTCGTAATTATTTTCCTATTAAACAGAGAAGTCTATTACGTCTGATTCTCTTAAGCGAGGATTACTGTACCTTCTTTGACTTCCTTTTTATTTTGGTTCGATAGGATGACAAATGTAATTGAGTACACTAAATAAATATTGGAAATAAAATAAAATATTTACATAGGTTTTTTGTTTAGCTTTAAGCAAAAATTGTCGCCGATAAGTTTTACTTTTCGAATAAAATTGTCAACATTTGGGTGAGTGAAATGCCGGTTATTGAAATAATATAACTTCCTTAAAGGTGAAAAAGACACAGGTCAAGCGATCATAGAATAGCTTCGTCAATAGCTCACTACCAAAATATTTATGTGCATACAAACATACATATAAACGGGTAGAAAAAATAATGAACACTTACAATTTTTTGCTATTATTTTTTTTTTGTATTTAATAATCTAGAGATATGTATGTATGGTACAATTAAATAAAATGCCCCAAAGCCTCTGTTTGTATGGCTGACGGCGTTAAATTAAAAATCTGCCTTTCGTATTTTTAACGATTTTTACTAATGAACTTTGTGATTGTTTAGGAAGGATTTCGTTGAATGATGGCAATAATGTTTGAAGGTGTTGGGAAAATATTATATCAAAATATTCGATCAATTTTTTTATCACTTTTTAACTGAAAAATTAACAAACATCAACGAAAATTCGAAGTTACTTGAAACACTCAAACATTCACTTCAAGGTAAGTTTTTTTTAGTGCAATAAACCTGACTTTAGTAAATGTTTTTCTTAATTTAATGGACTAAAAACTGCAGACTGAAGAAGAATTTTACCAATTTTTTTTAAATTATTTACAAAGTTTAAAGTGTAGATTTTTGTGGTTTTTCATACAATTAACTACACTTTTATAAAATATTATTAAACATTAAAAAATAGAGAAAACTATGTTAAAATGACACGTTGCCACGTAATTAATCGAGAATGAATGTAGCAAGTCTTTGACCGGATGATGTGCAACGAATGCCGCGCACTTTGCTGTAATATCCTGCCATTTGTGATGAAATCAAATGAAAGCGACTGCAGGTTTACGGAAATCAGCCAAGCATCATTAATTTTAAATTTGACTTCCCGTTGACCTCAATGGCTTCGCTGCACATCAGGTCAGGTCGGTTACCTGTTTACCGGGACTAACAATGAGCCCATTCCATAGGAAGGGGCGGTTGATGGAATAAAAACGCCAGACGCTACATAGCACCAGCATTCGCTCACCCAAACATAAATATTTATGTACATTCCTGCAGGTATTCGTCGAGATGATACGCACACAATGGTCACAAGCAAATCCCGCTTACAAACAAAATGCGACAAAGCAACATTTTCTGAACGAACGCAGGATATTTGAGTGATTAGAAAACCCACTAAGGAAAATTATCAATATTTTAATCATGTTTTATGTGCATATAAAAAGAAATGTCTGAGGTTTTAGGAATGACAATTTTGAAACGACTAAATGGCCAACAAGTCACCGACGTCCAATCGAAAATCGTGTCCACTGACACGGCCGAACTAATGGTATTTTCATGCTAATGATAACTCACGACCTTATGATGGTGACCTTGTTGTCGTATAGAGGGATTTTTGATCACTTTATCAAAAGCAATGTGATATGCCCACACGAAAGAGATCTAGCTTTGCAAGACCAAACCGGGTTTAGTCAAACTGGTAACTTTGAATGTATACGGGTCTATATTTCGTGGCAACACTTAATTGCGTTTGCTTCTAGAGTAGAGTAGAATATACTTTTTTCGCACGCTGTTCGACGCATTTTGCGCCTTCCTGAGGGGTTGTCCCTTTTTCATATATCAGTACACCGGTGGCAAAACAAAGAAAATGCATACGCGATATTTTGACAAGTTTTCGACTATTTTTCTTTTCTTTATTTTTCTAAAGGCTTAACTTCTTCAAACTTTGTATATAGCTTATACTGAAGCTCTTTCGCAATTCCTTCCATATAAAAAATAATCGCGATTTAGCCTTGCATGGAGGAAATTTCCAGTAAAAAAATTATCAAAAATCAGTGATAACTTATAGACACTCAGGCTAAAATCATACTCGCATGGTAAACATCGTTTTTAGAAACGAACAATTAGCTGAAGTTCAAATCCATAGTTGCGTATACGCCCTGGTATGCAGGCGTCAGCTTGCGATTTAAGAATTGAAATCAAGAAAAAGTTGTAAGCAACCGTTGTGTGCTTTATACTAATTGTAAATCTCACCGACAACAAAGTATTAAAGGAACATTGATTACACTATGTAACAATGAAAATTAACTGGGAATGTGCCATAATAAAGAGCTGCATATTCAAAATAATAAATACACTTTTAACAGAAAAAATTTCTATACACATTATACAACCATATACAAAATGCACCATAATATGTAAAAGTAAGTATTTCTATTTGCGAGTCGTAGTTTGTATTCAAAATTCCCTTTTTTGAAGCACGGCATAAGCGATGATGAAATTCCTGCTATTCTTGATTCTTCTGAATCTGCGATGAAAATGGTTATTATTCAATTTACAAATTAAAAAAAAACTTAATACATATGGATAATTTTGTGATCCGAAAGGCCATACATAAGTGTGATTTTTGTTAAAGGACCGTTTGAGTGTTAAAGTTATTTTCATAATTTAACGCCACGCTAATTAAAACTGCCTCTTTTACGAAAAAAGTAAGTGATCAGAGAGAAAACCTAAAAATTAAAATGTTAATCCATTTGTAGTTAATGATTCTTGAAAGTTAAGCAACGTTCAGTTCACTTCAGCTTGTCCTTAAGGCGATTAAATTAACATATAAATTTCCGTTTACTTACGCCATCTCATAAATTCACTGCAATTGGTTGTATAATTTCGACATTTTCAATAACATCGAGTATGATAAGCGACTGGGAAAACTTACACACTCGTATGCCATTTTGAATAAGCAAATCCAAGTTATTCAACCCAATGTTTGCCCCGTAAATGAGAAATAAAAGATTGAGCAAGGACTCTCTTCTTTTCTTTTTATCTTGTGTAGTGAAATAATTTTTTAAAACTTTGCATGTTTCATTGTTTATGTGAAATATTGAATTTATATAGACTTACCCTTTTTCTCTTTTGTAAGTCCCATCTTTTAATACAGATGCAGAATTTTATGACAAATAAATATGGCTTCAAAGTCCGCTTAAATTTGGTTTTTTAACTAAAATAAGAGGAACGACGAAATAAATCCAAATTTGTTTAAAGTTTTCCTGTCGCCGGATGTGTAGCGGCGCGTGATACAAACAAATCTCATCCGGGACGATATTTCTATATAATGTACGTACGAAATTATAATTGTAGGTATTATCCTTTTTCAACTTTTACCAGTTAAAACTTTTTCAGGCCAAGAGATAAGATTTAAATTTTCAGCCCGCCGACATTTTTTTAGCAAACCTTTAGTGTGATCACAAGACAATCATTGTCAGAAAAACAAGCATATTCTTATTTGCTAATCCTAAACAAGCATTACGTGTGCACTGGGTATAAAATCTTTCAATTGACAAATAAATGGTCGCGACTCTCTTTCTTATTCTACAAGGCAAGAGGTCTACATCAAATCGCTGGCCGACGACTGCACTTCCCAGTTTCTGTTTTGTAAACAACATTCCATACTTCGTCGAACGCATTTTGCCTCGCGAAAATTGTAATTAAATGGAGGAAAACATTGTTGGTAATTGACAACAGGAAACTAAGAAGATTCCTATGAAATCGTAAGACCAAACGATTTCTTTTTCATGGCAAGGATTGGAGAAGAAAATAACTGCATTTTATTATAATTTGCATAAATTACTTTATGCCCAACAACAATGTGGCTGGTTAGCTCAGACACAAACAAGAGTGGAGAGGTATGGAGAAGAAAACACAATTTTATTCATCTTCGTCGACATTCTAATGTGAGAATTATTCAGGCACAGTCATGGTCGCCCGCTGATTTCCATACTCATTTACGGAAACTCTTCCACCTACAAATGCATCTATTCACATTTGCACTTGCACACATTTTTAAGTCTGCACCACTATTTTGAATTGTATTTGTTTTTTTTTTTACCACTTATTATATTTACATTCACAAACATTTTCATTTCATGCTTTCATTTGCATTTGAGTTTCGTAGTATTTTTGCAATCTGTGGGACATTTCAATTCAATTGTTTGCACATACTGCTCTAAAGTAATTTCACGTTAATCGTACGACCTCGCGCACAGGTTATTTAGCGAAATTTTTGTGTCGCATTCGAATTTGTACTTATGTATGTACATACATACTTGCATATAGTATACATACATACATACATATGTATTATACACTTTCACTTTAATGTGCATACAAACATACATATGTACATATATCTACACAAGCTTTGTACAAATGAGAAGAGTTCTGTTGAGGTTATTTTTCTAGAATAAATGTTCAAACTAAAAATGCGAAAATTTTATTTAAATTCAGGCAGATACTTTTTATGATATAAATGTTTTTCTTTACTTGCCGCGAGTCGATTACTATTAGAAAAAATATTTCCCAAAATTTTTATTTTATATTTGCATTTTCTTATATTTACTAAAGAATTTCTTAAAAATTAATAGAAATTTACTCAAATGTGTGAAACTTATTGAAATTACTTCAATGTTGTGAACATCTTCGGCTGATTTTATTGACAGATCTTTGATGTCTTTCGACATTTCCACTTCTAAATTATTTATCTGCCGGTTTTCAAAACGATACCATTCTGACGGCGTACAAAACTTCTTTTTGATCAAAGAAGCTTTCAAGAACAAGAAAGCAAACACGGTTAGCAAAGCAAGTGCGAATTCACCGTGAACAGAAACAGAGAGCAATTAAATTTTACTGGAACTTTTGGCTTTTTGACAAATCCTTAGAAACACTAATTGTTTTCTTCCCATTGTGTTAAAGGCGGAAGTGAAGTGAACTTATCGCCGTAACCACATTTTCCTCTTTTCAACTGTTTATTATGTGTCCTCGCAAAGACGGAAAGAATTGAGGTTTCTCCTTTTAAGTGCCACTCTCTACTCCATTTTACATCACAACTATTACAAAAGCATTGCTGGATCTCCACCCACTGTTTACTACTTATGAGCCTTAACCGCCAAATTAACGTAAGCGTTTTCAATGTCTCACCAACTATGCACATTTGAATTAATATAGTTAAATTTCTTCTTATTATCTTTTTTATACGACTTGGTAAATTGTGATGTGTGGAGACAAACCGGTTTCGTCGTTGGGCCATCTTCAGTGTAAATTTTCGTTTATTAAAAATGTAAAAGTTTTTAACTTCTAGATGAATCTTCTAATCAGCTGCTGGATCTTAATTCACTTCACTATATCGTTAAGCTCATCATTCCGTCGTCATAAATCTTTCGAAGAATCATTCTCTAGAACACTCCAAGAGTTCTCTTATTTAATATATTCATTGTTAATGCTTCTGGGCCTTATAGTTCCGGCATAGTGAGAGACTTATAGAGTGTAGTTTTTGTCCGTCGAGAGAGGACTTCACGGCTCAATTGTTTAATCAGTCCGAAGTAGCACGTGTTGGCAAGAGAGATTCTTCGTTGATGCCGGCTCAATAGCTACTTCGTCTTGCCTTCGTTCATACTCATTCGCTACATTTCGCTATCCAATTTGCAGAAGACAGAACAGACTAACAGCGCGATTGTGCGGTAGCAGTTTCACGGCAACCGAATTATCTTACCCATCATCAGGTTTAAGCAGTCGCACGACAAAGAGTCAATCTATCGGAAACCTCGTTTAGTATCAAACGGCTCGGAGAGGTCCTTTCCAGTTTTCACGGAACCGGCGGTATTAGTTCTGTGGGGTTACCAAATTCAGACATTGCGACATATAGAAAATGTTTTCTTGTCCTGTCGAAAGCAGATTGAAAATCGATAAATAGATGGTGGGTGTCGATTGTTTTTTCTCGGGTATTCTCCTAGAACCAGCGTGCCGTAAATATTTGGTCGATAGTAAATTTACCAAGTCTAAATCCACTCTTCTGTGGTCGAGTGCTTTCTATACCATCGACGAATCAAGCCAGTACCAATAAATCTGAATTTTATTCCTTTCGGTGTGTTGTCCTTTAAGTGAATGTGTATTTGAATCAATAGTGCAATATTATAAGCGGGAAAGGAGACCGAACTTTGTGTGTCGGTCTAAATCGATACTTAAGAAGAATATTAGTCAAACACCTTTTCTCAAAATAAACTTTTTATAAAAGTTTTCTGCGGCTCATTCATTTTACTTGCAGCTGCAAACAATTGATTTAATATGCCATTATTTTTCTTTTGGATTTCGAAAAAAAAAACAAAGCTTATTGTACTCGTAAATCAGTGTGTGTACTACAAATTGCATAGTGCTTTCGGTTATGTGAAAAGTCTGCGCATAATCTTCCACAAATTCAAGCCTCATTGTGTGACTGACAGCGATTTATTGCAGTTTCAAGTTAAATAAAATATTTCGCTGCTAGCCTTGCGTGTGGGTAGTGGAGTGGGAGAATAAATGCCAAGAAGTCCAAGAGTGAAGAGGCGGAAACAATTACGCTCAGCCGCAGTAGAATGTCTTGTTATGACTGGTGGGTGCGTAAAGAAAGTGCAAACTGCATGCGTTTAACAAATTTACTCAACTTAGAGAACCACAATTGCCTGAATATTTGCTGGTTATAAATTACTAATTGTTGTTGTTATTTTTATCTATGGTTGTTGTTTACCGTCCAGTCAGTGAAGATGGTGTTGTTTACCATAAATACCAACAGCCATTTTTGTGCAATTTTTCATGTGTCCACATGCGACAACATATCAAAGTCCTTGCTAGGACTCTGCCGGACATTGTCATCGGGCTCAAGCAATCAAATATGCGCACAAAGTGCCACAACCACTTTCAAAGCGTTGGCACTGAACGCACTAAACAAGTAAACAATCAAATGCATAGCTGGAGATTTCCATCGTAGCGTTGTTATTTTGCTGCAAGAGAATTCAGTGCAGAACTATTTTTTTCGATATAAACTGTTGGCAGCATCTGCTGGCGACAAACAAGCGAGCAAGCGAAAGCGAAAAGTTAATGCGGTGTCCGAGTTTGTGTGGTGAATGGATTCCTGGATTCATGGACTCGTCCGACCGATGCCGCGCAAGTAAACGAAATATATGAAAATGTGTGGCAGAAGTTGCAAGCAAAAAGCAAGGCGCATGGGAAGAACTGTGAAACAACACACAACCAAATGTCACCGGCGATGGGATACGACAAGGTCCCACGTGTCAGTCTGAGTGTATTTTTAACTGGCGACACACAACAGCGCTTAACTGGTTGGCAGCCGCAAAGTGACCGACCACAACTCAGGCGAATAATGCCAAAATACCAACGGGCATTCATACTTGGGAATGTGTGCATTTATGTTTAAGTGTGTGTGAGTTCTTACATGGAATGCATACATGGAGGTACTTGCAGCCAAGAGGGCAAGGGACAATTTGAGGGCAACCAACAAAGATTTATGTGGCCGTTTCCCATTTTGCCAAATTCATTCAAAACCATTATCTCCTCGTATTTGCCTGCCATGCTATAAATGACGATGTGCACTTTCGAAAATTCAAGCACCCACTTTTGCACCTTCACATAAATCCTGCATAAATAAGTTACATTGATAATAATTTTGTTCATTGTGTATAAAATATTGTCTTCTTTTATAAAGCTTATCTAAACCTGAGCTACTCTTTTATTGTGTCTACACAATTTTGGTTAATTGTAACTTCCACTTCGTAAAGCTAAGCAAGAGTGTTTCGATCCAATTAAGTTCTTAAGTTCAGTCGATTTTGTGGAGCTTGGATGATAATCAAAATTAAAATGTGCATTTTTGTAGTATTGTGGAACCGCCGCCTTGCACAATCAGACTGCTTAGTAATGCTAAATTAATCGTATGAAAAAACGCGATTTAATCAAGCGACCAAGCGACTATATAAGACTGCAAACAAATCCCAGAAGTCTACCGCATTTCGCTGTAGAAAGCTGGAGAAAGGTGAAAGTTATATTCTTCTCCCGAGGAAATATCAGCATTCCACTACAAACCGCTCGCTCACTACCTGGAGGTAGAAGAAGTCTTCTACGACATTCCAATCGAATCAGTTACTTATTCGAACGACGCCCACGCTATCATTCGCGGCAACGTATTTGGAAATCATTCGAATATGAACGTCAAAAGACGTTTAGAGAAGGCGTGTGTTGATTGCATAACTACACGAGAATCTTCAGATGAACTGGAGGGCCATAGCATGATGTTCGCGCTAGACAAGCTATGTATATACTCGTATAGTCAAAAAACCCATCAAGCCGGACGCGCTTAGGGTAATTCTGAATTTACTTCCCTACCAGCAGCATTCTAGACAAGCTATAGGGACTTGAAAAGGAATCAGATTATGTCACTACCCTGCTGAAGAAGAATAAAGAGTTTAAGTTAAAATTTGTTAAAATGGCACCGACGAAAGACAAATACAAAAGGCATCAACCTTTTCGGACAGCCAACCAACTCTTCACAGCCAACGAACTTCGGCACTCCCAGCCGCAACAAAAGTCACCAGAGTAGTCAAGAACTGCCACTGACGCTGGTATTAATGCGGTTGGGGCTAAGGATAGAGCAATAAATTTTTCTGCGGCAGATGATTGGAGACCTTGATTCAAACGCCTTGGTTATATTTCGTAATTTAATTTCTATTTTTTTAAGTACTGAACAGCAGCGGTTTTAAAAAATATGAAAAGCAAAGTAGTAAATTAAATTGTTCACAAGCTTGGCTTTACGTATATACAAATTTCAGCACAAGGTATTATTTATTCCATGTATGTTCGAGTATGTATTAGGGTGATTGATTCGATTTTTTCAAACCGGTTTTCTCCGGGCTTTTCATTAATTATTGTACGGTCGTCTCGTTCAATTTGCCCAATGTGATATTCAGTAATTTGGTATAATATCAAGATATAAAATTTAAGACTAATTATGAGTTGAAGGTTATTGCCTTTCCTCGCCTTTACGTTTTTTCTTTAAAAATTACCAACCGGTTTTTTCAAATTGCCAATTTTCAAATAATTCGAAAACCGGTTTTACAAAAATGTCGAATAATCAAACACCCTAGCATACTAGTTTTCTGTGATGATGCCAGCATATGTAAATATGTCATGGTCATGGTTAACACTACAAAACTAACTTGTACATACATACATATGAATGTATATATATCGGCATAAATACGTACACGATATCCTTTTCAGTGGCTGTGAATAGATTGAAAAACTTTAATTGGTTCTTGCGCAGTCATTGCATTATCCTGACCTCGTACTTTTGTACTTTTTTTTTAGCAAGCTCTGAATTAAATAAATAACTTTTATTAAATTTCGAACCAATTAATCATATGAACCTATCTTTAAATAAATTATTTTCGCCCTTGGCCCGATTCCCGTTATTCGACATTGAATCGATTTCGATTCGAAATTTACATTTCTGACCACGTATGTATGTCGTGACTCGGGACCAGGTCTGCATACATCGCAAAGCCACAATTAATTGTTGTACGCAGAAAAACCGCAACATCTTCAACAAAACAAATTCGTAAAAACCAACGAAACATTGCACTCTTTGAAAATTGCACATTATTAAAATTGAATACACTTTAAAACTACAAATAAGTTTTAGCCATTCTGAGAAATGTTTGGAATTTAGATGTAAACTTAGGCGTTGTATTATTTTTTTTTTGGGAAGTATCTGATTTCAATTGTAAATTTAATTAAAACATGATGAGTGCGAACAGTGTCTGGTCGTTAAGGCAGATTGCAGGCTGTGAAGCATCGCATGCTATGTGGAGCCTAAGAAATACTTGCGACGAAGTCTATGCGTCCTCAGTAAATCTAATAAACTATATAAAAACCAGACTACTGATAGCCGGGATATACGAGTTAAAAAAAAATATGGAAGCCTAACAGATAGTGCAGTTCCGATAGCGTTAACGTGCATTCGAGTTACGACAATAAATTCACATTTTTCATTAAAAAGGAACGAAAAAAGCTGAATTTTAAACTCAAGCTACACCCCAATTCTAGGTTTAACTGGAAGATACTATCATTGAGCTCTCATACGACAATAGTCTTAGCATATTTGGTTGTGTTTTGGTTAAGAGTGAAATATATCCAGGCCTACGTTCAGATGCTTTAAGAACTCTCGTTTCCTTTGCAACATTATAATTTATAGGTTTTAAATTTAAAAAAATGTTTTCATGTGTCATTCGCTAAATCCCGCTCCCTTATTCCTACGTCATACTACATTAGTGGCAATCAGTTAGGTACAGTGGGCGAAATATGTGATCTTGGTGTGGTTTTTGACTCGAAATTCCTATTTCAAAGCCATTGCTAAATCATATTCTATGCTTGCCTTTATTCGGCGATTAAGTTCAGATTTTAGTAATTCTTACACCTTGAAACTGTTATTTACCTCACTTTTACGCTCTAAATTAGAATACGCTGTTTTCATATAATGAGACTCGAAAGAATTCAAAAATCGTTCGTCAAGTTTGCTCTACGCTCCTTGCATTTTAAGGACCCTATTCCTTCCTATAGCGCCACGTGTCAACTAATAAACTTAAAATCTCTAAACTCTAGAAGAACTATACTCTCTCTCACATTAGTCTTTGACATTATAAGAGGTGCGATTGACTGTCCAATTTTATTACAACGCATTCGTTTTAATATCCCTTCAAGAACCCTTCGTAATCACAAAACTTTTTTCATAGAACGAGTTCGAACGCTGTATGCTGCGAATTCTCCTATTTTAAGAACTCTAACTGAATATAATAAAATTTTGAGAATTTTTTTTGGAGATCACACGTCGCATTGATAAGCTAACGATTGGAGGTTTCCAATATTGGTTGCTATTTTTTTTCTAAGTGTTTCTTAGCAAGTTGAAGTCTTAAGTTTAACTAAAAGTACTAACCAGGTGAGTGCACCTTAAAATCAAACATTTTTGGAATCCCTGAACTCATTTGCAAATCATATGGCCACCGCTGTAAGTGTTCGTCTGAATGTACTCGTACGTACATAAACCTAGAATATTAAAATGTATTAACCATTTGAAGCTTGTATACATTTGAGAATGTCGGTACTCAGTAAATCTATTCCAAGCAATTGTACACATTTCCAATTTACATTTTGTGTCATTTATGTACATGTTGTGATAATAATTTCATATGAGTCGTTTTGTTGCGCAACTCTAAAGCGAGTTCCCTGCTAAAAGAAGTTGGCAATTGGAAAATGGAAAATGGGAAATTGCATAAGAACAACGGACGCCACGCGTGCAAGAAAAAAAACCACAAAAGTTGCAAATTCGTAATGGCTGTTATTATTTCAAATTTGAAGCTGACGCCGCAAACAGAGCAAGCTAAACAAAAATACCTGCAAACACATATCTACATACATACAAATGTACTTGTGTATGTACGTGAAAGAAAAATTACCAGACTGACGCTTATGACCACTTAATCTGTACTTTTTTCTGGTACACCTACACCAACGGTCTAAAAGGACGAGTTCCAGAGCCGCCCTGCATGGGTGGTTGAAAAGGACTAGACTTCATGCCACACCTCGATGTTGTTAATCGCCATTTTCATGTGCCTTAGTTAGATTTGATGCTTAAGCCCAGAGCGTGTTTGCTGACAGTGTAGATATTCTTCATGTACCGGCAAGAATTGTGGACAAGAAAACAAAGCGTGGCTCGCACTTTTAACCACATTTCTTTTTGGACAACTGCGTTGCAAAATCTAACTTCAACCAGCTTCCGGTTTCCCACCTTTTAATGTTGGAAACTAGAGTGTACGTCGATACCATTCTCCGTATTCTCAAAACTTAATCCATCGTCACTTCTTAGACCAAAGAATTTTAAGTGAAGCGAAGACTGAATTGTGGGGCTTTTGTTTTTAAAAACTTGCCAGTGCTAATCTGAACTGCTTCATAAATACATGCTGATGTATGAGGGTATTATGGCTGGTTGAAATAAAAACGACCAGTACTAAAGTTAACCTTAAAGCCTTAGTATAGTCAAAAATGTCCGAATAGAAGCCTTTAAATTGACTTCCAAAAGAGGCAACCATTCGCCAAAGTGCAGCTGTGTAAATATTCCGGCCTTCGTTTGATTTCTGCTTGCTTACGTGATTTCCGGAATTAAATACTTTGATTTGCAGCAACATTCTTGAATCGCATTTTATGTTTCCTTGCGGCCAAATTCCCCACTGCAATTATTCCGCCTCAGTTGGCGTGAGCTTTCTGTTGTTTGCATTTTGGCGTTTTGTTGCAGCTGCACCGGGTTTTTCTGCTCCATTGTTTTTTTCATATTTGTATGCGAAGGTGTTGTTGTAGCCGTATTGTTTATTTTTCGTCTGACAGGATAACGATCGCCAAATGCCAACAACAGGAATTGCAAATATGATTTGTGTGTGTGCGGCAATAATTTATGACGATATGATACACTGCTCAGACTGTGCTCGTCCTTTATTGTGTGCTTGCTCATTTGCTTGGCATTCGTTACACGTTTCGGCGCCGGTAATGGAAGAATGTGGCGGTGGAAATGTGCAGGAGGACGGCAGAAGAAAGCAAATGTATAACTAGGAATGTTCATGTTTGGAAAAGGAAACATTCACTCACTATGATATTTGTATTGCTTGAAGGTATTTCAAAATGAATTGAGTTGTTTATTTAATTGTTTTTGAGCCTTAAGGCCGATAGAATATGGGAAAGATTGAAAAAGGATGAGCCAACCTAACAACAATAACTCCACAGTCCGATTGCAACAGTGGAAAACAGTCAGACTTGATTGGAGTGAGTAGGAAATACCAACAGTCTGCAGTTATAACTTCTAACGCTTTGGGTATTGTTGTAATTTCCTTATATATATTGGGTTGTGTTTTCTGCTAAATTGAAAATGAAAACGGAACAATGCATTCGGCCGAAAGTACAACAATAACAATATCTTACATTTGATTGTTATGCATCTTCAACCACTGTTTTATGCCTTCTTTAAACAGCTGATTATTTCTGTGAGAACGTTTTTATACAAGCCAATTCTGAATAGAAACTCCCGGTTAATTTTGCTCCCACTCAAATGTTATACCAATCGGAGCAGCGAACAAATTCGCCGAGAGTTTTTATTCAGAGCAAGGCTGATGGTGGAAACTGTTTAGATGTCTATGAAGTCGGCCAATTTGTAAAGGCTCTTCTACGAAATCATGTCGAGAGTTGTGACATGATGTGGATTGACTGAATTCAACGAGGCAAATGTGCAAACCATAAACGCGATATGCATTACTGATCGCTCGAAATACAGAAGATCGCAGAAGGAGCCGACAAGCCCAACTAAAGACAGCTTCAATATATTCATGTAATATTATTTATGACCAAAATTAAATATTTTGCTTTTGATATTTTTTACTCTAAAACTTTATATAAATCCAACCTCATACATAAAGAAAGAAGAACAAGAAGCTGCTGAACGGATGCATCGGAATCACTGTAAATATGATAATAACTTTGAATTGCAATCGGAGGTTCATCAAATTAGATATTACTGTAGTCGATCTTAAAGTCTAGGCTTTAGCGGACTTTGAGTGAATTCCTCCCATATCCTTCTTGAAAAGAGCTGAATATATTCGGAGAGAATTAATAAAAAAAAAAACGATTACCAATGGTCAAACATTCAAAGGTGCTAAGTGGATTATTACAAAATGTTTGAATATTTAAAAGCTCAGGCAAAGGACTTTGGAGAGAAAACAATAGGTGAAATACTTGGACGTTATCTAAGTGTTCAAGCGTAATTTTTTTAATTTATATATTTATTTACGTGAAATATAATTATATATCAAGCGATAGCCGCCTAAGTCCTATGCTTTAACACAGGACTTAGGCGATTATCGCTTGTGACCACAGATATATATGTAGTTATATAACAAAAAGACAATTTGCAGCTAAGGCTATCGGCCCGACAAAAACGTGTCGCCATATTGTTAATGTTTTTCGAGAAGCCAATAATTGGGAAAAAATGCCCATGCATGCTCGTTATAGGAGCGCTCCACCCTACGGGATCTACAGTCCTTGCAGCTCTTCTTAATATCCTACCCACAAATCTCTACGAAAAACTATTGGTGATTACAGCTATTTTAAAGATGCCAAGAAACTCCTGTTCACTCTAAAGTATACCTTCCGTCAGGATAGCTCGTTAAATTCGCCAAGCTATTTTCAACATTTAGTCGTTCAAATTACATCAACGCCAACACCCATCAAACGACGTTAGCCCAATTCGCTGAGTTCATAAGCTTTTATAAAATTTACCACGAACATCCTTATTTGCCAGCAACGGAAATTGTGGCGTCCTAATGTAATGCAGGTACAACATAACTGATAAATTAGCTTAAGCATCGCCGAGCCGAGTACATACAAATTCATATTACCTGCGTTCACCGGCGGTGGAGTGTAGACAAACAACCGATCCCATCGGCACACCGGCACACCGGCATACCGACCGCCGCTATTTGCAACGGATGCAATTCGAAAATCCGCTAAACCGCAAATGCTACAGCGACACACATACTCGTACATATATAGTTACTACATACATACATACATTTATACATTGAGCCCATTTGAGCCCATTTGAGCAGTGGAATAGGACGAGGCAGCGAACCAAGGCTAAAGGCTAGATGCTGCAGGCCGCGCGTTGAAGTTGGATGCCGGTGCTAATTCGATTTTTCTCAGCCAACTTTTTGCATATGTTTGTATGAGAATCGACATCATTGCCACACACAGTAGAACTAAGCACAACCGCATGCGCTCGTTAAGGATATTGAGAGGAAATTGCCGCAGAGAATGAAGTAAATATGAAGAGAAAAGGTGAAGCACAAACACGTTTACAACCTGCACCAAGTACAAGTTGAAAGGGAATTAAATTTCTTCGACTGGCATATATTTAGTCATATCAACATTTTACAATTGTCTATAACGATTAGAGAGATTCCATGAGCTCCTCGAAGTTAGTCCGAGTTCAATGGCGAAAAGGCTAATTCCGGCGAAAAGGAAACATCATACAATGTGATGTGATGGCTTTTGTATTATTGTTTCTATATACATTTTAGTGTTTTTGCGACTGTGTTTTAATACATTTGGCGAAATCAGTAGATTTACAAAATTTCCAGTTAACATTAAACACGCAGAATTTGCACGTTTTAGAAACGATTTTTTTTTTATTACAAATGAACTTAACATTAACATAAGCACATACATATGTGCATACATACATATGTAAAATCAATTCATTTCATTTGTTCGTATAGCACCAGAACGTACTTAAAATTTTTTAACACGCTTATATAAGCTTACCTGTATGTATGTTTGTATGTTTGTGACAATACAATAATTCGTTAAGTTGATCTACGTTATATTGAATTTATGAGCACGGGCAGCCGGCAATAAATTAACTCGAATTTGTCGTACAGGACGTAGGAGTAACCTGAACGGATACAAAACGATTTAAGCGCCCATCTTACTGCTTTTAGTGTCCTGCATTATTTATTGTGAGAGCTTCTGAGTTGTTTGCGTCGAAAGCCCAACAAACTAAAATGTGAAAAATAAATATTGTTTTAAAAAACTAAAAAAAAAGCTCCACACTTTTTTCACAAAATACTAGTACTTATCGTTCATTATATGATTTTAAGCTTATATTAAAACTTATTGTGAGTTTCGTTTTCGGAGGAAATTTTTCGCTTTCGAACATTGGCAACACTAATTTCGAGCGGAAATAGTTGGCGGATTAATTGAATTTGTTCACTATTTTTTGGAAGGCGAAAAATTTAAACAAATTCAAAATGTAAGTAATTTAATTTAAATTTACTTACATAAGATCGCCTATTCCAGTAACAAAACAGTAAACAAAGTTCAAAGAGGGATACTATTAGGGAGAATGCAGGAAAAGCCGGATATTGCAAGAGAATTTGTCTTAGAAAAGAAGCAAAATGTAGCTAAGTTATGAAAACAGCTAAGGATGAAGCTGCTTAGTTTGTGGCCTGCAATGAAAAATTAGTCCGAATGGAAAGGGGTAAACAATTTATATTTAAATGTACGCAGAAATGCAATTTTTTTTTTGCAAAATAGACTTGGACTGGCCAAAAGCGGTATGTCTAGCAGCGTAGGCCGCTTTTCCCACTTCGGTTATTTTGACATTTCTTACATAATCTGACTAAAAGACGACTGAGCCAGCGCAATTTCAAAACTGTTACCTACACCTTTTTAGTATCCACCTTCAGCGAAAAATCGCAGGCACGCTTCCCAACTGGCGGAATGGCAAACTGTAGTTGTAGCGCTGGTGATATTGAAGAGGTTGGCACAGTTCTAACAAATACTTGAACGATTCTTTTTTGACTGTTATATTTTCAAGATCTGGAAATTTAATAACTTATGTATGTAAAATTACTATTGAATTTGAACTATTTGATAATTATACACTTCAAGCATACACATTTCAGAGTTGTAATTTCCAGTTTCGAATTTTCGAAGCGAAATTTATTCCGGGTGAAACTCACAATAGGCGGATTTAATCCGGGCGAATGAACAAAATTTGGGTGAATTTTTTTTCGGACGAAACTCACGATAAGGGTGATTAAGAATTATTTTTCAATTTTAAATTTTACCTGCTTTAAAAGCGTGTTTTTTAGTTTTTTAAACTATATTTATTATAAATTATATAGTTTCATTGGTTGGATTATACATTTTGGTGTTCTTGCTTATTATTTTTTGTCAATCATGATTCTATTTCGAAAGTTGGGTTTTAAAACATTTCTCTCAGAAAACTTTCTTTATTTTCATATCAATTATTATCATGCATACATATGTATGTTTGTTTGTTCAGATACAGTGAATTATTGAATTAGTTAAATTATTTTAAAAGGCTTACAATGTTTTCCATGACAAATATTTTCCAATGATTTTTAATAAAACTTGTGGTAAATACTAAACTAAAAACAAAACAAAAAATATATTAAATTTAATTTTTTTAAATTATAATGTATTCATCCGAAAATCAACTATTTCGTCTGCAGGCGTACTTTTTAAGTCTGAATTTAAAAATGGATGACAAGGAAAAAAGAAAAGGCACAAATGTGGACTGAAATCACAGGCTTGGACCGATGTTGTAAACATTTTGCATTTAAATTGAGTCCAGTAGCCTAAAATACGAACGCCATGTCCAAGTCAAGGCAATCGTTGAATTTTTATGCGTTTGATATGTCTACGTCTTATTGTTCTATCTTTTAAGACCGGTAATACAAAAAATTAAAAATCAAATCTTGTTGGTCATAATTGGTGACAGTTTTTCGAAGAAGGTAATGTACTTACTTCCTTGAAAAATTAGTGTTATATAATCTGCTTTGAAAATTGGTAATAACACATATTGAAAGTCCTATAAGATAAATATTAATATAATATTTAGAGAATATCAGGCATTTTTAAGGCAATTTTTAAAACGACTTTTGACTTTCTGTCTCATTCTAAATGTCGCTACGCTGTGTCATCCTTGACTTAGTCTTTCGAAAGCTAGAAAATAATTGAAATTTGTCGTACTTCGAACGATTGTGGGAATTGAAAGACAATTGCCAGAAATGCGCTGCATATGTTTGTGTAATTATGTAAATATATGTATGTACATACATACTCGTATATTATAAGTGTATTTCGCGTGTCCAACACTTAATTTGACGTTCACACCAGCTTAGCCCGGTGAGTAACTAAAAGAAGCGCCAAACTGAGGGCCTGAATGTAAATAATTGTGTGCATACAAATTTATATGTACAACATTATTTATTCACTTGTTGGTGTGTGCACGTGAATATATGCAGGTACCCCTGCACCCCTGAATATACATATGCAGGTACCTTTTGCACTTCCCTGCAAAAAATTGTGCGACTAATCTCTAAATAGAGTATTCCTGGATTAGTCTCTATGGGGTACAATTGGGCATTAATTAGTCGCAACAAGTCTCAAACGTGTATAATTGTAGATTAGTCCTGTATTCGTCTCTTTCGCACTTAGGCAACGAAATTTCATGCTCGTCGTGGGCATATGAGCAGAGCAACCCTTGAGCAGCTGGTTCGAAATTCACTCGAAGCTTTGATTTTTATTTCGGTTTTTATAAAAAGTCTGGTCCTCATTTGTACCCATTCGGGTATAACAGGAGACAATTAGTTTATTCTTAGGACATGCTCGAAAAGAAGGGAACAGTTCATTCCACATAAAGAGATCAAAAGTTTTATTAGTCGCATGACCCTTTTGGCTATTCCCGGACTCATCCGCAGGGTTGCAATAGCCTACAGACGACTCCCCATTCGCCGTTATAATTTCTGGGAATATCTCAAGAAACACATATTTACCTTACTTGAGAATGTCTAAACATGTTTCTTTCGCTTCCTTAAAACCTTAGTGGGAATGCAAAGTGGTCTCAAGACATTGCCGCCAGTGACATTCGCATGCTAAAGTAATGCGTTTTACAAGCGAATGGGGGAGCGCCTTCCACGTCTTCCAAATTCGTTCGATTCCACATTCGTTTTTGAGGTCAGAACTTTACTACAGAAACAATTTCAGATTTTTCGCTGGGTAAGTTGTGCATGCACTCATTGCATTTAAATTTTGTCATGCAAGCCAAAAAGGGCGGCAATGGGCTGTAGCCGAGGTTGTAAGCACAAAAAAAACGTAAATGATTATATCAAGGAGGCAACGGTGGTCAGTCACGCGGTCAGCGTAAATGGAAGGCACAAACTGGTGCCTATGTATATAAATACATACATATATATGTATTTATGTGGAAGTTCTATGTATGTATGTATGTCGTGGTATTCCTAATACGTTTTCCTACACAGGTTCTATATAAGATATATACTTCTCGAAGTACATATATGATAGAAAACTTTCGGTTTGGTCCTAATTTGTGGTTTTTGCAGCCTTTTTATATAAGGAATTTGAACTGAACTCGATGCCAGTTTTTATTGAAAGAATGTTAATCAGCTGCAGCCGTAGATTCGTCGTGTAAGAGATATTGATTTTATATTTGTTGATATAAAGCTTTTATTTCCCTGCGGATGTTTAATGCTAAGTTAAGCTATTTTGGACAAATTTCCATTCTTTCTTTACCGCAAAAGAATTTTGAAATCTTAAATTGTTAACTGTTCTAGAAATTAAAATAAATATTTTTAATTAAAAAAAAATATTTTTGTTGATGAAAAAATTAAGAAATGTATTTACACTGCGCGTAATTATGTTTTAAATGCTTACAATTATTAAACTTTGTTGTATAAAAAGAAATTAACACAAGAAAATTAAAAAAAAAACGTCAGTTTCTCTTAATCCAATGGATAGAAGTGCACCAAACCCTTGAGGTTCTTCTTATTGAAATTGATTCACGGGTTACAAATGGTATATGAGGTAATATTCACAAGAAAAGAACAAAACTATTCCGACGAATTGATAACCTCCTCTTTGGTTAACAATTTACTTTTTTCGCTAATGTCAATAACAGTTATCTTGCTGATAATAATAATGGTTAAATACTTTTCTAACCACTATTTAAAGATCTTATAATTTTAAGCTTTTTTTTTGGTACTTAAACCCCTTGATTGGAAAAAACATAGTTGTAAGATTTTCCAAAAAGCGAAGAGCGTCGTTCATAAATATCGTAGACATGAATATGTCCGTTACTAAATGTTATTAAATGTGATAAAAATCATAAAACATAATAAATATGTAGTCGCATAGCGTTAGTAACCATAGCCGTTGAATAATCCCAAAGTATCTACATACATATGTACATACAGCTGTGTTCATGAAGTAGTAGTGCCGGTGTATCTTTTCTTCGAAAGCATCAACTCAAGCAGTTTATTTTGTTCAAATAACTTCCTTTTCCCCCTCTATACTAGGTACATTAAAAAAAAAGACAAAAATTATTGTGTTCATTAAAATAGTGCCCGTTTTAAATATTAAAAAAAAAAAAAAAAATATTCAGTTAATGTTTATACTTTATGTTATTCATCTTGTCCGTAGTCTAATATTTTGTAGTAAACCCTTTATTATTTATTACCGTCATTTATTACCGCCGACGTGGCATAGAATCGACATGGTCCTTACAACGCTTTTCGGGAATTTGAGCCCATGCCTCTTTAACAACATTCCACATCTGTGTTCTACTTGATGGATTTGCTGTTGCTACAACTCGCTTAACAACTCCCCATAAATTTTCGATCGGATTAAGATCTGGGGACTGAGCTGGCCAGCGCATCGTGTCGATATGTTGAGATTGAAACCACTCCTTAGCTAATTGGCTGGTGTGTTTTGGATCGTTGTCTTGTTGGAACGTCCATTTTAAAGGCATTTCCCAGCTGACAAATGGTAACATAATATCGTTTAGTATATTTACGTACACTACTCGGTCCATGATAACATCTATCAAATGTATAGGGCCAACACCGCTGTACGAGAAGCAAGCCCACACCATGTTTAACAGTTTTAGTAGTGTACCTGGGGTGGACATATTTTCTGGATCCTGGTCCACCGAATAAAACTATTTTAGATTCATCTGTCCATAACACGTTGCGCCATTTTGCAGCCGGCCAATTTAAATGTCCTTTGGCAAATTCTAATCTATCAGCGACATGTTTCTTCGTCAAGAGCGGTACTTTCCTGGGACTCCTTACCCTTCAGTTGTTTTCAACAAGGCGTCTGCGTACTGTCAGAGCACTGACCGACAAATTTAATTCATCCTTTATCATTTTGGAGAACGCTGTGGGCTTTGCTTTGACGCATCGTAAAATCCTTTTGCCTTCAGTGGCTGTTGTTTTTCGTTTTCCACCCCGATTTTCAGGTTTAACTTTTAAATTTATGGCGTTGTATATCATTGTAGAAGAACATCCAGCTATCTCTTCAATTTCCTTGTACGTCTTTCCCTGATTTCTTAGCCTAACTATCAATTCCCGTTTTTCTAATGAACAATGTTTCCCCCAACCCACTAAAAAATAAAAAAACATCGAAAACAATGAAATTCGTTGGAAAATGATAACATTACTTAAATACACTCACTATTTGCAGTTTAAATTTTTTTTTTTTTAACTTATCAGCCACTCGCGGCAAGCACTACTATTTCAATGAACAAACGATTTTTTGTATACAAATTTAAAAGTGTCACAAAAAAGACAAGCAAAGCAAAGTTAACGGGATTCTTAAATATTCTATTCTACGAAAACATCGATCGCTCGTTCAACTTGCAAGTCTGTACATGTCAGAAAAGCTATTTTCATGCACACAGCTGTATGTACACATTTAAGTTTTAGCTAGTACAAAAAAGTAGATCGTTTAAGCGTTGAAAAATAATATTTTGTATGTTTATGACATCATCAATTTCGACGTGATCAAAATTTTACGAAATTTCGAAATTCGGGAGATTGCCATCACGGATTCCAAGTGAAACGCAATTTTGACATTTATTCGTGAGAATAATCTACGAATGCTTTCCTTTATCAGGAGAAGTAAAAATAATAAATGAAATGAACAAAAAAATACAAGTGAACTAGAAACTAAGTGAATATTTTTCACTAAAGCATAAATTTGAATTTATTTTTCAACAGGTCAACCCATCCACTAACCGGAGGAGCGGGCAGACATTGCGCAAGGTTTTTCAAAAACCCCGTGCAGCTTTCGACTTTCGTAGTCATCTTAGTGAATTCATACACATATGCACACGGAAGTGCTGTTTATTTGAATTGAATGTTTCGTATTTAACACAAGAATAAAGTGCTAATGTACATTCAACTATAATATAAAATAAAACTTCAACAGCAACCACCTGTAAAAAAGGTAGATGGCAAAAAAGTTTGCTAATTTGTTGAATTATTATAAAAAGTAGAACGATATTTTATTTCTGTTTTTCTTCTTTATTTTAGTGCTCTGGTTGGACCAGAAAAGCAATGTACAACGGAAGCCATATCTAAACAAAATTGAACCCAGAGCAACGAGAAAATAAAGCAACCACATAAACACATTCAATAACTTAGAGGAACCGCTAAAAGGGATTTGCGGGTTGGAAACATCTATTTCGGGCTTCGCGCTTGCTCTTTTAATGAAACAGCTTCCACAATGGCCCTCATTTTATTATTTTTTGTATTTAAATAATTATTGTAAACTTTCCTGTGAAAATATATGCAGTCAAAAAAGTAAACAAAAAATACGCTGAATTTCGTGTAAAGAGTGTCCAACTCATCTTTGATTTGCGTAGGCGTATTGCCTTTCAAAAACAAAATTTTAATGACAGCTCGATAGTAATTTTTTTCATTTTTCCAAAAAAAAAGTAACAGAAGTAACTTCAGTTTACCTTAGCGGCAGCAATTAATTACTGCAGCCAACGAGCTAACCTTTTCTGCAGTTTAACTACATCCGAACAAAAAATACGCTGAATTTCGTGTAAAGAGTTTTAAACACTCATTCGAACTTAGCGTAACAGTTGGCAACGCAAACTACGAAATTGTAGGAATTGCTGATAGAATCCTTCCCGAATTCGTGACGGGAGATCTTGTCACGACGGGAGTTTATTCGGAATCAGTAATTGGGCTGCATATTCTGAAGGGATGTCCACTTTATTTCAATAATTTATAATAATACAAAAACATAGTGAGATTGTGAGTATTAAATTTGATAAAAATGTATTTATTTAAAGGAGTGGATAACATCAAATTCAAAAAGGAGAAGGTGGACAAAGTATGGACACAATTTTACACCCGAAAACCAGAATTTTACATAGAAGTCCATTTTCGCACTTTGTTTTTCTTCGTTACTTATTTTCAGCTTTGCCCATAGAGGGCATAGGCGTGACTGCAATGTATTCAAAACTTGAAAAATGTTGATTGGACCATTAGTATATCATAGCCTTTTCGTAATCACGGCTGGTAATCACCTTCCGCCAAATGGATCTCATTTATTGACGACGGTCTCGGAACACTTCAGATGCCATCTTTTAGAACCCCAACCACACTCACAAATATATATATATGTATATAATTTTGGCGCTTACACTATATACTCGTAGCTCAGTGTTTGGACGAGCTTCTCCTACTATTTGTGGTGTGCGTCTTTATATTATACCACAAATGAAGGGACCTGCCGACTCCGAACGGCAGATGTATTTAATGAGAAGCTTTTTCATAGCAGAAATACCCTCGGAGGCTTACCATTGCCTGCCGAGGGGTGCCCGCTATTAGAAAAAACTGTTTCTATGATTAAGATTTTGCTTTCCCTGACTGAGATTCGAACCTCGAACTCACCGGCATATCGAGTAATAGCACGCACCGCTACCAACTCGACCACAGCGGCCACCATATTCACAAATACTGACTTGTTTAATCGAATATTTTTAACTGTTGTTAAATTTTGCCGGCTTTCTTAATTGAGAAATATTATTCTGGCACTCCAAAGGATATTCATTTTGTTTAATAAATCCAGAATAGAGCTATACAATTATATTATTTTGCTAAAATTTGTGTGGTTACTTTATGCCAGCTGATGTCGAAATCTCTAAATTTGGCATTAGAGTTCGGGAAAATTTTTTTCGAGTTCACAAGGAATCAGCGATAGTAAATTTTTCGTATTCGTAGTGGAGGGTTGCGTTCGTAACTCTTTTACGACGTACTCAACGATAGGTCAGATTCATCTAATACATATTTAATACATAGATATGTAGATATATTCTCTATACAAAAGTATTTTACACAAAGCCATTAATTCCCTTATGAAATGATAAGCGGAGGCCAACTTTTAGACATTTATTTATGTGTGTACCGTATATGTATGTGTGTGTTTCTACTTATACACTAAACCCAACTTGTTACAATTCAATTGGTTTGTAAAATGGAATTTCACGTTGAATTATTTTTTAATAGAATTTTCTTCTTTAAAAGCTCCACTCAGTGTGTGCGTGCATGCGTGCGAGCATTAGCGCCTAAACTTATGTATGAATACACCCCACTCCCCGGCTTTGCGGTTGCCGTTGCAAGCGTTGTGTGTGAGCGTGGCACGTGGCGCGTGTGGCATGACCATGTCGTTATCGATATCACGGCAGCACTTGTTAAGATCCTGGATTAACGTGTGAAGCGTTAATAGCGGCACTTGAGTGATATCCAAGACAATTGTCACTTATTGAAATTGCAAGAATTTGCAAATTGTTCTTTTTATTTATTCGATTACATTTCTAAGCGAAATTCTATAAATATTGGACTTTCTTCCATTCAAACGCATACAAGTGAACCCAAATGGTGTGAAAACTAAAAACAATTTTGAAGAGCGTTTCCTGTTCGTTCATTATTTATTCTTCAAACCTAATACTACAAATGGCACACTCACATTTGCGTTCGAAATGTATTTTTCTAAAACAGTTCCCAATATACAATATTGAATTCCTTTCAAAAAATAATTTAGTATACTATAAATTCCTAAGACGCTTAAATTCTTTTTTATATTTCAAAGAGGTTGGCAATCCTTTTTTACAGCTCTTCGGTTTGACACACATTGTGTTAATTCGTATATGTATCTTAAGTTTTAAATAACCGACTGGTCGCCTTTCGCACTCACCGCTTATGCTGTTCGAGTGATTGACTTTCAACACTTTGAATCGGGTATACATATAATTTAATATTCTATTTCATTTCTTTGTTTTAGATTCACATCTTTACAATATATCTACATATACATATATATACCTACAATATTTAACAAATAAGCTATTATACTTCCGTTTGATTTCAATTAAATTGACAATTTTGATTATTAAAAATTCAGATTAACATAAGTGTGCGCAATAACTCTAAATTGATAATTAGGTAGATTTCGTCGCGGTTTCCGAGCTGAGTTTTTAGACTGAATTCAGCTTTGTCGGCATTAGGCTGCAGTGCTGGACGGCCGGCCGCTCGCCCCACTCGGGCAACTTAGAAAAGCCGAGCGGATGCCCAACCGGGCGCACGGCCGGTTGGTTTAATTGGCGGCGGCGGCTTAAACAGTTTATTTATATATATAATTAATATATCATTTGATTTGTATGTAACTTAATTAATTTCAACTTTTCCAACACTTGGCAATCCCTTCCAAAAATGTTCCCAGATTTAAAAAAATTGTTAACCCATATCCAAATTAAAAAATGTATTAAGTCAGATTTCAATTGTTTAAACAGGTGGCAATCCTCCCACTTATAAATTAAAATATTATATTTTCAATTTATACCTATCACTATATTTATTTATTATTAAATCATTTTTAAATTAATATAATCAATTTTATTTATAAAATAATTTGAAAAAATAAACCTGTAACCTAAAATGCATCTCTAATGACATAAAAACCCGTCTTATTTCCAATAAAGTTTGAAGTTTTTTAGAGTATAAACGGAAAATTTATATTAAAATATTAGAAATTTGATTAAAAGAGTAATCAAAACTTGCCAAAAGCTCCATTATATTTAAATAATTTATTAAATTAAAAAGTTTGTTCAATTATTTTTAATTTAAATAAAGTTTGAAACTTCGGTTTATATGCTTTTTGTTAGAGAATGATATACATATGTAAGTATTTCAATTGAAGAATATTAATATAATAAATGAAAAAGAGGTATTCAAAATTTCTCAATATGTTGATGTCATACAGTTATAACCAGCACTATATGTACATATGTATGTATAAAGAGGTTTTCTGTTTGTTGTAACTGCTACATACATCTGCACACTCAGCTTACGTTGTCCTTTTCAACCAGACTCCGGATGAAAACGAGTCAATTAATTTTAATTAATTTTGACATGTAACATTTGTTGCACGTCATAGTAATTGAATTTAAACGAACGAATGTTTCTGTACATATATTTAAATGTTTGTAACAGTAGTATCAAAGAAATAGTTGCATAAAAAAATTTTGCTAACACATTTCAAGAAAGTAAACTAATAGCAACGAAGAAAAGAAATAATAAGTTGGTAACTATGCTGAAATAATTTAATTAACCAAGCACTCTTGGCCATTCTATGTGCTTTTATATTTACAACCGTCAAATTTTTGCACGGAACTGCATACTTATATATCTATCGAAGGCGAATTCGTTAAAGGTGGTGTTAATCAATCAGCTCATTGGTGGTTGGTTGTCAAAATCAATTCTTTAGTTGCAAATAATGAATTGTTCCCTTTAACTACAGGAAATTCGAAGATATGGTTCACTATAACTTTTTGCGGTGACTCTAATTGTTTAAAAATTACAAAGGAGAAAAAGTTTGACAATAACCCACCAAAGGGTTGCATTTTTTGAATCGCTACCACCTTAAATCAATTCGCCTTGTATCTATCTATCTATACATATTATAAAACAAAGTCTAAAATTATGGAAAGAGCTAATCTCGGGCACTACTGAACGGATTGGGATGCAACTTTTTTAAATTAATGCTTGCAGTTAGCACTACAATGATAGCTACTTAAATTAAAAATTAGCCTATTAATTTCTCAAATATTTAAGTGTAAAGTTTTAAAAAATTGTACACTAAGTACAGCATTGCTACAACCGATTTGTGTGAGTAGTAAATCAACTACTTCGTTCGGCTATGCGCAAAGAGCTGTGCTGTTGACTTATACATAAACAAAAAGCGCGTGGCGAAGCCTCGCCCAACCATTGCCAGCTAGTATTTTATATCTTTCAACGGTACCCGGTTTGTAAGAAATTTACTCATTCGCTAGCAGTTTCCTTACCAGTCATGCACATAGATACGAGGGTGGTTGGAAAAGTTTCCGATCTAACAATGATACAAGACATTCTTTTTTTTAATTTTCCTTTATTTTTCTACATAGTCTCCTTGTAACTCTACACACTTCTCACAATAATGCTTACATCTCTCTCAACCGTCCAAATAGTAATCGGCCTTTTTCTCTGCAAAATAATTGTTGACGAAGGTGATTGCCCCCTCATTTGTCGAACATCCCTGTGTTCCGAGCGCTTTTTTTAGATGAGGGAACAAAAACAAGTCGCAATGTTATCCGCAGTAGTCGCAGTTTTTGGACATCCGGAACGTCCGGCCACGTTTAAATTCAGCTGCCCAAAATTTCCCCATACAGAGTGTCCAACTCATCTTTGATTTGCGTAGGCGTATTGCCTTTCAAAAACAAAATTTTAATGACAGCTCGATAGTAATTTTTTTTCATTTTTCCAAAAAAAAAGTAACAGAGGTAACTTCAGTTTACCTTAGCGGCAGCAATTAATTACTGCAGCCAACGAGCTAACCTTTTCTGCAGTTTAACTACATCCGAACTTTGCTGACAGAAATCTACAGTGTTGTGCAGTACATTACACCTATAGATTTACTTGCTACTTTTGAATAGAAAAAAAAATTATCCAAGGACATGTCATGCGAATTTTGCACGCGTTTATTAAATTTTGGTATTCTATTTAAAAACTCATTTTATAAGAGCATTTTATGCTTTCATTTTTCGCAACACTGTACACATCAATGCTTAATCAATATTCGTCCATCCCTTTCCACGCAGCTTGACTTTTGTAACGCATACGCGTAGACCCTCATTCCCATCCTCGTCGTCCTCGTTTTGTAACTTAAATTATTTAGCTTAACTTGGATTTAATTACAGGTAGCCGCTCTTCTCACTCACACATACATACATTCTTACATGAACGAGTAATGGCCAACGTTCTACAAATACACTAACTTCGTTTAGCTGCAGTAAGGACTTTTTCTACGTTACTCAGCTCCGCATTTAGCCCTTAAAGTGCGCTTTTACGGATGTTTGTTTGGGAACTTAATTCATTTTGATGTTGCTATTTCAATCACTTAAATTTCCCTGTGGATTGAGTTAAGGGATATTTGAATGAATGCTTTTTGTAATTGTTGTTATTGTGGTTCGGAGGCAACGAATTTAATTACCAAACAATTTTATCACATTTTCAATTTCGGTATCCGACAGGGTTGTTGGCACGACAAATTTCACTCACCTTCCATGGGAATTGTCAATAATGTGGAGGCAATAAATACATATATAATTTTTGTCGAATTTTCGAATTAAATAGAATTGAACAACATACATACATACATAAGTATGAACATAGACCTAAACAGTCTGGGCAAATCTACATGTTTGCCTTTTCGAGTACTAAATATTACGCGACCAGCCACGATATCACCTTCTTTGCTCGTCGAAAGAGACCAACAAAAAAACATGACAAATAGCGAATTAACGCAATCGAATTAAATCACGGCTCTGCATTGACTGCTGGTGCTGTTGCATTTTCACTTCCGTTGCTATTTACTTGTTATGGCACGTAGAGTGCATTAAATACTTACCTATCCCACTAAGTTGCGATTACGAAATGTGTTACACTTCCAATTATGTTGCGATACGACTATCCAGATGTCACCGTGTAAGTGTGTGCACCGGTGTTTCCTTTGATTCTCCATATTCGCAAGGACACCATTTGGCTTCGGTGACGTGGATTGTTGTTCGTAAACGACAAACGGAAGTAGCGCGTTGAAGCAATGGCGAAAGGAAATGCAAATGGCACGCACTCACACATCTGTGGAAACTTTCTACGCACACACTTCAAACACACAAATTCAATAAACGACAGTTGTGATGGCTCATTGAGGCAGCAAGGCGTGAAGTCTAAAATTATTCTTGAAATTTATGTACATATGTATGTATTAGGGTGTTCGATTATTCGACTTTTTTGTAAAACCGGTTTTCGAATTATTCGAAAAATGGCAAATTGAAAAAAACCGGGTCTTAATTTTTAAATCAAGAAAAAACCAAGTAAACCGGTTCTTGTTCCAAGTAAAAAAAAAGCTACATCAATGTGCATACTTGTTACTAAATGCTATTATTTCTATGAATGAAATATTTGGAAAATTAAATCTAGTTTAATGTCCGAGTTAAATAAGCAGTATAAGTCTCTAATAAAACCCCTAGTCTCTAGAGAGACTCGTTGTCAAAAAGGCATTTAGCATATTTTCAAGGTTTTCCTTAATCTTCTTAAATACATTTGCTGCGTTCTTTCAACAAATTATTTGAATTTCGAATAAGACAGTTGCCTTATCTAATTGACAAGCACTTTGTCGTTGCTCTTTTATATTTCTATCAAAGGCTATATCTTCACAACTACAAAAAAAACCGAAATATTCGAAAAATCAAGATTTCAAAAAAACCGTACAATAATTTATGAAAAAATCGGAGAAACCCGGTTTGAAAAAACCAAGTCAAACACCCTAATATGTACGTAATGAATGAAATGTGTGCGTATGTGCGCTGTATGCAAAACGGCGTTGTGTGAAGTGGATTTACTTGCGCACAGTTTGTATTAAACATCGTCGTAAATTTATTTTGCGTTTGATTTTTTCCATGGCCCCATAAGCGATTGCGATTCTTGATCGCCCGGAAGTTTTTCTAACACTTAATAGCGCTGCGCACAAGTTTATAAAGGTTCAGTCAAAAGAAGAGAGAAACGAGTTAAAATTGCTTAAGTGTAAGTATTTTCTAACGTTCAGAAAGAAGGCATTTTTTGTGAAGATCATCAGATCAGCGATATTCGTTTGATATTCAAAAAAATATAGTGTCAGTGTAGAGGGTTTGGTACTGTCTGTCGATGTGCATAAAGGAATTATTTTTTGGAAAAGACTTACTACCATTTAAAAAATTATATTCAAATTATTTAATAAAAATCAATGATTAATTACTTAACTAGTATGTAACCTCCAAAAAGCAGGTGTGCTTTAAGAACAATTTTAATATTTCTTTTAAAATATAAAAAAAAAAAACATGAAAACTTGTATAACTTTCCACAAAAATATCTCAGGCGGTAAGCCTGTTTTAATGCTGGCTAAGTAAGTGTAGCGCCGTGATGTGGATTCGACTCCCGCGGAAGCCGTGAAGAAAGAAGCCTGACAAGATGATTTGGTGATCTCCGAAATGGTGCTATAACTTCTAGCGCTTTGGGTTTTGTTGTTTTTTTTCTATAAGTTTTCCATTCAAAATTAGCCTTTAGCTTATTTAAACAAATATAAAGAAATAATAAAACAAGTCAAAAACAACAAAAACCGATTTTCAATTTGATAATTATATGCAAATGTACACATTAAGATCTTTTATTTGATATACATATGTATGTATATTTCATCTCTGTATTTATCTGTAAACATCTGCTTCTCTTCGTTTTCTTTATATTCTTTGTTTATTTTCTTTGAGAAATATCATCAGTTGCGGAGAGTCGTGATCTTGTAATCTACCGTTCTTAAAGAAATTCGAAATTCCACAATTTTTACAACGTTCAAAGCATGGCGAATTCATGTAAGGTGGTAGCAGTTCTTAAAATGCAACGCTTTGGTGTGCTATTGTCAAACTTTTGCCCGATTGAAGTAACTTGATACCAAAAATAAAGTCTCTAAATTGTGACCTGGTGATGAGCAGGTCGCAAAAAATTAAATAAAAACAAAAGAAATAAACGTGGAAGCGAGGAAAAGCAATAAGACTGAGTTACAGAATTCGGACATTGAGGCTTTATTATGAAACTAATTGGGTTTAGAATTGTGACTTTTGTCTCTATTAAAGAATGAGACTGCTTACTGATTTTGGGGGTTTATCTCCTTTGTATATATCTCTCCCGAAATAAATGTTAAACTATTAGAATCACCGTAAAAAGTTTTATTGTACCTTATTTTTATTTTCTTGTAGTTGAACAGTCTAATTGATTTTGACAACCAACCACGTGTCAGCCGATTGAGTAACACAACCTAATTTGAAGCAAAAAATAATCGATCAATCGCACATGAAAATATTCGAACTGGTGAAAAAATATTTCAAAATTGCCATATTGAATTTCCATTTTTTAATCAGCGACTCAAAGAACTTGTTGAGTTTTTAGTGACTTGAAATTGGTGGTTTAATGATATGTGGATAAATTTTCTGTTACAGCAAACCTACCAACATTACTGGATCTTCTATTCAGAATGACTTTTACATATAGGTAATAGTTTTGCGAAATCAGCGACTAATGGAATCAGTGCTCATCAAAACGATCATTGGTTGTTCAAACATTGAGTGCGCTGTCCTCCCACCATCCACAGTGTACCTGCAATAACTTAAGATGCAATGGCCAATTCTACATACTTATGTTCCGACCGAACATTTACTAAAATTACCGAAATCATAACAGCTCTTCCTTCTCCGCCAGGCGCATCATTTAAACACATTCCACCAGTTTGATACCTTTTTTTAGTGACATCGGTAGACCGACTTCATTTTAATTCCATTGTATCCGGCTAATATCTTCTTTTGTTTTTTAATTTGAGCAAATCAGACTGTTAATACGGTTATTTTTTGTGCATAATACGAGTATATGCATTAACATATTATCATTCTTATACTCGTATCTCGCACCATAGGCGGCAGATATAGATCGCTGCCCGCAAGAGAGAACTTACAGTTTGTACGAATGTCGGGAACGTTTAGGGTAACAGATGGGTCTCCAATATTATAATCTCTGTAGGAGTTGCATACACGAGGACTGTTGCCTAGGCAACGCTACTACCAACCAACAACAACATGAACTAGAAGTTATTGCCAGCGCTTCGTAACTTTGGAAAAGATTTCACCCAACACTCAGTCGATTCACTGCTCTAATTCTTCAAGTTTTCTTATAATCTTTCTTTGTGCTATTGCATGCGATTGTGGCTCGAAAATATCAAGTGAACGCTCGTCGCTAATTGCATAATTTACCATAACACAAACAACAGTTGCTGTTTTTCCATCCAGGAGCATACCTTCTTGGTTACAATCGTTGCAAGTTTTTTGTTAGGCAGAACTTTTTCAGAAATCAATTTCATAATGAGGCCAGCAATCCGACGTGGTAGTCAACCAGCTAAACGCCCGACTATTCGGCTTCGCCAGAGTGCTTGTAATTTTTTTAACTAGTCTCACAAACATTATTCCTGGCACGGTGTGAAAGTCATCCAAAAAGATACTAATGCATGTAATTTAATACTAAGCGTTGAGTAATTTAAAAAAAAAAATCACTAATACTTGTACATCGAGGTGTGGACAGGAAGCTGTGATAATTATCTAATAATGTGGCTGTTTAATGGCAGAAAGGTCGCCTCAGGAGTGATAGACTGTCATCAATGCTGTTGTTTTCATACACTATTCGCTCGTTTTTTTTTTTGGACATAAGTGGGTTTACTTTTGTTCTTGGTTTATTGATTCCATTGATAAAAAAAGCAAAAATCACTAATTAAAATCTTTAATGTACATGTGAACGAAATTGTATTCTTATTTTTGGAAATCGGTTCCATAGTTTACAAATCAGTTTTCAAACATAGTTAACTAAGTATATTTACATATACTGACCTAAGTTTTACCAATTTATTTTTTATTTATGATATATAAATAAATGAAAATTATAATTGGAAATGTTTGTATTTGCCTATGTAGTATTTATGGTTATTTTTTCAATTTTTTTTTTGGTTGACTTTTCGACAAAATATCTACCATATGAAGGTACATAAGCATGATTCAATCATTAAAGGCCGTTGTGCTTTGCGCAACATTTCTAACCATGCCAGCAAAGCGCAAAAAGCAATAGGTTGCTTTTTATAATGACAATAGTAGTAAAGGGGAAGTTCTTGATACCAAAAATTAACGGGTAACACTTTCTGTTTATTATGTGCGCGTGGACAGTAAGTACAAATTCGGCAGTGGTTTCAATAATATAATTGGTGAATCTTATTGGTAACAGCATTTTTTGCAATTCTTTCTATGAATATTTTTCTCACACATCCAAATTATGTTTAATCACTAATATTTCCACTTTTTCTTAAAATAGTTGAATTCATTAAACAAAACGAGGTCTAAATTTATTGGCTGTTTAAATATTAAAAAAACAAATTATTTGTGGCATACTTCTTTGTGCATATTTGTGCATAATTATATTTTGTACACACAGTTATTGTATACATAGGTTAATTAAAAAGAAAAGTCTGCAGAATTTTTAACAAAATTATTTAGTTTTCCATACTATGTGAAAGCAACCCTTTGTTAGGGAATGTCAAAATTCGAATTTCATTATTTATGTAATCTTTTATTATTGAATCATGGTACATATATGTATAAGTACATACATATTTGCGTGTCCAATGAAGTCAGTAAAAGGAATCAACATACTTGGGGCCTGTTTCTACTATCGAAAAATAACGTCTCTTCAAACATATATGTAGGTACTGATGGATGATATACATATGTATGTATGTATGTATGTACATATGCAATTAGGGGGAATTTCAAGTTATAAGAGAATAGGAAATTATAAGCGAGACTTAAATGCTTATTAGGATATAATCCAAATCGCTTTAGACAGCTGATTGTCCACTCAAGGATTAATCTGAGAATGCTTACAAGATTTCTCACTAGTGACTGCAGACTTCACGGACACCTTCACAAGTTGGCAATTTGGTACAATGAGTCGTGTCGCTTCTGTGACTTGGCCCCTGAGACACCTCTGCAGAGATCAGAGGAAAAACAAGTCCGGTCACTGCCACCACGAATCATCGTGCAGTTCACGAGGATGCTGGGAAAAGCTAACTGTGTTTTTGCCTAGTTGGTTCATATGTATGTATTTCCTCTTTATCGGCATTACATGACTTGGAATTTACCAAATAATATTTTTCCAAATAATATTGCACCACCAGATAGTCTATATAAATCATATAGGCATTATAAATCATGACCAACTTAATGCTTTTGAAAATGACGCGTGGGTTTTTGGGGGCTTGCAAAAAAGTGGTAAAAATCAACAGTTAAAAGTTTTGGAGCGAGAAACGTAAATGAAAGAATTTTTGGGGGTTGCCGGTTTTTACTACATTCCAAAATCTACAGCTGTATTTTGTTTTAATTTTCTATTTACATAATAAATTTCTAACATCTATTATATGGCAATACTAAAAGACGGACTTTTCGTTTCTTTTTTTTATAAAATTGCCTTAAATTAACAAAACAGAAAACCATAATCTGTATTTTATAGTTTCAAATAATATGTTTGTTTATTTATTCGGTGTCATATAAGCCAAAACATAAATTTAACTAGGGAAACGGACTACGGAATATCGGGACAAAGCTTCTTTAATAATTCCCGTTCTCTGATCACCCGGATTAATTAATTTTAATTATGTAATTTTTGTAAAAGTACAGTCAATTGATTAACAAAAACTATGTAATCAAAGTTTCAAACTGTTCAAAAATTTAAAAAAAAATCTTTAAAAAATGTCCATTCTTTCTGATTTTTTAAACCTTTCTACATAGAGTATCCAATTTTATAGACCCCTTGATTTAACTATTTAGTGCAAGATAGACATGTGGTTTTTAAGAAGAAATAAAACGCATACAATTTAATGATATAGCCAAGAATTTAGCTTTATTATAAAGATAAGATTTGCCTTTATGTTTTAAAAACGATTTTGGGCAAGTTATCGCCGCGGCTGGCTCGAATAAATATGAGCCGAAAGATCGAATTTTCGACCACATTTTATAGCAATTGGGCCGGATGTCAGCAATAAAGTATTTCGTCATTTAAACCACACGTCTAAAAAAACACCTTATATCTAAATACTTACCTTGATTTTTGTTTAGTGAATCTTTCATTTCAATAGATAGTGACTATTTCAAATTGCCGATAATGATCGATAGCTATAAAAATGTTGTCTATAATGCATCGATAATTTTTCTAGTTCAACTGGGCAGCACTGCTCAAAACATCAGCTGATTCAATTTACTTTGCATTTGTGTACATTTTTCTGTCTTCAATTATAGAATTTCTGGCAGTGGTCCGTTCAATTTTAGTTGATAAAAAGCAGTGAAAAGATATAAACCGGATGTAACTAAATTTTATAACAGAGGAAAGAAAAAAAATGTTATCAGCAAAACAAACTTAAACAACAGTCAGCGAAAAGGGCTGCGGACTTCCGGAATCTAACAAGAAATTTGAGATAAAATATATCGTATCGCTACTATCAATTGAAAGTTGGTTACCGAAAAAGGAAAAAAGAAATTCATAAATAATGAGTATTAATTGGCGCGAACTATTTCCAACAAAACTCACATTTGTCATCTTCCTGCTTTACATATCATTATTCATTGGTCAAGGTAAAGTATGATACTGATTTAAACGTTATACGTTGTTTACGTGCCGTTTAAATTGCAGGAATATTCGTTACCGCTTCACAGGAAGCTAACAACTCCTACAGCTACAATACGGTTACCGTGGTATTGCTCACTGAAGTATTGAAACTACTTGTTTCTGCCAGCCTATATTGCAGAGAGTATGTATGCCCTCTTCTATATTTCCCTTTTTTAAAGCCAATTCAAAGCTATTTGTGAACGTTTATAAACACCTATGACTCTTTTTCTATACCACAGAAAGAATTTCACCAGCCTGCTGCGTGATGTACGAAGGGATTCAAATGTGATGATGCTTTACTTTGTACCCGCATTTCTCTATTGCCTCTACAACAACTTGGCTTTTACAAACTTGTCCACATTTGATCCAACAACATATTACCTTTTATTACAGCTACGAGTTGTAATTACTGGAGTTCTATTTCAGGTTGGTACGCTTTTTATTATAAATAAAAATAAATGTCTCGACAGTGCATATAAATGTGCACGCTCTACATCAAATATCGGTGGTAAATATTGTTGAAACAGCTTTCAATCGTTAAGAACATCATCGCTGTTAATATCATATTTGTTGCTGTGTCACCAACTTGACTCCCGGTATATTTGCCTAAACCAAGCAGAAAATTTATTACTGCTTGTGTATTTTTCATATTAAAAATTTGAACACTTTGTAGCTCACGCTTTAGTATAGGCGGGTAAAATCGTAAAAATTTGCCTTTAAAATTAAGAATATCGCGTATTGTGCAATATTCCTTGTTACTCATTTTGTTGGTAGTATATGTCGTGTTTTGCAATCAAATCTCGAATAGGGTGATTAGTAAAGTTAAATTGTCATTAACGCAGCAGTACTGCTTTGTATACATATAAATCAGCATTTAAGATATAATTCATGGCAATTTGGGCAGTAGTTCATGATTAGCTTAGGTCTATAATGGTACATCCTCCATTTCAACAGATGCCTACTGAACGAAAAAACATTGTATACTAAATATATAAGTGAGAATACTTTAAATTTCGAAGACATAGAATGAGTTTGTAATTTTTTTAATGCATTTATGTCTATTATGAAAAAGGATTAATTAATTAGATGTATAGTTCAAGTCTAAGGCCTTTATAATAAAAATAAGGGGTTCTGAACTACTCCCGAGGTGGTTCTGACAAAGGCAAGAACTTGCCCCGACAAAATGAAAAGCAATTCATTAGTTAAGCGGCATATTCAGCAAGTCGGACCGTTTTTTTGATAAATACCAAGATGTTTTCTGATGCCAATTTTTCGACAGAAGCTAAGTGGTAGAGCTGAACATCGTCTGCATAATTTTATGTTTCTAAAATCCCAATTTGATTTTTACTTTCAGATGATTTTTAAAAAATACCTGACCAGCCGTCAATGGATTTCGCTGCTATTGCTTACTTTTGGTTGCATGCTGAAGCAAATTAATTTTAACAAATTCTATGGAAATGCGAATGACGACAGCGAAGCCGTTGCTGTGCAACAAGTGAATTTCAATGTCACCTCTCAATTGATTTTGAGCCGAAAAAATATGACCGGATTCGATTTTAGCGTCAGTGCTGTACTCATTTTGGCACAAACGATATTTTCCTGCCTCGCTGGCGTGTACAATGAGTATTTACTGAAGGACAAAGGTGCCGATGTGAACATATTCGTACAAAATGTATTCATGTACATCGATTCGATTGTGTGCAATGCACTAATATTGCTGGTAAATGGTCAGTTGGTTGGCGCATTCACAAAGGAAAGTCTACGCACTATTTGGCGTTTTAATGTGATTATTATAATAGTAAACAATGCTGCCATTGGCATTGTCACCAGCTTCTTCTTGAAGTATATGAATTCTATTGTTAAAACATTTGCAAGTGCATTAGAGCTAATGTTTACAGCTGTGCTCTGCTATTTTCTATTCGCCATACCGATTTATATTAACACAGCACTGGCCATCGCGGTGGTATCCTTTGCGATATACTTATACTCACAGAGTCCCGTAGTGAATACAGGCAAAGTGCTACGACCTTTGGCAAGTCTTAACGAGGCGTCACAAGACAAGCGTAAGCTACTCGACTCCGACGGCGAAATGGATCTGGAGATGGATATGGTGTAGCGATTTCTATCAGAAATTCTTATTGACTGGTTTTTGAATAGTCAATATATAGTGATGTAGATTTAAATTAAATTATAAGATGCTCTTTAGTGGTAGGTACTGATGAAATGTACGAAATGTACGTATATGCGCGTATATTAGAAAAGATATTGATAGAACACATAATGGTCATTAAATGTATACGTAAAGATTTATTTTTGAGAATCATTAAAGTTTTTAAATTATGTTTATGTATATATAATTAAAAGAATATAATGCTGGGCGTGTAAAAGCATTTACAGAAATATAAATTTAATTTTTAATTAATGGGTTTATAATTATTCAAAATGAAAGCATACGACACATTACTATCTTGTACTTATGTATATCCATCGAAAAGCAGATGTGAATAAGTAGCATCGGAGGGATAGTAAACTCAAACTAAGTTGTTCAATTTGGAAATAAAAAATATGAATGCTTTATATTTTTACATTTTAGAATTGACGTATACTATTTGCATAAATTATATGCATAAGAAGTTAAGGTATATTAAAAAAGTAAACACTTTGCTAGTGTTAGGCGACGTACAGACAGGGCCTTACTTGAAGCGATGAACAAATTGTCTTCGTGTATTTTGAGTGGACAAAATTTTCTAATTGACTCAATCAAGCGCTGTAAGAACGCCGCATTAGAGTGCAATGGCATATTGAACGAAGTTTCAAAATAAAACTTGCCTTTTATTCATTGTACTGACAAGGAAAATTATTGTATACACAGACTTTTACTTAGCAGCTAATTTTATCATTTTTATTTATGATACTAGGAATCGTAAAAAAAAATTAATCCATTATTAAATCATGTTAAACTTTCCAAAGTTCCATCACCCCAAATAGTCCGTCAATGTTGTGGCCGGCAAGTTTCAGCCAGTTTCTCAAAAACCGTATTGTGGAATTGATAATAGTCGTGACAATCCTCCAAATGCGCATCCATTGTTCCACTCGGCACCAAGTGTGTTGCATTATACATGCATTGTTCTAGCGGCGGGCCGCGATAGTTTTTGCGGCACTTCATCATGTGACCTGGCATCCGATATCGTATTATTCGATGCGAATTATTGTAGGGACATAAAATAAATTGTTCTTCGTTCATTTAATTCGGTTTCTTTGGACCACAATTGAAATAATTTATATGTTTATGACAGTGCTGTAGATCTTAAATATCCCCACCAACGCGCTTTCATGCATTAACAAATCAGCTGATAAAGGGCCGTACACATGATACTTTCGCTTTGCTTTGCTTTAGAGTTTCGCTTTTACAGATAAGTATAAGACCTGATGTTATATCACGATTTAGAAAATTCTATCGTTCTTGATGTTATATGATTGCTTATATGAAGCAAAATCATGGAAACTCTCAACTTTTGTACACTTTGACAATCAACCGTTTACATTTCCATTGTATTTCTGCGTGCATATACACACGATTTAGAGAATTCACTTGTATTTCATATTTTTTGCATATAGAACTACTTTAAAAAGAGAAAAGAAGAGAAATATGAACAAACAGCAAATGATACACCTCTTTGTTAACCACCCTCATCGTTTTCCTAAAATCCCCTCATCTCAGACTTAATAAAGTTTATTACACTCGCGAAATTCAAACATACATAAGTAGATGTAAAACACATTACTTATTCTTTTATTAATCAAAGTACTCGGAATAAGCACATATCGCAATTCAAAACAAACAATTATAGCAGAAAATGTCAAAGCGTTCTATGTAGCAAACCTTCTACACCTTATGCTTTGTTGTTAACGTTCGAATTGTCAAGTAAACCGAGGAAAGTTGTATGTGTACGGCCCTTTATGGACAAAAAAGGGATGCCAATTCACAAAGAATTGCAAGAGAATGCTTGCGCTGCCAGCAGAAGACACATGCCGTGTTTATTTATTCAGCCGAAACGTTTGGAATTTACATCTCTGTTTACTTATTCGTCAGATTCCACACTACAGGCGTGTCGAGATCGTGTTTGAACAAGAACGAAGAAACAAATTAATTTGCACACGCTGTAGAACCAGCAAGTCTTAGTTAACCAATATATATAGCTTAAATCAGGATTTTTTATTTACAATGCTTGGTTAACTATTAGCTAAGCCCTCAATCGCTGTTGCTATAATCCGCAATTGTTTTCCGTAATAATTTCTTAAAATCACTCGCCAAATTCAAAGTTAACTTTATTTAACTAATGACTATGCATTCAGCCTTTAGAACAAAAAACATAAATCTTGAATTCAATGAAGCCCTCAATCGCTGTTGCTATAATCCGCAATTGTTTTCCGTAATAATTTCTTAAAATCACTCGCCAAATTCAAAGTTAACTTTATTTAACTAATGACTATGCATTCAGCCTTTAGAACAAAAAACATAAATCTTGAATTCAATGAATTCGTTCTTGAACTGAAGAGGCTTAAAAACTCAAATCAAAGTTTGGAATTTGATGCCAGTTTTTTTGTTTAACTTGGTACAAAGTATACAACTTGATATGAAAGTTTTATTTTGAAAACACACTGCAATATTGAAAAATGTTCTAGTTTTTTTGGGAGCACAGGTGTACTTACATACGTACATGTACATGTACATAAATTTAAGCATATAGTATGAAATAGAAATTGTATATGAATCGATTTTTCTATGGTAAAATAAGTTTCGTAAACTTTGTATGTTAATGCAATCAATTTTACTGAAATCTTAGCGGTTTCTTTTCTTTAAAAATTTGTCAATTACAAAAGCGTATGCATCTATTTGGAGTCCTTGACTTCCTTGGCGTTTTGCAAAGATTGAGTGATAAAATGTTTGGCCAATGACTGCGAACAAAATTGTGATATATGTTGAGAATAAGTATTAATTTGTCCTGAAGTGATGGTTGCGTTAAGCCTAGGCGGTACAGGAAGAGGACGGAACTGTTTAAGCACCTCCTCTTCTGGAATCGGCGATTCACCCTTAGAACTGCGCAAAACATTTTCGGCTGCTTGTTTGGCCAAAGCTCGATGTTTCTCCTTGGATAAAATAAAATATACAAGTAAGATTTTTCTTCTATCTTTCAATACCAGTAACAACTTACCGTCTCTTGTTTGAACACTACTTGCTGATATTTGTTGTAACGTATCGACTCTTGGTATAGCTCATCCACCCGTTCGATCAGGCAACGCATGTGATTTTCAAGTACTGAGGCTGTACCCAAATCAAGGAAGTTCTGACCTTGTTCTTCTGGCAACATTTCACTTAATTCACTCATCATTATATTGGTGAGCGGAGAGTTTTTGATAACGATAGGTATCTCAACGAAAAGACTCTCGTAGCCCACCTTCAAGTTACGAAGAGCTTCAGGGGTAAAATCACCATCTTTATACATTTGTATAGCTTGCGGTGTTAGTCGGTAAGCTTTCAAGCAAAGAAATCCGCGACCCGACTTTTGGGTATCATAGATGACGACCACAGACTCTTCAATGCTAGTCTGGTAATGGTACTGGGATTCGAGTAAAGCCATTGATAGAAAGTTTCCTACATCCGAGCTCTGATACCAGCCTACATGGAAATGATCAACATTAACACGACGTAATCGCCGCATCATGGTTAACTGATACATTTCCTCATCCATAGTCTCATCGCCGCTTTTCGGGAATGGGAAGCAATTGGTTATCTCCAGACACTTGTCAACGACCAAACCAAGCAATGCACCTTGTGCTAAATCCATATTACTTGACTCTTCATGGCAATGTTTAACCATTTTCATTACAGCCTTCAAGTAAAGAATTGAATAAGAATATATGTAAGTATATGCACGGTTAATATTGCAAGCAAAACAAATGCACACTAGCGGGCGACGCTGAAGAACGCAGTCACCGCCCGAAAAAAAAGCAAACGTGACAACTTCTGCTAGCGTTGTGAATATTTTACGTGTTTTATTAAATGCCGGCATATTTCTTTCTAACATTAAAGAACGGGTTCTCCTTTTAATTAGTACTCACCAAACCATCACATTGTACATAATTAATGGTGTTATCCACTTCTTCTTGGCGACCACGATTACCTCCACGATTTGCCATTTTTATGTCAAGAGTAAAAGAACTAAGAATGAACGAATTACATCGATGTTTGAATAAACACTCGATAAATTTTACCTATACATCGGTTTTCATCGACGTATGTAGAGCTCAGATATTTCTAACAACGCGTTTACATTAGACAATGCTAGACCGTATAAGTTGTCAAAACCCCTGATAATTGTCTTCGTGACAGTAATTAATACCCGAATTCAGTAACTCAGTCTCATCTCAAGCCTCAAAATGAGCTAGAGATTCTTGCTTTTCATGGCTTTCACGTCTTTTTCTTATGCTTGTATTTCAGTTTTTTGTGACCTGCTCATCACCAGATCACAATTTTGAGACTTTATTTTGAGATTTGATTTGAGTCTAATGGATACCAACTGGTCTAAAATTGTGACTTTTGTCTCTATTAAAAACTGAGACAGCTAACTGAATTTAGGGGTAAGCCTGAATTTAGTAAGCAGTCTCATAGCGAATTTCAGTAATTTGGTATAGTCCCAAGTCTCAAAATTTCTAACTATGAGCTAGAGTTTTATATCTTTCCTTGATTTTACATTTATTATTTGGTATTTTTTTTTAATTCTTGTGACCTGCTTATCATCTGGTCACAATTTAGATACTTTATTATGAGACCGAAATCTTTATTTTGAGACTAATGAATGCCAACTGGTCTAAAATTGGGAATTCTGTCGCTATTAGAGCCTGATGCCCGAATTCAGTAACTTGGTATCATCTCAAGTCTTAAAATGAGCTGGAGATTATTGCGTTTCCTCGCTTTCAGGTGGGCGTTTTTTGAATGGAACAGTTAATTTAAAAGAATTTGCGCATTATTTACCTGTAATTCGTTTAAACATTTCTTCTATATTTAGTTTTCTTTTGTACGCAGATGCGTCAAGGGTGAAGACCGAAATTTTTAAACGAAAAACTAAAAAAATGACACATGATATATTTTAAATGAATAAATAAGTAATTTGTACAAATGCCCATTTTGCTTACAATACTCAACGAAGCGGCAAGGTGCGCTTATGACCACTTGAAGCGCCAATTCGACCTTATGAATTCTTTGTTGGAAGATGTAAGCGAAGTGGTATGAATAAATTTTCAAATACAAGCCCCTTACAAAATGTCATCGGTGCTAAAAGACCTCGTATACTGTAGCTGCAATTTCATACATCATTGAAAATTCTATACCATTTGCGACTGCGTAGTAATTGAATACAATTACCTACCCAGTAAGAACGCAATCTGTAAAATAATGCGTTATATATTCGTTATACTACATATAGTTTGTGTGAGAAATTCAAAAACTTTTCATCATTTTGTATTGAACTTCGGAACAAATCTAACGCACACTCGCCGTACAAGCATTCAACGTACTCTTTCTTTTATACGGAATTCTCGGGTATGTAATTTTACATTTTATTGCCTCTTTCCAATTAAATATTATTATGCGATTATGTAACGCAAAGAATGCCATATGAATATCGTTAATATGCAAATGTGTTTGCATTTTATAATTGTAATGAAGAATGCGTTAGGTCGTTCTTGCTGGGTATGTATGCACATACATATATACATGTACATATATACATATATTCGTGGCAAGAACGATAGAATACAAGATTGCGCCTTCCCGACGAAAAATGATGTGAAGCAAAATGCGTGCAACGTCACGAACATGGTTTTACTGAGAATCGAATGAAATTGTAAACAAAAATGTGAGGTTAGGTTCTGCCAGGATTTCTAAATTTTAAAGTTTTTACCAATTTCGGCACTTTATGCAACATATTTATATTCAAATAACTTCATTTATGCACTGTGTTTGATTGGATGCTTTGAAAAAAACTGCATTGCATCATTAGGAGATACAAGAAGCTTAACTTGCTACCAAGTGCGCACATCTACACTTTCACATAATTTTTAGCTAGTTGTATAGCCGCGTATCATTGATAGACTCTGTGATTTAACATTTAACACTGCGCACTTCATGTTTAATAACTTTATTTTAAATAAAACTGCTTTTAAGCATTGACAGCATAAACAGCTGATTCTGTCAAATTGGCTGAGAGCGAATAGCGGTTTGCGGAAGGCGCAACCTCTGCATTTTCTAAATCGTGTATCCGTGGCTTCCCGGCATAACCGAAAAAGTAACTTTTTTTCAAAATCGAGTTGATGCAAAATTTGACATCTGTGGGTGCTAATCATTCGAAAGAATGTAAATAAGTACTTTTATATTCAATATTGTGGTTGAATTCTCGACATTTCCAAACCGAATAACTGCATTTTTCATACATCTGACTCTTTCGGTTATGACGGGAAGCCACGGGTATATGTACATGAATGTATGCGGTATTAGTCCAATGAAGATATGAAATTCCCAAGAAAAGTGATTAAACTAAAATTCAATAGAACGGCTAACTCAACCCAATTCTTTCGAAATTAAAACACTTCGATTAATTTCATATTCATATTCTTTGTTTATTTTTCTTGAGAAATGCCGTGCTTGGATTACAGTTAGAAACGCAGACATTGTTGAAAAATTATTTAAAGTGGAATAAATATGTAGGTAATTGATTAAGTGATTTGCAACTGCCATAAGAATCAAATCTTAGCACATTTACTAAGTCTTTTATTCCAGCATGTACGATTATTTCTATTTTTTTACCATAGGTGTAGTATCTTTAATATTTAATATTTTCGCAATTAATTAAAATTTGTATATACATATCTTGTAAAACACTCTTGTGAATATTTTTATCAGATACGGTCGCATATTTACTTATTTAATCGAACATGAAGTACCGCTTATTGACTTCAGTCGGCAATGAAGTAGCACTTGTGGTGGCTCGACTCTGATTCCCCTTCTCGCACCACTTCCTTATAGTAGGTACTACAGTTGAGTTTAAAATGCTCCGATTTGCAATCGAAAACATTAGTTTTGCTTGCGACTACAACAAGTGACAATCTTAAATCATGAAATCCGCCGTGATTATATTTTCTGCGATGTGCAGCTTCTTGCTGTTCCATACCATTCCTGCTCTTCCTTTGGAAGAATCGGTTGAGGTCGGTGATGCTATTCTAATTGATCCCGTTCTAGTTGAGAAGCCAGAAGAGCAAATAGGGAATATCCAAGAGGACAGTCATGATATAAGCATCGATGCATCAATTCAATCCACAGCACACATTGAAGTTCCAGGGTCGGTAGCAGAGGAGTTGCTTAAGGCAATGATTGAAGCTTTTCAAAACATGAAGTTTTCTGGCGAAGCCACTATTGAAGGTCACGTTTCCATACCTGAAATGAAGCCAGCACAGGATGGTGAACAGCATAACCGAAGCAAACGTGCCACCTGTGATTTGATGGACGCCTCTGGATGGTCGAAAACTTTGTGCGCTGCCCATTGCATTTTATTGGGACACCTCGGAGGCTTCTGCAATGGAAGATCTATCTGCCAGTGCCGCGATTAGATTCCGCTGGAAGTCGGAAGTGTTAGAAGACACCGAATATATAAAATCACGATACAAACTTTATATCAAAATCCTTATATATAAAATGCTTGCTTAAAAAGTTAATTAATTTCTTCTACTGTTGTGTTATTTTTGCTTTACCTAATTTTATAACCGATATCACTGATATCAATACATAATTAGGAATTTCGTTCTCTTTCTCACGGAATAAGCTTCTAAACTTTTAAAGGCATAACTTGAATTTGATTACATGATTTTCTGGCTGTGAGTCGTTAGCCTCTTTCACAGGGCCGTTGCTAGGCTTGACTCATTGGGGTGCTCAAACTTTGTACATCGATGCGTGCTAATGCAGAAAACACACATTCGTTAATTGATGTATTGCTACCAAATCTTTCACAAGCTTCAAACAGACGAAACGTGTCCATAAATGAATTTATATATGAAAACAAAATCTTAAGAACGCTGCTTCCTGTGTTTTCTGATTAATCTCTTTCCTTTTCCAGCAACTTCAATATAACATTGGACTCTGCCTTAGACGGCTCTGGCCAGTCCAGGGTGTGCTAAGCGCCCTCGCGCCCACCTAACAAACTGAAAAACTTAAATTGTGTTGAAAGTAGTTTTACTGGATTTTGCAATGGTATACCTACAGTTTTCTTCTTTGGGACGTAGAAGTTTCCTAAAAAACTCCAGAAAATTTTTTAATTTAAATTCCGTTACCTATTTGATGTGCCTTGTACCATTCCTGGGAATAGTTAGATTCTCTACCGTACTTTTCTTATTTAATTTTTTGTCAAAATCATTCGCTAAAAGATTTACACTGCTGGCCAAATTCGTTTTAATAGTTTTAATTTCGTTATTTTTCCATGCAGGACAATTTTCTTTTTGTTTCGACAAATCATTTGTTTTCTAGGGCAATCAGGACTGCAAGTTAGTTTACTTTTGAAATTCAAAATACTGGCTTGACTCCCTGTAAATGTAAGCCCTTGAAGCTTAAGGATTCATTAATTTCATGGGATCATTTTCATTCTTTCGGGAAAATCGGTCCGCAGATGTCGCATTTACTACTGACTTAACTTCCCCACAACCTTCTGAATTTTAAGGTAAAGACAACAAAATTCACACAAATTGAATCTAAATGTCTCATATGTTGATTCACGATATTTCCCATCTTAACTAATTTTATTTCATAAGTTCGCAATGCGATGAGTCCACCAAAATAAATATTTTGTCTTTGTACTCAGTGGAAGTTTTTGTGTTTGGCATGAAATTTAATTAAAATGTCCCCGTGTGCCCTTTTTTACCCTTGCCTACCGTCGGCCGATTTATTTCAGTATCAGAAGCAACTGTACTTATTTGCACTTTTCCTCTACGCAACGAGAAGTCCGACGCGGTAACGATGGATCACGTGTCACTTATGTAAATTCTTTTCGTCACCATCTGGAACTAATGCCCTAGCAACACTTGTTTTTTTCCTTATTTCCAGAGACCTAATATCTTTTTTTTTTCTTTGCTTGAATGACTTCATCACCAACAAAATGGTTGAATTGATCCTCGGACAAGTTAATATAAATCGCAGAAAACTATTTTATTAATAACAAGAACACCAAAAACAGAATTTTAGAAAATTTCACAAATTGATTTACTAAACCCAAAAGGGGACTTAGTTTTCGATATCGACAAAAATGATAGATAGTTATCTAATCGTATTCATATTAGTATTTCATACGAGTGTTTCTCTAATCATTTTATAATCAAATTCTAATGTAATTCCCTAAGCTCGTTTTTGATTCGAGAAATATTAGAAGATCTGTTAAAATTCTAATGTTAAATCGCGCTTTTTCTACATATGTTGTTTAACTAAACTCAAAATTGCTCGGGCGTTTTCGAAATTTTATTTTATATATTGTATGTATGTATATTTTTTAATTAAAAATAATTTTACTGTCTCACAATCAAATAGAAACCTCAGTAACACGAAAAAAGCTCTTTATATACTGGTTTCCATTTTTGGTTTTATCTTTTAAAAATTATATGTTAACAAATTAAAATGGGATAGAATACAACAAAGTTACACTTTGCTGAAGTTATGAGGAATACCAAAGTATCATTATATTTATTTCTACATATTTATGTGTATACTATTAAATGAAGTGATAGAGAAAAATAATTTCTACATACATATACATATGTATATAAATATTTTGAACCACAGCACTTATGCTTATTTCGTGTAGCACAATATTATTAACATATTTTATTAGTAGGTTTATGGTTTATTATTCCTATTGATATGTTCCGCTTGTTATCCGTTATTTTCTGAAGTTTTATGAGGTGCCCTGGATAAATGGTGGGGTGGAAATATATGTACATATATTAGACTGCCTGAATTATAACAAAAAGTATTTAAGTAAATTTTGAAAATATTAATATTAAAATTTAAGAGTGTCCGCTTTACCACGACTTTAACATATTACAAAGCTTACAAATCTAACATTTGGTATCATTAGGAGTCTGTTTAAAAATTGTGGATGTTTATCCAACTTGATTATAAAAATAGTCAATAGAAATTAGGGTGGCGAGGAAACCGAGAAGAAAATAAAATTCAACAAAATCTTGAGCTGGTTGTGTATTTTTTAACCACTCAATTGAAGAAGATAATTGTGCAGTATAAATTACTTGACGTAGTAATACTGAACTTCCTTAAATAACACTGTCCAACAAATGAAGACTTTTTGAATGGAACAGAATAACGACCCTATAATTCTGAAAGGGTATATTGAGTAGTTCTTTTTTGTAGAACAAACTTATGGTCCAGCAAGTCTGAGTTTCTTTTTACAGTGGGTCAAAGTTTTACACCCCTATGCTGTAATCCGAATGTTCGTAGTTACGAATTCGTAGCTCCGTTCCGAAAGTCCGAAATTTGGTATGCTGAAATCCGATCGTAACTATCAACCGCGTTGCCAACCAAAAACAGGAATTTCGAAGTTCGTAATTAGGCATATTGGCAGAAATATACATGTACCGATATTATTGCAAGTAAAGAATGAAGTTTAATATCAACATTTATAAGCCATTTGATAAGAAGTTTTCGTTAATTAAAGGCAGAATTACATAAATATGCATCGAATGTATGGACATTGTTAAGAGATGATCTAAATACAAATTTCTTAAATTATGGAGTGTGTAATATTGTCGAATTCAATGCTCAAATATATTAATGTTTAATGGTTTAAAGATTTGTGACAAGTTTTCGCCTCAACAAAGAAGCATTCATACAAGAAACATAATGCGTACGATTTGTTTGTGATCTTCGCAAATATGTATGTACATATATACACACGTAATAATTCTAGTTTTTCTTGCATAGTTTATATTACATATGTACTTAAATACAAATGTACACATGTATATACATACATACATGCATATTTGCTTATTTTTGGGTTTATAAACGTTTATTTTTCTAAAATTCATTTCGCTCCGACACCAGTGGCTGTTCGTACAAAAATTCCGCAATTGACAGCTCCGACGGATTCTGGCATACCAATATTACGAATTGCGAAAACAGTCTACGAATTTCGAATTTACGATTACGAAAAGCGGATTTGAGCATACCGATTTTACGATTCGTAGCGTAATCGAACGTACGACGGATTCCAGCATACGGGTGTTAATTTTTTGGTCGAAGAGAGCATTATACTATATGAAAAAAATGTTGTAAGTTAATGTCTGAGAGAATTCTTATGATCAGAGGTGTATTGTGGAATTGTATGAGGATTATTTTTGTGGAAGATCTTAACCCTCTCACTGGTCTCTTTATGGGTCAATTTGACCCTTTTTTTCGAGAAAATCAAAAATATCCTTTAAAAAAGGACATTTAAGGATTAAAATATTCTACGAAAATGTTTGGCGGAAAATTTCAGTGGGGGTCACCAAAGACACCATTGTTGTAAATAAAGCTCTTTACGATTAATTGGCAAAATTACACGCCAACATATACAAAGCGAGAACTCAGTGTTTGGCCCGGCCGAACTTGACGACGTTTTCACCTGCTTCCACAAAAATAATCCTCATACAATTCCTCAATACTACTCTGACCATAAGAATTCTCTCAGACATTAACTTACAACATTTTTTTCATATACATAGTATAATGCTCCCTTCGACCAAAAAATGAAAACTTTGACCCACTGTAAAAAGAAACTCAGACGTGCTGCACCGTAAGTTTGTTCTACAAAAATGATCTACTCAACATACCCTTTCAGAATTATAGGGTCGTTATTCTGTTCAAAAAATGCTGTTGGACAGTGTAATAAACGTGAAAAATAAAATAGAAGATCCAATGGTTGAAACTTTTTTTTTATGTTGTACTCGTATAAGCAAAAATATTGAAATAAAAAAACGTTAAATTTTTCATATAAATATAATTAACTTTTTAATCATTTAGGATTTAAAACCATTTCTCTGTACTATCGTATTTTACTGACGCGTTACAAATGAGACTTTAGACGAAGTGGTACTCGAACAAAGTTTGTAACAAAAAATGTTCTATTCACGTTTGGACAAGAACAACCTCGGTTAAATAATGTATAACATACCTGATAGCCTTACCAGAGATTTGTGATAAAATGTATATGAGTTTCTTAAAGAAGAGTTGACAAATCTTACCATCTCTTTCTTACTCGTACAATTCAGTATGTATGCAAAATATATGTGTGTGTATACATCCCATGTACATTACTCAATGTACCAGTGATATGACGGAATAAATACCCAAACAACTGCAGGAATTGAGAGTTTCGGTTATACGTGTCTTGTAGGGATGGTTGCAAGCGGAAACGGAAAGACAGTTAATAGTCGGCAACCAGCTGCAAACAGTTCACCCTTCTTTGTTTATCTATTTTATTTGTTGGTATTACTTTTCGTTCATTCATGACTATGGACCATCTTACATGTCACGAATGTAAACAATAAACAAATACGGTAAAAAGGAGTATTTATCGTTCAATCTCCACATTCTCTTCATCATTCATCGAAAGCACGCTCTTATCAGTTGCTTTCCACCCTTTCTAATTCGGCGACCAATGCCCCATTCCATGTTAGACTGACTTTTCACTGCGCAGCAGCAAATCTGAGTGTCAAGAACATCGCCACTCGCCGAATCCAACTGAAGTACGAGTATGTATGTACTTACAGTAGATTGTAGCTGAACGTCAAGAAAGACTACAGCCAAACTAACAACATAACTGTGAACATTAAGTTTTTCTTCTGATTTTGCCTATTGTATTTGATTGCAATTTTTTCGCTTTTTATAACTTAAACAATTGAGGAGCATTGCGCTGCTAAGGAAACAACGAAGAGAATATGCAATGCTTTCACCAGTAAACACTTTCGAACTCAACGAGCGGCTACTGACCGCTGTACAGACGGGAAACTTTCATGGCGTGCTCGATTGTTTAATGGAGGGTGCGAGGGCAACTATGGTGTCCACCATCTGCGGACGCACAGCCATCGGTACTGCGGCACTTGTGGGCGATGCGGAAATTCTCGAGCTTTTAATTCAATCCTGTGAGGAACCAGACTTGGAATTGTTCCACAGAAGTAAGTGTTGGTGTAATTGATAAAATAGTATAGTCTAGTGCATACATACATAGATACTATGTACTATGTGGTATGTAAATTGCAAAAAAATCGATATGTGTATCAGGTAATCAGTCCAACTGTTATGGGTTTGAGCTACATTTTTTTTATATCCAATGAACCATTATGGTATTCCTCACATCACATATTTGTCAGATAATGCGGTTATAAATCCGACTTGTTGTCAAAACAACTACTGCTTTATCAAAAACTAGCAAAGAGAACTCAGCCGTTTTTAAGTCGGATAAAGATAAAAAAGATTAAAAATTTTTAAAATCCACCTAAAGTTGTACGTTAATGACTAAAAACTGCTGCATTTGACAAAAATGCTCTTTCCGAACATCTCTTCGGTTACCGTCAGCTCAATGCATATTCTCGTTGTTGTTGTATCGGCCTGTAAGCTAGTGTTGGCTGATGCTGCCTGCTTCATTGCGGAAAAAGGGTAAGCTGTGGATAAGCTAAGATTTTTATCTAACACGACGAAACTCGATGAGAAGATGGATATTATAACTCATGATCGGGCTTCCTATGACATGAGGAGCCCGCCGAACAACTTAAAACTCCTGGCAACGCAATCTAAAATTTGAATATCTTATCTTGAAATATTTTTTATTCTCATCATATCATTGTTATAATAAGGGTATTCAAACAGATCGCCCAAATTCATTTGAGATGGAAGCAGAGTGCACTCCAGATGGTATGGATAATCTCGAGTGGGAGGACGAATTCATCGAGAATTGTCACGATTGTGATCAGGGCGATGCGGAAGACGTTTCGCATGAAGCCGAGGACACTTCCCTTTACTACTATTATGCCAAAACATTTGAACGTACTGGTGCAATTATCAGCCGCATGGATGAACCATACACGATCTCGCCCAGTTGTGGCCACCAACAGGACATTCATCGGGTCGATGCATTATTAATGACACCATTGCACTATTCGGCAGCATGTGGACACATGAACTGTGTGCGAATACTTATTTCGCACGGCGCGTCTTTAGATGTGGTCAACAGTGATGGCTATACACCGCTGCACGTGGGCATTGCATATACTGAAGTTGCGCACTTCCTTCTCAAACATGGTGCTAATCCGAATTTAAAAACCATCAATACGGGCGAAACAGCTTTACACTTGGCTATAAGAAGCCGCTCGTCTACAGTGGTAAAATTATTCGCTAGTAGTTTGTTTTTGTATGTGCCTCTGGTCTCACCATCTTTGCATCCTTCCCTTTTAAGGCTAATGTTATATTACAAACGAATGCGAATATCAACGAAACGGATGACATCGATCAGACACCACTCATATGCGCAATCGCCAAGGATCTCGACTGTGTGGCAATCGCCCTTATCGAACGAGGCGCTCGCATCAATCTGCAGGACAAGGAGGGACGCAGTGCTCTTTACTATGCAGTGATGCAGAATAATGTCCCACTGACAGGGCGCCTATTGCAACGCGGTGCGCGCCGTATCACTTCCCATTACCTACTGCACCATTGTGTCCGTCACAATATGTCCGAAATCGCGGAGACGCTGATAAACCATGGTGACAGCTTAAATATCCGGAACAAAGATGGTGTTACACCCATCCTACTCGCGATACTCAGCCAAAAAACCGATATGCTGGAATTGTTGCTGCGCGTTGCTGCCGTGCAACAGTCGCAAGGTGCCGCAATTGTCGACTGTGTGGAAAATGAATTGCTCATCGCTGTGCAGTACATCGACACCGTGCAGGATTTCAAACCGATAGCGCGGATATTGTTCGCACACAGCGAGGGCAAATGGATGTCCGCATCGTTTACTTCTCTTTCTTGGTCTTGCTACATTCCATACTGTCAGACGCCACTCGCACGCGCTGTTATGTTGAATAAATTCGATATTGCTGAGTTTTTGGTTAAAGAAGGTGTGGACGTATCTCAGGTGTGCCGTGATCACGTTGTAAACAATTTGCGCGCCACAAATGTCGCCGGCTGTTTGGAATTCGCAAAGTTGTTGGGTAAGCGCCAAAAACCTAATTAAGACCACAATTGCCTTAACATTCAGTTCTCTATGCAGTTCATGCTGATTTTAAATTTCCTTGCTTGCGTCCCCCATTCCCAAATAATTGGACGATGGAGCGAAGACACTTCGAAATGGAAATGTTTCGTTTGTGTGCAACACCTTTGTCACTTCAATCGATGTGTCGTATTGTGATAAGAAACCAACTTATTGGTCTGCTAAATAGTTCGGTGGTGGTGAGACAACGATACCCTACAACGAAGCTTGAGGCAAGTTTGGGCCGAATGATCGCTTTATTGGGAATACCAAAGATAATACAAAAATTCTTATTCGAGTTCGACGACTGTGCATCTGTGATGAAAAATACTTGCAATGTGGAGGGCAAGATAATAAGTAAGGCTGTTATTTTAGGATAAGATAGTAGAGTTCAGTAAAAATCGATTTATGTATATACATACATACATACATATGTTGTTTATATCGGATTTCAACTCGTAGATGATCAATGCCTGACGCGGAGCGATCACTTCATTAAGCTTTAAGTTATATCATAAAGTAAATATGATTTGTTTGTCTTAAACGGCGGCATTTGTCGCAAAGATAAGATACAAGTGCCATCAATACCATACAACTTTTACGAATTGTTAACAGCACTTGCAAGTTTTTACTGTAAATACGTTCAGAATCCCAAAGATTAGCAACATAGAAAGAATTCATACTTACATACATACATACATACATACATACGAGTGTGTACATGGTACAAAACAAAATTAGGTAGTTTCATTATCACTTTTTCGTTGTCATGTTAACAACCAGGCAATTAAGTAGATCGTAACATTTTGTAATATTTTATACTATTTTAAGTTAAAAAATTGATAATAAATTAGCATACTTATAATCAATTTTGTGTCACACAGAAAGAGTATATTTTAATTTTACCTTAACCCATACATACATACATATGTACATATTACTGAAAGTCGCGATACTTATGGGTAAAGTATATTCCACTTTCAAGTTGTCCATATTTATTTAATGACACGTCAAAAGGATGTGGTATAAGTGTCTGAATTATATTTAAAATAATCGTGTCTTATAAAGGATGTGGTTAACATGCAACAAATTTTGGCGCATTGAATGTTTGATTTTTTCTGCTGATTACAAATCCATAGTTTCCAATCAGATGTAGATTTTGATGAAAACATTACCCAAGTGCCAAAGCCTTTTCTATTACGTTTTTAGCAATGTTTCAATAGTTTTAAAGAACGAAGGTGAAAACCCTTCGTCCAGCCTTAAATTATAGTTTTAGCTTTCGACTACAATCCAAAAAACTTTTTTGTAGTTCTTTTATAAACTGCTTTGTACTCGGTGTCATAAAGCGTGATTTTAGTTTTTTCAACCAAAAATAAGTTTGATTTACGCCAAAACAATCAATTCGCTTCGTTCATCAAATGCGTAAGGCTTTTGAGTTATACTCATAAAAAACGCTTAGGGCCAGGTTTCAGTGCAAGTTAAATTCTGTTTGTCGTTTAAACTAAGTTTAAATTCAGTACGCAGTTTTTCAGTCAACTTTAAACGGAGTTTAAACTAAGTTTAAACGGCCGATCGCGCCCGGTTAAACTTAGCTTAACTTATCAGCTCTTTGCTGACAACTTCGTTTTGGTTGCAACAAATTTAATTGGGCGCAAGGAAACTAAGTTTAAATTTAAGCTGAGTTAAACTAAACTTAATTTAAACTGAGTTTAAACCAGCACTGAAAAACTGGCCCTTAGATGATTTAAGTACATACATGAATACTTTTGAAAAATAAAATAGTACCCAATGTGCATAGATTTATGTGTTCCTCAGGTAAACTCTTGTATAGTATAGAGTTAACTCAAATCGAGATTGCATTTATAATTAAATTCTTTGCAAAAAAAATGTTATAACGTAGAACAAATATGAGAAATAAAACATTTAGGGCGAAAAATAACATACATATTTATTCTTATTAAAGTTTTATATATAAATATCAAATGTTATTTGTTATTGAAATGCATTTATGTTTGTATATATTTTAAAAAAGTTTTCACATTATTTATGTACTATGTAATCTTCTAAGATAGTTGACAAGAAATTTAATGTTTTGAAAACAATTAGCATACATATTGATATTGCATTCGATATTCATACAAAGGTATATGTACATATCTATGTACATACATGCATACGCGTATATATAGTTATATATAATAATATGTAGTTCAATATGTGCAGCAAACATTATTTCAAAACCAATAGATATAGTATGACTTGTACTTATAAATACATTTGTATTTAGTATATACTTATATTTAAAAGATTAAATTTAATATAAAAAAAAAAGAAATAGACTGTGCAATTGAGTGAATAAAACATGAAAATATATATCGTCTCCTTAAATCACAAAGACCCTAGCCAACCAATTTTCAATGTTTAAACGTCTTCAAAAAAGGAGAAGCTTGGACCGATTTCAGTAATTCGGAGATTTTTTTTATCAATTTGTCGCTCATGCTATATGTATGTATAGTTCAGTCTTTGGAAGAGCTATTCCTACCATTTGTGGTGTGTGTCTTCATAAATGGGCAACCAATGTTAGAAAAAAACTTGTTCTATGACTTAGATTTTACTTGCACTGTTTGAGACGCGAACCACGAACTCAGCGGCATATTGAATTATATCGGCTACGGAAAGATGGTCCCATATTAAAACATAATCATGAGGAAACTCACAGTTATGCTAAAGGATTATGAGTACATAGACATTGAAGTCGGGTTTTTCTTTTTGTTATGTGTACCCAATTCTATGCAAAACCGTTTCGAAAGTGTTGGTTAGGAGCTTTGCGAATTAAGCCAACGATATTTACTTTGAATTCCGAACGATTAAAAAGCTAAGCATTTATTCCAACGATGGTTGCGAAGTGAAAAACAAGATAATATACTGGATACTGGTATGTGTGAACGTGATGAACGCAAAGCATGTTGGTGTATAAGTTTTTGTATGTGTGTCTATTTAATGATTATTACATGTATTATTTGATATTTGAGATTATTTGCTGACACTTTAATTCTAAGGCTTAAGCAATAACTTGAAATCATCATTGGCGTTCTCCATTATATATTCATAGGGAATTTTTTCCTTCTTATCCTTAATTTCCTTCAAAGCTGGATCATTTTCGAGCAGAAACTTACAAACATCTAAGTGGCCACGTATAGCGGCCCGGTGAAGTGCTGTCTGGCCATATTCATCTTGAAGTTGGAGGTTTGCCTTGGCCGCTACCAGGAGTTTTACAACATTCAAATGACCTGCAGTTTACAATACATATGTACATATATATGGATGTGTGATTATTAATGTTTTTTGAATATGTATGCACGTATGTATGTATGTACATAACTTACCTATCATAGCAGCACGATGTAACGCTGTAGCGCCGGCTTTCGTAACAGCATCAACATTGACCTTTCCCTCGTCGATTAACATTTTGCAAATTTCTACATTGCCATTGCGCGCTGCGTAATGGAGCGCTGTATAATCGAAATCATCGCGGTCCATAGATTTTCCGCGACTAATGAAACTGCGCACTCGTTCCGGCTCATTATAGATAGCTGCGGTAAACAAAAAATTAAGATGTATATTCGTTGAGCTATTGCATATTTTTTCCTTAAAAAAAGTTAAGTATGAGCGCCCTAAAACTACAGATTTTGATTGCTGATTCCTATTATTGAGCATGTCGGTCTTCGTTAGTGCCATTAGATCTCCAAATATATTTAAACGGTTCCATAAAATCGATGACAATACTGAGGACGTAACACTTCGAAGTTTCGTATTAAAAACAAAAACCTGTTTAGATAATAATGTAGAAAGGATGTGTGAAAAAATCGCAGTGATACAAAATTTTCCTGAAGTTTTACATAAGGCGGTTTAAATATTATATCGGAAATAATGAAGCCTTTTTTTCTCGAAATTTTAACGGTGTTCTTTTAGCAAAAGCTTTTATTTATTGATGCTAAAAATGTATTGTTTTTGCATTTTCAAAAGTCTAACAATAAATAAAAATAAAAAATGTATTCCAAGTAAAATAGAAAAGAAAGTGTGCCGCTAAAAAGAGGGAATCCTTATAATGGCAGACACAAAAAATCGTATGCTCTCTAAGTGTGAAACCTTTGCTTATTAACCATAGCTTCTTATAGCGGCTTGGATTTCATCTCACCTGCATTCCAGATGCCACGATCAAATTCCAAATCACTTAGTGTTTGCTGCGCAGGCACCGCTTGTTTGTGACACTTGCAACTATCCGCGACATGTTGATCCATTTTTGCTTTATGATAACAATGTGCTTTGCACTTTAAGTTCTTTCGATTTAATGGTCAGTTATTTCCAATGTTTTTTTGTATGTAAGTATAACTGTTTATATGTAGGCAAGTTTAACTTTTTGCGATTTTTGTTTTAGCTTTTAGCTCAATGATTGAAAAATTCAACACTAATTTGTTGGGGTTTTTGGAAAACAGTTGCTTGTTTTAATTCCTAACAAAGAAAAATAATATGTTTACAATTTTCATAAACTCTTAGTTTTATCCGTACGTAATTAGTAGTAAGATTTATTGAATGCACTAGATATTTTCAGTATTCTGCCTTTTTTGTCAGCACAGCATTTACATATGCATTTATGTATGTATGTATGTATGTTTGTATATATGTATGTATGTTAATATGTCACAATGGTCAATGTCTTTTTAGGTAACAATTAAATATGCAATTTTGAAAAAGTTTTAAACTTTAGGGGCTGTGCTATCATCTTTCGTTGTGGTATTTAAACCTCGCGTTGCATAGTCCAACTGATCTCCGCCTCACCACAACTACAAATGACTTTGTAGCTTAATTGCGCCAATGTATTCACCATATCGATCGGTGGTATTGTCACCATTACCCCATTTACAGCACCCTTTAAGCCATTACCGAAACGTTTCGAAAGCGCTTGGATTTCGGTATCGTTGAGTCCGAAAACGGCACATGAGCGATCGTGTAACGATCCTTTCACCGTTACATATGTATAGTTCTCCTCATTCTGAACAATTGGCACGGGTATAGTAACGACATTCGCCACCGAGTTCGGGACAGAGTTCGTTGAGGTCGCCGTTTGTGCGGCTACCGAGGATGTGCCGGTTGTGGTTACATAATTTACAGCGGCGGCTGCAGAAGCAATACTGGTGTTAGGATTACCAGGGGCCGGTTGAGCCTCCGCTGGCGTGGGTATTGTGGATGGTTGTGGTGGTGGTTGAGCGTCCATTGTTGCACTATTACTTCTTTAGCTAGATTACCCTTTGGTTGGTAAAAAAAATGGGGGTTTTAAAAGAATCGCAAACGAAGCAGAAAGTAAAAAAAGTGAACTTTTCAAAAAAGATATTCTTCAAACTTTTCTCACTTCAATGAGCGTACTTTCCTGATATTTGTATTTTTTTTTTCTCAATGGTAGTTAATATTTGGGAAATAATATTTTTATTGCACAAACTTGTCCTTGTTTCTTTTTTACTGTGCGCACAGATTCTAAGTTGAATAGCGTTTTTGTTTTTGTTGACTGCTTACTTGAACTGTGTAAGTTATTCTCGTGGCTGGGAGATCAGATGTCTGTTAAAAGGTTTTAATTTGATCACAAGGTTGTATTTGATTTCTTATTCGGGTGAATCGACTTTATGATAGTTGCCTAACCCCGCCGCTTCGCGTCCTATATTCGAAAGATTTTCACGCACAACGGATTCGGTTTCGAGTGGTTCTGGTTCGTGGAACTCCTTTCGCATTGTCCACATATATTCGTTGTAGTCCTGTTTAACGGCTGTGGAAGATGATGCGACCACACGAAAGCCTAAAATCTATAAAGGCAAACTTTAGTCAATAAGTGAATTTGAAAAAATTAATTTACATAAATATATGTACATATGTATATAAAAAATGTATAACAATTACCAAATAAATATTTAATAAATAAAATCTATAAGAGCATAACAACTTTAATTGTGGGTTTTCTGCGAAAAATATCTTTATATAGAATATTTTTTTTACTAACGATTGTATGCACTTACCTCAAGCGCAGATAAAATTCGACATGGATGTACTAGATATACTATTGTTGTCTCATCACTATAACCGCCACACGAAAATTTATTCAACTGCTCAATTTCATCCGCTGCAAAGAAAATAATTTTCATTCAATAAATGTTGAAGAAAGAAAAGTTAGGTAACATAGCAAATTAAATTTAGCAGTACAGACATGCCAACCATTCTAAAATAATCTTTGGAAAGTATTCCACCGAAGACGACTCAGTAAAGCCAGCACGGAAAAGTGCTTTTGTTTAGCTAAATTTTATTAAAACAAAATGTTTAAAATAAAAATTTCTGAACATACAGAAAAGTAATTTTTCCACAAGGGTGTGTGAATGTCCGATTGAAAACGGCAATAATAGGAAAGGTAAAACGAGCTAAAGATAAGAATTAAGATCAGTGGTCGGCAAAAGTTAAACTTAAGATAAAATAAAATTTTTGATTTTTTTTACAATGCTGGTTTCTGGACAAACCACGTACTGTCGAGAAAACCTAAGGTGACCCTAAAATTCTGACATTAGATTCGGATTCAGCAGACGCAAAAGCTTTAGGAACCGTTGAGAAACCCAAAACACGTACCCACGTTTTGTTTATGGCCTCAAGTTTTTCGATATTTCGAATATTGAATAGAGAAATTAAAAATATCATGATCAAAATATACGATTTTTTGGACTTGATATTCTTTTTGCCTATAACTTTAACTTTTCTGAATCGATCTTCAAACTTTATTATATAACGACACATAACTTATCGTATAAAACAATCTAGTTATAATTTCTGCGACAAAATTTTCTTGTAATAAATGTAGTTTTAAAATCGTATAACTTTAAAATATATTTGTATATATTGTTATTAGCGTCTTTAAATCCTCTTTTCAGCAGCATATAAATAACGAAGATCGATTTCGAAATGTTAAAGTACTACGCAAAAAATCAATCCAACCTCGTAACACGGTTTTAAAATTCATTTGTTCACTTTTACGGATCTTGGGCGAATGTCGACCAGTGTTAGCTTCTTGGGCTTCTACGTAAGTATAAACTTTTCCAAAGTGTCGAATTAGCACAAGAATTTTTCTATCAATTACAATAGAATGAATGGCTAAGTACTGCAAGCGAACTAAACAATCTCTAAAATACAACATATGTATGAACATATGTACATACATACATGCACACTTGAATATATCACGAGTAAGGGGAAATAACAAATGCAAAAGCGAACGCAGTAAAATGCTATGATAAAGCAAAATCAAATTAATTCACAAGTGATGTCATCATACATTATAAAAATACCTCTGGTGGCGGAGATACTTAGTAGCGGCGAAAGTGTTGCTTGACCCTACAAAGGACATTGGAAATTTAGGGACGATGAATTACCTCATCGCAGCACATAAAATACAAACAAATTATCATTACATTTCTTTATGGATTCCATATGTACACATTTATTCAGGGGCAGTTTAATGAACCGGTGTATTTAGCATGTACGAGTAAGCGTGTTTTACGTCAATGAATGGAAAAATCGAAAATGGAACGCAAAAATTTCAATACAACAACTGGCATAATAAAACGTTTAATGTAGAACACATTGGGATATATTAGGCTGGCAGACATGAGTTAATTAACACATCCCACAGTGGGGAGCTACGGAACTATGTACATATGTAAGTACATAATGTACATATGTACATGTGTACCTACATACATACATACGTATGTAAGAAAGACCACGAAAATCCAATGCCAACTCGCATGCCAGTTATAGCAAAATCAAAGCACTAAGTGCGTAATTTGATGTGTATATTTCTCTGCGCTTTGTTTCACATTGATTTTCGCATATTTTTACTATACAAAAAATATGAAAAACACTTTCAATAATAAAAAGCTTTTTCCGTATTGTAAATAGTGGATTTCGGGCTAATAAACACATTGCTTTTTGCATTGAGATATTAATCACTCACGAAATATGAATGGGCAGCGGCCAATTCCGAAGTGTCACTACAGCAGTTGCTTTCAGTTTAGAGCACATATGTAAGTACGTACTTTAAGGACTCTCGCTGGGAAAAGTCTCAGCCCTTTTAAAATAAATTCAATCAAGACTGTTAATCGTGTTGCAAGAGATGTAGTTTTTTTTTTAAATTTATATCGCAAATATTCGTTTTGAAATAAATTACATTTTATGAAAAATATGTGACGGTTTTACTTTAAATGTAAATACATGTATGTAGGTATGTCATTTGTTAATTTTTGCCGTTGATTGCTATTGTAGTTTCCACCCCATCCTAGTTGGTTGCCGGTGCTGTCATTGCATTCACCACAGTCCGGCAAGTGCCATTGATTCGCATTGCGGCTTATATTTGTTATTGGGGATAAATGTGCCTATATACATACATATATTATATGTACGAGTATATACTATTTTTCTGAGCAAGCACTTACTTATATCAATCAGCATCTCTTTTTACTCAACAATTTTTACTTACAGCTTTAAAAATAATAAATTTTTCATTAAAATTTCCTTAATTAGAATACTCAGCTATATATTTACATATGTACATATAGTTCAATAAATAGATTATAGATCATTGTTTGAAAATATTAAGGAGTTATTTCAAAATTTCTTTCTTCTTGAAATAAGTCACAGGTTCAGGTAGTAATTTTTCATGGAAATCAACCGAAAAGGAAGAGTTATTACCCTCTTTGCAATATTGAAAGTACCTTTTAGTTTTTTTTTAACTAGTGAGGCTCTAAACTTGATTTTTGCTGGCCGGTGTCATTTGTAGAAAATATGTTGTATCTAAGTACATATAAAATAATCGCAATAGCTGATAAGATATGAAAATTAAAGTTAAAAGAGCATACAAAAAGTCGCAAACAACATATGTACAGACATACCTATGTAACATCTGTACATACATACATACATGTCCATACATACATATATTTGCAAGCAGTAGCAATAAAAATCAGCGTTGCGCGATAAATACATTTTACGCTCTTTTTCAATTGATTAGTGATATTGGCGCAATAACGCAGAAATAACCAAAAAATAAGAAAACAAATATTAAAAAGAAGCATTGCGCTGGCTTACAAATTTTACCTTGGAGTCCGGAGACTAACACACGCCACGGATATTTATGGCTGTATGACGCTAAGTTGCCGCGTATGATAATGTAAGGCATTTGTCCAAGCAATGACGTCAGTTGTGTTGATTGCTTTTGCTGCTCTGATAAGAATTTATGTATATTCGGCCCGTTATTTGAGCCTACCTCCTATCGCAAGTTGGCAAGTAATAACCATAAATTATGCAAATTGCAAACAAAGGTGTGTCTCATTCCAAGCATCAGTCGTCGAATACACGCTAAAAACTACCAATACTTCCAAACCATGTCGTCGAAGTTCTCGAACCTACTGATTTTCAATAACTTTGTTTATCGTCAATTATGTTATAAGCTCACCTCAAAGCTGTTTTCAAGTCTTGCTTGTTAATTTTATTATGACCTGGTTGCTAGGTTTTAGATAGCTGTTATGGTTATTCAGTTTTGGTTGCAATATGCCAGTAAAAGCTGTTGTTGCAGACGACTTATGTATGTTGTTTGTCTCTACAGTTAACTTTGACGATATTGCATTACTGCGTTATTGTATGTTTCTATGTATGTGCGTATGAAATATTGTATATGATTTAATTTATCTATCGAGTTTATCTCTGGTTATAATTGTTTCTTATATTATCACTTTCATTGGGAGCAGCATGTTTGGGAAGAAATGAGAAAATTTAATTAGTGGTCAAATTGTATGGGCGTATTATGAATAATTGTTATGCACAATATTCGTATTTCGTTTGGAGCGAATAATTGCAATAAGAGTGCGAGAAATACAAAGTGGTTACCCTAATATACGTACATTTAAATAAAAAAAGAAATTAAAATAATATGAAGTTTTTTTTAATAAAATTTCCTAGATTTGGCGACTGCATTTTAGGCTTCATTGAAAGTCTGACCCAATCCGTTTCGGATTTATACATGGAAATGCTTTGCAAATATATATTCTTAATTCATCGCAATCCGAATTTTCGTAAAATCTACGAAAAAGCAATCTCCGAATACATTGTAGTTCGAACTTCGCATATACTTTGGACGTAGTCGTTCATAGCAAATAAGATTCAGTGATCGTATTTTCGTATATTCCCAAAAATTCGATTGAATTGAGTTGAATTCAGTGAAAGCCCTTAATAGACAGACATTTAGTATTTTTCGATTATATATGTATGTATGTAAATGTGGAATCTGGGCAAAAAACTTATTGGGTTTTGAAGGGTTTACTTTGAGTCGGCCATTTTGAACGCCCTTAGAAACCGTGTTGTTCCTGTTGGCAATTGGTTTTCTGAATGCGAGAATGTGAATAAGTTTTTAAGAAAAATTTCAAGTTTTTGTATAATAAAACATTATTCATTAAATTATTAAGTGAAATACATATATCCCTGGTGTTCATTTCTAAAGATAGGATCAACAGTTTTATTGGTATTTTCAAAATAATAGGGTCTATCTCTTTTTATCGCGGTTCTTTTTAACGTGGTTTTTATTAACCCGGAGTTTACTACAATCCCCCATTGTCTCTTTTTACACGGTTTTACTTTTTCAACGCGAATTTCTTTAACTCGGATTATTCTGCAATCCGCTGTTGCTTTTTCAAACGCGGTTTTACTTTTTTAACGCGTTTTGCGATTAATTCTGATTTTGTCCGTTTATTTTATTTTTAACGCGTTTAACAAGCGCTAATGATGAGCGAAACATCATCGAGATTTAAAAATGATATGGAGTGCTATTTGGGTTATAATGAAGACATACAGAAAGAGAAATCTAAGCGTTTATTAACAGATTATTTTAAGAACTGAAATGAGGATATTTTCGTCATTTATTATAACTTAAGTTATCTCAATATCATTTTTTGTATTTAATATACATACATATATCAAAGCATAGCGAATATGTACGTATGTAATAATTTTGTTACTTCACCAAATTTAGGTTTCGGGGGCGGAAAATTTTTTATTTTAACGCGGATTTTTTTTTTTAATTTGAAAGAAAATACCCAATTTTAAGCTTGAAAAATATTCTTTTCTTCATGTACTTTGCTTTTGTTTTTTAGCATTTTGAGCAGTTTTATGGGAAAATTATTAATAGGTAGATTATGATTAGCACCAAACTTCAGTTGAGTAATCAACTGGCTGCGCCACTGAAATAAAATATTAGGGGTATTCGGGATCTGTTGTATTTGCCGTTGTATTTTGTATTCGTGGTTTCTGTGGTTTTTATAGCAAATGTAGTAAAAATCCAACAATAAAATATACGTTCCACTTCAAATACAACAGGGCAAGCAAATACAATGGTTGAACCCTGCTGATAATTTGGTTTTTCTTTTGTACATTTCTCACGGCTGATCGCAACAAAAAATATGACCGTTGAACGTGTAAGCTTCCGTCTACAAATACGTTAGTCAATTATATTGATATTTATTTATGTGTATTAAAGTTTACCGTTTGCCTCAGCAATTTAATTTTCACAATTATCAGTAATAAAATCGAATATTTTTTCGCATTTGTTTGTGGCACATGCATACATCTACATATAGACTCGTAAATCAGCCTTTCGGGAAATTTTACAATGACACGAAGACGAAAATTATATCAAGGTGTGCTCGCGATTTACTTGTGTATATCCAAATCGTTGTAAAAATAGTAAATATTCTACGAATGCAACATCCCGATTACCTCTAATGTATTACAAACAGCAACTGGCAACCTAACCCCGTTTAGGTTGAGGAATACCATCTTGCACCTCCCCTCCCTGAAGCAATCCCTTGTTGCGGAGCTGATCTGTATCCTTTTGGCCAGAGAAGGCATTGAACCGAACCCTGACCCAGAAACCTATTTCGGTAAGATGCAACGGATGGTGTCCGGTCAGGCGATATCGAGCTCGAAATATTTAATATTTACATTACCCGACCCGATATTGACAGACCTGCGATTTATGTTTTCGCGAGCGGATCGCGGGCGAATACGAGTTTCGCAAGATGTTGGCGTCTGCCGCTGTCCGCTTGATACCGGCCGGGAGGATCCACGAGATCCAGGTGAGGCGGTCAGGTCCCTGTCCAGCCCGACGAAGTTCGATAACAGAGTAGAAATCTTCTTCGGAGTTCACAATTAGTCGGACCCGAAGCGATGCGTTAGCTATTTAAGTCAGTAATTTACTCAGCATCCTTCGGCAGACAGGACCAAACGGCTTTACATTTTCTTCGCTTGGAGCAGTTACACAGCAACCACAAAAAAGCAGCTGCCAGCAAAATAGTTCAGTTCACATCCGTGGGACTCGAACCCACCTGGACAATAACTATTTTCCTATTAGTTTTCTACGAAATATAATTAAGTTATTCCCAAGGTGTCGTCATTCAAGTTTTTTTTATTTATTATTAATTTTATTTTTTTTTCAAATTTTGTGACTACGAAAGTACGACATTTTAGGACACTTTATGAATCCCCTAGGTATTTAATTTATAATATATACATATATGTATATCCTCGACGCTACGCTAATTGCGCTTGGCCCAGAATTTTTATTATTTAATGAAATCTGTTTTTTAGTTCCTTTGTGAACTTTTGGAAGTTCGATATTGGCAAGGATTTTTTGTATGTCCTTTAAAATGCCAGGTTGTCAAAAAATGATCGTAAGAGTGTGTTAACTATAACTTGCTGCTGTTTGTCGGCATGATTCAATAATAAAAGGTTCTGTATTAATGCAGCTTACTCTTTCCCGCATGACAAATCGGCTCCTTAACTCATGAAGAATGTTGCATATTCTACAGTTTTCACTTGTAATAGTAGTATATTGAAAACATCTTCATACTAAATAAAGCGTTGGCATTACTGAGTTTTACAAAAAGTTTATGTTATTTTGTAATAATTTAGCAATCATCACTTACAAAAAGTGGGACATTATTTGCATTTTCCTGAGGATCTGGTGAGTAAATCTCAGTTTTGATTGGAGTTGTTTACATTATGATAAATACATTTATTTTCAGAATATACATTTTCCCCAGTCAGCGCAGTGGAATAACTATAAACATACATACGTTTCCATCGTCAATAGCCTGGTGCTTTGTTTCAACTGCAAAGCGATTACACACACACGTAAGTAAAACTAAAAAAGAGTAACTACAACTAAATATAAGTATTTTAATGATTGAACCTTTTTGTTTACAGGTTCTTTCGGACGTTTGGTGTTGCAACTGCAAAAAGAACTTTTTCGCGTTCAAATTGTTTAACACTTGGATTTGGTCGATCAAAAGAAAATAAAAGTGGTTTTTCTCGTTAGAGTTTCCACTATAAACATCTTGTTTTATTTATAATCTGGAAAAAATTAACTCCGCAAAAAATATGTAGGAAATGCAAAATTTTTCATTCTTAAATTTTTTGAGAATATTTGGATCTTTGTTATACATCCTCGTAGCTCAACAAATTTCAATAAAATTTAACAGGAAAGCATGAGCCTATTTTGGAACATAGCATACTTTTTATAAAATGTAATTGAAAATGGCTGTGCTGATGGAATTGGTGCGGATGCATATTTATAAATAAAAGCATTTTCATGTTCATAGAGAAAGCTCTAGGTTAATTTTTGATATCGGTTTTCTAAGAATATATGATATGTTATGTGCAATGGAGTACTTGAAAGATGTTGTTACACACAACCACGTACAACACGATGGTTGACTTATTTTTTATTTTAAGTTTAATTCTTTATACATATATTTTATTAATGCAAAATTTCGCGGGTATAAGCTAGCTCATATGTATAAAAATTAAATAAATACTTAAAAAAAAATAGTATTTAAATACATTTTTTACTTAGTATTTCCTACTACCATTTCGCAAAAAGGGGATCACATTATTCCCCCTTTATGCGTACTTCCAAAATACAACTATAGATTAAGGAGTGTCAGAATTTAGCTGTCAGTAAGTACATAACCTTTTATAATTGAATCATGGTTTGTCGGTATACACCAGCTAGTGTAATTAGGCTTCAGGTAGTAGAATAAATGATTGACGTTTGTTGTACTGTTTGTTGTTTGCCATTGTAGGGTGGAGATGAATACAAATATAAAATACAAAGCAAAAATTTTACATTTAATAATCACAGAATACATTTACCATTAAATGATAAGTTATTGTTAAATTTTAATTATTATCATTATTATTTAATGAAAGTATGATTATGATTATGAGTATGATTATATATATGAATTAATATTCAAAAGGAGTCTGTGGTGATACACATGTATGTATGTACATACATATGTACGTATACGAGTATTACAAGGAGGTGGCATTTTGGATTTTACAATGAACATTTACATACACATACATTGATCTATATACCTGAATTGATATTTATGTAAGATTATATTGTATTAATAAATATGTATGTACATATGTGCATACATATGAAAAATTTATATTTAACATTTTACAATGAATATTTCTATGTGAATATGTTTTTAGTTTATATAAAATATGTATCTCTTTTTTTCAGGTGTGTGCTTTGTACTTTTTGTAATTAAATTTCTTAGATATATAGTATGTATGTTAAAAGCTTTACTTTTATATTTACTGATCTTTTATTTCCTATTTTAAGTCCTCTTTTTTTATGTGTTCGTATTTCTCTCTCTCATTTTTTTTCAGTTCCTTTTTTTTAATATTCTTATACTATCTAAAAGTGGTTTTTTTTCTCTTTTTGTTTTGTACATTTCAACTTTACAGTGCACCAGCCAGTTTTGTTTTATGTATAAATATAATAAGTTCTTTAAAATGATTTGGATTTTTAGATATAAATATATATTCGTACGTCAGGTGCGAATTGTCTAAGTTAAGTTTTGTTGTATGTACGTCTAGTGATTAGTCTGTCTATTAGCTTTATGTCGTATGATTCTTAGTCATATTAATTCTTATTGAACCATGGTTGATTAATTTTTTGAGTTATACTGCCGACTACGTTATTGTCCCAATCATCATCGCGAACAATCTTATTTTTACGAATTGTTACTATCACGATTTTTGTCAAATCGCGTTCGCGGTGTCCCAAAAATTTACTAGGCCAACAGAAAAATAAACAGGAAAGGGAAATTGAGAAAGCAAAATGACATTTCATTTTGAGGGGAAGTTGCAAATTCTTGCTGGACAAATTTTACCCAGCACAAATTTACAAGCAAGAAAACAGATGATTAAAAGCAGCTGATTACAATTTGGATAAAAACGATATTTTTGTTTAAGAATTTTGAGGGTGAAAATTATAAAATAAGAGTGTTAAACATGCAAGATGTAGGTAAATGTTCGTTTGGTTAAGTTTCGTTAGTAAAATGATTGAGCAAAACACTAATGCAAATTTTTTTTATTTTGCGTTCGCATAAAAATTTGCGAGCATCTCTCTTTGAGAGAGAATACCTCAAAATTCTCAGAAATTTCGTTGCTGGACTTTTAGACGAACGCACCTATAATTTGCACCAAAAAATTTCTACACTAACAATCAATAGAAGGCGGCCCAATTTTTAATTTTTTTCTAGCTACGAGCCTTATTCTTTACTTATGCCTGTATATTTGACCGAAGTATAATTATTATTCGACATCGCAATTCATATGAAGATCTTGTCACCACTCTTACAAAACTCTTAAAAAGTGTTCCGCATGCAACAGATAATACGCGTAACCTATGAAGCCTTGTTGTTGGTTAGCAATTCAATGGAGCGATAAACCCACACAAAAATTTCCGTCGGTAGACTTTTTGGGTAATACTCTTCTATTTACATAAGTAAGAAGCTATGGAAGCCATATCCTTTATTCGAATTAAAATTACACTTTGAGGAAAATGGTAATATAAAATATTTTGTGGGTGGATATGTATATGCTTATAAATTTTGTTGCTAACTTACTTATTTCATTTAGAAAAAAAACCTCACTCGCGTTGTAGTTTCCGTTTCTATATAACGTTATTTACCAATTTTCGCAAGAAATTTCAAATTTCCTTTCGATCACAAGCGAATTTAAAATAAATTTATTATTTTTGGTTTCTCTGCTTGTTACTAATTCTCACTCAAAATTTTCAGAAATTTAATATTCGGAACGTCAAAAGAAAAGGAGAACTGTGAATTTTAATTGAAAGAGAACTCAGATTTGCAATTGATAAATATCGACCAAATTAAATCGATAGTTTTAATGTCGATAGTTGGTAAAAGGGAAATTATTTTATGCGGTGTTTCGAACAGAGGTTTTTCGAGAAGCGTAATGCTTGTTGTTATTTTAGTAGCTTACTTGGCAAGTAATTCAGTTCGTAAACATGCCCCACGTTAGTACAAGTATGCATTAATATTCTACGCTTTATAAATAGAGAACGAATCTTAGCCCAAATATATGCAGGTACACTATGTATTTTAGCAGAAAAATGTATGAAGTACATCGTGAGTTGAAATGTTGATAGATCGTGACACGGATCGCATAGAAGTATTCAGATGTTCCGACACCATGTTTAATATTCACGAACAAACCGTCAATATGCATCTTGCGATAAATATTGACCGTGTGAATTTTCCTATGGGTAATTGTACACTTACTTGCTGATTTTGATGTACGTAACGGGACGGGTTAAACTGACGCATTTTTGAATTATAAAATTCACGGGGCGAATCCAAGAATGATAAATTAATCCAAGAATTATACACTAATTAATATTCTTGGGGCGAATCAATAAAGATTTCGGGAAATTCATAAGCGTCGATGTAAAATGTAATGTAATGTAATGTAAAATGCTTACAAGTTTTTTGCATTGCACATGACTAAAAAGAAGATGCCAAAAACAAAGCAGAAAACGGAAATGTGTATATAAAATGTCACGCAAGCGATTCTCCGTGATTTTTTACGATTAGTTCCGTGAATTATAACCTCTGCATTAGAGTTGCGTTAAACTCTCGTTTAGCAGCCAGACGTGGTATAAGCGGGGTGCGTTTAATAAAAAAAAAATATGCAGGTGAGTGAAAAATTGAAATAATTATAAAATATCAAGTGCAAAATTAACAAAGCCTTTATAAAACAATTTCAGCCAACAGCAACAAAACCATTAGAGATGCAATATATTTTTTATATTGTTGTTGCAGTGTGCACTTGATCAAAGAGCAGGGAACAATTGTTTATAAACCAATCGACAAAAGAAGCAGCACAATCACCAGTCAATGCCTGGCCGATGTAGCAGACGATTTCTTAGTGGCAAAGATGTGGTAGTGATGCACGCATTATGCTCCCAAAATTCGCTGTAGAAGGCAAGTCTGTTTATGCGCGACCAGCAGGCAAATAGAGAACTATTTATATTACATCTCTCTTATTTCCCGTGTGGTATTAAAAAAAAATCCTGAGCGTTATTCTTTCATTAGTGCGAAAAAAATTAGAAACAATCAGCCTAGTTTGTTTTTACCAGTGCATATTAGCTTTTTGAGGAAACCTAATTCGCAACAGATTTTTCTCAAGTGGTGCATGTTTTGAAGAGGTGACCGATTGAAATTCTTTAAACCAATACGCACATCAAACACCAGACGCACACAAGTGGATAACACCTTGAACTAATTGCCATATTGTAAATTAAAAGACACCTCGCAAAATGTCGCGTTTGAAGGTTTTGTTCTTATTTGTAGTATTTGTGTTTGTCGCTAATACTATGCCTGCCAACGCAGGCATTGCACATGCTCATAATCACGAAAAATCTAGCAGTAAAGAACGACTCAAGGATGGAATATATGCCGCACGTGAGGCACATCATCATGAAAATGGGGAACACCATGTGGAATTTGATCATGAGGCAATTATAGGTGAGTGAATAAAAAGTACTTTATGTAATGCGTTTTAATTTAATTTTTAAGAATGATATTTGTCCTCATACCAAATTTGCCAGTGGTTGAAAAAACCAATCCAAACCGTTTAAATGGCGATGTTCTTTTAAAGCTTTTACAGCTGACCGAAACTAAATTCTTAAAAATACTAAACATTTGTGTTAGTTTTCTTTTAGATAATGAATTTTATCCAGAAACAAGCAACGGGCGGTGCCCCGAGTTTTAAATGGTTAAAATTGAAGTATGCACATATATATGTACATATCTACATATGTAAGCATGTATGTATGAATATATGTAGGTATGCATATGCATATAAGCGTCACCCCCATATCAGCACCAGCATGAACGGAACGTATTATCAAGCTCTTAACACACATTGTTGTTCTGTTGTTGGCGATGCCGATATTTTGGGGAAAATGTAAATTGTATAATCGTCGCTTTGTGTTTTCTTTCCCGAATATTATAAAGTTTTCAAGCATTTATATATGTGTATACGTTCATACAAACATATGTATGTGTGAACATATTTATTTATTCTCAAATGATTTTGAAATGGCTGCATGAAAATCTTCTCTTCCAGGTAGCATCAAGGAAGCCCAAGAATTTGATAAACTCACTCCTGAGGAGTCGAAGAAGCGTTTGCTTGTACTTATAAAACTGATGGATCTAAATAAGGATGGCTTTGTCGAGCGTCATGAATTAAAAGCTTGGATTTTAAGGTCTTTTAAGTGAGTTCTATGTTGTTGATTAATGCTTTCATTTTAACTTTAAAGTCGCTGTCATTAATCTACTATATACTAATAACGCGCGCCAGTAATTAATATTTATTTACATAGATGTATAGAAAGTTTTCATACACTCTTAAAATATTATTTTGAAAAGAAAAACCACTAATGGCACGGAATTTTTTATAACATAGTAAATTAATATTTATATATTTTTTGTGCATATGTATGCACATATGTATGTATATGTATATGTATGTATGTATATACCAATTTCATTTTATTCCAATTTAATATAGGAAACTCGGTGAAGAGGAAGCTGCCGATCGCATGGAAGAGATTGATGTGGACGGTGATGATCAAATCACTTGGAAGGAATACCTTAAAGATAGCTTTTCGATCGAAGATGAAGATGAGAAAAAGGAACTAATCGATTTTGACAGTTACGATGAAGAGAAGCAAATGATAAAATCCGACAAAGAACTGTTCAATGCTGCCGATTTAAATAAAGATGGCGTACTTGATTCCAAAGAATATGGTCTCTTTTATTCTCCTGAAGAACATCCGGAAATGTTGCCTATTGTGTTAGAGCATACGCTCCGCGAGAAGGATACAAATCACAATGGCGAAATAGATTATTCCGAGTTTATTGGCAAAGCTGGACAGGATCGAAGTCGTGAATGGTTGGTCGAAGAAAAAGATCGCTTCGATCATTTGGATGAGAATAAAGATGGTCTGTTGACCGGCAATGAGGTGATTAATTGGGTAGTGCCGAACAGTGAGGCTATTGCCAAAGATGAGGTCGATCATTTATTTGTGTCAACGGATGAAGATCACGATGATCGCTTAAGTTATTTAGAAATATTAAGAAATTATGACACTTTTGTGGGGAGCGAGGCGACGGACTATGGCGATCATTTACAGAATATAAACCACTTCATTGATGAGCTGTAATATTGCTACCAATTTCTTTTTCTTTTACGAAAAATGCTAATATAATATTCAAAAGTAAGTCCACAATTTTCATTGACAATGTCAAGGCAGGTAACAGCAAACCTACGGTGTATTTCCGCCATCAAAAATATTTTCAGAATCTGCCACTCGCAGGTGTCATGAAACTGTACGTTAACATTTGTGGTTCAACATAGAGACGTAACCAAAAATGAAAGAAGTTCGGCTAAAAACTTAAGATATATAGTGTAAGCGTCAAAATATGTTAATTATTAATGCTAAGTTCTAAATATAGTTTATTTATTTCCTAAATTATATTATCCTTAACTTCTGAAAATCTGAAAAAATTTAAGTTTCATTACTTTAAGTACTAACTGTCGCTCAATATAAATGTAGGATACACTAAATTTATGTGTATTATAATAAACACTGTGTCATATTAACGTAAAATATTATACTTATGTATGTACATATATTAAAAAAGTAATAAATCATTCAAAATGTGGTACCGTATGACGTTAATACATATTTATATAGATTCCAAGAGAACTCACAAGTAATAATATTTAATCAAGCCTCTGTTCTGCATTTCGATTTCGACAAATTTGGTCGACTCCCCGCACGACACCAAATACCTATATATGTTTCTGATATAAAATTAAGGTTTTTACATAAGTTTAACCTGAATTGAAATCAGAGGTATCGAGACGTTGTCGGAAGCCTTTAGAAGCATCTATTTATATTTGAAGAACTATCGCATGGTTCAGTACTTCAAATAATTTTGCGTTTCAGCATCGTTTCGATACAATTTTTAGTAGACAAATGACGAAGGCATTGTATATTTTATGAACGTTGATCGATCGAGGCCATAACTGGAAAGCCCTTAAAGAAATTACCGCGTTTGACTAGTTGCCATCTTCTTTAGTAGTGAGTTTTTTCCACTATAAATAATATATGATGATGGGCTGTAATGTCTAGTATATTATTAAACATGGCCTAAGGCCATCGCTGAGTTCGTCGTTTGCAAGTGTATTCTACAAGCATTTAATCCATATTATCGACCCCGGCTTTCGTCTTGGTATAACCACAAATTAGCGACGGCTTTTTGTTGTTGTTGTTGTAACAGCATAAAAGCTGCTAAAGTGACAGTCCTTGGCCGGACATTAATCCGGGTCGTTTCGGTTTCGTAGACCCGACTGTCGTGGTCGCTCATCCTGCTAGCTCCATCGGAGCTAGGGCAACATTGTCACAAAAACCGAAAACAGAAGAAGGGAATTGTGTATTTTTCTGCTGAGATTGGGCTGCTGAGAAAAGGAATAGGAATTCATTTGGAACAAAACGCCGATTCTCTTTCACTGTGCCAAAAATCGAGATTGTGTATTCAGCCATTAAAAATTATGCAAGTTGAAATGTTGTAAAAAAGATATCACATGTTATATTATTTTTAATTTCCGCGATAGTCAACAACTCATTTACAACTGGTATCCATTGACCATAAATCTGTCATATGCTCGCGATTTGAGCAGGCAGGAAAATTCCTATTAAGCCATCTAATTCGACTTTTGTAATATCGTTCCAAGTTCTTATCTTTGATAATTTATCAAGAACGCAGAACCTCGTAGTTATTGTAAATATGGGAGCAAAAATTGACAGGGACGCATATTAAACATTTTTTAAACGCCTTAACAAAATATTTTAGTATCGTATGTATGTATGTACATATGTATACATATACTCGTATAAGTATATGCGTTTGTACATATGTATGTATAAAACTAATTACCTACCCAAGACAGGTATCTTTATTTAAAAAATAATTTATTATGGAATTAAGTCGTCGGGACTTTTAAGCTGCGAAGTCAGCTATTGTATCATCTGTTTCAAAATCTTTGATCTTTCGTGGTGCAGGTAGTAACCGGCATTGTCGCAATACTTTTAACAAAGAAAAAGTTGTTGGGAAAAATGCCTTAATGCATTGATCTAAACCTTCAATTGCAGATGTTGGTTGCTAAAAAGTTTCTTCTCGGCTCCACTTTTCTTCCACAAATAACTTTGTAAATTTCAAATTATTATTAATTTGATATAATAAAATTAGTTTCTTTTAAAGAGCAAATCGAAGGTATAAAGAAACTAAATGTTTGTTGATATGTGTTGAATAAATTTGTCTCGCAATTTATGTGTAGAAATATCATCGTCATAGGGTGTCACCCTGCAATAAGTTCGCGGATTTCTTGTACTAATGCCTGTTCTTCTGTTTTGAATATAGGCCACACGGGGTAGTATTTTTTCACTATTAATCTACGTTTAAAGTTTGCTTACTTCTTGAAATATTTCGCTGAACTTTTCATTTATGTTACTGCGAAAATCGTAATAACTCGTAACACGATTCCGATATGCTAAATTGCTTTTTAAAAATTCATAGTAAACAAGAATACTATCAATGTCATAATGTAGGTCCACAACAAATTCACCGCTGGTTGTAGAATTCATAAATGAATCGACGTCAACATCTCGTTAAAGAAGGCACTATATTAAGACGCTTCAGAAGCCGAAAAGTAAAACTCAGGTATGTACATACATATGTATATTCTTCTTCAAAATCAATGGTCGAGGTGGCCAAATGTGCACCCAATAAACATGTATTCTTTCACCATATAAACAAACTAAAATAAAATTAAAATTTCCCACAAAACTTAAGCCGTTATATTCAATCTTGAATCTTTCATTACCTTCCGATCACTCTGGACAACGGGAGCAAGTTTAGTTCAGTTCATCTGATGTCTCTGCATAAGCGAGTCTGACGTGCTTCCATGTATGTATGTATGTATCCGCTTATTTAATAAAAAACTGCAAAAACTCAAAAATACAAGAATCGAGTTAAGTTAGCAGAAATGCCTAATAGCTCCTCTTCTATGTTGTGTAATATATATGTATATGTATGTATGTATGCAAATTTAAAACTTCATGGCAATTTTTCTCGGTTTTTTGGTTTTTTGAATTGTGACAGTCTTTCAGTAAATGAGAGATACATACATATGTATGTATGTAGTACTTGCGCATGCGTTAAATTTAAATTAATCGCTTTGCTGTACAGTTAAGACACAAATCGTTTATTAGGACATTTATTTTGTTACAATTAATATTTATTGATGTATGTAAGCATGTGTGTTTAGTGCAATGCATACATACTATGTACGCATCCATTTGATTTTCAAATTTGCTTAAGCGACTTATGTACATACATATGTACAAGTACAAACAAATGCGTTTATAATAAGTTCTTAAAATGCCTACCGCATTTCGTACGCTATTATAGTGCAGAAGTTTGCATGACTAGAATTACACTCATTTTTATTTTTACATTTACATATGTATATTTCATTTGTCTTACATATTTGCGCATTTGCAAATAAAAAAAATACGTTTGTTTTCCTATATATTTTTTGTAATGCTAGTAGAAACGAAAAAGTTTAAAGCAAGATTTACAATAATATAATATCTAACAAATAATCTTCACTTATAATTTAAGTAATCAACAATATGGAAACAATTGAAGCAAGCGTATCCATATTAATTTTTCAAATAATTCAAGATTTGCTAACGCAAAGAAACCAAGAAAGGATAAATGTGTATAAGGGATAATAAATAGAAAAATATTATTCTTATTAAATTAATATGATATCACAATATTGCACGGGATAGGCCTGTCTATGTCTATCTAAAATAAAATAAGTCTAAGTTTATTAAGTAGCAGACCTACATACATACATACATACATACATAAGTACATAATTGTTACATTAAACTCGTCCTGAACATTACCAAATACCCAAGTGACATGTTTGAATACAATTAATTATTGCCTTTGTCGTGAAGAGTAATCGGTATTTATTTTCTGTGGTAGTGTTAAGGACATATTAATTTACATGTGTACATACATACATACATACATATGTGTACATATGTATATATTTGGGGTGTACAAATTTAAAATCGCGTAATATAAATTTGAGCTATCGAAAAAAGTTCATTAAATAACAATAATTAGAAAAATATAATCGTATAATTTATAAAAGTTACAGAATATTTGAATTTAAAAATGTTTGCGGATCAATTTTATATTTTTACTTGTGAGTTGCGATGCCATGGACATTCAAAATGAACTTACAGTGTTGTGCATATCAAAAGCAACAACATTCAAAATGACATAGCTTGCCACGTACATATATTTTTTTTTTTTATTTTTAAGAATTTTCAATTAAAATGCAGTCCATTGTCTACCATAAACCATAAAAATCAAAGTTTTAAAATTTATAAAATAAAGTTTCACAAATTTGTATATAGATTTTCAACTTTTTTCACAGAAGTGTTTTTTTTTGAGTATGCAGTTTTATAGCCCATTAAATTTTAGTCTAACGATGTAAATGTTTCAAATACATAGGCGTTAGCGTTGATTGATTTTGCTACTTGAAACTTCCGCATTGTTAGACTAAAATTTAATGAACTATAAAACTTCATAATCAAAAAAATTTTAACACTTCTGAGAAAAAAGTTGAAAATCTATATACGAATTTGCTAAATTTTTTTTTTGAATTTTCTACAAAATTTAAAATTTTGATTTTTATGGTTTTAATTGAAAATTCTTAAAAATAAAAAAATAAATATACCTTATAAATAGTACCTTATGTAGAATATGATAGTCTGGAGATAAAGGCAATTATGCTATCTTGATTTATTATGTATTTTAAACACTTTTTCAAAGCTAAGCAACACAATTTGTCGTGTTGTCGTAAAATGATGAAATTTGAAAACTTCCTTGTTGTGTTATTTTACTTCCTTTTTCTATGCAATGCAATAAAAAAAAATTTAAATATAAAAATGTTCTTCATACACGTGTGCAGATCTAGAATGTGGAGTGCACAACCGCCTATCAACTTGTGCCCCTGTATCTGCTTTAATTAGCCTTAAGTTATAAAAATTTTAATTTTTTTTTTTGTCTATTTTTGTGTGGTTTTTTAGGTGTCGTTGATCTAATTTAAAAATAAGTGCAAGTCGTGTTTCAACTTGGCGGCGCAACGTTTCGCTACACACTCACTGGGTCTGGCAAAAACTAAAGGAGCGCAGTTATTTGTATAGTCAAGATTGTTGACAAATATTCCGTACAAAATTATGTCAAAAAGTCTCTATTAGTAAGTTATGTTTTCTAATCAAATATTTTAGTATGTCTGTAAGATAAAATTCTTCAAATCGGACTTTAAACATTTAAGCGGGTAAGTGTACATAAAGCACACTGCCAATACAAATTATCATTTCCTTCTTAACTCGACTTTAGCTATGTTTTTATATATGTATGTATGTATGTATGTATGTATGTACATATGTATAAGCTGTTTAATATTTACATAACATAAATCGATTTTAGTAAGTAAGTAAGACCTGTACAAAATAAATAAGTTGCATATATGTATGTAACATACATACATATGTATAAATACTTCCATGCGTTACATACATACATATGTATGTACATATATAACATACGTGCACAATTGATTATTTGGTTAAATATATTATTATTTACATGTCCAATTATTTTGACAACTTTTTTCTTACAACTACATACATACATATGTAATACTATTTTACCGGCTAGTTATTTTTTACAAATTTCCTTTACCTTAACATATTTTTAAATTTTTTTTGTCTACTAATTGCTGAAAGTGAAGTATTTTCTATGTTTGGGCTAGTTTTGGATTCGCTTAGGTTGCGTGAGAATCAAAACAACTAGACATACCTTAATATGTACATATGTACATATTTACATTTTAAAGGGGAATTATGTACATATATACATATATTTGTATTATGGCACGAGCACGAGCTACACGGTTTTGGTAAAAAAGCCAAGCCTTACATCTGCTATGAAGATTTGTATGTCCTGTGTTAGCCGTTATATTGCAAAAAAAATTAAAAAAAAAAATACTTCTCAAAAATTCAAAAAAATAAAAAAAAAAAGTCCTCTTCAAAAAGATGTTATTGAGGCACACAATTTATTAAATAGGAACACAAAACGCCGTCATTACTCATTCTGTACAATTAGTAATGTACACAATGTTTTGGAAATCATATGTATGTACATATGTATGTATGTACATATGTATGTATATCTATGTATTCACATCCATGCATACGCACATACATCAGTATGCCTCAAGAATGATAGCTAACAGCTCCCCTAGTTTTCTTGCAAAAATAATGTTCGCGATGCCAATAATTGTTACGAAATGTTTCACAATTTTTTGTTAATTCACGTGCGCGGTGCCCAAAAAACATGCAAGAAATGGGCAATTGAGAAGGCAATATGACATTACATTTTAAGAGAAAACTGCAAGTTTTTACTGGGAAAATTATTGCAAGCAAGAAAAAGCTAGTTTTTGAAAAAATTTTAATAGTAAAGAGTAATTGATAAGAAATATGTTTTAACGAATTGTAAAGTGATTGCCATATCTTAAACAAAGTATCCGCAAAAAATGTGTAGATGAAAACATGCCAGTTAAGCTGATTTCTTCTATGATCGAATAGCTGTGGTGGAAACTATGAAGATTCACCAAAATTTAGCAAAATAAGACTTTGGCGGACCTACATACACATACATATGTACATATGTATGTCTTTTTACTTTTACTTGATAATAATGTTTGTTTGTCTTTTGATTTAAAATGAATGTTTTGTTGTTAGTGTACTTTTTTTTTTTTTTTAATGAATTGGCTTGAAGATACTTAATGTAATAATAGAAAATAAGATAAATTTGTAAGTAAATATTTGTTCACAGCTTGAAATATTCGGGAAAGGCATGATTTTAACAAACAGCGTTTTTTCATCTTCTTTAATGTATGTCTTTTATTTCGCTAAAACCTCTTTGAGTTCGTTTCCAATTTTCCTCAATATAGAACTATGTATATTTGCAATTAAGTTCTATATAATAAAACTTTCCACTAGAAAATTTCCTTATTTTGCTTTCGGTCATTGCCACTGGGTTAAAAATGAAGGAGATTTGTTGAGAAATTCCATAATCGATACGCATGCACATTTTTGTACTAAGTACTTAACTTTTCTTACTATATTCAATGCCCTCTATCTACAATTTTCATAATAAATAATAATGCACTAATCAAATTTAAAAGGAAACAATAAACGAAGAAATCCTTAATAAATCCGATGAAAGTAAAGTCTTAATTAGAATGCTTAAAGCAGAAACTCTCATTTTGAAAAAGTAGAAGACGGTATTGAGGATAATCCATCGATACAATACTTCCATGCATTACAAATATTTATGTATGTATGTTCATATGTATGTACGTTAAGAAGCTATGTAACTTTTAGTTTTAATAAAACATACGCACACACAGAAAAGCATTAACGACAGTTCCACAGTTATCAGTTGATCTACTTTTTCCACAGATTTAATGTTATCGCCTAAAAATCGCATAGAATGTCATAGTTGTCCACTTGCCGCAATGGTGCCACATCATTCACCACCTCACCCAAATATTGCGTAATAAGTGGTGGCAGTTTAAGTTTCTCCAAATCCTCTCTCGTCCTCACATGTTTGATAATTTCGGCCCGACAACGATCTTGTAGATTCACGAAATCGCGTCGTGTACATTTAAGCGTCATTTCGGTTTTCGCAGCCGTCGAACAGACAATCGGATACAGTGGTTCCTTAATCTGGTAAACGAGCTTTTAAAATTGATGTTAGCTAATAAATTGCAATTATTTACCTTATCTAGCCCCCTAAATGCTACACCTAAACATTTGCCATCTTTATAATAGGTAAGCGTACCCTCGATGCCATCGAAGAGGATGCCAATGACCGTGGGGTGATTCTCCTTGAACCTTTTGGTATAAAGTAGCGCTACACCCTTGTGCCATAGTACGCCCTTGTGCGATAGACCCCAGCCATATTCGTTTTCACCTAGCATGTTGCGGAAAGAGTTGGCGTGAAGTCCTGTAAAAGAAAATACCAATCAAGAGTGAAAAAAGTTCCATTTTGCAAAGAATAATTATTATAAGAAGATTTCATCATTTAACTATTCAACAAGCGTTAAGGCGGCTAAAACAGGTTACATGGCCCACGAATATTAAGCATACGCCCAATTGGCGCTAGCCCTCGGGTCGCGCTACATAAAAATAATTAAAATAAAGTTTCTAAAATATGAAATATAAATATCTTTAAGAAAATTAACTTACGAGGAACGAAATGAATATTTTCTACTTGAAATTTATGTAAACGTTTACATACATACGTAATATTAACTCTAAACTTAAATTTATAATTATCAGATAGAGTTTAGTATTTAAATAAAAGAAAATGCGCCGTTCCATCTAGACGGCAGCAGATATACATACATACGTAAACGTACATATGTATTTAGAAACAGAAAAACGTTGTACTTTGTTTTCTGTCACGGTAGTTTGAGGACATATCGCGTCCTAACCGTTAAAATTGTAAGCGAATAATTATCAATATGTGAAGACATTTTCGCTGTAATAGTAATTTTCAATTAAGTTAAAACTCCTTAATTATTGTTCGTACATACTTATGTTTTCTGAGACTACCTGCTTTTATTGCGGTTTATTAAATACCATGGATGCGGCAAACTATTGGCGTTTTGATTCGTATCTCAAAAGCTGCGACCTCAAGCGCCTTAATGCGTTTGCATAGAATTTCCAAAAAGGAGAATGTGACAACCATTTTTACTTGAAAATCCACTTTGAATAAAATGCAATTTAAATAAAGCAATTCTTTACGGCGCTACCATATTCCTGAATTTCCATTCCATTGACGGTTTATTATCAAACTCAAATTTGTGTACAGAAAATCTTAAACTGGTCTTAGCCAATTTTGTTCCAAACAAGAACTGAAACTCAAAATGCAAACTTTCTTTGTGGTTGAATACCAATTTTGTCTCTAAGAACTGTCTTTACTTCGGTGGATGCGTCTCGCCACAATTCGCATCAATCCGAGATTTTTTACGTTTGAGCGCTGCCTCCATCACGATGTAAAAATCGTGCTTGGCGATCTATGTGCCAACATTGTCAATGAGGTCATCGTCAGTCCCACAGTCAAATAATGCAGTCTCCATGACGAAATTTCCGATAGCGGACTCAGACTGTAGCGCCAGGTTCTAGTACATGTATGAAGATGCGCCAAGCTACATACATAGCTGTCTACAGATGATAAATGAAAGCCATGCTTCCTTTGTCCTTGACGTGCGCATGATCTGAGAAGCCAACACCGTCTCTAATGATTATCTTGTCGCCGAAAAGATCCGCAAATTTATACAAGGAAAGAGCGACATCGAAAAGTTGCAATCACGACAGGCAGCAAGACAGTTCGTCACTTGACTCGCACTCATTCTTTCTGGAGCAATAACGAATAGAAAAATATTTTCGTACCATCGCTAAAGAATCCATTGCCTTTCAGCTTGACTAAAAGTACAATTGATAAAAGGAGAAATGGCGTTCTTCTACGGAAAATAAAGATTTTACCTACAAAGCCATGCTGCGATTCGGGAAGGGCACTAAGATGTACGCCGACAATATATTTTTGTACAAAAGATAACGTCGAATCGGTGACTGAAGTTCAGAGTATACTTAAATTATTGAGGAAACTACAATCTATAGTGACGTAATCGACGTACCGTCATATGACTATTACAATAGCGAAATAACAATAGCGATAGCACGGCTAAAGATGAGCAACTAAAGGGTTGAAAGTACAATTATTTAAAAACGACAACATGGAGTTGGTAAAGCGCGCGCACTACCTTGTTTGCATACGGCCTGCCGATTGGAATTTTAGTGTGATCTGCCCAATCTACGGTAAATAAACTGATTGTACCTTAACAGTGTGTCTTCAGATCTGGCAAATCCACCACCGATCAATGCTGGACATTCAACATCGTTTGGTCAACTTCAAGGCGGCTTTCGAGAGCACAAAAGAAGCTGCCTGAATAACGCAATGTCAAACGTCAACGGCAAATGCTAATGTAATTTACATGACCAAGTACTCGTACATGTGTATGAAGTAAATCACCATTGTCTATATTCTTAACACCGGAGGACAAAGGGTATTTTAGGATTTCCTCAGCTGAAATACTTACGCGCCTGTTTTGTTCCGATTCCGAACATAATGCTTGTGCCAAAAACACGCTGCGACACATGCAATTCCCAGTAGAAACGCCCATTGTTTAAAGGCCGCTTTCCCTGCACACCTGCTGTGCCTTTACTCCAATTCGGATGGAAATGGACTGTGCGATTATTAGGACCACTCAATACAATCTCCTTGGAACGGTGGCGTTTACTCCAAGTCCAATTGTCTTCACAACCATGTTCCAGCGGCATGACTTTCTTTCGCCGACCCATTTGGGATGAGCCGCCAGTGGCTGTGTTTGGGTTTGTGGCCAAGGAAGTTGATCCGGAAGTGGCAATCGTCGGCTCAATGCGCTTCGGTGAGGAGTTTAATGAACTGTTGTCATCATCCGAAGCCATTTTAATACTGTAATGATTCGATAATCAATGCTATAGAATACGTCCGGAAATGCGTTTGTAGTTAAGGTGATGAATTAACCCGCTTTTGAGTTCAATGTCAATACATGGTGGGTTATGGCGCTTCGATGTAGTTGAGTTTTCAAGGTTTAATGCATTCAATTGGAATTTCAATAGGCCATCAAATGCTTGTCTTTTGTATTCCTTGCATTGAATTTGTCTAGGCCACTCAGATTGTTAACTGACATGAACATCGACTGTTACACCTGCATTAAGCTTTCCACCGTTAACCTGTGTAACATCGAAGATTTTAGGTATTTTATATGTACGTAGCTATATCTGTATGTATGTATGTATGCATGAGCACTCTTATCTATGAACATGTAACCATTGCTTATTATACTCTTGACCCACTCTGGGCGCTTCTATTGTCCAAAGGCAGCTATTTACATACCTCCTTATGTGTGTATGAGTGTAGTTCAAATCGATTACTGCGTTAGGCGATCGTTAAATTCAATCCTTTGTGTGTACGTGTAGCATCAGCAATTTTAAGTTCTCCCAGGAATTCGTGACTTTTCCACACTAAAAAGGGTAAGAAATAATACGAAATATGTTATTGATAAATCGATCAAGAAAAATACTGGAAAATACTCAAATATGATTATTGACGAAATCAAATTTTGATTGTGAGGCTTATAACGAATGTTTGTTGTTATGTATGTAGTTTAAAATATAATTCAAATAAAATACTTTGAATTCTAACTCTATACAAAATGTATAATAACTAAACAAAATTTTATCAAAACTACGAAGATTTTTAAATTATTATGCGAGTATTCTTGAGTATTCGTTATATCGAGGAAATTGCGGGAAAAAACATGACACATGATATCTCTTGATTAAATTTTTTATAAAAATTGTACATTTTATTGTATGCAAACTCACAATCAAAATAAATAATAACAACTTATATACGAGTATATGTAAGTTTGTAGCGATAATAATAAAGTACAAAGCAGTACAGTTGAAATGTTTATATTTTGTTCCAAATGATCAAGGAGCAGCTCTAGCAGCTGATTAGGAGCATTACTTGGTTCACTCATTTAAATTTCCGTTTTGGTGTGGACCTCCATAAATGTAGTTAACCAATTGAGACTTGTACTAAAATTAAACGGGCTACCAAACTAAGTATGTACATAAATAGTCCGAAAAGTTATTATGATTAAGTTCGTGTGAAGGATACACATACGAGTAGGTATATGTAATTTGATTGAAGCGTGAGGTTTTTAAAAAAATTACCATACTCTGGCATATATAAATACATATCGTTGTATGCATCAAAATAAAAAATATTTCTGTATGTATGCGTAATGTACAGAGCACGTACATACATATGTACATACATATGTATGTGGGCATAAATGCACGAACATTTTTGTATGTATGGACTCACCTATGTACATATATTTCGCTACTTAATAGTTTCCGACAACACTTTTACTCCGATCGTTCTTTAGAGGTATGTTGTAAGTATTGTGGGAATTGATTTCACCTCCGCATCCGGAAGTGATGGTAATTCCTCGATTGGCTCCTGCTCCGCAGCGTCGTACGAATCGACACTCTCTATGGATGTGGCCAAATGGGAATCAGTTGTGTCAATGTCCGAGAAGGATCCATTCACATTGTTAACAGCAGCAAGCGAAGACTGGTATCCGCTAGAGGAGTTCGATGTGGACGGGTCCCACAGTTGACTGCTACTACTTGAGCTGCTGCTGCTTTTATAGCCGGCGTTTGTTGCCCTCATAAACTCTTCATATTGCTGTTGCCTCATGTACTGTCGTTGAAGCTGATATTGTTTTTGCATTCGATATTGTGGCTGCCCTTGCTGTTGTTGTTGTTGTTGTAGTGACGTGGCGCTCAATCGATTTTTCAAATTACGTTTCAATTCACGACTAACTTTGCGCTGCTGCCGCCGTTGCGCCCATGCATGTTCCAACCCTGTTGAAAGGCTAGCACCTGCGAGCGGCTGCCAGAAGCGTGGCCGATATTGTGATAATAGATGACTTTGTTGCAGCTGTTGATTTTGTGCCTTCTGCAACTCCAACTCTTGCAGGTGGAAGTGATGGCGGCAGTAACCTTGCGGGCTATTCGCACAGAAACGACAAGCTTCGCCTAAAATACTCCACGCATCGTCCGCCCCACCACCCGGCGATGTAGTGTTTCGTTTACGCGCCTGCTTGTTGGGTTCTAAGCTTCCAGTGTGATATTGCTCCAGCAGGAGCTTCCGTGTCGCGGCTGATGATGTCTCAGCGGCCTCCTTGAGCAGGCGTGAATTCTTCGGATTGATCCAACGATCGTGTATATAGAGGACGAGTCGTTGACAGTATAAACATAGTGATTGAAACAATAACAACAAAACGATAATCATATATGTATACTCGTAGGTCTATGATTGTGGGCGAGAATGTGAACGCGATGACGTTAAGACCGATAGACGACCAAATTTACTAAAGTTAGTGTTGTGGTTGAGCTTTTCCAACTGAATAGCTTGTTTCTGCTAGTTTTTGTTGTAGTCTAAGGTATTCTTAAATATAAAATGTGCATACATATGTATTTACATATGGCGTCGACGTGGCGGAGGTGTGTGATGGTGGCAACTTTATCGGTGTGTATTCGAATTGATGATGAAGTAATTTTTTGGGTTGTAGGGTTGGTTGGTTTTCTGAAGTCAGAATTTTTATCAATGCCTTTTTCTCTGGTTTGATATTCAAATATATATATTTTCTCTAGACCCTACGTTGGCATGGTAAGAATTCACATTATTTTTATAATTTTAACAAAACTAATAAAACTTATTAAAGCAGTAAATGAAGCTTTTGTAAAACTGTTCACTATTTTCCATATATTTGATTTTTGCACGAACACTTATTGACTCTTTGGTCACTTGCTTTTTAGCTGGTTCGTTAGTTCGTCTGCACTACTCCATTCTCGTCCGACTTGTGTCAGCCGTCTGCTCAGCACTACTGCGCGTTCGCTGCCCAGCGAACGCCATCCCTTGCCACCGAATTTTCCAGTTCGTCATGCACTCTTCCATCCAACCCCATTTGACGTTACTTGTAGTCGCTTGTGATTTTCACCCCCAATCGGACTAGTTAATATCTGTACAAAAATGTGTGTATGTATGTACTTACATACATACATACATACAAATTTACTTATCTATTTATATATGCATATACATATGTATATGTATATCTGAATAAGTTTCCATTTTCCTCATTGTTGACCTTTATCTTATTCTTTGTTTTGTTACCGGCTTTCACACAAACCACCCTCTCCCAATTTTGCTCATTCATTGCACTTGAAATGCGACTGACTCTCTTGTGCAACGAAAGTTGCAAGTGCTTTTCATCCCTCTTAACTGAATGTATGTTCATATATATTTGATAAGAAATGTAAGTATGTATGTTCATATGTACATACTAATACAAATAATAATTTGGCGCTTACACTATATATGTAGCTCAGTGTTTGGCCGAGCTTCTTCTACCATTTGTGGTGTGCGTCTTTTATGTGATACCACAAATAGTGGGACCTACAATTTTGTGCCGACTCCGAACGGCAGGTGTATTTAATGAGAAGCTTTTTCATGGCAGAAATACCCTCGGAGGTTTGCCATTGCCTTCCGAGCGGAGACCGCTATTAGAACAAAACTTTTCTATGATTTAGATTTTGCTTGTCCTGGCGGAGATTCGAACCTCGAACCCAGCGGTATATCGAGTAATAGCACGCACCGCTACCAACTCGACCACAGCGGCCACATACTTATGTACATACTCGTGTGTATATAAATTCACCCTATAGTCAAGTAGTTCGAACCTAGTGAATCATGACTAGTTCGTGTTAATAAACTTTTACAAACAATCGACTGGTGTATTTAAAGCAGCGAATGTTCGGACAGGAAACAAAAATTTCAATTACAGCAAGTGTAACAGATACGACACGGTCAAATTTGAAAATTGTTCCCTAATTTAACTTTTTAAGAAATTATGCACATTACAAATTTAAAAGTGTACGAGTATATGTAAAAACAAACGTAAATATATATGTTTGTATGTCGGAGCGGCTTCATCAGCTCCATTTGTGTTCCTTGTCGGAGTGACCACGTTAGGTTCATAATAATTCGTCTCAGTGTAGGCAGATTTTCTGTTCTCGAACATGCTTTTCAGGTTGATCACTGAAGTATAGCGTGTTTTTAATGATGCGTTTGATTTCCTGTTCTCAAGCTGAATGAATATTCAAACCACAACTCATGATTCAATCATACAAGGTTGGATAATTAGGCAGTTGTCTCACTCTTGCACGCTGCCTTAAGGTAGCCTGTGTTGCTCTCTTTCAATTTAAGACAAAAAATGTTATCAAACACGTGGAAATTATACACTTATCTAGTGAAATGGCCTGGCAGGCAACACTGTTTGCCTTTTTGTAGTTTTTAAATTATTTCAGCATGCTCTACAATAAATAATCAAATTGACGGCATTCTCGTTTGTTCTTTGCATGTATGAAATTGATTGGTCGTTGGTCCGATTCCCGGCCCGGTCAGATCATTTTGTTTGATATTTTTCTTCAAAGAAAGCATTTTATGTTTTTAAAATTTTTACTGTATATATTTTATATAAAATAACATAAAATTAAAAAAAAAAAAGAATTTATTTAAATATTAACAACCAAAAAATTTTACAGTTAAAATAACGAATAGAAGAACATTTATTAGTATTTTGACCAGTTTTGACTAAAGTCTTTACTTGATTTCTAACAGATGTACATACATATGTACATATTTCAATAAAAATTCCGTTAATTTTTTGACGAAGGTATTGTGTGATGTTTTCTATATAAAAAAAATTTTTTCCTACAACTAATGTTACATTTTTAGTGACTTGAATCTTGATCTACAAAAATATAAATTATATTTTTAAAAAAGTTTGAAATCGTAATGAAATATGTATACAATCCTGGTTACTGGGCTTTTAATAGATACCTCTTATTTTGGTTGCTAAAATTGATAATTAATTAAAGAAAAATTTATTATCAAAATTTTACCAAATGTGATAGTTCTTTTTTCTGCATGTAAAAACTTAAAAAAGGTTGAAATCACATTGTTTTTGTTAACAAAATGTGTAAAAAATACTTGCTTCGAAATCACACTTGCGTTTTTTGTTTATATAGTTTGTTGTATTAAGGTGTTATGTATATACATACATGTGTGGTTGAATATTCGGTTATATTATATTATAAATTGGAATATCAAATTTCTGTAAATATGTTTCATTCCATGTACAAACCGCATTTCGCTACTTTTCTACTACCTTTGCGCGAAAAGGGATAACATATTTCCCCCTTTATCAGACCTTCCTAAATGCAACCTTACAAGGCAGTCGGAAAACTTAAACGTCAATAAGTACTGTATTTGCTTTTATACAATTTTCACTCAGACACATCATTCAGAGCCACATTCGGTAGAGTATGAGACTCCCACCTTGCTTCAGTAAGTAGATGTAAACGAACACAGAACAAATAATAAAAATAACCTTGATCGGAATATGCGTACCCTGTTAAATAAAGATATACAGTGGTCCAATATTAGGATAAACAATTGAATTTAATCTAATTTTAAATTTAATTGAACTAAGTATAACTAAACTTATTTGAAACTGTAGTTTAACCAACACTCATAAAATACAATAATTGATTTGAGTATGCAGAAATGCTCAATACAACAAAAAACATTTCATTTTACTAAGGGAGTTGTTGTTGTTGGTTTGTTTGGAACACTTACTGAGTTAAGTATTGTTGAGGGTAAAGGCACTACTGTCCCTTATCGGGAATGTACATTGATGTTTATCTTCCCCGGTAAATATATAATGGTGTCACTGTAAATTTACTCTCCCGAAATTAACATCTACCACAATCTAAACACAATCTTCTGTTCTAACGGTCTCTATGTATGACAATAACATTATGCTCATCAGAAAATGTTATTGTTGGTAGATATGAAGGGCGATTTGCCTTCGATAATATCCCTGCAAAAAATGCGATTAGTCTAGGATGAGTCCGGGAATAGTCGAAAAGGAACATGGAATGAACTGTTCCCTTTTGTTCGATCAAGTCCTATGAAGAGACTTATTGTCTCCTTTTATACCCAAATGGGTATAAATGAAGCCCAGTCTATTTATGAAAACAAAAATAATAATCATAGCTTCGAGTAAGAAACGAACCGACTACTCGAGGATTGCTAAGCAATATATACATTTTTTGCAGGGATGTTATAAAATAAATCACATATGTGTGTATGTACAAGGGACTAACAAAATTTCGCAAAATTTTTTTTTAAACCAAAAATATCAAATCCCTTGCAATTCATATATATAATACTTATATATTGGCAGTATGAACAAGTGCAGTCAGCAAACATTACAGTACAGATATATAAAATTAAAAAAGGAAAACCGAGTAAATGTAAGTCAAAAATGGCATTTTAATTCAAAAGAAAATCCAGTGGCGGTAAGCTTAGAAAGTTTTTTAATATGCCCAATCTGTCAGAACCAATTGCTAGGCGATGAAATGCCATCGCTCGTAGCATTATCTCGATATTTGTTAGTTTTTTGATAGCGAAAAATCTACCGAACAGAAGGCTATGTTTCATCACATGATATTCACAGATACTAATACATGTAAAACATGCGCATGTGCACAACATACTTTTGCACTAAAACTATCTCAATTTGATTGCTGAATTTTTACACATTGCGCAGATAGGTTATTGCTAATATACTTCAAGTATTATATATGTATATGTATGTCGCAATTGTTTTACGAGACTTCATTAAAACATTTCAGAACAATTGGTACAAGAAAACAAAAAATATCTGACGATTGATCAGACAAAATTCCACCATCAACGCTAATAGAAATTCACTAAGTTATTCTCTTCGGTTTTCGGCGCAAGCTAAAGCCACTACAAATATTCAATGATTGCACCGTCTCTACAGACTATTTTCAACTGGGTCCGAAGATTCCAGACGATACATTTTTCTGTAGAGGACGAGCGTCGAGAATGTATCGCAACAAAAATCAGTAACAAAAGTAATTATGTATGTCAGTTTACTTCACCCAATCGAAAATTGTAGCTGTTATTCCCTTGGACATGGGTCAGACGGTAACTGCAAAATGGATTACCGAAGACTGCTTTCCAAAAGCTTTCGGAAATTTGTTGGAGAACAGGAATAAAGAGGATTTGGGACGCTACTTTTTACATCATGACAAACACGCCAGCTCACACTTCTGAAATAACAAATAACTTTATTGCGATCTTTGGCCAGCCCCATATTCCCCCGATTTAGCACCTTGAGATTTCTGGTTATTTCCAAAAATTTTAAAAAATTTGAGGGGAAAGGTATTTAACAGCAACGCGGAGATAATTGATGCGGTTACTGCTGAACTCGATAAGCTTAAAAAGCAAGATTTTAAAGAATGTTTTGAGAAGTGGATTTGTAGGCTTAATAAATGCATTGAAATGAATGGCGATTATGTAGATCAGATAAAAAAAAGAAAACTATTTTAAATAAATACGAAATTATTCCTTTTTTCTAGTCAACTAAGCATATACTTTTTAAAAAATGCAGGTCGCTAATTCAACCATTGACATTGATTTTTAACATGTCCTTAGCGTTTGGGAAATTCATTGATGATTGGAAGAAGAGTTATATAACACCAATTTTTAAAAGTGGTAACAAGAATGATGTTTCTAATTATAGACCGATATCAAAACTAACTACAGTTGCAAAAATCTTCGAATGTGTTGTTAAGGAGAAATTATTATTCTCTGTAAGTAGCTTAATTTGTCCAAATCAGTATGGTTTTGTTAAGGGCAGGTCAACAATCTCTAATCTTGCAATTTTTACCGAAGACTGTATAACTGCTTTTCAAGAAGGCTACCAAGTTGACACAATTTACACTGATTTCTCAAAAGCGTTCGACAGAGTTTCCCATAATGTATTAGTGTCAAAATTATCTAGCATGGGCTTCCATTCTAAATTTCTTCAATGGATAAAATCTTATTTGTCTGATAGATATTGCGTGGTTGCATTTGAGGATGTTTACTCACTGCCTTTTATCGCTACGTCAGGCGTTCCTCAGGGTAGTGTTCTGGGACCAATTCTCTTTATTTTATTTATAAATGACATTGGGTCTTGCTTCTCTTCATCTAAATACCTTTTATATGCTGACGATCTTAAAATTTACTCGGTCATTAGGAACAGGCATGATTCCAGTGCACTCCAAAATGAACTTCATGAACTGCATTGATGGTGTGTAAGGAATCAGTTACATCTTAATATAAAAAAATGTTCACATTGTATATTCACTAGAAAGCTCATACCGCTTCCAACACGTTATGATATTTCTGGATCGTTACTTAATTGTGTAACTGAAGTAATGGACCTTGGTGTTTATTTCGACACAAAATTAAGCTTTTCCACGCATATAGACTATATAGTCAGCAAGTCTTACGCAATGTTGGCATTTGTTCTTCGTAATAGTGTTTCGTTTTCTGACCCGTACACCATAAAGATGCTTTACATTTCCCTAGTAAAATCTAGATTAGAATATGCCTCTTTTATTTGGAGACCATATCACAACTCTTACCTAATTCGCCTAGAGCGAATACAGAAAAAATTTATCAAATTCGCTCTTCGTTCTTTAAATTTTAGTGAACCCAGTCCCTCATATGAATCACGCTGCCAACTTTTAAACTTAAAAACTCTTAATAACAGATATGCTTATCTTGCTTGTTTTTTTGTTATCAAGCTCTTGTGTGGTTTAGTTGACTGCCCTAACCTCTTAGAAAAAATAACTTTTAATGTTCCTATGCGTAGTCTACGCAGTGTTCCAGTCTTTTACCTCGGGTTTACAAAATCTAACTATGCAAAGTATGTAAGGGAGCATGAGGACTCTTTCGGAACTAAATGATGTTCAAAACTACGAACCGTCCTTATCTTGTGGAGCAGTACATAGTTTATTGTATACTTACTTCAATTAGTCTTAAGTCATTTTGTCTTATAGTCAGTAAGAATTTATTGTTCAATTGACTGAAATAAATAAATAAATAAATATTATTAACACCAGTTTTGCCGTTTTGATACAAATGCATCCAAATGAATACATTTTAACAGTAAATATTGGGGGATACTTATTATTTTGTCTCGGAACAAATTTAGATACATTTTCATATGAATTGAAATCTATTTTTCTATAACATATATGTACATATTTAGAATTAGTTTATGATACACAGTTATTATTAACTTGTTTCAAAAATAGATGCCATATTCTCACCCAAAAACGCCGCTATACCCAAAGGTTGGCAACATTGTTTCGTATTAAATTGAGGAACCAATTCGACTTGGTGGGTAAAATTGCAATGTATTTATTCAATACATTTTAACACAGAATTAGAAACGATTGTTTGAGATTTTTTTCCAGCAGTAAAAATCGACAGGCAAGTATTCTTGTTATAACTAAGGTATTTCTACTAATAAATAACATTTATTGCTATATACCATTTTTCAGGTTTATTAAAATATCCAAAAATTCCTACTGAATTACTTACATTTTTTTATTGCTCCTTATGTATTGGAGTACAATGTTTATTTAATAATAAGAAACATTTTAATATATTCCTTCAGGATTGTTTTAATTTTAGTTTTAGAAATGTTAAGTTTTCTACAGGCAGTCGAATTTCCAAGCACAAACGCTTTTTTGAGCGAAAAGTTTAAAATACAATTTTTTATACGTTGGACAATAATTGCTGGTAAATTATACAGGCCTGTTCTGCATTTCGATTCCGACAAATTTTCTCGAAATCGGAATGTATTAATCCTTTCTCCTCGATATGTGTTTAGTTTCTTCAGTTCTGAGGATCAAAATTTATTCTTTTCTTTTCGGGGAATTAGTGACAACACTTTAAAACCAATAAAAATGAGCTTCCGCCCACATCGAAATGCAGAACAGGCCTGATAATTTAACCAAAATGTAATAAAAACTTCCTCTATCTATGTACATATACATATACTGTAGAAACTTGTTCAAAAACTTTTTTTCAGAGATGGATATATTTGAATACATTTTTGAGTTTTTGGCGGATACTAAGTACATATGTATATGTAAGGGCTAACGCAGTGGCAACACTGATAACCACACCAGTTTTGGGGCATGCATAAACGATCCATTTCTACACAATTCTCAAGCAATAAAAAATATAGCGCAGACGGGTTACGTAAGTGCAAAGGAATCGTCGAATGCTTAGGTGAATACGAGTAAAATAGCTGACAAAGAGAATAAACCGCTTTTAAGAATGGTTTCAGTCCGCATTTATTAAAAAAAAAATTATATATTCACATTCTTGAATTAAGGTTCCTTCGTTACACTTATATAAAATAAGGTGTTAGATCAACTAGGGTCCATTATTTTATACCTTATGTTTCGATGGGGTGGAAAAAACAAGTATATTGATTAAGATTTTCTCAAAGGTACTGCTAGTATTCCAAGTATCGATTGACGCGGAAACCTTGTGTAGAAATTATCCGCATTTGATGGGTTTGCCAATTGCGTCATATCGCTGTAAAAAATCGTATTTTTTATTGGATATACATACATATGTATGTATGTATGTAGATATTTCAGCTTTCGAAGACGCGCGCTACATGGCAACGTAAACGAGTTTTAACTTAACCAACACTGCTACTACCAAAGGAAAACGGAAACCTGTGAGGTGTATAAGCCGAAATATTGATCACCGCTATGAGATCGTTTTTTACGACGTACACCGAACGAAAGCTATCAAAAATCTGCAGTTACTGTCTACATGCAGGAGAAGCTGGTTAAAGACGTTGTCATGAAATCTACCATTCAGGAGCAAAATACTCGTAATAATGTAGTTGTTAAAAGACATGCCAGAACACTCTCAGCGGATTAAACTACATATTCCAAAGTATAAAAAGTATAAATGTGGTATACATCAATATTCATCGTAGCAAATCCACGTCCAAGGCGAACCGCATTTCACTTAAAGCCTTTTTTTATGAAAGCTGTCAAGATTTGCTAAACATATAAGTATGGTAAATATTCTATGGGCATTCAGGGAAGCAAGCGATTCTTGTAGTACGACGAAGGCGACGAAGGTTTGCATCCAAGCATTTATTTACGTCCACCGCGCCATGATGATTGGACGGAATTAAGCGCCTTATATTGCGCAATTCGCCATAAGCGTGTGATTGTGGTTTTGTTTCTGTTGGAAGATTCTAGGATCACATTAGAAAAATTCGCACAGTGTCCAAAATCACTAGTAATTATAATTTTATAAAATGTGTTCGTTAGTTGAGGGCAAAAAATTAGAATGGGTATTCATCTAAACCCTCTTTTTTTACATAGTTCCCAACTTAAACTCTCCAAACGCATAGAAATATAATTTTATTAAATTTAAACAGTTAGCAGTGGCTTTAGTGACAGGTTTTTGACCCCAACTTTACAGCTGGCTCGTTTTTAACATAGATTAAATACACTTTTAAATTAAGAAGACTATTTTATTTATTATATATTCTGTTTGGAAGTAAATTTCAATTCAGGAGATTTCAAGACTTTTATTTAATATTTACTATTTAACATTAAGTATTTATTAATAATTAATATTAAAGAATATTTATTTCTAAAGTTACTTTCATTAAAGCTGCAAGGAAAAAAACGAAGTAAGTACTCGTAAAAGCTAATTAGCAGCATATTTATTAAATTGTGTAGATAGAGTAAGAGTTCGAGTAAGCTGTGACATTTCGCTCGCAAAAAAACTAAAAGAGGAAATCATAAAGGTAAAAAATATTGCAGTAGACGTACCGTACTCCTATAAACAAACTTAAGGAAGGCCTTTTCAAAAAGTAAAACGAGCTTTACCGCAAGATAAGAAATATATGCACAATTAATTTTTTTTTCACTTGCAGAATAACTAAAAGTGCAAGTTCTTCTTATACTAAAATGGAATGAGTTACAAAACTGTGTACTCATAAAAATTCTAAATATTTTTTTTTTCAATTCTTTCTATATACACACATATTCACAATGAAAATTTATCTTGTCTGTTAAACTAATTTTATTATCAAGCAACACTGTATGGCATTTCATTTTTTACTAACAAATTATACTGCGCTTCAAGTATCTGTAACGTCCAATACGTAACGTCCGAATAAGTAAGATAATGAGGAAAACAAACTTTTTTAAAAGCTTTATTATTTTGTCTCGAAACTAAAGACTTCAGTAAACTAGCCAACCCTTCTGAATGTCACTTCCTTTTTCGCGTAACATCCGTTCTTAGCCTGAAAAACAAAAATGTTCAAGGTTCTTATTTAGAAAGCATACTCTTCGTTTATATTCTTAAAGAATCATTTAAAAGGTAAATCGATCGCTTGGTTTCCAATAGGTGTTCATATATATGAAAATAAGTTACGGAACGTAACGTCCGAACGCTTGGACTTACCCATATCCTACCAAAATCTACGAAATACATACATACGTACTTTCGAAAATGTGTAGATCAAGGTCTTCGTGAGTTAAGGTGACGATATGTAAATAAAAGTGTATACTGAGTACATTGAAATGAATTGAGCGAATTACAAAAAAAAATTTTCTCACTTTATTTAGTAATTACGTGTAAAAATATTATTGTATATTGCCTAGGAATTTCATTTATGTAATTGATGTTTCGGTATTTATGTTTCGTTTTATTTTCTTTCATACAAATATACAGTTAATTAGATGGCTACTACGCATATTACATATTTTTTATGATTTATTTTTTTTTGCTTATAGTTTACATGCTAATATTACAATTAAAAAACAAGAAGCTTAAGACTTTCGCAATTTCATAGTATAATGGCAGAGTTTTTGTTTTTATTTTCGTGTTTGTTTTCACGTACATATGTATGTAAGCATTAACGTTAACACTTGGGCTAGTATATTTTGATTACAGATTATAATCACGATGCGACCGTAAAATTATTTCTGGGGTATTTAAGGAAATCGTAGGAATTTGTTTCTTACAAACTTTCTAGGCTTTGGATTTTTTCATTCCAGTGCTAAGTTGTGTGAAGGATTTTTTTAATAAAATTTACATTATATATGGCATACTACTTAATGGGAAAATATGTATAAGAACTGCAGCTTATGTTGAATTTTTTATACAAACTGTACACCTAGATACTCGTTGAAGCAAATTACCAGCTTTGAGTGTTTGCATTTCAGGGCGTTGGAACTGTTCGGAGTTCTCAACAGTGACCAGCCAAAAGCTGGTCATTGTTTCGTAGAAGTGGCAGTGACCCTTTGCGCCATTGCATTCAATGAAGGGTGTGGCGCGGAAATCTTCCAAACATGAACCGGGCGATGCCAGCGCCTGTCCTCCCCCACCATTGCCCACGGCAGTGTGCTAGAAGAGAGGAAGTAAGGAATAAAATTATTTCACCGAAACATTTACAAATGGAATTAAAATATGTTAGGTACCATTACGAAGCTGTAGCCTATCCATAGGCTTTCCCATCCATAGGGGCAGTTGGGGATGGTTAGCGACTGGCTATGTACAGCGATCACATTCGCAGGGGCCTCGCAGACCACACAGCGTGAGATGTATTTGCTGATTTCTTGGTTATTGATAGGCATCATTGGAATTGGTGCAGATGTTGAGAGCCAGAAGGTCTTGTCGTTCCTAGAGGCATAATTACAAATATTGTTCTGTCCGCATGACATCACTGGCAGTGTTGAGAAGCGGCGCACACAAGAGCCGGCTGAACCGAGTTCTTGATTGTGGGCGTAATCGTTACCATCCACGTACAACATGGAGTAACCTGTCCATAGTTCGATTTGACCAAGAGGACAACGTGGTATTTCTTCCGATTGACTGTGTTTAACCAGCAGTATGCCAGTCAGATAATCTTGAGCTGCTGTACATGCCGCACCCGTTTCACCTTGTAGACCAGGTAAACCAGATGCACCATCTAGGCCTGGAGGGCCTGGTAAACCTTGTTCTCCTTTTGGTCCTGGCCGTCCCATTTGTCCAATTAAACCTGTTAAGCCTATCTCGCCTTTCTCGCCGCGTTCTCCTTGCAAACCAATTAATCCACGCGGTCCCTGTGTTCCACGATCTCCTTTCTCGCCGTCTCGGCCTGGATGACCAGGTTCACCTTTAGGTCCAGGGGGTGGGACTAGGCCAGGCTCTCCCTTTTGACCAGAAGCCCCAGGTAGGCCATCCTGGCCATCCCGGCCTTTAGGTCCGGTCGGCCCAATTTCGCCAATCGCGCCAACTGGTCCAGGTACTCCATTCAAACCTGGAAAACCACGATCACCTTTCAGGCCATTTCGGCCCGGTAAACCTTGAGGGCCACGTAAACCTTGCTCTCCCTTTTCACCCTTTTGTCCTTCAAAGCCTGCCAAACCGCGTTCTCCTTTGGGACCTGGCAAACCTATGTCACCCTTCAGGCCAGATGCTCCAGTTAAACCATCAGAACCGTCACGTCCCGGAAGTCCCATTGGGCCTCGTTCACCTTTCGGTCCAGCTGGACCCACGGGACCAGGCAAACCAACCAAACCTGGCATGCCAGCAAGACCGGGAAGGCCCTTTTCACCCTTTTGGCCATTTTGACCAGACACGCCTAGTAAGATTTATTAGCAGCATTAATTAAAATTTATATAAAGCATTTAAATGTCTATAAATAAGCTAACCTTCACGTCCGTTCTTTCCAGATCTTCCAGGCAATCCCTTTTCACCTTTAACTGCTGGCCCGGGTAGGCCAGGTTCGCCAGTAAGTCCTTGATCGCCCTTGAAACCAGGTGCACCATTCAAACCCGGAATTCCCACAGCACCATTCAGGCCACGTTCTCCTTTTTGTCCACTCAAGCCAGATAGACCTTGATTACCTTTGGTTCCTTTTGGACCAGGAAGACCAACTACGCCGAATTCGCCGATCTCTCCTTTGTCGCCCTTAATTGTAATAGGTTGAGCGTCTCGACCGCTTTGACCAGGAAATCCACGTTCTCCCTTCGGTCCAGGAACTCCAGCTAATCCAGGAAAGCCAGTAGCTCCCTTGACACCTTTAACACCTTGTAATCCTGGATAACCAAGTTCGCCTTTGTCACCCTTAACGCCACTATATCCAACTGGACCAGAAGGTCCTAGCTCTCCCGGTCTTCCATCTAAACCTGGAGCTCCAGGTGTACCAGGTAAGCCAATACCACCTTTATCACCCTTTTGCCCATTCAGACCTGGGTTTCCAGCATCACCCTTTGCACCAGGCAAGCCTTCACGTCCATTAACACCGTCTCGACCACGATCTCCTTTATCACCCTTTTCTCCAGGCCTACCATGAATAGCCATACCCGGGAATCCTTTTTCACCAGGCGAACCGGGAGCACCAGGAAAACCTTCAGCACCACGCAACCCAGACAAACCAGGTTCACCTTTCTGACCTTTTTCTGCCGCATCGCCAGGTAAACCTTGTAGACCATCGAAACCAGGTAAACCTTGACCACCCTTTTCTCCATCTAAACCAGGCCGGCCATCCGTTCCAGGAGGACCTTGCGGGCCAATGTCACCTTTAATACCCATTATACCAGGAGGACCAGGAGGTCCCCTAGGACCAATTGCACCGTCAATTCCTGTTAATCCAATTTCACCCTTGTCCCCCTTCGTTCCTATATTGTTTAGATGACATTTTTTTTTTAATTTCTTGAAATTTTACACATGTTAGCAATACACTTACCAGGAATACCGGCCGGACCAGGAGTACCACGTTTTCCAGGGGGTCCTGTAGCTCCAGAGAATCCCTTAGGCCCATCATTGCCAGGGGCACCACGCTCTCCTTTAGATCCGGGCATACCAACCCAACCCGTATTGCCAGGTTCACCCTTTGCTCCATCACGTCCTTGAACACCATCAACACCAGGTTTTCCAGGAGGGCCTGGAGGTCCAATCGGCCCTAGAGGGCCAACATCACCTTTAGGGCCAACGGCGCCTGTCAAACCAGTGGCGCCAGGTATACCTGCATCACCTTTTTCACCAGGGTAACCAACACCTCCGTCTGGACCCGGCGGACCATACGCCCCGGAAGCACCACGATCGCCTTTCAGACCAGCTAACCCATCGCGACCTTGTGGTCCAGGTGGACCAGCCGTTGGGATGCCTTGTTCTCCTTTTTGTCCGCGTTCTCCATTTCTGCCAGGAGGTCCTCTCAGTCCATCTTTTCCAGGATTTCCAGGAGCTCCAATAACACCAGGATTACCCCTCTCACCACGGGGACCTGTCAAGCCGCGGGGTCCCACAGGACCGACGGGACCCTGTGGGCCTACTTCACCTTTATGTCCCGAAAATCCTTGGTCGCCTTTATCGCCCATTGAACCCATTGGACCGGGCATTCCAGGTATACCTCGGTCACCTTTATTTCCCTTAGCAGGCACTGTCAACATGTCAGCATCACAAGTTCCGGGATCACCTTTTTGTCCAGAGTACCCAGCTGTGCCCTTATCTCCTTTTATTCCATCACGGCCAGGTCGACCAGGTTCCCCTTTTATGCTTAAACCGGGAAGACCATCACGGCCATCGCGCCCTGGGTTTCCAGGTATACCTTCTATACCCGCTTGACCGGCATAACCCTTGTCACCTTTGGCACCTATCTCTCCTTTTTCTCCACTAATACCAGGGAATCCAGCTTCACCACGGTCTCCCTTTAAGCCAGGTTGTCCAGGATAACCAATTTCTCCTTTTTCACCTCTTTCACCCTTGACGAGACTTAAGTCTGCAATTGCATCTTTTCCAGCGGGACCCTCAGGCCCAGGCACACCGTCTCTACCATCTTCACCTTTTTCGCCGGGTGGTCCATCCATACCAGCGATTCCATCAGCACCACGTTCCCCTGGTGCACCAACGGCACCAGCAGGACCTCTATCTCCAGGGAAGCCAGGCTTCCCATCTAAGCCGCGATCACCCTTGGAACCCTTATAACCGGGAGGACAGGAAGAGCATTTACCACCGACGTCACCTTTGGCACCCAGTTCACCTTTTTGTCCTGGAAATCCAGGACGTCCTTGATCGCCCTTTTGACCAGGCAATCCAGCACGGCCAGGAGTACCTGGACGTCCAAATTTAGAGTCACCAGGAGCACCGGCGTTACCTTTGAAACCGCGTTCACCTTTTTGTCCTGCCAATCCAGGATTACTGTTTGAGGCAGAAATTCGAAATGTAGTGCAATACAAATTGAAAAAAAAAAATGTGTCACGTAAACTTACCCGGAAATACCATCATCACCCTTGGGGCCTCGTTGACCAATACCGGGATATCCAAGTTCACCCTTTTGTCCTTCAAGTCCTGGTGGACCGGTATGACCCATGGGACCAACAGGACCAGCTGGGCCTGTGCGACCTGCATTGCCCTTTTCACCTTTCTCGCCAGGGGGACCTTCACCACCTGGGCGCCCCGGTAAACCAGGACCACCTTTAGGTCCTGAAATGCCCTGCGGACCAGGAGGACCATCAGCACCATCTAAGCCTTTAGGACCGGAAACACCAGTGTATCCACGGGGACCTTTAGGGCCAGGTGCACCGGGAGAGCCTCGTCCTCCGCCAGGGGGACCCGGAGGGCCAAGCAAACCGCGTTCCCCGGCTCTTCCTGGAATACCGGGCTCACCTTTTTGACCCGCTTTCCCAGATAAACCATTCAATCCAGTCTCACCACGATCACCTTTCTGACCTGCCGGCCCAGGAGGTCCAAAATTGCCTTGACGTCCCTTAAGTGTTAAGCAAAAATAAAAAATTGTCCATAATTAATTTCAACAAAAACTTACTCTATCACCTGGACCGCCGGGTAAACCTTTTTCACCTTTTACTCCATCCCGTCCAAAGTCTCCAGGATAACCAGGATCACCTTTTGGTCCAGACGTACCGGGTTCCCCCTTTTCTCCTCTTTCTCCCTTTTCTCCAGATATACTTTCCTGCGTAGTTGAATGTTTCACTGAAGCGGGTTCACCTTTTTCACCCTTTTCTCCCGGCCTGCCGGGCTGTGGAGGAGCGAAGCATGGTGCACCCTTTTCACCCTTGAAGCCGCGGTCACCACGGGGACCTAACGGACCATACGGACCAGTATCACCACGGTCTCCTTTTTCACCTTGTTGACCTTCCGGACCCGGATTGCCAGAGCGTCCAGCGAAACCAGGTTCCCCCTTTTCGCCCTTAGCATAGTCTCCATTTTCCTTTGCCGGTTCACCCTTCTCACCCTTAACACCGGGTTGCCCTGGATAGCCACGAGGACCTGTCATGCCACCCAGACCAGCCAAACCAGGCATACCATCTTGACCATCACAACCATCTTTGCCGGGGGCACCGGTAAGTCCTGGATTTCCTGCAAAACCTTGTACACCAGATACTCCAGGCATACCAGGGATACCGGAAACACCACGTTCGCCTTTAAAACCACGAGGACCTAATGGACCAGGGTCACCTTTTTGGCCCTTATCGCCAGGTGGACCCTCGGGACCTGGATAACCAGATACACCTTTTTGACCGGGGGGTCCGGCTTCTCCCGAGAAACCACGATTACCCTTCTCTGCGAAGCATTTTGGAATACAGCCAACTGTGCCTGATGTACAATTTCTTGGGGGTCCTTGACGACTTGTGGTCACCGTGTCCACAATTGCGTAACTCTCATCTATATGTGAATTCGGTTGTGTTTGCTCTTCTCTATAATCTCTCGGGGGATTATAAATTGCTCCAGTGTCGGTATTTCTCCAAAATTGCTAAATGTAGATAATGAAATAATTAAATGAAACATTATATGTACATAGAAGAGTTTTTGAGTTAGACGAGTAAAAAGATGACCTACCGCATTTGTACCAAATAATGCTCCGGCGATTGTTGCGACAAAAATTAGCCTAAAAAAGCAGAGAAGTAACGTATAAATTTATTAATAAAGGAACCAATTTTCCTTAGGATTAATATAAGCAGTTAATTTTGGAAGCAAAATTTCGTCCTATAAAACTAAAATCAAAATAAAGCTTTTATTTTTAACACTTTTAACGTGCAACCAAAAATAATAATTTACCAAATTTGGTCAAATCGAAAATATGCGATTTTTTTTAACAATTAAAGAACATAAATCTTTCATTCAATTTACATTCGTTCATAATCAAAGAAAAATCGCAAGAATCGAAATTTCAAACTATTTACAAATATTATAATAATTTTTTTAATTTTTATGATAATTAAAAATGTTTTGAATATACTTCTAATTTACATTTAATTTTAGTACAATAATGTGCAAATTTGTTGCACAGGTATTTGGTATATATGTATATGTATATTTTTTACACATTTTGAAAGTTTTAGCGGCCTTTAAAATAAGTAATCAATGTCTATTTATAAAGCTCGAGGCCGGTTTAAGGAAAGCGGCTTTAATCAGCAACACTGTTGCGTTTCCAAACTCCAAATCAATAATTATTTTTTATAGGATATGTAAATGCCGCAAGGCAGTAAAATGCAAAATTATTAAAAATCAACGGTAGCTTTTGAAAACTAGATATATTTTTACAAAATAAGGAAACATTTTACTTTTGCTCGCCACTGTATACTGTGCATCAAAAGCACAACATAGCCGGACAATTCAGGTGCAACTTTAAAACAACGTTTTCGATTGTTCCACCTATTACTGGAAAACGACAATTTCCCAAACTTTATCACAGAAAATGCTATCAATCCATGCAAAGATTTATTTTTCGAAAAATTCCGAATCAATTAATTTAAGTAATACAGTATTACACTAATTTAACTCTTTGTATATAGCCTTTATAAGTTTACAAATCATTTTTATTTAAACAGTTTAAAAAAATTTAGCAAAACGGGTTCGCAGGTGTTAACCAACTATCAACAGCAAAATTTGCCGTACTTACCTAAACTCAAGCTAAATGGCAACACTGTCTACCAGTGACATCACGGCATAAATACCCAAATCAGCAGTGAGAATTGAAGTTTCAGGTAGTCGTGTCTTGCAGGGTGTGTACCGACATACATACTTATGTAGTATATATGTACATTTAAACCCACTCATACATTCATACTATGTAATTGTTTTGTGGAGAGAACTTTGGCAGAAAACATATACATACAATTGTATGTACATATGCTCGTGATGTGTGTAGCTTGATACAAAGAGAAAGAGTTGGACGCGGCAAACATATTTAAGAGAAAACTGTGTATGCAATTTCAAAAGAATATTTTACCGTGAAAGTCGTCACTGCATTGTATTGTCCACATGTACACGTGAGATTACATACATAAGTACATTTAATCGAACTCACACTGTTCAACTTTGTTTTCAATTCAAGATTACATTGGTATACATACATACATATGTATGTATGTATATCATACAAAGCAGTATATGGTATCATCACTTTCAAATTGGTATAAAATATTTTTTTATTTATTTTAAAGCACCTTTAAACGACGCAGCTTCTTTTATTAAAATATTACCTTCTCGAACACGTTGCAGTTTTTCTTAATGCATTTTACTCGACTTTACTTTTTCATAACCGAACGGACAAAAATTTTTATGCGAGCAATAGAGGAAAAGAAAATCTTTCCTTCTTTGAAAGGACGAAGAAGAGAAGGATACTTTCCTTTACTTGGGGAAACAAAAAAAAAATTGTCCGACATACATAATTGCTGATGCGTCTAAATGAAGAGCCGCTTAAAAAGATGAAAAACATCAAATCTAAATTGAAACCAGAGGCAGTAATTTGCACATAGTAAAACTGTATGTAAAAATATCGCTCCTCTCTATAAATAACGTAAAAAACTCGAGAAGAACGGGCTTAAAGTTTGAAATTAACATAAGGTAAGGGGTAATTTCTGCAAGCTAAAGTTGATTTTGTATTAGTTTAGACTTTGACATTATCCATGCAATATAAATATTAACAATTTAATAAACAAATTGTTTTACTTTCTTTCATACTCAGATATTTTCTACCATGGATTTAAATAAATAAATTGAAATGTCACGCTGTCGCCCAAACGAGCCTAGACCAATCCAGAGAGTCAAAAATTGTGCGTAGGCATATATGTACATATGTATGTATGTACTTTCTGCCCGGAGCAGTTCGATTTCTTTGCCCCGGCGAACATGGACAAAGTTTGCATGGGTTGACGTTTGACAAACTGCTTCCAGTCAAATTAATTCAAATTTTGTAAGAAAACAAAACTATTGTACGAGTTAATGCAAATATATTTTTAACGTGACTATAACCTTTGAAATGTCCTTGTAATAAAAAATTACAATATAAATGAATAATAAACAATATCTTGACTGTGAAGTAAAATAATTTTTATTCATTTGGAATTGGGCCTAATTTGTGTATTTAATTATTTGTTGAATATTGTTTAAATGAAGAGTTACTTGAATTCAAAAATGTATGTCTGTTAAACTTAATAAAAACTGAATCTTGAAAGAACAAAATTGTGAGATATGACCTTTCTATATTGAGATAATATATGTATATAGTAAAACTCAAAAAATCGGTTTTGAAAAATATTTGCTTTCGGGGAAAACTTTTGTAAATTTCTTACATTAAGCAATGTTAACGCGTAACAGTACAAACGTCTTTTCGACGATATTTTAAAATTCTTTGCAGTTTGTAGAGCCAACAATATTTATGCACAGCTAGATTTCACACTTACCGCTTCCAGTGGGGCTCCATCATGCCCAACGCTCTAAGCACGCACTCCTGTCACTTCCTCTAATTTTTTTTTTTTTTCAATTCAAAAGTCAATTACCTTGAGAGGAGCAAAAAGCAAACTTCTTTAATAATAAAATATGTATAATATTTATGTAAATGATTAAGTGTTTTAGGTAAACTAATAAGATTAATCAAATATATTAAACTACAGCACAAGCACTACCAAAATGCACATCCTGTTTATTTTTTACACTTTGTCACGCATTCAATTTCGGCACTTATGTAAATCATTTATTTATTTTAATAATTACTTTTAGTTTGTTGCGACTTTGCAGTTCGATGAATTATTAAAATATATATGTTTGAACTTAAATTTTTTTATTAAAATATAAATATAAAAAGTTCACGACGTTTTTGTTTTAATTTTCATTTATTTAACTACTTTTCTCCTTCCCTTGATTTAGCTACATAGCGAACGGTACAAAAAAATAAAACGAAACTATTCGGAATTAACAAAAGGCGATTATTTTCTGCCTTAATCAAACCCCATCAACACCCTGGCGCGTTGTGCGGGTACGACGGGCTTCCTAAAGCGATCTAACACTATGGATCGACTGGAGCGGACTGAATGCTCGACTCGCCGACGCAGCTAAACGAACATGATTCTCGCAAACGCAGCAAACGCCAACACCACACCACACTGCAGCCACAAAACGAACAACAAAATACACAACAATTATAGATATGTATGAAGCAGCAGTGGTTGCGGCGCACACAGAACTAAAAGCAGCCACTTACTTTAGAAGACACCACTCGACTAATTATAGTATAACTTCCAGCCAACGGCGAACGTCCATCATCGGCCCGCCAACCAAATGGCCATACGCTCATCTACATCATCCCATGTACATACATACATACATACATATAAATTCGTGTGTATGTGTGAGTGGGTGTGTATATGTGAGAAGGGAAGCATGTGTGTGAGAGTAGCAAGCAGCTTATACGATTTCTGGAGGAGATGTTCTCCATGTCGTCGTTTTCGCCACTAAGTAATAAGTTCATCCGTTCACGATCAGCATTTCGTGAATACGTACATACATCTGTACATACGCACACACATACATGCGTATACATATGTACACAATTTTTATGTGAATGTATGAGAAGCTCGAAATTTGTGTAAGACACACACATTCAGTCGAACTCGGATCTGCCAAAGCATAGGCTCTATCTGCGTTGATCTTGCGACATGCAGTCCATTCATGGTGACACCGACATAGCGACATATCCGCCGTGTGCGAACACACTCCTAGGTGCCTGCATATGTACATATGTGTGTGTCACAGCACAGGCTTTCAGTGATAAAGCTCGCACATTTAAGATCTACATATACATATAGTGTATACTTAGTACATTATATATAGTACGAATGTGTAAATACAAAGGCATACATATATACATACATATATTTATTTGTATGTATGTATCTGCATATGTACGTAAGTAAAAATACGTCTAAACGATGGAGTCACACAGCAGATCCTAAGAAAGGAGCGGCGCTTGTCCTTGCTAGTACGTATACTATGTGCATATGTATGTACATACAATTGGGTATTTTTCATTGAGTCCCATGAAGAAAAGCAGAGTTGCACTTTTCAGTACTGTTCCTGCGAAAAAAGTTTTTTTCTCTTGTAAAATGGATGGAAAACTTTTAGCGCTTTGAGCATCCATTTAATATTTGCGGATTTAAAAAAAAATCCTATAATCTCACGGTGCAAAATCAATGACATTTACATTTTAATAAAATACTTATTTACATATAAAGGACACAACTTATACAAGCGGTTAGGATTTTTTAAAGAAACCTCAAATATTGACTCTCTGAATGCATTGTCTGGAATATACATAGATGGAATCTTTATTCCTATATGGCTTCTGAATCATCTTAATTTTTAATGACTTGTATGGACGCCATCAGGATTTATGTGAAACAAAAAAAAAACAGAATTATTCGCAAATGTTTTGCCGTGCTTATTTGGGATTCATTCTGTTTCCAAAACAGAATTCATATTGACGATAACTGCTAGAAACGGCTCGATAAATGCTTAAAAGATTGGAATTTAAAAACATGGAATTTTCTTCAATGAATGGAAGGCTTTATTCATTTTTGAGAGATATGGATGAAACTAACCTAAGTAGAAGGTATTAGTATGAATTTATAATTTCCGTGATTTAACTGGAAGTAAATGTTTTAATAATTTAGTTGACGATGAATTAAACGTGCAATTAAAACTTTATGGGTTGGCTAGGGATGTGACAATGAATTTTTTAAATGCTTTGTTTTCAATAAATCAGCTGTTGTGCACTTAATTGGAATAACTTCGTTTTTAGAGACCTTTAAACTAATATACTCTGGCAACTGTCTGACGTTGCGTTACATTACAGTGTTCTACACTTTAAGTGCACTCCTCGCACAGAGCTATAAACCTGATTGACTTTTGTATTAATTAAATATTTTTTGCCATGTTTCATAGCTCGTAAAATCCGGCTAAAGTTGTTTCTACATTTATTCCTAACAACAGAAATGACAACTTTTTAAGAATTGTAAATACTCTTTTGGAGCTTAGGTTGGGTAATAGTTGTATGTATGTATGTGTTAATAAATAAATGTAACATAGCACGTTCATGTAAATCACATAGTTTTGGGTAAATTACACAACTCTACAAATCCCTCATCATGCCCGTCCTTTTATATGGCGCAGAAACATGGACGATGCTGAACAGCGATTAGAAGGCTTTGGGGCCGTTCGAGAGAAATGTTCTTCGGAAGATTTATGGTCCTATTCGCGTTAGCGACGGGTACCGAAGACGATGGAAAGATGAATTGTTTGAGCTGAAATAATGATATGGCCATAGCCACGTCGTTCGTATGGATGATGATGCTTCGGTCAAAAAGTCCTTCAAATCAGCACCCATGGGTGGACAACGGAGGCAAAGGCGCCCACGAATACACTGGAAAGACCAAGTGCAGAAGAACCTATCATCACTTGGTGTGAATAATTGGCGAAACCTAGCGAAGGAGAGAGGGAACTGGCGAAGCGTTTTGGTCTCGTTTCAAACCGACAAACGGTTGTAGTGCCATTAAAGAAGAAGAAGAACCAACTCATTTAATAGTTATCGCTTTACCGCTAAGAATCTCAATTGAAATCAAGTGAAAGAATGTTTATAGGGAATTATCAGAGAAAACTACATTAATTAATAAGCAAAGGAAATATAAAAAGTCAGAAAAGCTAAATTCGGGTGAAACCAAATTTTTTATACTCTCGCGATGTACTCGTATTTCCAAATTTATATAAATAAACAATGTGAAAACAATTGGTATTTAAGTAACTGAAATATCGAATTTTTCAGATTTTATGTAATTTTGTAACATCCCTCTTTTATTATAAGAAAACTCAATGGATACATTTTTAGCATTTTGAGTGCAGACATTAAATTTTACCGAATTTTTTCTAATTGATACCGAAAAACAAAGTTTTTGCATTTTTCAAGCAGTTCTGGCCGAAAATTTTTGACGATAATTCTTCTAGTAATATGAAGGACAATATGTTAACCAAATTGAGTGACGATACCCATAACTCTTTATCATAAAACTTTCATAAAAATCTAGTTTCTTTGTTTAAAATCGCCCAATTATCAAATGTTACTCAATTCGTTCCAATACTCGTAGATATCGAAATAACGAAGTTTTTGCATTTTTCAAAATTTCTGTTACATGTGAGATAGAAGTGGTTATTGATCGATCTCGACCATTTTCAATACCAACTTACCTTGTACCAAGTTTCATTAAGAAATCTTAATTTTTGCTCAAGTTATCGTGTCCACGGACAGACGAACGGGCCGACAGACAGTCAGGTATAAATCGATTCCTCTTTTGATTCTGATCCTTTGGTATTTTGTGTACAAGTACGCTCAGATATAAATATATAAGCTATGGCCGCTGTGGCCGATCCCAGCTTCTAATCTCAGTTGAGTTATGTAAAACCTAAATCATAGAAAAAGTGGTTCGAATAGGGGTTGCCCCTCGACAGGCAATGGAAATGGTATTATTATAACAATTTTAAGGAGCTTTTGAAGAACATAGCTTTTAAGTAGACTAAGTAATTTTGTAGATCTTAAGATCTATTATTTTTATACTACTTTGCTTATAGAGCGGAAGTTAAAACATTGTCTATATTTATTTTAATTCCGGTTATATTTATTTAATTTGGAATTTTTAAGTATTGCGTCTTAGTGAATAATGCTCAAGTCTAAATATTTGTAAAAACTCAGCATTTAAAATTAGATTTCGTCCAAGGCATTCGCAATTATTCTTATCGCTAGTCTTCTATAACTACTTTGTATGTTCGAGCGCTTACATTTGATTTGAAATATGAACAGCCAAAAATTAAACGACCTTTTGCCCTACTGAATGGCGATTTCGTCCGTCTAATCGCAAATCTTTCTTCAATTTAAAATGTGCCTTGCTCGAAATCGGTTACTAGTTTATTTGTACACATGTATGTGTGTATGTTTGTATGTACATACATATGTATGTAACTATGTAGTATGTGTATATAATCACGGCTGGTGAATAAAGGTTTTGGAACCAGCACAGTTTGGACCAAGCGCTTTGACGAAGAACTAAGCTTAGCTTAATTTTTTTCTTTGTAGTCGTATCAATGAAATACGAATGTTACGACATGCGACACAATTTCGCAGGGCTTGGTTAAAAACGGAAATACGCAGCAATATCCGCCTTATCAGCAGATTTGAAAACCTTCAAATAATCTCAAAAGAAACTTTATTGCTAAGTTTTAAATAACAATAATACTCGGGGAAACGAGCTGCGAGCAGGGTACTCATGCAGCTTCCAAGCTCGCCTTGGGTGCTAAATTTATAGAAATCATATCATGTTTTCCGTGCTTCAAGGCTCACGAATGGGGCGAGCACGTCCGATCTAAATCCTAATTCTCCCTCCGGCCACACACACACACACACACACACACACACACACACACACACACTCTAGCTAAGAGCTCCAATCAACACATCAACACATTTGCACTCGTGCGGCCACATTCGCGCCATGTAAATAAACAAGTTGCGAGGTTGTGGAGAGCACTCGGCCACCTTCCGTTTGAGCGCACAACTACCAAGGCATTGGCGCTGCTGCGCATTTGTGATGGTGTGGGAATTGCTTGCGCGCACACAAATTTCGGAGCAGCCTGAAAATCTGTCGACGGCCGCGTGTTTAGTACCACTTCGAACGCTTGTCGGTCTCCATGTGGGGAGAGTGCTCGACGACCGATCATCGATACAGATTTTCATTAGCACGCAGCGACTCTATGTAATGCCGCTCGACGGCAACAACGTCGTGCGCCTCAAATCATTCCGTTGTGGTAGTCATAGTAGTAGCCTTCGTGTTAGTTTTGAAATTAATTACGGTTTATATTGATAATTCAAAAAAGGAGTTACCTAAACTCAAATAGTTTAATTTGGAGCTGTGCAAAATTTCCAAAATATTTTACTTAAACAAGTGCAGCTGCGGACTTAGAAAATACTGCCGGCAGTCGGGGCCATTGCTGTGCAATTATTGTTGAGTTGAACATTTGTAAAATCAATAATTTAAAATGCGTAAAATTGAAAGCAATAATTAACTATTTAAAATTGGGAGTAATATTGGAACAGTCATTATTTGAAAATTGCAACGCTTAGTGTGCAAGTGACATTGTGAGGATTGTGAATTCTTGTTTCGCTGATCCAAACCAGAGAACTTTAACGATGAATTTGCCCAGAGACTGCCTGTGTCTCTTGGGTGGCGGCGCTCAAGGCCGAATCAGGCACACTTACCTGTGGGCGCTGATTTTCACAGCATATCTGATTGTATTTGTGAGAAATGATTACGGCTTCGCTGATGCCAAGGTAAGTAAGCCAGAAAATTTAAACATTTATTATGGTTATTGTGTATTTGAAAGCCTTATCATTGTTAAAAAGTGTTTCAAAAATCGTGTTCTGTCACATATGCCGGACAGTGAAGCACAATATATAGCACGTCTACAACAACGTACTTCGAAAGTGAATTAATTTAAAACTAGACTGTTCATTGTTCTTGCGTTTAACGAACAATATGATATTTTAAGTTAATTCTCCTCTGAAGAATTTCGCATACGTTCTTCAAATCTGTTCACAAATCAGATGCCTAGGTATGTTCATATCGTCGCTGCGCCAATAAAAATAATTACAGATGTTCATGTGTATTGAAGATCTTAGATTTTACTGCCACGAAAGAAAATAATCTCGACATACATAACTAATCAGCTATGTCAAGGTTTGCAAAAAATCAGAGTTTATTTCTGCCATGGAAAAGCTTCCCATGAAACTGTATGCCCTGTAGAAAAATGTAGACTGCAGGCAGCGCTGTACAGCAAATCCTGATAATTTTCCATTAAGTAATTTAATATGTAAATTCAAAATATATTTGACCAATATATCGGCTATGCTTATCGTTAAGGCGAAAATGTAGGAATGTTTATGAATATGGCGCATTGGTAAAGCACCAATAGCGATTTAAAGAGCTGCTCACTCTGTTTGGTTAGAACTTATTAAAAATAATAAAATAATTGAAAAATTAAGTTTATATTTGACGATTTCAATTCACAAATTTTTCTTCTTAGATCTTTTTATAGATGCATTATTAAATTTATGTGCTTAATATCTGAACGTCAGTTTTTCATTTTCTCAATAAGGCTTTGAAATGTCCTGCCCGCGGCGATACAATTTTTGAAAAATACTAACCATTTTAAGTACGATTTAATGCGTAATTTTGCCAAATGAGCATTAGATGTCTCATAATCGCTTCCTGTCTGCTTCCTCTCCATTTTTCTTCTCTTTTCATTTTATATCTATTATTGATTCGCGTTTTATACATCAATAGCCGTGCGAGTACTTCATTATGTTATTTTAGATTGTAAGTTATCATTCACTGTATGGCGCATTTCTGGTTGTTGTGTGTAATTCAATAAAATGAATAAAAGCACAAAAGTTGAAAAATATTTCATTTTAATTTTAAGCACTACTTTTCTTACCGATACTGTACATATGATATGCATGTATGTATGTATGTGTGTATGTATGTAAGAGTGTGGTATTGTCCTTTTTATAATTGGTGATTCGCTGTAAGACTTAACAATAAAACTGCGTTATTCAATTCTTATTATATAAAAAAATCTAAAAATTAATACCAAATAATATCGTTTGGGCGTTGTCAAATGTCTGTCATACAAGGAGCAGCCTTTTATGGGCGTATAGTTTTAAGAAATTTCTCTCTGAAGATTCCTCATACAAGATGTTTTGCTATAGCTTCAATGCGATGAAAATCTTCCTAGTAACACAAATTATTCGAAGTATGTACATTAGGGTGGGTCAAATTGTATGGGTCAAAAAAAGTCGATGTTTGGTACCCCTTAGTTGTGTTTTATAAATCATTTTAAGCAACTTTTCCAATGGAAGTATGGTTTTATTTTGAATTCCGAGCCCCCCAATTTTTAAAAATAGGTATTTTTTCGTCCTTTTCAAGATTCGACTTGGACACAGCATTGAAAAAAGGATTACAATATTTTGCTATGTATGTGTAAAGGGGTTTTTTGGTACGAAAAAACCGAATTTGACATTGGCTCGGCGATAAAGTTATGTTTTGATACTCAATTTGAACAAAAAATGCTTAAGATGGACAAAAATGGCACAAAAAAAATTGAATTTTTTTCATTTATATTTTATATAAATTTTTATCTTTAAGGTTGGAATTGTAAAGAATAATAAATTTGAAATGAGAAAAATAGGCTTTGTTCATTTAGCGAGTAGATAGAGGAAGATCTAAGAAAAAGAAAAAAAAAAAACCTATTTTTAAAAATTGGGGGGCTCGGAATTCAAAATAAAACCATACTTCCATTGGAAAAGTTGCTTAAAATGATTTATAAAACACAACTAGGGGGTACCAAACATCGACCAAAAATTTAACCCACTCTAATGTACATATGTATGTGTGTGTGGTAGTGGGCATAATATAAATATCACACAATTACTACGAACTGTGTTCTATCATTAGATATCTTAAGCACAGTACTAATTTCGCACAAGGCGAATTTATCAAGGTGGTGGTAAGCGTATATAAGTAAAAGGCGCCCATGTATTTTGTTTTTGCTTTGTTGGACTGAATGTCAAATTTCTGTAGGTGATTTACACCGCCAGCCAATCGCCAGCCAATCAGAACGAAGCCCTTTGACATTCAGTCCAGCAAAGCGAAAAAAGCGAAAAAACCAGCTGGCTCCTTAACACCACCTTGTTGAATTCGCCTTGATTTTGCCTTTCACGTGAAATGGCTGTCGAAATCCATACAAACATCGAGCGACATGCTAGCAAAATTGTTTCACCCGTATTTAAAATGCTCATGTCATTTAAATTTGAGCAACATTCGTTGTAAATTGACCAGCCGTTTCAAATGAATAGAACATTGAAAAAAGCAAGTTTATTTAAAATAATAATTTAAAAATTCTATTCAACTGTTTCCCTTTTTTTTTGATAGTGGAGGGCCCAGCAGATATCCCTAAATGCTGCGAAATATAGAAAAACATGTTAAAAAGAATAAATAATAAGTTCTACTACGAGTATAATGTTTAAAAAAAACCTCCACGACAAAACTTTAGCACACCCTCATATTGACAAATTTGAACAATACTCTAAATGAAAATTTCTTGAAATATTTGAAATCTTGCAGAAATATTTACCATAAACATCGGTTTATATTTGAGATCTCTGTATTTTAAATGAAAAATAAAAAAATTAATATATATTCAAAAAAAATTGCCAATATGTGGCTAGGCTAAAGTTTAGTCGTGGACTGTTTGTTTACATTTTGTTCAATTCTTATTAAGACGTTTTTTTCATTTGACAATTAATGCAGCTTTCAAAATTTCACGGCAATTGAAATGCATGTTGCTGACGAAATTTCACGGCTGTAAACGATGTACTAAACGTTACAATAAATTAAATTTCCGAGTGTGAAGTAATTTGCTTTAACTTGCACTTTAATGATTAGATCATATCAGCGTTGAAAACTGCAGCAACTTAAAGTATGATTTTCTTCGAAGCGCCAAAGAGTAAGGAGATCATCAGCCGAAATCGCTTAGACGATTATAGATAGATAAAATTAAGAAGAAGAAGATCGATTCATTCGATATTTCCAAATATGAGAATTAAAATATTAAAGTTTTTAATTGAACTAAAAAACTTTGTGTCCTAGGGACTACAAATGGACCCAAATTGCTCTTAAAAGACATTTAATCATTTCAAGAAAGAAAATCAGCGGTGGTTTTTATACATTTCTATACAAACGTGCATACATACAGACACCAAGTCAAACATATATACATACATACATACGTATGTATATGCCACAAGTGTTTAAATGCGTAAGTACAAACTTAAAATATGGCATGGAATTGTAATCTTATATGGATGTAGAATAGCGGAAAAGAAATATAAGTAAACTGAAGAATATACCCACCATACAAACATATATATTACGCAGGGCATTCGTTGAAGAAAGTGGTGAGGATTTGTTCGAAAATTAGGTCACTTCGCAGTAATATTGCACTACATCTTTTCGATTTCGTTTGTTTTCCAGACGATGCAGTCGTCGAGCGAGAAATAATAATGAATAATCGCAATGCAGTAAATGCCTTCCATTTAGTTAGCATAAATGCAATTACAAGCATATGATTATATAGTAAATACATACATACATACATATATGGCAGCGCATGGAGATATAACAATACCTAATACATACATACATGTGTACATATATAGTTAGGAAATACCATACATACATATGTACAGTGGAATCGCGATAAGATGTATCGTTGATTGGTCCCCACTTATAACTTCATTATTTATATTAATAAATAATAATAATTTGGCGCTTACTATATATATATGTATGTACATAGCTCAGTGTTTGACCGAGCTTCTCCTACCATTTGTGGTGTGCCGACTACGAACAGCAGATGTATTTTATGAGAAGCTACATATTTCATGGCAGAAATACCCTCGGAGGTTTGCCACTGCCTTCCGAGGGGTGACCGCTTTTAGAAAAAAACGTTTCTATGATTTAGATTTTTCTTGCCCTGGCTGACGCACCGCTACCCACCGTCCACAGCGGCCAACATTTATATTATTCGGTTGTTGAACTTCGTCAATAGAGACAAAACAACTCGTATACTCGTATAACTGTTTACATCCTTTCAATAAAATTAGTAGAAATAAACACTTCTTTGATATTTCGATCTATAGTTTGCCATTCTGCAATTCAGCAAATTCGCAAATTTCGATGGTTGGTAATAGTTTTGTTGGTTCCTTGGATGACGAGTTATCGCGATTCCACTGTACTTACAAATGTGTGTTTGAATATGTGGTTGAGTACATACATACATATATCTACATATTATATTTCCGGAGTAACTACTTAAGCAGCGTACCGCTAATCACTTTTATTAAAATTGCTTGTAGATGTAGTTGTATGTACATTTGTACTTTTGTGGTAAAATGCGATTGCAACAGTCGAAGCAGACTGCAATTCTAACATTCTTGGCTGGGTGGGAGGTTGGAGGTGATGTTGGTCCGAAGTGACAGTGCTTGTTGTTGTTGTTGCTGAATGTATATACATACATGCATATGTACATATATCCGCGAGACAGCTGCTGGTGCTTGGATGTTGCATACAACTCTTCACTCTTCCTTTCAGATTAAACCCAAACAAAAGATAATGGTAGTGTAACATTTCATTGAAATAAACGAGTTCACTCGCTGCATACGCTAGACTGGACTTACTTAGTGTTACAATGCTATTTTGTTCTTGTCATTTCATGTATAAAATGTGTGCACTTATTAATTTGAATTTAATTTTTAATGTACATACATACATACATATATATGTACATCAGTAAACAGTAAAATGTTGTTTTTTTTTTTAAATTACGGCACTTTGCTTTTATGCTAACAAATATGGTTCGAAAATGTCAATTTTACAGGGCTTATCTGAATTTACCGCCCAAGTTGAGTTAGCGATAACCTGCATGTCAATGTCACAAAATTGAAACACACAAAAAACTTATGTTGATTTGAAGACTCAGTAATAATCTGATTTATTTTAAAGTATATCCGGTTGCCATTAGACAGTATGTATACATATTAGTTCCTTTGTTCTGTTGTCTTAGACTTTTTCAGTACACTATTTACTTAATAAAATGTTGAAAGCTTTTGATTTATTGACTAATTCAAAAGATCAACCGGGTTGAGGCCGACAAAATGCGATAACTTTTGGACGAAAAACAACCATTTTTCAAATATGCCTTTTTAATGCAAAAAATATGCTATATTAAAATATATATACCATAAACCTTTTAAACAATTTTAAATTTCAGATATACATATATGTAGGTATATACATACATATGTATAATTCCTTTAATATCTCTGAAAAACCAGCCATGCCAAACAAATTTCTAAAAATTCGGTTTAAAATCATGTTTGAGTTTTTAAATATTTTTTGATGATGCCTCAAAAAAACTAGCATCACCCAATCCTAACGTCTGCTGTTTGTGAATCGCCACAGCGGACATAAATGAGGACCAGTCTATTTGTAAAAACAAAACTAAATATCATCACTTCAAGTGAGATTCGAACCGGCTGCTCGAGTGCTTATATGTCAACGACGCGCATGAAATTTCATTGCCTAAGCGCGTGCATATATCAATATATTGTTTATTACGAGTATACCCGAAAGAGATGCATACAGGACTAATCTACAATTATACCCGTTTGAGACTTGTTGCGACTAATTAATGTCCAGTTGTACCCCATTGAGACTAGTCCCGGAGTACTCCCTCCAGAGATTCGTCGCACATATTTTTGCAGGGTTAAGTCTTTGTAGCTGGGAGGATGTTCGTAAATTCATATACGAATGTAGTTGGTGTGCTCAATCAATTTCGTACTGATAAGTAAGTTATAAAAAAAAACTCCGAAAAATATGCAACCTTTTTTGATTTTCTGATCGTAATTCTACACGTGCCATGGCCATGTACGAGAGTAAACGCTAAGTATTTATTAATCCGTATTAATATTATTTTACTGAATTGCCTTAACAACTCAGTCGTGAATCAACAAAGTATTATTTCATTAAGCTATAAAAATAAGTAAATTAATTGCAAATAAAAAATATCTTTGACGACTTCCTTTCAAATACTGATAATTTGTATGACCGCTTTATTATTACATATGTACATAATTTCCTTATTTTATACTATTTTATTTTTCCATTTTTGCGTCTTCTGAATTGATTGTAGACTACTTACATAAGTACAACAAATACATATTTATGCTTATGTAGATGACTTAAGTAGCCGGGATTAACTGAGTACTTGGTTAGCTTAAAACTGAGGCCGACAAATGTGCAAGTTAGCTTCCCTACACATACATACATACACACACATATTTACATAAACACTTGCTATAAAAGAAATCATAGTTAAAAAGGTATACTTACATATGTACACCAAATTTTATGATGGGTACATTCAAATGTAAGTAAAAGTATGTATGCCGAAAAAGCGCCAGCAATGTCATCTGGAGACTGCGAATTTCCACTGTTAAAATATATATGTACATATATCTTAACACAACCCTTAACATCAACTGTCATTTCCTAGGATGACTACCCAATTTTCATTTTACGCGTCATTTAAATTGGATTGATATGGAAATCCAGTGCAAAGTTACGACGCGAAAACGTGCAGATGTTGAGATCCATTGAGTGGCAGGTGTAGATGAGGTTTTAATACTAGAGTGCAGTTAGTGAGACTCCTGCTGATTCCTGTTGAAGAGGAGAAAACGGTTCGACACCTTCTATGCAAATGTCCAGCGCTATCGAGAAGCAAGCTACGCTATCTAGGGGCACGTCTTTTTGTGGACCGCGGGGAATTAGGTGATATAGACCCAGTATGCAGGACGCGATTCGTCAAGAACTCTAGATCGTTCAGCAAGGGGGAGTGAGCGTTTAAATGGTGGTATCAAACTATGCGTGCAATGGCCTAAGTGTGTCGCTGAATATTAATGACAGCCACATCTAACTACCTACTTCCTGCCTTCGTCTGTTTCTTAAGTAAGTACCCTATCTTCTAAATAGTAAGCAACCGCTTTCGGTTAAAAACCTTATAGATACTATGCTCGAGTCTAAAGAAAATTGGTCCGTTGTTTGCAATATGACTAACAAAATCCTAATTAAACTGCGTCAAGCGGAGCAACTCCGCAGAAATTCATAGAAAGGCAATAGGTCGCTCCCCCTCCCCGAAGTAATACCTAACGGTAGTTCCATGAAACGAGAGAAACGGAGCAGGGGTGGGTTTTTAGTCGCACACTTCGGCTTTCAATGATTTGTGCCACCTCTAGAAAAAAAAAGCAAACCTACTTCCTGCTAGTATCTCCTTCGTGAATGTTACATAACTTCCTTAAAATACTTTTAAAAATTTAACAAATTATACACATGTCCTATTGAAATTGATGTTAGTCATATATATTTTAGACAAACCAAAATAATATATTTGAAAACCAATTTGGATTTTAAAAGCATACAAACTATTTTACATCTTTGCTATTTGATTATTGCCGATGTAACGATATGTGTAATTGATTGAACAAACAAAAAAAAAAGTCTATTTCCTTTTGACTTTCGCTGAACTCGGCTGTACACGGAGCAGCTATCAATGAAATCAGCAAATATTTGATCAATTGCGGCTAATAATATATGTATACATATATATGTACGTATATGTATAAGTACATGTGTACCAAGTTACAAACACACATACATACATATGTACTGTATGTAGCATAGAAAATATAAAACACGCGAAAACTTGTCGACTTGTCGCCAACTCTCCGCCATTTGTCACACCAACACCCATTCAATATCGCCACTTGCACTGGTATTTGTTGTCCCTGGCAGTTCCGTTTTTTAACCTCTCACACCAGCGCGTTATTTCATTCAATGATTTATTTAAGTTGCGGTGCTTTTTCATTTTTCTGCCATCTTAGCACAGTTTTTATTGTAATTATTATTTTTTTTTTCATTTGTTTCCCTCCATTTTATGTATGTATGTACATATGTCGTGGGGCCAGCTTTTCAGCGGCTAGTTGGCGACATCGACATCACTCGAACCTCGTTGCCGTGGAGCATATTCGCGGCGCCGCTGTCTTCAGTGCATACATAGAAGCGAATCTACAAGTCGGATGCTTGTACTACCGACTATGTACTGTGATTAAAATCTATTCATAAAATGCATACATTTGGCGCTTTGAGCGTATGTACGTACATAAATATGTATGTAATATTATTTTTCTTCTATCTGTCACAATTTTTTTCATTATAGTGTATGTTTAGATTAAAAAGACAGTCCGTTTGATATTTTTAGACATGATCACATAAGACGATACTCTCGCTACATACAGACTCATATGTTTGTACGAATATTCTCCTTGAATTTGATTTGTTAATCGCACGAAACTATGTACAAATAAAATCAGAATATACTATCTAGCAACAAAGTATGAATTGAAACGCCATTAAAAATTTGCTATAAATAGGGCACAGTGGAAGTTTTTGAAGAACATAATGGCAAGAAGATACGTTTTCTGAAGCCAATTGCGACTCCTTTTTCTTAAAATAATATCAGCAAAGTTATGATTTCGATCTATGACGAACATAAATACGTACGTATGTACGTCTGTTTTCTTATGGCATGTTGGGAAATCTCGATAGTCGATGGTTTCAAAACATTAAACCACGTAATTATTATAAGTAGATTAGCAAATAGTGCAAGAACAAGGTGTTTAAATTGCTTGCATGTTTGCATATTTCATACGCTAACGAAAAATAACACTAAAACGATTTGCCATCGCCGAAACTAGTTTGTCTCCAAACCAAAACTTGGCAAGTGATGGCGGAAAAAATGTTTCAATCTACATCGAAAAAGCAAAAGTAGACTAAAATTTGGCCTTTCAAGCATTTGCTTTTGGAAAAAATGTTGATACATTTTGCACAAACTGTTCAGATACAGACTTACGTAAGATGTACGGTACCTCAAAGGTACATACATACATACATATGTACGTAAATTAGCGATACCCCGGAATGCGCCATCGCTGGTTCGTTGCATCGTGAACTAAATTGATCACATATTTATGTATGTAAGTTTAAATAGTATGTTCGATGGGAATACCTCTCCCTTTAATCACCATCCGAATTTTATGCGCCATCAGCACTTGTAACACGTTTATTCGCAACCTCCTTGACTTTCACTTGAGTTGTCCAGGGTCTGACAGGCGTAGGCTGACACAGATGAACTATTCCTTGTGCCAGACTTTTCACAATTTCCACTGTGATAAATTCATTCCGATGGCTGTATGTGAGTGTGTAGATATGTATGTGCAGATATGCCACCTTAGCGCCGCAAATGCCGGTAAGCGTGTAACTTGATCGTGTGGCTTTTCGCACTCTCCAACAACTTGGCTAAATGCTTTGTCATGGGGGCTCGGTACACAGCCAACTACATATAACAATGTGCTCGTTTATGAAATGTTTATCTTTTTATATGTTCATATGTATGTATGTAAATACTTACATGCTCACACACACACACACACACACATGCATATGTACGTACGTACATAGTTGCCGGTATGTTCACTCGCATGCCAGATTTGTGATCTGTGGGCAAAATTATAGAAAAAACTGATTTGTACAAATAAACTGACGAAGAAGTAATAAATCAATGTACATTAGTGCATAGCAAACCGCAACCGTTGGTGGTTAAAATCTTTCACTGTCAAAGCGAACTCTCTCACAAATCTGCGTAATTCTGGTTAATGCTAAAGTCGCCAATTGCCATTGAATAAGTCTTATCCGATGCGAATATCGGTAGCAGAAAGCTTATAAAAATGTTTCAAGCCAATTCATTAGCACGCCGTACTTTCTCTTATATGTGACGAAAAAATGTTAAGAGAGCTTCTTTAGAGCTGATTCATCACTCTCTCACTCTCTTGCTATGTAGAACACACGCGCACACATGCGAGTACTCGCAACTCGGTTGTCGTTGTGGAGCGCAGTGCGCTTAGGTGCACCTCAAACTACGAGCAACCAGTTGCATGCCACACCAAGTCAAAGGCCCACACCACACGCATGTTGCAACATCTGTTTTGTCGCGCATTTGTTTCTGCCTCCGCGTTGGCGTCCCCCTCAAACTTTGTGAACATTCAAAAATGTATGAATGGTAGTGCCCTTTGCATATCGGAACTCGTTTGTATCGTTTGTTGACTTTTATCAGCAATGTTAGTTTTTCTGCACTTTGGCTGGATGGGTTCGTGTGGCGTGTGTGGCATCCAAAGTGCCGTTGCTCTACTGGTGACTTCGTCTTTCCTGCTTTCCTGCTTGCTTTTGCCTGCTCTGCGATTTCATTGTTTTCATTATATCTTCTGTTTTCTTCTCCGATCATCATACATACTTTGGCTGATGGGCGACTGGGCGGCCGAGTGGCTGGGTCGCTGGGTCGCTCGGACGTGCAATGAGCACATGCGATAGGCATTCTGCAATTTTTGTTGATTCAAGAAGTGCTGGCTGCTGTTATTGTTTTAGTAGCCACCACAGCGAAGTTGCTCTTGTTATCGCCTACATATTTTTGTACACACACACACACACACACTCGCATATATGTAGATGGATCATTCCATGTATACATATGTACATATGTATGTATGTATGTATGTATGTATGGGCGTGAGTATGTGTGTGTGTGTGTGTGTGTGAGCTGTTGCTGCTGGCGGTGCGATCACTTTGACGTTCTGCGTTATTTCACATTGGAAATTAATTCAACGTCTTTAGCTATTTTGATTTTACTGTGGCTTATGTGTTTGCCGCCTGTTTTCATCGTTAGTATATTTTTTTTAATTATTCTTTCTCCTTTCTCTGGCACTTTTTATTTTTCATATTTTTTCTTTCGTACATTATTTTCTTTTTAAGGCCTTCCATTCTTCTTGCGTTGACCGTTGTAATCATTGATGTCGGTATAAAACGCGGAAGTGGAATTTAATTTCCTTAAGCTCCAATATCAAAAAAAAATAAAAATTTGTCGTATGTGCATACATACATATGTAATATGTACATACATATTGTGTATAAAATCATTGATTTTCGGTTCACTCAGTTAACGCTGAAAAAGGTGTGCGTTTTATTAAAATTAAAATTGATTTCGTTTTTAATGTAGTTAGTAGTGCGCGTACTTCCATTTGAAAGTTTTTGGCATCGCTGCACTATAGTTTCACTGAAAACGTTATCAAAATGTGTGTATGTACTCAAATAGAAGCTCCGATTTGCCGCGCAACAAATGATCACTTCCAACGTCCTTCTTCATCGATTTTATAAAATGATCCACACAGAGATTGGCTACCGAACAAATAAAGAGGCTCGATTTCTAGCAAGCAAAAAGTTGCCCATCTAATCAAGTAAAAAAAACGGAATTGCGCTAAGTGCTTCAGTCCAAGATCTCAGAACTTGCCTGTTTCCCGGAAATTGTGCAGTTCAAGGCAAACGTTTTTTTTCTGTGAATGATTTCCTTGAACTGATAGAACTGCATCACGTTTCAGGGGATGTTTTCTGCATTGGTTTACATCCCACTGAAATTAATCAATTTTTATTTTAGCAAGCTTGATAAAAAAAAATAAATCAGTCCTTCCGTTTCCTCATTTAATAAATAACTCATCTTAAAACTCAATATCAAATATCAACAAAGCTGCATGCTTCGAAATGCAAAAACATTCAATCCAGCATGCGCTCCGCAAAGCGTGATATTTCAATTCAGCGGCAGGGTCTGTATGCAGCATTAATTAATGATCAACAAATGATCGCATCATATCACAGTGCACACATACCTACATATGTACATACATATGTACAGACATGCTGTAGCTCATTATTTTCAAAAGAAAAAACATTAACTTTTCGCAAAAACACATTCGAATGGTCGCTCATGAACATACACACACACACTCACACATATACATATGTATGTATGTATGTATGTACATTCATATACATATGTATATTTGCATATGAATGTCGATCAAGATATTTCGACGAGACGATCCATCCTCTAGAATGACATCATTCCACCAGCATAGTGGAGCACTTTAGCGGCCAATAAACATGCGCCGCTGCTGTTAACACAAAATTAAAGCTAGAGCGAGGTGCCGCAAGCAGAGAGGGAGTGCTGGCGATCATTTAGCAGCGCAGTGGTTTCAAGCATCAGTTTTGCTGCATTTGGAATGCAGAAATAACAATTTGACACTGATTTTGCGCGCCCACACTAAAACACACACACACATACACACACACATATATACCTATATAAATATATATAAATTGAAATGCATCAAATGCCATACACTGTTTCGTGTACCAATACATGCATGCAGGCACATGTACTCGTATGTGTGCGTATTAATCAACAAACGAGCACAAACAATCGCCCAGTGAAAAGTGCCGCATTGGCAATTTTCGCGCTCTCCAACAGCACTTCACTTCCCGGCTACCCGGCTATCCCCTTCTTTTTATTATTATTCATCTTCATTGTCAGTGCTCAATGCGTCAATGCAAAGCATTGCCTTTTTAACGACCGCATCGTAATTGTTTGGACATCTTTACGACAGATTGTTATTAATTGTCGGTGGCATAGTGTCAGGCTAGTAGCTGTTGCATTATTTAAGTGCATTGTAAGTGCATCGCTACAACAACAACAACAACAGTGGCAGCTACGAAATTCTTTAAAACACTAGCAGCAACGCTGCACATTTTTACCGCTTCAATGCCTTTAAGTTCTTGATAAGCGCTTCGCATTTGCCTCGCTGTTGACTTGCATACACACATACATATTTCCACACTCAGTCTACATATATGTACATATGCTGTAGACAATATTTGCTGGAGCTCAAGGCGTTGCATTTTTTTAAGCCTTTCTCGAGCATTAATTTTTATTTTTTTTTCGATTCTATTACTCGTAATTTATTTCAGACATAACATTTAATTTAATACAACGCTTTGCGTGGACATACACAAATTATATGCTCTATAAATAAAAATTAAGAAAAGAAAAAACGGATGCCTACAAGCATACAAGCATACAAGCATTTGATGTGATCATCAACGCGTTGCGCCAGAAATTTTATTGACGCGCTTTGTTCACAAAACAGCGATTCGCCTTAGTTTGTAGCGTTGAACTAGTTGTATTATCGCTCCTTCGAATGTATGTATGTATGTAAGTATGTTTTTTTTATGTGTATGCAAGTATGTAGTCGTACGCGTCCAGCAATTAGGAATAGAAATTCTACTTAGCAACTTGCAACTGCAAGTCGAGCTTAGAACGACCGTGACACCGGCATGACTTTGTATTTATGTGTGAAGAAGTGTTTTAATTTATGCGACAACTTACTTGTTTACTATATTTTTTTTTTTTAATTTATCTGCGGATGCTATGTGCGCAAACATACCATACAAACACACACACATATATGTATGTATGTATGTATAAGTATGTAGAATAGAAAAGCTAAGCTAAATGAAATGTGTTTGGTACTAAATCATTTAGCTAAATTAAATGTGTGGCAGATTGCTTCAAATTCTTTTATATTTGCGTACTTTCTAATTATGTGTGACAAAAACTTCTTATCTCGACTTAATAATTTTCTCCCATTTAGCTCTAATTGGGATGATCCTGATACAAGTTTCAAAAGTCTAACCAGCCAAATCTGTCAGTATTTAATGCATTCAATGTGAAATCTGCTGAAATCAAATAAGTTCTTCAGCGAAAAGTAAGCAAAGTCTCTGAAGCACCTTCAACAAATTAGTTTTATAATTACAAATTGGTTTTATTTATATATTTTTTTTTGTGAATTCGAGTTTTTATTGCAATCTTTATTTACATATGTACGTACATACGAAATAATGTGCGATCGAAATAATAGTATTGGCATTAAACTGAAAAGTTTTAACTATTCATGTTTATTCTAAATACATTACAATCCAAGTTTCAAAAAAAAAAAAAGTAAAGAAATCTTCCAGCAGTTTTGTAGATCAATCAAACCAAATATTTTTTTAGTGCTTTTTACTGGTGCTCATTCTCATTCAATTTCTTCAATTTATCGCAAAATTAAACTTTTAAATTTTTTTTTTTTAAATTGTGAGCACCATCAGCATCTTTTTTTTTAAACAACCACACTGTTATTAATCGTATAATAAAATTGATTAGGCTACAAAACTGAAAAAAGCTCGAAAACATTTTTAGAAAAAAATTTAAAATTTTTAAAAATGTTTGATAATTTTCTTCAATCTTCAAGAAAGTTTGAAATTGTTACATTGTTTTTGTAAGAAAAAGTCAAAAATTGTGCTTCGATGTATTGAACATTTGCACCGTTGCTTATTTCAACTAGTTTAAAAAAAAATTCATCCTAATCGGCATTCATACATTCATACATGTGGTTTGTGAAAATTCTAACGAGCAATAAAAATTGTTTTATGAATTAACTGCTGACTTTGATCTAGCAACAGTAGGCAGCAGCAGCAGTGGCTGTGGACCAATTAAAACCGATCGCTGATAACCCAAATTTAAGCCCGCGATTAGACGTAACATATGTATGTAGTATGTACATACGAGTATATGTGTATTATATGTATGTATGTAATACTTAATAAGAATACATATACATATACATAAATGAATACATATGTATGTACAAGGAAATGTGTACGTGCTTGGAAGAAAAACATACACACACACACTCTCTACAAAAAATTCCTGACTGTGACTTATTGACTTTATGAAAAACACATACTTATGTACATGTAAGCAATAATGCTATATGCTATCAAGCAGGAATAGAAAAATAATTTTATGCCAATAAAAATTGGAAACACACAGAACATACATATATATATATATATATATATATATATATATGTATATAATTTTCTTCGATCCTCATTCACACCAACTGTACAGGCAAATGCCCACTGTGCATACGCATTTGCTTAACATATTTTGAGCATTTTATATTCGCTCGCAGTGTTTATTTAATTGCATGAAAAATACTTCAGAAACACATCAGCTTCATTTCCGCATTTAATGCAATCATAAATTTTTAGCATTCAGATGCAAGTAAGCGAATGTTTGCGCACTGTTTGGTCCGTTACAGGTAATTAAAGATTTTTGAAAATAAAGCTTTTCAATATTTACGTAAGCAGCCTCCTCTGGCAGCACACAATTTGCAATAAGTAATTGCATAATATTTAAATGGATTTATTTACACACTAAATATGTATGTACTTATATACTCGCATTATAGAAGTTTATTCGGTGATTTAGGAAATTTTCTTGCTGCTATTTAAAATATTTTGAGTATTTTCAGTGCATCCGCTTATTAAATTGTTATCCAATTCCATAAAAAGATTAACATATTCAGAAGTTTATTTACGTATGTACTCGTATATATGTATGTATGTATGTAAGTATGTATACGCATACTTTTACGTATACAAAACACATAAACTAAAGTGGGCCACTGATTTGCCACTGTTGCACTTACATACATATGTACGCTAGAAAACCATAGGCTGAATTCATCATCAGCTTGTGAAAATTGTTTTATATGTGTGTATAATATTTATGTACTTAATAGTAAATGCGTAGTTACTTATACGCACTGGCATTTTAAAAACGCGTTTACATTTGTATGTGCATATGTATGTATGTATGTGTTTATGAATTTTTTTTATTTAATTCCTAAGACTAAGTCGTTTTTAGTGCAACGGATTATAAGAGTATTACATTAAAAAAAAAAAATGGTACTTGCAGTTTTAGCAGGTTAAAGGCCTACACTGAAGGCAACGGGTGTCCTCTTCGCAAAAAATGCACACATATTTACTTATCTATATCTGAGAATGTACATTTAATATATGTATGTATATGTGGCAACTGCTTTGCCGCCTGCTTCGGCTCGCTGTGTGGCATATGCCATTGAAACAAAGTAACAAAGGGGTTATCTGTTCTTACTTAACCCAAGAAATTGTTTCGCTGCTTCCAAAACAGAAAATACTCCTTGCAGACACGGCACGTAACGACACACGCACACAATTCGCCAACACAAATGCCGGCCTTTGTCAGTTCGTAAATGGCGTGGAACGCTACTTGATCGAGCAAAAACAACACAGCCGACTTCAAATTTGATCCAGGCCTTATATGCGTCCTAATAACCGTATGTGCTCTGCTAACATGGGCAGCTAAACATACATACATGTATATATGTACATATGTGTGAACATACTAGTATATATATTAATGTTGCGCCAGATATAGCGATGAGCTCAATGAGTAGATAAATTAGCTATTTCCAAGAATGTGTGTACACAGTGCCGGTTAGAAAAATAGCTCCATGACTCTGAATGATATTGTTTGGAACTCATGTTTTTTTATTCGTTTAAAAATATAAAAAATATAAGTTTTAAAGTTTGCACAAAGAAAAAAATATTTTTAAAAAATATGAAAAATAATAAAAAAAGTTGTCATCAAAATTTTAAACGCCTTTTTTTTTAATTATTATTAAAATTTTTCGCTGCACTTTTAACATATAAACCAAATTTATTTGTATGCATTTAGGCATTATTTCCATTTAAACCGAAACTGCATATTAATACTTATGTATGTAAAAAGTGGCGTTAGTTCGCGCTCAAAAAAAAACAAAAACCCCTGGCCGGCACAACTTCGGCTAGCAATCGGCAGTATTTTTGTGTAAAACTCCATTTTGCGAGGTGGCGAGTTTTTCTCATTCGTTTTCAACCGAACAATTTGGGTGACCCGATATTTGCAACTTATTATACAAAAATATATCTTCATAGATTGAACAAATTAATAAAGATAAGTTATACACAATGGCATTTTGAATTTAAATATATATTTCTCTTTTTCTATTGAAGTGAGAATTGTTTTCAATGTGTAATATTAGAAGAAGAATCGGTTTTGCATATGACCCATATAAATGAAAATATTTTCGCAGTAAAATTCTTGCACTCGCACAACAATTTTATATTTTATTGCTTTTGTGCTTAAATTTTTTTAGGGACTCATATTTCTTTTATTACTTATTTATGGTTCTCATAATTTTCAATTTTGCTTTGTAATACTGCTTTACATTTAAGTTGATACATATGTATGTACATCTGTGCATACCCAAATGAATTTGTTAAACTTCAGCAGTTTTCGACTTGCATTCATTTTTGTGAAACAACAAATTTATTTAAGTACTGGAGACAACGACTGTGCATTGTGTTTAAGTAGTTATTATATAACTAATTATAAATAAGTATGCAACTTCGAATACATCAATTTTTGACTTCATCGCTGAGAATGCTTATGTATGTACATATGTATGTGTGTATGTCAGACCCGGTGGCTTTGTGCAAAAACCGCTTCTTCTGCACATTTTTCAATTCGATTACATTTCCGCCATGTGGATATTTTGCTGGCATTATTTTAGTAAACGTTTTTATGTAGTATGTAGAAAATCAAAAATTAATTCAATTACATACTTTGTATTTACTTTATTTGTGGCGTATTCGGGCACGAATGATTTTAAGCGAATTTCTTTGTGTCCCGTTTCCATTACATTTAAAAGTCTTGAGGAAATTGTATGCTATTTTTAAGTACGTAAATAATTTAATGTTAGATCTATTGCCGAGTTTCTACAGTAACTACCACCTACCATTGCTGGGACTTGCTTTGCCGTGGAAGCTGAAATCAAAATAAATGCAAACACGCGTTTCAAAGAACCAAGAAGTGTTAGAAAGAATGAATAAGATCAGTTGAAAATGATCAAATGTATGTAGGTATGATCATTGTTGTCCCTATAACCAAACTCACCCCGAATAAAATCGGCAAGATTGCATTCCGCCGCGACACCTCTGTGCCTGACTTCCAGGATTTGGATGCAAATTGAAAATATTGTATGGTTAGGCGCACATGCAGCACTTCAAAAAGCAAAACGAAAACACTTAAATGGTCGATACTAATGAATTCAAATTAATAAGAAATTGACTTAAGAAGATGATGGCGTTCCAGGTAACCTCGCGCTCGGCCATTGAATGTTTGCACTATTTTTTTTTGCATGAAACACAATTTACGAAAATGTTAAACCTGGAAAAAAATTGAATTGAATTGTTTTTCTTTGAATACGTAAAATGTAACACATTTATAACATACATATGTACATACATAATTAAAGCTCATAAAACGGCAAACAGAACACTTGGTTTCTTTATAAAATTTCATTACAAATTACACACAGGACTTTAAAATAAGGATTTTCGAATGGTCACGTGAACTTTTGCAAATGTCATCGGTGAAATGTTTTGGCGCTATTGCCAAACAGGGTCTTGTGTGACTAAAAATTGCCTTCATTTAGTAAAAGTAAAGCAATCTCGCGTTGCATTGTTCTAAGTAAACGTATTTAAGTTGGGTTACTTTAATTTTGGAATCGAATTCGGTTTGAAACTACTTTCGTATCTTGTCGCCTCTGGTGAAGAGTACCAGTTTGACAGAAAAAGACATAAAAAAAGATCATCAAAGAATCAAAAGGATGATGGCTAACAGCTCAACATAATGTTCACGCATGCCTGCAATTTATTGTGAAACAATTTGATAAGCCCATACGTCTGGCATAACTAGAACTGAACTCCAAAATTTGTTCTTTCTAATTAAAAGTGAAAATTTTGTGTGTGAGTTTCGAAAGGCGTTTAAGTCTGAGCTCTATAGTTCTATATATTCTATGTTTTTTTTTGTTTTTGAAACGACTAAGGTGGTACAAATACAAATTTTGTTATTCACCAATGATGGCATATCTGTATGTATGTATGTATGTATTCATTTCGATTCTCGTCTTATTTTTTGGCTATTTCGCGTCCCGCACTGCACACCTAATTATTGTCGCATCTCATCACAGAATCGTGTGGGTGTGTACTGGCTATGTCAACAGCAAAGCGTAAAAGGCGATACGCTAGACGATTGGCGTGATTGCGAACAAAAAGCAGCTGCCGCCAATCAACCGTTGTGATGCCGCGCGGTGATATGCTTTCGCAGTGATATGCTTTCCTATGCATGCAAATGTCCGACGAATGCTTTGCCCGCATTTTGCACTGATCGTCGTAATGAAAATTGCATTTAAGTAGACACAAACATTTTGACCTTAAACTATCAAAACAAATGACATCAAGTGCATGCGAGTACGCGCCTACATCAATGCATCCACAGTTGCTTGTATTTATGTAAATGGAGGCTCGTTGGCTCATCCGCTGTCCATGTACTCGTACACACACATACATACATATGTATGTATGCATATTTCTGCAGAAGTTGGTTGCGCTGCACATCTGGAAATGCTTTCAAACGTGCCACTGACACAATTCGAGGGGATGGTGAAGGCGTCAAACGCTTAACGCCAAAGCTTATTTCGCTTTTTGTTTTTGATTTTTATTTTTATTCTTTTTACTTGCAAAAAAATATGCTGCACAGTTATCATTTTATTTATTTTTTTTCGCTTTATTTGCCTTTCTCCTGTCTGCTGAAATGAAAACGAATTGCATGTGTCAAGTGCATCATTGTCCAACGACTGAGTAATGCAAATATGTTGCATAAGAAATGAAAATATGCAAAGTGCAATAAGCCACACATATGTATGTACATTAAGGAAACCACTAGTTACGTATACACTAAAAAGACTAGTTACAAACAGTTACATTAATATAAAAGGTCCCCAACTGATTTTAATTTCAAATACAGATTTATAAAATTCAATAAAACAGCCCAAAATATATTTGCAGAGAAATCGAAAACAATTATTACAGCATATTACAGCATTGGAACAAACTTTTTTTTAATAAAAATCGGCACTTCTACGAAATTCGCTATATAGAACTTTACTTTTTGCTAAATTAAAAATTTTGAATTTTATTACTCTTCTTTTCCATTTAATAATGAGAATGACATTAGACTGCAAGAAAAGGATGCTAAATGTCATGCGAATGAAAGAATTATTAGTAGTATAATTTCGAACGTAAAAGGAATTGGAAGAATCCGACCGAGAGAATATGAAATCAGCTGCTGGCAACTACGTCCAAGAGTAAGCAAACAAAATGGCGCTATCCATACTTCGTTTTGAGTAGATTTTTTGGTAAAAGTTTGCTAAACGATTTTTTTTGTTTTTTTTTTTTTGGACGAGTATAAGGACCGGTGCTATCAAGTTGAATGATTACTATTGGGTTTATCTTGCGCTAGGCGGGATAGCGTTCACAACCGCGTATGCGCTATGTAGGCATATTCGCACACACAAACACACACACATGCATTAATGATTGGAACAGCAAAATTTTTGCGACACACGCCGCCAGTGATTTATTTCTGTCTCCAATTTGTAATCTACAATTGCACACACAAACACAAACATATGTACATATAAGCAAAACATGCTTATACTCGTACATATGTATGTACATACATAAACGTCCATATGTACATATATGCATGGATGTACATACTACATAAATACTCGTACATAGTGCTGCACATGGCTCAGTTTGTAGGATTGCATTACGTCCATGACCACAAAAATTTTCATATAATTTTATTTCGTTTTTATTTCGTTCATTTTGCTCACAATTTAGGTGTCAAGTTCAATGGTATTGCACTGTCAGCGAAAAAGGTTATTGCCTGCCGTCTGGTGGCACAAAAGGCAATGGAGTAGTTCCACCTGTTCACTCTGCTGCCAGTGCAAATTCGAATTACGTATGTACAGACAAACATACATATGTATGAACAAACGTATGTACAGACATGCGATACATATGTTACATACGTTCAGTATTTCATGTATCTAAACACCACACAAGCAATATTGACGGCATTCAATGCTATCTCAGCAAGAATTAACTCGAGGGCCATTTTAACTTTGAATACTCGTCGTACTGCGAGCGGAAGGTGGCTGTCGTGGCAGTGCACAAACGAAATTGGTGTGAAAATTTAATTTTGCAGAAAAATTTTACATTCTATGTGCACTAATGTAACAAACTGCCTTTCTCTCATTTATCATTTTAGAATTGACAATTACGAGTATTGACAATTAACATTTCCACATTACATTTTGGTGTTTCTCCTGCTCCACGTCAAAGACTTTTCGATATAAACGCAAGTTATAGTTATTACGGTACTTTCTTCTCCGATTCCTTCGTATAATTCAGATGTGCATTGATAAACTTAAAATTTCTAGAAAGTAGGAGCAGTTTTCTCGCAAAGTAATGATTGTTCCTTCTTGGAGCGTGCTTGGACTGTTTATGCTTCATATACCCCTTTACTTAGAACTTAGAAAGAAATTCATCAAGTCTCCAATTCTCTAGCTTTTGGTTTTCCGTTTAAACTATTACATAATGAAGCAGCAAAAAGATGTTGAATATGTATGAAAGTGAATATGGGAAGAGGCTACCTTTTTATTATTTAATATGAAAACTTATACAAGTTTATTTAGTACATATTTTCTGAAATATTTTGCGATATTCGATTAGTAAGAGATTAGTAAACTTCATCATTTCTTCACAGTAGTCAAATACTACTTGGTATAGCGCGGGTGAAAGCCAACCTTATAAATAATATACAATTGAACATTCGGCATAAAATCGTTTCAAATTCGGAAGATGTCTTTAACTGGGAAGAAGATCACTTTGCCTATGCTAAACATAATCCAATGCAGCATTTACCAAAAAAAACCGCGAGACTGAAGCTGGAGGCAAAAGTAGAAATAGAAACAAGTAAAGAAATGGCTAAGATCGATCGAACTTTATATACCCGGCGCACGCTTTCTGCTAAATTTTAAAATTAACTAGGTATAATCTAACATGTGTGTCAAGTTTAGACGAAATCGATAAAGTAGTTCCAGACATATACATATGTACATATGATCTCATATAGGCGGATTTCTGGCTGCAATACAACACCACATACTAAACTCAAGATATTTCCCTTCAACATTTATTGATATTTAGTGTTTTCGACAATTGCCGTTATATGGGAGGTGGGCGCGGTTACTGTCCGATTTTGCCCATTTTCAATACCTGCTCTGGGTCAAAGACAATCTACCTACCAAGTTTCATTGAGATATCTCAATTTTTACTCAAGGACGGACGGACGGACAGACAGACATCGCTAAATCGACTCCTGTTTTCATTCTGAACATTTTGGTATATACATATATGTCTATATCTATCTTGATTCCGTTATGCTGTTACAAGCAACCGTTATGTGAACAAAGTTATAATACCCTTGTGTGAGAGCTCTGTTCTGCTCTTTCTGAAGACATTTGCATTTGACTTGAACATCCATTTTTATAAACTTTAGAAATTTGGAGTCAGCGGCTCTTTATTTGAATTCTACGAAATCTAGAATTACTAGATATTGTAGCCACTTCGGGTATTGGACAAGGATTTTATGTTGGTACCTTATTTCTCTTGCTTTTCATCAATGACGTATTAAATATTTTAACCTGTAAAAGATCTTTCCGACTCTCAAAAGCTACATCGAAATTTGAACTCATTAAATAGTTGATGTAACTTAAATCATTTAAATATTTTTTTGGAAGTATATGGATCAACACTTTATTTCAAATACATATAAATAAGCGGATTTTCTGAACTGAACGTGATAGCAGATATACATACATACATAACTTTAAACTTAACTTCCTCTGTAGACTAATGAAAGTAAATGAACTAAATAAAAAAATGTATGCAGCACCAAAATTGCAGTGAGACTTTTTCAGTTTCACGGACAATCGACAAATTTGCATGATTACAACAAAAATTATAAAATTGCAAATATAAGAAGAAAACTGCAGAAAGAATGATTTGGAATTAACTGAAGAAACCTTTAGAGATTTTTTTTCAGTTGTGGAATTTTGTGTAAAACTCGAATTACATTTTGCGTTCTTCCAACTTTTATAGCTGCGCACACACCAAAAATGACGAGTTGTGACAAATACGCATTGAAATTGTTTATAGCGATGCCATGTCGTATGAGCAACAATTTTGCCAACGCTTACGAATAAATGAAATTGAATATTATTAGCTCGCCAAATAAAATGTGTACAAATGTATATATGTACATATGTATGTATGTATGTATGTATGTATGTATATATGTTCGTTCGCACTTTTGTGAAATAGATGCTTCAAAGATTTCAAACACGCTCTTCATATAAAAACAGTATGTAGATATTTACATACTTACTCATACATATTTACATACACATACATATGCAGATATGAATTTCTGATTGTAAAACATGCAACATTTGTTTCACAACGATGCATCTTTTAGTGCTTCTCCACTGATGATGCAAACCAGCTAAATATAGTCGTAGGTGTGGAAATTGTTTATGCATATGCACTGGCAAACTAGTGCCTGCATACACTCATACATACATACATATTTATTCGTATTTAAATACATACATGTCTACTACATAACACCATACAGACATGCTTTGCTAAAGTGAAATAATTTTTTATTGAACAATCAACGCGAACACGCGGACCAATGTTTTGAATCTCAATGCTCGCCCATATATGTATGTATGTATGTACATATATCATATGTACATGTATAAGTTAATACTTGCATATATACATCAGCACATACATACATACATACATATAAGGCTTTAGTTACATCATCGTCTCATTTTAGCATGCATTTTTGCAACCTGTGTTTACTTGTGCGCTTGTATGCTCATACATACATACATACATACAGACGAATGTAACTATGTACATATGGACACGATTTTCAAAATGAAAATTCCAGGCATCGTGCCACACACAATTTTTTCTTATAGCTCTAATTATTGTTTTTGCTTTTGAGTCTAAGCGAGTTCTTACGAAAATAATTAATCAAAAACTGAGAATATTTGTGGAATCCAATGTGCACGCTTGTGTATGTATGACACATGTACGACTGTATGTATGTATGTATGTATTTGTGTAATCAAGTTACAAATTTACCATTTAGTATTGCCTACCAGTTCCTGAAAATCCGTTCTAGAGTTTTCCTCTTTTCATGTATCAAGAAAAATAATTTTAAAATAAACCAAAACAAGATTTAAGGCAAACAATGGCTTAACGAAAATACAAATTTCACAATTATATTTCCTAGTCCAATAATATAGGAACTCAAGAATAAAGCTGTGAGCTGTTTCGTACGACTATTGGTACATGGCACCGGTCAACAAAAAAAAAAAAACATTTTGTTATACTTAAATTCTGATTCTAGACATTGAAAAAAACACTTGAATTATCCTTTCTAGTTCCTAAAGTTTGCTTTTGTTTAATACGAAAGAGCTCATACGAACATAAAAGAAATTTCAAAAAATATATTTTCTTTAAGTTATTAATTTTCAGATCATAATTTAAAGTGAAATTGTAAAAAAAAATCAGTTATTTTCTAACTAAGCAAACTTTGAAAAAAAAAAAGTTCCCCCTTACTGCTGACTGTTTTACTGGTTTGCTGAACTAAAGCCTCAGTGATGAATTCCGTGAGGGCAACCATTTTCTTGCCCGAAGCCTGATTCGCCTGATTTATTGCCTAATGATTTCTTCCTGTTCAGAAGAAAGTGCGTAGTGAGCATTTTTCAACAACCAAAGAAACCCTCGAGGCATTCGGAAACCATGTTCTTAAGATTCATTCAGTTTGTGTTGATCCGGAAGGCGAATATTTACAAAAAATAAGTGTCATTTTTACTTTTCTTTGTAATTTTTGTGCGTGCTTTGTATACTCGTACATACATACATATGTATAAACTGTTATTCGTTCGTGCATTTGTATGTTTGTATATATTTGTAGATATGTACAGATTTTAAACATACATATGTATATAAGTATGTAATTATATAAAACCAACCACACAGAATCAAAGGCAATGCATCGTCGGCAAAAAAAATTGTAGTGCTTTGTTTACACATTCATATACACGTATACATACATACATCCATATGCAAGTACATACATTTAATTGTGAGTAAGTAAGTGCGTTTATGAAAATATGCTTTGTTTATGTTAACCTCCTTTTGACTGTGCATCGAATTCGTTTGTTTCTTTCACTTCATCACTTTATGTTGCTGGCATTTTATTTTCTTGGCTTTTGGAAATAAATATCTGTATGAATGTAGGTGCCATGTGTGCGTTTTTGGGGAAAAATGGTCCATACGAGTTTTATCTGCACTGTTTATTTGAGAACATATGTACGAGTACATAAATACGTGTTGGTTGCGTTTGATTGTGATTTTTTGGTTCATCACGTCAAGTGCGAATTTGAAACGAAAAATTAGTTCATAAATGATGGAAAAACGTTTCGAAACAAACAAAAAATAATAGTCATATTTCTTGATTTTAATGAAGGTTTTGAGTTATTAGATAGAGAAAAATTGGCTAAGAAACTAAAAATAATTGGGATAAAAGACATTGAACTGAAGTGGTATGATTCTTATCTAGATGGAAAAACTAAAACAACCAGATATTAGGAAGGTCAAAATGGGTCTGAATAAATCACAAATGCAAAAGCTTGAAAAGTTACATACAGCCTTAATGTCTAAGAACAAGAAAATTTTGTACCTTATAAAAATATTTTGCAGTTACTGCTTCTGGCATTTTTTTTTTCAATATTCCAATGTTAGCAATAATTTACGTATAACCCATTCGGAAAAAATGTTTCATATCATAAACAAGAGCTGGAGGGTGAAGCCAACGCAAAAATTCCATCCCTGTTGAAATACAAAACAAGAAAAATTGGAATTCTTGAACTATTTCGAAAATTGCAGTTAAATGCGCAGAGTTATTGTGTAGAAAACTATGAGAACGAATTCCCCTGCTGAAATTTATTTTTGTCACTAACGTTATTTTTACGGTTAATTTGTAATCGAAAACTATTCTATATATAATTGTTCTATATGTTACAGATCAGAGATCACATTTGTGGATTCTATACTTAAGCAGCAACATTTGTTTTTGATCAAAAAATAAGACTTAATATTTGTTTATTTTTTCTGAGTTATATAAAAATCGAAATACTGTAATAATTTAAGATTTTTAAGATTTTGAGCAGAAATGTTTAATTCTTAACAAATTCATATGAAGCCTGAAAGGTATGCGCATAAATAGTTATACTCAAAATGTATATTGTTAATAAAAACAGTTGAAACGTTTGAACCGAACCGAACTGGTAGTTCCTATCGGCCCAATCGAACCAGTTCATGCATCGGTTCAAGTTTCCTCAAAGCAGTTCGAAACACCAACCAACCACCAAACTACATCTATTTTTGTTTTACTCAACATCTGGCCCGCGAAAAAACCCCTATTTAAGAAATTTGAATTTAAAAATATGAAATATCGCTGCGCGCACAGTAAACAATAAAAAATTGTGCGGCGATAGTGCTCGCGAGTAATTGTGTGTAAGTTCAACTGCTCGTATCTACCCAATAGGAAATGTGGGTCCTAAGAAGCGCACTAAAAGTAGTGAACCACAACTCTCCTTTCCAAGAGCGCTGAATTCATCAATGGCATGTCAATGCTCTGTGGATGCGCATTTGGTAATAATGATTTCGATTTAAAGCGCTTTACAGTGTCTACTCAAAAGGAAGCACATCTTAATCATACATACATTCATATGTGTGTGTATATATGTCAGGATGTGGAAAAAAATTGTCAATGGGTACATGTATGTTTGTATGTACTTTTATGCCATCCTTTTTTCCTTTTTTTTTTCTTTATTGACAAAGCAAAAGTAAATAAAAAGCCGGCAACATACACGACACAGATGTGCGAATTGGTTTTCATTTAAATTTGGCATGCGTTGATTTCATTTCATTTTTTTTTTTTGTTTGTATGAATTTTAAATTTTTTGTTCATTGCAATATTTTATTATTTGCTTCGATTTTAAAACGTTCGTAGCACACTTCTTTGCTGTCGGACTTCAATAAACCGCAAACAATAAAGCAAATTAATTTCAACATTTTTTTTCTATCATTTATAATCATTAGAATGAAATCTAAACACAGTGCGATGCAAATTGATTTAAATGAAAAAATAATTACATTCATTCAAACATATGTACTACATACCCAGTAGTAAAAAGAAGTGTGTCATAATGCCTTACCAGCAAATTGCTCTTCACCTTAACCAATGCATGGAAGTAGACAAACATACATACTTACATACAATGGAAGTTAATATTTTTTTCCTAAACTTCTCTTAATCGTACTCAACGAATGGTTTCAAAATTATTTACTTTGACTAGTTAGTACCTAATTAGTCGATACAAAATGCAAGCAAATTTGGATGGCTGAATATATTTATTTATTTTATAAGTTAAGCTGCAGGTCGATGGTATGCGATATGCGATATGTGTACGTTTGCCAATTATTTTAAATAGAAGAATTTGCTTAGCATGAACTATTATTCAATTCGACGTGATGGAAATTCTATAAGTACGTTGGCGAGATGCGCTTTCTATACCTGCCATTTTGGCTTTGTCTATCTAATTTCCTAAGAAAATACTTTTTATTCCTTATGAAAAGGTTCTAAAATTATTTCACTTCCCAACAAAGTGAGCGATATAACATTGAAAATGTTGAAACTACGATCATCTTTAATAGCTGGCTGAGTTTTGAATGGCTAAGCAGAGCTGAAACCATCTACATAGCTTGAGTATTCTAACTAAGTTTTATCTAATACTTCATTTATAACATTATCCATAATAATTTTGCAAAAAAACTGCAAATATTTTTATTATTTGATTCTGACGTCCGCAGTTTCTCAGTTAGCAATTAATTAGTATGTATGTACGAGTATGCATGTATGTACATATGTACAATATCATGTAAAATTCTTCTAAATGCATATATGTACATACATACATATTCCCCATGAATTCAAGTGTCATTAGTTTGATTTTTTGTGTTTTTTTTTTATTTATAATATTTGAATTTATGGTTCAAATCTGCTTTGTTTTCTAAAATGTAAAAATTAGTAACAATTTTTGTTATCGCAATTAATATGTGCGAAAAGAGGAATGGATTCAGAATGGGATATGCACGCACTTACATACATATGCACATACTAGGGTGATTGACTCGGTTTTTTTCAAACCGATTTTCTTCAGTTTTTCATTAATTATTGTACGGTTTTTTTGAAATCTTGAATTTTCGAACATCGAATAAATCGGTTTTTTCAATTTTCAAAACCTGTTTTTTACCCGTTGTAAATTGAAAGCCTTTGTGGTAGATAATAGAAATACGGCAGCACATCGACTAATTTTACTTTCATAACAATATAATTGAAACGGAAACCACAAAGTGCTTATCAATTAGATAAGATATATATTCGAAATCCAAATAATTTGCTCAAAAAACACAGCAAATATATTTGAGGAGTTTTTTTATATTAAGACAAATGTCATAAGAAGACGGCAAAACTTGAAACATTGTAATACGCCTTACTGACAGTTAGTCATTCTACCTCGCTCAATGTGGTCAATGTGGAATTCAGTAATTTTGTATAATCTCAAAATTTAAAATGTGAAAATGGATATAATCATAAGTCTCAAAATGAGGTAGAGATTATTGATTTTCCTCGATTTCACTTTTTCTTCTTTTGTTTTTATTTGAATTTTTTGTGACCTGCGCATTATTAGTTCACTATTTAGAGACTTTATTTAGAGACAAGCGGTTTTATTTTGAAACTAATGAACGTCAATTGGTCTAAAATTTTGACTTTTGTCTCTATTAGACACTGAGACTGCTTATTGAATTTGGGGGAATGTATGAGTTGAAGATTATTTCCTCTCTTCGCTTTTACGTTTTTTTTGTGTATCTGTCTTAATTTTTGTGGCCTGCTTATCACCTGATCACAATTGAGACACTTGTTTTGAAAGTAGAGGACTTGAGACCAATTAATGCCAACTGATCTAAAATTGCTTACTGAATTCTGACATTAAACTACATTTTATTTTCAAATGATTTCTTTTATAGAAATAATTGCATTTAGTTATGTACATGCTTGTAACCGGTTTAGCCAGTTTATCCGCTTTATCCGTTTTTTCTCGATTTTAAAATTAGGAACCGGTTCTTTTAAAATGCCATTTTTCAAATAATTCGAAAAGAGGGTTTTCAAAAAAGTCCGATTATCGAACACCTCAGTACATACAAAGAAGTACACAAAAACGATGCATTGGTCTGAAATCGGAAAATTCTGGGCGAAACGAAGAAACAACATTATTTTCCGTAAAGTACAGATATCGTTAAATATGGAGTCAGAATGTAAAAATTCAAAATGGCTGACACAGAATGGAAGACAGTTTTTCAGAAAAAATAGATTAAAGAGCTATAATTAAGTCTATGGGGGTTTCTGAGGTTGCTCAATCGAAAAATAAAGTCAAAAAACTGCGACGAAAAAAACAATCTGTAGCATCTGAAGGATTCCGAAACTTTTTCTTGAATAATATAAAACAAAAATGAAATTCAAAAACTCGTTTTTCTATGAAATATGTATGTACCATGGTATGTATATGTTAGTAACCAATAATTTTTATAAACTATTCAGTCTTTTGTATGATGGTTTTGGCCTAAGAATGAAAAAATTACAGATTGAGGAAGAAGCGAACGATTGGTAAATGGGTGATTTTGCATACTTCGCACAACTTTGCATTAATTTTTGAATTGTCAAATAAAAATCTGTTCAATGCATTTAGCCTGTATCGGATTACCCAGAAATTTGCGCAACTTGCTTGTTTTATTTTCTTTCAAAAATAAAATAAATACATTGGATTAGGGGAAATAATTTATTTGCTATTTCCTTGTAAAATATTAATAAGCCTGCTTTAAAATTTTATATCCAATTACATATGTATGTATGTATACATCATAAAGATCAGCTCTTTTTATGCGCATCAACCGTGAATCAACCTGCTGGGTCAATAGCCATTGATGGTTGTATGATAGTTGGCAGAGCCGATAAGTTTGGTAGTTGTGTGAAGTATACATATGTACATACATAATGAGCCTATAAACGGTCTCTAGACGATCACACTTGTATGCAATCATTGCACGACGCAAATGTATACGATACAAAATTGATTTCACGCCAGCAGGAAAATCAAACATTTTGGAATACCATAAAATATGAATTGTGAATTATATGAACCATTTATATTTTTGCTATTTTACGCTCATAATTTTCGTAACCCCACTTATGCTTGCATATAAGAGTGTTTGAAGGCAGATTATTGCAAGAAGAAAGTATTTTTATTCTCAAAAACCACTTTATAATTCTGAACAAAATTTTACATTTAGAAAACTCTTGAAATAGAAAATAAAACTCCGCCTTATTACAATGTTTTCTATGTATTATATGAGGCCAAAATAAATTTTATTTTTATTAAAGGTTAAATATTCTCACCTTTTTCACATTATTGTAGAAATAAATCATGCGATATTTAAATTTTAGACATAAGATAGGCTCAGCAGATCGATGGAAATGACTGATGCGACAATCAAAGGAGAGTGGGAGAGGCACGCCTCTTTCTAAATTCACTTTGTATGTATGTATGTATGTATGTATGTACTCGTATGTACACTAGGGCGTATGCGTAACATTATTACCTTACTGAGAATGTCTAAATTTTGCAACTTAGTGAACAATCAATTGTCATAATTTAGAAGTTATTGCGAATGATAAATTTTTTTATGTAAATTTTTTGCATCTTATCAAAAAAAATGACAAAAAGAACCCGCCCTTTGAAAAGCATAAGACCTGAAATGCTCCATAAAAATATTCTCAGACAAATTTCACATTGAACAGTGCAGCAGTTGTATGTCTAAAATGGCAATATCGCTTGATTGCTGTCTATAATAATACAAGTTTATTAAAGCACATTTTTAAAATTAATTACATTTTTAAAAGTTGTAATTCCATTTATGTGTAGTAAAAAACAAACTTTGAAAAAGTATAAAAGTAACATAAAATTATTAAGAAGTGCTTGTGTCTGTGTTGGCATCATTTTTAATTTGGAGGATTTTCGGTTTAAAAGATGACTTACATGAAGTACAAAAGTGATTTTCTCGGTTTCGTACACATTTTTCTAATGTTACTGTCATCCCCATTTGTAACTCTTAATAATCCTTTTTCTGAAAGTTGATCGATAGCAAATAATGCAAAATGCTTTGAGATATTTTCTAGATGAATTAGGATTGCGATAAACTAAGAACCTACAGACACTAATTAAGATTTATAACTATTCATAAATACTCGGGCAGTTTCATTAGCATTGTTTCCAAAACTTTCAATATTTAGCACAAAACCAGAGGAGAAAACTTTCAGTGTTATATAAAGTAATTTAATCAAATCAACATCTACTTCTACTATCTAGTCGGCAAACCCGCTTTTATCGTAAAACAAACCATCTGGCAGTATTACAGTCATTGGTATTACCTTTCCGTATCCTGATTGGTCACTTACAAAACCTAGCTCTTTACGAAAACGCCCATTCTTAGTGATATGAGTTTCATTTCTAACGGCCACTTTATTAAAAGCGTTTGGAAAGGAAACGACCATTTTACCCAGAGCTAACTTTATCTTAAGTATGATCGGGGGATGCATTCATGTTTAGTAAATAAATAAACCACAAAATAAGTGAAAAATTACATTTAAGCCAAGGTCTTGATAAGTAATTAAAATCACACAAAAACTGTTTTCTATAACTTCGGAGCTACAATCTACATACATTTCTCTTGTGGTTTTAATGAAAAACACTTGACTACAATGCAGAACCTAGGTGTGGGTAACTGTTGAGAGTTTCGGCAAACTTAAAAAAAATTATATTTTACTTTATTCAACAATAATTAAAAAGTAAGCTGAGAAGTATATCGAATAATTTAAAATCGTTCCCTAAGATTTATAATTAAAATAAAAGAATTTAATTCTAATTCAATGTTGAAGGCGACACTGGAAAATCCATTAAAGATATGCCATTGTTCTACTAAGTACTTTCCACATTTCGACGGTGCGGATTGCAACCTAGAGCATTCCAAAAAATGCAACACACTAGTACAAAAAAGCGGTGCATTTGTAAATATATACTACATAAATATGTATGTATATACTTACCACATATTTATGTAGATTCAAGTAGATACTACTTTCCGCGGACTGATTCTGGACTGGCCTTAACGGTAGTATCGGGAAGAGGACGGCGCGTAGTGGTAGACATTTGAATATGTAATAAAGTCCTTGGGGGTTAAGCTTCCGAAGCTTCCCCTTAAAAACAATGTAAAAAGTGAAAGCAAACAGAAAAAAGCGAAAAGCACCAGCAAAATGTCGCATAGTTTCCAATAAAAAGTTGGTAAATTTATTGAAATTACTATTTGCTGCTTGTTTTTTTGAATACTCTCATGTTGAATGCTGTGATTGCTTTCTGGCAATTTTACGAGCCAGATGTGTTGGCAAAGTGCGCCCACCAGCTATAACCTCATTTGCCGCAGGCCAGGCGGACTATTTCGGACGCTTCTATGCACAGCTTTGTGCGAAGTGTTGACTGCAGAAAAGTTGTTGAAAATTGTTATTATTTTGCAAACATGCGGTTACATTAATTTAAATTTTTAGACAGTATTTTTTATTTTTAGTTTTATGTATGTGTAGATGAGGGTGCGATGCACCATATTTAACTGAATTTGTTAAAAAAAAGTTTTGGCTTGATGGCGAGCGATTTTCTTATATACGAGTATCAACAAAATCGTCATATACACTTATAAAAAAATTTGAGTTACGTAAAACGAAATAACTGCGCTTTTTCTTTTATCTTTTGTAAAAATTTATAATCGCATCAATAAGCAGTGGCCCGTTAAAAGTAAATTTATTTTCATCTTTACGGAAGCATATTTGTACACATAAAGTATTGATATTTTTAAAACACACCACTCTCTCCAGCAATTTTTGAAAAACGTGTTGTTCTCATTCTCGTAAAAAAAAATTTAAAGCAGCAAGACTGACAAATAGTTTTATGTATGTAATGTGGATAGATTTCAATACAAACATACATAACTTATTTACAATATAAATTTAGTAGAAAGCTGGTGCTGAAATCTCTTCTAGAGAATCTACTCGACCGGCGCCGGTCGTGCTCGCATACTTCCATCTTAAATTGAACTGTTCAGTATTGATATTATATTTTGTGATATTGGAACAGATTTACAGCATACATTTTTAGTGTTCGCAAAACATTTTGTTCGAATTATTGCCCTCAGCTCGAACATCTCGCATTCTTTACATAGAGATTTTATATACGGTACACCCTTGTACTTTGAACACCATTTAAAAGAAAACCGATTTCTGTATTGGTCCAGAAGCTCTGAGATATCAAACAAAAAAATATGCGATTTCATAGAATTCCGAGGTGTAGTCTTTTTGAATTATGTACACGAGTTTGTACTAAGACTTCGAACGAGAGCCTCCATTAACAATGTATATGTAGTACATAAATGCATCTGACTATGTTTAACATATTTAATCTTTATTGCAGGAATCCAAAAAAAATTGCAACAACACAATCTGTGATTGCAAAGGATTAAAAGGTCGTCCAGGTGCCATTGGTGTAAGAGGATATCCTGGCATTGAAGGTGCACCTGGCGATGTGGGTCCAGAGGGGCCAGTTGGTCGTCGTGGTGAATATGGTGATCCTGGCGAATATGGCGAACAAGGCGAAAAAGGACATCGCGTAAGCATGGGTTAAATGATTTAGCTAATGTCAGCGTTATTAATGTATACTTAATTTCATTTTAGGGTGACATAGGGGAATCGGGCTTACCTGGTCGATCTGGGCCGGCGGTAAGTGTTTGTGTGAAATAAGAGGATATTTTTTTAAAAAAATACTCAAATATTGGGTTTATTATTTAGGGTCTCCCCGGTGAAGACGGTCCAAAGGGAATTAGCGGCATCGACGGTTGTGACGGCAAATCAGGTTTGCAAGGTTTCCCTGGCTCACCTGGACCAATTGGCTCACGTGGTCCGATGGGAAAACCCGGACCACCAGGTTCCACTGGTGACGCTGGAGAAGGTGGAATTAATTCTAAAGGTACCAAAGGTAGCCGCGGTGAACGTGGTTTCGATGGTACAGATGGCCAACTTGGCTACATTGGAATGAAAGGTTACAAAGGCGATATCGGCTATCCGGGTATTGAGGGATCCAAAGGTGAACTTGGCCCGAAGGGATTTAAGGGCGAAATGGCCGAACCAGCTAATCTTCAGCTTTTCGCTCAAGGTGAAGTGGGTGAAAAGGGCGAACCCGGCGATGGCGAAGAGAGTGAACTGAATTCCGGCAAGGGAATAAAGGGTTATAAGGGCGATCAAGGTATATTTGGATGGCCGGGCACTGCTGGAGCCTCTGGTGAACCAGGAGAAGTGGGTCCAACAGGGTTTCCCGGTATTCGTGGTGATACCGGAGAACCAGGTGAGCGTGGAAAGCCTGGTAAACCAGGTGAGCCTGGTTTTCCGGGTGATAAAGGTTCTAAAGGTGCTCCAGGATATAATGGTCAAAACGGCGAAGATGGTTTGAAAGGTGAATTTGGTGATGGCGGCTTTGATGGCATTCCCGGCTTACAAGGTCCAGCTGGTCCCCCTGGCATTTACGATCCTTTTTTGGATAAAACGTTCCCCGGTCCACAAGGTCCACAAGGTGATATTGGACCACCAGGTAACCCTGGCCTATCTGGAATACCAGGAAGAGAAGGTCGTCGAGGTTCGACAGGTCAACCAGGTCCACCCGGTGATAGAGGTTTAGACGGTACACCCGGTCGCCGCGGAGATTCTACCAAAGGTGATGACGGTGATTATGGCTACATAGGGTCTCCTGGTCCCCTTGGCCCACCAGGAAGTCCTGGTCTTCCTGGACGCCCCGGTCAAAGGGGTCAACCCGGCTTGAATTTAAGAGGACCTAAAGGATTCGCTGGACAACCGGCATTGCCGGGAAAGGATGGTTATCGAGGAGATCGTGGGGAAATTGGGTTGCCAGGAGACAAAGGCCAACCAGGGGATGGCTTAAATATTGTTGGACCATCTGGCTCTGATGGTCAGCCAGGTAAACGTGGCCAACCAGGCCTCGATGGCAATCCTGGCTGGCCTGGGATTGCTGGTGACAAAGGTATACGTGGTGATGACTGTGGAATATGCCCAGCTGGCGCGCCGGGTGAAAAAGGCCTTCAGGGAGATGCTGGATATTCTGGCCTGCACGGAAGCCGCGGTGCCGTCGGCTTGACAGGTGAGAGAGGTCCTAAAGGTTGGGCAGGTGGTCCTGGTCCAAGAGGAAGGAAGGGAATTCCAGGTCCTCCAGGAGCTAGTGGTGGCATGGGTCGTCCAGGTTTTCCTGGTCGTCCTGGTGTTTTCTATCAAGTCGGCAACAGCGAAAAACCAGAACAGGGAAGTCGAGGCGAAGTTGGCGAGCGTGGCGAGCAAGGCGCTACGGGCGACCGCGGCTTGGATGGAAGAACCGGAAGGTATGGTGCAAAGGGCGAAACTGGCTCTCGAGGCGATTATGGAGACGTCGGCCGGTCGGGTAGAGATGGTATTCCAGGTATACCTGGTTATGATGGTAAACCCGGTGCGGATGCTACAGTTTCCAAGCTATATTTAATTGGTAATCCAGGAAATGATGGTCGCATGTAAGATAGATTTATAGTAAATTCTTTTAAAATGAAAAAATATGATTTTCCTTTACTTTCAGTGGTGAACGTGGTGAACCAGGTAGCGAAGGATCGAAGGGTGATAAAGGTGAACCTAATCCTGGGCAGATCTATGATAATAAAGGCGATGTTGGTGACAAGGGATATATTGGCTTGCCTGGAGATAAAGGCTTAAAGGGTGAAATTGGAGACGAGGGTGTACCAGGATTGCCTGGTGATATTGGTTTGCCAGGTCCGACCGTACAAGGCCCAATGGGTGCTAAGGGCTGGCCTGGCCGCACAGGTGATTATGGACAACACGGTGCTCCCGGAAATTTCGGCATTGATGGTTTACCTGGACTGGATGGTTTGCCTGGTCTTAAAGGCCAACGTGGTGATAATGGACGTTATGTATTGCCTGGAGAAATAGGTCCCGACGGGTTCCCCGGCCTTAAAGGTGAGGAAGGGAGCATCGGATTTCCTGGTTCTCCCGGGCCATCTGGCAGACCTGGTATAAAAGGCATTAAAGGTTCGAAGGGCGATAAGGGTGCATTAGGGTTGCAAGGCTTATCTGGAAATAAAGGTCAACGCGGCGATTATTTAGTGGGATATTCTGGTCTTGATGGAGCTCCAGGTAAAGATGGCAGAACAGCACCGCATGGACGCAAGGGCCAGAAGGGTGAAATAGGCATGTCAGGACCTGTTGGAGTACAAGGTGTAAAGGGTAGCATTGGATTTCCAGGACGACGTGGGCGTATTGGTGACCAAGGTAGACCTGGTGAACACGGACAAACAGGAAGTCAAGGTTGGGTAGGAATTCCTGGCGATCAAGGTGACCGTGGCGATATTGGTTTCAATGGCAGAACTGGGGATATGGGATCACGTGGTTCTTTGGGGGACATGGGACCGAAAGGTAAATTTAATTTACTTGATAAATTTTAGTAATATCATACAATAACATTTTTCAATATCTAGGTCAATCTGGAGATGTTGGTCCGATTGGTCGTCTAGGAGTTTTCGGTAATCCTGGACGCAAAGGTGAATCAGGTGAGCGTGGTATTCCTGGGCGTCCTGGAGCTAAGGGCAACGCCGCATATAGTGGAATTAAAGGTGAATTGGGTGAAACCGGTCCAACGGGACCAAGAGGCTATGATGGATTGGATGGAGCAAAAGGTGAACGAGGAGCTGATGGGGACACACCAATAGCATCAGACGGATTACTTGGCTTAAAAGGAGAAACTGGTGTTTCTGGTCGTTTTGGCTTAGATGGCTTACCAGGTCTTAAAGGGGAACAAGGTGACTTTGGCTTAATAGGCTTTGGCGGGGAAACAGGTGATAGAGGAGATGATGGAATGCTTGGATATCGTGGCCAAAATGGACTACCTGGAAGAAAAGGTGCTATTGGACCTATAGGATTAACCGGAGCCCCTGGAGGAGAGGGTGACATAGGGGAAACTGGATACATTGGCTTACCTGGTTTATTAGGTGATCAAGGTGATGCTGGTTTAGCTGGAAGTGTAGGAGCTCAAGGCGAGCGTGGAGAAGAAGGCTATCCCGGCCGCCCCGGTATATTATTACGAGGTTTCGCACCTCGTGGTGATAAAGGTGAACAAGGTTACCAAGGCGAAGAAGGTCCGATTGGTGAACAAGGAATAGATGGCGCCCCAGGATATCTAGGTCAAAAAGGCGAACGGGGTGACATTGGATTCGCTGGAGCATCTGGCTTGGATGGGTATCCTGGAAGAAAAGGTGAATCAGGTGACAAGGGTTACCAAGGTGCCCCTGGACCAATTGCCTCTTTTATTGAGAATGGCGACGAAGGTGAGCCAGGTTATGATGGTTTCCCTGGCCGTCCAGGACGTCTTGGTCAAAAAGGAGCACCTGGCGAGCAGGGCGAATATGGAGAAAACGGGTTAATTGGCCTTCCAGGTATTTCTGTCGGTGGGCCGAAAGGTCCATCTGGTGACGTCGGATATCCCGGTCCGCCTGGACGAAATGGTTTGCATGGAATGACTGGATTTAAGGGAGAACGTGGCAGCTTCGGCTACCAAGGTGAACAGGGTGAAACTGGCTTCGCTATTCGTGGAAGAACTGGTGACTTTGGTGATATCGGTCCTGTGGGTGAAGCAGGCTTTGATGGATTGTCTGGAGAGCGAGGTGAGCAAGGAATCCCAGGACGACCTGGACCTACAGGATTCCGTGGTCCTCGAGGCCCACAAGGTGATGCCGGGAGGAGCGGCATTGGTGGTTTACACGGTCTTAAAGGTTCCAAAGGTGAACGTGGTGTTACATACGACTTCAGTTATGCGCGGCCTGGTGATCGCGGCGAACCAGGCCTTGATGGCTTTAAAGGCGAAATGGGCGATATCGGTGAGCATGGGGAAGTCGGCAATATAGGTTGGCGCGGTTTAAAGGGTTACCAGGGCGAACAAGGATACGAAGGTACCGACGGACCTGATGGTCCACAAGGAGAACGAGGTATGCCTGGGCTTCAAGGCCTACCCGGCCTGCAAGGAGCGCCAGGTGTACAAGGATTAGTTGGCTCACCTGCTCCGGCACCACCACTTCCAAAGAGTCGTGGTTTTGTATTTGTACGTCATTCACAATCTGTACGCATACCCGAATGTCCCGCTAATACGCACATGTTGTGGGAAGGCTACTCGCTCGCTGGCAATATTGGCAGCAGCATGGCAATCGGACAAGATCTGGGACAATCCGGCTCTTGCATGATGCGTTTCACGACAATGCCATACATGTTCTGTGACGTGAACAATGTATGCAATTATGCGCAGAACAACGACGATAGCTTGTGGCTCTCTACTGCTGAGCCTATGCCCATGAACATGGCGCCGATACAATCTTTCGATTTGATGAAATTCATTTCGCGGTAAGTGGAATGATAAAAGAATTTTATTTTTATTTAAAATTTAACTTATCACTTTTAATGTCTAGCTGCGTGGTCTGCGAAACATCGACGCGTATTATTGCGCTACACAGCCAGAGTATGAGCATTCCGGACTGTCCAAATGGTTGGGAAGAAATGTGGACCGGTTACAGTTATTTGATGGTAAAAAAATTTTAAAATTAAACCATTCAATTTTAGAAACTCTTTTCGTAAATTTCGAATAGACAACAACTGACAACACGGGCGGTATTGGCCAAAATTTGGTTTCGTCCGGTTCTTGCTTAGAAGACTTCCGCTCCAACCCAGTTATCGAGTGTCACGGGCATGGACGCTGCAACTATTATGATCCACTCGCCTCCTTCTGGTTGGCTGTTATCGAGGAACACGAGCAATGGCTGCCACCGAGACAGCAAACTTTGAAGGCGGATCAGACCAGTAAAATAAGCCGGTAATTGTAACTGAATTTAATTTTAACAATCCGAAAAACAGCGCATAATTTATTACTTTTTTCCGTAGTTGTACCGTTTGCCGCCGCAAGAACGACTCGTACATCCGACGGCAATCTTCGGTGCACGTGCAGGCTACTGAATTCCGCCGGGGCCCTGAACAGTACGCCCCTGAACCACAGGTCGTTCCGTCGCCATTACGACGACCAGTCCAACCTCCAGCGAGGACCAATTACTATCGTCCAAATTATCGGCGACCTGACCCGAATGATCGCTCATACAATTACGCCGGTCGTCAGTATGGCGCCAACCGCATTCGGCGTACACGCGAAGATACATACGCCCCGTAAAACACGATTCAGTCCAAAATTTCTAATTCATCCCACATAACAAAATATGTACATATGTATATATACTACATATTTACATAGGTAGAAATTAATACATACATATTTGCCGTAAAGTAAAGCATTACTTAAAATTAATTAATAATTAAATAAAAACAAAAGAAGCGATGTGTATACTGATGCATACATTGTATGTACATACATATGTACATATGTATGGAAATAAAAAACTTTGTATCATACAGAAATTGACGAAAAAATTCCATTTTTGTGCTTTTGCAGAAATCGAGAAGCTTTTTAAAATCATGTTACCGATTTTGCAGAATATTCTTAATTTAAAACTCTTTTGTATACAATCGAACATATTTAAACTTAAATCCTGCTGCTTGAACCAGAGATTGTTTTGTTTTTTGTTTAGAAAAAATTTAAGGGAACAAATTTGTAATAAGAAAATCTACCATTTTTTACATATATTACTACAAATACTGCCCAGCGTACACTAAAACATAGCGATATTAATGCATAATGTAAAACGAACAAATGTAAACCAAGGAGTGTAATTTTGCTGCATAAATTCTACATATGTATGTATGTACATATATGTATATGGTAATGTAAATAATAATAATGATGAAATACTCCAACAAATAAAATAGAATATTTGTTAACTGTAGTTTTTTATTGCCTTCCTCGTTGCAACCCAGTGCGAATACTCCAAACTCTTATTTTATTTATATGATATATTAAAAATGACAAACTTCTAGAAATTAAAACTATAAAGGATCGAAACTTCGAACAGAACAAATATATATTTTTGGGTTATTGTAATAAACTTTGGTTGAAGCTAGATTATACAATTTTATGCTTTACTGAATTGCAAATTCAGCTTTGCACAATTAAATGCCTTCCAATAACACCAAACTGAATCTGTTTCTTAATTTAGATTTTGTGAAAATCAGTACAAATTGCGTGTTAATCCAATCCTTGGTTGATAGCAATGTGTGATAGGAATGTGTTTTGTATTTAGGTAAACATTAGTTGTAGTTGATCAACCACCTAAGAAGCCATGTTGTCGAGTTGAAAAGAAATGTTTGAAGTCAAGAGTTAATTGCCGACTAACAATTTTCGTATTGTATACAGATCGGCCTGTAGTTACATTCCTCTGACTTTGAGCCTGATTTGTGTATTGGGCTAATATAAGACGTTTTCTTCTGAAACGATCAGTCGAAGATAGCGGTTATTGGCTCTGCAAGTCCGTCGGCACAGTTTCAGAAAAATAAGTTAGGCAATCCATCAGGCCCGGGACCCTTTTTAATGTGTAACTTTAATAACTCTTGGAAAACATCGTCGAAACCAGTATAGAATTCTGTTAAATTTACGACTTTTTCTGAGTGGTGTGCCATCGACAACTGTCATGATTCAAGGATATATATATACACTGTTGTTGTCATATGTAGATGCTTTTGAAAAATGGTGCAAAGTAAGAAAGTTCAAATCAAACGCTATCTCCAGTTTTGAACCAATCTTTACAGATAATACCCCAATCGCACATCTGGAACAAAAAGCGAAATTGGAAATCGTCCAACTGGAAGGAAGCAGTACTCATGCCCATACCAAAGCTAGGTAAGGACCAGAATTCAGCTGAAGGATACCGACCTATCTCTTTATTACCAGTGCTTTCAAAAACTTTGGACAAAATAGTGACAGCATGCGATAGTAAGATCCTCAAAATTCAGCATACGTATACGCCCAATCAAAGAGTGCACACACTTTGTCAGCTATTAGAAATGAAAATAAAGGAGAACTTCAACCGCCAAAAGCACTGTATAATCATTTCGGAAGATCTTGAAAAAGCATTCGATAGGGTAATATCAACGGTAGTAATAAAAGAACTACATGCTTGGGGTTTACCGAAAAACTGCCTAAAATTTGCATTGTCCTTTCTCTCACACAGAAGAATATCAGTGAATGTAGATGGGTTCTTATCCCAGAATTATAAATTAGACAATGGAATTCCACAAGGCTCTCCACTATCCGTATTTCTCTTTAAAGCATACACGAACACTTTGTCCAAAACATTGAAAGAGATACAAGGAATTTATGTCATCGGTTAGTATGCAGACAATATTTTCGCTTTGTCTTCAGGCACCCAAGAAGAAGTGTCTCAAAACCTTAACGTCATTGACAAGTGGTCTGTAAAAACAGGAGCAGTAATACCAGCTACTAAAACTGAAGCCATTCATATTTGCAGAGAGAGAAACTGCAACATAACGTCCATCACACTTCGAAACACAAACGTAGATCTCAAAGCGAAAATGAAAATCTTAGGCGGGACCTTCACCAGGAAACTTTTATGGAATGAACATGTCAAAACAATCACATCAAAACTCAGTAAAGTGCAAAACCTACTCAAAGTAAATGTGTTCTAGGAAAAAGAGTCTCCACATTGAGACAGCACTTGACATATGCCGATCACTGACTGAAGGAGTAGTTCAAAAATGCGTCTGTCTCTACGGAAACACCTCTGAAGCTAACATTAAAAAAATAAATACTGCTTTAAATCATTGCTTTAGAACTGCAGCTGGCTTGTTAGCTCGCTACGATGACTTCCGATTGCTACTCCAAAGTCGTTCAATAAAACTAGCAGCAAAATCAATCACAACGGTCTCACATCCTCTTCATAATGCTTTCTGGGATTGCATAACTAAAGGAAGCTCTACCGGCAAAAGCTACAGAAGCACCTGCAGCGTTGCGGCTATATATAAGTATCTATTGGACAAAACCACCTGATACGCGCGGATCAGATAACAACTTAACCATCGATATATCTCATTGAGTACTTTCAATAATGGCAAAACCTCTGCGGAATTTTATAACAAAACCTTCTTAGCATACAAAGCAACCTGTTCAACCGATATCTTTTACTATACTGATGGCTCCTTACTCGGCGGATCACCGTCTTATGCCGTTATTGAACAAAGGATGGATGGAACTTATCATCAGGTCCATCAAGCTCTTCTGCCACCAAACGCTGGTATTTTTAACGCCGAGTTAACAGCAATTAAGTTTGTCAGACAGAGAAGCACACAGATTCGTTGTAGAAAGAATTATAAAGCAGAACCAAATTAAGTTGACATGGATACCAGGACACATGGGAATAACAGGCAATGAGCTAGCAGACAAGCTTTTAGTATGTCACTTGTAGCAAAAACTCCTTGCTTGATCACTGTCAAGACGAGTTTCCACAGGTCGTTTCTCAGATTACTAAGAGACAGATCGTGGCATTCGTCCAGCTGTTTTTTAAGGACCCACAACGTCAGATGTGTCGATGAACTCAATGCGAATTTTTAAAATTTTCTTCCAGGAGAGTTGTTTTCTTACAAATCAGTTCACACAGTTACAAACCAAGACGACGTAGTCAACTATCCCATTTTTTAAATTCACTGAAATTGCCTGGATTACGACCTCACAATTTAAAATTAAAAGTAGGATCGGTTGTGATCATGCTGCGTAACCTTAATCAACCTCGACTGTGCGGCTACAGTTTCCCGTGCGTCTGGCCTTTGCGATAACCATAAATAAATCGCAAGGTCAGTTGTTGCAAGTTTTCAGTATCAAGTTGAAGGTTCCCAGTTTCACGCATGGACAATAATACGTCAGGTGTGCGCGTGTCGGAAAACCATCTCTTTATATATTTACGCATTTCATTTGAATTGGTAGCAAGTTTCGTTTAATAACCGAACGAAATTAAATCGGTGTGAGATAAGTATGCTGAACGTGTGTGAGTGTGCGTGTGGGGGTAATGTGAAATATACGAAGTAAAATGCACCAACTCAAATAATTTTATTGTAGGTCAACTTTATTTTGTAAGTTCCTAGAGGTCTGAAAGAATTTAGATCGGTTGGCGACATATCGATCAATCTAACGGCGAAAGTAAACCAGACGTAAGGACGCAGGTTTGCTACTCATACTTCTGGCCAGGGCGGGCGTTAAGCCTAACCCTGGTCCAGAAACCTATTACTGCTGCATTTGCCAGAGAAGGCTCCATCCGAATTCCATCCCGGTGAGGTGTAATTTGTGCAACGGATGGTGCCATCTTAAGGACTGCTCAGGCCTTAAGAAAACCAGGGAGTGGTCCACAACCTATGTGGGCCAGTGTTGCTCGCGCACTGGCAATTCCTGGTTGCCCCCACAATCTGCAGTGTGTGCCGGGTCAGAGTGCACCGGAATGCCTGCTCAGTTAGGTCTAACGCCAGTCAGGTGTAACGCCTGTCAGGGCTGGTACCACTTCCGGGCGTGCTCTGGCCTTCGCACCACAAGGGACTAGTCTGAGAGCTTCACCGCTCCCTGCTGCCGCAACATCCCCCCGCTAGTGTCATTTACGACACCACCCACATACACTGTTGGGCCTCCACCACCACAGCGGGATGCGCAGCCAGTCCCTCACCCCCCTCAACGCGACGACCCTACCGAGACTGACGAGACTCTTACAGTTTAAATGCAACGGACTCTAGAGCAAGATCTCGCAGGTGGTTGCCTTCATTGCTCGGCACGGGCTGTTAATAGCTGTGGTCCAAGAAACGAAGCTACGTCGCAGCTTAACTGTAACGAGCTGCGACGGCTACAACGTGCTTCGTAAAGATCGCGAGCGAGACAATGGTGGGGCCTAGCCTTCATATTACACAACACCGTGCAGTATCGCCTCATCGATGTAGACATCGACCCAAGGTACAGCACCCTAGAATGTTAAGGGATTGCTGTCCGGTCCGGTTGATATACCCCCTGTCTCCTGCTGCCCCGCTGAATATCACCCTGACATAGGTGTGCTCCTCAGTGGTGAAAACCGATTGGTAGTCGGAGACTGCAACGCGCATCACGATCTTTGGTTCTCAAGCCTACCAAACGATCGTAGGGGAAATATTTTGGCAGAGCAGATAGACAATTCGACATTCTGCACAATGAACGACGAAGCCCCCACCAGGATAGTGGGCAGTTACAGCAGCTCCCCAGATCTAACAATAGCTAGCGCGGGTCTGATAAATAGCATTACGTGGCGACCTATGCTATCGCTTGCATCAGACCACCTACCCATTATCGTCTCGATTGACAGACCTGCCAACTATGTTGGCTCGGACCGCCACACCTACATCAACTTCAAAAAAGCTGACTGGGAGCGGTTCGAGGATTTCACTGAAGACGCCTTCAGTGCTCTTCCAGCTCCTAACGACGTTCGCGTTGGCGAGCGCGAGTTCCGCAGGGTTGTGAAGTCCGCTGCAGCCCGTTTCATTCCGGCAGGTAGGATCCCCGAGATTCGTCTGACAACCCGGGTGAGGCGGTCACTTTGGCGCATGAGCGCGACCACCTTCGGCAGGCGGACTTCGGTAATCCCTTTATTAGGCAACTAATAACGAACAAAAGCGGAACAAGTGGAGGGAGCACTTGAATGCCTGTAACTGGCAAACTATGGTGGACTGTGAGATCCCTGTCTAATCCGACGAGGCGTGACGACCGAACAGAAATCTCCTTTCGAGACCATGCCTCGTCGGACCCGAAGCGATGCGCGAGCTATTTTAGCCGACAATTCATAATGCATTTTTCGGCCGACAAATCCAAACGGTCAGTAACCAGAAGGCTGCGCGAGCAAAAATCCAGCGCATCAATTGTCCTCTCTAGCACTGAAGTGATGGAAGCCATCGGGAAGGCGAAAGCCTCCAAATCCATTGGGCCAGACGGGTTAAGCATGTTGATGCGGAAAAAATTGGGCACTGCGGGAGTAGCATACCTAACCAAGGTCCTCAATTTGCCCCTCACCACCCTGATCATCCCAGACATCTGGAAAATGAGCAGGATCATACCACTGCTGAAACCAGGGAAACCTGCCGGCCAAGGCGAGTCCTACTGGCCGATCTCCCTGCTTTCCCCAGTGGTCAAGACACTTGAGGCCCTGCCGCTCGCGTACTTCAATCACTACCTCAGCCCGGCGAATCATCAACATGGCTTCCGGAAAGTGCAGAGCACCACAACGGCACTTAACGCCATAAACACACAGATTAATCGTGGTCTCAATGGCAACCGCCCCTGTGAGAGAACCGTCCTCGTGGCTCTGGACTTGTCGAAGGCCTTCGACACAGTCAGCCACTCCACCTTGTTGAAGGACGTGGAGGCCTCACCTCTCCCAGCAGCGTTGAGCGTTAACCACCCGAGGATCCTGGGGGTCACCCTCGACAGCCTGGTCTCCTTCTCAGCGCATACAACCGCAACCGTCAACAAGCTACAGAGCCGCAACAAAGTCCTCAAATCGCTCGCCGGCAGCACTTGGGGCAAAGACAAAGATACGTTGTTGGCAACATACAAGACGATTGGCCGGTCGGTTTTAAATTATGCTGCGCCGATATGGTCGCCTGGAACCAGCAGGACTCAGTGGTCAAGACTGGAGACTTGCCAGAACGCCGCACTCAGGACAGTGACGAGATGTCTCCTGATGACGCCTGTGGATCACCTCTATCATGAGGCTAACGTGCTTCCAGTGCAAGAGCACAATCTAACGCTCACAAAGCAGTTTCTACTGAGGTGCCACCGTCCGGGGCACACTAATAAAGCTTGTTCGTGCTGGAGCCGGCACCCAGGCACATCAGGAGACACCTCTCACAACTGACGGACGAGGTCCAGACTTACGTACGCTTACCGCTGGACCCAAGGACGTACCGACAATCTGTGAACAGCATTCACAGGGAGTCGGTATCCAAATATATCGACACCCGCCCTGTGAATGCAGTCCTGAGAGTCCCACCACCACCTATACCCGCTGAGGAGCTCCAGCTGCCTCGAAATACGCGCGTAACTCTGGCTCAACTCCGATCTGGATATTGTAGCAGATTAAACTCCTACCTATCCAGGATCAACCCCGACACCGCCAAAACTTGCCCGGCATGTGGAGAGTCTCCGCACGACACTAACCACCTATTCACCTCTCGTTAGTTGAGCTTGACGTTAATGATTGAGGAAGCCCGCCAGCCCAGTGGGGCGTAGCTAGCCGCTACAACAACAACAACAACTCTGATCGGCGGGAGTCCATTTTACCGAAGGTAGAGTTTTATTGTTGTGAGGATAGGTGATACGAAGTTCACCGGGTCATCTAAAAATTTTAAAATTGATTTATAAAATATAATTTTAATAAATAAATAAATGATTTACGCCTTTATTTTCATCTGTTTGCTATTTTGACGACTAAAGAGAAGAAGACCAAGGCGTTCGCTTATAGACAGTTCACGCTTTCGTAAGTTTCCAATGCAATATGTACACTCCTATATATGTATGTATGTATGTATGTGTACGAAAAAATGCCGAATTACGAACTTACGAACTGGGATTAAAGGCCCCTAATGTGATTGTTATTGTGTTTATCATACATATCCCATTCCTTTGCATATGAATGTTACTCTTATTTTTATCACAACTGTTATTGAGCTCTACGCAAGTCTCTATTAATAGAAATATGTGTATGTACATTTCCTCAAGAGAAATGCAAAAAGGCGTAACTAAGAAAAAATCCAAAATATATTAGATTTTTTAAACTAAAATTCTGTCCATTATCTTAAAAATGTCATCAATATATTTAATGTCTTGCACCAATTAAATCTAATTCTACAAGGAAGATATTTACCAAAAGACCAAATTAAAATCTGGTTGTGCTCGTATGTGCGGCGTTAAAAATCAAAAAAATATTCGTGAGTGGAAACAAGAACATACTCAGATGTCGTGGAAATTGAAAGTTTTTAGAAGCTTTGTTTTCACATACTTTTTGGAAAGTTTTCGTTGGCTGTGAATGCACAAACCTTATATTACGTACACAAATTAAAATGTAATCCACGTACTATTAATCAGTAATGTTCAACCGTTTTGAACGAAATCTTAAGCTTGGTTTTACTTTGGATGCAACAATTTTTTCGATTTATGCAGAAATTATCGTTACCTCTTTTTAAGTTTTTTTTTTTAATATTTTATATAAAAGTGGTTTAGTAAATAGGCGATATGAGCATGTAGAAATATCAATTTAACTTTTTTATTGAAGTTTATTTTAATTAATATGTTTATAATTTTTGACAATTCAGTTGTTTTTATAACAAAAGACCACACTAAATAGCCAATTAACTGCAGAAAGAAAGTTTCACTTAAACAAAAAACACATAAAGTATTCTAAATAAAAATGACTTTAGAACATTTGCTAGGATACATAAAAATATCCACAACATACTACTACTACTACACCGGCAGCATCACAACTTCACTGAAAGCGCAGATATGAGTAACGCGGACAACTCGAACTTATCACACATTCACATAAGACTATTAAAACATACTGGAAATTATTCTCTAGTAGTAATCTCCATCATTGGACCAAGTTTTTAGTTTAATTATTATTTAACAAAATTGGGATTCTCTTGAATAGTTTCCGTGAATTGCAGCTGATTGTCGATGATCTGAAACAGTTCCTGAGGAGCAGGTATGCGACCAGTTTGTAGTTTAGACCACACCGGCACTTCATTAAATGTTATTTCAAAAGCGCCGGAAGAAACAAGCTGTAATTAAATATTTATTGTTCCAATTTTAATAATAAAAAAATAACACGGTCTTAATTCCTCCAAAAAAGTTACCTGTCCCTCAAGCATGTTTCCTACGAAAAATAACATCATGCAGGCGTATAGTTTATTATCCAACAAATGTCGCCACCAAGCTGGTGTTTGTTGGCCAATTGCACCGAACACATCAAACGAGGAAACAATGACTACGATGAACAATATTTTGGCTGCGAAAACAATCTGTGAAAGGTACATGTTGAAGCCGGGTGGATCATAATTGGCACCTATCAGCGTAATTTGTGGATACCTCTCTGATAGTATATTCACGTAATCTTCGAAAGCCTTGCGATAACCACAAGAGTAACTAAGGCAAAACATAAGAAAAATTGTCTCAATATATTTGTAGATAAGAATCCAGGTTAAGCAATTATCATGTATTACCAATATAAAAATGTCATTGTAGGTCCCCCAACATTTTGACCAAATTTCGTTGAAGGTATCTCTTTTTCAGTTGCATCGGCGCCAAAATTGATATTCGCCACCAATATGAAACCGATGAGCAAACAAAATACAAATGTAAAACTTTTACCACCGATTATTGCCATAATATTACGAAATTGTTATTCTGCTCATAAATTAATTTTACACTTTCGTCGCTTTTGAGGCGATAATAGCGATTACAGCAAAATACTCGATATTTTCTACCATACCTAATATTTTTTATAGGTTATATACACGGTGCAATTATTATTGCGCTAATCGCCATTATGCCCGAACTCAGTAAAGGGCCGCACACATACAACTTTACTCGTTTTACTTGACAATTCAAAATTTAAAAACAAAGCATGGTTAGCTACATATGTATAACGCTTTAACTGATTCTGCGCTAGCTGTTTGTTTTGAATTGCGATTTGTTTAAACTTATATACATATGCTTTAAACAGCAGATATTATGTGTTTTATTAAACAGGAAACTGTGACGCCTAGGTCCAGTTTTCCAGTTCTGGTTTAAACTCAGTGGCAAATTACAGAAACGACATCATGAAACTGTTGCATTTCCACAATATTTCGATAGTAAAATGTTTAAACAATAGTTACTTATTCACTTATCGAGAGTTGTACAAACACACCATTAGCTGAGTTAACAACACCAGTTATATACGTCAACTAAAAGGCCTGCCAGATAGAGCACGTTACGTGCGTTCCGGCGTAGCATTCGACTGACAGCTAAGTATATTATATGTAGTTGAATGCAGAATGCCACATTCGCAACGCATGCGATGCTGCAACGTACAACAGTAGCCCAACTCTCTACTTTTGACGCATTCAAATCCGTCGCTAGTGTTAGCTGATTGGTTTTTTTTTCAACTATTTCCATTTTTTTTTATAATATTTACAGAAAAGTAAATATCAGCACAAATTTTAAGATATATTTGATTTGCATACAAAAAAACATTAACCGCCAATACAAAACAACTAATTTGTTAACATGCGACAACGCTTTTAATGTGGCGTACCATTGCGTTTTTTACACCTTGTCAGTTGAATGCCTCGTTGGAGCGGACTTAACGTATTCTATCTGGCGGGCCTTTTATGTGCATGCGCGAAGCAGCGTTTTGGCAGCTATTTTGGATAAAATTCCTATTAAAATTAGAGACGGCATCGATTTTTACGTGATTCGCGTGGTGATCAGAACAAGTCACGTTCTTGGAACAAGCCTGCTTTTACATTATTCAACTATTGCTTTCAATCAAGAACGAAAAATCGTGGCTGCTTTCAATTCTGCTCAGTCTTTGCAGAGGGGTAAGAAACAAAGGGAAGAGTACACATGCGTGCGCAAGAACGATAGTTGAATTCAATTCAGTTGAAGCAAAGATAATGTTTAAGCGTGTAAAAGCAAACAGAAAACGAATTGAATAATGTAAATCGGGACTAATGGCCTGATTCCCTAACGCGAGACGAGCGTTCATCAGCTTAAAAGAAGTCAGAGTCTCCATCGACACCAATAGCTTAACCCTTAGGCCCCTGATATGCATACATTGCATCTGAAAGATGTTATATCATACCAAATCACATTTCATGCATAGGAAGAACCAATGCTGCTTTCCATCATTTCATGGTTAAAAATATATTTAAATCTAAAAAATTACTTTTATAACTGTTTTATTTACTTAGATAATTGCCCTAAAAAAAGCGCAATTTAATTTGCTTCGTTTTTATTTCAATTAAAGCAATGATAGTTTTTTCTCAAATACTTAATTTTAAACTAGTCGACTATATTTTTTATAAAGTAGGAAAACGCAAGGAAAGCCACACACGCCAGGTAAAACTGATCTGAAGGTAATTTGAAATAAATAAAAGTGATCGTAAATTATGAAAAGCTTAAGCGATCGAGAGAATTGCTTTTAATCCCTTTGTTTTAATTTATGTATTATTGTATTTCTTAAATTTTCGTGTTACGATGACATGGAAATGTGTAGTATCTCAAGTGGAACAATTTTTTTGAACGTTTGCAATTCAATACTCGGTTAACTTCTGGCTGTTGATTTTAATTGTTTTTTATATTTCATTTTTCTTGTTTCGATATTTGTTTTTAGGCAGAGCGGTTATTTAGTGGATTTGAACGATACCAGCCTCAATAAGTTTCATTATTTTATCGGCTATCGCTGGATTCTGAAGGTGCCTACAGATTGAAAATAATTTGTAAGAAAAAAATATGTACATATATGTATATGTGTTTATGTAATTAAAAATAATTCGTTACTTACTCTTTAGCAGCATTTGGATCTCCCTGCATTTGTCCGAGGATGACACGCATAGCTGGATCCTTGAGAATCTGTTGTATTTCGGGGTCACCCATTGCATTCTTCATTACATCTTCGGGACTGCGCTGATACGATATGGAACACTGACGGTAGCCCTCAAGTGCTTCGGCATTTTGTGAATCGATTTCCAAAGCTTTAAGATATGCTGCAGAAGCTTTTGACGATTTTTGCATACCCTGTATAAAAGTGGAAAACATAATCAATTTCCTATTTAGAAAATAGTATTTATAAACACAAACCTGCAAAATTTTTCCCTTTCGAATGTAGCCTTTTATAAACTTATCATCTAGTTGAATGCAGGCTTCACAATCCTTAAGACCTAAATCGAAAGCAGCTAACTTTGTATAACATGCAGCACGATTACTGTACAATTTTGGATCGTCAGGATTTCGTTTAATAGCCTCCGAGTAATGTCTCACTGCACCACTATAGTCGCCCTTTTTGAATAATTCATTCCCCTTTTCCTTTTCAACTTCGGCTATCTCTGGATTTATGAACGATCGTCTTTCTTCTTCTTTAATTTTAGCTTCCACCTCACTGAGCGAAGTTTTAATCTCGGGGGTACGATGCTCCGACATTGCTTTCTCGAAGTACACTTTTGCCTGTTTGTAGTCCTCCATTTTGCGATACGAATTACCAATACGCGCCAGCGCTTTTGCTATTAATTTGAAATCCGCACGATTTTCCCTACCAACCTCAATGCTCCTCTCACATTCTTTTATGCATTCATTATATTCTTTACGTTCGAAATAAACGGCAGCGATATTGTTGTGGAAGGTTATATCTGTTGGATCTTGTTCCAGTGCTGCACGATAATGGTTTAAAGCAGTCTCAAAATCTTTCTTCTTGTAAGCGGCATTTCCAGATTCCTTTTCTTTTTTAGCCAAATACTTCTTACGTTCTTCTTCGTTCATCTCATCTACATTGGGTTCAGAGGGCTTTGAAAAGTCGACCTCTTGATCTTCAGGTGCCTTAGGTGGCGGCGATTGAGGATCAACGTCCATAGGTGTAGGGAAACGCCCAGCCATAGCTTGTATAACTGTGGCAGTGACTTCTTGAATACCTTGTTGCAAAACTGCGTTTTGAGGATCGAACTTTAAACCTAGTATTAAAAAAATTACTAATTTATATTTCCTCTCTTTGGAACATTCGAGAACATTCAGTAGCCGGTAATTTATTTACTTGCCCCTTTAACCCGTCCCACATCAACTTCAACATTGTTTTGACAGCATGATTCACTCACACATACACTTACCTTCCTCGTACGCTTCCATCGCGGCCCGATAGTTTTTCAAGCCTGCCGCCGCAGCTCCCTTACGAGAATAACCTTTCGGCCATGACGGGTTTATATCTATGGTTTTTTCCGCATCCTCCAGAGCCTTTTCATACTTGCCAGCCTTTGCGTATGCCGCGGATCTGTTGCTATACAACACATGGTTCTTGTCATCTAAAGCGATTGCTTCCGTGTAAGCTGCGACGGCTTCATCGTAATTCTCAGCATTAAGAGCTCTATTCCCTTTTTCCTTGAGTTCATTCACCTATAATAATATATCATGGCACGGTTAGCACATTCTTATTCACAATCTGCTGACGCTAAAAATTTTCACGTGGATATTATCCTACCTTATCCATTCTCACTGGTAAAAGATTATCAAACGTTTCCTATCTTCAGTAGCTACACAACACTTGATGTTTAAATAAAATCTGTCTTTATGCAATTTCGTTTGAGAAACGTGCTGCTAGATTTCCAATTTTCTTTATTTGTGCGAATATCAACTTGGGAGTCTTCTAGAAGCTTTGACTCTTTTTCGAATAGAGCTACTTTTGAACTTCCCCTGTTTATTGTGCGAAATATAGAGCTACTTTTTGTTACTTTTAATGACATTCTTGACACTTGCGCCAGGGTTGCAACTTTGCTAAATATCGTCAAGTTGGCGGTTACTCACGGTACAGCGTTCTTGACGGCTACTGTAGAAGTCAATAAACATCTTCAAACTTTAGATTAAATGAATGAACTTAAAATATTTTTGAAATAAAAATGAAATGTTTGAGTTTCGTTGGTCAGATGTTGAAACTTAAAATTCTGATACTAATTTAAGTTCCTATGTGTATAGTCCAGAATTTTAAATTATTTTTTCAATTTCCAATGTGGTATATTGCATGTGCAACTCTGCTGTGCCGCACTACTACCAACGTTTCCATTTTCCAAGGCGAACAATTTGACAGCTGTCAAAAAGAAGCAAGCGGCTATAAAGAAATTACTTTTTTTACCAACTTTTCACGCTGTGCATTTTTGTTAGTAGCTCAGTAATTCCTTTAAGACAATTTCGCATTAAGTAAAATTTACTTTTTATATATAACAGCACACCGAATATATTTTCGCAAAAAATCTGATATAATAACATTTTGGCTTAGGGTGACAGAAATATGGCTGAGTATTTAGCGTCCATTTTCGGCACCGAGAAAGACAAGTGAGTGCTCTTTGTTTATCAAGTGAATATTTTACTTAATTTTTTTAAAAAAATTTGTTGCAGAGTAAACTGCTCGTTTTATTTTAAAATTGGAGCATGCCGCCATGGCGACCGGTGTTCCCGTATTCATAATAAACCTACATTTTCTCAAACTGTGCTGCTACAGAACCTATATGTGAATCCGCAAAATTCAGCAAAATCAGCAGATGGCTCGCATTTGGTAGCAAATGTATCGGACGAGGAAATGCAAGAGCATTATGATAATTTTTTTGAAGATGTTTTTGTTGAATGTGAGGACAAGTATGGCGAGATTGAAGAAATGAATGTTTGCGACAATTTGGGAGATCACCTAGTTGGAAATGTTTACATAAAATTTCGTCATGAGCAAGATGCAGAAAAGGCTGCGAATGATTTAAATAACCGTTGGTTTGGTGGTCGTCCGGTCTATTCGGAGTTATCGCCGGTAACTGATTTTCGTGAAGCTTGCTGTCGTCAATACGAAATGGGCGAATGTACTCGATCTGGATTTTGTAATTTTATGCACTTGAAGCCGATTTCCAGAGAATTGCGGAGGTAAGATTTGTAAATTCTTTAATTAAATAGGAATAAGTGCAGTATAGCGGTAGGTGAAAAAGAAAAAAAAGGGGGCATGGTCCGCCTTTTTTTTCTTATTTTAATGGCAAAATATTTTTGGTGCATACTCTTTTATAGGTGCTATGCAGGAGCGAAGGTGCAATTTTCAAAAATTAAAAAAAAAAACGTCTAATTAACCATATACCAAAATACTATAGTTAAATAGAGCATTAAAATACCATCAATTTGGTATGCAATTTTATATAGACGGAACAGGTTCTCGGAGGCAAAATGCCACTTTTAATATCAATTTTCATAGGAAATGTTGAGTAGGGTGTAGTTATGTATTTGTACAATGATGCTTGGTTATTTTAGCGTTTAAATGAGCGAACCGGTCAGACAATTTTGTATATACATACATACATACATATACATATGTACATATAGTGAAGATATTAAACTTTAATTTAAAATAAAATTTTAATTCACAAATTTTTCAAGTATTTCATTGTAAAATATGCACTTTTTTTGCATTGCTTAAAAAAGGCTACGAGTATTTCTCTTATTCTGCGTTTTGGAATTTTTCCGGCCACGGTTATTTTTTTGAAGCGCGGCCGAAGGCCGCTCACGCAGAGAAGAGTTCTGTGCAAAAATACTGTTGCTGGCGTAGATGGATTTTGACGGCCAGGGTTAGTTTTTTGAAGCTCGGCCGAAGGCCGCTCACGCGGAAAGGAGTTTTGCGCAAAAATACTTTAGCCGTGTTTTGACGGCCAGGGTTATTTTTTTGAACTTAAAAAATGCCCTGTTCAAAAATACTGTTAAAGTGACGTTAATGTTATAAATATGTACATACATACATATGTACATATATACTTGAAGGCAGTAATTTTATGCAAATCACTGTGCAGTTAGAATGAAAATGACGTTTAAGCCCATTTTTTTTTACCTCACCTGCCGCTATACTGCCACTTGTTCCAATTAAATATAAAAACGTATAGCATATACATACATATATACATATGTATGAGACCTAGAGTTTTGATATTTATTTTTGTATTATAGATATCTCTACTCTCGACGCCGACGATCACGTTCTCGTTCCCGTTCACCACGTCGCCGCCGCTCTCGATCTCGCGATCGTCGTCGTTCCCGTAGTCGTGATGGTCGCGGTGGTGGTGGTGGGGGCGGTGCAGGTGGGGGTGGAGGTGGAGGTGGAGGCGACGGACGCAAAGGACGTTATTGAAGCTATTTAACAAAATTGTATTTGCTACTAACTAATGTTCGAACAGATTTAAGTCATAAGGGTTTAATATTGCAGTTACCAACAGTCCTCCGCTACCAGCATGTAATTGATGTTTTCAATTATTAGTTCTTTATATAGGTCCTATTGATAAAGCAAAATTCGTACTGTTATACACAATTCGCCGTTTTAGCGTACATCATACAACGCGTCAAATTGAGAAGTAATTTAAGCCCTTATATAAAAGAATAATCACCCTTATAATAAAAGAATTTCACTCATAACTAGATTTGCGTTTTATTTTATGTAATGACTTTCGATATAAAAAAAAAAGTTGAAGCGGTTTTTATTGAACATTGGTATTGGGATTTAATTCGTGAATTTGGTCTGTCGCTTCCCTGTCCTTAAGTTGCTTTGTGAGGTCGATTTGCTTTTGTAGAAGGTACGTATTCTCAGTTTTACGACGTTGCTGGCGTTCAATATCCCGTACGACACCCTCATGAAGACGAACTCTGAAATGATAAGAATACAAGTGTTTGGAGACCCAGAATGTATTATTCTTCATGCGTCTTACCGGTCAGCGCTTTGTTTGTAATGTACATAACCAATTACGCTCGCTGAAAATCCAACTGACAGCGCCAAAGCGATTTTAGCCCCTGTGGACATTCTTTTATTATAACTTTATTATGCCCAAATATTTTAAATCATTAACAACGGAAAATTTTGTAATATAATAATTTTAAAGCAAAATTTTAAGTATAATAATTTGACAGAAAAATCGAATGAAACATCAAAACAACCGTCAGCTGTTAGTGTTGCTCATTTGATTTTGGGAATTTAAGAAAGGGAAAAAACGTATGAAGTGGAACAAATCTTGTAAAGCAATTTAGTATTTCGTTTACTTATATGCATGCCCGAACTCAGTAAGTCTCTAACAAGAAAGATTAAAAGATTGCGACACTTTCGTCCCGTTATCTTTTTTGTTTCGGCTTGACAGCTGTGTGACGTCAGAGCATACCAGAATATAGAGTCAAAAGGGAAAGGTTAGGTTAGGTAAGAGTGGCTGCCCCCCTGCATTAGCACGGTGGCACACTTAGGGCCAGTTTTTCAGTGCTCGTTTAAACTCAGTTTAAACGGAGTTTAGTTAAACTCAGATTAAATTTAAACTAAGTTTAAACTGGACAGTTGTTTTTCAGTGCAAGTTCAAGGCCGCAGTTAACATTGGCCATTTTGTATGGCAACATTGTTTTTTTCTTTATCTAGATAAGACAACAGCTGATGTTTGTTGACAATTTAGACAAATTTAGATATGTAAATAGTTACTATATAAATTAATACCAATGAAATGAATTAAAAGACTTGAATTTGTACCTCCTTAGTTTACTTAGTATTAAGATTATTAAACAAATTTTGTTATACATAGATATGTAAATAGTTACTATATAAAATAATACCAAGAATGTGCCTTTTTTGTTCAATAATGTTAACGTACAAAAAATACTCGCAATTGAATGCATTTATATGTGATATTTTAATGAATATATAATACATTTAACTATAGCTATTAAGAGAAGTATTTACATGAATGACTTTAAATGAAAACACAAAATATATATGAACTCATTTTATTAACTATATATACCGTCTTTCACTACGAAGTAAATCTTTAAAATAATGGTTATTTACATTTGATGATTCCTGTTGTGTGTTTCTAGGAACTGTTAGCACGAAATCCACAGCAGATGATATGTCAAATATTATGCAAGACTGCGGTAGCTACAATTATACTTTGGACTTTTCGATGGTTCAAACGAATTCCAAGAGATAAAATAGGAAAGCGCCTTTTCCATACTCCATAACTTCTTTCAACGGTACAACGTGTTCTAATTAAATACTCATTAAATAACTTTTCTTCTGGAGTCATCGGATTTGTCAAAGGAGTTATCAGAAATTTTTTGTTCGGGTATCCACTATCCGCAATAATTAAACCGTTACCGAAATCACCACTTTCAAACCGTGAGTATATCCTCGAATTGCTTAATATATTTGAATCATGAGCAGATCCTGGCCACCGGGCCACAATATTTGTTATTTTGGGGCTAGCATCACATGTAGTTTGTACGTTTATAGAAAAAAATCCCTTTCGATTCCGATACAGCTCCGGATTGTCGCCACCTTCAAAAGAGTTATGTAAATAAGTATGAATTCGGTATCAAGTTAAAGTAAACTTATTACCAGGAGAAATAATCTTTATGTGTGTGCAATCCAAAGACGCTATCTATTACTGTGGGAAACTTTGCTATTTTGAAGAATCCTTTATATGTTTCATGTTTCTCCGTTTCGGTTTCCGGGAATTTAATAAAACTAGCCCTCCTCAGAGCTATGTGGTGCGACACCAATGTTACCACTTTAGACACTGTTGCCTTCGATACTCCAAACAAATCCGCAATTGTTTGAAGCATTCCACCAGTTGCATATACCCGTAGAGTAATAAGTAGCATTTGTTCTACCGTTAATGCGTGATTCCTTAAATTCCGATAATTAAATATTTTGAAGCAAATTGAAATCTTAACTTTTACCAATTTGTGGGGTGCCTGATATGTTCTCCAATAAGTTCCAAGACACTATAAGCGGATGTTTTTGTCAAGCGAAAGCGGTCGAAGAAATCCTTTTCGTCAAAAATATCAAAATGATTCGGATGAGTAGATATTACTCTTTTTCTCCTTAATATAGTAATTGTAAGTATTTCGCTTACTTCTGTGTCACTGTAGTCACTTTCACCAGAGGAAATATCCATTTTTTTTAAATAAAAATTCAATTAGAGGACCTTGCGCTCAAATATTTGTTGCAACCAAAATAAAGTAGTTGGCGAACAGCTGATTCGTTAAACGGAGTTTAACCGTGCCAGATCGGCCGTTTAAACTTAGTTTAAACTACGTTTAAAGTTGACTGAAAAACAAGCATGCTGAGTTTAAACTTAGTGTAAACGGCAAACAGAGTTTAACTTGCACTGAAAAACTGGCCCTTAGCCCTTTGTGACACGACTGGCGTTAGCCATTTGTATTCCCTTCCTTAGAAATTTAACCATCCTGTACGTTTGATGTAGGATAAAAAGTCAATAATGCGTTTTACGGTTTAAAGTCCTTCTGCATTCAATGGCTATCTGAGTATATTGTTACGCCACGTTCTAAAGGAGCGTGGGTTATAATGCTACGAGCTGCCTCTGTTATGGCATTTAGCTCCGAATGAAAAACACTACCGGGGTCCGGTAACCGAAGTCTGAGGTTTAGATTGCATCCACCTGAGTGAATTCTGCTTCCTACTCGCTCGTTCAGCTTGGAACCGTCTGTGTATACAGCCGTCGACTCTGGGTCCAGGTCCACGGCTCCTATACACTCTTTCCTCCCTGGGATTCTTGTGGAAAACTTATTTCCAAAACATAGAAGAGGGTCAGGTATAGTATAGTTTACTTAGGTTACCCGGCAGAGTTTCGAGGACATTTGCGTGTCCGGATCTTCTGTCTCTCCACGGCTGGATCGCATTTTGCCTGACTGCACTGCAGCTTGCCAGAAATTTCCCATAGAGGTCCACTGGTGGGAGATTTAACATTATTTCGAGAGATTTGGTGGGTGTAGAGGGCAGTGCTCCCGTGATAAGCATCGAGGCTGTCCTCTGTACCCGCTCTAACTTTGCTCTGGGTAGAGTCTTGCTCAAAACCGACCACCATACGGCAACCACAGCGGTGTACATCCAGTGTACGATGTGTGGCTTTATTCTGTTGCTATGATCGCTATGTCGTCCGCGTATGCGATGACTTGGCAACCAGTACTCTTAAGATTCAATAGTATGTTATTTACTGTTAGATTCCACAGTAGGGGGGAGAAACACTCACCTCTAGAATTGGTGTCAGTAGAGCCCCATATTTTATGATGAGAGTTGGAGTCAGCTCCAGTTACGACCGGGAGTCTTTTCCTGGAAGCCTCCTTCACTACTTGCTGCAGTCTGGCCGGTGGGAGAAGTTGGCAGTCGTAGGCCATATAGCTTGCCGAAAACTGATGCTCACGGTATCTTCGTCACTGTATTGAGAAAGAAGAATAAAGAAAAAAGCTTTTTTGATAAGAATGCATGCCCTGATCCTACCTGCTACTAGAGCTGCTATCACTGTGTAGGAATCAGAGTTGAGTCCGCAAACCCTGTATCTTGCGATTCATGGTTCTTGGACTAATATTACGAACTGAGACGAAGGAGCAGGGCCGCCGGAGCTACCTTGGAGTGGTGAAGATTAATTTGCAGAATCCGGACAATTTCTAGATTCTGCAACGTCCGTTGCCTCTGGCTCTTCCTCTTCTGTCCTCTTCTGTCGATGTGATTCACTGGCCGTAAACAGTCCCGACATAAGCAGATGCCGAGTCCGAATCGCTCTCGGCGTCTGTCGCGGTACCTGATACGTCCAGTGGGACGCCTTCAGTGGCGCTCATGGCGCTTAGTTTTGTTGTTGAGGGTGCTGGCTCGGGGACATTTGGAGCTCTCGAAATGCCTCCTTGGCTCTTTGTCCCTTCGCCGGTCAGACTAGCCGCATCAGTGAGTCCGCTGAAGGCGTTGCCTGTCTGCGCCGTTTTTTTCGCATCTCCGCATTTTTATTGATCTTAACGGTAATGGAGTAAAAGCCATAACTTATAACCCCACCACAATTCGCGAGAACTGGGACAGAAGCATCGTTGATGACCAGATCAACGTAACGCTGCTTCTCATGGACCTACTTCGTTTTGATGCAAAATAATTTATTGAGCGCAAGGAAACTTAATTTAAATTTAAACTGAGTTTAACTAAACTTAGTTTAAACTGAGTTTAAACCAGCACTGAAAAACTGGCCCTTATTAGTAAAATTTGTCCAACCCTTAGTGGATCGGCGCATTACTCAGCATGCATTTTGCTACCTTAAATTGTTGCAATTAGCCACTGCACACTTAATTTTATAAATGACTTTATATTATTTAAACTCACTTAGTTTAAAGTTTCATATTTTCATTTTGCTTCATACTCATATTCCGTACACTATGACGTAGAAATTTCGCAATCTTATAATTTATCATTCTTGACCCGTTGGCATTCATTAGTTTCAAAATAAAGCCTCTAGTCCAAGACACATTAAACAGGTAGCAGCATTAAAGAAAATTTAACCCTGGTATATATTTTGTGATTTGTTGTGGTCCATCACCCGTCAAAATAGATACTTATATCAAACTTGACGAGTTTAATAATTCTAAATGTAAACAAAATGTACGCGTTTCAACATTTTGCTTGAAAAATACATTTATTTCAATGCAAATGCTTCCTAAGGATCCGTACAAGACGCATCCTACTTGAACGGATCCTTTTCGGGATATATGTATACATACATATGTACATACCTATGTTGGTTTCCCAAATCACGTTAAAGCAAAATTTGTTTAAATTACATATTAGAAATATACAAAATGTAAACAAAGATTGTTTTGTGAACAAAATTTGACTGGTGATGACAGGTCACAAAAAATTTAAATAAAAACAAAAGCAAAAAACGCGAAAGCGAGAAAAAGCAATCATATCTAGCTCATCATGATACCAAGTTACTGAATTCGTGCAATATTCAATAACAAAGGATGAACGAAGGTTTATGATTGACTGCTAATATAAATGTCTAATGGTATTTGACATGATGCTCACCAAAAAGCAAAAACAAAATACATGGTGGTTTTTTACTTATATGCGGTTACCGCCACCCTATTGAATCCATCTTGGTAAACCAAAAAACATTGCAAGCGGGAGAGAATTCAAGAGAGTAACAATCCTAGAGAGCTGCAACCATTGTGCGACACCTCAATCGGCAGTAGAAGCTTGGCCAAAACCAATGTACTTAGGTACATACATATGTACATATGTAGTATGGAGTGTCAGCGCCAAATAATTATTATTATAACTACCCCCAGTAATTTAAAAATAAACAAAGAACTGAATGGATCATTTGTTTTTCTGTATAATATCCTCTCGCATACATACTTAAATAGCACTTATCAATTCTCACAAGGCTGCGTCAGAAGCTGATAAGCGAGGCTGGCGATTATGAAGAGAGGTGGAAACAAATATATTCAGAATAAAATAAAAAAGATAAGAATGCTGCAGTTTAATCTGATCAACAATGTGTAAATAGGAAGTGTGTTTGTATGGCCATACTAAAAAATATCGTTGATAAAATGTATGTATAAGACCCCAACTGACATTATCAATTTTTTAATAGAAAAGCAAATACCCAAGGTGCTTCACACAATTCTGCGCCAAGGCTTTTAAAAAGCGTATTGGGTTTTAGTTACGACCCTAAATTTTCTGACGAAGGTTTAATTTTTTATATACTTATATACTTATATAAATGTATAAGAAATTTAATATGGAAAGAGCGATCCCAAGGTGAATTCATAACAAGTGGTGTTAATCAATCAGCTGATTGGTGGTTGGTTGTCAAAATCAATTGTTTAGTTGCAAATTATCAATTGTTCGGTTTATCGACAAGAAGTTTAAAGATATGGTTAACTATAACTTTTTGCGGTGAATCTAAATGTAAAAATCTAGTGTAAAAATTATTTCGCGATAGTTAAATACAAAGGAGATAAATTTTGACAATAACCCACCAAAGGGTTGCATTTTTAGAATCGCTACCACCTTAGATCAATTCGCCTTGAGCGATCCCATATATTTTTGTATATATTTTGTACATTTTTTCTATACGTTGTTTTGGTGGCTGTCATATTCTACGGGAAATTCTGATCAAAAAATTTCAGCGACGCTAAGCTCTAAAATGGATTTCGGGAAATGCATTTTTGATGTGTATACACTACGCTAAAGATCGTAATATGGAAACGTTTGCTCAACTGAATTATTTTACAAAGAAAATATGATGAACACATTTAATTACCTACCAAAGTCTAAGTTTAACTTTAAAATGAGGTTATATATAAGTTTTTACGGTGTTTCTTATAATGCAAAAATATTTCGTTCAAGGCAAAATAACGTTTGTTAATAGCTCACCAAAGTAGGTATTAGGGGTATTCACTCTCAACATCACTCAAATCTACAAAAGCAATGTATATTCTCAAAGAAATTTAATAATTTCATTATTTTCTGTGTCCCGCGGCTGATTATTGTACCCGTATGATACTCGTAGTTGCCACATAGTTGGGCCCTTCTGTTGTGATGGTTTAATTGAGCGCAAGGAAACTAAATTTAAATTTAAACGGAGTTTAACTAAACTTAGTTTAAACTGAGCACTGAAAAACTGGCCCTTAATGCGTCAATTTCATTTCAGTTAGTTTTAGCATTTTAAAACATTGCGCTCTGGAATGTTTTCTCAAAACTGCCAGTGTAATACATACGTCAGTCGTCGGATATATTTTTCAAGAACAATTTGACCGGCCTTTATACATTTACATACACTCATATGTTTGTACATATGCACATACTCGTGCGTATTTAAACTGAAAGGTTAAAATAAGTATCTGCGTTAATAACAATCATACGATACAAGAATCGGCCGTTTCGCTACTTTTGTGTACATTTCTCAATCAGAAGCATTCCATGGTCACGTATGCGTGTGCATATGTACATATAAAAATATAAAAATTCCCTACTTTAATGTTATTGTAAGTCTTTTAATTTTTCAAATATTAATAAATATTAATTATACGCAAATACTTTAAAGCAAGTTCTTTAAATGTTAAAAAAAAAACAAGAAAAAAGCTCTCACATAACAAACGGGTTGGGCCAACTAATTTTTGTCTTGTTTACATGCAAGTTTCTGGGAAACTTTAAAAGGGGCCAATTATATGCTAGAAGTAAATTGAACCAAATCCGATTTAAGCAATTTACTTTTAAGAAATTTGTTCATTTGTTGTGGCGTAAAATCTCCTCGTGCCCGATATATGTATGTATGTACTTACATACATATATAGAGTTTAAATGACGAGTTATTAGCATATATTTTATTGAAATCAATGCACATTTCAAAGAACCTACATTAAAATTTAAAATAACAGATATTTGGTAGTTTCCACTTTTTTATGAAATATTGGTTTTATATGTATATATGTATGTACTCGTATGTATGTACAACATACATTATTTTGCACCTTTCCTCGCCAGTGGTGAACTCCTATTTATGTACATACATATGTATATGCTAATATGTACTTATGTATGTATGTATGTACTTCAAGACGCCGACAATGATGAGTACAGGTTACAAAAGAAAACAAAAAATTATGTCACTAAAAATTATTTTAATAAAGATATTAGCCGAGATAGCAAAATGAGACTCAGTCTGTGCAGCCTTTGGAAGTTTGTTTATTGTGCCATTTAACTTTTTGCCCCTTTATTTACAATTTCGTAGTGCTTTGTTGTTCTGCTTTTGTCGCGGTTTATTTTAACGTGTTTTTGAGCATTGTAGCGAGCAAATCAACCAAGTTGTTGATTTGATTCAATATTGTATAAATAAACAAAGTACATACATATGTACGAGCATGTGTGTGTATATGAGTACATATGCAATGCACAAAATTAAAGAAGCAGCATGTAAGAAGTGAAATCAAACTAAGTATGTAGAGCAAATCATTAAAACATAAAATGTTACAGAAATTCCAGCTGTTGTGGCTATTATGCGTTATGTTTATGCTACATTTATGGGCTTTCCACTTGTCTGAAATACACCTTCATCCGCAGTGGGATTACCGATTACGGTCACTTTGATATCATTGAGAAAGCAGCAGCAGCAGACATGCGCATTACACGTAGCACGCGAACGTTGTGTCGACGCGACGGCCGAAAAAGCACATGCAAGATGTTCTGTTGCCCAGATAGGTGACGACTAGGCAATGAACCAACCACCCGAATTGCCCTTACTTACACTGGTATGTGTTCTGCCATTCAGTTGTATTTCAGTACGAAGCCACCTTTATCACCCAACAAACGACTCCGTCGAAATGTAAGGGTGCTGGATTGAGCGCCGGCAGTGATGGCGCACAGTGTGTTAGACCGATGAGATCTTAAGGAACATTCAACGTTCATGAAAATACCAACATAGCTTTTTGCTTTTAATCTATCGCTTCTTATTTACATGCTCTACCAATCATTAACTCCAATCCATTCTACAATTTTTACAAAAGTGGCACTGTTCAGTAAGCTAATCTGATTTTGAAAATATTTTAGGGGACGTTCATAAAATACGTTACGCTTAAATCACCTTTTTTTACCCGCTCCCCCTATTGTCACGCTGCGTGACACTTTCTGTGATCCCCCTATAAATATTTCGTCACCCTCCTCCTGAATATGATGCATTTTAATTGGTAGTAAACAAATTCAAAATATTTGTTTAGTTCTTATAATAAAATTTAAATAAATTAATACAAATCTTTTATAAAGAACAAATAAATAATAATTCTATTAATCAGAAGTCCTAGGATTTTATAAATGCGCCGAAATATCCACTTCATAACCATCTATCCATTCTGCATTTTCCGTACCATCGTCACATCTTGTCACCCCGAGCAAGACCCCTTCCCCCCTTGTTTGTGAACGTATTTTATGATCGGCCCCTTATATCTCTCTGATGGAGGATTTACTGTCAACAGAATGATGAGAATTATTGTACCAAATCAGGCATCATCTGATGTCGCGAACGAAAACACATACTGCAATAATTTTTTTTTTTTCAGAAAATAAGTTACATTTAAAGCGTCATTAGTTTATCGAAAATATTAAAGTCAACCTTTAAAAGTTGGATATATTTCCAAAACCTTAGGAAAATATAAAGCAAACAGGGTTCTTTTAAATGGGGCACAAGAAAATTTAAAAAAAAAATTGGTATGTCTGACAAAAACATTTTGCCCTTGATCTTTTTATTGTAGAAAAAAGGGAGAATTTACTCGTATATTTAAGTTTTCTAATTTTTTGCGATATTCAGATATTTTATACACGAAAAATTACTAATCCAAATTATGAAAAATATGTTTATATCTTATTCTATATGCTAAAACAGGCAGTCTAGATCTTTTGAGGTCGAAAACGCAAGATTAGCTACCTCTAATTTCTCAATACAGATAACGATTGTCTGAGCCCACTGTGCCACTTTGAGAATTTCAAAATGACCCTGCCGACTTCGCCTTGTCTTGGTTTCCACGAGCTCGGGCAGTTTGCTACGCGTCTCCAGAACCTCGTACGTCCGCACGTACCGACAATAATTTGAGCTGCGGTATGCGCCATCGCATTTGTCGCCAGTTGATTGCCAGTAACAGAATCATTTGGATGTGCCAGTTCAACGCGCGGCAACTAAACGATATTGCGTGTTAGAATACGAAAAAATAATTCTAAAACAAGGAACGGTGAGCGAGCGGTTCATTTTCAAATGTTGCTTAGTGGCGCAGTGCAAAAATAGCCAACGAGTAAAATTTGTAATCAGTCAGAGCAAACATTTTTTAACGCTTTGTTTTGGGGGAAATGCTAGCGGTAACGTGGCGAAAACGAACCTGAACTGTTAGTGTACCCTTGCGCGATTTCCGAGTCCTGTGTGGTGCGGTGCTGTGTGGCGGGTCGTGGCTTGGCGTGACTCTTGACGCAGAGCCACCCACGAAGGTGTGTTGTGCCGCATTCGTTCATGGCTGTTGGAGCGAATGATTGTAGATACATATGTATGTACTTATGTATGTATATATGTACATACGAGTATGTGTGCTGCCACGTGTTTCGGTGTGTGTTTGCGTTGTTTTGCTTAACCTCCTAGGACTGTGCTACTTAATATTTCGCTTTTCTTTCGGGTCTCACCTGAGACCCACACTTTTCGTGATCTAAATTTAGGAGAAAAACAATGTTTAGAAACGAAGAAAAATATAGCACAGGTGTTACTTTACTTCTTATACATATTTAAATTTATGATCAAATTTTTTCCAGGCAAATATTGATTTTTATGTCAAGGAACTGTCAGAAAGTTGATTTTGCTATGCAGCAGAGATTTCGAGTGTTTGTTTCTATTAATTGGTGTTAACTTTGGCCAGAAAAGCGATCAAATATTTTCAGCCAACAATAAACGATAAATCCACGTCTATTCCGGAAGAGCATTTAATGGTGGTTTTCTCAATATTCTTCTGAAATATTTCTAGAAAATTTTTGGTAATTTTTAATTTTTTTGGGGGATCGCTTTGCAATCGCCCACAAAACTTTTGGAAGTTGCATCGTCAGGTGGACAATTTATTGCTATTGACGACATTTCTGAGACTAGAAATAACCAAATACTTTCACTGTATTTTGGAACGAATTTCCGTCATCCCTTGTCAAGTTTGGTTTGGAGACAAACCGGTTTCGGCGTTGTGCCATCTTCAGTGTAATTTTTCGTTCTGATTATTTTCTGTACGTACGTTAGTCTTTATAGTATTGTCCTTGTATGTTGCTTTTGGTTAGGTACTCCTTAGCGGACCCTTTTTTGTGTTTGTGTTGTAGCCTTAAGTTGCTGTTATACCTGCAGGTATATATAACTTAGTTGTTTACATTTTATTGATTATTATTGTCTGGATTCGAAGGTAGGTAAAAATCCGTTATTTTCTTTCGCTTGGGTTCAGTGGTTTGCATTTGCGTACCCTTTTGTGTGTTAGTTACGGGACTTCTGACCTGTTTTGGGTATAGTAGCCTAAGAGGCTCGAATGATACATCCGAGGCTGTGTTTATCTGTTCGTTTATTATTTTTCCCACGAAGGTTTTTTGTTTGTATATTTCCATGTTTTCTAAAACGTTTAGACGATGTCCTTTTTCAATTAATCAAAAATGTTTGCTGGGTTAAGCTACATACTTACATATGTACATATCGCATATTTACCGCCATATTCACACGCCTGTGACAAAATAACTACTGCGCCTGAATCTATGGTTCAGAATATATAAAGTTAGGGGACTCGCAGTGTGGGGTAAACTTATAAAATAATAAAATTCGAGAACGAAAATTTACACTAAAGATGGCACAACACCGAAACCGGTTTGTCTCCAAACTAAACTTCGGAAGGGATGACGAAAAATCGTTCCGACAAATATTAACATTCCACCCTGTCGGACAAGAAGAAGAAAATAATATATTAAAAAATGATTTCAGATTATTTAAAAGCAACATGTAATTTTTAATGAAAAATGCGACTTAAATTTTTATATCCTCATAACGATTAAGGCTTAACGTTAGTTTCCTCATTATCCAACAATGGGAACTAAACCAACTTAATATGGGAGCACCCCTGAGATTCCACCTTTCTGATTAAGCCATTTTTTTTTAAATAACTTCACGAAGTCCAAAACAGGTATTTTTCTATGCAGTTCTATCAAACTCCAGCTGCATTATTGGCAGCAACCTTCGTCCACCCTTATAAATAATCCTGACCGTACTTATATATTTGAAGTCGGAGAAAAATAAATCTGAAGAAGTGCATACTTGTATAAGATATCTTCTTTTAAAATTAATCGCACCCGTGCATTTATTTAACTCTCTTGTAATATTTAGACAAAATCCTGTCGGCCGCTAAAAAAACTTGCACAACTTTCTGTTATTTGTTATTGAAAAAATGTCTGCGATTTATGGGAATTTGAAGCGACACAGTTTTCCATTTTTACTTCCATGGCTGGTTGACCTAATACTGTGATTATCAATTAATTTTAAGAGAAAATGGCACGGTGAGAACCAGTTATCAGAGAATTCTCAACGAAAGAATGGCTGTATATTACTGGAAGTCTGTTTACTGCCACAAAAGTAAAACTAATCTTTATAGAAAATATGTTTTCCTAGATTCAAAGGGATTGAATTTACAAGCTAAGTTATTTTTACATTTCACAAACTTCTTCAAGCTTGAAGGAATTAAAAAAAATATGATTTAACCACAAAATTATGAGAAACTATTGGTTTTGTTAGAAAAATCATATTTTCATTAAAATTATTATTATTTTTTTATTTAGAGCAAAATTTTAAAGGGAGTTACACCGTTTTGGTTAAGTAGAAGCCGTTGGACCAAGAGTTACTCCTTAACTTATGTATGTATGTATGTGTCATAGGAAGTATATGCCTCCGAGTTATATGAAGAAGAAGAGTCATATATGATTTGATACTGAATGATAAATAAAATTGAAGGACGATAGATTTAATTTTACTTCTTTGCCATATAATCGTTTAATTACAAAGGTCTTAAAAACTCACTTTGTTTTTCGATGTGAGAGAGTTTTCCGATGAACTTTTGTAGGTACACCGAACACGATTATGCGGTCCAGAAGTGACGAGTCTTATACACATATTTGTATAAAGCGTTGTGCAGATAATCTGCCACCATTTTTATTTTTGTTTTTCAAGCTCGCTAAGAGTGACTAATAGCGACTGCGTATGTAAAAATCAATATTAACAAAAAAAAAAACATTTGTTTATTAAATTTTATGTGCATACATATGTAGTATGTACATATATAAGTACATACGATGGTGGCCATATTATAAGCAAAGAAATTCAAAATTGCCATATGTTCGACTTTCATTCGGTTAAGTTCATGTTTAATAATATTCCATTAAAAGTAGGACTCATCCTCTCCCAAAAACAACTCGTAGAAAACTAAAAATTTTCAACAAATTTGCATACAAATTTAAAAGTTTTTTCTCTGAAGTGTTGGAATTTAATTGAGTAAGTACTTTTATGGTCCATTCAGGGTGTTATTATGAGTTAGGAAGCGAATGTTTTTGTCGAAGCGAGAGTCAATATTCCAAGGCTTTATTACTGGATCATTTTCGCCGTTTTCTTACTTGCATTTTTGAAAATTTTTAACCTTTTTTATTTTTTATATTAAGATATGACGCATTCCGGCGTTTCGCTACTTTGGTTTTGCCAGGAATAAAAGGTAGACACACTTTTGTTGTAGTTTAAAGAAATATTTGTACGAAATATTATTTATGTCTTATATGGTAAATAATAAGTCTAAGGTTAATGGGTGATCGGTTATATGGGCGTAAATTTTTTGCTAGCACTTATCTCTTCAATGACCTATTTTTTGCAATGGAATATTTAATTTATTACTTTATTCATTTAATACAAGTGGTCACTACTCTGTACGACTCACAAATATTGTTTACATGTACATACTATGTACATATGTTTATACATACATACATACAAATGTATATACACGTTTTTGAGTATTTTTTTAAATCTACAGACTATTTAAAAATTAATAATATCTGTTTCTGTATTCAATCTGAAGAACTTAGTAGTAAGCTAATTTAAATTCTAGCTTTATTTTTTCCATATACATACATATGTACATATACATATGTATGTATGTATGTATGAATGAATGTATACATGCTCTTCCAATCCCATTTTCTTACTCAAGCGATTCAGGAGGTAAAAACATCCCGCTTACACATGGTGGTACTACCAAACTCTAATTGTAGTTTCAGGAAGTCGTGTCTTGCATGATTGCCACATACTCAGGCAATCCATATTTTTTCGATAGTTCCAGCGATCGAGGGTTTGCCATTGCGGAATGAATACTTTGGCTAGCTTCTGTTGAATGCATTCGTATGTACACACATACATACATATGCATGTATATATGTATATATACTTATATGTAATTAAATTAATGTGAATTATTATTGCACCGGTCAATGCCATTGTATGAATGTGCTCCTTAATGCTTTTGGTGTGGCGTGGTCCACTTTTTGGACTATTTCAGTTTTCAGTTTCGTTTCCAATTGTCATACACGTACACATGTGCATACATATGTACATATGTATGTATGTGTGTTTGTATGTATGTATTGACTTGCAATTGTGGCTGTGAAAGAAATTCTCGCGCGCACTGATTCCTATAAATTCGAATAAAACTCTTTTGCAGGTCTCAGAGAATCTCCACAAACGCGTGCAGAAGCAGTGCCCGTTTTTGCAACGAAATATTTGTAAAATTATTTACATATTTATATATGTAACATAAGAAGAAGAAAAAAAACAGTGGCATTCTTTGTGTCTTAACTGTAACAACTCGAGTGTGTGTGATAAATATTTGTTTCAAGTTACTGCTTTAAGTAACTACTCGCTAAGAAAATAAGCAACAATTTGTAAACAAAATGACGAAGGTTGAACTGTATAAATTACGCGTATTCGTCACCATCATTCATCTCTGTGCTTTGGGCCAATTCGCTTATGGAGTGTACTACAACAAATTTGATATACAGCGCAGCTTCAAGTTGGAGACCTCGCATAGCCGGAGATTGGTGCCAGATGGTTACGTGCAGAAAGCGAAATTCTTATCCTACTGGAATTTGGTAAGTAAAGATATACATATGTATGTACATACATATGTATATACATATGTAGATATGAAGATATAGAAGCTGTAAAAGTAGCAGAGTTTTTTTTCAACTTTACTTTCATATTTACATCTAGAGACATATGTACATATTTACTTATCCATTCATGTATATACGAGTAGGTATATGGTATTTATTTATTTGTTAACTCATGTTTAATAGCAATAAAAGTAGCTCGAATTTACGCATTCACGAGCGGCAACAATGCGTCCTTTGCAGGACTCTCAGGGATTCGCATGCGCATAGAGAGCTTGACGAGAGACACTTTTTCGTCAGAGTCGTTGGCATTGTGCAATATTTTTTTTTATCTTATAAACCAATTTTCGTAAACAGAAAAGAAATGCGCAACAGTCCCATATGAGTGCATCAAAGACTAAGTTTGAGGGAATATCCATATTTCAATGGTGTTATGCGTTTGGAAGAGAGAGCCAAGCTTAACCAAACGAATAATCTAATTTTTATGAATATATGTAAAGTACATATTTATCTTAAAAGTAATTTTCTAGTCAAAGCATCCCTGGACTTTTCATCATTTCTCAGTAGGCAGTAGCTACCAAAAACATAACTATTATATACGGCGAGTAAAAGTTAATCGTAACTATTATTTTTTTATTTTATTTTAGAACTTAGATAAATAAGTATAATAAAAACGTCATTTTAAAACACGCAATTTATAAGTCCTGATAGCCGGTTTTTGAACGGAACCATTTCAGGACAAGTTCAAACCGAGTTCGGGGATATTTCGGGACCGAACCGAAAAATGAACAAAAATGTACGTGAAAAAGGTCTAAACTGTAATATATTACGACTAATTTTTGCAAAATGTGAATATTTGTAATTTACACACAATCTATGTATGTTCAATTTCTTTAAAAAATATTTAGTTTGTTTCTTAAGGGGGTATGGTGTTGAGGTATAAATTTCAGGCAATTTTTGAAGTGTGGTAAAAAGCGCAATCTCTATTTTTACTATACATTTTGTTATTAGTTATTTATTAATATTACCAGAATACAGAAAATAAAAAATTTTAAATTCCAATAAATTAGCAGTTGATGAAGTGGGTGGTCTCAAAAAATTGGCACGCGCCAATACCCACGATTTCACGATAATCTAAAATAATGTCGCAATGTCTGGAACTATGGAAAAGTTGGAACATTTTTTTTCACGAAATGGCGACTGCCTGAAAAAAACAATTTCTATACCACTTTTTGGACTTTCGAATTTTTTAAAAATAGTCAAATTTGAAATTTGGGATGGAGATAGTTCCAGACGTAGAAAAGTCTATAAAGAAGACTCCCTAAAAATTTCAGATAAATCGGTCCAGTAGAACCTAAGAAATCGTGAGTATCGTTTTAAAAAAGACAATTTCGGGAAAAACGCGTTTAAATTTCAGGTAAAGTTTTTGGCAGCCTAAGTCATGAAATTAACACTAAGCAAAATACCTACATATATTTCCGAAAATAATTTGAATTTTGAAAAATTCCTTTTGTAGACATATTCTTAAATAGTTTAACTTTGAAAATGAAATAAAACGTCGATTTTTTTTATTTCTAGACCAGAATACCCCCTTAAGTCATTACACATAAGCGTACATTTATATGAACATACATACATATGTATGTACTTATATGTAAGCATGAATAGAATTTATTTAATTTTTTAACTTAAACTAACTCCAAAATGTACTAAAATAGAATAACACCCATTTTAAAATTTAAATTTCTTATACAAATTTATACATAAAAATGTTAAATATAGGAAAAAATTACATATTTTTAGTGTATAAATAATATCATAAATGTATACTCATCTTTTGCATATCATAAATGTTCGCACCAATTCATTATAAATGCATGAATGTTGTCTAAATAAATGTCTAACGTTTCATTTTTTCCATTTATGTATATCCACTTATATTTTTCTGTTTTTCAATAACCCGCAAACGAAGACACTTAAAAATAAAAGTTAATGCCAAAGTGTCTTTTCGTAATAGAAATTTCAGTAGTTGGAAAATAACTCACATAACTCACTCATGATCCTACAGATAGATTTTCTACGGTGAGAAATTCGTTTTGCTTGTTACTGTTGTGTTTGTGTCAGTGAAAGTATCTACTATGAAAATAAGTGGAGAATGTTATTTCCGATCTCTGATTACGACTTATAAAATTTTTTCTTCCTCATAATTATAATGTATAGACTTTAATAATATACATACATACGTACATACATTTCAAAATAAAAGCCTATAAAGACTTAAAAATATTTATCTGATTGATATGTATTACTGAAAGACTTTTATAATATATATGTAAAGTCTTTCGATAGTAATAATAAGTGAGCTAAGTCATGACAATATAATAAATCTTTCGAACATTTTTCAAAACTCCACCATCAAATAATTATTGTTCTGGGAAACTATGTATTTAAGGAAATCAACTTTTGGAGTATTGCGTGCGTGTAGGTACATAAATATATAAATATGTAACGTGTGCATCTCTAAAAACACGTTTGCAAAGTACCCTAAACTTTTTTGAAAATGATTCAAATCGTAAGGATCTACAAACACCACTCCAAATGTCTTCAGTGAAACAAGAATTTTTTGCTAAAATTCGAGTACATTTATTACGGCACATGCAACCAGTGTGCGTAAGAAACATGCACACATATAGCGACCCTTTCGCGCCAAAAGCGACAATCGAGAAAATTTAGAGGAACAGGTTTATTTAATTCTTGAATTCCTCGCCGGTTATGCGGCTCATTTGAATGAGTATATCTAATGTAGTTGCATTTTGAAGAAAAATATCAATTAGCTTATAAGGTGTCAAAATTGTATTGAAATACGCAGAACAATTGTCGCTTACCGCCAAAATAAGGAAGGGCTCGATATTTACGTCGGTACCTATGTACATACATACATATGTTTATATATGTATATGTACAATACAATATTAATTTGTAACGAGGAAACAAAATTTAAAATGTCGTTTTCCTCAATTTATAATTTAATGGCTCTATAAATGGGTGGGGTGAAGTTGTTGGATTTATTTATGAAAACAAAAATTATTAATTTCGTTCACTAAACTTTGCATAAGCATTAAACTCATTACATATTCCAGATTTAAAAATATGCAAACGTATCAACGATATCGAGTTTGGTATTTATAAATGCATATATACATACATATGTACATATGTGCGTTTGTATGAGTATATGTACTACCTTCAGCTTTTAATTTGGTAAACCAAACTTAAATCACGCACATCTTATTGATTTTGCAGAGGTCAATTTTACTGTGTTGAACCTGCGACTCGACTGGCATTTTTTTTTTTGCAGTCAGATACCGTTTACGAATGACGGGAGAAAACTTAATGTAAACATAATAAGAACTTATTGTTGTTATTATAGACAATAGTATTTATTTTTGATAATTTTACTTAATACTATATTTTTATAACCAAATCGCCGCTATTTGATATAAACTTCAACTTATTAATGGCTATAAAAAGCGAAAAAACACATAAACAAACAGACATACATATATGCACTCACAAAAATTAAAAGGTGACGCCTTTGAAATTGCCAGTAATCATTGCTTGTCCAACATTTAAAGAAGCCTTAATCATACATGAATTTCGAAACGTAGAGATCTTGACCCAAAAATGACGGAGAGCAAGATTGCGTCTTCACATTTCCGCAATGTTAGAGTAGATTATAAACAAATACGAAGAAGTGGAGAACTAAGACCTTTTATATCGGTCAAGTCATTTACATTTTTTTTTTTTAATTCTTTCTGTTTTTTATTATATTTTTTCTCATATTTGTCGATGTGTGAAAACAAAAAACGAAATATTGAATTTACATATAAAAGTGAAATACTCGTAATGTAAATATTTATAAGGACAAACCGCTTATAATCTATTGTAAAGTCAAAACAAAAATTTCCTATTACAATTTAAAGTACTTTAACGATGTAAATCGAGTGCAAAAGTGATTTGTTTATAATCTACTCCGACGTCACGCAGTTGTTTTGGAAGCTCTGCCAAAGTTGCGCACCCCATGTAAGAAAATGCTATATATCCGCTGAAGAACTTTATTTTTTAATAAATTTCCAAACTACACTCAAGACTTGTATGCTATATATCTTTTGTGCCTTTAAAAAATGATATATGTATTTGCTTGTTCAAATGCGATTATGTTAAGAAATATAATGTCTATTATTAAATATAAAAAATAAAATTGAAAAAAAAATGTTTTTTTTGTGTGTGACTTTGCTGGGTGTGCTTCCGGATTTTTCGGCCAATCACTCTAAAGACTCCGATCCAAGCCTTTTTTTTAGGTTAGCAAGTACATATGTATGTACATATCTCTTGACAAATGATTTAGGGCCGTTTTCTTAAATAAATTTAAAATTTAGCAGGCGAAATTTTGGCACTTAAAATATTATGGAAAATGGTTAAATTTGACAAAATTCCACCAAATATCCTCAATTACACCATGAAAGGTAAATAAAAGAAGAATAGGTTTGAAATTTTATGAAAAATAAAAAATGCTTGTAATGGTTTTAAACTGTCTGTTTTTAAACTTACCTACCATTTAACTAAGTCCTGCAAATTAATTTGCATTCATTAACAATGCATATAAGTTTATGATGAACGTTTTTCAAAATGATACATATTAAAGTTTTTGAACGTCCAGCGGCGTTTTTGAAAAAAGTCTTTCAGACGGTTCTTACGATACTTGTAGACTATAAGTCTGTTCGTGTAAATGTCCAGCAAGAATTATCCAGTGACGAAATTTCTCAGAATTTTGGAGCATTCCACTAACGAAGCTTAACCAAATCAACTTGTTCTTGCTTCCTGCATGTTTGATACCCACATTTTATAATTTTCGGCTTTAAAACTCTTAAACAAAAATTTCGTATTTATCCAAATTGCAATCAGCTGCTTTTGATCAGCTGGTTTCTTGCTTGCAAATTTGTGCGTGGTAAAATTTGTCCAGCAAGAATTTGCAACTTCCCCTCAAAATGAAATGTCATTTTGAGCTCTCAATTTCCCCTTCCTTGCTAATTTTGTGGACATCGCGAACACTCTTCATGTAATGCTGGTTGCTTTGATTTTTTTTTTAAATCTAATCATCTGATATCAGCTACAGTTGGATTAGACCAGCAATGGTGAAGAAGTTTTGCCAAATTCATAAAAGCACAAGAGAAATCAAATAGTGTTGCCAGATGTATTGGACAGGCTAAAATACATTTTAGTAAAAAAGTACTTGCTTGATTCTTTCGAAAATAACAAATTGCTTGAGAGTACATGATACTTCCCATTGCATACATATGTGTGAGTATGTATTTATGAATTTATGTATATATGTATATTTATATGTAGTTACATACATGATGTAATGTATATGTACATATGTGTTTAAGAAATTATTTTATTATGAACTCGATTTGCAAAGGAAGAAAGCCAAGCAAATCGTTGATAGATCAAAGACAAATTAACGCTATCATAACATATTTGCTTCTCAACTTACATATGTATGTATATTGATGAACATACTCGTATGTAAATATACTGCATATGTACGAGTATCTGAACTTATTGTCATAATACAGTATGTACAAACATATATGGCCCTATGAAGAGGAAAGAGTTATAAGAAATTGAAATTGATTAAGCAGATATAATTTTACGCCTTGAAAGTGTCCGCTTTTATTTAATGAGTGATTTAAAAAAGCACCATACTACATACAGTTGTGTTAATAATAATAGCAGTACCAGAGCAAACGAAAGGTACCACTTTTTAAACAAGCGCCACTTAAAAATTTAAGAGCTGTTTGCGAATAACTAAAATACTCTAAGATGCCTCAGTATACTGACAAGTTTGTGAAGCATGGTGGACCAAACAAAAAAATAGTTTGGGGCTGCTTCTCATACCGGCGCAATACCCCGACTTGCATCCCATCGAAAATTTATGGGGAGACAAAAAGCAAAAGACCGAATGGTTTGCTCAACACGGGGAAGTGTTCCGGTCGAAAGATGCTGGTGTTAAGTGGTCTCTATGCAGCGTAGATGCGCCGCCGTTATGTGGAACAAAAGATTTCCAACTAAATATTTATTTTTATACAATCATTCAATTTTCTATTAATTTTTTATTGAGTTCTAATACTTTTGTTGATTTAATGGTATATTTATGATCAAAGTGCTCTACTCACTTTCTTTAACTTTTAACTTTATGGAAATTAATTAAGAAAAATTAAATAATTTATTTATACAGGTGTTTGCCTTTATCGCGCAATAGGTTTTTTCTTAATTCTAAGTATGCACTGTGGTCGAACGGGTAGCGGTGCGTGCTTTTACTCGATATGCCGCTGGGTTCGAGGTTCGAATCTCAGCTGGGGCAAGTACAATCTTAATCATAGAAAACGTTTTTTTTTCTAATAGCTGTCACCCCTCGGCAGGCAATGGCAAACCTACGAGGGAATTTTTGGCATGTAAAAGCTTCTCATTAAATACTTCTGCCGTTCGGATTCGGCACAAAACTGTAGGTCCCTCCATTTGTGGTAGAATATAAAGACGCACCCGACAAATGGTAGGAGAATCTCGGCCAAACACTGAACTATGTATGTATATAGTGCACACAAATCAAGCGTTTAATTTACTACATATTCTAATTGAAATAATTGAACACATATGCTATCGGTCACACTTCTTGATATTTTAGAAATAGTATATGTAGGTCCATAAATATTTCGATGAATCTTTCTTTCTAACACGTCAATTTTGTCATCTTTCATGCTACATCGCCATACAATAGGACGGGCATAGAGCGTGGGGTTTGTTCGACGAAAGAAAACATTACTGCTCAATTGCCTACTCAATCCAGACGGTGGTTGCCTGCTGAGCTATTCAAGTTCGGCAGCGAGTTGGTGGTTAAGTGCATGCACTAGCTCATTTCCAGAATTCGACACACCAACGGAACTTAAGTGTACTCTCTCTGCCCATTCCACAAAAAGAGTGATCATGCAGCTTGCTCCAACTACCGCGCAATCTGTCTTCTTCATATCGCGTTTAAGGTTTTATCAAGCGTATTGGGTTAAAGATTAAATCCCGCTGGGTACATATACGAGTACAAGGGTCGATGCACTCACGCCTTATTAATATGTACCATATATATATGTATGTATGTATGTATATACATACATATGTATGTACTAGGGATGTCAATTTTGGGCATTTTATTGATTCCGGGATTTCGAGATCTGAAAACAAAATCTTGGGACAATCCCGGCATCCCGAATTTCACTAAAGTTTGATTGGTAATTTTACAATTAAAAAAATTTTACACGTACATATGTATGTAATCATTGTATTATAGAAGTATGCAAAATATCACTAATATGTATAGCAAAGAACGATTTCTTGTAATTCATGTATTGTATGTACTTATGTATTTATAGGTCTTTTCAAGAACAAAAAAGAAATAAACGTAACATATTTGGTAAAGAAGCAAATGCAGCTACCTAAAGCAAAATTATTTTTATTCACTGTTTGAGACCAATTTTAAATATTAATATATTACCATTCAGTAAATAAGAAAAACATCAAATAAAAATTAAATACATCACCCATTCTATTTTGAGCGAGCCAGAATTATTCTTTGGTTTGATCAAAATGCAATCTCAAAGAAATAAAAGCTCTAAGTGTGCTATACTCCAACCTGGACCTATGTAAATTTGTTGAATTTAAAATCTGCCATGGAGAAGCACTGCTGCGCCTCAACACTTGTTGGTTGGATTGTCGACAAAAAGTTAGATGCTCTCTGCAGGAATTAGTCTTTATCGCTCCCATTACAAAAATTATCAAATTATTTTACCAAGCCTTCTGATAAATTGTATGCCCCTCGATTATTGGACAATTGCGACCTGCAATTTATCTTATCTTTAAAACTTTCTGCCTTATCCACTCCAAGCACCTCGTCGTTAGTTCTATTAACATCGCTTTCATAGTTGTTTTTGTTTCTCAAGTTAAATTTTCTTATTCCAATACAACACTGAAAGGTATGTTTAGTGTGTTATTTGTTTGTTTTATTCAATCAACTCTCTCTGTTTTAAATCATTTGAGGTTTAAAATGTAAAAAATGGCTATTAAATGAATTGTTTTCTGCAATTCCGTAATTTAAATAGAGTGATCCCGGAATATTCGGGAGTTGAAAAGGTCGGGATTCCGGGATTGACATGCCTAATATGTATGTATATATAAAAATGTATATCTGCCAATAGAGCTGCCTGTTAGTGGATCGGAATGTTGTCTGTGCAATGTCGTTTCACCAGCCAATGTAATCGAGCAGAATATTCAATTGCATTTCCTATCATTTCACGCGCACTTTAATTTTTTTTTTGTTTTGCGGAAAATTTACAGTTGCAGTAGATTTATCTGTTGAGTGGGCGCATACTGCCGGCTATTGTTTATGTACATACATACATACATATGTATATTATGATTATCAGATTTGAAAAATTACAATTGGTAAATTTCCTTATGTTTTCACAAACAATGAATTACGGCGATTTAAGAAAAAGAAAAAACAAATAATGCCCACGACTTGTAATTTCGACAATTATAGAAATCGAAACATTCAAAGCCTTGGGCTTTAAATTACTGCACGCTCACACATTCAAGAGCGATTCTCATTTATTCGTTATGCTGCTTTTCAACGCTTGTGGTTCATAGCCCGTTCTTGGTAACTGTCAAGCTATTTTAGCACACATACTTTTTTTTTGCTATTTGTGTATAATTATATCCTTGCTTAAATGAATATTGTTAAGCAAAGTGGAAATCATTTAAACTCACACAGTGAATAAACAAGCTGACCTTGAGTTGTGTATATGGGAAGCGAATTGGTACTAAATATATCTAAAATCCCAATAGAATGTGGCATTTTTATTTATAACACCAGTATTTGCGTTGCACAAAAATGTTTTGAGATATCGAATAATTCAATTTTACTTCCGTAATACCCTACAATCCCAAAAAACTACAACAAAAATGGGACGCATGTATTAGACTTTAAGTTCACTAATAATTCATTGACTTTTAACTGATAGTAAATCTACTCAGTTAATATAAAATCTATGGAAATCATAGTGAGTTTCACCTCATTAGCCAATTTCAGGCTCAGAGATGGAAGTTTGGTATCGTCTATCGGGCAGCTCTCAATTTCAGAACGATTTAATCAATTTGTAAAATACGAGATTGGTTGTATATATGTAAATATAAGGTTTCAAAATCAAAAAAGACCATTTGTAAAGCTGTACAGACACCTTTAATTTTAACTTTTCCGTTCTGCATTTCGATTTCGACACATTGGATCGGAATCGGAATGAATACACTTTTCTCGTCAATCTGTTGTTAGTTTCTTCAGTTCTGTGAGAATCAGAATATATTATTTTCTTTTCGGTGAATCCCGACCTAATTTGTCGAAATCGAAATGCAGAACAGTCTTGTTATTTTTTACTTTATAGTCTTGTCTTGTGCTATCGATATACATAACTAAATAATATTCTGATTTTTAATTATGTAATATAAAATTTGCATTTTATTCACTGTTTCTTTCAATATAAAATATATAAAGTAAACTAACGGACCATAATTGTGGATTTTACGAATCCCCTACAAGCAGTGGCTTTTGAAATATTAATTATTTGTAAAATTTGGATAATATATACATATACATATGTATGTACATATTTATGTTCTTTATATGGAATCGAAAAGTCTATAAAAATATGGTTTCCAGATATTATCTCCCTTGTAAGTAAATAAAATTCCAAATATGAATTTAATCAAACTTAATTCAACGACATTTTACGGGTTAATTAATCTTTTAAATTCGTGGTCAAGTCCCTGGCTAACCGGCAGTGGGAAAGCAATTTGATATAAACGTAGTAAAATGAGAATTGCATTGTGATGCTTCCATAAGAAATCAAAACAAAGTTAAGACACAAATATGACAGATGTTAAATGACTCCCAATGGAAGGTGGAATTGCCGTATTAAGCCGTCTATTTCAACTTTCTATTATTTGTTCGATTTGGATTATTTATTTGAAGTGCATTTATAATCCATATTTGTAATTCATATCCATGGATTTATAATACAAACGAAACTTTGTTTTAAAATTATTATGGTCTACTGGGTAATGGTAGTAGATTTTCTCACTCGCTGTAATCAATATAAATATAAATAAAAAAAATATTACGCGCATGTATGTAAATAAATATACGAGTATTCATATATGTATGTACATATGTATATAGTTTGGCAGAATAGAGCCACTTACAAGCAACAAAAGGACATGCATTTACAGGCAAGCATAAAACGGACTTAAAGGTTAAAATAGAGAATAGAAAGCAAATAAAAATAACTGATGTAGCTTTTTTGCTGTTTTTCATTTAAGAAACTTTAACTCGGTACGGACAAGCTTTCAGTATATATTTTATTTCTTTAAGCAATTTAATATATTATATGTATGTACATACATACATATATATTGTATCATGTGCGAAAATATATAAAAACTGTAAACAACAAATAAACGCTATATAAGTGCAGCAAATAAGGATTATTTGAAACGTATCTGCATAAAAACCAATACGTTTTTAAAAACTATTTCAGCATTACCTTAAAAGAATTTTAAATTTGCATTCTCAATTTATAGATATACATAACTGTATATGCATATGGACAGTGTTTTATTAGATCTCTAAATACATTTAATAAAAAAAACTAAACGACAAAACCTCTTCTTATTAGTATTTTGTAGTTTTAAAATTTTAAAACAAATTCACGCAAAATACCATTAATGTTACTTAGTCATTATTTCCAATGTGTATTCAAACATGTGTGCTAAGTAATGACGGCATACTTATTATATCAAAACGGCAACTTTAAAAATGTATTTACATTGCATTAACCCATTCAAACACGATGGAGGAAAATTACCCAAACAAAATTAGAAGTAAACAATAAATGTATATATATACAAATACATATTATATTTATTTATTTGTTAATAAAGTCAATGAACACAGATTCTTACAGACTACACGTATTAGATAGTAGTATTACATATTATTATAAATTCCTGACATTATTTACATAAATAAGATTCAAGTCGGTTACGGAAAAAATTCTTTGGCACAGAGAGATCAAGCTTTAGAGAACTCGAAATCGTATTGAAGAAAATTCTATTTAAAGAAGCATTTTTACTGTAGAGAGTTTTGCTAAAAGCGACCCTAAACAAATCAACATGCCACAGAATTCTGCTACGAACATTGAAAAATATAAAAATATTCTGTTAAGCAATAAGGGGTAATCTATGTACATTAATCGAAATCACATAAAAAATTAAAGAAATAGACAGGAAGATTCGGCGATTCTTCATATGCTAATATATATATATATATATGTGTGTGTTTGTTTAGGAAAGTGCAAATAAACAATAGCTAAAACATCAAAAGAGTAAACATTCAAGCTAGTCCATGGAATGAAAAAGGTGTTTCAACTCTGTTAAATACACTTTGATTATTTCTAGATCTAAATGATAATAAAAACTTGAAAAATGTCAGCAAAAAGCAACTGGCCCGTTGAAGAATTTCGTTAAGATATGCCGACAACTTTATCAGTAAAATTTATTCGTTAAATTTGATGAGACCCCTAATATTTTATCTGTGAAAATGAATTACCTAGTACCATTACATATGGAATAGTGCTACATATTAATATTCGGTATGTAACAAAAGTCGAATGGCGGTATTCGAGTACTCAAACACAATCGAATATTCGACTTACCGTTCATCTTCAACTTTTAGATTATTCGTTGATTTACGGTTTGTCCATTATAATAAACGCCAAATAAACCTTTCCTGTCGTGTGTTTTTTATTAGCGCTGATCTTTGGAAACTATATTAAAATGTGTGTGTAATCAGTTTATTGTATCATAGGTTCGTAAAATTATTGAGAGTGATTCCACGAGCTCTTTCTGGGGTACCTACAAACAAATGTATGTATACGTCTTTCTCAAAGAACCACCTCGTTTTTTTTTTATTTTTTAATTTACATTTTAAGGAACAATATTGAATAGTGGCGATAGCTACGTATGTATGCATTTTACATACACCGTACAAACAATATTTTCAATGGCAAACCACAAGGCGAATTTATCAAAGTAGTGGTAAGCGTATATACCCAGTAGCAAATGGTATAGGCTTTCCAATTGGGAATTTGCAGCTCCAGTATAGGAGAGCTTCCAGCACCGATGACATTTTGTACAGGGCGGGTAAGTAAAAGGCGTCCATGTATTTGGTTTGTACTTTGCTGGACTGAATGTCAAATTTCTGTAGGCGATTTACATTCAGTCTAGCAAAGCGAAAGAACAGGCTGGCTTCTTAACACCACCTTGTTAAATTCGTCTTGGCAAACCAGTTCAAAGAAAATTCGGTCAATTCTTTTCGAATTGTTACAGTATTCGAGAAGGCGACGTAAAGCAACTAGTCGAGACGACAATTCGAATGTCACTAACCGGTTACAATTTAAGCGTCTTAGCATATACATACCTACATACTACTACGTACTATATACATATGTATTCCACCAGAAAAAAGAGATGAACCGTAGATATTAATTTATGTGGTTAGTTACATACATACATAATTGGTATGTGCAGATATTTGTTTTATTAACCCTGAAAAATACATACATACACATGTACATTTACATAGATAAGTGCAAATACTATTTCCATAAAAGCTGCGCTCATACACTCAAATATATCATGTTGGGGCATTTACTTCATTTGCTTGTATATTTTCTACTCCTTTGTTTCTTCCTCTTCGTCACTATCGCCGCTCGACAAGTCCTCGAGCGTAATCTCATTCAACTCTTGTTCTTCCTCGACGTCACCAATATCCATGGCATCAACCAATGTGATGCTTTCTAACTTATTACCACCTGACTTAACTGTGACCTTTTGTGTTTTAGTTTTTGTACCTGTTGCAGGCGCAATTGAAGTATTTCCAGTTGTTGTTGCTGTGGTGGTATTAGCAGAGGTTGAAGCACTTTCAGTAGCAGTTCCTTTAGGCTTTTCCCCAAACAAGGGATTGTTGAAGGAACGCTCTCTTACCTGCCCACTTTCTGCATCGTAGCCCATAACAATGCCCTCGGCTACATCTGCATCTCCACCACCAGCCGCAACATTATCAAAACGTGCAAACATGTCTGAGGAACGTATTAAGAATGCTCGCCAACGTCTCGGATTATAAACCCATTGTGGTAAGTAGCGCAGATAGCGATGATCGGGGGCATAGTGTGCAAAAATTACCAAAGCTACCACCGAAACAAAAAGCACACATATTATGATGAGCAACACGGAGCCTAAGGTTATGTTCGGATTGTAGGGGCGACCAGATATGAAAACTTCTAATTTGTGTGTGCTTTCAAACACTTTGGTCCAATCGGTGCTTGTATTCAATTGGGCCATAAAACGCACGCTTTTTTCAGTATACACATTGCGATCAACGATTGTGGTCTCTAAAAATATTCCGTATGGTTCTGCGTTCATATAGTCGATGTGATAGTCCAGATCGGCTGTAAGCTCCTGATCCTTGATAGACGTTGCGATAAGTTTGCGTAACTTATTAATATTTTTATCACTGCAATAATCCATTTTAAAGGACAATACCGCACCACAAATAGGACAGCAGCTTCCAATGGGCTTTACAGGCACTAGACAGTGTGGACGTTCACACGTTCCAGCGACGTTCTTGCAAATAGGTTCCGAAAACATCAGCAAATCCATATGACAGCCGCAGGTATCCTGATGATAATACTGGGCTATTGTGTCGAGACTATTTCTAAAAAGCAGCTGTCCTATATCGGTATGTATTAAATAGTTTAAGTAGTCACTGGATATGAGTGATCCTGCCAAATTCAGGTGACCCACTTTAATATAAGCAGTATTCTCTAAATCCACCGAAATGGGTCCGGTACGCGACATTACCACCGTTTCATTGTCACACGGCACGCGCTCCAAATGTGACATCGCTGTGTTTTGGGCTTGCGACGAAGGACTTGTCCAGCTGCTTGGGTCGTACCATTTTCTTGTGATAGGAGATTTTAAATACGCCCGACGAGCTCGACCATTTTCACATTCTCGCTGCTGCGACTCTCCACCAAGCGTGATAGTTGACTCGTCATTGAGCAAAAGTGCTCCATCGCGTGGTAACACAAATCCACTGATGTCTACTTTTGATGGAAGTGGTAATACGGCAGGGTATGTTTCCGGAAAAATTACCTCTTCGAGTGCGCAAGGCAGATACCCGGATTCCCAAGCGTCTACACTATTGAAGCCGGGACTGCCCAGAAGACGTTTGTTGCTAGTGGTCCGGGAGATGAATATCAATAACGTCAAAAGATTTAGAATAGTAACTCTCATCTTTGATGGAGGCTCTAAGAACCGAAAGCAAAAACTGAATTTAAAGAATTGAATAGAATTCATTGTGGCCGCTTCGTTGCGAAAAGGGGGCGTACGAAAATAAAACTGGCTTTCCTATCTTCTATTAAATACATTCCTATATAAATATGCATATTACGTACATACATACATACATACGAATCATATTGATAATCAAAGTACATATGTATGTATGTATGTATGTGAAATCGTTTGCGTGTTTCGTGACAGCTAAAATTATGAATCCATCTGCTCTCATCAACATTTCTATTTATTGAAACATATGCAATTATGTATGGCATTGTGTTCATATGTAACATATACATACATATGTATGTATATGAAATGAATATGCAGGTTCTTACAATTTGTTTTTGTACGAGTATGTTAGAAATCTGAGAATTCACTAACAATTATCAAAAATGCACTTTACATTTATTCTTTCCTTCCTGTCAGAAATCATAAAAATCGACTTCCCTTCCTAGACTGATTTGACGTATCTTTTTCCGCCTGGTGCAAAACAGTTTAGTAGCCAACGTTCCGAGGTTAGCAAATAAATAATTTGAGAGCCACTTCGTTGCCTAGTACTGCGCTGTCAGCTGTCTTTCATCACTTTGCTTTGCTTCACAACTACATATGTACATATATACATATTTTATTTATCGCATGCATAGATAATTCTCATGTATTCCATATTTCACTCATTGATTATTTTCGTTCGCTTCCAGGTGGTTGGGCCGCGAAAGCGGATAAATGTTCAAGTAGAACGATAATTTTTTGATTACTGTTTATTAATAACGCGATTAATTTATTATATGATAGCAGTGCCAGTGAGAAAATGACGAATTGACAACCATTGCAAGCACATCTTAACTCCATAATTGTCAATAGTTTTGCGTTCTAAAAATGGTTAAAAATAAAACTAATAACGTAAACGCTGCTGAAGCCTTGTACCAAGGAGTTTACAAGTCTTTGCGTATATTGGTGCATTTAACGGCGGCTGTTCAATTCTGCTATGGTGTCTACTATGATTACAATTATGTAAAGATTCCCGAATCTGAAACGAAAACGCACACCGACTTTGGGGGAAAATTTAAATACCTCACTTTTTTGGATGCGGTAATTAAACCAATTTAATATTAATAATTCGACTTTGAACAATAATCATAATTTCTTATCAAATCAAACGAAGATATAAAAATTTTAATACATAAAACAATCACTGCGTATTATCAGCTGGTCAAGATTTATGTTTATACATAGTTTACTGAAGGAAAATTTTAGCCTGATAATTGAATAAGTTAAATGCGGACACAATGAATTATGCACTAAATAACGTTTATAGTACCTATGTATTTATTGAAAAATTTATATATACATATGTATGTATGTATATGTACCGAGTTGCTCAATATCTCTGTTCGTAATATATTGTTTAAGATATCTTTTAAGTGTTAATCGGAACTGAGCTGTGTGCAAAATAAAAGAATCGCTACCTCTTAACGTATTTAAACATTTTTTTCACTTTCGTTATTTTTCAATTAAATTTGTGTTTTTTTGGAATAAAAAAGTTAAAAAAAATGTGATTTTATTTTTTTTTGTTTTTAATAAATTAGGGTCATTGTATGAATCAAACCTGTCAAAAACTGTTGATTGAACAGAGAGGTAAATCATGGAAACAACATTTAAGCAGAAAATTTATTTCTTCGTGTATATTTTTATTTAAAGCTAGCTGTATTCTTTTACACAGTAATTCAAATCGCAGAAAGTTATATGTATTTGAAAGTCTCATTCGTTTATGTCGAAAAAATTTACTATTGAATCACACCACATAATAAAGGACCATATTTAAATTATTTACTACCCTTCGCTCTGCTTCAAAGTTCTTATTAAATGTACATACATGGATAATAGAAAATATTATTATATTTAAATATGCATAAATATGTATGTATGTAAATATGATTACATAACAAAGAAATATAAATAATATTTTGTAAGGCAGAGTTTACTTATTCTTTAATTTTTTCCAGATCATTCAATCTTTTTACTATATAATTTGTCTTATCAATGACTTTGTGGGCACAAATGAAGTTGCGCCGAAACATACACCAATCATACGGAAAATCAAGGATTATCTAATGTCAGCATTGGCTTTCCCAGTCGCATTAAATGTGGGCATAACTTTTTGGACCTTGTATGCCATAGACCGTGAGCTGGTGTTTCCGCGTGTGCTGGACGCAGTTTTTCCAAGGTGAGTGAAAAAGTAGACTGCAATACCTGACCAATTTTAAGTCAAACAGCGTATGAACATATGTATGTATGTATGTATGTATGTACATATATAATATCATAACTTGTTTTTAAGTAAAAATTTGCACTGAGATTTTAAAATTTTACATGCACACACGTATCTCTTTACAGCTGGCTCAATCACGTCGTGCACACCAACATCGTGATCTTTATCATTCTGGAACTATTTACATCATTCCGTGCATATCCCAAACGGAGTCATGGTATTACAGGTCTTGCGGCGTTTATGCTCAGCTATCTTATTTGGATCCACGTGGTTAAGCACTACTCAGGTGTTTGGGTGTATCCAGTGCTCGAGGTGCTGCAGTTGCCGCAAAGGATTGTCTTTTTTGTTGCTGTGTTGGCCTTTACGCTGTGTTTGTACCTGTTTGGCGAATTTATGAACAATATTGTTTGGGCCAAGGAACTTAAGCTCTCGCTACGCAAAGTCAAATAAATTACTAGTCAACTCAGATATTTGATAAAATACATATGTATTTGAAAGGTCACACCGGGAAATCTGTTAAGCCAAATGGAATTTTCGATATATTGTAAAATAAAAAAAAAAGAAACTATAAATCAGAGATAATAAATTAGCAAAATATAACAAAAGAAATTCGCTATGATATTTGAAATTAACAGCTTTATGAAAGATTTTTCAAAATAATTTTAATATATCGTAGTTTGATTAAAGCCAAAAACTAGTGAAGGTTTTATAAAAAAATTTGTGTAGTCAATTTCCATAAATGAAATGTTTGAAGTATATATAAATTTGCCAGCTAACTATGAACATACTTTATTACTTTGATCCTAGTTTGTTCAGCTATACAAATTTAAAATATTTATAAAGTTACAGTAAATAAAATAAAAAAAACAACTTATTTAAGTCTTTTAGATTTTATTATAAACACTCGTGTCGTTCATAAATGCAAAGATGAAGTAAGCTATTAACGTCTTCGCATTCATACTAGCGCATCTGAGTTCGTTTTGCAATTGTTAGTCCATAAATTAAATAATATTGAAAATTTTAATAAATGCTTTAAACTGTTTAGACCAAATCTTTAAATACAGATAAGCGGTTGTGCGGCATTAACTAATTTTTGTTACTAACCAGCAAATTATAATATATTCCGTAAATTAAAAAAAAACCCTACATTGAATAAATGCATTTACTGTGCACCTTGGACAGCAAACCAAGCTGGCACAAATTAAAACTAAGTTTCATACACACGGGAAGTGTTACGTAAAACTTCTATTGATGAACAGCGTTTATACCATATACTCGTACATATGTACATATGTATATATGAATGTAATAAATGCACGTCACTGCAATCCGGAAGCCAGTCATGAAACTCAAATGTGTATATTTACATACATACATATGCAGAATGTTTTGTAGATACTGTTGGAAATACAAAGCTTTTCAATTTGATGTTGGCTTCGATTGTGCAAGGCGCTGCAGTTGGCAGTTAGATGGAAGGACTCAACTTAAATTATTTTAGGAAAATTAGAAAACGCACAAGATTCAAGACAAGACAAAAAACACCTTATTCTCTATTTTGCGCTTAGTAATTCACAACCACCTACCTACTGGCGCCAGTAAAGCCGGTAAGTAAAATGTGCTACGGAAATACTTTGTGTGTATGTGCACTAATCACTGGCACAGTTTGAGAGCCTCTGTAAACGAATGTGATAAAAACAGCTGCGATATTTTCAGACCATTGCCAAGTGGCAAAAGAATAATAAGCGCTAGTAGATGTTAATAGGAGAGTAATAAAGTTTTTAAATCAATCACCAGAAAATCAGTACACAATATGACAAAGAGCAAAAAGCGGCTGAAGGAAGAGCAGTTGGTAAAAGCGCAGAATACAAGCTTAGAAGAACGTCTAACTACAACGAACGATGCATACACACAGGCATGTTTAAGAAATATATTTAAGGACATGTGTATTTAAAGATTATAAATTAAAACGATTTGACTGCACGTCCGCAGGGTGCCTTCTGTTATCTACGACTGCTCACACATGCTATCGGACTGCTGCAGTTCACTTACGGCGTGTACTATCACTGGTTCAATGTGCATTGGCCGCAACATTTACCGGACGAGGAAGAGCTTAAGACGCGCTGGGGCGGAAAGTTTAAATATCTTACTTTTCTTGATGTGGTTTGTATTTGAGTCTTGAAATATGTAGTATTTCGGTTTCTTTTTTTTAAGCTCTCTCCATTATTCTTACTTACATACATGCATAGATATTACAAGCGCTTTATCACTTCGTTGCACTTTTGAATGATTTAGTGGGCTCCAATGCTGTTGGTCAGACGCGCTTAGCCCCAGGTGTACGCAAGCTACGAGATTATATCTTTGCCGCTTGGGCATTTCCGATGGCACATAATGTCTGTATAACTTTTTGGGTAATATATGCCTGCGACCGAGAGCTTATCTTCCCAAAAGCGCTGGACGCTATTTTCCCCAAGTAATTTCCTTGTTCATGTTTTATTTGTGTGCATATACTTATATGTACAACGTATTTTCTCTTTAGCTGGCTTAACCACATCGTTCATACCAATGTTGCTATGCTCGCTATTCTTGATATGTTCACCTGTTTCCGCCAGTATCCCAGTCGTACCGCAGGACTCGCCGGCACTGCTGCATTAATGATGCTCTACATAATTTGGATGCATATAGTGCGTTTCTTCTCTGGTCATTGGGTGTATCCGTTGTTAGAAGTGCTCAACCTACCGATGCGCTATTTAATACTGTGCGCCTTGTTTAGCTTCACAATCTGTTGCTATTTCCTGGGTGAATTCCTAAACAACATTATATGGAGTCCAGAATTGCGTTTACTACGAATGAAGCATGATTGAGATTTCTTGTGAATGGTTCTACAAGAAAATCTTGCTTCAGAATTTGAAAGACAAATTGATTGAATAGCTAATTTGTAGAAATACAAATAATATTTTTATGTACCAAGGAGTTAACAAAATGCCACACTCAGTGCAATATAACTTGGTTAAGTATTAAATGGTTTGTTTTTATTCGGTAAATTTGTAATTATATTTATATTTTTCATGGGTGGTCTCGCAAAGTTTAAAAATATATATTTTTTGTAAGACTTAATTATATTTTAAATTTTAAGGCACTAACCTGTTTATTTTATTACAACGTTTATATACTCATTGTATGTATATATTTAAGTATACAATTTTTCTGCGTAACTTATCTAACTTAAATATTTTAAAATAACTGCGTCAAATCCATAAAAAATAAATTGTAAGTCATAAAGTTAGAAGTCATTTCATGCTGTTAAGGAGTGTAAACGCTCTTGTTTATGAAAATTCTGCATACATATTTTAATTTTTAAGCGTCCAATGAGTATTCTTCAGTTGGTAATGAAGGATTATGCTTGTCGAAACAATTTGCCTTAAAGCGGCGTTAAATGCCTATTGTATCTCCAGAACCGATTCTACTATATAAAAACTCGGTTATACCATCGTATTTAAGTTTAAAAAGTGATTAATGAGCTACCTTTACATCTCGGTAATAATAGTGATCACTGCGGGAACTTTCGAGTATTTGATTATTTTTGAACTAGAGAGGGACGATCTACCCAATTCCGACCTTTTGCCTATTTCGACGGCAGCAACAACATCTTCAGTTTCTCTGATTCGCTTAGAAGCATCGCTTCCTTATGTTTATTGTTGTTGTGCAACAATGTGTGCATTTCAGTTGCATCTAGCGCCTCATCGCCATAATCACTTTTCTGGCGCACACTCTTTGCATTCAACTGCCGCATGGCGAGTTTTAGTTCGTTCTCGTCGTACGATGATAAATTATGTGTGGCTATTTCAAAGGCATTCGCTTGAATGCCCACATCGCAGCTCGTTTTGCTGCTGCGCGAGTTTGGCTTGCCCATGGAAACTCCCGAATAAGAGCTATGCAATGTCAAACCCAATGGTAAGTCGAGTTCAGAGGAACTACATGAGGATGTGATGGAATCATCATCAGCCACACCGAGATCGTCAGCATTGAGATTGTGTGCTAAATGCGAATTTAAATTTGATATGTTTATTAGGTCCTCATCGTCGTTGTGGGCGTTGTGCGGCGCAGTGGTCGCGGCCCCTGTATTCAAGCGCAAAGAACTGTGATTTCTGCCTTTTCCGCTGCGCTGGGAACGCCTACCATTACACTTCACAATGACGGCAGCGGCGTTGGTCGCATGCGTCTTGCGTGCATTTCGGCTACGTGTCGAGTTTCGCGAATTCCTGTTTGCTGTGGATTCATTCGATTGTTGCATATTTTTAAGTAAATTTTCGAAGGCGAATTGCTTTTTAACATTGCGTTCGTGTATATCTGTGCCTATCTCTTCGATGCGTGGACCGCCGTGTGGCTGTAGGGCAGTGTATTCGTCGTCCTTGTAATCATCACTTAAATCATGCTTTAATACTACGTCCAAGCGGGAATCTTGAATTTTGAATGAAGCGTGTGAATGTCCCTCATCGGAAGAACTAGTCAAACCTTTTTGCTGAAGGAAAGGCATTAAAAGCTGACCGTTTTTCGCTAAAAACTCACTGATGTCATCGGGATCCAAACCTACAAAATTTTTGATTTCCGTTATTCTGGCATGGTTTTTACCAAAACATATACAAAATAGACTTGGTGTACTTACCAACATTAGCACTACGCCGCTTCATCATTTTGCCACCGTGTGTGTGCTGCTTTTTTGTATTTTGCTGGGTGAATAGTCCCAATTTGCGACTTGCGTTTGGGTAGGACGTCTTCTGCAGCGCTATGATCTGCGATTCTATTGAAGTGCTGCTCTCTCGGCGACCGCTGTATTTGCGCCCAGTAGTTGCCGATGAAATAAAATCGCGACGTTTCTGAGAGCGCTTATTGGTGGTGGACGCGTGCTTGCTGCTGTGGTGGTGATGGTGGTGGTGAGCGCTACGTGAGCGCGAGGCAACTTTTGTTTTCATCTCGGCAATTTTTACAGAGACCTGCATAAATATATTAAGATTTGATTTTATTAAACAATTGCAACGAATCTACCTGCGAGTCTACGGAATTGCGTCGAGATTCCACCGAAACATGTCGAACGCTAAAGCTAATTTCAGAGTCAACGGAATTTTTGCGAGGACCCTGACTGGAGGAGTTTGTAGTGCCCGCGCCAGTGATAGCCATGCGCCGCTTTACAAATTGCGGTAAATAATTTGCCCAAGTGGAACTTATTTCGTTTGTCTCGGAAGAATTCAAGTCATTTACATCGAAATTTAAACCGACCGGATCGGTGTGTGTGTTGTAGAGGGTTATCGAGAGCCTGCCTTTATCCTCAAATTCTTTTCTTTTCGCCCAAGTTTGTGCGATAACTTTGTGCTTTGGCATTTTGACCTCCTCGGTTACTTCCTTGTCACATTTTCTAAACAAATGAAAATGTGTTACACTAATTTCAGATTTTAGTGAGGTGGGAACTTACTTTCTTATGTAACGTCGCCAAGTTTCTATCGATGAAGGTGTCCAGCACCATGTGGACATGACAATGCCCGAACCAAAGAGACATAGTAAATGCAATTGCAACAGTGCAATGCTGGGACGATTTTCAATTCTGCACTGATCTTCAGTAGAAATACGACAGCTGAAAAATATCCAATGTTACCATAAATTGAATTTCTAACTCCCTTAGCATTACTCACATGATGAACCTTCGCAAGCTCTCAGCCCAATGTTGCGAGTGACGAAACTCATTCACATGACACGCAATGGCTGCGAGTATGAAAATAAGCGTAAAAATCGCACACAGCCCCATTCTAACGATGATCAGATGTATTTTATTGCTTGCCGATGTCGATTTAATGTCATTGGCAAAATGTTTCAATCCAAAAAGCATAACCATCCCTCGTATGACAAAATAGCCACCAACCAATATAACCCCGAATAGCGGACCCAGCAGTAAGCCAGCGCGCATGGGATGGTTCACATATCCCACAAAGCAGATACCAACCGTGCTGTTGCCATCTACTTCACTCAGAGCCATTGTGGTGATTGTGAGAACTAGAGGCAGTGACCATGCGACCAAATGAAAATAGGAACCTTTCTTGTCTATGCGATCCTGAACGTTTCCTACGGCTCGAAGGTGCCAAGTATAGGTGAGAAAGACGAACCACACCATCGCAGCTGTAAGAAAATAGTAGACAAGCACAAAAACTACCACGCATGATAGATTTTCACCGGCAGTTGGTTCCGAATGACGTAAGGTTCCGTCTCTGCGACAAACAATATCCTCCCGGGAGCCGGGCGTGAACTGTGCCAACCAGCTAGAAAGAAATGTTGATTATATTGGAAGGCTTATAAACCAAAATTTGAAATGCACATAAGGACTTAAATTAAGAAATTAAAGAAACATCATTGTATAAAGAAGGCTAATGTTGTCTGAAAGGCGACATTTTAGCAACAATTAAGCCTATTCAGAATTTTATAATTGTTCCTGAAAGTTTTAAAAAGAGCTAAGGATGTAATTAACAAACCCAGTAATATTAATATGATTATTAATTAAATTTTGACACTTACCCTAAACATGCGATCATAAAACATAAATTTATGTAAAAAACTATAAGTGCTGGATATTTGTTTGCATTTTCCCAATCAATTATGAAAGTAGCAACCACGAAAAAGTTTGCAAGAAGGCATAGTGTGCCGAGCCAACATATTAATTTATGTATTTGCCGATGCTCATCGTCTGTATATAAAGGATCTTTACATTGCACACCACAACCTTCAATTCCGGGATAGTTGCTACTACTCGAGTATACGGGCACAAGTGGAGGGAGGCAGCTGCCTGTGGCGTTGAATTTCATTTCCTGTACATCGTTTGTGCACTTTGGAGGAAACAAAGTTTCATTGCAACGCAAAAACTCAGGGAAAAATGATGTGTTGTATAGTAAGCGACAGGGTTCCCAAGTTTTACGACACATTTCCATCGAAGGGAGATGAACCATGTCCTTGTTGTTGATTGTTTCACATTTTGGCATGAATACCGAACAGAGAAATGGCTACAAATATTTTTTCACAATGTTTTAAATTATACATCTGAATGTTATTTACTCAGCTAACCTGTATTACAGCCCAACATTTTGGTACATTCCTCAGTGCACGATAATTATTTAAATGTTTTATCATTTGCTCCTGGTTTTGGTAGTCAGTGAGGTCCAAGCTAGTAAAGTTGTATAGCATTTTTGCACCCAAGCAAGTATTATTGATCAACTTCTCGCAACGTCCATGACGCACACATTGTGTGTGCTGCATATCAAGTCCACGTCCATCGAACCAAGTTTTATTGTCACGATTGTTTTTGCCATTGATACGATAATTTATTGTACCATTTATGGGTTCTAAATCAGTTTGTGTGGCTAAAGTGGTAGGGGTATACGTAGCAGTGAGTGCATTAACGCTTCTGGATGAGACATCAGCGAGACTGGAGTGCAGTTGAAAATAAAAGCAGATAACTAAGAAACATGCAATTCGGGATAAACTCCAGTTATCCGCCGTGCTGTAAAGATTAACGTTCCTTGAATCCTGCATTACTGCAAATTATGTCTGGGCAAAACAGCAATTTTTCAAATCTTCACAGACATTGCTTCAAACGAATTGTTGCCAAATAAATTGTTGTTATTTTAACATTAGCATTTTTATAAAATTATGGTTAAACGTGTATTAATTAAAACCAAAATTCGAAGGAAAACAAAAATTACTCGACGCCGCGAAATAAACAACAAAGAAATGAATGACAAGCGGCGACGCATTGAATGGACCACCCGGCTTGCCAGAGATGCTGCCATATTACTAAAATTTTCGCAGCTCGATAATTCTCTGCAAGACCCGAATGACGGAAACTCGTTAATATATCATTTAGGCTTGATTATTCATCAGCGCAATATTGTTTGCTCATATATAGTTTCTTTTTTATTCAAATCTGAGGTGAGTGTGCAGGATAGCTTTATATCGGATGAAGTGTAAAATTAATGCACATTGTGCATCGTAAATGATGCGACCATCTTGCTGAAAGTAATAATCAGTGACGCAATGTATACTAAGGGCCAGTTTTCAGGGCTAGATTAAACCAAGTTTAGTTAAAATCAGTTTAAATTTAAACTTAGTTGGTAAGCGCAGTAGAAAAATTGACAAAAAAATGTTTGAGCTCTGTGTACTGTTTTGTACATTCTTATCACAAGGAAATACAAAATTTGACAATTCAAATTAAAATAAAAAACTAAAAAAGTTCAAAAAAAAAGTTTGTTGCGGCCAAATATTTGATGTGCCTTGATATGAATCATTTACTACAGAACGTGCATTTGTAATTGATTTTCAGAAAAAAGTGAGTGACGTAGGCGCTTTTGAAAATCTTCCTTTTTTTACACTTAATTTTTTGTTTCCATATTCGTGGCGATTTGTTTGCAAATGAGCGCGTGTAAAACAGTTTCTATTGCGAAAACCAAATTCCATAAGCATATTTTCCAACCAATTTTTCTCAATAAATCTTGTTATAAAAACAATAATTCGTTACATTCAATTACATCACTTTTTCGGTTTTCTTGGTTTTTTCTCCTTTTTATTATAATTTCACTTCATATGACCAGAGAACTTATATTACAATACACGTTCTCTGATATGACAGCAAACAAACATGGTGTTAAGAGCACTATGTCACTGGCAGACATTTTTTTTCTCTCACTTCGTATTGCGTGATCTGGTATAATTGGTTCATAATAGCTGTATGTGTTTTTGCAGCTATTTTCGATAAATTTCCGATTAAAATTAGAGACGGCATCGATTTTTCCGTGATTCGCTCACAAAATTTTGTATGGGGAACCATGCTGATTCGGTTCCTGATTGAGGTGCCAATTACGAATGAGAGGGCGAATTACGAATGGGAGAGCGAATCATGTGGCGTGGAAACATAGTATAATAACCGAAACAGCAATTTCCGCAGTTTTTTCGGGTATTTATACCGTGATATTAGTACTACAATGTGTAAGCAGAATCTGCATAGATTTATTTTGCATACATACTGAATTGAATGAGTAAGAAAGCGATGGAATGTAAGAGTTTTCGGCCTTAAGAATCTCATAGAAACTTTACCTGAAACCTCCGATAGAGCTGTCTGGTATATCATGCATGTATATATAACAAAGAGTGTTCTTGCTGGGAACTAAGATGAGGATGAGTTGCCTCGCTCGAACTCCGAGTTTTTGCTTATCCTGTATGCCTTACTGTATACATATTACAAAAGACCAAGGCCTTACTCTCCATGAGGAGGTGTTGTGGTGTCTCCTTGATCGCGCCACAGCAGCGAAGAAATACGCTCCCCATCTTATGCAGGTGACCTTTCAGTTTGCAGTGCCTTGTCATAATAAATAAAAAGATCAATGAGAAGTTTATATCTTTTCAGACACTTATACTCTCGAAGACCTGTGATGTCTTTCCAATATAGGTCCCTATGTATTTAAGTTTCCATTATAAGCTCATTTCTTATGGTGCCTTGGTACTAACAGAAATCGGATTCTTTCTCTTTGCAAGGGCGTTCAGATTCTGAAAACACTCGAGGACCAACGAAGATTTGACTTCGTAGAAGGAAACAGGCTTGAGTGATTTATGAGTGTCACTTGAACCAAAGTTGGATATAAACTTTTTTTCTCAAACGTTTGGGTTTTTTAGTTATAATATTTCTAATCTAGTGAATAACTGTAGTTAAAATAATATGTTTTATATCATATGGAAACATTGTATTTATCAATGATGTGTACATAAGTTAAACTGAGATGGCAACCATATACATATGCATGTAATGAAAACCAGCTCCGTGTTGGGTAGTCTTTTTAAATTTACTATAACCATTTCATACTTCCAAAACATTTTTGTACTATGAACCAAAGATGGCATGAAACGAAACTTCGTGAGAGCGTTGGCAAAATTCACATTTTTTATAACATTTTCCTATAGTGCCCTATGTAAGATATATAGTTTGGGAGTATTCATTTTATTTTTTTTGGGATTTTGCAGTTTCAACACCACCGTTGAAGTATGTAAATAGAATAAATGCAAATACTATGATTATAAGAAGAAATACACGATATCATTTACTTTATTACCAAAAAATCACAAACTATTGAAATCAATATGCAAACAATATCAAATCACAGAAGTTCATATGTGTATGTTTTTTTTTTTAATAAAAAGCCATATTTGAAGTAAAACTAAAATCTAAATATTTTTTTCACTAAACTATGAAATGTATCTCTTTACATAGAGATATAAACATCTAGTTCGTAAAATAATAACATAAACTCTATTTTTTACCCATTAAAGATTTAAACACCTACTTCGTAAAATAATAACATCAACTCAATTTTTTTTTCAAATAAAATAGCACTGATTTTATAGCTTTTTTCACGCATTTGCCTAGGGTAGCCCGTGTTTTAGCGTATAAGTTGTTCATGGTACGCTGATTCGGTATTGTTGCCAACTCAAACCTTGAGTTAAGGGAACCAATTCAGTAGCAGCGAATGAGAGTTTCATATCATATTATCTATGTATGTATGCTATGAACTGTGTCGTAGATATACATAGGCAGCATTGCAAACTTTGTATCTGGCAGACGATATTTATTTTTTAAAATTCGTGTAACTTAACAACTACAAATGGATAAGTAAAAATACAAAAAATAATCCAATGAAATTAAATATGCAATATTCATAATCGCCAGTCATAACTTTACTACGAAATAATAATTAAATCGTTATTCGCATGCAACACATATTTTCTGAACTATGAAGTATAAGGACCCTTAACCTAAATGAAGCCAAACTCTAAGGCAAAGCCTTGTTTTGATTTATTTATTCATAAAAGTTTCTCCAGTCGAAAAACAAAATATTTTTTTACTTTCGTGTCATTTATTCCCATGCCTGATTGGCTGCCAAATACAAAGCAAATAACGTCTGTACGTTCAGTATATAGTCCACTTGGGTTTCGGCGGGTCCCTCTACCTCAAAATGTTGACACAGCGTTCTTACATAGCGCGCAATATCTTCATCTTCCAGACAACGCTGGTAGGCTTGCTGTACGGCTTGACTTGCATCGGCATACGAACGCGGCCAGTTGAGCAGCAAGGGCTCAATCTCCTTTCGCGGCTGTACATCGTTCACCGTTTGCGTCATATGCAACTTTTCCACCTCGTTAACCCACTTGTCGATTTCCTTCGCCGATTTGGCAGTAGGAATCAATGAGGCTGAGGTGGAGCGCGCTTTGGCACCGTGGCCGCTTAGCACTGAACGCAATTTCATATTAAGCAGACTCGGCTCCGATTGATCACCCGACGGCTCGTCAAGCAAGTATATACCCATTTTGTGCATAAATTCATTGATTTCCTGTTGACGCTGAGGTTTCAGGGGAGGTGGCACAGTTACCTTAAGAAAGGCATCAACATCACCCACTGATGGCACAAAATCCGGTATAAAAGGCTGTAGGTGGTAGGGCGTATCAATTGATTGCGAAGTGTACTTGAGTACGTATGGAAAGAGATCCTTGAGCTCTTGATGTATTGGCAATTCTTCCCACTGCTCCGGTTTGATTGCCAGTTCTACCTTTGGTGCAGTCGACAGTGCTGTGTCACCTGCTTCTCTTATAGCATCAAGTTGTGGTTGCGGTGATAGCGCTTCATCCGATTCACTTTCCGACGGAACAGTTAGCCCCCCAGAACTTGCAAAAAGTCTCGTTGACAAAGGGTTCGCGGAACTCCGCATGCTACCCGGACGGGTTTGCGGGCGTTGATTGGCTGTGCCACGAGCTGCTTCGTTGGTAAGCTGGGGCTGTAGCATTTCACTTTCATCCTCATCATCATCGTCTTCTTCGTCATCGTGATCAATGATATCCTGCAACAGACCATCATCGTCCGTGGAACTGCCATGCAGCTACAAAATAGAAGGAGTGAAATAAGTAATGAATAAGAAATAATCAATAAAAAGTGGGATTTATTCTTACCACATTTCTTTGTCGCAGAGCGGCAGCTCGACTAGAGGATGCGGCATTTAAACGTTGCGAGCTTGATGTGCTAATATCACGGCCGCTACCACTGCTTGTTATTCGATCCATTTTAAAATGACTTAGATTCTTCTTATCTGGCCCACTGATATTTATCTCTTCATCGTAGTAATTCATTATCGTAAGTAACTAAATTATGCGTAGTTGTGACTCGTTAAATTTTATGTTGTATTTTAATTGCAGCTTTTTTTTAGCATTTAATCCACTTACCAGTTTGTTTATGCTGTTTAAGGTTGTGTTGTTGCCTGGGCAACACTTGCGTTTGTAAGTCACTTATACATGTTTAATATCATTTGAATAACGAAAAAACACCAAACTTTTAATACTTAATTTTTTATATTTTAATAGTAATTATTAAAGCACATTTATTTTTCGTTTAAGCTGTAACTAATTTACTCGTTACGCAAGTAACTTTATAAGTACTCATATATGTACATTTTAGTATAAGTGGTGCGCATCCGCTTAACCGGTCGTATTTCCGTTTTCAACTCATAGTTGGCAATGCTGTGCACAAGAATCAAAAGAGGTACCATATCGATGAAATAATATTAAAGAAATAAACTTGGAAGCATTCGATTTCCTTAATCCAGTTGTGTTCGATAAAAATATCAGCAATCACCAACAAATCAATCCAAATTAAGAGCGTAAATAAAAATCCTCCCCAAAGGGAAAAAGCGAAACAAATGGAAATTTTGCCACTTGCACAAATTGGTAGAAGAACGCAAAATTGGATTGTGTGCATGATTTGCTTGTAAACAAAAAAAACCAACATTTGGAAAAAAAATATAGTAAGCACTAAAAGGTAAACTTGCATTCAAAAACCAAGAAACAAAACTTGTTTGTTTACATAAAGTACTCTCAAAACATGATGCAATTATAACATGATTATGATTGAATCATGCTTCACTACTATTTTTTATAAAATGAAAAAGAATGCAATAAAGGCAGTACTAAAGTACTAAGACAGCGAGCGAGAGTGAGAATTAAACCAGCTGGTTTATTGCACCTAACTGGCAACACTGCAATCAACTTGTTTTCATCGCTATTCCAATAGCGACGAATGCACAGTGGTGTTATTGCGCGTTGTTGCTTTCGACACGTTAGACATCGGTCCGTTTAAGTTTATAGTTAATGTGGCGGCGAAGCAAAGTTTGTTTTGAATTGCGAGTTTGTAAAGTGGCTTACGATAACAACATTTAATTAACATATACATTTACTTATGTACCTATGTATATATGTAAGTACATACCTACTTTACGTCAAAGGTAAACGAAATATGTGGGTACATTCGAGTATAAACACCAGCCGATAAGTGGATTTCTAATCATATCTGAAAGTAGACAGACGTTATCTACCGGTAGGAAAGAAGTTTTGATATTTGCGCGAATTGACTCACAATCTTAGCAACCTACATAAGAATGTATGTATGTATGTATGTACATATGTAAAAGCGGTGTTAACTGTTGTGAATTAAAATAATATTTGTGTAACAAAAAACAATTGTGTGGTGGCGATTTTGGGCGATACCAATAGCGATCCGGTGTGTTAAATTGTGCACAAACAACAAACGAAAATTAAGTGAAAATTATTGCTGTAAAATTTTTGCATTTAATACCATTTACTACACCAAAATTGGTGGCTATAAAAGTAATTAAAATAAAAACCAGAGAGTGTCGCTGTGAAGTTAAATCCTCTTTCAATTAAATTAGACGAAGTGAGAATTAATTACTGCCATCCAAAACGTGAAAACATCTTAGTGAATATTTGTTGTTTTTGTGTAGGTGTTTTAAGTGAGCGAAGTTTTTTAAAGCAGCAAACCCAAAGGATTACTACGTCATCGGGATGTAAACGTTGAGCACAGAATTCAAAACAGACAAAGACACCAACAACCAACAACAAAGTGTGCGAAGTGCAAAGGCAAATACAAAAGGTGGGTAATTCAAAATCACCCTCGACATGCTTCGTGTAGTCAAATATGAAACTGTTTTTAATCTACTAGGGAGGAGGTTATCAATTTATCACAAAAATTAAATGTGATTTAAAACTGCATACCCAAAATTTTTCAAAAAACTATGATTAAAAAGTTCAAAATCCTTATAAGGTTTTTTGTTATTTTACAAATATTTCCAACTTCTGTACAAAGTTTGAAACTTTGAAATATTTGGCTTAACTCATAATTATGGTTCAATTATAAAAGGTTGGATGGTTTTTGGCGTTAAAGTTTTCTGACTGCCTTGTAGGTAAGGTTGAACTTTTACACATTTTATTAATCAAAACAATAACAGTGCGTTTTCAACATTTTTCACTTTTTTTAATTTTTATTGCAACAATTAATAGAACTGGGACACTTGCAAAACTTTTGACCATTAATTTTTCTATTATTTAATTTATAATTTTTCTACCAAAAGAGAGTAGACGCAAAAGTCAAGTAAGTCCAAATTTTAAGAATTGCACAAAATATTCAACTAAATTTCATTAAATTTCGAACAGTTTAGTTGCTCATACAATTTTACTAGGGAAAGTGCAAGCTTCAAGCCGCCCAAGATGGCCCCTGATTTGAGAAATTTTTACTTCATTTGCCTCCATATTTGATCTACATAAATTTCCGTTTGAAAAAAATTTATTTTTATATGGAAAACTAACGCAATACCTTCTTTAAATGTAGAATTTTTTTTAATTATTACATCCAATTGAATTTGATGAAACTCTAGTAAGAAAGAGTTTTTGTTCCCGCGATTGCATCCAAAGGGTAAAAAAGCCATTTTTTACGAGAATTGTAAATTTCAAAGTTTTTACCAGTATTGGGCCCAAAATGTACTTAACATTACGTTTTTAAATAAAATTTTGGAGTTTTAAAATAAAATATTTTCACGGTCACGCTCGCACAGAAAAATACATATATTAAGTTAAAGTAACATTTTAAACCATGCTTAAAATTTATAAAAATTTCAATATAAGAAAAATTTTCTTTTGTATCTTTTTGAGTATGATCCTATTTTTTGATAATTTATTTGTATGTACGAAAATGTAGAATACCGCTTGCTTTGATATACTTTTTAATATTAGGATATGTTTTCAATTGAGAAGTTAAGAATTGATCTAGTTTGTGTTTTTTTTTTGGTTGTAGCTAGAGACACTTTTTCCAAAAGTCCTCCAAAATTAGCAAAGATTTTAATTCAAAATGAAACAGTTCTTACCATACCAAGCTCCGTATTTTTGTGAGAACTTTCATAAATTTGATTATATTAAAACTTTTTCAATCTCAATCTTATTTTTCTCAAATAGTATAAGAAACTAACGTAAAACGAACATCGGCATATGAAATCGAAATTCAAAAACTCGTATGAATAAGTTAAAATCTAAAGAAATACCTTAATTATCAGAGCCCAAACAAAAAATGTATTATCTGAAAAACAAAAAAAAACATAAATTTAACAAACTTGCTTGCTCTTTACAGTGCTACAATCATACTCTAATATTCATAAGAAATCGATACTAAAAAAATAAGTAAAACATGTTTGTTCTTCGAACTCTATTCGTAAACGAAAAGGATGACAATAAGGCGCTAGAGACTTACTGCACACAAATTTATTTGTTTTGACTGGTGTGCGATTGTATTTTTTTTAATATTTTTTTTTTCGCCCGCGCTTCTCTTGTAATTCTGCTTTGTTGTACTTGCGCCATTCAAATTTTTGTTCTTTTTGTTATTCCTACGGATGCTAAGGATTGGTATGTCACTTCAAAATATCGCATACTTACTTTTTATATCACTTCATGCGCAACTTTCGTGCACGCGGCGTTCACTTAGCCTCATAACTTGTACACCGCTGCTATCCTAGCTGACGTGGCTGCCAGCTTACAGTACCATTTAGTAGTCAGCCGTTTTCTAAGACTTTCACTTTCGTTGAACTTGAATGCTGTAGCCAAAGCAACAAAAGTAACCAACGCCGAGAGTGGCACTCACGCGCAGGCAGGATGTACTCATTCTTATAAAGGAAAACTTTTAACCAGACAGGATGCCAAGATTCAGCAGAAGTGGGCCGAAAGGAAGCAATATTATGTAAATAAAAATATGCTCTGAGCGTTGTTTCGTGCCAGCTGCTGCAGCGTTGTCTATCTTTAGGCGTTCAAGCTGTAGATGTAAAAAATCATAGAATAAACCATACTTCAAAGTTCAAATGCTTAGTTAGAAATAATAAGCGCAAACAAGTGAATTTCATATTAAATATAAAAAGAATGAAAGCTACAATTGATGTTGCTGCCCAACGCTATGCCCGCAAATGACGCTTTAGAATAGGCAACATAAAAGTACTTAAGTAGCGATGCGTGCGGACAGATAAGCAAAATGAGCATAACTCTTGGAGAAATAAGAAATATAACACAGAACAATGTGTATAAAAATAAAAACAGAAAATAATATAACAAAATACGAATAACAAAATATGTTTAAGCAAACAGTGTCAGCGCTAAAGTTGCGAATAGCAGTGTTGACAGTACTTCGTTGCTTATGCCTTCGGCTTGACAAATTCAAGCATACTTTTCAGTTTTTTTGCCCTTTTAATAAAATATCGCTGCACACACACTTAAAGCCATGGACATTGGAAATGTGTGTTTTCGTCTCGCATCTTGCTTATCCGACTTTATGAAATAGCTACCATAGATTATAAGAAAATAAGTAAATGCATCTTTTTGGCAGAAATACTGTTTGGGAGTGTTATTGAACGAGATCCATAACACATACTCGTATTGAGTAACTAAATTGTAATACTTACATAAATTAAAAAAAGGAAAGCAAAATAGATTCCTAAAATAAGCTAAACTAAACAAACTACTTTTACTGAAAGTGTAAAAACTGAAAGATGTATGTATGTATGTAAATAAAAGTTGTGTTTAAGGTCGGCCTGCGGACATTGTGGATAACCTCAGTGGAAGCTAATAATAGGATGAATATTTAGGCGTTGGTGGGCAAATATTTGAGTACGCATAAGACAACGGACAACTATGAAAAAACTGTTTACTAAAATCTGATGGTAAAATGTAGATACTCTAAGTATTTCATGAGAGGCGGTTTTTGAAACGCCAGGCGCCTTGAGTCAGGATTGACAACACCTACAATATGCATATGCAGGTCGCTGTGCGCCAGTTCAAACTCAAACTACGTAAGTTGCTATCGATTTTTTTTATTGCAATGAGTGCTTAAGCGAGTTTGCTATTAATGAAGCGATAACATACGCCAGAGAAGAAATATTTGCTTGTATTTTCTTTATTTTTATTGTTTTTATCACTGCTTTTGCGCCGACAAAAACATTGCCAAATGTTTACAGATAGTAAAATTGTTTGCAAAATGTAGAAAATAACAAAATAGGGATCCCGTGAATATACTTACATATGTACATATGTATGTAATGAAATGAAACCATACAGCAGATCCCAAAGGGCTTGAGAATACAAAAAAAAAAAAAAATATACACAATTCCAGACTTTGGTGTACACAAGCAGAATTGAAGACATTCCTATGGAAGTTTCACCATACACCATATGGAATGTATGTATACCATACCATAGTTGGTGTACACTATGCCTGGTTTTCATTAGGTCAAATTATTGACATGAAAAATTGACACCACTGACGTCGATATTGCAGTAATTGGAATCGGTATCGCAGTGCATTTCAAATGCACATATACAAGTTGGAAAATAGTGTTGAATGTTGACAACACATGGCAACCCGTTTCCATACAACTGACAGGATTTGACGTTGAACTTCGACTTTATGGCAAATATGGGAAGGCCCATGCCGTGTCGTTGGAGGGTTTTGTACCTTTGATCAATTGGTGGCCCTGTATTGGGCTGATTATGGACAGTCGCTCCGAAAATCAAAAAAAAAAAAAAAAATACCGGCCACAAATGCCCTCTAAACAACGCAGAGGGTCACTGCGTGCTGCGTCAGCACACTGTAAACTTTCGATAGACGCGGTTCTAGTGATTTCATGGGTGATGCCGACAGAGCTGCTTGCCCGCGAGCGCAAGGAAATATATAGTTCCAGCGCCAAGGTAAGCAAAATAGCCGCTGCGCCGCAAGCAGGAGAGCGAATCATTCAGTAGTGGAATAGAACTAGATCGCGAGCATGCATGACCGATTGACTTTCGAGAGTGAGAAAGTAATACAAACAATTTTTTTTTATCACGAAACACTTTTTACAATAACGAAGTACAGACAAAAATGAATGATTGGCGGTCAGCTAATGACAAATTAGAATGCCGAATACTGAATTTTGTCCTTCGGCTTCGGATTAACACATTTGAACTCTTAAACTGACCTGGCGAAAGTGGAAAACGAAGCACACACACACATCTTTATATTCACGATTACCGAAAAGTTAAAATGGGCCCAAACAAGACGATTGTGCAAAGTGCAAGGAGTTTTAGATTTCTTTACTCCACATAAAACACTGTTTAAAATTTAAAAAAACCGAATAATTATTTTCTTATTATTTTAGAAAAATGTAAGAATTATGTGAACCTTAATGAATCCTTAGATAAGTTTGCTCTGGAGTCCTTGCCTGATTCAATTTATCTCTATCCATAAAATATGTTATTATTCGATGGTCACGTTTCAAATCAATATCAATACCTTCTAAAATTGCTAACATAGAATTTAAAACTTGGTGTGAGTTCTTAAGCTATATTACCATCCATCGATAATGTTAAGATTATTGCAGGTAAGCTCTTTAGTTTTTTGATGATTATTTTCTCAATATTTCGTTTCTCTTACGAAAGCTTAGATTTTTTAAAACACATCTTCTTTGTGAGAAATTATTTAAAAAACCCTCCCCTACGTGTTCACGGATCAGCATACCTTCAAACATTCGACTATAAATCTCTTGTATGTACATACATATGTATGCATATATATACGTACATATATGCGCATGGGGATGAGTATCAGCTGGGCGTCGGGGAGAGGCAAGTTTAATGGCAGTAGCAAACAACTACCAGGCATACTTGTTGAAAATGCAAATGCATGACCCAAAGTAGGTAAAGTGGCCGGAGTGGTGGGTGAGTGGTGCGCATTAACGCGTAAATAGTTAGTTATCTTTACACTTTACATTCATACGTACATACCTTTGCAAATGCCCTATACACAGAGAAAATAAATGCCATTAAAATAATAATATTATTTTTTAAAATAAATGATTTGCAGTAGAAGTTTAAAAGGTTTGCAAGTGCCGAAAAAATTTGGATTTGGACGCAATGTTCGCACTGAGAAAACACGGAAAAATAAAAAAAAAACTATCAAATAATTAAAAGCTATGAGAATAAATTGTTAACCAGAAGTATTTAATTATTTTGGGATTAATTTAAAAAAAATCATACATATCTAAATATGTACAATGTGTGTTATCAAAAGCGTTAAGAAGAGTGAAATTTTATTTTTTCCATGATCATATTGCGCAGATTGCCAAAAAGTAAATTATGCGCAATGATATAGTAATTATAATCTGGCATAAAAGAGTTGTTTGTTTTTAAAATATTTCGCTAAATCAATTCGCAAATGTATAATCTGTGGACGAAATAAAAAAATGTGAACAGCAGGGACCTACATATATTTAAAAGTTGATTTGTAAAAATTTGTGTACGGCTGGGCATAGCATTATCTAAGATGCCAATTGCTTTATCCTTTCTGAAATCATAAAGTATTAAGCTTATTAATATTTCGTCATTTTTCTAATAGCATTTGTCCTCGACAGACAAGTGCAAACCTCTGAGGTTATTTCTGCCATGAAAGAGTTTTTTATCAAATACATCTTGATTTCATCAATAAATTTAAGTGTAAAATCAGTAATAAAATGAATTTACGAACACGTTCACATTTATTAATTATCATAATTTGTTATTATGGATTGTCTCAATTTCTAACTTAATTTTAAAATTAAAGAGGTAGGGAAAAAGCTTTATACATATCTTTTAGCAGCTGGGGGCCATGAGGCATATTTAATAAATGGTAAATTTTTAAACATTTTTAAGGTGATAGAAAACTTTACCAAATTTCAATAATATCAGGTCGGCCAATTTCAATTAGAAAGAAACCTCAAAGGGTGTAATCATTAAAAAAAAGCGATATAATAAAAAAGTCAAATCGCATTTTTACTTGGACTAAATACTACATACATACATACATATGTGGCTCCATATGAAATTCTAAAAAGTTCTCTGATTTTATTTTATTTTTCAAGTGTTAAATTAACTTTTGACAAACCTAACTTCAGTTTAAATTAAGATTTTTATTACAATTGATGTGAGAGTTTGCTCTAAACTTTCTTTAGTTTTCTTTATATTTGCCCGTCAAAATGGTAAAAGTGAAATAAACAAATATTACAGATACGTTTTAAAAATTCGCAACCAATCACGATCCAAACAGGCTTTCTTCGATTGAACTTTCTTCAGTTGAATTCATGTTTTTGGTTTTTAATAATTTTGATGTAAAAAAAGAAACATTTCATTCTGAAGCGAAGTTGAAAATTTGAGCTGCGTAAATTTTGCCAGCAAGTAAATTGCTCATCTGGAACTGTTCATTGCAATTAACAAAAATTGGAAAATTTAATTTGATAATTTCAAATTGGAAATTGGAAATAAAATCGAATGAAAACACAAGAATTAACAAGTTTATTTAGTGGAAAAACTTTCACATTTCACACTTAAATATTGGTTTTCCAATCTGGCGCTTTAAAAAAAGTACCAACATCAAAATCTGCGTTACAACATACCAAATTGTGTTCAAACCACCAGTTTTCGAAAAAATGGGCAACTGTAATAGACGCCTAGACGCATACACACATACACACGCATGAGTGGTTGTTACATACTTAAGTTGGTTTACATGGAAATGTAAATTTTGTTATCACTCGGCTTCCTCAATTCCCCCGCCCCCCCCACCAACTGTCACTTGCTGGCCCATCGAAGCGAGTGTTTGTTGTTGGCGCTTGCAAAGGTGTGCGCTGCAGCAGGCTTTAGCAATCAACTACATGCCTTTGCATAAGTAGCCCGGCCGTAAGCGTGCATGTTTGTTCATGTAAATAGAGTTCGGCATGCAAAATTTATTAGGTACGCCTACGCCATGGTGACGTTGAGGCGTCGAGGCTGACCCAATTTACTGGAAAAATGTCCATTGCAACCCTCCATGCAAGACTTAAAGCGCAGCAGAAATTCATCTGCCTGGTGAAACCACAAAGGGATTAGTTATGTAGGGGGCGGGGCGCACGAAGGCAGCGGCTTTATTAGGGTGTTCGATTATTCAACGTTTTTGTAAAAACGGTTTTCGAATTATTCGAGTTATTCGCAAAATGGCAATTCGAACAAAACCGGTCCTTAGTTTTGAAATCAAGAAAAAACCGGGTAAACCGGTTCTTGTTTCAAGTAGAAAATAATCCACATCTATGTACATACCTACATATAACTAAATACAATTATTACTACTGAAAATAAAATGTTGTTTAATGTCCGAGTTCAGTAAGCGGTATCAGTCTCTAATGGAGACAAAAGCGCTATTTAAAACCAGTTGGCATTAATTGGTCTCAAAATAAAGTCTCTCAATTGTGACCAAGTGATAAGCAGGTCACAAAAATTAAGACAAAAAACAAGAAAAAATGTAAAAGCAAGGAAGGCAATAACCTTCCACTCAAACATAGTCGCAAATTTTATATCTTGAAATTATACCAAATTACTGAATTTCACAATGAGCAAAGTGAGCGAGCTATAAGGACTTATTATCAGTAAGGTGTTATAAAATTGTTCAAGCTTTTCCTGTCTTATAAGAGATTTGTATAAGTACATATACACATACGTTTTTTCTAACTAAAAAGCTGCTTCAATACAAATCGATGTAAAATTAGTCGATGTGCTGACGTATTTCTATCATTACTCTTTAAAACTAGGTAAAAAACCGGGTTTGGAACCTAAAAACCCGAGTTATTCGATATTCAAAAATTTACGAAAAAACCGAAGAAAACCGGTTTGAAAAAAAACCGAGTCATCACCTTAGGCTTTATGCAAAAACGCAAACAATTTGAAGCTTTTGCTGTCATTTTTGTGCTTCTGTTTGCAACTTTTTCGTTTGCTCTGCTTTGTTTTTCGCACTACATCGCAAATTAGGTCACAATTTCATTTTCATTTTCATTTCCACACTTGGTAGTTAGTTAAGTGAAGTTTCAGTGGAACGGATTTAATTTTCAATTTTCCGTTTTCGGCTTTCAGGCAACAATTCCCTTCGGGGCCGCACAAACAATTGTTGAATAAATGAAGCAGAGCATTTATGCTCATTCATTTACCCATTCAGTTATATTGCGTTTTCCTGTTTTTGTAAGTTTTTCCTGCTTTTCCGCTTTCCGGCATATTGTTTACGGTTTGCAGCCACCAGTTTTAATTTTAATAACTCAAAAAGCCGCCAGTTTTTTATTTTATATTTATCTGCAGGGGTATGAGAGTTAGTGAGCTTGGTTGCTGAGCGCAGTGCAGCGAATGGGAAAAAGAGAGCTCAATAATAAGTTGGTCGCTTGGCTTGCGCGCATTCCTTTCGCAACTAATTAAGCAAACAAATTTGCCTATTGCCAAATCCCTTCACTTCACCCTTCACTCGATGGCTCTGATTTTCGTGCGCAGTTAGAAAATGAAAGGGTTTCAAATGCGCTTCCTTTTGTGTTTTTTGTTATATAATCTTTACTCGTTCTTCTCCTTTTCAAAACTGGGGCTAGAGTAAAAATTTCCAGCTGCGATTGCCGTCACAATGGATGCTGAGGTAAGAACGTTAAAGCCTTTTCCGATTTTCGTGCGATTTTACCATAACATATGTACAAACGTACATACGTGCATACCACAACGAGATTAGTGAGTGGTTCGCGGAATTCTCATATTTATGTCTGGGCATACCGCGATGCAATGAAAATCGCACACGTGCGTTCGTCAACGTTTATATAAATGTGTATTGTATACTCACCATCCATCATCCGGGAAATCCAACAGCTTGTGTTTTTTTGCCCACTAAAATGTGCCTCATTGGGCTGTGTAATCATCACGAAATCCAAATCATAAACTTATCCCAAATAAACTAATGAAGCCCGTCTTAAACTCACTTATTTTGCAAGTCCGAGAGACATCACTGAGGATTCGACTAAAGCTAAATATATAAGGGTTGGACTAAAGCTTAGCTTAGGACCAAACAATCACCAGAACGAACACCGCTATCATCACCAAGACGTGGGAAAATATTTATAGTTTAAATATTTAGGTCATGGTATTCCTACAGTATTTATTTTTATGTAATCCGATCCTTTATTTATACTTAAATGATAGTTCCAATTTATTATTTTTACAGAAGCAACAATTGACTATTTTATGCCAACCTAAGATACTTCTAGGCAGTTGCATTTAAGTTCTAATTACACTGCTTGAAACACTTGGAACTGTTTGCACTTAAAGCGCCGATTAAGGCCATCCGTCAGATAGCAAGTAAGCGCTGAATAGTAAGCTGAATTGTAGCTAACCGCCGGTAATTTTAAACAGAGATAGCGCAAACGGCCCTTAGAATTGTTTGCTACTTCGCATATCATTCGTCAACGCGTCCTTTCTAACCAAATGCTCCAAGTTAAGATTTTCTTATTTGGTATACATACGAGTTAGCATATCTCGACACATACTTACATATGTATGTACATACGAGTACATTCGAGTATGTAGATACATATGTATGTAATTCGCCACTATCACTTGCCACTTGCGAAACTTACATACATACATACATAAGTACCATAAACATATTTACATATGGTACATATTTAAATAATATGAAATTATACTCAAGTCACTGCACTTGTTTATGATAATTTTATTCTCAAAGAGTAATTTACTCTTTAGTAGTGCAATGTGGAAACAAATTTGCAAAATAAATTGGTTTAAGTGTTTCAAGCCGTCTTCATAAGTACGCGTTATGTATGTGAAGCGTTGCCAATGTGTCTAATGACTTCAAGTGCCACTACGAATATTATTCATTGCTCGACTATTAATTTAATGTTCGACTAGTTAACGGTATTCACGAATAATAGGCGCACACGCAGCACTTGACATTTTTGGTTGACGCATTAAAATGGTGACACGCTCTCGTATGAGAGCGTTTCTGAGATATTCATACCAAACGGATGTAAATTGCGAGGAGCAACGTCGACACTTCAATGTTTCGATTTATTGACAACACCAACACCGATGTTTTCCAATTTTTTTTCTCCGTTTATAAGTTTTTTTTTTTGTAGGGGAATGAAAACGAAATGTGATGTATTTTGGAATAAAATGTGTTTTGAAATCAACTTTATCGCAGAAACTCAGTCAGTTGCAGACCGCACCTGATGTCAGGCGGCTTTTGACGATTGCAACTCGCAGTGATCTACGCAAATCTTAAAACAATGTGTAATTGATTACCAACATACCGATTTGTTTTTGTGCACAAAATCATCGAATAACCTACCAAATGCCGGCTGGGTATACATAAATATGTAAATGAGACTATATAACCAACACATACACACATAGCAACTCTGTGACATGCCAATTACGTGCAGAAAGATACGAGTTTTAGGTACCATACAAACATAAGTACCATCGAAATCTGATTGACATGATTAGAGGCATCGCAAACTGCGAAAAAGAGAAAAAAGCGAGTGTCATTCGTTGTTTTGTCTGTGTCAAATTTTAGTAGAAACACAATTCAGTGCATAATTGAAGGCTGCTCCTTTAGCTGTTGCGTCTGTTTTTAAGTTAACACATCGCACGTTCGTTACGCGCTGCGAATTTGGAGCCCCCCCCCAAAGCGCAAGTGGGGGTGCTGGGCGCGGTTTACAGCCTTGTCACTTGTCAAATTCATAACTATTGAAAAATAAGTCTACGATGTCAGCTGACGAGATAGCTGCCCGCGCTCGAACGACGGACTCATTACCGTTGATATTTTCATTTATATGCGAGGTGCTATGCCTCTGGGTGACATGCCCGCGTCCATCTGGTGTGTGTGAGAGTGCAGAGGTACTTTCGATTACATACATACATAAATATTTATGTATGTATGATGTGTATGTGTACGATGTACACACATATGTACATATAACATCATTCATCCATCTTTGCACACATCTCTCAGTCCACGTGAGTTATTGGACGCTTGAATGGCGATTTGATTAATGGAGCGTTTCTAAATGCTTGAAAAAGCTACAAGGCAGCAAATTACCAGCTCGAGCCGAGACTAAATTAAAGTTCGCTGTATCGAAATGTGTAATGAATGTTACCTAAAAATGTACAAATTTATTTAAACAAAAAATTGCTTTATGTTGTACAAGATGCTGCACGCTTTAATCTATACAAACGAAATGTCCATATGTACTTACATAGTACAATGTACAAACGTACAAGCATTAATGGATCTGTATGAATAGGGTGATTCATTTAGAAGCACTTTTACAGCATAATATTTTTGTTCATCTTGACGCACGTACACAATAATATGTGTGGAAGATACAGATTTGGTGGAAGATAGAGCCAAATCATTTTCAGTGAAGAAACGGGCAAGTTTGATGACAAAGCTGCTCAGCAGAGAGAATAGTTAGATGATCACAAGACGAATTCAATATGGTGGTATTGAGGCGCCAGCTGATTTTTTCGGTTTGCTGAACGGAATGTCCAATGACTTCGTTCTAATTATGTGGCGATGTACTATTTAAAATTCTGTCCAGCCAAAGAGAAAATTACAAAAATTGATCAACTTCATTATGCGGCAATGGAAACTCCCTCTCGCGGTGGAGGGAGCTTCGAATTAAAGAAGTCAAACTGTAATGAGCAGGGGACGCCACTCTGTAAGCTTTCTGTTTATCCCTCCCTAATGTGGATTCTCTAAGCCTCTTCAGTCTATGCGTGAGAGTCGAGACCTTCTCTTGCAAAGGCGATTGCAGTGAGGAACACATGTCGATGCTTCGCCAAGTTGTGATAATAGCTGGAATTGGGCAGTGGCCGGTTCTTAATTGAGTTGAAAGCAAAGTTCGCAACAGAATTACATGAGAGTTCTCTCGCCCAACGCCTGTAGTTCAAATACGAATTACAAAAATGCACAAAAAACTTTTTATGCCAGAGAAATGCGTAGCCTTTATGCCTTTTGGTACCTTTTAAAACTACATATTTACAAAAATTGAATCGGCATTGCATACAAGACATTTGTTAATTCCGTGTAATCATTCACAAAAATGCTAACTACATTTTCGATATTATAAGAAAAACTTTTCATAGTAAATCATTACTTTCATCTCTTAACATATTAGTTTTTACGAGAGTTCGATTTGGCTTTGACAAAAGTTTTATTTAATATCTCGTCACCACAAATTTACAAAATTTATATAATTTTATGTTCTTTTTTGCTTTTTACAGATTAAATCTTCGAGCGTCTTACAAATTCTAAATAATACTTAAGTATTTGGTAAGTTTAAAATTATCAATGCAGCAGAACAGTTCTTCTTTATTTCTTATCATTTTAACTTGAAAAAAAAATTTAATAAATACAAGCGAACCCGACAAACGGTTCTCCCATCTAACCAGTGGCTGGTCCGCTAATTGATAAAAGCTTTTTCTGTAAAAATTTTGTTATAGGGCCTTTGATAAAATAAACGACTCCATTGAATTAGTTTATTGGAAACACAAAAATAGGCGTTAAAATAAGTGTTAAACGCTTAGCATTTAGCACGAAATGTAGCCAAAAAAGCTTTCAAAATTCGTTAGAAAACAAACCGCAAAAATCAAGCAAGAAGTTTATAATAAAATGTTTAATATCAAATTAATTCCGCAAACACCTAACCGTCATACATACATACACCAAAACGCTTGTATGTTTGTTTTTGCATGAAATGTTAAGAAAATAAGAACAAAAATGCATATGTTAAGATACTCAAAATTGATTCAAAAACTGAGGTTCGTGTCTTTTGAACCAGTTTAGTGTACTCGAACACGATAAAAACGCTCTTCCAAATTTGCTGTGGATTTCACACCAAACATTTTAGCCTAACATGATGCTCTACATAAATATGTACATATGTACATATGTACATATGTAAATATTCGTTTTGGAGAATACACTAACAACTGCGTTGTGTTAAATAGTAGTGGTTCACTTTGATCAATTTTGCCAAATTATTATATAATTTTTATTTAGTTGCAGTTTTTTCAATTAATGTACAATTCATTCTTAAAAAAAAACAACTATGAACATGCGCCCAATTTTCGAACCTGATACAATATTAATATTTTCAACAAAATTCAAGACCTTTTCCTTAGAAGTTTAAGAAAATTTATAGAATCAGTTTTGTAGACCTGAAGCAGTATCAGTTTTATTACGTTAATGGGAATGTTTTAGTTACCTAGAGAATATAGTTGATTTTTAAAAATTTTATTGCGAGGTTGGTGCGATTTTTTCCATATAAAAATACATTTTTTCCCCATTATACATATACTAAAACTCAATGGGCATACTTGAAAATTTCTGAGGTAAAAGTTTGAAATTTTCAAGAAAATTTGGTAAAAATGTAATTATAAGTTTGGTATAAGGACAAGTAAATACATGTGTACATATGTAAGCGAAATAAATTGTCGAAATGTCCTATTACAATAACATAATTGAGCACTGATAAACATACCCACATATGTACATATATGCATCCAAATGATGAAATAATATTTTTTTTGGTGAAGAGGTTACGGTTAGCATAACAGAAGACTAAATTCTTCGATGTCTTTCAATTTAAAATTATGTACGTATGCATGTATGTATGTATGTATGTTATGTATGTATGTTATGTATGTATGTATTCTATTTTTAATTTTGTGGTGCGATATGTAGGTGCTCGTATGTATGTACATATGTACGTATGTTTCATAATGCTTAAACCACAAACTGTGCTAAAAAAAGCGAGTAGTTAGTCAACTCAGTTTCATACGCAGAAAGTTTCCAAGAAAAGTATTCCTTCATAAAATGTCCAAATCCTATATTTACTTTACTTTGGAACGCTGAATTGTGTCAAGATTTCAATTTCGTGATGCTCGCATATTCTGGCATGCCTTGGAGCGAGATTCATACTTGCCTTGACTTGATGATACGTTGCGGTACCCAGCAGAAAATTTCGAGAGCCGAAGAACATTTCAAAAGACCTTCTTGAGGTTCGAAATGCCTTGCTTTCTGCATTCCCTTTTTTTGTTTTTTTTTTGTATGAAGTGCCGGGAAGATGCATTTGGGTTAACCATTAATGGAAAAGCCTTTAGTTTTTCAGTCATTCTTGAAAAAGGCCTCCGTCGCTTTTCTTCAGCGTTGCCCGTTTATGAGCTCATATCTTTTGATTTGTTTTCAATGCCATGTTCATTTTTATCTATTCTGCTGCGTTGATGTGAAGCAATTTTGCTTTTCTTTTTAGTTGTAAGTTTGTACACATTTCTCAATAAAGTTTTGCCCGAAATTGACTTGAAATTGATTACCATTTGTTTGAATTTGTGCCCGATTGTTGTGGCTCTCCATTTAAACTTTTGTATCGTGTGCCTTACATAAATCCATATGAACATTATTAAGGACCGCACGCGGGTTCATTACATTACTTTTTGCCTTTGTCCTTTCATCAAAATATGTGCTTCAATCTATTTGCCCTTTTTCCACACCCTCTTTATTGCAATGCATTCTCATTATTTGCCACAATTTCACTTGATGTGGCAAGCCAACGAAACAAGAAAAAAAAATTCAGTGAAATCAAATGAAAAAGTTTTCTTTTTATGAGGCTCTATTTAGTGAGTAAAAAAAAACAGTTTTCTGTGGGAATAAACTAACTTCAATTCTTGTGGCTTATGAACTGAACGACTTTTGGCCAAGCGCGTTTATTTTATATATTTTATTATTTTGTTATTATTAGTTTGTCATAATATTTGCTGGTAAATATAATTTTCATAGTAAATTTAAAAGTGTTTTTTTTTAAACAAATAACGCGGAATTTGATATGTTATTGTTATGCTCTGATGTCAAAAATGTCCACATGAAAGCATTCCATTGCAAGTTGTCATAGCCACTGCGATCTTCAAGTTGGCTTGTACGCTTTGTTTCTTATCTGCTGATTGTACTTTGTACCCATTTGCAGGTACTTTCAACGGACGAAGTGAAATATTTGGGCCACATAAAAGATATCAAAGTTTACTCAAGATAGATTGCATTCCTATCAGAGTCGCCGATAACAATAACGTTGTAAGTATTATAGGTCGACAATTTTAACGCGACTAAATTCAATCCTCAAGCATTAACACCTTTTTTTTAACCGTGTTAAACATATCTGAGTAAAAATAGGCCCAGACATAGTAATACCCCCCTCTTTTTTATACATACTAACTCACACACAAAAAAATAACTCTTAAGGGCCCTGCATTATGGACAAATGGATACTCGGTGTGTGCACATAAGGGTTAAATGGAAAACTAAACATTGCACTTGTAGACCGAAAATGTGAAGCAATTACTACAGTCTCTTACGCATCAAGTGTTGTCTTGAATTCGCACTAAGAAAGCAGAGAATGAGAAGCATGCCCTCTTCCCCCCTAATTTCAGCACCTCTCTTCTATGTGCGAACAAAATTACTTGCAATCACGTGAACAGTTGATTGGCATATGGAACACATTACTTTGCCTTTTTTAATTATTGCAGTGACCAGCAGAGAATGTTCATATTTATATTGATCTTAAACTAATGTAATCAATTTTGAGAAAAGGCTGAGAATTCTTCACATAAACTTGTTCTTTTCAATCACGTCTACAATTTTTATTAATAATTATATATTTCGGCCAACCAAAGCCCCAAAGTCGCAAAGTATTTTAGTCGTTTTGTTTCCAAGATTACAAATATACTTCAATGAATTAGGATTACGAAAAATGAAGGTGAAAAATTCCAATCAATTGAACATCGAAGACGAAAACACTAACATCAGTCATCTTCTGCTGAACACAAGCTTTGACCCGGGGACCCCAAATCGAACACTTGTGTCCAGAAACTCGGGGCGCAAATGCCAAATGATAATATATGTACTCGTACATATATTCGCCGCATATTTATCGCATTATAATTAAACTCCAAACTTTTCACTTGTCTTTTTGTCTTTGCTTATCGCTTCACACACGTCTAGTGTCACTTAAATCCAGTGATAAACATGCGACATATGTTTGTACACATCTAAGCCTCCAAGACACTTTTCTGCGTTACGTTGCGACAGGTCACTCAAGAGGTAAGGGGCAAAGAGTAGGTGGCCGGGCGGGGACGACGCCACAAAAGCGCTTAATCCAATTTCTCTTTTACTTAAAAATCATTGATAATATTGCTGCTGTTGTTGTTGTTGTTGTCGTTGTTGTTGCATATTAACGCTTTTGCATAGCGCACCGGGGATGACCGCTGATGACGGTCGACTTCAAAGCCGCCAGCTAGCGCATGGGTATTCAAGCCGAATTGGGTCAATAAGTAGGCCAAGCCAAAAAACATACATATAAACATACGTATAGTGTACATATGTACATACATATGTGCATATAGACAATCCCGCGATCCCGAATTTCACAAAGTTTGATTCGTAATTTTTAATTTGTCAAAAAATTTAATGTAATAGTTGTATTTTAGAAGTATACAAAATAACATTAATAGAACAAAAACGATTTGTTGTAATTCATGTCTATACATACATATACATATGTATTTATTGGTCTTTTCAGGAACAAAAAGAAATAAACGTAAAATTCGACACACATACAAAATAATTTATACTTCAAGTACAATTACTAATATTTCGTACAGGAGCCATAATACCTACATACATATTTTTAATCACTGTTTGAAACCAATATTAAAAATTAATATATTACCTTTCAGTAAAAAAAGTAAAATTTAAATTCATCACCCATTCCATTTTGAGCGCGGCAGAATTATTTCTTATTTTGATTAAAATGCAGTCTTTTAAAATCTGCAGTGGAGAAGCACCGCTCCCAACCGCTCAACACTTGTTGGTTGGATTGTCGACAAAAAGTTAGATGCTCTCTGCAGGAATTAGCCTTGATCGCTCCCATTACAAAAACTATCAATTTATTTTACCAAGCTTTCTGATAAATAAATTTAATGCCTATTGGACAATTGCGATCTTCTCGTTAAAACTTGATGCAATTTATCTTTGAGACTTTCTGTCTTATCCACTTAAAGCATCTCGTCGTTAGTTTTATTAACATCGCTTTCATAGTAAGGCTCATTTTCTACTCGAGGAGGATATTTTCCAGCTCCTTTATAATGGCAAGGGTAAAAACAAGCCTTTAGGGAGTTAACAATCGTAATAAAATAAACTAGTTGTTTTTGTTTCTCATGTTAAATTTTCTTATTTTAATACAACTCTGAAAGGTGTGTTTAGTGTGTTATTTGGTTGTTTTATTCAATCAACTCTTTCTGTTTTAAACCATTTGAGGTTGTTTTTTGTTTGAAAATACGTAAATTAAAAATTAAACATAATAAATGGCTATTAAATTCACTGTTTTCTGCAATTCCGAGATTTTAATAGAAATGATCCCCGGATATTTAGGAGTTAAAAAAGGCCAGGATCCCGGGATTTCGTGATCTCGGGATTGCCATGCCTAGTATGTGTCGATAAATAAGCCATGCGACATACTGAGTGAAGCCTTCAACTAGTAGCGCATAGAATGATAAATAAGCGGCTTAAAAAATGCAAAAAGAACTAGTTCACATAAAAAGGCAGCCAATCAAGAACACATACATATGTACATACACATGTATGTATGTACATATGTACAAATGTATGCCTGGCGACATGATAATCAGCCTACCTTCCTGATTTTAAATGTGGGCACTGCATTTTTCTTCAACTTAGACTCGAAAATACGAATTTATTTATGCACGGATTATTTCTATTTTTTAGAAAACTAGCAGGCCGTGGTTATTGTTAAAGTTATAAGAAGTAATTCAAAACTATGAAGTTGTTAAAAGTGTTTTATGTTTTATTTTACCAAACACTGTGGCACTCGAAAAATTTACCAATTTTCGATGCAATTTGTTTGAGTATTAAATTAATTTATTCCTTAATATTTTTATTACTAAGTAAGTAGAAACTAATTTTTCTCAATTTGTCAACGGGTTACTCATACGCACTAATAAACCGACGTTGCTTGAAAGTTTGACACCGAAATATTTTACCAACGGCTATTCCAAATATACTATTAACTATCTACTAATGGTTGTTATCATTTAAATAAAGATTATAATAAAAAGTCCCGTCGATATGCCTTCAGTATTTTTTAAGATCGTAGTTGTGTTTATTTGTAGAAGCAACATGTATTGGGCATGCCTCGTAAAACACTTTTGGTCTATTTTCTCAGTTTGAATTCGAAAGTAGATATCAAAATTAAAAATTGGTAGCTTTTATTTTAATTTTCCCAATTGGTTTATTTATACAACGAAAAAGGTTTTGTGAGTACGAATTTGCTAAAATTTGTCATTTGTCAAGATTAACAAAAATTTCAGAAAAGGACTAAGTAGCTTAAATTCAACAGCATCTCAAAGAAATTGTTTTTGTGAAAACCACAATTCGGCTTTCGGCAATGCGGAATATCAAAAACCTCAGCTATATCCAACAAAAGTAGTTTCTTGATGGAGTATTAGGAAGAAACTATCGCTATATTTTGCCAAATGTTGCTTTTGAGAATTGAAGAACAATCAATGCTAGATATTATACTAGTATAATAATTAAATGGCTCGATGTCGTCGACAAAAACGTCTTCCACCACAATAATATCAAAAATCCACCTGAATTATCATCTTTTGATTTCCTCCTGTTCCCATTTGTTAAGAACAAAATGTATGGTGAGCGCTTTGCAACAGCTGAACAAGGCGTTGAGTCATCTGGAAACCATGGATTTGAGGTTCCCACTTCATAGATTAATAATTATTTTCACAACTGGTTTCTTCAGTTGTGTTTGCCTGGAATCTTGCGATCGATTTTTAATAAACACGCCGGCAAGCTAACTTATATCAATTGGCAATAGGAATTTAGAATGAAACCATTTATAGAACAACTAGTTCCACATTTATAATATATGTATGTATTTTACTCATAAAAAGACTTATTTAGCGAGTGGCACAATTGATTGTGACAAGTTATACAATTTTTCAAACGCCCAATTTCTTTACACATCTATAAATAAGTGTAACAAAATTATAAGTGGTTATGATTGTAGTAATTTAGGAAGATAATTAAGAAGTAACACGATAACTAAATGTAAGATATTTATGAAAGAAAAGGATTCCGAAGTATGCGCCGGAAATGTAGTTTTTATTGAAGGTCAAGGTCATGAAATAATTCATGTTGTTGCTGTTGTCGGACTCACATCAAAGAACTGTACACATTATTTATTTATAACTTGTCCAGAAAACTGCAGCCGCCAACTCTGCACTGTGTGAGAATAAAAAAAATAAACGCACATTGTAACAAAAATAAACGGAAATTATTATCTTTTTTTGCTTAATCATTCGTTTGACTGGCCCCCCTCGTCATATGTGTGCAAAGCTATGCAAAGTATCCGTCAACAGAAACAATATTTTATAGGTTTAAATCGGATGATTTAAGACTTAAAGTATTAAATACCGACATTGAGTAGCTAACGCTCAGTTACTAAATATTTATGGCTCTATTAGATTGTTACTCAATAAAGGGCTAACCCATGGGCCCCGCTTAAAACGCGAGATTTTGTATTTTCCGATACACGAGTATTTTATAAAAAAATATTTATAAATAGTTAAAATACAAAAGGACAAATACATCTTTTGAGAGACCCAAACGTCATTAAATTTTTTTTAAATTTAATTAATTAAGCAAAAATGGTACTTATCTATGTACATATGTGTTTTGAATACCATCCATTTTTTTATTCATGACTCATGCATTTGGCTGTACAGTTGATTATTATACATAGATAACAAAGAATACGAGCAAAGCCTTTAAAATTATTTAATAATAAAAATGTTTTTGGACTGAAGAAGTAAAATTACAAGTGAGGTAAATATTTTAAAAATGTTTGTAGAGCATATATTAAAATTTTGAAAGAAGTCAAAGGGTTCTTTGAGGAGCAATTTTGAATTCATCAGGCAGTTTTCAAAATCAGCTAAAAGAGCTTTTAAACTGTCATACTGTTCACACAAAAATATAGCACATCCACATAATGACAGATTTGGGCAATTTATTTTTCTTCTAATTAATTAAAATAATTTTTTAAGTAAAATATGGTTTATTCTCTAAGAAAATCCGCAAAAGTAAAATGAATTAACAAAATTTTGAACTTTTTAAAAAATATCTTTAGAATTATTTTTAGTATGCAGTTTTTTGCTTCTTTAAATCTAAGAAAATGCAAGTTTCAAGTGTCTGCAAGTTATCACTGATTTTTGAAAATTTACTTTCCTCCATACATTATTTTTTTTTAAGGAAAAAATTGCGAAATAGGGCAGTTTAAAAAAGGTCAAAAATTATTGGTAATTCGTAGCTACTAGAAACTTGCACTTCGTTGTACTAAAATTAAATGAGCTTCATATCTGCATAAACCACAATATTTACAATTTTATTTTAAAAAGTTCAAAATTTTAATTAAATTTTGATTAATGTTTTCTTCATTTTTTATAAAATTCAAAAAATTGTTTTTTATACTGTTCGTTAGACAATAAATGTTTGAATGAAAAATTTTTCTCTATGAATCAAGGGGTAAATAAATAAACCAAATGTGTCAATATACCTACATATGTTTGCGCTATAAGTTGGGAACAGAGTGTTGTGTGTAAATGTGCATTTGTGCTGTTATACCGAGAAGTAACCTTTATTTATTCTAAAATTACTGCATATTCTTGTTCATATGTACTTTTATTTTATCTTATCGGATCTGCATACATCGAAGACACTATTATTTGGGCATAAACACATATTTTTACATATTTATATACACACATACATAAATACATACATAAATACAGAAGAAATAGTGCGATAAAGTCTGAGTCTTAGGTTAGCTTTTTTGCGAGAGTTGAACCAACGAAGCGGAATGATTTGCGATAGCGTCTGGTTTCGTCGGTTCACTGAGGTTCATACGAAAGTACGAATCGCAAACGAGTTACTGCCATACAAATAAAGGGTTTTCCAATAAGAGTGATATGATTTCTTTAAAAAAAACACACTAATTGTTAAGAAAATTCAAATATTTTTTTATTTAATGTGAAGTAAAATCGATACAATTAAGTTCTGAATATAACATCATTCAAATGGCCTCCACGACTTTATTAGCTGGAACGAATTCGATGAACCCAATTTTCGAGTAGTGAATAGCACGTTCAATATTGACTTCTAAAGGTTGAAGATGGTCTGGTTTATTGCTAAAGACCAATGTCTTCAAATAATCCTACAAGAAGTAGTCTAATGGTGTTAAATCACAACTCCTTGATGGCCATTCAATGACACAATTTCAAGAAATAATCGAATCTCCAAACTTTCCTCGCAATAATTCGGTTGTTGCACGTGCTGTGTGGAACGTAGCCCCGTCTTGTTGGAACCAGATGTTGTCAAGATCAACTTCTTCCAAATGCGGCCATACAAAGTTGGTTATCATCGATCTATACCACTCTACACCAGACCAAAAACCACACCAAACTGTCAATTTAGGTGAATGTAATGGCTGTTCATGAATAATTTGTGAATTTGTTTCGCATCAAAATCGACAGTTTTGTTTATTTACCGCATCACTCGGATGAAAGTGAGCCTGATCGGAGAAGATGATTTTCTTAAAAAAGTTGCATTGGAGAACGATTATTTTGATAATGAAATTGAATAATTTGTAAACGTTGTTCTTGCGTATATCTTTCCATGATGAAATTGTAAAAATGGCCGAAGCGTCACTTAGAAATTATCCCTATTGGAAAACCTTTTACTTGTCAGAACACACATACATACACATGTATATATATGCGAGTATGTGCAGCGCATATATTTTAATATTGTTAAAGAAGTTTCTTCTTTGACCCAGAGGTATTTTCGTTATCGAAAGTTTGAAATTCCTTGAACTCGTAATGAAAGTTGTAAAGCCAGTTAGGCGCCTGAAATCAGTCTGCTTTCATAAATAAAGGATAGTAAACATACAAATAAAGTAAAGTGTGCATAAAAATTGGATTAATAAACAACTTGTCCAAGTTAGTAAACTCAAATGGTATTTTTTTATTAGAGTAACATCCGCTCTGCAAAATAATGTTTTCAAGAAACTTTCACCAGCAATTTTTTATGATATGTTGAATATTTTTTGTGTATCTAAAAATGTATTCGTTTAACTTGACGATATTAAAGCTTTAATGAAAGACAAATCCCAGAAAAAGAACGAAAAAGTTATTTCGGCAACACGCCACAGCACTTGAGCAAATATGAAGTATTAAAATGGAAATGGAAATTTTTTCTTTTTAAATCCATTATTTTGTCAATTTATTTTCGAGCTGCAGTGGTTGTTCTACTTTTGTGCACACACTCACACACATAAGCACATACCGATTTGCATATGTACGAGTATGTATGTACGTCCCTGCAGGAGTGTACGCTCCCACAATTCTACTTCAGCTCGAAGTGGCCACAATTTGTTATTTGCTAAAATGAGAAACTTTGTGTTATGCGATTAAAAAGTTTAACTTCAATTGGTAAAATTTTCATTCGAAACAATTGCGTGGGTGCGATGATAAATATATATTTACACACATTCTGCATGCTAAAACACCTCGTGGCATGTTGCTTTGAGGATTGTGTCGGGATTTGTCTCGATTTCCTCTCGTGCGAGGGCCAAGTTGCTCACCAATCAACACCAGATTGCCAACATACATACATACATACATACGAGGACTTGCATACAAAATGTATATTCTGAACATTATCGTTATCGTTCTATTCGAATTTTTATGCAACCACAAACATACATACATATGTACATTAGGGTGGTTCAATCTCAAGTAAGGTTGACATTTTAATGCTCTTACTGTGCTACGAAGAAAAATATATAATATAATTTCGACGCTTACACTATATACATAGCTCAGTGTTTGGCCGAGCTTCTCCCAACATTCGAGGTGTGCGTCTTTATATTTTATCACAAATGGATAAATGGAAAAATGCGCCGATTTTATTAAATTAAATAAATATTTAGAGGTCGCTAAAAATGTTCCTTATTTAAAATGAGCAATAAGAATTTACCACAGTAAATAATTTATAGCTTACAATATTTCACAAGTGGCAAAATATGGTTTTCTTTAGAAGTTTTTAAATATAATTCACCAATAGAATGAATAATAATTTTTTAATATTAGCTATTTTAGTGAAATACAAACAAGGTACTTTTCAGTACCATTTTAATGAAATATTATTTAATATGCATAAAAAATACGTTACAGTGGAAACTTTGAATATTTTACCCACTTTGCTTTTTTCCACGCATGTTTGCATTGCCCTTTGTATGTACATACAGACATATGTATTGGTAAAATTTTATAAAGAGAACATCGCCAAAATTGGTATCAAAGATTCTAGCAAGTGCTTTTATGGGATGGGATTTCTTCTAAGTCTGAAACTATCTGATGATATGATGATAAACAAAAAAATGTTCAATGTTTTTTTCCCCAAATCTATTCGAAAGGTTTGTCCATTATGTAAATGTGTTTGCTTTAGCTTTGGATCTATCTTTCGGAAACTGTATTAAGCGAGCTATTTTAAATTTTAAAACTCAACTCATTTTGTGGACGGCCTCCAGTTCCATTTAAAGAAGTAAAATTACAGCGGCGTGCGTTAGAGAAATACAATTTTCTTCGAAGTGATTATTTTATCCTATGTAAACTATTCGGGCAGCGAATGAGTCCACCTCTGCTACATATTCCCGTTTCGATTTTGAGAAGAAAAGGCTTCTTGAACTGCATTTGTATCATAATTATGCCCCTTGCATTCCTCCCAGCGCCTCATTTTCTGATAAACGCTAAGCCTTTGCTCTTGTACTCCTCCACACATTTCCACTTTATCCCTGAATGCTTTATGTATGAGTATACATGTTTGTATGTATGAGTATATATGTAAACAGTCACTGGCAGTTATCGTGCCTGTAGTTCATATAACCAATGTCGTTCAGTTACTTCTGTAAAAGATAAGTGCTTTTATGCTTCCTCAAAAATGTGCTGTGCGTATTGAATTTCTTTGTTTCTGAAGCAATGTAGTCATCGTTCTTGCGCTTATCAATTTCTGTGCATTAGTTGTAATTGTTTTTGTTTAAATATTTTTCCAATAAAAAATAAGTGTTCACACATTCCTCAGCTGAGTCAACACGCATTGGGTAAAAAAAAACAAAAAACAAATATTTGTGGTCGTTGCATTGAATGATTACAAATTTATATGTTAGTACATATGTATGTATATGTATTCAAACATTTGTTTTCAGTTAAATTTGCACGTTAAAAAATTCAATACAATATAATATAGCGAAAATATAAAATCTACACTTTTTGTGTTTAACCTCAACGGCGTGTTTATTAACAATCATTAGTTTCCTGCTATTAATTTCATACTTTTAATTTGCGCCAACAGCTGTCAGTATCAAATAAACTTTTTCACTTGAAATTGTGTTTGAATGCAATTATGAGCAAATAGAAAAAAAATCATCTAAAATGCACACTGAATAAAATAAATTGATGCCCCCCTAAATCGAAATTGCAATGAGGTGTACTTAACTAATTAATTTTGTGTCACCCCACCGTGAAATTTACGCTCCGTTCAAAACTGTGAGCAATATTTCCTACAATGAGTAAGTAATCGCTGAAACGTGTCCACCGAAGAGAATCCGAAAGAAAAATCTGAAGTGGTGCAACGAAATTACAGATATCGACAAGACTTGATTACAGCAAAGCCAACAAATTAAAAGCTGCAATATTGGATGTCTCACCTGAAAATTGGAAGTTTGAACCATTGATTTTTTAAGGTACTGTAAAATATAACTTTCTGCAAAATAGCGACAACATACTGGAATTTATGGACTGAATTGAAAATACTTTTCGTTTGAAAAAAAAAATAAAAATATGTTCGGTCAACTCTTTCTTCCAACAGGTAATTTGGTTATTATTATCCAACCTAACTTTGGACACAGTAGTTTTGTTTTGAGAGAAGAGATTATTCGCTACAATACTTTGCACTGAAATTGATGAAAAATGCTGCCTTCCTTTAGGCTGAGCACTTAGCGCTCTCCAGAGCTGTGCCACCAAAATCTCTCTCATGCTTTTAATGTTAAATGACGACTGTGGGAGCGGTGGCAGGATACTGAATAGCTTGCAAGAGGAAGATCCGCAACAAGTTTTTTTCTACTTACTGGCCACCAAAGGACCCCAATCGACAGCGTTTTCCCAAGAACTGACTAGGTTTGTCGAGTTGGAGAAAACAATGTCAATCATCTACTCCTGACAAGTTTGCATTGGAGACAAAACGGTTTCGGGCTTGTGCCATGATCTGAGTACATCTGTGATAAAATTCCTACTCGCCGTGTTCTTATTCGGTTTGTGGCTCGTGTTCCCATTAAAAAAAATCACACATACACACACACACAAAACAGGTTAAATAGGCGAAGTGCAAATAAACTACCAACTGTCAACAAATAGATATCACATTTTGAAGGTGAATTATTTACCATCACTCAAACAATTTCATGTCAATTAGTAGCAATTCACTGATATCATCCAAAAGAAAATAGAAACAGAATTGAAAAAAGAACAACAAAGTATTTATGTTTATAGAATAACTAAGTGTTTGCGTTAGACTGGCGACCAGCGCAAACGCCCATCAGCAATTACAAGGTAAACGATCAAATGCAACACAAAAAGATAGAAAAAAAAAATAAAGAAATGCTAAGAAAACAATAGAGGACAACTAGCGACCACCAAAACGAGCAAAATTTTTAAGACTTTTGTGCAAACAACACCGGCGAAAATCGCTAAAGAAGGTAGAAATATTTACTGATGTGCTAAGTTCGTGCCAAGGTATTTGATGCCTCTTTTTTCTACTCGGTCGTACAAATGTACGAGTCTATTTGTTTGTGTATCAGCAGCGCGATACCAGTTTGGACTTCAGAGGCAGGGATTCAAGCGGTGGCGCACCCGCAGACGCTTGCAATTACATTTATTGCTTGATTGCTGGCCGCCTGGAAGATAGGTATGTATGTATGTATTCTTGGGCACACACATATATTTGCTGGCCCGAGTCAATTCTATTTTGCGGTTGTCTGCCTGACAAAGGCCAAAGGTCAAATGTGTTGAGAGGAAGGTGAAGACACGTGATGTTTCTTGTTGTTTTTTCTATCTTTTTTTTTTGTTGTTCGGCGTTTGGGTGAATAGCGCGGCGCACCTAACTTTTGCAAACAATGTAAATTGCAATGAGTGCCTAGGTTTTAATTTTAACTTTGTTCTTTGTTTTTTTGTGTGACCATTGTCTTTTTTTTATTCGCTTGTGGAATTCGCTATAAGTTCGGCTGTGTTGGAAATTGCCAAATCACCGCAACGAAAATTACTTTACGGTGGAATAATAGGCAAAAGCTTGTAAGCGTTGTGGGATTTGAATTGGTGATACCGGCGTGTGAATTGTGCGGGAAGTTGGTCGAAGGTAGTGGATTTTTTGTTGACTTCAGACTTGTTTGGTTTTTCGGTGTCCGTTGTTTCGCTGTTTTTTTTTTTTTGTCATAACGTGCTTTTAAAACTTTTAATATTTCTCTTTTTTTCACACCCACTTCAAAGTATTGTTTCTATTTGAGTTTTATTTGAAAACTTTAAGGTGAACAACTAGTTTCGGTAACAATTTGTCACTATCTTTTCCTCCATGTTTGGCTGTTGTGTGTTCCTTTTACTGCCTTATTTGAAGTAGTGCTCGGTCATACGCTGATGGCCATATGAATAGTAACAAAATCTAAAATGATATCGTGTGCCACTTTTGCTTATTTATTTATTTTTAAGAATTCCATTCTGCAATAAAAATCCTATAAAACCAAAAAGACTTTGTAGAAAAATAAAAGAAAAAATTAAAAAACAATTAATTGTTTTTCGCAGAGGTAGAAGTATACAGTTTTGTAGCTTATTCAATTTCGGTGCAGTAAATTGGTAGGTTTAAGTGACTAAAATTTTCCATTGAATTGTTAAAAAACAATATTTAGTCGAAGGTGTTTCTGCATTTTGCGGAGACAAATTTTGACAAAAAAAAAAACTCGCTAAATCTGGCTGATTTTCCAAGTCCGCTAATATTAATAACAACAAAGGCAGTATTTTCGTAAAGTTTTACCAAAGGTATATACTAAAAAGGATATTAAGAAAGTCCTCATTTAAGCTTCGGTTTATCTACAAAAAAAAATATCTCAGTTAATAAGATTTTTTTCTTGACTATCTCACAAACATAAATTCCAAATGCTTTTAGCTAACTTCAGAAACTAACTTCGTTTGACCATTAACTCGGTTGGTGTTTTTGTTTCTCATATTTTAATACATTTCGAAAATGTGGAAACATCTTTGAGTAAAGCGCGTACATTAAATTCACTCTTGTCAAACAACTTTATTCGATTTGGTTTCATTTCACTTCATTTTCCGCATCTCTTTTCATCTCTTGCTTTCTTAGCGCATTTGCAGTACTTCTTTGGCGAAGTGCATTTTATTAGAAAAACAAATGTAAATACAAATAGACATACATCCGCGTTCTTGTCTCAGCAGTTCTTTAGCAACCTTGTATTTCCTTCTTCGTCACTTCGACCTCACTGCCAGCATTTATTTGGAACAGCTTCAGCAGCAGCGGTGGTAGCTTCTTCTCATCTGTGTAATAGTCCGCCATTATTATTGAATCCATTTGATCTTTGCAGTGTGTAAATTATATCATCACGTGCTACTGCTTTCGAAATGTTACATGAAAAAATAGAAACTGATTTTTAGGACCCAAAACCTCCGTACCTCCATAAAATGCAAAATACAGTATCTGAAAAGGTACTAAAAAATTGTAAAAGAAAAAAGTCAGCAGTAAAAAACGATTAATTAGCAAACGACATTTATTTTGGATTGTTTACTTTAAATATTTTAAACACAAAATCGTAACTCTCTATATGTAGTTGTAGTAACATTGAGACACAAGTGGAGTCGTGAAATTTTTGAATGGGACTTTATATTTATTATTGCAAAGCGAGGCCCTTAATGTATTGAAAGTGCGCTAGACGTGAGCTCAAATAAAAAATTAAAGTAGAACGTTCGCATCGACGGAACGGGCATTGTCTTCTTCTAACTATTTTGGGAAAACGGCATGCAATGCGTGCTCCTAAAAAAAATACTTTTGTTATATGAAAAAATGTTACAAGCCAGAGCTACTTGAAATTGAACTTTTAGAAATATAATTGAAAAGGTTATAAAATAGCATACCTAAAATATTTGTAAAAGTTGTAATTGGAAATTTTATAGATTATCCTAAATTTTGTCAAAGTTTATGTTGTTAATTTTAGTCACTGTATTATGGTATGTAGGTGTGTATGTAGAATGCTTGCAATAAAGTACAGATTTGTTGGTCGCATTGTATTTGAGGCTGTGACTTTTTCGCGGCTCTGCATGTTTAAGTGCAGATTTACAATTTGCGAGTAGTTGCCTAAGTGGCGAAGAAGCTGCTGCTGAACATGTTCAAAGAAAACGCAATAACTTGGGGAAGAATTCCAATAAATAGGGTGCTGCATCATCAACGAATAATAAACTTTAAAAGAAATAATTCGATTTGATTCAAAGAGGGAATTTTCTTGCGGACTATATTCTCACTTCCCATCTCAGTTTTATCCGTGCGTTAATTGGATTGTCGTAACAAACTCGCCACAACAACCAATCGAACAAGTTTATCATACTCGTTACAACGAGAAACCTCGGACTAGGCTAAATTACATTAATAGAAAATTTCAATAAATAGTTTTTTCACTTTGCACATTTTTGTTAGGTTTTGAAGTGGGAAAATAAAAAAAATATGATTTTACTGAAATAATTCAGACACATTTTCGTATTTGTGACACATTGTGTAAAGTGAAAAAAAACGATGTGAAACTAATTTAAAGACACAAAAAAAGAAATTTTGGGTGCCACACTTTTGACACCCTGTATTGGACTATGTATTCTTGCATAGCATTCCTATCAGCCACCAACAAAAACTTACTTCTTTTCATATCGGCACGCACTTGCTCGCCAATCAATGAAGCTGGTTCTCGCACACACACACACACACACACACACACAGCCTCACATCTTGCTCCCAAGCAGTGTCCAATCTCTGTCTGCAGTGTCTTCGTTGATTCTGCATTCAAAATATGAGTGCCCTAAGAATTTGGAGAAAGGAAAGGAATGCGATGAAAGGCGCTTTAAATTTGTCTCAGAAATGAACACTTCTTTCTGATTGAAGTATCTACCGGTTCCGTGCATTGTTACCCGACAAGCTGGGAGGGGTGGTTGGTTTGGTATACCAACTATGTATGTCTGTATATATGTTTGTACATATGTATGTTTGTATGCCGCCAGTGTGTAAGCCACTTACCCAGATGAGCACATATTCCGGATTGGCAAAAAAAAATGCTACACTGAGCAGGAAGCTGGTTGAAGTTCGCCATATTCGGATAAACGCGTTTCTTTAGAGTTTCTGAAATGCCACAGATGGGCATACATACATACGTACTCGTGAAACGACAAATATGTAATTTCAACTTTATACTTTCCTCCTATTCTCTATTCCATCGCACTCTTTCGAAAGCGTTCGCACTCGGCTGCTCAAAAATAGATTGACCACACTGAAGTTGATTACTATCCAAACAAAGTTGAAAAAAGTGCGCAAGTTTTCACGAACACACTTTGGTATTTACATACATACATACTTACTTAGTTGGCGAAGTTTAAATCTTAGCTAATTTTAATCGATTATGAAGTTTACTTACAGGAAACTTTGTGAAATACATTCAAATTTAAAAAAAAAAGCCTTCTAACTGGTAGAAAGTGACGACTTGTGAAACGAATTTTTTTCCTCTCTTGACGTGCTAGACTTTTTTTTATTCTGAACCACCTTAATGTGCTCTTATGTAACACGTGTTTTTGCTTCTTTTTGCTCTTAAAGCCCAAAGTATTGCCCATTGCATGAACCTCTAAAGGTTTGACGGTCTTAAAATGAATAATAAAGCCACAGACACACAGAAACGAGTTGAGATAAAAAAATAGTCGCAGCAGCCATTCACACACTTGAAAGGTTACGTAACCATTTCTTAGAAATCTTCTTATCGGTAAACTTTAACTGTTGTATGATGCCATGTCTTCGCTAGCTTTCTAATGTTCGACGTTCATAAACACGTCCAAACGTATGTAAATATGAATGTGCAAATGCCGTAGAGATAAAGAAGTAACAGGTAATTTTCATTCCAAATGTTTATTAGTCGAAAAGAGTCATAAAAAACGCTTTGCCGAAATGACTTAACGGCGTTGTTCATTAACTTGGAATCACCGAAGAAAGGCGAATGACCAGATGCAACAAAGAATTTAATAAGCAAAGTATCTTTCATATTATCTAATAGATAAGGAAGCAAGAAGAATACGTGACAAAAAGGATTAATTACGAGAACAGTCGATCTTGATTTTGTCTTTTGGTTTTATTTTTAACGCGTTATGCAAGCGCTAATGACGAAACATTAAGCGAAATTTCGTCAAGATTTTAACAATGCTAATGAGTGCTACCGAGATTTGTATGAATACATACAGAGAGCGAAATCTCATCGCTTATTAACAGATTTTTTTAAAAACTGAAGTATGGATTTACTCATCGTTGGGTAAGATATACTGAATATATGCAATAATTATAGTTCTCTTTACTTTTTTGATGTGAAGTGATTCGTTTTGTATTTAAGTTTTGACGACTTTTGTAATTTTATTTTTTCTCATTATCTTAAAATGATATTTATTTAAATCAATTGTTTATAATATACCTTTACTAGATAATATGTCGTATAAAAAAATGGAAGTATGTACAAAAATCGATTATTTCTTCAAAAATCTAAGATTTTACAAATCGATTATTATTGATAAGAAAAATATCGATTATTGGTTAATCGAATTTTTCGACTCGGTGTCACATAACTAATTTGCCAAATGTAAAAAAGGATTCGATATTTTTAGAAAGTGAGAACAAAAAAGACTTACGAATTTTTTAATTTTAGCAGATTTTGCTTCAAACTCAATAATTTCGAACTTCCATAGAAAAATTGACTGTCCAAATCTGTGTTCTTGATATAGATATTATCAAACATATACAAATATTCATATTTTAAATTTAGTAAAGTAAAAGCTTTTTATTTTTTTGATAATTTATTAAGAACACGGAATCGGGCATTTAATCAATAACATTTGGAGTTTGATTGGAAAATAGTACTTAGTAGATTGTAAGTGGGTCTTTCTTTTCAAATCTCCGCAGATATATACCTACATATGTACATATTTATGTATGTATGTATGTGTATATGAACGTCTTCAGCTCGCATTTATGAATCAGCAATCATTTCCAGTTAACTGCATAAACGCAATTAAACTGTAATGCAAAATAAATAAAGAAAAATTGCAAATATAAATTTATTGTATATTTTTTTCAATTAAGCTTAAGCTGTAATGATTGCTTGTGAAGACCAAAGACCACACACAACGGCTGTCTCACGTTTTCAATACACTCATGGCTAATAGCTAAATTAAGAAAAATATACGCAAAGAGTAGAAGGGAGAAAAAAAAGCAAAACATTGGCGAAATACAATGAGTGCTCATTCATTTATTTAGTGCCATTCAATGAAAAATTAGAGCTGAATTTGCATTTTTGCGCTTTTCGTTGCAATTGGAAATTTAATACTTTCACGCGAAACTGGCGATTGAACGATGCTGGGCCATGGCAGTCGTGGGCTTAGAAGGAGGGGCGCAACAAATATATCGCTGAATACAGCGAGTCCGCTGACAGCCTTGACAAAGCCAGTGAAATTTTAGAGTGATGGATTTCAGTGAACTATTTTTAGTAAAAACAAGCATGCAAAAATGTGTGCCCCACAGTTAAAAATTATGAATAATTATTTAAAATAAAGTTAGGCAAAAATTAGGCTCACATTTGCTTTGTTTACAACGATTATCTGCCAATGACAATGATTTATGTATACAACATGGCGTCATAAATCGAGGCCTTGAACTTAGTTAAGTCACTTTATAACTAGACTCGATTTGGCAGCGAACTTATTTTCGCCATTTACGTTAACTATTTGCCACGCGCTCGAACGCCTTGCCACCCGCTGGTGCACACGTTTTATGGCGTTAATCTTTTAGAATTTAATTTCGCACAACATTGAAGCAGAGCCATAAATAAGCCACTTCCTGTCGAAGGCATCGTGTGTCTAGCGATGTCATGCAATTCAATGCGACGAACTTGGCCGCCGGCTGAGCTGAGTGAGTTTGAGGCGTGCGCCAATTGAAGCCGATTGAAGTGCGCATCCAACGAGGCTGTAGGGAGTTATGAAATATATACAAATATAATTTTATGTATGTATGTACAATATAAACCTCACTGAGTTTGGCGAATCGTTCATCGTTATGCGGCAAACAACTTGTGCGGCGTTGCTAATTTGCTTGCTCATGCGGGCTCTTCTTTATCCGCGCTGAAATATTCACAAGCATATATATTTACTCGTATTTCTATACATATGTATGTATAGTTTATATAATATGTACATATGTATGTATATTTAAAGAAGTTCATAATTTCGTTGTACGTACAAACTTACTTTTGCACTTCATTTCTCTTCTCCAACTTTTTTTTTTTGTGGCTAAACGAAATTAAATTGACGACCATGTGTGCTGGTTTTAATTAAAGTCACGGAAAAGCGTGCAATTAATAAAGCTGCATGGCAGATGAAAATAAAATTGCCGCAGCAAGCGAGAGAGTGTAAGAAAGTACCAAAAAAAAAAAAAAATGCGGTGAAATGATTTGCGAGCGATTGCATTGCGGGCAGTTGAAAACATTTTATGGTCGTGCATACAAGAAGGATAATTTCATGCTGCTAGCAGAACTATTGGGAAACATTTGTGCTTCTGAATGGTGATATTTCGGGAAAACTCATAAAAAGTGTAATCCAGTGGAAAGCCTTACCGAGCTATATTTTAGAGTTTCAAGTGCGATCTGCAATGGTTGTTCCAGCTTTTCGTTGAGAAAATAAATCAGCAATATGGTATGAATCTAATTGTTTTTAATAATAATCCCAACGGTTTTATCCCTCCATACCCGCCCGACCGACGCGAGGGGCGCATCCGCATGACGCACGGATATACATATAAAAATTTTTATTTTTTTTTTTCAAATATGCTGCGCCGAGTCATGAAACGCCGAAGTTTGTTAAGTGTCGAGATCTAAAACTGTTCAGCTACAGAACAAATGCTCATCAGCTGATCAAATAGTAATATATAGATATGTATGTATGTATGTATGTATCAATTATTGAGAGCATTGAGTATAGTTTTCTTTACGTAAAAAAGTGAGTTTGAACCAGAGTCAGTGTTAAAATCCTGACATGCAAATATTAACTGATTTATTGAACTCTTCTCGTGTCATTGTGAATATTTGCGAAGCCTTCATGTTCCAGCTGGGTGCGCAGATTTGTACATATGTACATATCTACTCGCATATACTACACATAACTATTAAAGCATCATTGGAATGAAAAATGGCAAGAAAAGGGATATTTAGCCAAGCACTTTTATACTGTTCGCGCTCAAATTATAGGTTGGAATCGTAAATTTCCTCATAAATGAAGAGCGAAATATATAAACATTTATGTATATGTACATACTCGCATATACTAAATACATTTGTATGTACATATGTACATACATAGATGCATGAACATAGAGACCACAAAAAGCGACCCCACAAATTAAAGACGTTAATGCTTCATGGTTATTATGGTAATAAAATATTGGTGCGTAGATAACTTTTGGGGCAAAAATCTAGCCTTTGATTGTTGAGTTATGAACACTGTGGGTGACCGAAATAAAAAAAAGAAGCAATATTTGAATGATAAACTGCTCTGCAAGCAAAACTCGAACTTTTGTAATGTTTCGCTGGGAATTGGCTGTTTGTTTAAATTTATTTTTACCTTTTTAGCGCAGATATTTCAAGTACTACATACAAATATTAATGCAAGGCACGTGTTCAAGTATGTTATACTATGTATGTGTAGGTAAGTGTAGGTGCCTTCATTTGTAGCATTCGAAATTCAGGGCTCAACACACGATTTTCTCTATGAGACAATTTTTTTTTTTTTTTGGGAGGCTGCCATAAAGTCATTGAATTCAACAAAGAAGTGTAAAACGAACTTTTTAAATACAAAACACTTGAAAGTTAAACAGAGAAATTAACCTTTTCAAGAGAAAGAATTTATCATTCCACAACGATTAAACAAATATAAAAATTATTGATTTGCTTTGTTTTATCGCAAAAATTATTACAAACATTTACGACTTCTTTACTTTTAATTATTTTATACGGAAAAGTAAAAACCGAAAGAGGTTTTTTAATTACAATTATTTCTTTTATTTCAGGTTGCTTTACGCTCCCAAGGATATTTGAAGTAAGTATAATTTTTTGGTTTCTGCATTTTAGACACTTTTAATGTGAAATTGGTTTTTTTTTATGAAAAAGAAAAAAAAAATATAATTTAATAACTTCAAAATATAAATACCTTATTTTTAGAATTTTTCAATATTTAGAAGAAAACATCCCTATAAGACAAAATATTTTTTGAAAAAATTATTATACTCTTTATTAAGAATAAATTATTAAATTTATTTTCTTTGTTTCCCAATAAAAAAAAATTAGAACAAATTTAAGGCTGGTATCTAAGATCCTGTACGTTGTTAACTATTTTTTAAAGAAACTTCCCCTTCGCTTAGTACTTAATTCCTTAAAATCGATTCAAAACGTTTATTTAATAAAAATAAGTGCAATTTATTAAACTTAAAACATGTCAATGAAGATATCACAATATTGAGTAGTAAAAATTAATAAAATATTTTTGGTTATCTCTGAATTCCTAGTTTTCCGAAATTTGCATAAATCAACGAAAAAACTATTATCAAATCCATTGTTTTTAGAATTTGAAATGTTTTCGTCTGTATCAAAACAGATTCGGTGATAACTTGTTCGTTGATTTCACGAAAATTCAGAGAGTGATGGATTCATTCAAAGGGGCCGACCATCTTTTTATACAAATTAGCTTTTGCGTTTACTTTTCTCGAAATTATTTTGTCATGTTTTATATTTCATGCCCTCTCACAGGGTGGCGTGTTTACTTCTAAAAAAAAAACCTATTGCAGAACGATGGACAATCTAAGTAATGCTTCAATTTAGGAGAATTTTTGAAAAAAGAAAAAGCTGAATAGTAGCTAACCACCAGTGAACCGAGGTCCATTCGCTCAATTCCTGATTAAAGTTCTGCGCTTAGCCTTTTGAGTTATGACCCAAATCGGCATTTATAATTTCGATTATCGATTTTTTATTTATCTCATTCAATTCAAAGTAAGAACTTATTGCATTTTCATTCCATTTCTCTATTTAAAATATATTTCCATACAAAATAAAAATTTTTGCTACTTTAACTTATTAAAATAATAACAAGCAATTTTATATTTAGGAGCTTTTTGTCGAGTTTTCTTTCGACTGCGAAAACACTTGGCAACAACTGAAAACAAAGCATTCAGTATGTCGGACAACAAGCAACACGCAGCTGTTAAATTATTTATACAAGTTTTCTTAAGTATACAATTTTAATTACTTTGAACACGACACAACAACAAAATGGCAGTTCATAATTGTTGCTCTTGTCGGAATTGATCAACGAAAAATCTGCTTTACTGTTATAATTAATTTGCAGCAAAATTGTGTGGATTTCAATGAAAAATTTAATTTTCAAAATTTTATTAACAAATTATCAAATCACCTTTTGGATGAAAAATTCATTCGATTTTCATAATAAACAGTTGACACAAACTCTATTTTAAATTCATATGTACGAGTATTTGTTAAATAAATCAGGCAATATACATTTCGTTATGGAAGATAATGGATAAGAATCATCTCTTAATAATCTCCACTACATATTTACGGAAATGTTCGCTGAAAGACCGCGGCTACAGACTCCAATCCAAATATTGAAATCAAAACAAAACTGTTTGCGCTCGAAAAAACGGACTAAAGACGGCACAACGGAGAAATCGTTTTATCGCCAAAATGAATTTGATAACGGATACTTGTTCCATTAAAAATCCATAATGAAAATAACTCAGCTTAAGAATATTTTTAATGATACTATCCTGTAATGTATTTGCAACAATCGTTATTTAAAAATAAAAGTATGTGAAACTACTTAGGGGCCGCTTAGTAAAAGTGACTCGCACAATTGTTACTACCAGCGAAAACTACTCTCGGCAAATATTGCGATCGGATGGATAAGAGTTAGTTAATCGCACCTCTTCTCGCTAGAATTTAGATACTTCATATTAACTGTTCTAAGAATGTGACTTTTGCCTCTATTAGTGACTGGGACTGCTTACTGAATTCCGGCATTACAGTCTCAAATTTTGATATTTGAGATAATGCCAATTTACAGAATACCGGCATTGGCTTAAGCACAATAAAGTTCATTTTAAGAACAAAAGTTCCAGTATTTCTTTTCGTTTTACATTTCCAAATTGTTTCTAATTCGAATCTTCCATTCCTTCTACATAATTTATTGCTATTTACTCCTTTCAAATGAAAAAGCTGGAAATAAGCAAAAGCCAAGAACGGCATGCGGCGGCATACCAAATCAATGGGTACATAAAATGCAAAATGGGTGGACAAAATACCCGCCACGAACGAATGGTCAAACACAATGCGTGTTTTATGTTGGTGCGGCTAATTACACTCGTAATGCCTTGGTAACTTGGTAATTACTACGACAGTGATTAGAAAGCAAACTGGGATGAAGTTTCCAGTGAACGACTGCCAACAAAATTTAAGGAGGTCGTTTAGTACAAAACTGGACGAGAGCGCGTGGCTCATTAGTTGGCCAACCTTTGTTGGAACTTGCTTATTTTCAAAACATTATGTAAGAAGTAGTGATCTAATGTCTCGTTACCCCGTAAATATAGTTAACGTTCTTTACATTGTATGGCAAACAGGTTTCTTAACGAGGATACAAATAACTGTCAACCATCAAGAATTATAGAGCACCAAAAGTATGGAAAACATTCTTTCTTAAGCGATCGTAAAATTTTAAATATATTTAATTTATGCTAAGGTAATAAACATTTTCAGAGGCGTTTTAAATTGATTTTCTGTAACAAACATGTTTCGAAACGCATTTCGTGTGTTTTTATTACACGCTTGTCTAATTAAGCTGCCACTAAGCTACTAAGTAGTGAACGATTAATAAACTCCTGTGTCAAAAAAATAAATACTTCATAATAAAAACTCAAGTGAAAAGAGATATTTGAAATTTTCAAAGTGAATCCGACTTTTTCGGCGTTTGGTAGCAAGTCCAAAACAGCACACATAAATCGCTTTCATTGGGCTCCGGTCTGTGGTCACGACAACAAAAAAATTCCTTCGTCAGCAGAATTACTCACTCATTTTTTTTTTTTTTTATTGCTAACTGAAATGTCGACGACTGTTGTCAGCTGGAAAAATGTTTTTCAGCAAACGAACTTGTAAAAGATGTTCAGCTATCATGCCAAGATGTTGAATGTGCAACTTTGCATTTAAAACGCTTACAACGATTTAAATACGTACATATTTACCTTAAAAGTTTAGCACAGATGTTCATTGAAGTTTGGTGTGGAATGCTTAGCCAAGCGGCTTTCGCTAAAGAAAATAATATTTACTTTAATACTTACATATGTACCTACATTAAACATTAACTTTTTAAATTTTTAGTATTTTTTTAAAATGCTTAAATTTGTAATTCTCTCACACAATCCCCGCTTTGACCTTAAGCAATTAAACAACTTTGCAAATTAATGCCACTACGTTTTTTTACTACCTCCAGCCTGACTCTCATGTTCGTGCTCAATTTCCGCAAAATATTGCATCCGCCGCACCTGCGCAAATAAACTACAAATGAAATTATAGAAAAAAAAGTTCAAGAGCAAACATCAGAACACGAAAATAAATATGAATTGAACATTCACGTTCGCTCTAACGTCATATTTCTTAGCAAATTTCCAATAAAAGCGGCAATGATGTCAGAATTTGTCAATACAGACAGACAGACACACACACACACACACATACATACATACATACGAGTATATAGTTGAGCGGGTAACAAACGCAAAGATGCGCCAGCTTTCGTGCAAAAACAGTCAGCCCAGCGATGCGCTGTTGAATCTTGAAAGTTGTTTGTGAATCGTGTTAGAAGCGTTTTTTTTTTAATGAATATGCACACAATGGTGCTCGAATATGTATATAAGTACTTGTGTTTAAATATTTACAAACGACCGTATTTTTCTAAAAACAAATTACTTTTAAAACATTTGTATTTCGGCTGCGAGTATAATTTTTATAATATACAATTCCTAATGATGCATGATTCAAGTTTATTTTTAAACCTTGTTCACGTAATTAATCATTTGTGCTTTGCCGTCGCAAATCGCTACAATTTGTATACAGTGAGTACTAAAAGTGTTCAGTAGAAGAAGCTCCAACGTATTTATTATGGTAAGCAGCCTACATATTAATTAAGTTAATTTAAATAAATAATACATTTTTCAATAGTGGTTTATGTTTTTTATAATGAGGTTTAAATTTTAAACTAGTTTAACGCGAGTTTGAATATTTGTTCTTAAAAATCGGTACAAAATATTCACTCCAATTCCAATCTATGTTCGGTGCATTGTATAACATTAATATTCTTCTGCCTGCAACATCCAAAAATGCATTACAAACTTAGATGAGTTGAATGTTTTTTGAAAAGCAACTAGTGATTAAATTTTGGCTACAATTTACATGTTTTAGGGTAAAAAAAAAATCGTAAGATATTTTACATTCAACAGATCACAGACATCGATTGCAAATTCACTTCCGCTTCAAAATGCACTCACCTCGCGACTACTTCAAAATTGAGCGAGATCGTGAGCAAATAAGCTTGAACAGGAATTATTCAAAAGGCTCGTGGGAACTTCGAAAGTGCATCTTGAACGCCCCTTCAGAGAATTGATCAGGTTTTCTTTTTACCAACTATAAACTCGATCGCAAGGTGTTCTCAAATTAAATCGAGAAATATGATTTCGAGATCTTTTCAATTGCTCCTCAATTCACTTGATTGAGAAGTCGTTAGTGTGGTCGTTTTGGTGAAGCACATTTTGCTATATTTTATATATTGATTGGCTAAGCTTCTATTGGGCTTTTACACTGTGTGACCAAAATAGTTGTTTTTGCTCAGTTTTTTATTGCCTATTGCTACTTCTTGTCTAAATACATACGAGTACCTACGAGTATATTTGATGCTCACGCTGGCTTTGAAATTAATTTTTTTAAATTTATTTTTTGTTTTTAATTATTTTGCTTCTATTTGTTGCTTTTGCGGGTTTTAAACTGAACTTGCGTGCAAACGAGACGATAACTCCAAATTTAGAATATTTGATATTTGCACGAGTTCGTGTTGTAGACAACAAAAACTCAAATATTATGCAAATAAAATTATTGTATATGCACACGAACATATTTGAATGTGTGAATGTTGCTCTACATAATAAAACTGTTTATATATTTTTTTTTTAAATAATACACAAATGTACATATGTATATATGTACATATCTGTTTTTCGTTGTTAAACTGTGTGCGGTAACAGTTTGTTAAATAGAATTCTCTACGATCGTTTGTTTTACGTAATCAAGCTAAACTTAATTGCATATGTTTGTATGTGTGTAAATATAAATTGTGCAAATATTAAATGCAAATATTTATTACAAAGTTTAGCAACAGGTAAAAAAAACGCGTTAATTGCTAATGTTTTTTTATATAACAGATAAACTGCATTCACAATTAATACCTGAAGTTAGAGAAATTAAGTTTTTAGTAAGCTTTACTAAGCGTCAGCGTACTGGAAAATGTGGCCTCCCAAAATGGTTAAATAAAAGACTTTAAAACAAAGTATTTTAGAAAGTTTTCAAATATGCGTTTTGTATATAAAGATATTAACTCGTTCAAAAAAGTGAATCACTGCCATTAAAAACGACCTAATCTGGTATCCGGATTAAATAATTATACAATTAAAGCCACTCTAATCAACAAACTTAACATACAAGATTACTTTGCGGGAGGTGCCTTTTCGAGTTCGGTGAATACTTAAATAAATAATATTTTGAGTTATATTATATTACATTTTCTGATTTACAATTTACTCGTAATTACATACATACATACATAGATACATATGTACGTCTTCCTCATACTCTTAAAATAATGAATATTGCCCTGTTTTTCACTTGACTTCGCAACAAAGGAGCAATTCCAAACAACTGAATTCAAACGCAATAGTAATCTCGTTTATTTCTTACATGGCAAACAGATTATGGAAAATCTTTTAAAAGGAACATTTGTTGGAAATACATCGTTTGCTCATTTTCTCATTCTTAAGCAGAAGTATAGTTTCTTAAAAGAAATGCGACGTTTTGACACTTTTAGTTCACTTTAAGGTTAATGCAGTCCAATCCCAGTCTATTTCGTTTACCTTGTTGAACTTTAGTTCAATGTCGTGAACTAGTTCAGTAGGTCAATATAATTAATGGAGCAACAAAAAATGCACGTTTTATAATACGAGTTACATATACCATAAAATAATGAACTTAAACTGCAACCGAAAATGTACAATCAAATGATTCACAAGGCGGCGTAAAATGTCGTAAAGTTGTGTAAGGTCATACAAATTTTCGGTAGCTCAAAATTTATTTTATTTGTTTTTGTCGTATTGCACAGAAAAATTTTAATTTTATTTAATTTAAAATTTTATAACTTTATTTTTGCATTAAAACGAGCTTAAATACAAAGTTTCACATAATGTACTTGAGTATCTACTTATATTTTCAATATATTAAAAATAAGTTCACTTATATACGAGAAATAAAAATATGTGTTGCCAAATAAGTTTTGCTACAAAAAACTTTGGTTCAACTTAATGAACGAACTGGTGAACAAGTTTAATTTGAGGAGCTAGGCTCTTGCGCCTTTAAGTCCAGAAGCGCGAGAAAAGTTCACATAATTAATTCTCGCACATGTGATCGCACTATGGAGATCAAACCGAAAATTAAGTCGAAATTTTGATGCTCCCAATGAAGGGATTTTCAATTAAAACAAAAAAACTAATATTTACGCCTGCATATTCGTTTAATGAAAATTATTGTTTATTTATTTTCTGCTGATCAAATAAGTGCAGCTTTTTAAGTATTAAACGTTTGTCTAATATATTCCTAGTACATAAATATATAACATTCACACATACTCGTACATTTGTGCACACAATAAAATAAATAAAAAACAATGGAAAACCCAAAAAACTCGAAAACCCGAATACACCCAAAACTCCATGTGGAAATGTTAAAATTGGGTTAGCAGGTAAGTCGACTCCATATTTCTCCGCATGTCTCCCTGCCAAGTGCAAAAATGCTGTTGAAATTCAAACTGAAATTATTTGCTGGCCGATCTTCGTTGATAACTGGCGGCAAAATGCAAGCTGCTCCGACTAAAAACGCGACGCTCGCCTCTAAATAGCAAACACTTTCCATTGAATGGGCACGCCACTTAGTCATAACAACTTCAGCAGCTCAACAAGTCGGGAAAGTGAAAACACTTGAAAAGTTTTGCGGTGGTGGTCAAACTGCAAACTGCTAGCCGCCCATCCAAGCGAGCGGCTGGGCGGATGAAGTGAAATATGTAATGGTGCGGAATCAGAAGAAAAGCTAAAAATTGGAAAAATATGAGCAACTGGTGGTGGGATGAACAGAAGAAGTGAGCAGTGTCATTGAGTGCCAGCGTCCGTATGGCGCTAAGTGAGTTGCCACAGCAACAAGTTGGTGATGAACAACAAACTTACTTACATATTTACACATTTACATACATAAATAGTGCGGGCCGCATTATCTTTTCTGAAATTATAATTTCTATTTTCGTTGGCTGTCGTTGCAAGGAACTCACGTGCAAACATAAATTGCCACCTCAAATCGTTGGTGCACGTTTCTCTCCGTTATTTAAAATTTTTCGTTGATTCTTGCTAACTTTGAACTAATTGAATACCAATTTTTGTGGAAAATTGCACTTACTCGATCTTCGCGAATGCTGGGAACTGTGTCGGCGAGGATGTTTCATGACAATCGCGAAATTGAAGTCGATTGGAAAAGTGGCCACTTTAAGTTTTTAATACATAGATTTTTTTTTAATTATGTCGCCTTCTCCGGACAACTTTAGTTGTGAAGCTAATCAATTATTAAATTTATTTTTTTTGAAGAACGCCGTATTTTTTTTTATCACATTTGCCGGAGCTTCTTTTTGTTGTCTGGCACAAATGTTGGTTCGACCGTTTTATGCCGACTCCGTATGACAGATGATTTTTAAAGCTTTCTCGTGGCAGAAATACACTCATTCTTGATATGAAAATATCAATGGTATGTGTGCGAATGCGTGTAAGAACACCGAAAACTTTTTTTATTGAGAAGAAGTTAGAAAACTCTGCTTAATATTATTTTAAGTAAAACAAGAACAAATTTTCCAAACTACACACTATCAACGTGCCTTCATATTTTTGTATTACGTGCTCAATTTAGAAATTTTATGCAATAAAAATCACATCCACTAGAAATTTAGCGCTGTTTCTGCTCCTCCAAAGGGGCGCTTCAACAGGCGAGTTGTGTTAAGGAGAGCATTAACGGAGGTGGAGTTGAGTTATAATGGAGTGAAAGTCACACCAATCCTTGCCAAAGTCAAGGAAAGTCGAAGTTGGGCTTAAAATTTGTCGTTCAAAAATATCCTTGCATGTTCGTTCATATCTACTTGAAAGTGGCGGGTTCTTGGATTTTATTATATTACATACATATGTGTGTGTGTGTGTGTGTGCGGGTGTATTCAGTACATACATATGAATGTATTTAAACACAATCTAAACGTGTCGTTTAAAACTGTCAACACCTGCCAGCTGCCTACCGCAATGCCGAGCGTAGTGGGTGTCTGCTGGTGGAGCTGCGCTTGGTGCTCCATACACAACAGTTCGGATATACGTAGAACTACATACATATACACACACATGCGTACACACACAGCCTTACGCTGCGGAGAGAAAGGCCACCTTGCCAAGCAGTGCAAGGCAGAACCCAAATGTGTCATCTGCAAATCAGAGACTGGCGTTCCGCAGAGTCACCCCACAGGAAGCTTTAGATGCCCGGCGTATAAAAAAGCAGTTAACCAACTAAAGAAATGATGAAATGCCTGCAAATAAATCTTAACCACTGCGAAGCGGCACAAGACCTCCTAAAACAGTTAGTCTTCGAGCAAAACATTGACGTCGCACTCATCAGCGAGCAATATAGAGCGCCGGTCACTGGAGGAAATTGGCTGCAGGACAAAAGAAAGAAAGCTGCAGTCTGGGCATGCGGGGCTGTCCCCTTCGAAGCCATTGGCAATAACCAAGAGGAGGGATTCATCTATGCAAAAATGGGGGGAATCCACCTCTATAGCTGCTACGCGCCCCCAAGCGAATCGCTTGAAAGCTTTAAGAATATGCTAAGACGCCTGGCATCCGACGCTACCGGCAAAACACCAGTTATCATCGCCGGAGATTTCAACGCATGGGCAGTGGAATGGGGAAGCTCAAAAACAACCCCCAGAGGCCAAGCCCTACTTGAAGCCCTGACAAACCTAGACATCGTACTGCTAAATAATGGAAGCAAAAACACATACCAGAAAGGAACCGCTGGATCGATAATTGACCTGACGTTCTGCAGCACTGCGTTATTCAACAGAATTAAATGGGAAGTTTCTGAGAGCCTCACCTATAGTGACCACTTTGCGATATCCATCGAAATTAATCAACCGAGAAGCAACGCGCGAAAAACGAAAACTCTGAAAGTACAGAACATCGGATGGAGAAGGAAATTGTTGGACAACAGTATGATAGAATATATGACAGAGCTGCTGCCAGACGCGCTCGACGGTAGAAGTGAGAATACCGACAAATGTGCTAGTAAACTCATGAGAATGGTCAGCAATATCTGCGACGCATCGATGCCACGGAAAAGAAGCGGAAACAGAAGAGCCCCAGTCTACTGGTGGAATGAAGAAATCGCTAAACTGCGCTCTGAGTCCCTTAAACTGCGGCGACAACATCAAAGGCAGAGAGTCAGGAACTCCCCTGAATACCTACGCCTCCAAACCGCATATAAGAGCAAGCGACGGGCTCTACAAAAAGCTATCCAGCAAAGCAAACGTCAGGCATTTTTAGAATTAATTAAGGACGTCGACGACAACCCCTGGGGCGGTGGCTATAACATTGTCCTCAACAAATTGAAAGGGAGCAAGGCCAAACCACCCGTGTGTCCTACAATAATGAAGCGCATAGTTCTTGGGCTCTTTCCACAGCAAGGCGTAGACCAAGCGCCGCAATCATTAACGCTAGAAATTGCTGAAATCCCGCCAGTTACCAAGGAAGAACTGCTCGCTGCTACTGCCAAAATAAAAAGCAAAAAGTCACCTGGCATGGACGGTATTCCAAATGGGATTCTAAAGTATATTATTGAGAAGAAAACAGAACTCTTTTGTGGGTTATACACGAAGTGCATCCAAGAAGGCATCTTCCCAAAGAAATGGAAGCGACAACGGCTAGTCTTACTGCCCAAAGGCAACAAACCACCGGAAGAGCCATCATCATATAGGCCCCTGTGCATGCTGGACAGTGCAGGAAAAATACTCGAAGCAATAATCTGCGCGCGGATTCAAAAAATCACGGAAGGTGATCAGGGACTTTCAAGGTGGCAATATGGCTTCCGGAAGAAGCGTTCAACTGTCGACGCAATATCGGCAGTCTGTGAGATAGCGCGAAAAGCCCTCGAAGGCAAGAGATGGTTTGAAGGAGCAAAGCAGTACTGTGCTGTAATCACGTTGGACGTAAAAAACGCTTTTAATTCTGCCAACTGGAGCCGAATAATAACTGCGATGAAGGCAATGAATATTCCGCACTATTTAATTCGAATAATTAATAGCTATTTCAGCGAAAGAGAGCTTTTCTACGACACCAACGAAGGACCAAAAAAGTACCATGTTACTGGAGGCGTGCCCCAGGGGTCAGTCCTTGGACCGCTCCTTTGGAATATTATGTATGATGGCATCCTGAGAATAGAAAAAGCAGAAGGAGTGTCTATTATAGGATACGCTGATGATATCGCGGTCGTAGTGGTCGGAAAACACTTAGTAGACGTGTCACGCATGTGCACCGACACCATAGCCTCCGCCAAAACATGGCTTCAAACAGCAGGATTAGAGTTAGCGGAACATAAGACTGAAGCGCTGCTAATGACCAGCCGGAAAAGAGTTGAAAACATCCAAATAAGAATAGGAGGCCACACTGTAGATTCCAGCCCAACCATCAAATATCTCGGTGTCATACTCGACCGTCGTCTGAGCTTCAAGGATCATCTTAATTATGCTAGCGAGAAGGCGAGAAAAGTCAGCACAGCTCTAGCAAGACTCATGCCAAATATAGGAGGTCCAAAACAACATAGAAGGAAACTGCTTGCGACGGTCAGTTCGTCCATCCTGATGTACGCAGCCCCAGTATGGGAAACCGCTACCTCTGTAACTTCATATATGAGAGCACCAGCTTCAGTGCACAGACTATCGTCTTTAAGGGTGTGCTGCGCGTTCGGGACAGTGTCAGATGAAGCAGCAAATTTGCTAGCAGGAAGATGTCCGATGGACATAGCTGCCAGAGCGGCAGCAGAGATCAAGCGCAGTCCAAGCGAACGCAGCAAAATAATGCAACAAAGCATCGACGAGTGGCAGAAAAGGTGGGACTCGTCCTCGAAAGGTCGATGGACAAAGAAATTGATACCAAATGTAGGGGAATGGATCAAAAGAAAACACGGAGATACTGATTTTTACCTCACGCAGTTCCTCACCGGGCATGGCTGTCTCCGCCAATACTTACATAAGTACAAACATGCCGATCATCCCCACTGCCTACATTGCGATGGGAAAACTGAAAACGCAGAGCACGTACTAATGGATTGCCACAGATTTGATTATGAACGCAACCACCTGAAACAATGTATAGGCGGTGCCGTGACCCCCGAGGGCTTACTGAAAGCCATGTTGGCTGAAGAAAATGTATGGAAAAAGTGCGCAGACATCATCACGGCGGTAATGAAACGGTTAAGAATAGACGAGCGAAACGCGAATCGCGCAAACTAAGAACGCACGCTGAGTGAAGACGAAGAATAACGTCCAGTGCCTGCCCTGCGAAGTAATATCGGAATTGATAGTCCCGCAGGGGCGCCACAGGCCCAGCGTACGAAGGAGGTTGGGTTTAGTCCGTAGGTGCCAGGAGGCAAATCGGGCATGCGGGCAGCACGGGCTGCTCGTATCTATGAAGATTCCTCCTCCCTGGTCGTAACCGAAAAAAAAAAAAAAAAAAAAAAAAAAAAAAAAAAAAAAAAAAAAAAACAGCCTTACATATGTATATACATAAATTATGTGTATGTATAATTTTAATGGCGTAAACATTTGCAACAAAGCTTATTTTCGCTTGATGAATTATTGCGAAATGTTTTTATTTCGGATTGTGGTCATAAAACAAAATGTGAGTAAGCCCACATACAAACACTTAAAAATTTCCTATTCAATGGCATTGTTACATAGAAATATGTATGTAAATATTACGTTTGTACATACATATGTATGACTCAATTTTGTTTATCAGTGCGTATGAGCAACCCTCATATCAGCGAATCGAAGGGAGGTTCTTTTATTTGGTTGAATTTCGTTGGCACTACATAGAACCTTAACAAGCACATACATATGTACATTTGTATGTATTGCCTTCTGGCATTAAAATGGCTTAGTTTCATAGCCGCATTTTAACTATGTAACATTTACTTTGTGCATACTATTTTTATATGAACAAATTCAATAAATAACAAAAAACATAATATTTCAATAATGAAAAATTAAAGTCGAATCTAAAAGCTGAAGCGCCGAAGAGCACAACTAACTTCAAACTCGCGTAAAAGTTCCAGTCTTGCGCCAAAGGTGTGTCTAACATTCAGTGTAACTACTAGTGTATGTATACACTAGGCATGCTAACCCGCGATCCCGGTCTTTTTAAGTCCCGAAGATTCCGGTATTGTTAGCAAGAAGTCCATTGATTTTCGTGATTTCATATTCATTTTGCTTATTCGTTTTTGAACCATTAAAATTCGGAACAGCTTTGCTCTTCTCTTGCTATGAATTATATTTGCTAAATCTATGTACTTACTAAAATATATAGAGCCGATAAGAATAATATCATTTAATTTGCAAATAATATTGTTTTCGAGTTATGTTTGTTTATTTAATTTTAAAAACTTTCATATATTTTTAGTCAAAACTTGATCGATCTTAAATGTAAACTATATAAATATCAGTTTCAAAGTTTGAATAAAGTTCCCAAAAATTATTCAAACGTTAAAAAGTGCTTATAAAAATTTTGACACATGAAAACGAAAACTTAGTCTTTTATCTAGTTTATCGGTGGTTTTCTATTTTTAAGTTAATTTACATTTCAAATAAAAAAATGGTAAATGCCCATCTAAATTTCGCGAGCACGAAATTGCTTGAAGAGAATCCGAAAATCCCGGGATCGTTGAAAACGATAAATAAATTTACATCCTTAGTCTAAACTGGTATGTAGTACATATGTACCTCTCTATGTTTGAATTGCAAATTACCCGAACCGTGTAGAGTTCGTCAGCCGGGAACTTCTTCTATAAACGGCTTTGATTGGCAAAAGGGGAGCGCTAGTTAGCGACATGCCTAAGCGCGAATGCTGCATGGATGAGCTAAATGTACAATATTTTTGGATATTCACCGTCTCGACATGGACACGCTGCTGCTGCTGCATGAAGAGCCAACTGGTTTCCTCGACGATTGCTCGTGCCGCGCTGTGCATTTGTCTCTGCTTCTTAGGTTTGTGGCTGCTATTCTTGTGATTGCCGCGCGCAAGCAACGCTGAACCTCAGTAAACCAACTTGATTGCCAATCATTTTTTCTTCGTTTTTAAATTGTTTACAGATTTTGCCATTTGGTTTCCCTATTTTATTGCTTGTCCGAACTGGAAGTGGCTTGTCTTGGGCATTAGCTCGAGCGACTGCACAAAAATGATTTGTGTCGAATTTCTACTTGAACCATTTCGCTTGCTTAAGATGTTGGTGTTGTATTCGTGTGTTAAGAGCTTGTTTATTGCTGCGTACATATGTATGTATGTATGTATGCATGTATGAATGTATATGTATGAAGTGAACACCTTGGTTTGATCTCTTCTTGCTTGGAGATTGTGGGCAACATGAACCACTTTTTATTTACCTTGATACATACATACATACATACAAACACAGAAATAGATATGTACATGCCCAGCGAGACCAATAAGAAGCGCACGAAATAAATCTGCTTCCCGGTACATTTTTTTTTAACCTTTAAGCTATTACTCCATTCAACGAAGGTAAGAGCAAATGCTTCCAAATCCAGCAAGCCGAGTTTTAACAAAATGCAAACAAAACCCAACCCAACCAGCGTCTTAATAAAAAATGAAAATTCGTTCTATCAGTATTTCCCACCACAGTCAAAGATCGAAGATAACTTTTAATGCAACGACCTGTTGCTTACCGTTCTCTAGAGCTCAGTCTTTTCTTCAAATTTAGCAAAAATAATTACATTCGTGATTTCGCAACAGTTAGAAATTTAAACAGTAATTTTTATTTTCATACGAAAAATTTTCACATTTAAGAAGAAAAAATCCTTCTAATCCTAGCACACTTCGATGCTATAACCAAATGCAAATGCATTGAAAAATATGAATAAAGTCCGCCTTCCCGGTGCTTCTTACTTCTGACGTGCAATGCTTGATTACACCACAATTCTAATGAGATCTATCCAATATTTTGTTTCTGTAAATATTTACACGTAAAAATACATAAGTACATATTGAAAATTTTCCACCTGGAACTAATTCAACCTCTAAAGTCAATAATCATTGTCTGAACTTTCATTATGATGCATGTTTTTTTTTAAAGACAATTCGTTATATTTTAGAAAAATGTGGAATTTTACTCTGTTCTAAACAGATATATGTACACACACAATACATACATATGTACGTCTGTTTTTTTCGTGGAAGAATCATCGAAAGGCTCCACCCCGTTGATGTAGACCTTTAACCCTGAATTAAACCCCCTAACGTCATTTGATGGCATCGCTGGAAAATTCTTCATTTGCGGACGGATTTCCGATTGGGAGCATTTATTTTTATGTATGTACATATGTATGTATTTATGTTTATAAAAGTAATTAATTTTTTTAACTGCACACTTGCTTGCAAATTGTTGTTCTCCACGCCTTTCCCTCCGACTGACAAGCAGGTGATTTTTGCAGAACCCGTTTGCAGTTCTCTGGGCTTATCTGACGGAGTTCAGTATTTTGGAAAGTTTTTTTTTTGGAATTTCAGGCCAGAAATTTGCATAAAGTGTGTAGTATTGATGTGTCGGAGCAGCAAACGATTATGAAAGAATTTGGCGTTTTTAAGAAAGATATACTTACGAGTATTTTACTAAGCATAAGTCTGCGTCTGCGAGATATGTATGTACATACATACAAAGAATTAAATCGTTATTTAACTACATAAATTTGAGAATAGCTTAGCTTCAGTCGGTGATTAATTAATCATAGCTCACAACCGGAGAGAAGATTGTACAACTCCAAACTCCGAATTCGAAGAGTTGATGAACTCAATTCCCCTCTAACTCGAGTGACAGCAATCCGTTGAATATTTAAAAAAAAACTTTCACATAATGTTTTTGTCGGCAATATTTTTAGCACTTTTGACATTGCTTTCTTACGTTTCTGCGAAATTTGTAAATAATATTACCTCAAAATGTTTGCTGTTAGTGAAATGCTGCGAGCTTGCCCGTCGATTTAGTAAAACAAAAAACAAAAAAATACAAAAAAAATAACAGCAATGCTGGCAACATTTGCGCAATCAAATAGACCCAATCAATTTTGGTGCGACGCCGCGGAGTGTTCAAACGACAGCACTTCGTCATGCGCGCATGCGCGTGGTTGCCATTGCCGTCGCCGTCGCCTGCGGCCGCTTGAAACTCTCGAACCCAAAAAACATTTGCTATACGAACGAGTATTTGCTTTGGGTTTGGCTGGCAGCATTCAAGTGAAGGAGGCTGACTGGCTGCCTACCACAACTGTGGATGTAATTAAATTAATAAAATTTCTTTTATCTAATTTTGGGCATCCGCTGCATGAACGCGTTAGACGCGCATTACTTAATTCGCATTTCTCTTTCAGCTTTTACCTATACGCACCTTAATTAAATGTGGTTGCTATTGTCATTTGCTTTATGAAAGGTGCAGTCGCATAGTGAAAGTGTTTGAGTCGCACAGATCAAAAGTTAGATGAAAACATAAAGTCAAACACTCCGAAATTGTGGTAAATATCAGCAATGAAGTCGATAGTAGTTTTAGTATGTGTGTACGTTAAGTAAACAAATATTTTGATTTGTTTGCCAGTGTTGCCGTGTGGCTGTATATTTAGTCATTTTGTTGACTTTTTACTCAGCAGTGCCGCTCTGCCCTAGTTCGTGCCTGAAAGCTATTTATGAACCGGCTTGAGCCCACTTCTGGCAAACTTCTGCATTTTCTAGTTTTTATGAGGCTTCTTTTGGCCCGATCATAAAAAAAAATCACTGATAACTGAGCTTATAGCAAATGCGTTTATCAGTGAAGTTTGGAACGCGCAATTTAGCCAGACGTGAGTAATGTTATGTACGCCGCATATTATTATTCGTGGTCTTGTTAATGTAAGTGTAAAAAAAAACGATAATAATTTTAAACATTAGCAAGAACTGCTTTATTTGTCACTTCCGGGATACGAAAAAAAAATAAAGAAAGCAACTTCAAAGAATTAATTGCAAATGAATGTCGAAGCGCACGTATGCGCAGAAATATGTTAACGTGTGATTGTAATCTACAGCGATTTTTTTCTTTGAAATAATTGGCTCGAAAATTTTCAGCGATATTCATATGAATTATTCACTTCATATTTACTATGTATGTACATACATATATCTATAACATGCCATTCAATAAGTCCGTAAGATAAGTAGGAAAAAAATTATTTTTTGCCAAAATTCGATTTTGTTATTCAAAATAGTTGCCTTCGAGGGCGATACACCCATAAAAGCGATTGTCCAACTTTTCGATGCCATTTTTGTAGTACGATTTGTCTTTTTCCTCAAAATAAGCCTCAGTGATGGCAATTACTTCATCATTGGAGCCAAATCTTTTTCCCCGGAGCATTCTTTTGAGATCCGAGAGAGGGAAATAGTCACTGGGGGCCAAATCTGGAGTATACGGTGAGTTTGCCACTGCTTTGAATAATCAGCACGCTGTTGTTTTTGATCGAATGTGAGCTCGCGCGGCACCTTCTGCATGTCCAAATGTTCGTGCAAAATGGTAAACACACTGCCATCTGATATCTTTGCAATGTTAGCTATCTTGTGCACTTTCAATTTACGATTAGCCCAAACGATTTTGTGGAGTTTTTTATGTTTTCCGGTGTAACAGCCTCATTTAGGTGTCCTCTGCGTTCTGCATCACTCGACAATCCACTTATCCACCATTTGTCTCGATGGAGCAGAGACCGGATAACATTTATCAAGCCATGCTTTGGTTTACACATTAAAAAGCAATGCTTTATTAACACACGAAATTTACTTTTTCCTTTTTTTTTAAGTAACCAAAGTTGTTTTTTCGCTAACTTGAGAACCAATGGTCCGATTGCTGTCAAATTTTGACACGTATCATTTGAAAGATGGCTGATTTGAGATACCTACAAGATTTTTTCATAGGGGAGACATCTATGTACATATGTGTCATTCTACGGATTTATTGAATGACCTGTTATATATTTATTAGAAAGATAATTCATATGTACATACATACATACATTACATACATACATACATACGTATGAATGTAAGTGAAAGAAACACCTTCATTTTATACTTACATAGCTCACACTGTAGCTTACATACTCTAGTCACATATATAGCTCTATATTAGTCCTATCAGCGAGCCCTACTCTTAACGGGCTCCCTTTATGACTTCAAATATTTTCTCAGTAGTTGCAATTATACATACATACATACATACACACATATACATATACACATATACATACATATGTATGTTTGTTCATATGTTAGCATATTTAGAGCACCACACAACAATCCGCAACTAAATCCAGTCATAATATGAAACTTGTTATCAAATTTCTGTCGAAATCGAGGCAATTGTGGGCATCAATAAGCAAACTTATTTTACGTGTGCTTTGAAATATGAAGTTAAGTCAATGGTGAGCTGGTGTGAGTGCAGATAATGTTGGCCAGATAAAGATTTTAAGTCTACACGAGTGCAGATAAGCCGCAGAGATAGGCTTTTCAAAAGTACAAAAATAATTGTATTGTAAAATTTCGTCAGAAATAAAATGACGGAAAATATATGTAAAAGAAACTTACACACGGTTATTTCATAATGAAGTGTTTTCATAATATTGCGAACCATTGATATATAAAAGTACCAGTTTGTTACATGACCACAGCTTGCCCGCGGCATTACGATGACTTCAACGAAATGCATCGAAGCACAAAATTCAACTTCATTTCATTAAGGGTCAATATATCGATGTTCCTATTGTCAATATCTACTTTAAAATTTGTTTATTTTAATGAAATTTAAAAGCTTTCGTAACTGACTTCGATAATGTGCTCATAAAAGAGAAGTAAATTGAAATGAGTTATGACGAGACATTTGCCAGCAAGATATATTTTCGCTCTCAAAATTCATTTTAATTTCGAAGTCCTAAATAATTTTTACAAAACGTGAAAATAATACCATCAAATTGATAAGTACTGAATTGACATCGCGTAAGAATTGTATGTAAATTTGTTGGAGCGAAGCTTTTGTGTCTGTTCGAAAAGACAGTCGCCAACTTTATTAGCGACCATAAAAACTCAGTTGATTGGATTTCAAAGTAAGAAGTGGGTGAGAATTTCAAGCCATATATTTAGCAATAGAGCGAGACAATGACATGTTCATCCACGGTGAAAAACTGATGTTGCTGTTCTGTTAAGATTTCACCAAAAATGATAGATTATTAACAAAATTCAGATTAATGAAACTACTGGGCAAAAAACTGATGTTGCTGTTCTGTTAAGATTTCACCAAAAATGATAGATTATTAACAAAATTCAGATTAATGAAACTACTGGGCAAAAAACCTCGGGCTGGAATGAAATACAATTGCTGTTGCTATTTCAATAAGGGCATATAAGTTCAATTGAAGTCTGTTCTTTTTTAATTATCATCTGTTTGAGTGAGTGTAATGCCAAACGAAAGTTTTATGACGAACAACGTAAAACAAATATATGGAAATTTTACTTTATAAACAAATTATGAGTACCATATAAGGATGTATTAAAGCGTTTAAGGTTGTTGCAACATAAACTCATCAACGATCCTTTTTTTAATTTTTTTTTTGCTTTAGTATTTCAATTCATTTCCAACAAACTTCATGTGCAATTTGCTTCCTTCTCATTTTTCCTTTTTAGTTATTTCCTCTTTCGAATTGCTACGAACTTTTGCCAGCCGCTCCAGCTGAATTCTTTGCTGCCTTCCTTGTTGCCCATTCATTGCAATGATAAGTTAATGTACATGCACAACAACAACACTTACAGCGTTCTGCATGTTGCAACAATTTGTAAATTTTTAACTTCTGCTGTTGTCACTCAACTCAACTCAACTCAACTGAACTGAACTCGAATGCATTGTTGCAACATCATCTTCGTCCTCCAGCCTCTTGGCGCTCGCTCATTGCACACTCAATAATAAATGTTGAAAGTAGTGAAAGCGGCTTGTGTTCGTAGTTGGTGGTTGCACAATACTTCTTACGATTGCGCCATATACATAGTATTGCGAGGCTTCGCAGGCCGACTGAAGGTTTCGCAGGCAGAGGAACTGTGGCGCAGCGATGTTGCAACCAAGTCGGCGTGCTGACATTTGTGGCACGTTTGCGCTGATTTATGCGAGTCGCTGCATTTTCTGTGTCGAAATTTCTTTTCTACTTCCTCCTTTTGTTCGCTTCTTCACAAGATTTTTGCTTTTGCATTTTTTCTTGTGGAAGATTTTTGTGTCACTCTGTGATATTTTTCTCTTCTTTTTATTTGTTTTGTTTTTACTTTGCGGCTGCAAATGATATGCGATTTATTTAAGTTGCAACTTGCCGCCCACAACATTTTCGTGGGATATGCAATGGCTTTTGTGCGCGAGTTTGTGTGCAACTTCTGCTTCCGTGATCGCCTTCGCCGTGTGTCTTTCTAAAATACATTCAATACGCGCCAGTTTGCCACACAATGCTTAGTTGGTTGTAAGTTGCTTCCTTGCTGCGCCACAAAAACCACATATCGTTCATATAAAGGTTTGTCGGCTTGCAATTGTAGATAAGTTGCATAAGTTGACGGCACAAGAAGATCATTCGATTTGATGGCGGCACTTGAGGGCCATCTTCAATGATTGCCACTACTCTTGCTGATGACGACGGTGGCATAAGAAACGACTGTTTCATTGCCTTTTGTAGTACAAACATGAATTAGAGTTCAATTGCGATTTGAGTATAGAAAATTGGTTTCCATTACTGCAATGAAACTGATAAAAGATTTTATTTAATTTTACTTGTCGGAATCTTCATTGTTTTTTTTTTAACAAATCTCAAAAGGAAGCTTGTTTTTATAAGAATTTCATAGAGAGAAATCACGCTCGAAGGTCGATCAACCAATCTCTTCTAATCGTTTGCTTTATATTGGCTGTGTTCATACCATTTTTTTTACATTCATGTTCACATTTATTTTTTATTTTGAGTAGAGCAAAGCTCTAATAAAAACAAAGAGAATTACACATGGCGAATTTAACAAGGTGGTGTTAAGGAGCCAGCTGATTTTTTCGCCTTTTTCGCTTTGCTGGACTGAACGGCAAAGGGCTTCGTTCGGATTGGCTGGCGATTGGCTGGCGAATGACTGGCGATGTAAATAACCTACAGAAATTTGACATTCAGTCCAGCAAAGCAAAAAAAAAAAATACATGGAGGCCTCTTACTTATGTACATACATACGCTTACCACCACCTTGATAAATTCGCCTTGGAATTACAATAGTTTATGACGTCGAATTTTTTTTTGTTTGCTTTAGGACATACTCATTTCCCACTATGTAGTCTGACTTTCATGGCTTATCTATGTAAGTTTGTATGTAAATTTGACTCAAAAGGCAGACAAACTCTGTTAATCACGAAAGCCAACATAATGAAGAAATCAACACTGTACTAAGAGCACAAAGAGAACTTCTGATGAAATTACAAAGTGAGTGGCGGTCTCTGAGGCGGTTTGCAGCTTCTTGTGAATTGCAAAGGCAAACAATTGCCAACAAGGGATTTGTCGCAGCGAGTGTTGAAAAACCAAAAAATATCTATGCTGAGAATGTGCACCAAATAGCACAGTGCAACAGAACTGTTCGCACAGGAGAAAATTAGTATTCGTGCGATATTTCAATTCGAAGTTAGTAAATTTGCGTTTTAGTTTTTTCCCCGTCACTCAAGAAAACTGCTTTTCATAATTTCTATAACTATATGACGCAAGGCGGCTTGATAGAAGGTGGTATCGATAGCGAAAAGGCGAATTCAAAGTACATGAAAATGCCATAAGAAAAGAGAAGAGATGGTTGTCATATATTTTTTTTTTCCTTCAATTTCACAAATTTTCACAGTACAGGGCCGGCCGCTGGATTTCTTTCTGGAGGGGAGTTTATGTAAAATCATACGTAATAATCAATTATATCATCGTTTTATTTGGAGTAGTCAGCATATTGTATTTAATTGTGGATATAATTCAGCACAGCTCAAAGAAAATTATTCTGTTTTCAACAATGAAATTCGCCGAGGTACAGATAAAAATTCTTTTAATACTGTGCCAACATTAACATCCAGATTGCGATGAATGTTTAGAGAAACTATACCATTGAAAAGGTCTTCTTTCATAGTCTTTTAGGCGACGCAAAATTGAAACATTATTTCATTCGTGGAAGGTGAAATAAACTAAACAGTTCTGATTCTAAGTACTTTATAAACATTTGGAAAAACGTTGGATTTACAAATATCCATAAATTCAAATGAATTTTGAATATTTATATCGGTGATGCATTTTCTTTAAAACTGAACTTCACTTGTCTCTTTATCTTGCAATCCAGCTATCAACTCAATGCCTTGAAATGTAGATTTCTTGACAAACAGGCTGATGTCGAATAGGCTGATGGCGATGAATGGTTGTGATATCGCCAAGGCGACGCGGTTGACATTTCTGGAGGAGAATGCAGGTTGAGGAGATAAAAGTTTTAAAATCGGCTCTGCTCGACGACTGCAATTTTTCAAATCCGCTGAATCCATAATACCGTTCGATCGCCCAATTCCAATTAAGAACAATGTTTCACCATTAGGCTAACTGAATAAAAAAGTTTCACAAAACAATATTTGAAAAATTTCTTCTGCAATTTTCATTCATAAAGTAAACAGAAAATTTCTGAATTTCTCTTTGGTGACATTTTCATGTAGAAGGCAATAAGTAGAAGAAGAAATCAGCTGTTTTATAAACTTCACCTTGTAATGAAAAGTACACTTCCTTCGTAACAATTTTCGTCAAAAAATGTTAAATAGTAATCAAAACTACAAATGAAAATTCCCAAATTTTTTTTTGGAATATTTTTTTAAAATAGTATATTTTTCAATTCTTTTGAAAATTTTAACGAAAAGTGCTGATTTGCTACCCTTTAGTTTACAATTCGATTTTCTCATGTGCTCGAAAAAAAAGTGAAAACTTGTCGCACTATTTAGAAGAAGCAACTCCTGAGAATGTCGTTCACCAAACAAATGCGAAATATTTTTATACAAACAAACCCATCTTGGTTGAGCTACACATATGTACATACAATGTCTGCATATGGAAAGCTTGGTTGTGCCATCATTGTGCTGAAATGCCACAGCCTGGTGGCAGCAATGTACTATTTACACTCACACGCACACAAATCTCCTCCAGCGAGTGGCGTAAAAATATATACAGCTAAAGGCTCGGCTAGCTTCGAACAAAATGCGGAGAACTGCATATCCTTTAAAAATGAGCAAAAGTGACGCCCGTTTCGTTGGGATGATTTTACCTTCAGGGTGCTCTTACTCCAAACTCTGATGCTGCACATTTCTTGCAGTTGAATAGACGTAGAGTCGGTCAGTGGTGGCCTCAAGTGTTGTTTGCATAAAGAGAAACATTAATTACATAAGCACATGAGCACAAATGAAGAAGGAGTTACATTTTCATATTTCAGCGGTTTAAAACCTAAGCTAAGTAAATTAATATTTACTTTTTTACAAGGTTTTCGTTGTGTTCTTTCCAGATTCCTTGGACCAATACATGCGAAGGTGCAATTTGCATTTAATACATAAGTCGAATTAGGTGGTTGTTGCTTGGGGCCACATTTATGGATGCACTTTAAGGTGGCCACCCCGCAGTATCCAATTAAATGGAAAACAAATATACTCGTGTTTTTATAACCGAGCCTACTTGTACACAAGGGTATTATAACTTTGTTCGCATAACGGTTGTTTGTAACAGCAAAAAATAATCAAGTTAGATATAGACATATGTATATACTAAACTGGTCAGAATGAAAAGAGGAATCAATTTAGCCCTGTCTGTCTGTCCGTCCGTGGTTACAATAACTTGTGTCAAAATTTAGATATCTCAATGAAATTTGGTACATAGATTGCACTTTGGACAGGGGAGGGTGGAATTGAAAATGGTCAAGATCGGTCAATAACCACACCCACCTCCCATATAACGGACGCTTTTGAAAAATGCGAAAACTCCATTTTTTCGGTATCTATTGCAGCAAATTGAGTGAAATTTGGTATTTGGTGCGATTTTGAACTAAGAATTGAGGTATTTATGAAATTTTGAAAAATGGTCTTTGCCACGCCCAATTACAAAAAATTTAAAAATTTTTTTCAATATCGCTGTTATCATCGTTAAAATCATTTTTGAAAACGGATCATAACTTCGCCCGCCTCCCATATAACGGAAATTTTGAAAAATGCAAAACTTTCGTTTTTTCTTTATCTATTGGAACATTTTAATTAAAATTTGATATTTAGAGAGATAGTTAATTAAGAAACTTGATTTTTATGAAATTTTGTAAAATGGGCGTTATCACGCCTAATTATAAAAAACGTCTGTAGGTATCTCAATAACGTCAAAAATTTTTGAAATCGTAGCATAACCACGCCCAACTTCCATATAATGGAAATTTTGAAAAATGCAAAAAACTTCGTTTTTCAGTATTTATTGGAACAAATTGAGTAAAGTTTAATACTAGCTGCGATTTGAAACAAAGAAACAAAAATACATCGCAAGGGTTAATTAAATTCGGTTTCGCCCAAATTTAGCTTTTCTTACTTGTTTTCCTATAAAATCTTTCAAAGATATAATTTTTTGATCGCATAACAATCTATATTTCCCTTCAGAAATCTTCAATAAAAAAAAAATTTTAAGATTCATTTTGTTTTATGTAAATGTGTCTTCAGTAAGACTCTTAAATCAATTTGTTTTTTTTTTTTAATTCTTGTTTAAACACTAACAAATCCTATAACACGATCATCATGTTAAATACATCGATATATTGTATGTATGTAGGTTAACACAAGTGGTTGTCATCGAAAGAAAATAATACTTTTGTAAATTACTTTTAAAGTAATTTCATTTCCGGCAGGGTATGCTAATATGCTTATATACCGAAATAAGTAGAAACATATTCATGAAAAATGAAATTTTACCACATTTTCTCTTCAATCCACACTTCAGTCGGTTGATCGCTCGTTTAATAAACACTTTACTGCAATAAATATTTACTTTAAATTTGCAATTTTCAACACGACAATTATTCGCTCGCTCGCTCTCTGACAGCTGTTTGTTCGACCGCAGCAGCAACAACATTTGACATCAATTAAACAATTAAATGACAAAAAGTGTGTTCTGTCTGCTGCTAAGTGGCGATTATATTGCCCAGCAAAATAACATTTAATTCACAATTAAATGTAGAATTGAGAGAAATTCGTCAGTGCTTCCCATTTGAATTCTAGAAGTTTAATTTTGAAGGAGACTCTGCATTCTCTGACACCATCTCTAGAAGGTTATGCTGGAAACTGCTGATTATACTCATATAGAATCAAGGCCGCCTGAAAAGTAAGGCCTTTTAGATGCGAAAAAGGAATAGCTTACCGATTTCATTCGAAGGTGCTCCAGATTTTTTGCTGGGTGATGACAACAACAACGTCTATTCGTTAAATATGGCAATGATGACAGTCAGGAAAAGTGTAAACAAACATTGAAAACAAATACAAATGGGAGTGGCAGCATTACAAATAAAACGTTGTTGGGAATGCTTAACAAGAAAAAAAAAATACACCTTAATTAATTTCTGTTGCTCTTGTCAGATTTTACAGTAAATATAATTCACATTACGAGACGTTGGGGCGTATTGCGAATACCAATCCATTGCATTCCAGCTAATACCAATGTAAAATAACTTCTACTATAACTGTCAAAAGATCCGGAAATGTTATGAATTTTATAATATATACAATTATGTAAATTGAAATTGAAAACATTTCCGAGTTGGTTTAGTCTATTCATTTTATGGCGTTCACTTTTCTCGAAAAAAAAAGTTTTGCCTTCTCACATCGTAAATTTTGCATTAGGCTATCTGATATTCTGAAAAATCGAAAAAATGAAAAATTATTTCGTGAATAGAAAATGCCAATAACATCTAAAATTTCCTCTCTCCAAGGCTTAAGTAAACTTTCTTTTGTATTTCTAATGCCTTTACTTCTATAATCATCTAAGATTTGAATGAGGAATTGCTTCTGTCCTTAATATTTTTTTAACAAATCGTTGTACTCTAGTAATAGCGTAGATCGTCTCGGGATACGCGTTGTTTCCAAAAAAAAAAGAAAAGAAATCGCTGTGTTTTTTAATCAAAAGGAAGCTTTTTAGGGGGCAACGCAAAAAATGTAAGTTTTAACGAACACTCAAATAGCCATACATATATACGAATTTTTTATTTAATTCGGTTGTAGCCAAACGAAGGTAACATTTGTGTGCAAAAATTTTAAATTAAACACTGTTCGGTGTGGTTTCTATTTCATTTAAATTTTAATTGTAATCATAATTATGGGGTTTTATTTCGGACTCGTAGTATCCGCATGTACTCGCTAGAATGGCACATCAGTTGATAAATTCGATTTTCCTAACATCAAACATCAGTGGCAATGAGGCAATGGGGAAAGAAGTTAGTACAAAATTCACACCAAAAATTAGTTAAAGAACAATATAAATTATAAGTAAAATTCCTTTATTCAAAAAGCAATTTATTACACTCTTCCCACAAATGTTTTTTTTTTACCAAATTACTGAAATTCATCATAATTTTCTTTTTAAAAATGCAAAAGAAATATATTGCGTACATAGAAATACAGCCACCAAACATTTTTGTAAAGCTCATAAATTATTAAAATTACAATAATTCACATTAACTAATGGAGCGAAATTAAAGGCCGAAAAATATTTCGGAGCTTTTAGTGAAAGTAAAGAAGTTGGAAGGTGTAGGCGGCGGCGCTGGCAAAAAAGGAAATGTGTTTGGTAACACCATTTCGCAATAAATTGTCAAAAAGTAAGAGTGAGGGAGCAGAGCAGCGGAAGTGGAGCAGGTAAAGAAATAAGAGCAACGAAGCCAGCCTACGAGCGGTAACCATGGAAACGGCCAAGACAAATGAATTTAGGTTGATTTTACGTTGGTGGCGTTGTTTTAAGTTTCTTTGGTGAGTTTCGTTTTCACCCAAATTCGTTTACTTTTTACTGTGCGCTTAGTATAAATTGCGGTGCAACGCTTATCGATAGTCTTCTGTGTCTTTACCTTCTAAAAATATGAACATTAACATTAAGTTTACTCATTTGCTAATCATTTTGTTACCTGTCGGTTCGGCTATCCTTATGTAGATAAGTTCTTCACTTCCTGTTTACATTGTCCACTAAACATTCTTTGAGTTTAATTTACCGTTCATTTTGCTCCAAATTTCCATGTTTTCCTGCACTTTCCCTTTGATTTGCCTCTTAATCTCCCCCCATCTGCATTTAACCAATTCTACTGGAGATAAGTTTCCAAAGTGCTACATGTCCATCTACTTACCCTGCAGCAAAATGAAATGGTTCAGAATTCGCGCAGAACTAGTACAAACTGGGGCGGTATTGGCTGTCCTTCTATTTCAAATCAACGAAGTGGAAGTTGTCGCTCTATGCATAACTTTTGAACCGGTTTGAAACTGGTAAAGTAAAGCCTTCTTGCCATCGGCAAGCACCTCGGGAAGGTGTGACGACAGCGTAACAAGCGAAACGCGAGTTTCAAAAGTCTCGCTCTGCATCCGTTTGGCGGTAATTCGGAGACAATCATCAAACTGATAGTGTAGGAATATCGGCAGACTGTCTCTAAATTTTGCTGCAGGGTTTGTATGTATGTATGTATATTGCTATGTGTTTGTGTGCACTTTCGTCCTCCGATGCTTCCGCTTCTGTGTTGATAATTATACGCTTCAGTATCTGTGCGCTTTGGTTTGGTGGTCAGTCCTCGTAATGCTCGAATGAGCAAAGCGCTGATAAACAGAATATACATCTAAATATATACGTATGTATGTGTGTATGTATGTAAATTTTTGCTTAGTACACTTATATACTAGTATATGTATCTAAGTCGGTTCGTAAGTATGTATGTAAGTATATTTTGCGCATGTATTTATCGTCCAGGAAGACTCCAAGATTAAAGCTGAGCTCGAGATGAGCACATTCTTTGCACTAAAATTTAATTTGTAAACCTCTTTTTAAATGAGGAAACTTGTACTACCGTACTTTCGAACATGAGTTTCCTAAATATGTAGGTCTAAACATATTTATTCACTTTCACATTCATTGCATTACCGACACTTTACCGTGAACAAGAAAAAAGATTTTCCTGGACTCTCTATCTAGTGTCTGTGAATGAGTTGTCTGAATAAATAAATAATTATCAAATCAATTTGCAGTATTGAAACTAAAACACTGATTACTCGATTCTCAAAATTATCGACAGCAAACGATTTTGTAAAGCGTGAATTCTGAGTTCTCAAAAGAAGACAGTACTCAAAGAGTAGTTCGGAACTAGTTTCCATGGGCAGGACATGCTTTAGTCTTTAGACAATGGAACTCACCAAAAGGCATTTGATCAGCGCTTCTTATCGAGTGCAAAGTAATTATTTATGTATATACATATGTACATAGTGTATGTATGTATGTACATCTAATAAATCTTCATTCTGCTCTTAATTAAGTTGTTGCCAAAGGGGGAATATTTAGGATGTTTTAAGGACATTGCCATAATAACGGCGCATAATTATTTGTACCTCGTTAACTCTTAGGAGAACCACTAAATTGGATGCTGGAAGGGAGAAGTGCCGCCTAAGTTAATTTGTATTTAAACAGAAACATTAAATGCTTTACGCTGCTGTGTGTTTGTGTGTACATAAATGTTGATATGAAGTCCTGCGATTGCTCTTACTTTTCTATGGAGTCAATATTTCTGTCGTGCGAATATTACACTGTGTCTCTGTGTTCGGGGAACGAAACTCAGTCCGGGGAAGTGAAGAAAAAGTTGTTACTCATAGCGGCCGTCCCTCGGCAGGCGATGACAAGACAGAGAGTGTTTTTCTGGTTTTTAGCGTGGTATAATATTCGATCAATAAAAAAATATCATAATTCTTAAACTTGTTTTTAAAAAAAATTAAATTTTATGCATTTGAAAAATTAAATTTAAAAGATTTCAGAATCTCTTTTACATGAAAAAAATTTCAATGCTAACGAGCTTTTACAGACCAATTTGACTTTAAATAAAATCAGAGGATCAGTTGAGCGATTTTCATTCGTATTTAAATGCCAGTAGTCTTCGTAGAAATGATTTTTTATGCAGAGCAAGGCGAATTAATAAAGGTGGCAGCAAATGTTTAAGAAAAAAAAATATATACACTTTGTTGTTGCTTTCGGTACAGCGAATGTCAGAAAACAAATCAATAAGCTGCTTACTAAGGCCACCTTACTAAATTCGCCTTGATGCCGAGATAATAATTTAAAAAAAAATAAAAAATTTAAATGTGATCTCAATTAATGATTCAATCATTAATGTTTTGGTAACTAAGCAGCTAGCTCCCCCCTATTCTCGTCCTTAAATTTCGAATTATTGCGATTTTTTTACAACTCCATTAGGTCACTTACTATTTATCGGAATACAATTTTTGGTCCTTTCACCTTCCAGGGGTTCATCATAATATTAAATATAATCCTGATATCAAGGGTATATAAATAAAATAAATAAACCGAACAAATAACTTAAATATTTCAAGATAATGTTTTGTGATCAATCGCAAATATTTGCCGTTTAGTTCATGGGACAAATATATTAAAAATGTACTCGCTGGTTAAAAATTAAAAAAAAAAATGTTTACCAATTAGTACAAAATTATATTTTGTAAGCGTAGCTATTGTATTTCTTAGTTGAAATGAATTGCCTTCAAAACTTCTAATTAAAAAAAAAACAATAACATTTTACTACTAATTATTTACTTTTAAAGAAAGGGAGGGTTAGAATTTAACCCGTTTTCGATACTTCGTAAAACAACCCTTTATAAGGGAGTGCCAAAATTGGAATGTCATTCTTTACCTAACCTTTTATTACTGAATCATGATCTCAATTTATGAATTTAAATTTTTGAATGATTTTTTAATGAATTTAAAATGACATACTTGCCGCGTCACGACTTTGTTCTGACCAAAAAATATTCTAAAATTGGGCTAAAAAACTGCAAAGTCCAAAAAAATGCTCATACTTCTGAGAAAAAAGTTCAACTTCTATGTACAAATTTATTGAAATTTATTTTTAGTTTTCTTCAAAGTAATAAACTTGAATTTAAATGACTTATGTTCGAGAATAAAATGAATTTTATTTGAAAATTCTTAGAAAGAAGTAAATGAATATTGGTGGCATATGTTGTTAATGATATGCACAGCATTGTAGGGGAGAGTAGGGTAAAACGGGGTACTTCCCTGTTTTGAGGGAAAACGTGCTGCCTTCTACTTTATACTATAGCTACTTGTTGCCTGTGTCGGTATCATGAAACTGTGTGAATGCCGTTTGGCAATTGAGCACTTAGACTAAGTACAGAACACTTAACGGGTTTTCAGTTTCAGGAGGTTAATATTTCGGCATCAAACTTTGTCGTAGGATTCTAAAAATTGATTATATATGTGTATGTGTATTCGGTTATGCATTGTGCTAATCAAAAGTTTTGTTTTTCTTATTTCAGGAATAACAAATCGTCTAAATTATTAATATGGTAAGTACACATACAATCAAGGACGAGATTTATTGAATGTATCTCTCTGGAACTTGGTTTGAGCATATATGTATTTCACATGCCTTCTTCTTCTTCTCATGTATATAATATAAATTCGATGGTAAAATTTGTTTACTAGGTTTGGGTTTGACTTGAAAGCTGTGACGTAGGCGGCATACAACTTGATAATCAATTTTATTTGCAAGATGCTTTCAACAAGAAATTAATTTCAAATTCTCGCAAATACTGAAATTTACTTACGACATACACATGAACAGCTTCTCGACGTGAGCATCAAGTCGAAAGGCGAATTAAAAGGAAAATTTAATTAAATTTGGGGTTGAAGTTCGAAAACTATTAGTGGATTGGTAAATTGAAATACAACGTGAATGGAAACTTGATTGTGGAACTCATGGGTTAAGGACACGCAAGCTCTGTCTTTCGAGTACCAATAAGTCGCTTTTAGTTCGGAGCGCTGAAATTGTCATTGTTTGATTTCATAAAGAGTAAATGCAGGAATATAAAAAAGTAGCTAAGTAATGCGGCAATCGGCACTTGTAGCCGCGGCGAAGGCGGGTCTGTGGCTGTTGCAGGGTCGAAACAAAGGCGCAGTGCATTGACCACGCATGGCCAGGTGGACATAAACCACAATTCTTGCAACTACGCACAAGTTTGTTTTTTCATAAATACGCAAATGCACTAGGATGGCCCACAGCGCATTGGAAAAAGTGCAGTCCATTCGTCACAGTTTCCAATGCCAATGTTCTTTCGGTTTTATTGTCTTCAATGAAAGTAATTTGCCAGCGGCGGTGGGACTGAGCTGAAGTACCAACAGTCATCGCAAAATAAGATAGGCTCACTTTACCTTCGCTTTGCACTTCTATTTACATGTGTACATATCTTTTATGATGCAACCTAATGTGCATTGTGTGTGCCCGTTTGTGCAAATACGAGGTAGATGCAGCTGCGCAAATATTGTATGCACAGAAATCACTTTTATCGGTTAAATATCACAATTCCAATCACAACAAAGTCAACAAACGGTCAGCTTTACGTGCGTAAAAAACGCATCTGAAGTGCTTTGGTAGTGGAAATTGAAATAACTGTACTATAACAAGCGTATCGAGCGATAAATCAAATGAAAGGTGAAAATCGCCAGGGATTATGTGAAGCATTTTCATTTTATTTGTGAGTATGGGAGTGTGTGTGAGCGTCAACGTGTTTGTATGCGGACACACATGCAACTTGAAAACCATGAAATATCAAATAAAACGAACGAATATAAATTATGAAATGAAAAATTTCAAATAGAATGCCACTTTAAACAGTTGCAGTTTATACAAATGCAAAAATGCACAAACAACCCTTGAGAGAAATCGAACGATCAAAAAATAGCCAAAAAGGTGGACCAAGTTCGTATTTACAGCAAAGAAGTCAATGAGGCGTCAGCGACGACCGCCAACAAACCATTTTTGCACCCAATTTACACGCTCCAAGTAATTGAAATTACAATTAGCAAATTTTTGTTACTTTTTCTTTGTGCTTTCTGCTTGCTTTTGCATTCCTTCAATTTTATTAAATTCCATATTTTGTGTTTTGTTTTCTCACAATAACGAAATTCTGATAACACACCAAAAGTTTTATTTTCGAAAATTTAATGTTTGACTTGGTTTAACTATTATCGTCTGACTGAAAAATAAAAGTTATGTAAAAGTTAAATTTTTGCTAAAAGCAGTTATTTCAACAGTTTTGGGTTTGGAATTTTAAAGCTGAAATTCTGCAAGTTTTCTAAGAAAGCTTGAAGGTTTGAAAGGGTTTGAACCCCGGAATATCAGCTTCCTGACCGATGCATCTTTCGGGGCCGTCGACAGACACTTTTGTACACTCATTAACTGCTGTCGATATCTGAACCGTTGTTCGCATGCAAAAGTAATGAATAGCAAGAGCAAAAACAAAAACAACAAGTGCAAGTGTGCTGCGAGACTGAAGCGATTTTCCGCTTGCTTTTAATTTAGCATCATTTCAATCCTCACCTGACATCCAACCAACTCCACCTTTGGGACAAAGTGCGCTCACTCTGCGAAATGGGAATTCGAGTACAATACGAAATTATAATAATAATAATAATAAAAATTTACTTGGAAACCTTTTGACCCAATTAAAAAAGTGGCTCGCGCTTTGGGAACTGGCCGCCGACGCGCTCTACCAGCTCCATTGAATTGCAATGCAACAGCAGCAACAACAATGGCAGCGCCAATGCACAGATGCAAAATATTGTGGCAAACAAAAAAAAAAGTTCTGCAAAACAAAAGCATTGTACTACTCGGCTGGCTTGTGTGTATGGGTGTGTGTGTGTGGCTGCTGAGTTTTATTGTCACAGTTGTTGCTGCAATGCGCCAGGAAAACAGTTGCAACACAAGCGACAACAACAACAAGAAGATCATCACTTGTTTGTTTGCAAAAAAGCGCAACCAATAAAATTGCCACTGTCAATGGGAATTATTTAAATATGTAAAGTTGTATCCGCGCTGCTCCTTTTTTTTTATGTTTATATGAATGTATGTATGTATGTATGTATGTGAGTGTAGTGCTTTGCCACTTTTTCATTTGTTTACTGAATTATTGTTGCATTCATTAGGTTTGTTTAAATTGTTGACGGTCTCGGGTGAAATACGAGATACTCTCTCCCATTGAAGCAGCGCGCCACGGAGTGAAGTGATGCGACGTGATCGGAAGGTAGGTTGCTGGGGCAAGAGCTGATCTTTTTTTTGTATTTTTATTCTTAATTAATGAATGTTTTCGTTCAACGCTCTGCCAAAGCGGAAGCGTTATAATGAATAGAGAAACCATTAACAGTTATGTGGCAACGTCGCTCCATTTAACTGATTAATAATAACAAATAAAATGCTTTGAAAAAATATTGAACACAGAAAGAAGCTCAGAAGTTGTTTGCAATTAAAAAAAAATATGATCTGAATTGACGAATTTTTTTAAAGCCTTCAAAGAACAGAAAAAACAGAGAGCAAAGCAAAAAATGAATCAAAACTAGGTACTTCTTTTTTTTGTGGATAAATCCTTCATAAGTTGACGTTTACTTATCCGAATGCGAAAATTAATGAACTTCAGTGGCTGCGATTTTTGGTAGTTGTTTGCACATTTGTTTGCTCATTATTTGATTAAACTAAATTCTGGTACTAAAAATATCGAAATTGTATTTATTATTTATATTTAAATGTACACAAAAACTCATCTTATATTTACGAATTTTTCCTAAAAATTTGCATTCGATGTACTCTTCTTCAGTCGAACTTTAAAACCATCCTTGGATTTGATAATCGGCGCTGGGTTGTTAACAATTTGTATATCTTTTTTCACAGTGTATTCCAATTCGAAGTTATGCAACAGCTTAACCAAAGCCAGCTTAGAAACCAAAGTCGCGAAATGGCGGGCTGGAAGGAAAAAAAAAGGATGCATGTTGAAATATATCGAAGTGGATGGAGTCCAACTAGGTTGGGTCAAAGAAATTTATGAATTTGAAATCTTCAATTAAATAGTTTTTGTTCTTGCACAAATTCCTGGAAATTAGATTGAGCTTAGTGTAGATATGTCTCTCTGATAGAAAATATATATATATTCTGACAACTCTGGTAAGATTTATTTCCACACATGAATTGTTAGTTGGGACCAGTGATTTGCGGTTTTGAATAAATTAGGGTTTTAATATGAAAAATAAAAATAAATTTAAAACCATTCGTATTTTTAATTCTATCAACATTTAAATAATTTTCAATTTGAATGAAATTTTTAATTCTCATTGGCATAATTTTTAGCGATGAATATAGCTTTATTCATTATTCAAAATAATTTTTTTGTTATTCAGTAATTGTTTGTAGACGTCGCAAGTACGTAAAGTATTAAAGTAAAAAGAATTTGCTCTAATATCTACACATAGTACAGTATTTTTCGTTTAAACCGTAAGCGGTTTAAGATCAACTTCCGGCTAACACCAACCAAATCAAAAAGTACCACTTAAGACAATCTCGCTTAACCCCACTTTCAGTTTATACGAACTATGTTTACATGGAAAGTCTATATTTCATTTAGTTAAGACGAACTGAATATTGATTTTACTAACAAAACATGTGGCAACATTTTAATCAGCTGTTAATTAAAGTTTCGGTGATGAAACCTGTGGCAACGTCGAAACGTAAAACCCAGTTACAATGACTTTCGATGCCATGTGTAGAATTACGCTTAAGGCGAACCGCTTTTTTCGGTCTCTTGAATTACGGTTTAAGCGGAAAGTACTGTATTTATGTCGTGTTCAGACCAATTGGTTAAAATAAGTGGCATGACATAAACTTGGGTTTTCATTTATTTTAACTCTTTTAAAAGGTGGCAACCCTTTTTCAAAATATATACAAAATACTTAAGGACTAAAGTGTTATTTTTTAAGCTTTGGCTTAAGGCCCAAACCATCGTGCTTTACCTAACTTATTTATAAAAATTACTAATATGTGGCAACGCCGAGTTTTGAACTAATTTTGAGAACCCAATAAAACTCTTGGCCCATTACAACCGCCATACTCAAATACATATTTATTTAACGGCCATCCCTGGTTGGGATAAAAGTGCTTGGCCAGCGGTTGCGTTGACGCAAATTATCACTCCGAAAGTGTCAAGTTCAGATCCGGTGAACTTGGGTTAAGGCTGGTGGTAAGTTATTAATGAAGTTAAAATATAAAAAGTTATTAAATACAAGAAAAATTCAAATTTTTGTTTGCCTCTTTTGCTCACACCTGTTTAAGCTTCATGGGCCACTAATGATCATTTCGTTCATTCTACATAAAATATACAAAACTAACTGGAATATAAATGATTTTCTATGAAAATTATGTGCGCAGTAAAAATTTAAAAAAAATTGTTAAAGTTTTTCGAAAGTGAAATCAATTTGTATTCTGTAAAATTACATTACATTAGAGGGGTGAAATAAAAAGTAAGAAGCACAATTTAAAAAAAATTGCAGTAAAAGTCACGTGAGTAAGTCCTTACTGACTGGTTGAGCTGAAGTCATACTAAAAGACAGCTACACCAAAAAACTATCTTAAGAAGAAGGTCATTTACTTGATTCTAGTTGCATGCCAATTTCCGTAATTGCCATTATTTTCTTAATTTTCTATGCCACTCACCCAAACAAATGCCTGCTCCCAAGCCAAAGCCCATAAAGTTGTCCACCTCTGGGCCGCTTGTTACATTATAAAAACGCTCCGGCCGGTAGTACTCTGGGTCCTTGAAAATCCGCTCATCGCGCTGCATTGCCATCACCGGCACCATAATCGTGCGTCCTTCGCTAATAACCGCTCGACTGTTGGGTATTGGAAAGTCTTTGCGACAAACGCGCTCGATATATGGCACGCTTGGGTATTTGCGTGCCGTTTCTATGCAAAATTCGTTAATTGAATAGATTGCGAATAAATGATAAATGTGTGTATATTTTAATGCTGAAAGTTTGACCTACAAACACACACAAGCTCACACAAATGCAAACACACCTTTGATGCAGGCGTCCAAATACTGTAGGCTATCAATATCCGCATAGGTCAATTTGTTATCAGTATTATTTGCATTCTTCATTGCTGCAGCCAATTTGCGCACTTCCTCCAGCAAACTATTATGAATGCTCGGCGATTGTAGAATTTCATAGAGCGTAAGTGTGACCGCTGAGGCGGTGGACTCGAAACCGATATTTAGAAAACGTTCGGTGACTTTGGATAGTTTCTTGATGGAAAGCAGCTTCTCACGTTCTGCGATTGAGAAATGGAAAGGTAAACTTGGCGATTTGAAGTTAGAAACTTTTTATATTCCACTCACCAAACACATTCTCTACATGCCAATTCATTTGACTATTATTCGTGAGGCTGTTGCCATTCCGAAATCTCACCAGCAACTGCAATATATCCTTGCGTATTATGCCGCCATCCTCTCGCCTTCCCACACTGTCCTTGATAATGTCACGCAGGCGATAGGTGAGCGACGACTTTTTCGGCAAGTGATTGAGCGTGCTGATATCAAAAAAAAAAAAAAAAAAATAAAAATCACAATTAAAATATTGAAAAGAAACAAAAATATGACAAGTTCAGAGCAAAAGCAAAAAGTTCTTAATGGTTTGTCATTGAAATTTGTCATTCTTGCTCTGAGCTCATCACACACATAAGGATGTACGTGAATGTTCGTAAGTGATTTATGTATTAGTGGTAGATCAGCATGTGTAAAAATTAATTACTCACTATGAATTGATGCCACGATTCCAAAGTGCATTTTGTATAAAAGTTTTGAAAACACTATCGTGTTGCTCGAATATGTTGCTGTCTAGCCCGTAAAGCAGATTAGCGAAGACATTGATGACGTAGCTGTAAAAACAATTGAGAGTTGTAAAATTTTATACGAATAGCAAATAGTAGATATTTTCACGTCATCAGGGCTATCGGGGGTTATCTGGTTATGAGGTTTAAATGATCAACGTAATTACACTTTAAACTGCCCGGTGCGCGTTCACGCGAGGAAGAGGAGAACGTATTTGCGTTACGCGAAAAACAATTTTATTTACCTAGTCCTGTATTGTCCCAGACTGGCCTTAAATGGCCTGATATTAAGCCGAAAATCAATCCTTAAGTATTTAAAGTCTGTTTCCAAAGCAAATAAAAAAATAGATAGTTCTATTTCATCTTCATGTATTTTTCTATACATTTTTTGTCAGAGTTCATTTCTTAAGTTGTTAACGCTTTCACTTCTTTTCGCTGGCTCCGAATTTTGTTAGTTTGGAGAGGATTAACATGCCTTCGAAAGCAAAACTTCACGCAACGAGCGAAATTGCAATTTCAATATCCTACAATACTTATCATTTCATAGAAGGCAAGGTTTGCTCAGTTCTGATCAGCACTGATCAAAGTTATTTAAACATAATTTTTATTCAGAATATCGCATGTCCAATGACCTACCAAATCAGTAGTATAAAGTCAATGATGACTTCCAAGTGACGATGATTTATAGAAAAAGTTTTGTTTTCTGTACTCAACTGCTATTTTGTCAATTTAAATAAATTTTTGAAAATATCCAAGACACAATGCTTGGTATTTGCTTCTCATAAGCGCAAATATCTACACGTAAGTGTGTATAGCATTTATTTCCTCCTTCTGTCTTTACCTATTCTGCTTAACACATTCTCACATAATCGCCGCGTTACTTACGTTCTCAAAACAGTTTGCATATCCAAGTGTTCACTCTCGACCGCCGCCGCATTCAAATGCTTCATCATATGATCGGCCACCTTTTCCACATTCCGGAACATGCCCTCCACCCGTTGTTCGCTGAAAACCGATGCCAACTTTTCGAGTAAATTAATTTTGCGATAGCCCTGCATGTAGTGCCACCGCTTGTCATCGAAATGACCGAGCGGATTCTCGAGGATGGCGCGCGCCAGAGCCGCGTCGCGCACCAGCAGTGTTGGCCGAAAGAAGAAGTAGACGCCGTATAAGGGCCGCTCGCCGCCGGCATTGTACGCTTCGTTGATAGCGTTCACATATTGGAATTCGCGCCGATAAACCTGTTTTAGAAATGACCAACGCAAGCCGGTGCGCTCCGTTGGGAAGCCTTTACGTTTCCAATACGTGTAGACGTGACGTATGTAGAGAAAGGCTACCGAGTAGCAGAGGATCGGTATGAGTAGCCACATTTCGTTGCAGAAGTGGCAGACAAAGACCGGTCTGCAGTTTGTCGGTTTTGAGTCGAAGTGGAAGCGGCTTGATTTCTGTGCGCGCGGTTGAGTGATCGTGACTGACAAGATCGAACTGTGATGCTCATTGAGCGTGCAAACCGTCGACTTATTTATGTCCTAAAGTGCGGCGAGATGCAACATTCGAGGTGGTGTAGACACTACTGATTTACTGTTTCGATTAAGAATAAAACATAAAAATTTTCAACGCACACGACCAGTTTTTGTTTTTCAATATCACTGAAAATTTTCGTAAATGTTAGTGTGTATGCATCCGCAAACATAGCTCGCCGGTACATTCCCTGCAGAGAAATTCTCATCTGATGCAAAGAATTTTTTAACTTACCTTGTATACTTTAAAGAAAAGACGTTCTTAAAGTATTCCTAGTGATGCCAATTTCTTATCGAATGCTTTAGGATGATAGAGAAGAAGATTGCCGGTGAACCGTTACTTAAAATGTTTCTGATTTGACAGTTGAGTGACGTCAAGATAGTGACAGCGTTTCTAAAAATATTTTAATTTAAAAAAAAATTACCCAATCCAGAAAAATATTACCAAAAGTCGTTTAACTCGTCAAAACCTCATTTTTTTCAAGTTCTTCGGTATCTCTGCAATATCCTATCCTTCTTTACCCGGTCCGTGATTGATAACCTTTTCATTGAATACAGCGTGACCACGTATCCTCTCAAGAAGAACTGTGTTCTTCCAAGCTAAACTTTAAGATTGTTATAACACTTCCTAGCAGCCTCAATGTAATCGTCCACTTGAAGAGAGTCAGGAAAAAGAGAAAAACATAAATTATAATTATAATATTTTCACAAAAGAAGTTTTCCACTGAAAATACCTCACCCCATCCCATCTCCTGTCCATAAACAAAGTTCTTCTGTTGGCAAAACAGTTCTAGTCAGACGCTGACACAGAGAATAGATTCAGTTTAGTGGTTGTACATTTCCTTCTGGGTTTCAACTTTGAATTTCATTTGGAACTAGTGTGTGTGTGTGTGTTTGTGTGCCAGTATATGATAGCTTATGCATGCAACAACATTGATTAACTGAATAAAACAATAAGTCTCAAAATACTGATAAGTAGTTTCGACGGGTCCAGAGACAGCATACCGCCATACATATTTATAACGAAAAAATATACATATATGCAATATTATAACGAATATTTGTATAATATGTGTGTATAATTGTTTTTGCAATCATACCGACATGGCTTAGCAGATCGATCTTTATCAGCAAATAACATTTCGAGCTGTGTTTAGTTGTTTCAATGTTGAGACGCTGTGACACAACTACCTCTGTAGTACAGTGATCGCTGGATCATCAAAGATGTTTTGTTTAAAATTTAATGAAATTTGCAGTATATGAAAACTTGCTTCAAATAGAAATTTCTGCGAACCTTCTTTCCATTTCAAATGCATATTTATTTTACGAAATTTTTTTAAACTACATCGGACCAAAATGAGTTTTGGATAATAACTAATGTTTTAATAATTATATGTTTGAGTGAATAAACTTTTGCTCTCTATATGGGGCGCAACTTATTTTCAATAACTTTCAAGTCAGCATTTGTGCTCTGCCCTCATTATAAAATAGTTTATATTTTTTATGCTTTCTTTGATAATTTCATCTTCAGTCCACCCTTAGCGCGAATCACGACGCCCGTATTAAACTCAAACTCGATCTCTTTACGCTCGTTCGGTTCTATATTGAAGTTAGCAAGCACCTTGATGACGGCAATTTTCGAGTTGAGTACGCCCATTCGCTTAGCTAAAAAGTAATAAGTTTAATAAGAATATGAAACAACCTGTGGTCCAGACATTTGAAATAGAACTCACCAATACAATGATGTGGACCCTCGCCAAAGGGCATATATGCATCCGAATTATAGTCGCGCCTATCTTCCGCGAAACGATATGGATCGTATTTTAATGGATTCGGAAAATGTTCAGGGTCGTAATGCAAACCAAGAAGTGAAATAATGAGGGATGTGCCCTTTCGAATGGTGTAATCGGTGGAGGGTATACGAAAGTCTTTACTACATTCACGATTCAAAAATGGCAAACCTGGATATTTGCGAAGGGTCTCTGAAAGAATAAAAAAATAATATATTTATTTAATGTTACACTATTCACATTCGCTTCCCACCCATAATACAGAGGTCTAGAAGCTTCATATCCTGTACGGCCTCATAGGTAAGTGGATCACTGCATTTCAAACCGTGTTTTGTCAAAACAGCTTCAATTTCTGCAACAACTTCTTCCAAAAGGTCGGGGTACATAGACAGCTCAAAGAGTGTGTAGGCTGACGTAACTGAAGTGGTCTCACTACCGGCTATGAAGAAAAGTGTGCTCTGGTCGGATATCATTTCGATGGACATGGATTTGGATTCAAACTCCTCTGCAGCCGTCTCCAGACTCCAATTTTCATCATTTTCTACTTTACCAGAGTTGCGTAGTTGTAAAAGAAGTTGCAGAAAATCGCGACGCACAACGTGATTCTGCTCGCGGAAATTCACAGTGCGCTTTATAAGTTCGCGGATTTGCAAAACGCCGACGGGCATAAAACCGAAAAACTCCATACATTTGGCCACACTACACTGAACAAGAAGAAACTCATTATCGAATGCAGTTGCTATTAAGTAATTATGTACTCACGATGGACAAATAAACTGTGCCAACACATGAACCATATCCAGCCATCTGGTGGGCTTAATGAACTCACTGTTCAGCTGGCGGAACTCGTTTTTTGGGTTCTTGTAGCTATCAATTTCCAATCCGAAGAATACAGACGCAATGACATCAACTGCATAACTGAAAGTTAGCAACACCGCAAGGATTAGAAGATCTAATCACGTTGATGGTCAATGCGTGCATAAAAACTTACGCTGTCATCACGTCCTTCATCTCAATTTCCACTGATTTCTTGCCACCCAACTGGTCATTCAAATGATTAAGTAGCCTCGTGCCAACATCGTTCACTGTCGGCAGCATACCTTTAAGCTTGCCGGTCGAGAAGAGTGGTGTTAACCTGGCACGCAGCGTCTTCCAACTTGCACCGCGCAGTGAGAAGAGGTTCTTGCTGATATTCGTATCGGTGCCGCGATCGTGAAAGCTGACAAAATCTTGTATTAGCACATGGCGCACCAGTTCGACATCGCGTATCAATAAGGCCGGCTTAAAGAGCAAGTAAATGCCAACGAAGCGTTCTTGGGAGCTTTTGTACAGGTCGTGAACTACGAATCCGACATCCTTTTTGGCGAGTGCTGTTTGCCTTATCGAACCGAAGGGTATAATGGGCTTATCGCTCGGCACACCTTGACGCTGCCAGTAGCTATATTGATTTCGAATCAGAAAAGTTATAGCCACAAGCGCTGCGGTTAAGAGGACAAACCAAATCATTGCTTAAATTTATTCCAAAGCAATTATCAAATGCAGGCTCTTTAGCTGAAAGAGAATTATTCACTCTGTTGTAGATTGTGATCGTTGGTGGTGGAATGAGCTGTATTTTCCACAACCATTCAATTTGTACTGCATTTGACTTCGAATGCATACTATGATTTGCTGAGTATATTACGCCGTGAAACTTACTGATAAGATTCAATTACGAGCTTACTCGAGTTACGCTGATAAAGAGCTCTAAGTATGTTGGCGGTCAGTTTTCGCAATTCTCCAATTGTTAATAGGCAACTAGATAAAGTAAAGGTTTGTACGTACATACATTACTCGTACTCGTATAACAGTCCTGTCAGGTACAAAAATGCTAATTCAATTTTTTGATATTATTGAATTCTGTTCATAATATAATTTAATTTATTTGAAATAAATAAAAGTTTGTAAATTTCATTTGGGTTGTATGTAAAATAAACAACCATCACAAAAACGCCATGCAACTAAATAAATTCCATTAGAAATAAGTTTAAGTATGTCATAATTTTCGCAAAAATCGAATACCTGTTTTATGCATTGACCCCTCATCTAAATTCAGACGTTGCCCCTCCTGTGATTGTTAAATTGCTTGTAAAGGAGTTTTTCAGTTTTTTTTATGTGTTATTGTCTGAAACGAAAAGTATGTCGGCATAACTCTTAACAGCTCTTTTAAAATCCTTAGGTGGTTTTCTGCCTTAGTTCAGTTAAACCAAAAATGGAGAGAGTTGAGTTTAAAAAGAGGGTTGGTATCAATGGCGTAAGGCCGAAGATGTACATTTTTCAGATTTCGCTGGGTGCCATTTCTTTCCCTTGAATGTTCTTAAACGCCCGCTCACTTGCTACTGAATGCCACTGTAATCCTTTCTGCCGTCATAAGGCAATGACAAGTCGTTTAACATTTGGCCGATGTAGTTGAACGAGTAATGGAGCTCAGATAACTGATCATTTAAACAACAACAAAGAAATGATGCGACTTAGATCTCTTTCAACATTATGAGCGCATATTTGTCTAGATATATTTGTAACAAATACTAGATACATACATACATTCTTTCACTTTTCAAACACAAGCATACAATCATATTTCTGAATGTACAATGATTTTTACATTTCTTATCATAAAAACAAATAACAGCTCAAGAGTCCGTTGTTCCCTTTAATCAAAAGGTGCTGAGTCATAACGAGTATATATTTATGCCAAATCAATCAATTGTCTTCTAAGTTTGTACATAAGTGAGTATTGTATGTGCATATATTTTTTGTTGTCTATATGTATGTATATATATAAATATATGTATATCGGGTGACTTCAGTTCAAAAGTAATGTAAATATATTTATGATTAGTTTCGAAGCACATACTTACATATTCGAGCAGCTGATAATTCGAGTCTGTAATTTGTGTGGAGTTTTTGCAACAAAGTGATGAAATGTGTACGCATTTGAAATTTGGAAATAAATTCATATTTCAGAATACTTTGCAATTAATATCCACACAATTTCGGACAATTTGCAATGAACTATTAAATATTTTTATTTTTCAAAAGCGCTGCGGTGAGTTCAGGTCCGTAGAGTGTAGGTGTGCTGTATAATGGGTGTTATTTATAAGCTTATACTATTTTGGAACGAACATTAAAAACATGTTTTCCGTGGCTGGAACTGGTTTTCGGGTTAAAACTTGTGTTTTTAAGCCTGTACTTTATTCTTATATAATTGCCATTAAGAACGTTTTCGACAGTTTTGTTCTCACTTTCGTTCTTGTGAGAACACTTCTGAAGGTTTTATGCTCATTTTGATTTGGGTTATTAAAAGTTGTTGTGGAAGGAAATAACGAGAACGATATTTAGTTTGAACCATAACTTTTATTTTTGATCCCTGTCAAAGATATTAACAAAACATTCATCTGCCTCCTGTTTCAGTTTTAGCCACATAATAAGTTTAAAGTTGAAAGTTTAGGATAGCTCTTCTCAGACGGCTGCATAAGCACCTCGTGGAAAACTACATACTTGAAAACTCGAGCTCCACTCATTCAAATCGGGGTCCTTACTATTTTATTCGATTAATTTGAAAGTTATTGAAAGTAATTGAAAGTAATTTGTCATCTCTAATTACTCACTTATATAAAATTTAATTGTACAATTAAACAACTATGCTGTTTTATAACGTTTTGGAATAGAAGTGTAAAAAAAAGCTTTTAGAAATGTCAACGAAAGCAGAGAGTGCTGGTGCGACCATCTTGAGCCCACAATCTATAAAATACGTTTTCAAAGTGCTTTCGTTGTCTGTCCGAACATTAGTTGTGGATGTTTTAGTGGTGGGTAGCTTAGGTAAGATAAAATGAGATGAAGTTAGGTGTGGTGAGTTAATGTTGAATGACATTAGCCACTTATTATTCTATTTCATCTTTATCTTTGCCACCAGACTATATCTCTTTTTTTTTTTAATTCTATACCTAGCTACGTTCTGCCTTTATTCCCATTTCTACTCTTATTTAAATAGGTACTTTGATCTTACTAATATTTATCTTTATTATATGTAAGTTTGTCGTTGTCTTAATTCTATTTATCTAGATATTCAACTTACTTTTGTTATTGCATTTATTACGAGTATAATCCGACTTTTATCTTAAAAACTGATAAAAATGTTTCTTTAAATCATTAAACACATTATCGCATATATTTAGGAGGAATTTCCAAACCCACAATTGTCGTCTTATTCGCCTTTTGTAATTTTACAATTTACTATTTTTTTTTGGAATACAACGTATTTAAGAGCAGTTATCTCAATAAAAAATAGTTAATCAATTTAAAATATCAAACCATATCGCAATGTCAGATGATTTCACATTCTATCACCACATCACATTACACGACATAACATAACATAACATATCTTACAATAACAATGCATAATAGCTACATTAAACGACGTACAACTCCATTCTCATTCGCTGCAAAGGATTTTCTTGGTAGAAGCAATAGCTCAGAGGATATTACAGAGGCTTCCAGAAGACGGTTTGTTTCATCGCAAAGTATTTGTGTTCCTTTACTTAATCTATTCATTGAATGTGCATTTGAAAATAATGAGCCATTTTAACGCTCCTTCGTCTAAATCCATTTCAGAGTAATTCAAGTTGGCCACTAACTCGTCTATAACTTCATTTAAATTATATTCGTATGATTAGAAAATGAAATGCTAAGATAAGAACAAAGCTTTACATAAAAATAAAAAATAAAATTAAAAATGCCTGTTTGCTGAACAAAACGCAAATCTCTCACAATCAAATGAATGATAGATACACCAGAGAAATGGTTTGTTTTTGTTTTTTAAACCAACTTAAACTGCCATAGTAAAACTTTTATTGCACTACATTAAACTGCCATTGTATTTTTTTTAATCTCTTTTCTGCATTGCAGCTCCGCAGTCAGTCAGTCAGCAGTTTTGAACTTTAAACTTTGCATGCGCACAACTTTTGTGCTGCATAAAGTGGCAATTGCTAGAACGTGTTGGGAGTCAGAATTAAGCGAAAAAGAAAAAAAAAATGCAGTTCGGTGATTTGATATCCTGCAGATAAACTAGCTGATATAACATATAGTATATTCTCTAATTATTCCTGTTTTTAAAGCACAGCAAGAAATTTCAATTATCCAGAGGGGAATCAATTATCAGACACTTTGTCAGTTTTATTGAATGGTCATATTTAAACGGGTGTTCGAAAGAAACGGATTACATAAGTTTTTGGAACGTTGTTTTCAAAGTTAAATTAATTCTTACAAGCTAAATTGTTTGTAATTTTAAAGACTTTTTTTTTTGGTCAAATCGTAAAAAGTTGTGCTTTTCGACTTATGCTCTTCTCGTAGTTTACCTTTATTTGCATCTTGCTCTTGGCATTTAGCGTACCGATGCAAAACTAGTTAGATTTCTGTTTGCAATTTCAATGTCACGCTAATTCTCATTGCTGAATTCTTGAATATGAGTTAGCTATTCTAATTGATTGTCCACTTGACATTCGATTATGCAAACATTTCATTACGTACTAGGGTGATTGACTCGGTTTTTTTCAAACCGGTTTTCTTCGGTTTTTTTTATAAAATAGTACGGTTTTTTTTTTAATCTTGATTTTTCGAATATTTTTAATCTCCAAATCCGGATTTTTATATACATAGTTGTAAATTTAAAGCCTTTAATAAATAATAGAAATACGGCAGCACATCGACTAATTTAAATCCATTATATTACCATTATATATGTATATTCAAAATCCGAATAATTTGCAGAAAAAACGAAGCAAATGTATTTAAGAAGTTTTTCTATATTTAGAAAAATGTCATAAGAAGACAGTAAAACCTTGAAAAATTGTATAACGCCTTACTGACAGTAAGTCTTTCTAGCTAGCTAAATGTGCCTAATATGGAATTTAATAATTTGGTATAATCTCAAGTTTTAAAATTTCCGCCTATGGCATTTACATATATGTATACCAAGTGCGTTAGCTACTTAGAAAAACCGTTGAAGGCAAAAAGGACGTGGTGATCTCGTTTTTTTATAAAGAATTGTATTGTGATGCAAAAATAATCAAAACTGAATTAAAGAATAAATATAATAAATAATAAATGTCAAAAATTGTAAATGTAGTGCACTGCTTTTCTTTTATTTTGTTCGCCGCTGTGTGTATGTACATATGTACCTAGTACATATGTAAGCGTAAACATTGAAAACAGCTCGTTTAACCGTCCCCCCCTCCACACTCCATTTCCTTAGTTCGAGTTGCACGAATTTCTTGAATCGTGTGAATCAAGGCGAATTTTTTTTCTATCGCCGAGGTACAGCAAATGTCAAAATAATTTGTTTGCTGGTGGGTTTTGACATTCGCTGTACCGAAAGCAACAACAAAATACATGTATTTTTTTTTTTGTTCTTAAACATTTGCTGCACACCTCGTACATGCAAAGAGTTTGCAGCAAATTTTGTGCTTTTAGAGCTTGAATTGTTGACGGTGGCACACGGTGAGTCTGCTCTAGTAAGTAATTGGTTAGTTGCTGAATAAATAAATACTTTTTTACCTTACTTTTTAAGCACACCTCGTACTTACATACATACTTACATACAAACATATACATATTCGTTTTTTTTCTCAACGATCACAAATTTTTTGTTTTCAAATTGCTTTCACGTGATCTCGATAATTTCTGAAGCAACATCCACAAGCAATAAACAAGATCCATTAACTTTTTTCCCAAGCTCCGTTATTGTTGCTCATTACCAATTTCGTTAGCAAGTACTTGTTGCTTTTTGTTGTTGCTGCGATGTCACCAGCGTCAGCAGCTTATATGTAAGTCGTTTGCGCATAACATTATTGTTAGTTTTGTTGTTGGTGCTGCCCATTGTATTCCACACAGGTTGCATACGAGAATTGTGATTGAGTATGTGTGTGTGTGTGTGCCTTTTGTGGAAAATCGGAATGAGTTGTGCTAATTTACATGCAATTTGCATTTGTTGTTATGAACTTATTTTGTAATTGTCGATTTTAACTTGAAGTCGATGCTGGTTGTTGCTTTGTTGTTTGCACTGCGCGTGCACTGCATTTTGACGGAGGTTTTTTTTTTAGATTCATAAAATTAATAAACAAAAAAAATTGCTTTGGAAATATGTGTGATTGTAACTACGTATGTTATAAGGTACGTCCGCAAGAGTAACTGACTTGGTCGACATTGTTGACGTTCTCTTCAATGAAATAAAGTTCGATGTTTCATGCTGCTCCTCGAAAGTTTTGATTAGACCAATCATTCAATTAAATATGCGCTCGTGTGTTTTAGCAGCTTGCGCAGTTGCTGAATCTAGATTTCTAATCCACACATATGTAAGTACTCTTATTCACTATGATCAACAAAAACAACAAAACGAATGATTTTTGGTAAAATATTTATTTCAAGAATAAGCTCGTAAGAAATATTACTTACCCTGCAAGTATTCGCTTACACGAAATAAATTCACAATTGAAGTAGCAAAATGCTAGTAATTTACTATAATCCAAAACCGAGCGGATTTATTGGGAAGCAAACGCCCTTAATAGCAGCTGATGCCTTAGAAATGACAGAAGAAGAAAACCACGAAATAATAATAATAATAATAATAAAATAAAATATAAAAAAAGCATTCATCTCATCATGCATTGTCACGAAAACCATGCTGCAGGTAAAATATAAATTGAAAAATGGCAAACAAGTTTTTGTGCTTTTTTTTTTGGAGAAATTATGAATTTCTCCTTGTTTTATTTTTACTAATATTTTGGTGTGAAACCTCATCGATCGGAATCTTTCGCGGACCAGCTTATAACTTTATTTTGATAAAATATTAATTTATTAAACACAAGTGAAGTTAACTAGATTTACTTTTTATCAAGGACCGTTATGTTTATAAGTCTTATCAAAAAAATTTATATTTAATCAATATCTTCAGATTTTTTTTTTAATATTAATATTTAAATATTTTATAAAAAATTTATACAGCACAGAAACCAAAGTTTTAAACTTTATAGGACATTTAAAAAAGTCTTAGTGCTTGCAACAGAATTCGGAACTGCATGTGTTGACGAGGTCATAGCAACAAAAAAAATTAATAACCCAATGCTTATTAGAACAGCGCTGTATGGTTTTGAGTTTTCTGATCACCCAAAAAACATAAAACTGAAAAATTAATTTTTATTTCTGAGCTATGATTTTTATTTTTGATCAAAAAAATAAAACTGTAAAAATGATCTTTTTTTTATGAAAAAAATAATCAAAAATAATGGTTATTTCCGATCCAAAAATTACAACTCATCTATTAATGATTATTTCTGATCAATAAACAGCAACTCACAAAATAAGTATTATTTCAGAGCGAAAAATTAATACACGAAAAATGAGTTTTATATATCGTCAAAAAATATAACTGGATATTTGATTATTTATCTTAATAATTATCCATTAATAATAATTTTTATTTATTTTGATCAATAGTTTGATTAGAAAATAATCATTATTTTCGGTCTCTGATTTTTATACCAGCTAACGCAATGGGTCAGCCTAGAAAAATAGACAACCAAACGCTTTTTTAATCAATGGACTTCACACTTTACTTTTATGCATAATTTGTACATTAAACAAATGAGTGCAAATATAATAAATAAATAATTTTATTATTATTTCACTAAACAAATTTCTGGCCATGCCTTTTTGAGCCAACGAATTTTCGACATAGTTTCTAATGCCTTAAACTTCTAAAGGTTTCATTCATTTAACAACTGGTTGAACGTCGTCATTTCCTATTGGGATCTTACTCTAATTCAATTTGAACATTATACAAAATTGTAAATTGTATTTGTAATTAAAATTTCACTCATGTGAGATTTATGTTTATAAGCGACTGAGGCTAACTAAAGTCAAGTGAAAAAAAAAACAAACAAACTAATTAATGTCTGTGTAAATGTTAATCGAATTAATGAAAGCCGAAAATTAAGCTGTCAGCAATAATGGCAATTCATAAATATATACAATATATATATATATATATGTATGTATGTACGTTCATACAAATCCATTTTAGGCTGTTTTCAGGCGATGCGATTCAGCGTGTAATTAATAGCAATGTAGCCGACGTTGGTAACATTGAACCTCAAATGAAATGACTAATAAATATTTGTGATTAGACAACAACGCATAAAAAGCCCGAATGAGTCGAACAAAAGCACGCAATGTGGCGGGTTGATTGCGCAGAAAGACCAGTTAACATTTCCAACACTTAAACTGTAAAGTGTGAAATTGCTAAAAATGCCAGAAATTTTGAAAACATTAATAAATAGCAAACAGAAAAACACTTCAGCAGCGCTGCTTTCGATGTGTAAACATACATAAGTGTGTATGTATGTACATGCAGAGATATACTGAACACATACATACATTCATATGTACAAAACAAACATACATATGTATGCATGTACATTCATATGTTTAAATTAACATATTTGAATTTCATTGACCATTAAAGGTACGAAGAAACGTTCACAGAGCCAAAAACAACTTAAAATATAAACACAAAAATTATCAATAAATACCTAAATGGACAATCCATAATTTATGGCGCTTAATTTCAACGCTGAAAAAATGATACTCTTTTATCTTGATGCACTTTCGTTTTCACTGGAAAAATTTGTGATTATAAATCGGCTGTGGATTTTTCATTGTCTCGTTTTAATTTGCAGCTGTTTGGTTTTAACCCTCTTTTGAGTATTTGCATCATAGACATTTCTGGAAGTTAAATTATTTTCTATATACATACATATGTACATATACATATATACGCCAACATAAGATTATAACCCCACGCCATACATGTTGACAATATTTAGTCTATTTTGCAGTATTTGTATATTATTGTATTTAAATACATATGTAAATACTCGTATATATATAATTTTTTCACAGAAACTATGTACATATTTATGTATGTACCCTATAAACAAAAGTTACCTACTTTGTAGAAAAATAAAATAAAACAAGTGAAACAGCTTGTCTTCGGTTTTGCCATATGCCATATGTTATATTTATTCTATAGCTATAATAGTCCCAATAATAATAAATATTTGTGGAACATTTCAAGTCTTTTGTGGCTTAAGTGGAGGGGTTTAAACTATCAGTTGTATGTATGTATGGTAGCTGTACAGGGTCGGCGGATCACTTTCAGCCCGAGTGGGTAGTGAGAAAATGTAGTCTTTGCTTTCCTCCTTTCTGAAATTTTCTGAAGTTTTCCGAGTGGGACTACCTATACTACCATAGGCTTCCGCCGGCTCTGTAGCTGTATGTTGTATTTCTCTGATCTTTATGATTTTCACTGCTTATATTGGGCTAATAATAGTGCAAAGTCTCGAGTTTCTCGCTGCTTAAATGAAGGAGTTATGGAGCAAAATATAATATCTAAACAATCGTCCGATCTTGCCGATTCCGACAAATGTCCATCCAAATAGCATTCAAACAGACAGAGAGATGGACATACATAGCTAAATCGACTCAGCTCATCATCCTGATACATTTTGATGGGTCTAACTCTTATTCATCTGGTACTTACAAACATCGGACCAAACTTAATATAGCATTTCTACTTTAAGGTAAAAAATTAGCGACTGTTAAAATAATAATAGTTATTAGAGATTGCCTTTTACATTGGCTGACGACACACATCCACATTTGAAGAAAATGGAAGGAATAGAAGAGGGAAAATAATCGAGAGCCCAATCAGTAAATAGCTAATTTAAACTTTTTAAAACTTTCGAAGGTTCTTAGTGACTGTCAATAGTGTTGTAATGGTCACTCACCTATTAATTGGAAGTGCCGCGGAACAAAACTATTGATGTGCGGTAAAATTTAATAGAATTTAAATAAATTGCGTACTTTTATTATGTCGAAGAAGATCCGTAACAAAAAAATTGCGAAAAATCAGTCACAATTTGTGTACTCAAATTAAATAGGATTTAATATACTGCAAAACCGATTTTCTATTTAAATTCTAAAAAAAAAAAGGAAAATTATACTGAAACCTTATTGTTATTTTAATTTTTGTTCAACAATCAGTTATACTTTCATATAAAAAATGAATTTAAATTATTTTAATAAAAAAGATTAATAAAAATCCGAACTGGCTGACCTCATCATTTATTGCGTAGTGTGAATCGTTAAGTAACCTTAGAGGTTGTTTAATATTTCTTTTGAATTCTTTACTTTTAAAATTTAAGATTTCGAGTGCACTCGCTTTTTATAATAACTCCATAGTACTACCGATGGTATCTGCAATAGTTTTGAAAACATCGAATGTCTTTGTTGTTTTATGTGGTGATGTTTTATTATTATGAAATAAATGTTAATTACAAGATTTATTAAAAAAGTTTAGTGCATGGCGGCAGCTAAAATTTGACACCTCTAATTCTCTAAATGCCAATTTCGTCGCTCATTTTTTTTTGCCTCACTAAGGGCCATTTGCACCATCTCCGGTTAAGCGCTTAATCGGAACTAAAACCGCCGTTTAAGGCCATCCGCCAGATAAATAAGCGCTGAATAGTAAGCTGAAGTGTAGCTAATCACCGGTAATTTTAACCAGAGATGGTGCAAACGGCCCTAAAAGTTAAAAAAAAAGAGATTGCCCCTAAATTGTGTAAAAAACTATGATTATTTATTTTAAATACTTAATTGTTGGCATTTTGCGACTTTCCATGCATGCACACACACACATATGAACAAACATATACACAGATAAACATACGAATTGTGAGACTTTCGCAAACAACTTAATTGGAGGTTTCAATATTAAATGTATAAAACTACTGGTATCCGGAAATTTTTTGCGCTTTACACATGAAAGAATTGTTGAAATTTGTAGGCATCAGCAAATCGGTCGGAGTTTCTATAGGCAACAAATGACAATAGTGAGAAAATAATGATCAAGCCAGCAAAAATGTGCGAGGCATGGAAAGAGCGAAACCAACAAATTAATTTGACTGTCGACGGAAAAAGTGTCACTGTCACGGTCGAAGAGCACAAAAGCAAACTGCCCGAGGCAGGCAGGACAACTGACGTACAAGGCAAACGAACTGTGGACGCATACAAACACACACACACACATACATATGTAAGTACATCTGTGCCAGTGCCTGTCACGACTAGCGTAGCGGGCAAATAATGATAGACAACCAAGCCAGCGCGCAATGGGACAGTTGCGTGATAGGTGGACTCAACGTCGAGAAGGTTGGGAAGTATTCGTGTCGCATGGAAAATGTAAGCAACAGCCATTGGAAGGCAACTAACTCTAGTCAGCCACAGAAAGCACAATCGAATGTGTCATGTGTGTGTGTGTGTGTGTAGTTGTGTTTGCAAAAGCTGGCCTCGCTAGTTAAACACACAGTTGCACATTCGAGTTGACCACTTGCAGCCGCTCGTCTCGGCTCGACTGTTGCGCTACTGCAATCCCACTTGTCTCGTTTGGTCATTCTTTCGGTGACATTTCACTGACCTTGGCTAACAAACAACAAAGGCACACACATACACACTTTCTAGCATTATGAATGCAAACACTAGACCGGCTTTTGTTTTCTATGCCACAGTGGCAGCCGCTGCGATTCCCCATTATTAACTTTTATTACAGCTATTATCAGACGAAAAAAATCGGATATGCTGCTAATAAATACAAAAACAATTTCAAGCAATTTATATAGACAACCGCACACTGGTCGAAAATTCGGAAAAGCTGGCCAAAAGTACAAAATTTAAAAATACCGGGTCAAAATATTTCTTCGATATGTCTCAGAGGGGGCGTTGGTGAGTCAATTTATGGTATTACTACTGCTACAAAAACAGTTTTTTTTATGTTATACATACATTTATTGAATTTTTTGTGTCTTGCAAAATGAAGTGTGATTTTGAAGGTATGGAAAACAAGATTTTGATTAAATATGTTTGTGTTTGACATTTATTTGTGCTGAATGTTGCGGTACACACTTACATAAGTACTTGCGCGTTTCATTACTTTTAGATAAAATTATAACAAAAAGTATGAAAAAGTTGTGATACCAGTAGATCCTGCCAAAATAATAGAATAAGGGATTTTTAGAAGTGTATTGGTTTATATTATTCAAAAAAAAGTTTCGGAATCCTTCAGATTCGAGTTACAGTTTGTTTTTTTTCGTCGCAGTTTTTTGACGTTATTTTTCGATTGAGCAACCTCAAAAACCCCCTTACACTCCATCCGCCATTTTGTGTCAGCCATTTTGAATTTTTCCATTCTGACGTCATTTTTGAAATCTGCAAACCAAAAACCTTAAAGATACATATCTGCACTTTACGGAAAATAATGTGGTCGCTTTCCGATTTCAGACCACTGTGAACCGCCACAAAACATTGCCACGGCTAGCTGGCGCGTCTGTGAAATGTAATTCACGGACGCATTTCTAAATGCTTTTCTAAAAAAAACAAAATGCAAACAATTTGCAAGAATGTTTTTGACACCCGACGTGCTGTGTACTGACTGCTCTTTCCAGGACAGTTGGGGATATTGTGTGAAAAATGGTCCGTCGGTTGGCACACAACATTTGCGCTGCCACAGCAGTTGACAGATGATGTGCCGAAAATCGCGCAAAAAGAAAATTGAAGGTCTAATGTTTGTAAGTGCTAATAGTATATGGCGAAAACGGCTGAGCTAAAATGTGAAATGATTTCAAAATGAAAGGTTGGGAAGAGATAGCCAATTGCAGCAAAACAGTGAATTAAAACGGGCAATAAAATTCTGGTTTAATTATCAACTTGCAGTGGTTGGTTTACAACTCTGCACTTCAATAAAATTAAATACGCTCATAATTGCTGTTTTACTAAGTATCCAATAAACATACATACACACTTTGGACTAAGTTCCTTACCACAACTGATATTGAATCCTCTAATTTAATGATAGATTCTAGAAAATGTATATCTCTACAAAATCATTTCACAAATTAATAAGCCTTCGAATTATTATTATTTTTAATTAACTAACCTACTACTTAAAAACCTTTTTAGGGTTCAATAGTGGAGAATTGTTTTCATTTAGTGGCTGGTCAGTACACACATCAGACGCACCCAATAACTTTGTCGTATTTTTAGAGAAACTTGTTTCAAACAAGAGAACCTGCCATTTATCGTACGTTTTTCAAACGCGTCATCATCATTACTTCATTTCGTTGTCGTTGAATACAAACATACACCTGTACATACAATAAATACACCTGTACATACACACGGATAGCCTTGAATTGTGTCTATATATGTACATATGTATGTACACGTGTAAGCACTTGTGTCTCAATATACATAACATAATGATGACGGCATTGTCGAATTAGCCACGCAAGCGGACCAGAAGGGGCAAGCAACAAGGATTGAGGACTGGCATTGGCTTGACAGTGAATCGTTTATTCACCAGGTGAGTTACTCTGTAGTTCGAATCGATCGAAAATACGTTCGAATTCGAATGATTCAAACAATGAAATCATTTGGCTTTCGGATAGAAATTCTCTTCGATTCGAACTACAGTGGTAAGGACCTGGGGTGGACCAGAGTAAGAACTGCCCAACGGTTTTTCTTTAGGTTTCTTGCAGAAAATTTCCAATTTTGTGCGTTACAATGATCAAGTGTATGGCAGAAAGCCACCCTATAAATCAAAATTCTTCAAATTCTTAACAAAATCGTTGAGAGTGTAGGAGATGCTTGTTTAGAAAATCACGATCTTACGAAGCATTTTCTATACCAATTCGTAAAGAAAATTCCTGAAAGATTTTCTCAGTTAAGTTACCAATTTTTTACTGAAATCGAAAAGTGTAAAATTGTTATGTCTGAATGTTTGGATTGCGACAAGTGTCAAAAGTAATTTGTACTGAACAAAGCTTCCGAAGTACCTTAAAATAAATTCAGCGACTTCCTTTTGTGAAGTGACACCCTCGTAAAAGTTTTTCAAACGTACTCTTTTGTATGAAGCACAAGTTCCTTCATTCGCCCCATTTACTTGTGGATATTTTTGTGAACCATCGATTTTTATACATAGATGGCTGCGCGCATTTACCAAATGTTTACTGTGTTTTTGTTTCTACTCATTCCAGGCGTTTAATGAACTCAACCTATATTTACTGTTTACCATTTTATTTTATTTTTGCGTCCCTTTCGATTTGCGATTCGGAGTTTTATCGATAAACTTTACAACAAGTTGTTATGCGAGTTATGCAAACTCGAATTATGGAAGGAGTTGCGTTTGGCATCGTTTTATTGTTGTGCTTTGTTGGTAATTGTTCGATTTTGTTGATATTTTTTTCTATAATTGTGGTTTCGTGGTTACGCCTCAATGCACAATATTTTCAGCTCGAGAAATTGTGGGTGCGAGATTGCCACAGCGGGTGGCGAATGGCTGGTGCTGCAGACAGTCACATTCGGTCAGAATTGTCAGCGTGACTTTAGAACAGGCGCACACTTCATCGATTTGTTGATTTAATTAATTTGGATTAATTTGCTTTTGTGGCCAATTACCTTCAGTCGACGGCAGATAGACGATTGGTTATTTTAGTGAGCGAACATTGCTTGCCATAACGATCCACTGATTAGCGGTTAGACCAATAATAATAGCGCCCGTAATTGAGCGGTGTGTCTGGTGGAGTGTCAAATTTAAACGAAATTTATAGATCTGCGTGCACGCAGCTGAGACGGAGAGGGAATATTTAGATGTAAGTAATTTTGGTATTTATTAAAAAAAAAACAGTGCCAATAATTTGGTCTGGCAATTCAATTTATCTAGAAAATAAATCACTTTTACCGCATTGCTGTAACTTTTTGATTCTTGTTTTTGTAACATTTCCATCCGCGGCGTATACGCAACCTAGTGAGGATGTTAGTTAGTATGTTCAATTGCATTCTGTTACTGTACTTTCTATACGAATTCTGTCATTTGCGTATTTTTCATTCACTTGCTTGCAAATTTTGCTACAACACCCGAATTGGTGCAGTGGATCATTAAAAAGCAAAATTTCGAAAGGAAATCAGGTAGAGAATTATTTCATAGCACACGATTAAACAATTTCATCTGCTATTTCAATGGTTTCTCCAGAAAAATTAAAAAAAAAATTAATTTCTAATATCAATAAAAATATTGAAACACTTTTTAGGAAACAATAAGAATCGGTTATTTATTATCAAATTTGACAAATTCGGATTCAGGGCTACCAAAAATTGTAGAAGCCGTGGTGAAACTCGGTGGGATTGGTATATGAACAAGTGTAAACATTTTGTGTCCTTTTATCTTATCACTAAGCTTAGAATTTATTTCCATTAAATAAAGACAAAATCAAATTAAAAGGCAAGTAACCCAATTGGAAGTTTGTTGTATTCGCCTATACACATTTGTATGTACGTATGTATGTAACTACATATCTTTCGACATCAATTGCTTTAGTAAATCGTTACTCGTGGCCCCACGTCTGCCTTTAACGATTATCTTGGCGGTTTTAATCACCATCACGCCAACTTTGAATTTTTTCGCTTTTTTATTGCGCCCAAATTTCGTTTCGTTAATGTGAATGAAACTTGATGAAATGTGGTTTTTGCATTGATTCGAAAGGCAATGGCCTTTAGCGCTCAAAATAAAAAGCATTCGTAATTTTATAAGTTGCATTTCGTATGCAATAAATACAGGAAAGCGTTAATAAAAACATAATTGTACATTTAAAGACTAAAGTTCGAACTTTATTTTCATTGAACTTAGGCAATTTTTTTTATAAATATTAAATGCGATTGTTGTAATCTCTGACGAAGAAAATCAGCTGAAACTTGTGTTATTTCGCTATCTTTTGCATCCTTTCTTTTTCTACATATTTATAAATTCCGAATCCACACGCACTCAATTTAATGCAAAAATGTTTTCTTTACCGATGTATGCTACATATATTTGAAAATATATTCACCCGAAATTGAATTACCGGAGTAAATTTAGCATACTCGTATGTATTTGTATTTGCGAAGCCAAGCGCCATAATTCATCGAAGGAAATATTTCAGGAAATGGGAAAAGAAAAGACTGCCGCTGTGTTGGGCGACACGCATTCAGTCAGTTCCCGCAGCGCTTTGGCCTTATTTAAAAAAAAAAAAAGATAAAACCAAACCAAACAATAGCAACAATTTTGGGCGGAAAAATGTGAAAAAGTGCGTTGTGATGAGTAAATACAGAATTATTGGATGAAACTGTAGCAACTTATTGTGTGTGTGTGTGTTCATTGAATAAATTGAGAATTCCCGCACATTTGTTTGCTATTAAAAGCGAAGCTTCACCGCATAAGTAAGCCGTTACGAAAAAAAAAAAAACTAGTACTCTGCATCAAATCCTTACAAAATGTTTGCGTTCTCTGTTTAAACGCTACCCGTTATGGACATTGGTAATTGTCTTAAAGTGCGTCTCATATTTTTTAAAAAGTATTAATTCTATTCTGACAGTGTTAAGCTAAAACTTAAACTTGGTGTTTGCTTAATTGAAGTACTGCCGGAATTCCGTTCAGTAGTATTTTGCATCTGTTGGTTTTTAAACTGTAATTTTATTAAGCCAAATCGCGCCACATGTTTATGTATTTAAAAGTGGGCTAACGTTTTTTTTGCCAATAATTGAGGACAAATTGTGTAAAAAATAATAAAATAATCATTGACGATGCGAAGAGAGGAGACAAAAAGCGACCAATAATAGCGGACTGAACAAAAGTAATTACAGAGAGATAATTGCAATAATTAAGTGAACTCTTTTTAAGGTTAGTGGCGAGAGGAAAACATTAATTAAAAAAAATCATGATAATTTAAAGAAGCGATATCACGCGAGACTTAAATATATTCACATATCTATGTTACATACCCAGCAGCAAAAGTTATCATAACAGATAAAAGGAAGCGAGTTGGTAACAGGTTGCGGGAAAAGAAACAAAAGAAATTTTGATTTAAAATCGTTGTTGTTATCTTCAACAAATGTATGCGTTTGTCAGTAAGTCGTTCGCACAACTAACCGACTGCAGTACCGCTGATCGATTCGTATAGATACCTAATTATGTGAATTGGTCAGTAATGGATGTAAATGGACGGTTGATATCCCTGGGTTAGCGAGTTGTTCAGATATGAATTGCCTAGGCCATCGCTGTGTTAAAATTCAGCGATAAATTCAGCGCAATACCCTAACTTTTTCTTTTTACCCACTAATTTTTTAGCTATTATCTTTTGTTACTGGGATGTACATACGTAGAAACTCGATGCTTGCACAAGAAGAAGAGTAAAACTGTTTGGCTGTTCAAACGATTGTTTATATGAGTTTATATGTATGTATTTCAATTTGCCGAAAATATACTCATAGTAGATTAATCTAAAATTTCCATATCCCAATTGGGAAGAAAAATGAAACCCGGTCTGCTGGGTGGACTACTTTTTCTTTTTATCTCTGAAGGCCATGCGCCTACAGTGCTCGTCTATTTGATCAATTTTTATTTGCATGGAAAGTAGCAAACCATCTATTCCATTTATAAACCCATTTCGCCAAGAGGAGCAAAAGAATTTTTGGCATGAAACGTTTTTATTTTTATCGCTAACTACGAGTATGGCAGCAACACTTTCGCATCTGCCTTCAGCAGGAATCTACATACCAAATCCTTCCTCCAAGCAAAGGTTAAAAGCAGGGCTGAGAGGATTCATTTAGAAATGCACTCCATGTTGCCGATTGGGTTCTTATTCCACAATTATAAATCGTAGCCAGCACGGAATGTAAACATGTTTGTGAATGTGTTTGCGCTACGAATTTTTTCACATTTTGTGCTGGAATTTGAATTCTTGTTATAAGCAATTCTTGTACGTGATGTGTGAGTAAAATAACAACTCTTATCACAAACATTTTCGAACTGAGCAAAATTCTAAAATTTGAATTTTTCTAAACGATTGCATTTAAAAGCTCACTCGCTTATTTTCTTTTTACTCGTATCGCTTTTAAGTCAGCTCAGCGTTTGTTGTGCATGTTGCATACATATGCACATATCGTTCGTTACCTTAAAAAGGCCCTAACTCATTTCCATTTCGAACTCAGACTTATATAAAGTTTGCCAAATATTTAGCTCACAATTCATATATCTAATGGAAATTGAAAACAAAAAAATATAACATTCGATCAAGTATTAACTGCAGCACGAAAAGGCGAGAGATGGGGTAGGTTGATTCCACAAGTTCCTAGGATAGTCATAGAATTATTTTATATACTGGGAAGATATATTGTGATTTCTCAGCCTTATCTTGAACAGGGCTGCCACCTGTTTGAAAAGTCGAATTTTAATAAAGTACACAGTTACATGAAATATAGAAGAAAGTTGAGGATTATATTTTTGTAGAAGGTTCACCTCGGTAAAGGGAAGACTTATTTTATTGTTATTAATTTGGCACTCACACTATTTACATAGCTCAGTGTTTGGTCGGTCTTCTGCTACCATTTGCGGTGTGCGTCTTTATATTATACCTCAAATGGAGGGACCTACAGTTTTGTGCTGACTCCGAACGGCAGATGTATTTTATGAGAAGCTTTTTCATGGCATAAATACCCTCGGAGCTTTGCCATTGCCTGCCGAGGGGTGACAGCTATTCGAAAAAACAACGTTTTCTATGATTAAGATTTTGCTTGCCCTGGCTGAGAAACGAACCTTGAACTTATGGGCATATCCAGTTATAGCACGCGTTGCTAAAAATCGAATTAAATAAAACTATATTCAGTTACGTGAAATATTAAAATGTGGGTGTCAAGGGCTCAGTGTCGGCGAGGCCAATTAATAGATAAATATGGGCAGGAAAATGCTAGCAGACATTGTTGATTTAATTTAAGTAAAAATTAGTGCTTCGAGAAAAGTTCACCAACTGGAAAACTTCACTTTTTGCTGAACTTTTAAGTAAAAAATTCTGGAAATATTTTTTGGTGCACCCATGCCAGCGACAGTGAAGCAATATGCGTACGAAATAAATAAAAATTAAAGTGTGGAGCCTCTATTCATACATATGTATGTATATATGTACATATACATATGTACTATCTCAATGTTTTGTATAAAAAGAGGCAAAGGTTATGCAAATTTTGTCAGAAACTTGCTTCATGTAAACGTAAATAAAAGTTATTTCCGATTTAAAACAAAAACGAATGATAAACAAAAATTTGTAATTTGCAAATTTCTCCATTGCCTTGCAAGATAAATTTAGTTTGCGTCATTGCAAGTGACTCTTCAGACTTCAAACTTCATATAAATACATTTTATCAAATTTTTATTGACAAAAAATAAATATACATATGGAATCATTTCGGTACATATTTATTTTTATATACATATATGTATGTATATGGTAAACATATGTATGTATGTATTAGTTTAGTGATGTCAATTCAAGTCGATGTGTAAAAATTAATATGGATGTTTGTATACATTGAGTTTTTCGCATTGCTGATGTTGAATTTTTTAGAGCGGAAATTGATTGCATCATTTTCAGCCGAACGCGCTTAACTAGAATTTTTTCTGGCGCCGCTTTGATGGAGTATGCACCTGCCAGGAAATCCCAAACTATTATTATTATTAATTGCTGGTGAAACTTACAAACATATGTACGAGTATAAACCTCGTCAATACATACATACATATGTATTTTGCTCGATATTTGCGCAAGCTTCCATTACATTTGAGTCGTGGAGTGGCATACAGTTTTATGCCGAAACTAAATGGCAAATACTTTTTATGAGAAGCTTTTTCATAGCAAAAATACATTCCGCAGTTTGACATTGGCCGCCTATGGACGACCGCTGGTAGAAAAACACATTTTTCTATAATTGATCATTTGTATGTCCCGGCTGCGATTTGAACCTGGGCACTCAGCGGTTTATCGAGTTTTAGCATGCACAGCTAAACATCTATGCTCATACGAGCATATCCGAACTATTCAGTGGAAGAAAGTTCTTTATATCTGCACCATTTTGGTTGACTGTTTGGTCTATGCGGACCATTGGCGTATATTTGGGTAAAAGGATATTTGAGATATCTTCATATGCAGATTTGTTATTTTCGAGTAAAGACACATCATCTGAAGTGCCTTATAGTTATACGCAGTTGCAAAGTTAAGAAACTTTTTTGATCTTTTGTGAAATCTTATTGAATAAATAAAATTTGATAGGATTTATTGAGAAAATGCTACTTGAATTGATTTCACAACTGATACTGATTTTTAAACAAGCTTCGATTTGTTAATTTTCAGAACCTTTTCTGAGACGTTCTTAGAATTTCTTAATACTTTTTATTTTACACTCAACACAATTTCAGCAAATTAAATCCATTCCTTAGTTCTAAAGTAACAACATTTTTTTCCTGTTCTTCTCTTCTTTTCAGCTCCCACACATGCAACGCCGTCGCTTAGGCTCAGTTGGCGACTCCGCGCCACCCTCCGAATCCTCGGAGGGCACCAACTCTTCCGAACAGAATGAGCTCATGATCAATCCTGATTGGTCTACACACTCACACACCTCCTCGGTGCACATAAGTACGCGTAACACCACATCGACCACCAATACAGTCAACAATCACAACAATTCTTATTGCATTGGCTCCGACGTGGACGCCGACACTCTAAGCATTGACACAACAAGCAACTCAAATCTCTCCGAGTACGAACGAGCTCAAGTCGAAAGTTTTTTTGGTGGTTTGGGCACTGAAATTTTCGTCTGCTCATCTCTGGCCAATCTCTACGAGGGCAACGGAAAGGAGGGTGACTGGCGTCTCGTCTTCACCGGCATACCAGTCATCTTGCATGATCGCGGCAGCGCACGAGCACGCACCACACCACGTGTCACACTGGTGCTGGCGGAACGCGGTTCCTGCTTTGCACTCTGGTCGGACCGCATTGACAACTTGTCCAATTACCATGTCGCCGGTCCATCCTTCCACACGATGTGCCTCTCGTTGAACCATCAACAGCTAATTGGCTTCAGTTTCGACTCCACCGATTCGGCTCGCGAGCTGCATCATCACATTGAAAAGCTGGTGAGCGATCCAGCGAATATAGCGCTCTCTCTGCCGGGCAAGAAGAAACAGAAACAGAAGCGTGTAAAGCCAGCGCCGTTGCCACCCAAATCGCAGATTTCGCAGCCATGCCAGTTCCAACATGTGACGAGCGTCACGAAGGACGACACCGATCGCTACTATAGTATGCAGGCGTTTGCGCCGCCAGTGAAGCACCGCTGAGTGTACGGAATGTTCGAGAGACAGAGAGAGAGCGAGCGAGTGAGAGAGAGTGGGAGCGATAGTGCAGCAGCCATACATTCATAAGCGTATACAATAAAAAAAGATAAGTTTTTATGCGAAATGTAACGACGTCAATTCGTCAGCTTAGCCAGTAAGCAAAACTTAAAACAATCTAAATTTTATATCGCTAAATATTCCCTAGACAAACTAATTACAAAGGATACACAAAAATACACAATATAAATTGTCCTTTATATATTTCTAAACGCCTGCAAGCTAGAAAATTTTATGTAAGTCAAATGTAAAAAAGAACGGAATATTTAATATTGACATGTGTACATATTTGTTTGTTACATTGATTTTGTATGTTTAGTATGTTGCATATGCATGTTTATCTGTGATATAAGAAAAAAAAAATCAATTTACATATATGTATGTGTGTATGTATACATATGTACGTACATATATAGTAAAGGGATATATAATGGGAACAGATTTGTTGTTTAAAGAATTCCTGCAATTATTCGTAAAAAATGACAGACAAACGAATATTAGTAGATACTCGTACTAAAGCGAAAGCAAAAGCCGAAATAATCTGATTAACATTAAATGGAAGTATTGAGAAGCAGAGTAGTCTTACCGACATTGATGACATTTTATTCTAAATTTGAATTGGAGTCAGTCAGTCACAAAAGGGCGCTACTGATTATTTATAACACAACATTTTTATACAGACGCTACTTTGCCTCTCAATGCCTCATCCATAATTATGTAAATATATACAACCTATTATATTATAATTATTAAGGCAAAGTCAGATCTGATTAAGGAGATTTCAGGATTTTCAGATTCAAGTCCATAGTTATTGTTAGAAAATAAAATATAAAAAAAAAACATTATAAATATGTATGTAGATTTTAACATTTAAGTAAAATAATCTTACTACATTAATATTGAAAGCAAAATGCTAAGTAAAGTATTTTGATGGCGAGGAAATGTCGGATATTTTTTATGAAGGTAAATTACATACACAATAAATGCCTTCAACGAAATATATTCATCAGTCTCGGTTGAAAAACAATCTTTCACTTGGCCTGCGATCATTTTACTTCGACATCATAGAATATCGTTTATTGTTGTTTTACAACTATAGCTAAAAAGTAGTGATTGTACTTGATTTTTATTGCATTAAGATTTTTCTTTTCGTGCAATCTAAAAAAAAAAAACACAATAACACCATTATTTGCAGCGCTTTTCTAAAGTTGGAATTTTTTGCGCAATTTTTTTTTAATTTTTAATGGAATTATATTCGATAATAAAGGGCTAAGATATTATTATATTTTTTCGGACTTAAGCAATCAATTGAACTGAGAAATTAAAAAGGAATGTTAATATTTTTCTTCAGTTAACTAAGTTGCTGAGAATATCTGGATGGCATAAACCAGCTCTATATGGCGGAGACGTTTTTATTTTCAATAATAGAAATAAATAATAGAAAACGCCCTCATTGTCAGGCAATGTCAAAGCAATGAATAAAGAAATCACACATCTAAATGAGCAGAGATATGCCGATTTGTGGAGAAAACAAAGCAATGCAACGCAGTTCGAAGGAGAAGTTCGTCAAAGTCGATGCTTGAAAAAGTAATGAAGGCGGATCCTTCGTCAATTCAAAGAAGTTTATAGAAATTTACCCCGAAACCGGAATGTTTCCTACATTTCCTTATAAACGTTCTAAAATGAAGTAAAATAATTCTATGAATTCCAAAGACCATTTTTGCAGTAGCTTTTGAAGTTATACGCCAATTTCGTTCTTAAGAATTTTTTTAAAGGACAAACTCGATTTAGAAGCTACTTCAGAAAATGCCTTTTATGACATTTTTACTTTACATACATACAAACATACATACATAAATGCGTATATAAGAGTGTGACCATCAAAAACTACGCAAATTAGTAAGCAATAAATATTAAACAAACAAAAAAAAACAATTTAACGATAAACCTTAACTACTAAGTTATTTAACCTCAAAAGTTACAGCAAAAAATAAAAAACGAAAATCAAAAATGTATTTGTTACACAAATTTATTCAAGTGCGATTTGGTTATTACGTGCAAATAATACAAATTGGAAGATAAACAAAAAGTTGAATTAAAAATAAATACTGGCGGTTATGTGAACTTGCAATAACACGTACATATACATACATACATATGTACATACATACATACATACATACAAACATATAAGTATAAAAGAGCGTGTAAAACAAAAACTCATTTCGCATTGTTAGCGAATTGTCGCAATAGTTAAATTAAAATTGCAATTAAATTACAGTTATCTGGAAAATCAATCGTTGATTGAGGTCGCCATCGAGCGACCATTTGAACTTGTAACTAAATAAAGTAAGATCGAAAATAAACTATGTAGTTACATACATATTTGTCTGTACATACCATACACACATACATATGTATGTACATACATAGGAGTACATACATACATACATATGTATTTAGATAAGCGATTGTATTGTGGAATGTAAGCGTAAGTAGTTTTTTAATATTTGCAATACTTATTCAATGTCAAAGTAATTAAATAAAAAGTGAAACCAAATCGTTTTTTTTTTGGTTATTTAGAAAAATGTTTAACCAAACGCATACTCGTACACCCATACATTTGTACATATTTTGTGTTATTGACGCGTGGTGCGTTTTTCAAATGCGAAACACATCAAATAGAATACTTTAAGGAAATGTATTGAAAAAAAAAATAGTTATCAATCGCTGTCATCTTTCAAATGCGAGAATTATTGCAATAAAGTAAACACTTAATACATAAAATATTCCCAAAACTAAAATTGAGTGTTTCACTTAAGATTGATCAATTACAAATAAGAAGAAGAACAGGCCAAGATTTAAAATAAAGTTTACGATACGAGAGTCCACCCCGGCTACTAGGAGTCGTAAGATTTTATAGCCTTTGGGAGTTTTTCTATCATCTCAATGTGTACTCGTATTGCGGAAAATTGCAAACTTCTCAAACCCAAACATGTTAAGACGTGGTTTGTTGTGCTCGTCTATTTTTTATTAACACAAAAAATGGAGCAACGTTAAAAAAAATATTTGTACAAGTGGTACAAGCTCTTCCAAGATGACCGAGAAGATGCCGACGACGAACCTCGCTCTGGATGGCCCATTACATCAATAATAAAAGATATCGTCGAAGCTGAGAAGAAAAATGTTTTTGAAAAACGTCGAATTACTATTTGAGAGAGAGCCAAGCACTGCATCGCTGAAGGAATCCAAGGCTAAATAAGAAAGTGCTTATGGGAAGTGCTTTGAGGATTGAAAAAAGCATTGGCGCAAGTGCATTGTATCTGTGGGAGACAATATAAATATTTTTTCATAAATATGAAAAGTTACCCAAACTGTAAGGTAACTCGTACATTACAATAAATTTGCATACGATAAATCTGGCAAACTTTTTTTGACTCGGTTTTTTTTCAAACCGGTTTTCTTCGGTTTTTTTTTTAATTATTGTAGGGCTTTTTTTGAAATCTTGATTTTTCGAATATCGAATAAATCTGTTTTTTTAATCTCCAAAACCGGTTTTTTTACCAGTTGTAAATTTAAAGTCTTTGATAAATAAAATAAATACGGCAACACATCGACTAATTTTACATCCATTATTTTTTTTATTGAAACGGAAACCACAAAGTTCATAACAATTAGGTAAGACTATGATATTTATTTGAATTCCAAATATATTTAAGAAGATTTTATATATGAAGACAAATGTCATAAGAGGACGGCAGTAAGTCCTTCTAACTCGCTCAATGTGCTCAATGTGGAATTCAAAATTTCAGACTATCCCCCAAATTCAGTAAGTAGTCTCAGTCTCTAATAGAGACAAAAGTCACAATTTTTGACCAGTTGGCATTCATTAGTTTCGAAATAAAACCGCTAGTCTCAAAGTTGTCACAAAAAATTACGACAAAAACAAAAGAAAAAACGTGATAGCGAGGAAAAGCAATTATTGCTCATTTCGAGAATTGAGATTAGACTGAGTTACTGAATTCGGGTATAAGTGTGAGTTGAAGACTATTACCTTTCCTCGCTTTTACGTTTTTATTTATTGTGTTTGTCTTAATTTTTGTGACCTGCTTATCACCTGATCACAATTGAGAGACTTTGTTTTGGGAGTACACCCAACTCTCTTTTTACACGGCAGATACGTTCCTCAGAAATCCGTGTAAAAAGAAACCGGGTAAAAAAAGAGGCGTTTCCTATAGTAAAATGGGGGATACGTTCCATGTGATTTAAAAACCGTGTAAGATGATATAAAGAACTATATTCATTTCGAAAAACCGTGTAAAAAATGTTGAAACTATAGAATTTCAGATATCCATACAAATTGTATGTTCATATGGCATTTTATTGAGCATTAAAACTTAAAATACATAATTCATACTGGTGAAAAATTGGTAGAGCAAGCAAAAAACAAAAGAAATCTGTTAATCCAGAATTAAGAACAGAAAAATTAGAATAGAAATAAAGAAAAAATATTTACACAGCTATATAATTATTCGTCGATGCTATGTATGTTCATTGCAGCAATGGTGCCAAGTGTTGTAAAAACAAACATAATTACAAAACAGTGATTTTGAAACCGTACTAGATAAAACAATTTTTACAAAAAAAATTTTTTTCAACCGCGTAACTTCAAACCGTGTAAAAAGAGAGTTGGGTGTATAGGACATGAGACAAATTCATGCCAACTGGTCTAAAATTGCGACTTTTGTCTATTAAATACTGATACTGCTTACTGAATTCGGACATTAAACTACATTTTATTTTCATAAACTACATTTTCTTTCATAGAAATAACTGCATTTAGTTACATGTACATATGTATGTATGTATGTACATTGATGTAGTTTTTTTTTCTTAGAACAAGAGCAAGAACCGGTTAACCCACTTTTTTTCTCGAGGAACCGAATCGCATAATCGAACACCCTAGTAAATATGTACATACAGCTTCTTGCGGCAAGCAAAGGTTAGGGAATTCCAGTTCTTAACCAAAAATTGTTGGCATTTCATTTTCGTGCGATATTTTGTATTTCGGTTTGTTTGTTCATAAATAATTGGAATTAATCAAGAATTTAATTAACACATCAAGTCGTTGACCAAAAAATAAAAGCAATAAGCACAAATTCTCAAAATTAGCCAAATTAAAGTCAATACATTTATGGCAAACATTCGTATGTACATATGTACTATGTATGTATGTATGTATAAGCGAACATTTATATTGTCGTCAGGGTTTCTGACCGCATCAAAAGTAATTTATTTTCCCTCTAACAATTGAAGCATACTCATCAAGCAATTATGTTTACAATTTACATACTATTTATGCACATTTATACGCTTGCCATTGGGCATTTAAGAAAACTTCTGTGTACATATGTATGTATGTATGTATGTATGTGCAATGAATTTCTGAATATCATCATTCAATGAATTATTTGCTTGTTTGCTCTTTGTCAGTTGAAAATAAAAGTTATTACCACTACACTAAACATCTGTATGTATGACTTTCGAAATACTTAACAAATATATATACATATATACATATTTACAATCTAACATACATACAAATGCATTCAGCGTAGAAAATTTGTTAATTCCAATTGACTTAAGTACAATACAAATAAATGTCATTTTATGCATAGGTGTACACCCCATATCAAAAATATAACCGCGCCTCTAATGGCAAATACATTTTTATTTATGAAAGTTTTATCACTTTTCAATTAAAAAGCATATGTTCTCTTACTAGAATCATAAAAGCCCAAGCTTTAAACTTAAATAGTATACAATGTAAAAAAAAATATTTTTTTTTTTATTTCTTAGAACTTTATATCAAATTTAATTTGAGTAATAAAGTGTGAGACTTGCACTTAAAATTACTTTTAATTTCGGACCGTTTTCTACATCTCGAGATTTTTTTATGTACTTGGAAAAGTCTGCGCAACACAGAAATGATTGTGTGGTGGGGTTACAATTTCGAAATGGAGGATACATACATACATATGTACATATGTACTCTGTATGTATGTATTTCTTAGGGGGAATGGGTCATAGTTCACTGTCTGCTCTTACATAGGCGGTTTGACATCGAATTCGGCTTCTCTCTACGCTTTAACCTACGAGATGGATGGATTATGCTAAACAATTTTCTTGTATTTGTTAAAAAATGTTATTAGAAAATTTCTTCTCTGTCATTTTTTAAAATTGCATAGTTAACCTTTTTCTTACATTGAATGTTAGAAATTCAGTTTGTTCTGCCATTCCACGTGAACTTAGTGTGACAAATATCTTTTTCTAAGTACCAGCCGGTGGGCCCCCACCAACCGTTCAAGACCCGCCCGCAATAATTATGCTTCAGTGGTCTGTGGCTGACTTAAGTGCAGTTTAAATGCTATGCAAGTGCGCAAAAAAAACAAAAACAAAGCAGAATAGACAAATCGTTCATATTTTTAAGTGGCACTGCGCGCAGAAATTTCCATTGCGTAGTCGCAAATTAAAAATGTTTGCTGAGTTTTGCTGCCACTGACAACTACACAGCTGATATATCATCACTGGCATATCTTAGAGCCACTATCACCGATGTGTCAGTTTTTTTGCACAACTATATCACATATTTATATATACATACATAAATATATATATATAAATGTGTATAAGTACCGATGCGAACGTACGTGCATTTGTATGTGAATATCTTAATGATTTTAATTTGCGAATGCGCTGCAATGCAATTTAGTAAACTAACCGAGTGTTGCGCTTATAACTAACACAAAGTGTACATATGTGTGTATGCATGTATGTATGTATGTACATATGAACTGTATTCACATGGCAGGCGACGATTTTACTGCGACCGCTTTCGTTGCGCATGCGCAAAGCCAACGGCGAATGAACAATTTAATTGCATTTTGCGATTTTCACAGCGCAAAAGTGCCTCAATTGTACATTTGTGTATTCGTACTATGAACGAAGATTATAAATGTTCGTACGTCGACTGGATGAGTCAAGCGGCACGTTCACTTGTCTTTGCATATTTTTCGTCACTTGCAACATTCTTTGATGGCTGCACGCAATTCATGTCACTGCCATGGGCGTCCATCGTGTTTTAGGGATGTGAATTTTCACAATCCCGCACTTTCAGGTATCTCATCTCAACACCGAATATCAGCATTAGTTGCGTGGCTAAGAGAGTTATTATTTAGTGAAAACTCTACTTGAGACACTTGCATCAATATTGTTTGAGATATGCTCTCTATGGGTTTATTTTAAATGAAAATTATTTCACTTATTTCAGTTTTGTCTCTAAACTACGAGTATATTTTATGTTTCTTCTTCTTTAAAACTCGTGCAAACTCAACGGACATTTTGTCGTTGGCACATAGTGCCGCCATTTTTGGGATGAATGAAAGATTGGGATACCGGGATTGACATTCCTAGCATCGACATATGAATGTTTTATGTACTCGTATGTTGGGGTATGTGTGTGTGTGTGTTTGTATACGCTAATTAACACAATTCATGCTTTTGTTATTGTTTTGTGTGAAAATATGCAATCATTTAGAAAATTTTATCATTTTGCCGAGCTTAACAATAATTTATGTAGGTACATTTGCACCTATTTTTTATATGCTTTCGCTAAATCGCACACAATCGCACATAGCATTTTCTGTGACCCAACCACTAAATTACAGAGTTCTGATTAAATATTAAATATTTAAATCGCTTTAAGCTCAGCATGTGAATCGATCTCTGTGGCTTTGCACAAAAAAAGCTTCCGAAAAAAAGTCACTTTCAGATATACTTAATTTTGTTCAAATCCTCCGCTGGCCAAGACAAGCAAATTTGAATTTTAGTATTGAAAATAACTAAATTCCGCACCGATATTCAATTTAGCTTTGTCGTTTTCTGGCAGTTACTCGTATTTATTTTATTTCTTTTAATTGATGAAATAATAAAATCTGTATCACTTATTTTTAGTTTTAAAGTTTAACGTTAAAGTTTTTATTTGGTCGTTCCACATTTAATAAAAATGTGCTCTAGCACAAAATGCAGTGGAGTAATTAATATTATTCAACGTTGTCAGCAAATTTGGTGCCAGCATATTAAATGCCAAGCCATTTACCTGTGCATGTGTATGTGTAATGCCATAATTGAACAAAATTCCATATTCAAATGTTAAATAAATTACAAATTCATGTTGACATTAATTAACTATTGCATTTATCGCCTAATTTCGATCAAAATTAAAATTTTACATTTCTAACACTGTTACAACGCCTAAAACTATGCAGCAATAATGCGAGTTGGCATATTTGTTTTGTGTACTCGTAATAGACAAATTAATAGAAATTAAATCAAACAAACCCAAATGGTAAGAAGTGAGAGCGAGTTGCCTCTTGTTCGCGTTTTTTTTTTTTTTAATTTTAATTGACACTAAATAAACGCAAATGATTTTGCCATTTTTCGGGTATTAAGGAAACCGCACCTCGACCATCGGCCTAGAAAGTTAAACACTATTCGAAGATAAGCTAAAACAGATTCCAAAGCGAAGGAGTTGTTGTATAAATGGACCTTTTTCGAAACAAATGAAACTTTTTTCTAATCAGATGAATCATTTTTCAAATAAAAAAAAACCTTTTTTCAACTCAAATGAAACCAACTTTTTTTTTTTATTTATAGTTTTTATTCGCTTCAACTGTTCTATTTCGTTCTCTTCTTTTGCTATTTACCAACTAGTATTTTAAGAGAACAACTATTTACAAAACAACCACAACATTAATTTCCAGGCTTATTCAATAGGTAGGAGTAGTAGAAAAATTAAAACAAAAAATTATGAGCTCTGTGTATTTTGTTTTTGCTTTTAAAAGCTAAAGTTTCAAAAATGAAAGCATTCTTATCACAACGAAATTCAAAATTTGACAATTCAAATTAAAATGGAAAAAAAAAGTTGAAGAAAGATTGTTCCGCCTGCCTTTCTATTTGATGTGCCTTGAACAATTTACAATTTCCACTCTCCACAATCACTATCTTCTAACATATAACCTACTTACATATGTACATATATGGTTACTCAGCAAGCATTTCTCCAAAGGGTATCCTTATATTCTTTTTTGATAAATTTTTGATCTTTTTACGATGGCGCAAAAAATACTTTTTATTTATAATGAATGTAAGTGAATCAAAAAGTGACAAAGAATTTGTAAAAGTATGTATGTAAGCGGAGCAGATTTCAAAGAATGAAAATGTTAGATAGTAAGACGTTGTTGCTTTAGAAGAATATTTGGTAAATGGTAATGAAAAGAACGAAATAAATATAGTGGGAGAGTTACTGTCTTCGAACTGTAAAAAAACACAATGCAAGCAGACATAAATGCATGAAATTTAGCAAATTACAAATAGTTTCATTTGATTAGAAACATTTTTTTTTGATTTGAAAAAGATTTTATTTGACTTGAAAAAGGTTTAATGCAATTTGAAAATCGTTTCATTTGACTTGAAAAGAGTTTTATTTGACCTAAAAATGCTATAGAAGCATTTCCAAATTTCCAATTGGGAAAGATGTGTGTAGTTAGGTGCGTAGCATATGTTAAAGAGAGATTAGTGGTTACATACGTGTATGTATGTATGTACATATGTTTAAATGCAGTTGAATTTGCAGCCAGTCTAAATCAAAGCAAATCACGTAACACCATTCATACATTTATAGTACAATCGTGATTTTCGGATAATTTGTGCTAATTTATTGATGCAGATTGAGTTGTGTATGTATGTACATACATATGTGACAATTTTGGGCTTTAATTTTATAAAGCCTCAAATATTATATATCTATTTTTTTTAAGAATAATAATGCCAACGGTTTTATCCGCCCGACCGACACGAGGGGCGCATCCGCATGACGCACGGATATATAAAAAAAAAATTTTTTGGTTTTTTTTCATATACATATGTATGTATGTAAATATGTTGCGCCGAGTTATGAAAGGCAGAGGTTTATTAAGTGTCGATATTTAAAACTGTTCAGCTACAGAACAAATGCTCATCAGCTGATCGAATAGTAATATATGTATATGTATGTATGTATGTATTAATTATTGAGAGCATTGAGTATAGTTTTCTTTATGTATATAAAAAAGTGAGTCTGAAATATCAAAAGAACCGGAGTGAGTGTTAAAATCCTGACACAAACTACGGAGTGGCTCATTTAACTCAAAATTACTTTTACATGGCTTCAGAAAGAGAGGCCGGAAATGTCTTGAAATTCTGGAGGGAACGTTTAGTTTTATTTCGCTAAGAAGAGATGGGCTAGAGATCAAGCCTGTCAGTAACTTGACCAAAAATACGAATACTATGCTTAGCATTTTTCTTTCATTTAGAGTTTAAGAGGCTTATAGCAAATTAGACATCCGATTGTTAACTTAGTTAAATAAAAATGGGCTGGAATATTTCACTTGATCCTAATTTCACACGGTTTTTTTGGTTTAGAAAGTAACGTACGAATAAGAAAATCGAATTAAGCAGTATAATGTTTCACTTTAATGGTTTTAATTAAGCTCAAAAATATTTTAGCTTTGTTTAAAAAAATAGGCAGACAAATAAAAGTTTGAAACATAAGTATATTGCAGTCTTAGAATAATAATTTAGAATAAAGAGGTTTAGATTTCAAATATGGCCTTTCATATGCAAATTCGGACGTTTTTCATTTTCTCTTGCAAAGATAATTAACTGTCCAAGGCAACCGTGCAAACAGAGGATCAAATGTTTAAGCAAAAATGCTTGATAACTCTCGCTACAACGCCTCAAGATATGCAACATTTCACAAGCACACATACCTAAATGCGTCCTTAATGAATTTGCTGTTCGAATAGAAGAACAAATAGTTGTGGGACTTGATTTTGATTAAACGCATGTATTTACTTACATTTTGACCTGAGTGATTGTGACAAGTCTGTGATTACTGATTGCTGTCCAAGAGCTGTTCCATTTAAAGCTGCACAAACATACTTAGAAAATGTGAATGCATAATTTAAATCCGCATATTTGTACCTAGTTAAAAGCAAACAAGCAGTCATCTTAAGAAATATTTTGCATTCAACTCGAATATGCATACGAATTCGGATTCGCAACTCGTCTCCAATCAAAAGTGAAATTCACAGTAGTAGATTTGTGCCGCAAGTCTAAAAGTTATGAGTAAACGCTTCGGTTGGTTGTTTCTGCAAGTATTTAGCTATGCATGCGAGTGAGCATTTATGTACGTATGGATGTTTGCACTTTCGCCTCAAGTCCGATCCCCCAGTTGCACGAAACAACTAAAATGTTTTCATTCACACATACTTAGGTGCATTCTAATGCCTGTCTGTATGTGTGATTGTGCATTATCTACTTGTTAGCATGCAGGAATATAAAAACAAGTTGCTAGAAATGCCAGAGAACAATAGAAGAGGAATCGCCTTAAATCGAAATGCATAAATTTTTCGTCGCCGTTTTGCATATGCAAGAACTCAGAAATAATTACAATAAATGAAAAAATATTACAAATGTATCTACATATATTCTCGTATATATGCCAGTATGAAATACGTACGTATGTACATATATACTACATACTGCTATGTTAGAAAAATGTGTCTGATTTTGTTAATTTTGGACTTGTATCAACTTCATATTCGCTAAGGATTGATTTATTTATTTCTCAGTTGCTTTACATTCACAGTAAGCAACTACATACAAAATTGTTTGCTCTGCCCCATCGCCTATTACTGTGGAGACAAATATAATCTGATATTAAAGATCTTTACTTTCGGTGTGCTTAATCTCATCTGTGCTTAAATATAAAAAAATGCTTTAAGTATTGCTTACCATACCTTGCAGACAGTTAATGAAATCAAAGCTTTTGGTGTTATTTTTGATGCTAAATTTACACTCAACAACCACATTGATTATATTACTTCTAAATCTTATGCAATGTTTGAATTCATCTGGAGGAATAGTTCGGAATTTTCCGACCCATACACATTTAAATTGCTATATACCTCTTTTATACGATATCTCCTTGATTATTATACGGGGAGATTTCGATTGTGCCGCCCTTTTTGATAAAATCAATTTTAATATTCCCAAAAGATATCTTCGAAATGTTTACCATTTCATGACATTAATATGTTAGGAAAACAAATTACCATATTCACGTAATACACCAATTGCACGCGCTCTTAATGAATTCAACCAGATCTCATCTTTAAGCGAGCTTGATTTTTCCATGTCTAAATATTATTATTATTATTATTATTATTTATTAAGCAAGAATCATTAGTACAACAAGAATCTTCTTCTTTTTAAGCACAACAAAATTAGAATAACATTAAAATTAATTATAAATACATGAATTCAAATAGTCAAAAATACATGAAAATGAAATGAAATCATACAGGTATAATTTAAAAAGTAATTTATTACTAAAACTTAAACTAATGTTGACGGTCAGTCTAGTTTATTTGAGAAATAAGAGTATAAGATATTATTATATTTGCTTTTGTTTAACTTGCCTCGTATAATGGGTGGCACTAACGAAAAACAGTCTAGTTGATGTTATAAAATTAAATATTGGTACAATAAGCTCGCATTAATCTTTTGAAATCTGCTTATAATCCCATTTAATTTTGTTAGTAGTTTGTAAGAATTTATTGCACATAGACTTAAGTAAATGAATGTTTCTTGCTTGGCTTATGTTATGTTCGAACTGACAACGAAAACATTTTCTAAATTTCTTTTTTAGATTGCGGATTCACGTGCTTTCGATGACACTTCTTAAATATATTTTTTTAATTTCTTTTGCAAAAAACGAATTGCAAAATCGTATAATAAAAATCGAAAATTTTATTAACAATGGTCTTGTATTTCTTAACTCCCATTCGTTTTCCAAAACTGCGAAATAAGAGATAACAAAATAAGTCTTCCATTTCGATAACTATGTCGAAGAACTAGTGAAACATAGATTAGAGAGAGCAGAAGTAGAGATTTCAAAAAGTTTCGAGTAAAAATAGAATTTTGCTTGACCAATTTTATGTGGACAAAAACCAGTTTCAGATCCGTTTTCGATGTTGGGTCGAGCATGGATTAGTTATCGTTTATCGATGTTTTTCGAAGTATTTGTCTAGTTTGTCTAAACTGACTATCGATAGAAAAAAGCCCGTGGCTTGCAGGGGAAAAATTCAACTATTCGAAGTAATGCCAACCAAAGGTTCAAATGTAACTGCTAGAAAGCCGCCTTACAACTTGAAAGTCAGCCATACGAATGACTATAAAATCGTTTCACATTCAACTTCAGTATAATTTGGTAGTAGTTTTCTCAGCATAAATTTATCTATTTATATCAAGAAATACTTTACTCGAAGTTTCTGACGCTTTCCTACTAAACTTATGATATTCTTTAGAAATATATGTCAGAATCGCGAACGAACGACGAGCAATAGACGAAAGAAGAACACGTCTACCGGGAAAAAAAAACTTCGATATAATCCTCTGCTTTATATATTAATTTAAACAAGTAAGGCATTTTTATTTAATTAAATATATTTTGCGCTCCTGCGAGACCGGGTCTGAATATTTAGGCACAACCAATGTAATCGCCAAAAAAAAAAGTGATTTGTGGAGTTTGTTTAGTAATGCATAGAGAGTTTTCGAACTTAGAGGTTATATCTACGTACACATGTATGTATGTAGGTATGTTTTTAATGCAAGTATAAAGTTTTCTGTTAATCATGTACTATTATGCAAAAAACTAAAACATTACTTCGGTTTCAGCAAAAGTGATCTGCAACTAATGACTAGTTACCTATCAGGTCGACTTCAACGGGTACGAATTGGGTCCGAGGTTTCGCAAATGAAGTTAGTACCCGCTGGGGTTCCGCAGGGGTCTATACTTGGTCCGCTTTTATTCAGCTTATTTGTTAATGACGTGTTTCTTGTTTGCCAGTCTGCCAATCTTCATGCATATGCCGATGACATTCAGCTTTACTTGTCCGCACCTCTATCGCAGGTGGATCGTTTGTGTTCTGATGCTAACACAGAGCTATCTAATATCTCTTTTTGGGCGAATGCCAATGGTTTACATCTAAACTCTAGTAAGTCATTGATCTTGCCTATTATAAATAAAAAATTCAAAAATACAAATTTCCTACCTCCGATTCACATTGACAACAGTCCACTGAAGATTGTGACTAAAGTAACAAATATTGGATTTGTTATAAACTCTAACTTAACATGCAAAGATCATGTCAATGCATCGGTTGGAAAAGTGTATTCCACTCTAAGAACTAGACGTCGGCTAGCTTTACAAGTCATTATGCCTCAAATTAGATACGCTGAGGTAGTTTATAGTAGGCTTGATGGTGGCTCGATACTTAAAGTTGAGGTATTATTTAATAATGTAACTCGCTACGTCGACGGGCTATCAAGATTTGAGCACATCTCGCCGTGGAAAAGAAATATCGGCATATCTAAAAGCCCGTAACTGCATATTTTTGTATAAGATTATCACCCAAAAATCTCCCAACTACCTGTACGAAATGCTATTATTTACTAAGTCAGTTCGAGTAACAGATCTTATAGTCCCTTACTTTAGCACTTTAGCATCGGCGATACTGTTTTTTGTCAGCGGTATCCGTTTTTGGAATTCTATTCCTGCTTATGTAAGAAACAAACTAAGCAAGAGCAACTTTAAGAAATCCATCTTTAATTATTTTAGTGGCCTACAATAGGACAGACTGACAATCTATCTATCTTTACTATTATTTGTTTCAAATCCCTATGTAACTATTTTTTGATTATTTCTATAGTTACTAGTTTAATTCGTTAAGTTTACTTAATGTTAATTTTCAGAACTCTCAATCAGACGATGTCTCAATTTCATACATTCGCCCTATCCTGCTCGCTCCTATATGTAAGTATGTACTCGTATGTACTATGATTTTGAAATAAACTCCCATTTTTGCTAAACTTGAGCGCGGTTTTGCGCTTCCTTTTTTTTCTTCAAATTTTATGCTTAATACGAACTTTTGCTGTGTGGTAGTAAAAGCCATTGAGAGCAGCAAAACTATGCTCTGCGCTATGAACAATGGCAAAATATTTTCAGAAAAGCTTTTAATTTTTGCCTTGACATCACGGCAAAGTAACCTAAATTTCGTGTGGTAGACTTGGTGATCCAAATGTATCCTTAGCAGTCAACTAACCATGACACGAATGTAAAAGTATTGTTCTTGGATTAGAAACACACACGCACATAGAAGCAAATATACGCATGTGAATGTGTATGTAAGTGGGTAGATGGATACAAATTCGCCAAGAAGGAATACAAATATACGAAGTTGGATGTGTACGCATACATAAAAATAATTTTGCCAAATTTTTCAAAAACTTTTATTGAAATTACGATATAGTTCGTCGTATAAGAAAAGCTGTAAAAATCTAAATATGAAAACTTTTGCAAAATTCTCAAAAAATGATAACATTTTTAGAAATTGCCATCGAAATTGATACAACAAAGGACAAGTTTTTTAGAACCATGGGGAATGAAATTATTTTGAAAGCATCCAGAAACTCCTTGAAGAGCAGTGAGCTCTAAATTGAAAAGTAAAATGATTTTGTCGCAAATAATTTGCTTTCTAAATATCAATTTTCAAGAGTCTGTGGAGCCACCTCGCTACACATTAATACTTTTGATGTGATAGGGGGGTAAATACTTTTTAAGAAGTCGGTTAAATTTGGCTTCAGCAAAAAGCTGTTCTAGCAATTGGTGCGATATACCAAAAATAATAAAATATAACTTTGTTATCTTTACCTTTTTCACTTTTTTTTTCATTGTGGTTCACTACACGCGGAGTACTAATCCCTTTCTCTCTTATACATATTTATTTTTATTTTCATTGCAACTTAAAAAGATGCCAAAAGCAGACAGTTGAAGTTGACTTGGCAGAGCCATTCAGGTTTAGTCTCCGCACTGCGTTGTTTGTAAGCGTTTGCAGCGAACAAGATGTCGGCAAGACGCTGCCTAACAATTCTAGCCACACTATTTTGTGTACAGGTGAGTAAGCAGACCGAAATCTTTTTTATTTTGCTTGCAACAAAACTTGTTTCAATCTCTCTTACGCGCGCACACAGCTTTACCCCGATGCCGGCATTCTAGCTGCCCAGCCCATGGACCAGGAGTTGAAAGCATTTATCGCGCGTATTGAACGTCTGGTTCTCGAAACCACCGATCGTGCGCTGATGACCACCAGAAATGCTTACCTCAACATCAGCAAGGCGATGCCACCCACGCTGTTGCAAGCCACCAACCCGACGATGCAACACTACGTTTGGCAAGTGAACGAAGCACTGAATGGTTCGGCGAATGCCAATTTCACCAGGAAGCGCCAATTGTTGCGACAATTCAAAGTGAACAATCTGCAAATTGAAGCGTTGCGTCGCCAATTGACGCCTCTGCAGCCGGAATTCAACTTTCAACTGATTTCCGATCAATTTTCCATCTCTCAAACGAATGTCACCGAATTCGATACTTTGTATTTGGGGTTCATGCGCGATTTCGATGCTGCCTCACAGCAGTTGTGGAACACTTTGCCCGAACCCACCGCCGAGGAGCAACAGGAGTTGCTGGATTTGCTCAGGGAGATTTCCAAAGAGAAGCAGCTGCGTGAGAAAGACAAATTGTACGACGAGTTCATTGCAATGTTTCTTTTCAAAGTCGAGGAGAACGAGTCGGAGGCTAAGGAACTGTATTGACGGAGAATCATTTAAATAAATCATTGCAATAAACTTTTAGAAATGGAGTGTAGTCAATTTATTTTCGTGAGGATCTCCGAAATAGGAACGAAACCTTAGTCTAAGAGCTCTAATCTTTGTTCCAAATTTAGTTGAAATTACAATAAAGACTCAATCGAGTGATTAACTAGTTTGATAGGTAATTAAATATCCCTTTAATAATGTGCTACTTAGTTTCAAGTGGCTAAAATTAATCGTTGATTGTGGGGAATGTTCTTTGGTCGAAGTGCTTCGGTTTTCTTCCGAACTCTATAGTTAAACAAACATTTCTGAGGAAAAATTATGTAATTTGGCAGAATACTAGTATTTGTCGGAATTTTTTTAAGTTTTTACAGATATTTCCATGTCCATCACATAGGACATCTCCATGTTGCGACAAGTTAATTGTACCCGACAGAGACTAGACTCTTTAGAGATTAGTAGCTCAGTTGTTTGCAGGCTTTTAACTAAATTGAAAAATATTAGCACTTACTTAGGTCATCGAATACTTACATAGATGGCTCACTGTGGTGGTACTCTCAAACCGATTGATATCAATATTCTGAGATACGTAGGCACTTGCCAAATTATAAGGCTTCAATGACTAAAATGAATAAAACAAAGTATGAGAAAATACTTTAATAATTAAAAGTCCTCCCTCGTTGTACACGCACTGCCATTGACAAATGTTGCAAACGGCTGTTAGAGGACTGCTTTGCACATTCATACATACAGACATATTCCGATTAGTACAGAAGTATGTACATACATATGTGTGCTGTGTTTGTGGTTCGGTGATGGCGGGAGACAATTTCCGCATCGATGCGACCATGTTGCAATCAGTGGTTGCTGGATTTTTACTTATATAATATAAAATATTGGAAGCTATATCGCTTACAGACCCCACAAGAAAAAAGAGTGCCACGCGTTTTGTGAAATAATCTTTTGAAAAGCATAAACAAAACTACATAGTTGATCAGCTCAGCGGATCCCAGACGAATTCAATGAGGTGGTGACGTGAATAAGTAAAATTACACGCCTTTTGTTCTCACTTTTTGGTGGACTGATTGTCGAATTGCTGAAGATATCGCCAGCCAATCAAAAATAAGCAATTTGACCTTCAGTCTGGCAAGTCCAAAAATCAGCTGTTGCCACAACACTGTCAAATTGTAATTTACAACAATATTTGAACGATCTATTATTAAAGCTTTTGTTTTTTTTTTTTCGTCACCATCTTCGATAGAACCATCCTTTTTTCTTAAACTTTTGCTTTGCATACACCGCTTGTTTACTGACTCCATGGACTCCCTGGGATTCGATTAAGACGGAGGCTAGCGAAGGTGCAGCCAAATTAAAATAAAATGCAAACGCGCATTTGTATAAACCGGTATGAATTCCTTTCCCAACAAACATCACGTCGCCAGAGAATGGAAATTTTACATCATCACCGCTTTCCGTGGCGTGGTTTGTCTGTCTGTCCGCGTCTGCTAGATTTTATGAGCATTTCGTTGCAGCTGCTCCTCACTGCGAGTGATTCTCCGACCCCACTAAACGATTCTAAATCTGCGCACGTGAACGCATATGCAACTCACATGCAAGAATGCAACAAATACACACAGACACACACGCATGCATGCAAAGAATGGCGCGATGGTTGAGTGTGTCGGCGGCTGCGGTTGGGCTATGGCTGGAGCTGTGTCTTCTGGCGGTGGCACTGGCAGTGGTCGCCGCAAGTTCAATGCACTTCACTGCAGGTTGCCGTTGCGGCTTCGTTTGCAGATTTTGCAGTTTCGCCAGTCTAGTAAAATCAAGCAGAGAGGTCGCACAGCTAGCAACTGCTAACTGCAAGGCGATGGGCTATTTTGGCTAGACTTAACATTAGCGGAGATATGGACGACTGAAATTGCAAATGAATAGAATATCTACCCGTTGCACAAATGCATGGAAATTCAAAGGCATTAACATAACACCTGAAAGGGCTGGAGATCACTGCACTGCGGTTATACACACAACTATGTACTATACATACAAACATAAGCACATATGTAGGTAGACGCTTTAAAATAAATGATCATGCTTATATATGTACTTAGGCCTATCAATACATACATATGTATGTACATACAATATACAGATTTTTTTTTTTAATTTAATATTTATGTGTGGCAAGCCTAACGACCTGGTTATGCAAGTTATATGAATGTTCATGTGTACATACATATATACAAATGTCTTTGCTAAATTCTCGTTTTTAATTGTGAGTAATTTTAGCACCACGGGAAAATTGCTGACACGGAGTAGTTAAGTCGATTGAATAATAGTAGACAGTGGATAATATTTAGTGGGAAAATGGGGTTGGCCTATTATGCAAAGAGTGGCTTTTTATGTCCAATCATTTTATAATTGAAGTATTTCAAAGCAAGTGATACCACACTTATGTATGTACTTCTTGAACCATAATTATCACACTTGTTTAAACAAAGCGCTTCTTTGTTTATCTTCGCCGATTGCAATACTTTTGGGAAACAACTGCCTCTTAAATAAGAATTTGTGTTCGTAGTGGGAGAGGGCGTGTCTCATTTCAACCCCACCAATCGCTTTGGCCGTATTCAGTATTTTTGCGCACAACTCTCTTTTAAATAAAATATGTCTGATCGTTTAAATTAAGCTCTGAAACCCTGAGTAACAAAAACAGATAATTCCAAGCTCCAATAAATAGATTTTTGTAGAAACATTTCCAACTTGCAGAATTATGTACGCAAAGTGTCATAATCCGGACTGGACCAAGGCAAATGTAAGTTCATCATAATTTTCACAACAAGGAAAAATGCCGAGATTTTTACGTTCCCCGTTTTTGTTTAAATGGTTTAAGCATCTCCAAAAACGGTTTTAGCATCAACAAAAACAATTGTTTTTATAAAAAAGAAACTGTTTGTTTGATCATAATTATCTCTATAAAAGTATTAAAATGTACTTAAATCGGTTACGAAACATCGCAAACATTGATTGAAAATTAAACTTAATAAAGTAAAAAAATTTAATTTGAAATATGTATTTAACTACTTATGAAGTCGAACGAATGTCGGTTTCGATATTATGGAAATAACAACATCAAACAAATTTTGTTTATAGCGTTATCAGCATATCATGTGTGTGTGTGTGTGTGTGGTTTACAAATGTTTATATTCATCTGCTAGCAACATTTCACATTCGTTTAGTTCTTTAGTTCGACTTCTTCTTACCTACCAAACTTTAGTACTTTTTAAGATTTTTTTTACAAAATTTTTTTTTTTACAAAATTGTATAAATATTATTAATATAATTTTAACTCTAATGCTACTCTAATGCACAATATTTTTTTGATTATTTTGGTTTTTTTATTAGATACATTATTATTATTTATTATTATTAACTCGTTTCGCCACTTTATATTGGCCATGACTGTGAATTGGCTACATCTAGCGGGAGAAAAGCGAAGCGTAAGACAGCTTGGTTGCAGCTATCAACCGCTAGGTGACTCAGACCAAACTCATTTGAAATCAAATACTCACACGCATATGTCCATACACACACAAACACACACACACACACACACATGCGCAATGTGCATACAATGTCGGAAAAAATTTAAGATTCTGAAAAATTAACCAATCTTTAAGTAGTTAGAAAGCAAATGCTTTAAACCAAATGCCAGTTATATTAAAATTTAAGTAAAAAAGTGGTAGTAAAGAGAATATAGGAAGTTAATTATTTTAAATCGCGTATTGCTTACTTAACCCCTATCGACGAATATAATAAATCCACTAATGTAATAATTAACTGCAAAATGAATGAACAAATAAAATTTAAAATAGCAGAAATTAAACGCATTTTATTGCAGCTGGACGTTCTATCACTCAAATATATTTAAAAATGGTTGAAATAAAATACATAGTTGGATAATTGACCTCCTCCTAGGACAGCGACATGTTAATAAAGTTGGTAGATTACAATAAAATGGAAAGAATTTAAAAATCTCGTAGTTGGAAAAATTGTATTTTTTTAAATTGCTTTTAAAGTACTAGATTTCCGACAAGGTTTGTATACCTGTTCCCGATGCACGACTAAGGGAGAAATGCCCCAGCAATAGCTTTTTAATATGGCATTTTTACATTTCCTTTTAAAATTGCCAGAGGTTGGCTACCACTCAGTGCTTACATACTGAATCTTATTTCTCAAATAACCGCTTAATTGGCAATGGAAAACCACTTTTAGTGATGGAGCAATGCGTTTATTTTGGGTTTAAGAATTTAACAGCTTTCATCTCAGTACTTTGGTAGTGAGAAACATAAATTGAAGTGAAGTGGCTTATCGTTGGGCTCTGCGACCACTACCAGGTGCCGCCAGAAGGCTCGCGGTCTGCCTCAGAGTCTTTCTGCTAGAGATTATCGTGGCACTTATATCAGAATGATTCAGTATTGTGCTTTCAAACGCTAACGGCTGGGCGATGTTTTCAATTTAGAAAACACACATCTCGATAAGAAAAAAAAGCATGCAAATTTATTCTAAATATATTTTATAAATTCTCACTTTATTAGAAAGCGCCTGAGATCGTGCTGGGTATAAAAGTATGGAGAGTAGGTTTTTGAATTTTTTTCCGACACGGCACGGAGTAAGTTCGGATGCAAGTTATTTGAAATCGAAATCGTCATATGCACCGCTAAGAAAATCGCCGTTGTTGCAATGGTGGCGATGTACATCGGCGTCGAAGCACTTGTCGTGCATACGTTTGTTCCCTACACCACCGGGAACACCACCAGCGCTGCGACGATCTGGGCAACCAGCACCGCGTTCGTTCTCTTCCAGGGCAGAGCGATTAGCGCACCGACCTGCACCACCGGAACCGGCACCGCCACCACTACCTCCACGACTCTTGCTGCGATGGCGGTGTTGGTGATGCTCAGCAGTTGTATGATGGTGCGTATGCGCGTTGGACAATCGCGTATGATCCTCGAAGATGGTTTCGTTGATATGGTCGACATCGTTGGGTGGACGGCAGTGAGAGGTGGGTGGTATTGGATCATCAAAGCGTGGACACGGGTGCTCACCTACAGGCGAAGCAGTCTCGTAACGCTTGGAAAGAAGGGTAAATTCCTGATGAGCTGAGCAGAGCGCCTGCAAGCGATGCAGCAGATCCGATTCGGGCAAATCGCGAAGGTGAAGGGTGCGCGCAACCGAAGTGCGAAATGATTGGAGGTGGGAGAGGCGGTGATTGGCATCGGAGAGTTGAGTTTGCAAGCGAGCGATGTCTTCGCGAAGAGACTGTTAATCAGAATGAAATTTGAATAGATAAAAGAATGAAAATGCATCACTCACGTTTATGAGCGCCTCATCGCGGCAGCGCCTGTTTTGTGACGACTCACTGGTAGACTTTAAGCGATCCTTCACTGCATTAAACTGTGCCGACAAACGAGTTTTTTCCTCTTCCAGATCACAAATTTGACCGGTGAGCTCGTCGATCTTGCGCGCGCGCTCCAAGGCGGTGATCTGTAAGTAGCAAAGCGCCATGCTATACTTGTGTTTTGAAAATTAATTTGATTTCGGAATACTTTATACTCGACTGCCTCAGCTAGCTGCGACTTGACCTCGGCAATCTGTGAGCGCGCGTCCATTAGTTGGGCTGTGATTTTATCGATTTGTTTGCTCGCTTTCTTGGTACGGCATACCGCTTCGTCACGCTCGCCCTAATTGGTTGAAGATATGTTGTGTGTGTTAATTTCATAACTTCTATTGTCTGAGTATTTTCAGTTTATTCACCTGAAGCACACACTTGCCCCTGGCACCCTCCTCAATGATTGCCAGCTTGCGACGCAGTAGTTCCAGATGCAGATCCCGACGTTGCACTTGTTCCCGCAGTACACGAACGCGCCTCTGCAAGTTGTAAACGCTGCTGCTCTCCTTCAGTGGTATATCGTGACAAGAACGCTCGCGCCGCAGTTTGCCATGCACGAGGGTGTGATGGTCACAGCAGCCCTAGTGCCAAATAAAGTTCGTATTAATCCAAAATTTAGAGCAAATGAAAAATGTAAAACCCACCTTTGCCGGGGAGTGCTCATGACGCGAGTGGTGGTGATGGCGATGCCCTGCCTCATGCTCATGTCCATGATGATCATAATGTGCAGTAATTCGCTCGGCACGTTCTATCAGAGACTCGGCCATTATATTGGTATCTGTGCCAAGTGCGGGCGGAGAGGTGCACTCCGCCCAATTGAGAGCACGCGCGAGCCGTTGCAGATACTCGGAGAGGCCGAGGTGGTCGTTGCGCAACGTGTGTATCTCGGCTTGGCACTTTTCCAGACGCTCCTCTAGCTCGCACTTTTGCGCCTCTTCGGTGCGCAAGCGACACTGTGTGTTCTCTTGGGTCTCCTTCAATTTGGACTGTTCCGAGTTCAGCTGGTCGCGCAGTGAATGTAGTTGCTTGAAATGTAATTTTATTTAGTAAAGTAATGGATCATATCTCAAACAAGACGTTTAAACATTTACCACATGCATTGTCTGGCTCTCACTCAACACATCGCGCATTTTCTCCTTGATAAGTGTTTCACACGGCTCCGGCACATTCAGCTGGTTGGCCAGACATCGCAAGAATTGCAGGCGTTCACTTTGTGTGCGGTCAAGATTGTTCTGCAAGCGATGACAGCGCGACTCGAAGCCACGCAATTCTTCCTTAAACTTCTCGGCACTTATCTCTGCCTCCGTCAGCCTATCGCGTTGTAACTGCAAATCGCGCTCATATTGGCGACAACGTCCTTCCAGTTCGTGGTTGTGATTGGTCACTCCCTCCAACTGCGCGCTTAAACGCTGCTTCTCTATATTCGCCAGCGATTTCACATTCATTAGCTCGTTCTCACAACTGCTCAGCGTATCGCAAGTGGAGCTTGCCTTCGCCTTGGTGCGTTGCAGTTCAGTCATCACCTCTTCCGCTCGATTGAGCACACATTCCGGCGTCAGGTGTGTATTTTCACACAAGTCCACTCCCAGACAGGTGGCGAGGCGCCGCAACAAATCGCTGAGTTGTGTGCGCGCTTGCTCCTTCTGCTGCTCTTCGGCTGCCAGGTGGTTCTCGAGGTGCTGTATTTTGCATTGCAACTCTTTATTGCGTTCATCGGTGGAATGCTTCTCGCGATGAATTGTTTGTATGGTGGAGTCGCAGCGAGACTGTATCGATTGCTCGCGATTCTCGGCAGTCTGTAGTCGATTTTGAAGGCTGCTAATGAGAGCCGTTTGTCGTGCCGCTTGCGCACGAAGATTTTCGCACTCCGATTCGCGTGCGACCAATGCAGCGCGCGTGTCTCCAAGCTAAGATACCGTAATGTTAAGAAAAATATACATAGAGTAAGAAATTAGTTTAAGGTTAAACACATCGTTTTTCACCCACATCATTTGAAAGTCGGTCTCGTTTATAGGACAACGCCGCCAGTTCGCTACGCAGGGTTGTGACCAGATCAATTCCATGTTGGTGTTCTGGAATATTGACAGTCGCATTGCCGCAGTTTGGCTCAAGCTAAATAAAACAAAAAACAAAAAACAAAAACGAAACACATCAAGAGTCAAATCGCAATGCGCATTCAAAATACAAATACTGAAATGGTAACAACTTTAACGCAGTTCCCATATTTATGTATTCACAAAGCATGATGCAATTATAGGAGGTGTCGTATGTTTGCACGCTTTGCGCTTTGATCCGTCATATTCAACGAGGTCCTCATCTAACCCTAATCATTTTCTTGAAAATCATCTTACGTATCCGCTGAATGGTGTTTAGGGGACAAAAATTGTTATAAAGCATCTAATCAAGGTCAATGGCAAAGTACACTTTATCCTGCAGGTTTCATGGACGTCATCACCGTTAAAATAAAGCGAGGATCATTAAAGATCTTTCACAATTCACCGCATTTCCGCGAAGAAGCCAAATGCAAATTGTGCAAATTCAAGAAAACACAGCTCGATACCAAGGGTGTGCCATCCCTTCCCTGCTCCTCATAGCAAAGCTTACGATACTGTTCCAGTAGATATAACCAGCAGTAAAATTATATAAAATTCGATTCAGGAAATATGGGGCGTAGAAATTTGGGCCGTATTGGTATCCTAGTTAACCGTGAAATACATCCTAGTTCCTTCTTTGTCGTGCTCGAAAATGACTCAAAAGGACCTGTTTTCTCCTGCATAGATATTTAGAAGCTTGCTTATGATCAAATATTGGTTTTATCGATCAATTTTCGGCAACTGTCATTCGTAATACAATTTGTATATTCAATTGCCAGCTGGCCACCGAACCGTTCTTGACTTGTTATTCATAATCGATCCATTCATTTTATGAAGTCGCCAACAACTCTCATTGATATATATTGGTATACATTTCTTTTTTCATAACGTTAAATGACATATGGAAGGTTTATGAAACTAAGTTGTTCTGAAAACCGGGGTTCTATTTATTTAGAAAAGCAATGTCAGCTTTCGAAGGCAGGCGATTTTAAGATTTTATTGTAACACTTTGCAGTTGTGGGCTCCAGCGAAGCATTTACAATATTTAAATTCAAATATTTCTATCGTCAAAAGATCTGTGTTGTTGTTTTCATGTACGGAAAATCAGAATATACAAAAATTTTAATTTTATTATTTGAACAAAGCTAAACAAAAATTGTTCCTATTTTTCACTTATGTATCTTATACTCGTTTTTCATATAAAGCTTGTAAAATCTCATGTCAACAACAAAGTGCAAGTTTCTACTGGTTACGAATTACCACCTGTTTTTGCCATATTTTTTACTGGCGCTCATACGCAATTCTTTCCATTTAAAAAATCGCGGTTTTCAGTTGCTTTAGACACACCAAAAAGCTGCATCCTCAAAAAAATACTGAAATTTTTTTTTTTAAGTTCGAAATTTTTATGAAATTTTGTTAAATCATCGTTCAATTTGTGAACTGTTTAAAATATTAACCATGTTTTACTTGAAAAATAATTGCATTTATAAGAAGACTAATAAGGTGCCCACATCTGTCAATATATGTATATGCTTGTGCTATAATTTGTGAACGGAGTGTATGTATACCATAGTTGTTTCCCGAAAAATGTTTAGATGTAGGAAAAGGTATTTTTATTGACGGCTTCAAAGATATACGAATTATTAAAATATTCGCCAAAACTGAAACTCATATTTCGTGAAAAATCTCTTAACAAATCCCAGTACTTTGTCCATATCGCCAGATTTGCTGTGAGTCTTGGAGCAAATCATTTAAATTCTGCATCAATTATCGGCAAAAATGCTTCAGTACAACTATTTCCATTAAATAATTTAATTTTTGCACGCAGTGACTACACTAACAACCAAATTGGAAGCTATAAAATATATATTTAAGTGTTTTATTTGAGATTTTCGTATGCTTGATGTAAAACAAGTTGAAATATATATTTTCGACGTTGTTGATTCAGTTGTATTGGCCATAATTATATAAATTATATATAGCCAGGCGCAGCCGATAGTTCCTGATGATGACTTCAGACTGAAGTCGAAATATTGACGATTAAATAAAATAATTTACATATTATTCAATTGTTTTATATTTCCGGCATTGAGCTCATTAAAAATCTATATATAATTTTCGACGTTTTAAAAAAACTCAGTCGAAAACAGCATTAATTGTATTAAGTTATGTGGTTTTTTTTAATTCAATTATTTTTCATTGAACTCAGTTTTATGGAAAATATACTCATTTAATTATTTGACCGGAAATGCGATGTGATTTTTTGGTTTTTTGTTTCGCTTTTCTTCAACTACATATTTTAGTAATACCAAATGATGGTGATGCGGCGACACTCGCCCGAGATGCTCATGATGCACCGCACTCAGGTGATGATGGCGGTGCAGATGCTGATGTTTCTTATCGCTTGACATTTTCCTTTCACTACACTTCTGGCGCAACAACTACAATTTTGAACCGATTCGTAAGCGTCCACACGTTCGAGCAAACCGCCCTCGACTAACTAACTAAAAAATAGTTCTCGGCAAGTTACTACCTCGCCAAAAATTTCACTAAAGATGCGCCCAGTCACGATGTCAGTGGAAATGGTGAATTGGTTGCAGGCAGCGACACCACACAACAATACCTAACGACGGCGGCTTTGTTGTTCTTGTTGTTGGTGGCAATAAAAATCAAACTTATGGAATTTAGTGTAACATAACATTAGGCGCGCTCAACAGTCATGGCTACAATCCTATATTAGCTGAAGTCACCCAAAGTGCGGATAATGGGCGGAAGGAGTAGAAAAAATGGGTAGAAAAAAATGGGCACAATGGCAATGTTTATTGCTTTGTTGTTAGTTGTTAATAACTTATACATGTACGAGTACGAGTATGTGTGTGTGTGTGTGAGTGTGAGTGTTGGCTGGTTTGTTGTTGTTATGTAGGTCATTCACATAACGGCACAGAAATGGCTTGGCACATACTCCGCAACAAAGCGAGGATTGAATGTTCCTAAACAACTTCATGGCGATGGTAACCGCACACTGACTATGTACGGGTGTGTATTGATGTTTGTTTGTATGTATGTGTGCTCATACAAATGTGTCACACTGTGCAAGCATGTGTGCGCATTTTTACTGCCTTCAATGGGCGCGTGTTTCGGTGCTTCCATGTGAAATGTGAAAGCTTAGCAACGCCACGGAAACGGAAACTCATCGAACACCGATTGAGCGCAGGCAACAGGGTCGTTGCGCACAGTGGTTAAGTTCACGCAAAATTCGACATGAAAAACCTTTAAGCCTTCCAATCGCTCCCTTGCTGTGGCTACATTCAACGAAAATGCTTTCAAAAAATGTGATTGCAATTTACTATTTCTGTTTCACTGCTAAACGGGCGTTTATGCTCGTATAGATGAGTATGTATGTATGTATGTATGTTATGTTCTTGTGTAGGTACATTGTATGTGCATATGTACATATGTATGTTTGAGGTTGCAGAGAAATTATGTGTTTAACCTTAGCACTTTTACCGCAGGCATTGAAAACTTTCTCGGCGAGCGCATAAATTAAATGAAGTTTACTTCTGTTTACACGAAGTTGATAAGCAACTAATCGGCGTTGAAAATTTGCCATGAAATTATTATGTTTTTTTTTTTGTTTTCAATAATAATAATGCAAATGAAGGAAAAAAGAAAAGACATAGTTTGCCATCAATCTCCCATGACCGGGCGATATACGAACATACATACAATTCCCATTTTGATGGAAATTAACCAACAAGAACCGACAGGGATTGGTTTTATTTCTATGAAATATAATACTTGTTAAATGCAGTGTTTTGCCAGATTAAGAAATGCTTTTCACAGCCAGAGCAGCTCAACGCTTCTGCGTAGAGGAAATATCTTTCTAGAATAAAAACATATACACGTACGAGTAGTCAAGGAACAAATGTCTCAATTATTTCAAATTCATAGCTAAAAAGTTTTAAAATGAGATCGAGCTGAAGTGGACTTGCAGTTTTTATTGCAAAATATACTTTTACAACGATGCTAAAGATCAAAATAAGTGTCGATAAATCGTGAACAATGTGCCTAGGATCTTAGCACGTAAATGTCTTTGTGATTTGTGGTGAAACATACCCTTACACATCATTTTAAAGAGTCGTATAAGCAATAACTTTTCGTCTACATTTACAACGCGGCCACATCTCTAAAATTTCGCTCTTAATTTATACTTTTTGTAATTTTTTGATAACTTTAAGAGTATTCGAATTACGATGACGATGAATAAAAATCCTATAAGAGAAGATTCTAAAGAAGGCTATAATTCGATTTTTATTAGTTTCTGGAAACAATATGATTCGGATCAGAATGCAATAATTTTCATATGAAAAACAGATTTACTTCTTTTTTTTTTTTTAATATAATTCCACAATTACTGCTCATTTAAATTTCATTAGTGCCCCAAAACATCTATAATTCGAAATGAGTAGACAAATGAGAAGTAGAACTCCCCCTCTTAACAAACGAAAGCTACGAAAGCTAAAAGATACTCATCGTATTTTGTGCTATTATTTCATGGAGACGGTCTTTGGAGTATTTAAGAAAACAATTTGTTAAAACTCGTTTTGAATTAATTTTTAAGGGTCATGTAGGATTAAACCCAAAACCTTTACCACATTTCTATCAGTCACCACATTTTATCCGACCGAAGCTGTCGTCATTACTGTTTTTTGATCTGAAAAGACACTACACAGGAATCGGTTCCAATCGGGTTTGGGACAACTACAAACATCAGCTAGAGTTTTATGTATATAATATTTAAAAGCTTGCAAATATGGTGAAATATCTTTTCTTCATATGAATTAAAATCAAACGCTATGGTTAATGTCGCAAAAAAAGTAGCAACACTCATTTATTAAATAAATAAATACATGTTTGGTAAAGTTGTTTCTATCGTTTTTTATGAAAACCGAAAACCGAAAACGGAAACGAAGCGAAACCGAAACTTATTTGCTCAGGAACTTAATGCAGTTCACTGCACGATCGACTAGATACATAGATGTTTTGTCTTTAAGTATCGCCGTCTTCGCCGGCCTCTGATGACTCGAGTTACATACAAGCTTTCTAAATTGGCTTGTATTTTACACCGATAGTTATCAGAATTTACACACAACTTCTCCATCATTCCATTTTTTTTCTCAATTTTATTAAATTCAATGGAGAAATTTCTTAAACTGCTGTGATTATTCCCTTCAAAACGGTCAATTTGCGTTCATCGAGATTGAAACTGGCGCGCCAAACCCCGTGTACATTGATTTATTACCACAATTGTTTGATTTTAATCCAAAAAAAAACTGGTAAATTAACACATGTTTGAGTGCACGTATGTATGTACATATGTATGTATTCAATATAATTAGTTATAGATTACAGTTAACTGTTACGAGCTTATTTAATGACAGTTCAAGCGCAGCAACAATCATTTCATTTCCATTAAGTTTGCGCCAACATTTTTGGCGGGGAGTAAGTATGTTAAGAGTAAGTAGTTATTGTTATATTTTGAATCTGCATGCATACATACAAACAATGTGTGTGCTTTACTGTTTATTTTCCGCTTCAACTTTATTGCACATTCGTTTTGGTGTCGATTTATTTGCGTTAACCTTCACTTTGGGGTCACATCAGTCAAACATTTATGCTCACCTTGTCAGTACTTGCCACTTTCACATCTTCACATAAAATCTCAAATATGCGCCAATCCTCGGCGGAGTTGCCAGACGTTTGCCGGAAGGGAGTATCGCGTGGCATTTTAATCCGCGAATGCGTTGACAAAAATCACAAGTACGTATATTATTTTCTTATGTAAATTTGTATTTAAATTATTTATTATCTAACTGTTTGTACGCAAATCAACCATCATGAAATATCAGCTCTTTGCTACTTCGCCTGCCTCAGGTGCTTTCCTAAATTTTGCTTCCAAACTGTTCTTTTGCTATTTCTAACAAATTACTGGAATTGCCTAACAACAATTCTTTTTAAGTATGTTTGTATGGTTGTAAATGTGTAAGTTTTCCACTGTTGCATATTCGGAAATAACAAATGGGGTGTTGCCAACGTAACAAAAACTCTTGAATTCCTGAAGGAACTAAAAGTTTTGCCATCGAATGCAGGTACATAAGTACTCGTATAGTTATATGTGTGTGTATATGATAGTGATCCTTCGGGAAAACGGTTGCGTTCACTCCTCCTAAGTGCCCCAACTTAAATAATAAATATGTTACTTATTTAGACCTTAAATTGAGTCTACACACGCAATATTAGAGGTTTTCTGTTTGGTATTAACACAATTTTAGATGAATATTAGCAACTATTTATGAAATTAAATTAAACCAATAATGCAAATCAGGGTAGCGCCCAAGCGGAAAAGATGACAAAGCAAAGTCATTAGAAAATAATGAAATTGCAAATAAATTTTTGAAATAATCGAGTAAAAATGTTAACTGCATCAAAAGAAGGCCCAAACGCAGTACTCGAGTTGACCGATGACTATGCCACGAGTTAAACGGCTGCTTGTCGCAAATAAAATTTTTTGAAAACGTGCGCAAAGTACAGATTAGACGAGGCCCAATAACTATAAGTACATAGTATGTACCAGGTTCAATGGAGTCATAAACTGGTTTCATTTACACTTAACGGGGGGACTAAATCGAGTCCATCACATTCGCTTAGTCGTACTGTTGTAGTTGGTTTGTAGGTTCGTGAAGCTCAATTGGAACTCGCATTCGGTCACTTTCCTCCTTTTAACCTAGGACCCCAACTGGGCGTAAATGTCGGTTTACAAATCCTAAATACTTACATAGAGTTTGTGGTTTTACTTCCAATATTAATAATGCTTTTTTTCTTTTCTTTTGGATCATCCGAGCTTTTATTTCGTTAAAAAAACAAAAACATAGGAATATTTCAAAAATCAAAAATAATCTTTTATCTAAACATCTGTTTAGTTCTTCTCTTGGGCTTTAGCGGCGTTCTCGGAAAGCTCTGCAATTTTATTTTGCGCAACTCTAGCGCTGTCAGCCAATACTTTGCCAGCGTCATCGAACAGTTTCTGAAAAAGACGTATACAAGTTTATTTAAAAACATCAGTACGAGTGATTACGAAAGCCGATAATAATGTTAGAAGTTTATACAATTTTTATTCCAAGCTTAAAATGGATTCAAGCCTGATGGGAGATCGGAAGCTTATATCCATTCTTTATTGTGTATACTAGTATGTATACAAGTATTCATTCCTAATAATGCTGTACGAAATTCTTCTAAAATATACAGGTCTGTTCCGGAATTTAAATACTTGAAATGGACTAGATTTTTTTTTTTTTTAATTTTTACCAAACCAAACACCATTGCGGGTAATTTAAGGGCAAGTTTCGTGAATTCTTTACATACTTGTTCACTGGTACGTCGTATTGGACGATTTCTATACTGAGTTTGGTAACTATTTGTAAGCAACTAGGAGGCTAATCATTAGTGTCGATTGATTTCTACCAATGACGTGTATGTGGTAAATGCCTAATGCATATAAATTATTCAGTTTATTGTTTCAGATCCAAATAAGTCATCACATCGATCTAAAAATGTTGGATTTCCCGAAGAAGCCAGTTCGCCTTTGCGCTCCTCTTAGTTTGTAGAAAAAAATACACTCACCTGAACTTGTTCTTTGTCGAGTGCATTGTTAATCTTTCCCAATACATCGCTGAAAATGTTCTGCAAGGAATTTACGAGATCTGTTGCACTATCTTTAGCGGCTGTGTCGTCGCGAACAATGCGAGCCATGTCGATGAACTGCAGTTATATTTCAATTAATAATTATTAAAAAAAAAAAACATATTTCTAGTCGTATTCCTTTTGCTTAACTAACCTGCACAAAGCACAGCACAATGCATAGACCAAGGATGCACTTGAACAAAGCGGACATTTTTTTGCTTTAATTAAATGAAGGACACAGTCGAACTACTCGCGGCGAAGATTAACTTTAGAATGATGTCTGAATGGCCGGTACTATGGTGTTAAGTTTTACAAATCGGCTTACCCCAGCAACTAAGTGCCTTCATCGATTCAGTGTCCTATCGCAGTATGTGTTGTTGGTTTTGTGTCGCGTTGAATTTTTTTTATTTGGTTTTTGCTGATAACCTTTAGACCTGCTGATTACTTTGAATAGTAAATGTGATGCATATACATAAAAACACATTGAAAACATGTAAGCACATGCGTTCTAAAATACATTTCCTTGTGTTTGCATAATAATGAAAATACATTTACGAGTACATACATACACTTAACAAATGGAGATTTAATGGTAAACAAAATATTTGAGTATATCAATCGAATATTAATACATTTGCGTAGTCATCACTAAAAATTAGCAAACTCGTAGTTTTTTCTTACAGAAGTACCGGTACGGATTCTCATTAACTTTAGTGTTATCAAAATAGTTCATTTGAATGTAAGAAAAATAAATACACACCGCCCCAGAGGATGCTAAGAAAGTATAGCGAAACGTTGGGCCGCAAGTGAAATTAATTTTTTTTAAATTTACATAAACTTAAAAGATCAGAAAAGCCTATAAGAAATTTAATTTTATATACATACTGATCGGGGAAAAAGAAAAAAAAAATTAATAAACTTTGAAACCGAAAATTTGTATAACCTTACAACTTTACGACATTTTATGACACCTTGTGAATCACCTAATTGTATAAAGTTTAAAATTTGAAATCATATGGTTTTTATTTGAGATCCACTATATTTAAATTGAAAAATAAAAAAATTTTAATTATATAGTCTGAAATTTTGATATATTTCTTTATTTTTCAAAATTTAAAAGCTAAAATAAACGACTTTATAGTTTTGAATTGAAGTTTACCCGCATAGCAACGAAACTTTCTCATTCGACCCGTGTCTAATTCCTCAATTTGAACGAATATCTTAAAAAATTACAATTTCTTAAACTAAAGAGACTCGTCTATGATAAGACGTTTTAAAAAACGTATTGCCAAAAAAGCATCGTTTTGAGTGTTTCTACTACTTTTCACTTTTCGCGAGTCCGCCCAGTTGGATCCGTGATATAAAACCAGAAAAATTTTACATTTCAATTATCATCTTGAAAATTTATCGCTTATCGCTACTCCGTTGTTTATGCTAGGACTTTAACTTTAACTCAATAGATGATGGATTACATACACAATTTCGCTTTAAAACCACTTTTAATATCCAAATTAATTTAAATTTAAAACAGCTGATGAACTTTTATTCTGTAGCTGAACAATATTAGATTCTCGACATCCAACAAACTCCTGCCTTTCATGACTCGGCATGCAAAAAAAAAAAAAAAAAATAACTTAGGCGGGAATGGAGGGTAAACCTGGGATTATTATTATTATTATTAAAGGTCTTAGGTTAGAGCCAATAACTATTACAAACAGCAAGCATTTTATATTTATTTTGAATTTAAATAGCAAACGCGATAGTCTCTTAAAAAATTGTGCGACTAGCTAATATTTTAATAGAGTACACATATAAATCACGAGTATGCATATATGCACATATAACTAAGGACGGATCCACAGTCCTCGATTCAACTCTTTCGGGGCTAATAAACGATTCATACACATCATGGCGAAGTGATCGCTTGGAAAATTTTGAGCGGTCATTCGAAGCCATATTGCAAGCGCTTATAACTTTGAGATGGGCTAGTCCGTTCGGAGAACGTGTTGACTATAAACTGTTTATTAAATCAATTTGATTTTCGTTGGGGATATGTTTGTATGAGTATATATTCAAATGCTTATCAAAACAAAGAAGTGCAAATTAATTATTTCTCATTTAGTTGCAGAAGTTTTAACCTGTTCTGAAAAAATGATTTGTTATAATTGTTGCGGTTGAAGGATTTTTTTAAATACACCTTAAATTTTTTTCTAGTTACACAGAAATCCTCCCACCATCCGTTATCGGTATTTTGTGTGGATATTCCTAGTTTCGTCAGCATAACCACGGTTCAATTATTAAAGGCTCTGTAATAAAGTACGCGTCTTTCGCACTCATGACGAATCCGGTCCATGATAAGTAAAAATAATAAAATGCTTATGACAAAAATTAAATGCCCAAACTTTTTTTTATGCGGGAGTGTCGTACGAAAAATATTAATTTACTTTATTCAAGAACTATCAGAGCTATTTCGAGAATTTATTTCTATCGAAGTCGAAATTGTATTGAAGCACAATGGCATATTAATATGTGTGAATATGATGGTTTAGCATATATAACCTGCAGCAAAATTTATTGACAGTCTGAAATGCCGATATTCCTACACTATTTTCGTTTTCGTGATTGTCTTCGCACTACCGCCAAACGGATGCAGAGCGAGATTTTTGAAACTCGCGTTTTGCTTGATACGTTGTCTTCAAAGCTTATCGATTCCTAGGTATATTTGTGAACCGTCAAAAACAAAAAAAACAACTGGTTTGAAATAGATTCATAACTTCTGCATAGAGCGACAATTTCCACTTCGTAGGACATCGCCGTGTAAAAAAAACAATTGAAATCATTGACTTGAGATTGAACGAGAACCAATAAGGTCCCATTTGGAGCTAGTTCTGCGCAAGTTCTGAACCATTTCATTTAGCGGCAGGGTATGCACAACTACATAACATACATAAGTATGTATAAGTACACAACGTTCCTTCGATAGGAGTGATTGCTTTGTGCGGAAGCGTTTAAAAATAAAATATTGCCTGAATATTTATCTCATAGATAAGGTTTCATTAGTTTTGATAAATTTGACAACCTATCCAATACAAGGAAGCCAATTCATCAACTAAGCGATATTCTTAAAAAATGTTTATCTTTGAAAAATGCTAAAAAAGCTGTAAAAAATTTACCAATTTATCTAAAGTCTGTAATAGCAGTAGGCAAGTACTTTTGTCCGAAGCCGACGAATATCAGTTTTTCTTCAAAAGTCCCTTTCTCAATTCACCGATTTTTCGTAGTTTGTTTTTTTGGCAAAAATGGCATGATTTACATGATTTTTGACGAACAAATTTGTCTGCCAAAATTAGGCAATGTTTAAACCCAAATAAGTTCGGGGTGTGTTTTTTGAAATCTTGATTCAGGACTTAGGGTAGAGCGGAATATGCTCTCTCTGGGAAGATAATACTATTAATAAACGTGTTTTAATCAGTGTATATAATTCATCGCCCCTTTATTATACAATTTTTTTAGTCAGACACTTATTATAAATATTGTGTATGTGTTTCTTCCTTCCAGTCCGAATTCAGTGCAGAGTAAAAGTTTAATATCAGTTTACGAGTTTACGAAGCTTTTTTAGTTCCATTCAATGTTTTCCCAAAATCCATAAAAAAGTTCTGAAATTATTTGAAAAATTATTACGCTTCAAATATAGTTAAAAATGAGGAATGTATTGCAATTACAAGTCATAATTTTCATTATGGCTTGACACTCTACTTTTGTTGAACATTTCAGTTTCAGGTTCAGTAGAATACAATGAGTTTGAAACTTTCGTTCCGTTCCGCTAATAAATGCCCTTTTTTACCACACCAGAAGTAATTTCCAGCTCTCTGACTGATATGAGCATCAAATTTATTCCAAATGGTCCGGTGTGGTGAAGTAAGCTCAAATTTCTTAACACAGATAACGAAATGCTGTGCTCGTTTTTAATTGCAGTACATTGAACTCACTCTTAGTGAATCATCAACGACAACGGTTTTGAACTGTTCCGTAATCTCGTCTAGCAGATTCTGCAAGCCGATTGCCAATTCTGAAATGGGTTTCTGAGCTGCATCATCAGCGCGCGGAATCCGAGCCATTTCGATGTGCTGAGTATCAAATTTGGACAAAAACAAAAATTTGCTTTCACTTGGAAGGTTAAAAAAAATAAAGTTTTACAAACCTGCAAAAAGCACAGCACTGCGACAAGTCCAATGATGCAACGAAGCGCGGCAGACATGTTATACAAAGCTTATTTAATACTTTTCGTTGTTTGACAGATATTATCCGCTTTGTGGTCGCTCTGCAGTCTGACTCAGGAATGTTAAGATTTAGTGGCTTGAGAAAGAGGCCATGCACGATTCGCCCAACGCAGCGTTTTCGTAGTTTAAGTTTTCTGTTTGATACCACTGATAACCCAAGACCCCTTTGTGGGGCTGACTAACCCACGTTTACAAAATATAGCACAGAAAGTCTCATACCGATGTTAAATGTTTGGATTCCACAATTCCAAATTTTAAAAATTTAACGTAATTTGTAGTTAATTTAAATTTAAATTTTGTTTCTATCCTTAAAGGCTATCGGTTACAACCTGCAATTTTAATTGAAAAAGTATGCAAATTAAAAAAAAAAAATTTTATTCCATATTGGGCTGTACTATAGTTTGTAAACGCAGTGTTTGAGCTATCGTCTGTTCTCGTACATACATACATATGTACATGTTTACTTACGTATATTTAATATTCACAACGAAGTACATAATTTGTTTTTGTTGATTACGGATGAAATGCATCTGCAATAATTGCAAAAGACCCTCTAGGAAAATTAAATGGATGTGCATAGATTTAAGAGACACTTGACACATAAGTATCAGAAAATACTTAAAAAATAAATGAAGGAATGCCAAACGATGTATGCATATTTATAAGTGCTCTCATAGGTATGCACACAAATGCAATAATTTTAAATATATTGCCTCAGGATATCCACCAAAATGGGAGCAGATTGATGCAATCCAAAAAATTCTTAGATTTTGTAAATAAAACTCGATAGTTACAGAAACATCGTTTTTTTCGGATATAGGAAAACTGCCGTTATGTGGGAGATGGATAAGGTTGTTACCCGATTATAAATTTTGCAACGACCTGCTTAGTGACACCACAGGAGTTGTTGTGCTAACTGAATATGTAAGAAAGTCCGACTACAGCAAATTTATATAAATCACCGGGCTGCCGAATTTCGTATTCGATCTTTATGTGACGTAATTTTTACACTGAATTTACACGGTTAAAATACTAAAACTTACAATTGGCATTTGCGTTTAGTGCTTGCTTTTGTATTCGTTCACTTTTAACAAATTCCTGATATCGTTTTTTGTTTACACAACAAGAAATATAAGAAAAAATAAGTTGAATATAAAAAGCAATCTTGAAATTGCACGATCAATGTAAAATCACCTAAAAACGCTGTTTCCCCATTCTACACATCTTCAGGTCTTTGTTCATAGACCCCGCTGACGTCGAGGCCTTGGAAGGCGCAATCTTGTTCTCCATCATTCTTGGAATTGAAGTTCATCGTAACTCGCTGTTACTTGGGATGTTTTTCGAAAAACTGTACGATTTTCCGTTGGCTGAGTAATTTCATACTTTCTATCAATGTGTCAATTATGTACACAAATTAGGGAGTATTTATTTGCAAGTACATGTTTACATACAAACATACTCCATGTATGTACATACATATGTATGTATAATATATAATAATCATGTTTTAATATTATCTCCACATGAATGGGCTACAAATATTCATACATTGCTACGAGTATGTTGTATGAGCATTTGTGTGTAGATTTTTGTTTGACAAACCGAAGATTGATAATAAGATAGATAAGAATGCACATTTGACTGCGTCAAAAAAAAAGATAAAAATTGCCCATGTGGAAATTTCGTTGTCGGTTACAAAACAAAAAAGTTCTGTCAAGATTTTAATGAAAAAAAATATTTTTGAAAATATAGTAAAATAATAGTAGAACAAGGTTTAAGTTTACCTCTTTGTCCTAACAGGGATGTAAAGTTTTTCATGTATGGCAAATGTCAATAACATCATGGATTTAATACAAAGTGTCAGTATAGAAGTAATGGCTATCAACAATGACGCAGCATAGAAAGAGTCCTCAATCACTTAAAATCTTGTGGAAATAATTTCAGGAACTACGATCGGAAAAATGTTCATTAACCCGTTATCACAAATAAGGATGGAAGCATTATATAAAAAGAAGATAGTTGTGAAACTATCAAAACGCCATTACCTAATTTCAGTTTGAGTATACATACATAAATACGTATAAAAAATAATATTAACATTTACCTTACAAAAAATTTGCATCTCAAGCAAAATTTTTTTTATATTTTATTTCAATTTCTATAACTGCTCCACAAAAACTATATTTTTAGATTAATACAATTTAAGTTGAGATATTTTTCAGTGCTTACTTAGTACCTTTTGGGAGGTTCCGAAATGTGATCCAAGTATATCTGCTGGTGAAATGGTTTTTATAATAAATATGAAAATAGCGTTTCTATATTCAATAAACTCTGTCAATCAGCAAACACTCCCACACGACAAGTTCAATTCGCTTATGATTTTTTTTAAGCGACTCCATGAATCATTCTAATATATCCTAGGGGGTGTCTTTCGAGATTATTTTATTTACGTATGTTTCATAAGCATTCCAACAACATTTTAGGACTCATTTTCCCTTCTACTCCTGCTCCGCAACTCTACGATTTCCGTTGGTGGGAACGTCTTTTTTGTCATCAATTGTAGAATATGGAAATTACGTAACGGATACAGGAACATTGTGTGCTACGGGTCCATCCAGATCAAATGCGGAATCGATCCCAAACAGGCGGCTTGATAACCGATTACGGCAGATCACTTGAAGGATAATACTTGATCTTAACATATACATAGAACTTTTCAACAATTGTTGGTGATCCCGCCATAAATTACCTTCGCCTTTTTCAATAATTTAGTTTAAGAGGAGTGTTTTTTGTGGTTACCGGATATGTAAGTGGGTCTTCAGTTTCATCCAAAATATCTAAAAAACGAAACCACTAAATACATACTTCCCCAAAACAGTCTAGGTATTTTTAGGCATTTAAACATTTTTCAATTTTTTTTTAATGGATCTAAAGAAAATGTCCATAAAAACTCTTTGAAAGATATCGTAAATTCACCGCCTTGAGAAGTAGGCATCCAGTTATATTTCAAATGAATGGCGTCTTAATGAACAAAAATAAATATATAGACGTAAGTATATCCGCCTTTTACTGTACAAGTGGATTCGAAACATTATTAAATAACAGAGAAGCTGCTTCGTTTATAATATTAAACCTCTTTTTTGCCTTTTAGTATTTTTATTTATTGTTTTTTCATGCCTTATCGCCAATTTTTTTGAAATCTCCGACGAACTGATTACATTTTTCTGTGCCGGGGTAAACGAATTTCTGAAAAAGAAAAATATTTCTATCAGGCAGTTAAGCAAGTAAATAGTATATGTAAGTAAATGATGTGACGAAGTTATGTATGTACACATTTACAATACATACATACATATGTATACTTACCGGGGCGGATCCAGAAACGATTTCTAAGGGGAGAATGTAATTGTATACCTCTAAATGGCACTAAAAAATGCAACTGAAATTACAAATTCCACTTTTTTATTGCTTTCTTCTTTTGATGAGAATTGTTAAAAAATCCGAATGGATGCCTTCAGATAGATACAAAAATGTTTTATGACGTTTAATTTCTAATATAAAATGTAAGTATAGATTTAATTTGTTTAACAGTACAATTGATTAATAAATTAAAATACTTATAAGGACTCGCAGTGTTCGAGTGTGTAACGGTGCGTGCTACAACTTGCAATGCTGCTGAGTAAAATCTTAATCATAGAAAAAGTTTTTTCATATAGCCGTCGCCCCTCGACAGGTAATGTCAAACCTGCAATTCTATTTCTGCTTTGATAATTTTTCTAATAAAAAACAATATCTGCATTCGAATTTGGCATAACACTGTCAGCCCCTACTATTTGTGGTACAAGTTATTTTAAGTACCTAAGCTTCAAATTTTAATTACCCTTTTTCAACATATAATCATAATCTTAGAGTTTTTAACTCGGTTCAAAGTCAGTGGAATTCTTTACATCTTAAATATATTAGGAGAGTTAATTTGCTATCAATACAAGTGCTCATGCAAGGCGTGAAGTATATTTGAATGAAAGATGCACTCGACTCTTCAAAAACGTTTTTATGTGTTTGCTGGGCGAAATGAAAGATGCACTCGACTCTTCAAAAACGTTTTTATGTGTTTGTTGGGCGAAATGGTATTTCACTTATCACTTTGCATCTCTCCAAATGTTTGTGTGAGCATTTTACAATATTTTTCTTTCAATTTTTTTTTACATTCTATACATTTTTAAATAGCAGACACACTCGTTTTATAACCCGGCGTTTTATAGTTTTATACTTTTTGTAATTATTATTTTTTATATTTTTTATTTGCAAGCATTGTACACATTTGGCCTTTTTATCTGGCGAAAATTTACTACCAATTACTACCAATTGCTTGGTCCATTCACTGGCTGAAAATGGAAACCGAGGAGGAATTGAGGAAAAGTATGGCTAAATTTCGCAGAAGCATTTATGGTGGTGATGATATCGGCTTTGAAGAGATTTTCCAATTTGACATGGATGAAGAGGATCACAAACAAATACTCTCCGTGATGGGGGGATCTCTATCACGACTTCCGAGTAACTTTAAGAGTGAAGTGATGAGCAAATTCTTGAATAAACATCCAGAGCTAAAAGGTCACATCCATGAAGACGATGAGAATATCAGCGAAGATTACAGTACGTACACTTTAAGAACATTACGCTGGACCGAGTTCCACCAAGAGTTTGTGAGAGATCTGCAGTCACTTACTAGCACTTTCTCAATCTTCGACCCCGAAAAACTTTCGGAACTGATGCTTCAGAAGCAGCGGCCACACTACGATCTGGCGCGAGTCTATTCGATTCAGAAAGTTGCCAACGACATTAATAACAGCTTGTATATCCTCTACAAGTTGAATAGAGAATGCAGAATGAAGGATATCAAATTATCGGACTACGAGCATTTTTACGTATTCAGCTGGACAGAGGATCGGTTTATAGCGCGACGTCAGATGAAGGGGACCGCTTGGATTGATATATTTCGCAAATCACTAAACGACGAGTGCTTGGATACCTTCAAGTTCCAATTCGATGTTGTAGAGTTGGCACGCCTGTTGAAACCTCTTTTATTGAGTTTTTACGCTGAGAGCAAGGAATTCATTGAGGACGCTGTGCGGATAATAAAGTGAGTGTGCCCATAGGAAGAATGTAGCGAACAAATATAGGTGAATTCGTAACATTTTCTACCAAGCTAGAGCAAGTAGACTAAATACATAAATAGACTCTTCTCAATCAGAGATCAGCCGGTTGCCCGAACAATTTTTCTTATTTCCAGAGGTTTTCAATTCAAGTTCAAAGTATTTAAATCAGTTATCATTTAAATTGCTTTAACAGACTGCATTGGTTTTAAGAACAGAGTAAATTGAGAATGCTTAAGCTCTCATCCGCTAGAATTGTTTCATATCCCTCAAAAATATTCCTGTTTTTCCGAAATCGAGGTACATTTAGTGATCGCTATAGTTTTCTAATGTATTTTTAATAGGAAAACACAATTTTTGTTATGAAGGGTAAATAATGCTTTAAAATAAAAAAAGCCTATCGGGAACCCCTCTTTTTCCTCAAGGGATTTCAAAAGATAAAACCAAATTATCGGGCCTGTTTTGCTTTTCGGTTCCTACAAATTTGCTCGGAATCACAATGAATACCGTTGTTATACTTCGGAAGCGAGCATCTTTGTGGCGTTTAAGTATTCAGGCCTGTTCGGAATCGAAATACAGAACAGGCTTGATTCTTGATTCTTGGTTCCTCACAGAACTGAAGTTACTAACAAAAGATCGAAATGTAGAATAGGTCTGTATTTTTTTTTTAGCTATTTTTTAATGCCAACTAAATTTTGTATTCTGCATTATTTGAAACTCCGACGTTGCTCTTTTTGTACCATCGCTAAATTATATATGTATATGTATGTATGTATAACTGTACTCCCCTTTCGTTTACATTAGCGACGCCTCTAACCTGGTCAATATGCATAATGAAATTCAGCTACAACTGGAAAGTAGCATTGCTTTATTCTGCCAAAGGATCAATCTGATAACGAACATTTCGCTGCAACGACGAAGTGATGGCCGAGATGTTGCCAAAAACTTTTTGGAAATGCAAACAATGGCAACATGCGGTTAGTATGGAACAGAGTAAAAACTCTCGATTTCTCAAACTACGAACGTGTACGACTATGTACATTCATATGAACATTAAGACGACTAGCAAAAACAAAACAAAAAAGTGTTTGAAACAGGGCTGCCCGTGAGCTTAACTTAACCATTTTACGTTTCCAATATATGATGTTTTCATTTTTATATGTGAGTTTTGAATGGGTTTAGACTAAAGATACCATCAGTTAATACTCGTAAAAGCCAAATGAACGCTCAGGCCCGTTTCGATCATCTACAGTTAAGTGAGTATTTAACTAGAAGAGAGATTGTCTCCAGATAGCTAGATTTGACATTTTTGTTTCCATCAAGTCCAGATTAGCCGACCTCCAGTTTATTCAGTGGGGAATGACTATTTTGCAGATCAATTCAGAAAAACTCATTGTGAAAACACACAAAGGAACAGAACAGTGCAGGAAGAATAAAAATGATTTTTTTTCAATTCTACCCCAAAGGTGCATTTCATTAAATAAACGAGTTCATACATATGTAGGTACATTTAGGATCAATCCGAACAGTTCTTAAATATGCAATTCAATTAAATTTAATTTAAAAATTAATGGCCGCTGTGGCCGAGTGTGTTTGAGGATCGAGTCTCAGACGGGGCAAGTTATATCTAAAACATAGAAAAAAAAATTTCTAATAGCAGTCACCCCTCGGCAGGCAATGGCAAACCTCCGATGGTATTTCTGCCATGAAATAGCTTCTCAAAATACACATTTTTTTTATATGATGAATTTCTAGTTAATACAATAAATACCATTTTTCATTTGCGCATTTGTGAGTGGTGCTATTTTAGCATTACTTATTACAGAAGAAAAACGGTGTGAAAAAATTATCACATTTAGAAAAGTCCTAAGTAGTGAAAAATAGAAAATACATTCGAAGATATTCACCTCATTTCACAAAATATTAATGAATTTACTTGCATCTTGAGAAAACTCCGATAATATAAAAGGAATAAATAATAATAACAAAACCGTCAAAATCGGACTCAACGACGCCGAAGATTAGATTGTAGAACACCCTGAGAAAAATTAAGATGCGAAATGGAAATTTTCTAGACAAACAAAAGAACGTGGACATTGGCATTAGGATGCTGTGTTGTAATTTAAATGCAAAAAAAATGATGAAAATATAAATTTGATCAAATCAATCCATTTTAAGAAAAAAGTTCAGAACAAGTATCTTTCATGAAAATAAGACCCCTTCAGCACGGTGTAGCCCTGTTCGATCCAAACTATTTTGAGAAAGTCAGACCTAAGTTATAGCGAATTGAAATTTATGTTTTTCGTTGCTTCAGAACATATTTTCATATATGTAAGTAACATATGTTCATACATACATACATACATTTTGCAGTTCGTGACCCTATCGAGAATCGTTATCGCATAAATTACACAAATGAACGGGTCGAGGAATGGAAGGATTATTATGACTTTAAAGAAAGGCAGCTGAAAACTGATTTGAAAAAATCCAAAAGAAAATATGACGTTGAATTATATTGCTTCCAAAATATGATGCAGTCCATGTATGGAACAATACAGGTTTGTCGGCCACTAATTTAATGCCGAATGAAACTTTAAGCCAAGCGCATCACTACTTGCTAGTCTAGTTTCGGCGTTCGCACACACACGAATATTTTCATTTAGATATGTAGTTATGTAACGGTTTATATTGGTCCTTTTTCAGGACTATAAGCGTCGTATTGCCACAATGACCGTGGAGTATGATCGTCACTTAACCGAAGCCAACGAAAGGAATACAATGATGAAAGTAAGTATTGAAAAAATTAAAATACAACGAGATCATTTGGAGGCAGAAAAAGTATACATGAAATCAAGAATTCAGGAAATATCGAACGTTGGAAGCAGCAGTAACGTAAAGAAGAGAAAACCGGCGACGCGTAAATTTTCCCAAATGTCCTTGACACGAAAGGTCTCGTCAAGTATTTTGCCCCAAAGCAAAAAGCAACGAGTTAGTATTTAAAATAAGTTTCATTGTGCAACACTGTATGGACCGCAAAATGTGTACGTTTGTGTGTTAGTAGATGTACATACATGAGGAAGATGAAGGCAATAAATTCAAAAATTTCTTTAATCAACTTACATAAACGGCGGTTTAATTGGCTTTCGTTTGACCATTCACAGCAATGATGTGCAGTCTGCCTACTATTTTGTAGTGCTTTTTGGTTTAAGGACTGTAGTGTTACGAGTGACAACCGATAAATCGGCAAGCGTTCGTATTGATTTACAGTAATTGCTTCCGTCGACATCGACATCGTCGTCGTTGCCGTGTCGGCTGATATGTTAAGGACCTGTCACTGCGTTTAATAAAATATTAGATATTATTCTGGTAAATTTCCATCCAATAGTTCATATACATACATACATAGTCTAGATTGTATAAAGTTTGGAATTTAATATTAATGGATTAAAAATAAAGAACAATAAAGAATGTAATAATGATAACCGTGTGAAAAAATTAAAAAAAAATTTTAAATAGTCATTATGATCGAGCGAAAATAGAACCAGAACTTTATTTTTGAGTGAAAAAAAACAAAAAAGATTTAAATAATATTTTTTTATTTATTTTATGAAATTCTTCTTGGTACATCTTGACAAATAAAAAGTTGTGTCGATTGCAGTAGGAAATGCAGTCGATCTCTTTTTAACGCGGTTGACCAGGACACTAATTTGTAAGCTTAAAAAAAACCGTGTAAAAATAACTACATTTCAGTTCAAATTTGTTTATTCGTACCTACTTTGCAAGAAATCCGCGCAAAAAAAGAGTTTCCACCCGAAACCCAAATTTGGAAAAGTAGACAAGTTCATTGCATATCTACATTTGCGCTATGCCTTGATTCATATTAAAAACCCTCTGTTTTACAGGATTTTGACAAAAAATCATATTGAGATCTCCAATAACTTAAATTATATTAAACGACGAATAAATCCTTACTTCAATTCTTAAAATAATCTGCTAATAATCGCTGAGGTTTCTTTTTCTGCATGTCGATATATAAATACCGGCAGCACTCCTTAGCATTTTTAAAATCTCGACGAAATTTCGCTAAACGTTCCGCGTTAAAAAAAAATCGCGTTAAAAAGAACCGCGTTGAAAGGAGATCGACTGTACAAGGATAAGACTGTGACGCATACAACATGTTGACCCCTTTGACCTAAATTGACCGATGTGACCGCTGTGGTCGAGTGGGTAGCAGTGCGTGTTATTACTCGGTATATCGCTGGGTTCGTATCTCAGTCACGGCAAGTAAAATATATATCATATAAAAGTATTTTTCTAATAGCGGTCACCAGGCAATGGCAAACCTCCGAGGGTATTTCTGTAATGAAAAAGCTTCTCATAAAATAGTTACATCTGTCGTTCGGAGTCGGCACAGAATTGTAGGTCGCTCCATTTGTGATAGAATCTAAAGAAGCGCACCACAAATGGTAGGAGAAGCTCGGCCAGACACTGAGCTATACAGTGTAAGCACCAAATTATTATTATTATTATTGTATGACTTTAACAACATGTTGACTCCTTTGACCTCAATTCAAAAAGTAATGTATTATGTTTGATATGAATAAGCCCTTCGACAAAGTATGCAGCAGAAGAACTTTACTTTTGCTAAATTTTCGAACTGAGTTTGAAGGACAAAATTGTGGTTGCGTAACTAGTTGAAAGAATTTCTTATAATATTTTATTGAATGACACAATAACGCCATCCACACTATCAGATCACCAGCAAACATTTTGCTGGCCTTTGTTTAGGAGTCGTCAAGAATTGCCAGAATTCCAACAATAAACTTGCGAAGACGTAATTAGATGCTGTTACAATCTCCAATGCATGTTATCAGATATGACCTTCTGTGGCTTAAAATTATGTTGTTTTATTAAAAAATAATAACAAACAAAAAAATCCATTAATTTTTAAAAGTTAAGGAGCGAGAACCGCTCTCTGGATAATTTATGTTTATAATACGCTATTCATATTTTTACTAAGATACATATACATACATATATATCATTCATATATTTTACTTTGAAATAATTTTATTTATAAAAATACTTGTGGAATGAAGTTTTGAATGCTTTACATTTCAAGCTTAAAGTTTTAATTTAAGACATTTTAGAGTTGTGATTTAGCTGAACGTCAAGTAAAGTTGTTCAGAAAATATCCTTTTTTTGTTTTTTTTTTTTTGCGCGAAGCATATACGAGTACGCCAACATACGCATATTGGTCTCCGAGATATTAACCTTCTACTAAGTACGAACAAATTCAATCGTTTTCATTATGAACGATGAACCGATCGTTGAAGTGAAATTGTTAAAAGATGTCAGAATTGAGACCACCTCGGCCCGAATGGTGCACGAACTGTTGCTGGACACTCGTGCCCAAAGAAAAAAGTCGGTGGGCATTTTTGGAGAAGCCAACATACACGACATGTTCTCGCCGCTTTTCTTGAACACGAGAGTGGTCAGGTGGTCTGTGGGGCCCGTGAAACCCTTCACTGCAAAGGATTTTCAGTATATGCGCGATTTGGCTATTAAACAATTGGAAATTGCGATACTTCACAAAATGGAACTTCTGTATCGATCTTTCGTTTGTGAAAATTCGAAATATTTCGAAGAACCATTGCCTTTAAAAGTATTCAGTTGGTCGGCTAAGGATTTTGAAGATCGAAATAATGTTAAAAACAACGCCTGGATTGATGTGTTGATGAAGAAAATATCGAATGTTTGTTTGGAAAGGCGCAAAATTAAGGTGGACTTAGAAGAATATGTACGAATAATTACGACGCTCTTGTCAAGCTCAAAAACAGGAAAAATCATGGAGAACGAGGTGTTTTTGTAAGTATATAAAGAAAATATGAAATACATACAAACATATGAGTAGGCTTCCCTAGACCAGTTTTCCAGATTTTTGGTGCACACAGCACTTAACAACCGAATAAACAGTTGAAAGTAAAGAAAATCGTGCTTGTTATTATCAATTTATTCAAGGATGACTGAGTCTATCCTAGGCAGGGCCTCATTTATCTATGTATGTTTGTATGTAGTTGGAAGACCTTGGCAATAATAATGTGAAGACGTTTAACAAAACATCTACAATAACAAACAAAAATATTAACATTTGGTTCGTAAAGCAACTAATAAGTAATAGATTTGTTGCCATTGGACGGTCAGGTGTAGGCAACTCTTTCGATTCAAAGTTATTGATTATATCTGAGATATGCAACCCTCGAAGTAAATCGATTTAAATGCTATTAATGAGTTTCATTTTTAATTAGCGACCGTCAACATCAAGGGATTTTCTAAGTAACATTTTTACGTGGGAGAAAAATTCCTTCTTACTATATCCCTATTCACTGTGCTTAGTTTTCAATTTTTATAGGATTCAAAATCTATTTTTTTTTTCAAATTTGTGGAGGCCCCGTTTCTGTGGGCCTAGGCTAGTTGCGCTTGTTGCCGTGTGGTAAATCCGGCTCTGATCTAAGTCAAAAATACTGCTCCATTAAAAATAGGACCAATCTTTTTACTGATTTTTCTTCACAAAGATCTCTATGTACTTACACTACACCTGAATATGTACGGTGATTGAATGAAAAATAATGCTTATAATTTAGTTTAAAGCTACCAACCAAGCTGATATCAGTTTCTAAACCTCACTTTTTTGATTAAAATTTGTCCTTTTTCACTCCTCTTTTAATAATATTTTAAAAATGCATTCAAAAAATAATAATAAATAAAAATAACTATTGCTCACATCTTGTAAAAAGTTTATTATTTAGTAATTAGGGATAAATACCCTCGCTGCTCCACAGCGGTTCACAATTTGTAAAAAAATATGTATATATGGATGTATATAAGTACATATATGTATACATAAGTACATCTGCATTTGATAACTACTTTTGCGTTTGTGACGTTTGTTCCTCTCATTTGAGAGCATACTTGGAGAGCGGCAAATATTTTTCTCGCAATTTCTTTCTCATAAAAAAAGTCCCGACAGATATTACGAAAGAGCGCCACTAAAAAATCAACGGTTATTTAAAGCCGATGGAAACTTGGACTTTGTTATTATTAAATTGAAAGGACTACATAACTGCAATTCCAAAAAATTTTAGAGTTAAAAAAAGTTGCAAATTTCTTCGAAAGTTGTTTTAATTTTTTAAATTATGGCTATTTAAGGCTTTATTTTGGATTTCTTTTTTCGCAAAATATTAAAAACTAAAAAATTCATTGTCATGAGCGTTATGGTTATGCAATTACAGAGATGCTTTAAAGCTGTTAGCCATCGAAAATTCCGTTGAAGGTGAATTGACCGAAAATACGACGACTTTACAAAGGCTGATCAACAATTGGCTTGCAAATAGCATTGCTCGAGACAATGAAAAGGCAAACAAAGATTATCTGATAGACATGGAGAAACAGCTGATGGAGGCCGATGGTGAGAGGAGACACGACAAATCAATACAAATTTATATATTTTCATAACTCCCATCCATCTTTTCCGAATTACTTACCTCCCAAATTGCAGTGAGTGATCCGATTAAGATACGCTACGAAATCAATTACTACCAAATAAGTTCGGTTCAAGCTGAACTGTTAGCTGAAAAGGAATGCAAAAAGTACACAGATGAAATTGAAAGACTACAGAAAGCAATGCAACGAGAGTCCTACACATCCCAATGCGCTCTGAACTCCTATTACACCGACACTGGGGTAAGCTTTCGATACCGGAAATGTTCGTTGGTCCCTTAACGATGGCTTATTGAATTTTTAATTGTAGAAATATAGACATCGCCTGGAAGAAATGACAAAGAAATACAATAAGACTTATGATGAGTACGAGAATCGCAATCAATACATGCGCACATCTATGGAGAGCTTACGCAATCAGCGCAGGTTTCTCATGGAGCAAATCGAACGTTTTCACGAAGAGATCGACCGAATTGTAAGGTCCAAGATGGAGCAAGAGTTCGAAGAGCAACGCAAGTTGTCAGATCAAGCGGTGAGTAAACGGGTATAAGTTCATATCAAAGTAAATCGGATAATACCGGCAAGAGTGTCTTCAGGTGGAGTGGGTGTTTTAGTTTAAATGTTTTAAAGTAATTAATAAGCGTCCGGGGATAGATTTACCTTAAGTATTATCTGCAAAATGCTTTACAAACATTGTGAAAGGCGATGTGTCTGAGAATGCATGTCTTCCCATTCGATCGCTTCTGAATTTATCCTGATCAGTCTGTTATGGGCGCAGAGTCACACAACGCAAAAGAAAACTGCATTTCAGCTGAAATGGACCCGCAAGGTACACTTGAGAATGTTTCCCCAGCAAAGAGAGGGCTGGTGGTCTGCATGTTCGTAGCAGTTGAAAGGATTCGAAGCAATATCTTTACTTCAACTATCGCGAAGCTTATGTTCAAGCGCCTCTTAATTACATACAAATTCACCTTTCTGTTCTGTCGTTACTCTTTTATCTTTCAGTTCGTAAAAACTACGACATCTCCCAGACGCAAAAGGGGAAAGAAGGGAAACAAAAGAATCAAAGGAAAGATGTGAAGATGCGAGGTAAATATACGTATGAATGTCGGTGTCTATATAAGGTGTACGCATGCAAATACTTGCAAACATATCTATTTTTTATATATACTATTTTTATATGCAAATAAAAGGAAACTTTTAAAATATGTATGTATGTATCTATGTACTTTGATTAAAAAATTATGGCGACTGATTCTGATGGTGGTGATGACCGTATTTAAGTAAAGAAAATTTAATTGTTTTGCAAGAGAGATTCTCCGTTGGATTTAAGATTGTTGTTGTTATTGGTATTATAAATTAGAATTAGACTGCCGATTTGGAAGTAGGTACTCGCTTTCACCACCAGATATGTTTCTCTAACCCGTTAAGAAAAGGTTTAGCGAGGCACCAATAGTGAACCTGTTTCCCCGGAGAGAAGTGCTGCCTGGCACGGAACTAAAAATAGCCAATATCAAGGCAAGTTTAGGGGCATCATTCCCAGTAAACTTTCTCCCTCATTTCGAATTCGAGCAAGTGTCTATACTTCATCGAAATTCTGGTGCTCAATTATAATTGACACTGGCCTACACTCATTTTGGTGCTCTCGTTTTCTACTTCTAATGTCATTAAAGTGATAATCAGATAGACTCACGGTACAATAATAATGTGCCTTGGATAGACTGATTTTGAATAAAACCGGAAAATGTTTAAATAACAATTGTAGGAAAACCAGAGCTGTCAGCTGACATCTAGTAGCAGCAATACAGTTTATACTTGGCCCGTTCGTGTAAAAGTCCAGCAAGAATTATCCAGCAACGAAATTTCTCAAAACTGTGGAGTATTCTCTCTCAAAGAGAGATGCTTGCAAATTTTGCAGAAACTTGCAAATTAAACGAACAGCTGATTGAACTTTAACTGGCTTCTTGCATATTTAATACTCATATTTTATAATTTTCACCTTTAAAACTCTTAAAGAAAAATTTCGTATTTATCGAAATTACAATCAGCTGCTTTTGATCAGCTGTTTTCTTGCTTGCAAACTTTTGCGCTCCCATTTTCCCCTTGCAAATTTTTTGGTCAGCACCGCAAACACTCTTACTACCTACATACCTTACCGATTACAGATACGGACAGAGCTGCACTAAATCAAAAAATTTTTTTGTAGGCCAGTGGTATGATTCCAAAATCCATTGTCACCTCTGATCACACCTTCTATATAATTGAATCTGTGCTCAATCAAATTCATTTTTAATTTCTATTATTCACTCATGTAATATTTTTAAAGTCAGAAGATAATCGACATTTTGTGTCAGCCGAAAAGTTACAATTCAGTTGCTATATTTCTAATACACGAACATACATACTTATGTACATACCTTCACAAATAATTGCGTACTTATATTTCGCTAAGCAATTTTAAAAAAGCCAAAAAAACAAAGATAGATATATTCATACATACATAAGTTGTCCCAAGCAGATTGGATTGTTCTATCATTTCTTTTCTGTAATACATTAAACCTCTGCATACACATCAAATTCCGTTATTTAAATTGGACAAAAATCCAATTGTGATTGGAGAGATGGATAACAATTTGCCGCTGGCATTGCCTAATCGAAGTTCCGGATCGATATTTCCGGCAAAGAATAAAATTTATATCATAAGATCAGATTTCCTCTTCATTAAACGCATGGCAACAGCAAAGGCTTTTGAAAGTTTAAAAGAAAACCTTTCAACGTTTCTAAGTGGAATTGTTTGTTTCAAACTCGACGGTGCGAGTGTGAAAACGCCACACAACTTGTTCGGTTGGTCCAAGAAAGACTTCATGGCTCGGCGGAGAATGAAGAATATGTATTGGTTGGATGTGTTTATAATGGAAATGCCAAAAGCTTGCATGGAAGCAAGAAAACTCCAGATTGATATTAAAGAGTTAATGAACTTAACGAAAATGCTTCACGATGATTACAAAGGACTTGAAACAAATTTTGCGGCAAATTTGAAGTATGTTTGGAAATTTACTTTCACATACATATGTATGTATACTTTTAGCTCGATCATAAGAGATAACTCCCCGAGCGCATCTACTTCCTTCTTTTTTACAGAGAGTAAAGTAATCTAAACTTGAAGCATTAACAGCACTTAATTTCAGATCCGCCAACGATTTTCTGGCCGTCTGTTATGAACTGGAAAAGGAATTGGAAAATAACTCGAATGAAGAGGTTAAACTAGCGCTTGCTTATTTCACGCAAAGACTCCATAGAGATGAACAAGATGAACGTAATGTGATGATCAACAATCTCGAATATATTCTTTTCGAAAGTGATGGTAAGCATGGTGAAATATCTACGAATTATTAATTCCCAAATACGCTCCAACCAGTTTATGTTCCCATTCAAACACGCTATCAAATGCGTTACTACAACCTTGCGGTCGAACAGTTTAAGGACAAACAAGCCATGGAACAGAATGTGATCAAAAGGCAAATTGAAAATATTGAAGATAAAATGCGCAAAGAGATTTATTGCTCCCAGTGTGCGGTGGATGCGCTTTACGCAGAGACCAATGTAGGCGTAATTCGATGAACTCGACCAGCAGCAAATACTCGTACTTACTTGTTTTGTATTATTAACTTTCGTTGCAGAAATTCAGGAGCCGAATCGACGAGATGACTGCTCGCTTTGCGAGGGAAAACGATATTATTGAAAACAAGATATCTTACAAACGTGCGAGCATGGAAAAAATGCGCGCCCAAAGGACTTATCTGGAGGAGCAAATCCATCGTTTCAAGGAAGAAATAGCCCAGCTCCAACTGATGGAGGTCAAAGAAGCTGAGCGGTTGCAGCGTGAGCTTGAAGCGAAACAGGTTAATATGTCACATAATACTTAATTTCTTATTTGTTTTCCTTTTTTCTAAAAAATAAAAAAAAACATATGCTCACAGAGAACAGCTGAAGCTGAATTATTGGCAAAGAAGGAGAATAAACGGAAACAAAAAAAGAAGAAATAGATATTTTTCGCTAATCTACATTAGCATTGGACATGTAAAAGGTATCAGTATGTCAGAATTTAATAATAAACTAAAGAAAACCACACACTCGAGTATGTATTTGGTTGCATAGTTGGACTTTACTTGCCGGTGAGCATTTCTTTAATTTTCCTCGAATAATAGCAGGCCAGGGTGTTTTTATTTTTGACGAGGAGTCAACATCGAAGGCATGTACCCGATAGTGTGGGACTTTAACCATTACGAAACTTTCTACCGTTATGTACCGTTTCCCTACCAGTACTACCGTCAAGTATTTCGTCGGGAAGTGTTTTGAGCACTAGGCTCTACGTGCTTTACTGTCCTGATGCAGTAGGAAGTTGAAACCATCCACCGTTCGTATGCTTAGAAAAACCCACCTTATACAAGTACTTTCGTCCCCGCCCACCGCTGCGCTATTCGCAACATTAAGATGTTTAATGAGAAAGGAAAAAGATCTAACCTAGTGATGGGCGTGTCCGAGATGTTTTAGTCGATTGTTCAAACATCTCGATGGTTCTCGATGTTTTCTCTCGTAGACGAATTTGCGACAAATTGCCAGTCGCGAATAGTGATGCTTAAATTAGCTAACAATCGAAACAATCGACCCAAACATCTCGGACTCGCTCCTGACCAGCCATTGTTAAAACATCTCGATGGTTCTCTCTCGCAGTTTTGGCAACGAATTGCCAGTCGCGATTAACATTAAATAACAATCGGCCAAAATATCTCGCACTAGCTTGTGGCCCATGGCAACTTTATTTGTACAAGCAATAACTTTTTATAAAGAAAAAATAGAATCATTGCAATTAACAAATATAAAATTAAGATGTAACAAAAAAGTATGTACATATATCCTTGTTGGTTGGTAAAAAATAAATGAGATCAATTATAGTAACTATACTGCTTTGTTTTGAGGTGGTCATACGAGTTGGTTGTATTTTCAAAATATTTGTAGTTCGTATTGCATAATTTGCAGTTAACCGACGATATTTTATAATCAAAATTCCCATGCGACTGATTTTTGAAAACAGCGAGGCATTTTTAATTTTCGAACAATATTTTTAACATATAAAATTGCCGCTAATATGTAAATATATTTTAAATAACGCTCGAATATTTACACTTTCAATATTAACAAATTTAAAAAACCATCAATACACACCTGGAAAAGTCTGCGATAGCTATTGATTGAGTTGACACGACGTCGTCGATCATAAGCCAGTCGACTCTAAACAATCGAAAAACATCTCGATTGTACAGTCGGACAGGGAGTCGATTGTTGACTTGATTGTTCTGTTGCAACGATGCAGCGATTCTCTCGATCGTTCAAACATTTAGGACTCGCCCATAACTAGTCTAACCTTCTTTTGTTTTCTTCTCCTTACCATTTGCTTCATTAAGAGTATTTAATTGAAACTTTTTATTATTTCAGCATAGAGTGGAATCTCATTCGCCGCTGGTTTGAATAAGTTTAAATCTGTAATGATACTAAAAGAGACCGGCGAAACGGAGAAGATTCTGAGCAGCCCCGTTGCTAGAGCTGATGTACACTTGCAGACTTTTATTTATGTTTTTTTTTTTTTAAATCTTGATTTTCGAATATCGAATAAATCGGTTTTTTAATCTCCAAAAGCGGTCTTTTTATCAGTTGTAAATTTAAAGCCATTGATAAAAAAATCGAAATACGGCAGCACATCGACTAATTATATATATTCGAAATCCAAATAATTTGCAGAAAAAATACAGCAAATGTATTTGAGAAGATTTTATATAAATATTTAGACGAATGTTATAAGACGACGGCAAAACCATGAAAAATTTTATAACGCCTTCAAAATTTTCAAATTTTAGACTATGTATGAGTTCATCGCTTCACCTGCTTATCACCTGATCACAATTGAGAGAAAGGACTGGAGACAAAATAATGGCATTTGGTCATTTGTCTATTAGAGACTGATACTGCTTACTGAATTCAGCTTAGAGATTTATTTCATAGAAATAGAAAAGGAACCGGTTTACACGGTTTTTTATTGATTTAAAAATTAGAAACCTGGTTTTTTTTTAAATTGCCATTTTTCGAATAACTCGAAAACCGGGTTTTCACAAAAGTCGAAAAATGGAACACCCTAGTCTGAATCTAAGTCTATAAAATCAATTTGGAGTAGATCACCAGTATTTTTGGGAACTTTAGGGTCTCCGGTCTCACCACGTCGCCACCACGTAGCCCTCATTTCGTTCCTTTGCCGATTAAAATAAGGGTTCAAAAAAACACGCGATAGACACCCTCTTAGTCCCAGTAAGGGTCGTGTTTATACTTAAATAAGTATGCCTTGAAGCAGCCGTGTCCGTTCAGGAATTGGGTTAAGTAGAAATCAACCTGGTCACGTGTTCATTTAACCCTAAAAGAAGGTTGGGAATGCACCGATAACTCCAAAGGATTTTTGTGGTACCACTCCACTTGTGCTGCCACTCAATTAGGCTACTTTTCTGGACACCGACTCGGTCCAGTTGTGTTGTGTGATTAGATAGCGTAGCCAGAGTGTACGCCACTTTTGCCAGAATATCTACGCTAGCGATTACGAAAGCTGCATCATCAGTAACTGTTCTGAAAGCATTACAATCCCGTAATGAGCACAGACGGTAGGTAGAGTTGATTCCGCGGTAGAACACTGTGCACAGTAGGCCAGTATGTATATATTTATATACGTATGTATGTGTGTATGTATGCACAATAAATCAGAATCATCAACACCTGTGCCATTAATTGCTTTGATAATAATACAGCGCTTAAAAGCGCCACTTATGTACATAACTATGTATCTTTGAATTTATGTACATAAGTTCCTCATGTCTTAAACAATTTGCCTTAGCCACAAATTGCTTTCGCTTCGATAGCAATACTCGTATCCTCATATGACATCGAAAAACTCCAGCGCCTTAAGCGTCTGCTTTCAATCTTTAGCACAAACAAGCTGAAGCGCTTGGTATTCTTAAAGGGCGACCCTTGCCTCTATTCAGTTGCAATTCAGTTTTCTATATTTCTCCGCAAAAGTAAACAACGAACAGTATTTGCTTGAACTCCCCCTACCAAGGCAATCCACGAGCAATTACTTGCCGCCTAATACCTATCCGTGTGCAACATTGCTGCGCTTGCAAAATAACAAACGATTGCATTGCATTGCTGCGCGCCAACATGTCATACAACTTTATTGCGACACCAAGGCCCTAGACCCGCGCTCATAAGTACATCATTGCTTCAACTCCATATTCTTTGGTTTAACCTCGCTGGCATTACTAAAGGGCTTGTCTGTATTTACTTGCTGCGCATAAAAATATCATTGCCTCTCAATGCCCCATACGGCGGCATGCAGTGACTCTACTTCAACATTCCTTCATACTTCGGAACATATGCTCGAGTGTCGAGCCAATTGCAGAGACCACGAACAATGCGCCGACATACTAGGAGCGGACCCAGACGGACGGACGGACGGCAGTGCAGCACCACGAGCAGCGGACGGAGGTGATTGTCGTCCGCCGCAAGCAGCCGTGGCAGCAGCGACCACATTCAGTCGCATTCGTTTAGCCACAGACGTCTGTAGCTTTTGCTTTTTACTGTCACTTTTGCCATTGCTTTTATTCTTACTGCCACCGTTCTCGTTGTTGTTTTCGCTGCTGATTTTGTTGGTGCTATTAATGGCCGACTGGCTGGTTGGCTGGCTGGCTGTCTGACTGGTTGGCTGCTTGCCACTGCCGCGACTGATGTTTCGCTGTCGTTGGGCTCAGCTTTTCTGATATCCTGTTTGAATTTCTAATCGCTGAAACCTTCCACCCTATCGATGCCCGTAGGCGCTTTGTAGGGCTACCGCAAAATGCGGCGACGCATCTAAATCGCATACTTTGTTGTCGATTGTGTGCGCGTACAGGCCAGGCAAGTCGTAGTCCCTAATTTGGTGCAACATGTTGTTAGATGAAAATTGTTAAACCCGAAAAACAAATTCGCTCACTCACTTACCGGCAAGCAGTCAGGCCGAATTGGATGCGGCATTTAGCGAGTCAGCAGGCTATGGAGCATGGCGAGTAGACAACTAAATCAATTCCACGAAGTAAGCAGCCAGTCGGATAGGCGAGTACGAAGGATGTAGGAAAGGAATGTTTTGAAGGAAGGTGTCAGACAGCAGCAGCACTGCATGGCGAACGTAAAGAGTATAAAAGTCAATTAAGAAGAGGCACTGCCAATTTTACCATTTCCAATATTCCCTTCATACTTCTCGATTCATTTTTGCCCTTTCCTGATCTGTACAAGAGCTCTTTACTCTCATTAATATAAAAACTTATACCCAACGCAATAATTATAACAACTTTTTTAGAAATTCGAAGCATAATCTAGAATTGTGATAATTGAAAATTATGAAAATCCGTGTAGATGCGAAAACGTAGCAGATAGGCTTTCAAACCAAAAAATTCCTGCGTATCAAACTATTGTTACCAATAGTTTAAATTTATATACATTTTTTTTAAGTCGTGTTCGAAGTGTCCGTTCCGGTCAACTATACATGTAACTATCTGACCTGTTTTGCAATTCGATTGCGATCGCTTTTGAAGTAGTGCTTCAAAAACCTCGAGTAAACCCAAAAATGTGTTGGGGAGGGCCTTGGTAAATTAAGGGGACGATAATAAATAATGTTCCCATAGAAGTAAATTGAGCTACTTATAAAATGCTTAATTAGCTATTATCTTTTCTTTTTAATGCAACCATGGCATTCAGATGTCAGTGCAGCTTGCAGTTTCTCCCAGGAATGTATAGTTCGTACTGGACTTTTAGATGAACGAACCTACTGTAGGAGAAGAGTAATCACAAGGTGTTTTCCAATCTTCGCGATGTTCTTAATTCCAAATTTAACTCATTAATTATTTAGCAATCCGATCAGTTGCGAAGAAATAACTCGTCGCCATCGATTTGTGCTTGATTTAGGAACCGTTGTAGATATCTCATCGCATAATCATACTTCCAGTGTTCAGTCGCCCTTTTTGTTGTTCCACAATTTTCTATTAATTTCAAAGGCAAAGTCGTGTTAATAATTGAAAGACTTTAACTTTCAGTTCAAAGGAGCGTTGGGTACAGAGCGTTGGCAACAGTTTTTCTGATTTCATTCCCTTTGTCGTTTATTTTTCGCTTTGTGTACACACACACACACACACACATAAATATTTACGATGCATAGATACATGGGCGCTACGAATACATATTAAAGGGCCGGCAAAACATTTGCCATGGAACGACTGGCTGCTGAGCTGCAACCATGTTGCGCGCCACTTCTTGTTGCATGCTGATCGCCTAGTACAAATTGTTCCGTTAAAATCTGTGCGCACCGATGATGTCATCGCAACGCAACGTCTGTAATCGTCGCTTAACCATTTGTTGCATGCGACATGACGTTGGCCGCAATGTTGTTGTCGCATGTGATGCACTGATGTTGCGCGCACACCAACCACATTGCACAGGCAACAAATGAGGCGTGCAACATTTTCATAACGCGTCTCATAAATGCCGCGCCAAACTTTGTAGGTGGCTCTTTTGTTATGAAGAAGCTAAGTGGTGAATTTTTCGCGAAGGATTTCGGTATATGTAAGTGCCCATGTGAAGGCACGTTTGAATGAATTTGGAAGAAAATTAAAATAGGAATATTTACAGTGCAAAACTTGTATGCAAATATTTGTTCGAAAGTTCATATAATTGCTGTACATATGTATGTATGTAAGTATGTCTGTATTTTTATTGGTTGCAATACATTTTTTTGTAAAAACCTTTTTTGGCGGATAAGATGCAACGGATCCGTCTTGGATTATTATTTTCCGTTCGTAGTTCATACAAGTAAGTAGTGCGCTCATCTTTTCCATACTTCGAAAAATTTTTACAGAAATGTTTGAAGTAAATGTCCGATCGACTGTTTTCATCTCTGGACATAAGACTCCATTCTCTTGAAGCCTTTTTAATCGGTTAGAATTCTCAACCATATAAACTAGTCGCATTTTATAAGATTGTCTATAGATGTTAAGAAGCAAAAAATATAGTCCGGAATTTCCCTCTTTTGTGAATGTCACGTAATATTCACTAAATCGCCTGAGAACCCTTTTGATGGCAGAATCACACTCGGAAGTTTTACATGGCGGGCGAGGAGGAAAAATAATTTTTATTTTGATTGAAGGTTTTTACATGCCACGGCTAAGGTTCGAACCTGGAATCTCAGCAGCCTTTTTTAATTTATAACATGGCCACTGCCATATAAAAAAGATTCCAGAAAACGCCTCTCAAAGTTTCAAATAAAAAAATTATTTACGTTTATAGTTTGTTTGGCATCGAAGTCCTGTTGGTGATAGTGCCACCTCAGATTCTTTGTGTGCATATCGCTTGCAGCCAATAGCTGCTGCATGTACATACAAACATAGGTTAATATTGGCACCAGTAGCAGTAGCATCGACCACGAGAACATAACGCAGCATTAATGCCTGCTAACTGGCATAACAAAAGCAACAACAACAATAAATATCAACGCTCTCGTACTCTTCCATCCCTCAATTCTAAATCAGCGGAAGACGGATAGGCAGACTACCTGACTTATCGGCTCACCGTCTGACGTTGCACGCTCCACAGACCGTCAGTCATTCAGCACAATTATATGCGACTGTTGGACTCTCCCAGGAAGACAGCCATTTCGTCAATTCCCGCCAATTCCCGCGTTTTAATCCTGAGAAACAGCAACAACTACTCGTACACACACTTGTATGTATGTATGAATGTATGTATATACAAAAAGCACCGAATGAATCAGCGCACAGTGGTCGATTTGGCTACGCCAGCAACGGTGAATTTTAAATTTTTAGAATGGTATTTGGCGGCAGCTGGGCACAAACTCGATATGCTGCTGAGTTCGGGGTTCGAACCCCAGCCATGCCACGTCAATGGGTATTTCAAGTCTCCGAGGGTATTTCTGCTATGAACAAGCTTCACATAAAATAAAAATTGCCATTCGGAGTCGGCACAAAACTGTAGGTCCCTCCATTTGTGGTACAACATAAGAGACGTACGGCACAATTTGTACGAGAAGCTCGGCCCAATTATTATTATTATTATTAGTTGCGAATTCAGCGTGTTTGGCAAAACGAATGAAAATAAGGTCGCAATGTTTTGACATATTTTCATTCACTTATTGACCCAATATACCAGTCATAAGTTTAAAAAGGCGAGAAAATCGATATCCAATGCATTACAGACATCATAATTAGTTTATTAACGATTTTCATAGGCAACTCCTTAACACACACGAACAGCTCAAAGTTTAAAAAATTATTATTATTTAATACACTTTGAAAAATTCGCCCACTGTGCAGCGCACCACTATAAGACCCAACCAACCACTCGGTCCCTTCATCTGGGTTGCAGATTATTATTCGCAATTCCAAGGCAACTCGACTAAAGTTTTGGGCGGGCAGCAGCCGAACAGGCAGGCAGACAGAGGCGGTGGCCAACAGCAGGCAGCATAACGTCATACCACATATACATACATACATATGTATGTTTGTATATATGTACGAGTAGGTAAGTGTGGTGGATTATGTTTGTCTCTTTGGCTTGGTTCGCTTGCTGTGGCCCTTGCGTTATGCCCTTCCATAGATTTAAACAACAACAACGCTAAGCACTGTGCCTGCTACTCGAGCATTGTTTGTGCGACCGTTGAATCGATGGTTGGTGGTCGGTCTGTCGTTTGGTCGGTCGGTCGATCGGTCTGTTTGACTGTCACATTGTCTGTTTGGTGCAAAAATATTCTCCACTCGCTTGTTGTTGTTGCAATTCATTGTGCACTCTCCCTAGTTGCGGCTGCTTTCTGTTCTTTTCCTCCTCAATTCTATTCTGCAACTGGGTTCCGCTGGTGGTGCTGCGACGACCATTCTGACTGTTGATGGCTTCGTGCTCTGTTGGTCTTTGGTCTGTAGCCGTAACGTATGTGACTGTGACTGTGACTATGACTGTGACTGTGACTGTTGATGTGGTTGTGTCAGTGGCAAAGGCTGCGCCTGAATTGCATCGCATTGTTCTCATGACCAACTGTGTACTTCTGTTCGCCTGTTGGCGGACACCTCAGAAAATGTCGAAATTTCATATAGAATTCCCACGGCCTGGATTTTCCCACAGTGTTTTTAAAGCAGCGGGCAGCAGCCAGCCAGCCAGCTAACTCAATCGTTCGTTCGTTCGTACGTCCGTCTGTCTCTCTGTCTGTCTGCTTGTCTGTCTGCCAATCTGCCTGCCGGCTGCAATGTAAAATGCGCGCAGCATTGTTCTTGGCGGTGCGATGTTGTTGTTGCTGCTGATACGAGTAATGCTGTCGTTTTGTGTTTTTTTCTTTGTTTTTTATGTTCTACCATCTTTCCACTTCACTTCCACAATATCATCTTCTTGGCCGACGGAGCCGACCGAGCCGACTGACTGACAGACTGTCTGACTGTCTGTTTAGTTCGTTGGTCTGCTCCAAACGAAGCGAAGCACAGAGTCGCGGACGTGAAAGAAAGACGATCTGGCGGTTAGCTGGCGGAATAAAGAATTATGTTGGTGAAAAGACTTGGCAAGGCGGCAAGAGCTCAGCGTCGCGCATATAAATACAAAGAATGAAATAAAAATCGTCACCTACAACAACAATAACTACATTTATATATATACATATGTATGTAAATGTGTGCGCGTGTGTACCCAAGTGTGTGGCGTGTTGTGGCAGACAGCGGAAAAAGCACAAGTAGCAACTGCTGTGGCGGCCAACGCGGCAGAAGCGGCGGCCAGCAACAACAATGTTGCAATTTTATTGCTAGCAGGGTCGTCTTGACTGCCCACCAAGCCATTGCCGTTACTGTAGCTGTTGCAGCTGCTTCTCCACAAAGTTCGCATTGCTAAATTTGAGCTTGTTTTATTATTTTTTGTTTTTTTTTTTTGCTGCCTTTGCTGTTGGGGTTGTTGACGTTACCTTCAACAGTTGTTGTAAAGTTGTTGCTGTTTGTTTTTGTTTTGGTGTTGTCAACAGCGCTGTCACTTTTTCATGGCCGCTGAAACTCCTGGGAGGAAACTTTATACAAAATTTTAAAAAATTTTACAAATTTTCTCAGAAGCTTTAGAAAATTTTATACAGTTTTATATTCCATACAATTTTATATTCCACACAATTTAATTAAAATAAATTGCTTTGCCAACCTGAAATATCAAAAACTAACTTCACACTTTATTTTGATTACTTCATGGTACAATAAACAGGTAATATAATGTTAGCAGCTGATTGTAGTTTTTTCTTATAAGTGGTCCATAACAAGTCAAACTTTGTTTACAAAACAAACTTTTTTCTTAAAAAAAAAAAACAAAAAAACTTTGTTTACAAAACAATATTTGTTTACATTTTGTATATTTCTAATTTATAATTTATACAAATTTTTCATTAACGCGGTTTGGAAAACATACATACATACATACTTGTGTACATACTCAGAAAGGAGACATTGTGTTCTAAAAGACGGGCAAAGGTCGGATCTCGCTTCTAATATCCAATTGGAACAGAACTTCGGCATGCCGCATTCTGCAAACGGTTGGGCGCGTTCCGACCATTTTTTGCATATTTGAAGTTATACCACGACAGTATTTTCAAAATTTGTGACCAGGAGCAATGTTTCCTAAGGATCCGTTGTAGTATGATGCGTCTTGCACTGTTTGTGTTTAAAACAAATGTATTTTTCAAACAAAATGTAGAAACGCGTACTCTTTGTTTACATTTTTGAATTAGCAAACTCGTCAAATTTGATATCTCTATTTTGACGCGTGATGGACCACAACAAATCAAAAAATATACCCCAGGGTTGCATTTTCTTTAATGCTGCTACCTGCTTCAGGTACCTTGGTTTACTTTGTAATGAAAATAGTTTATAAAAAAAAAAACAACCCTGCTTCTGCTACCTCTTAAATGTGCCTCAATTTATGCATGCACATACATGTATGTATGTACATATGTAGGTATTTAGCAAGTGGTTTCTTCACCATCCACTCTCCACATTTAAACTGGTCGGTCTGGTCGGTCAATCGTCGCTGACTTGCAGCCCCCCCGATTCTTCTTTCAAGTTTTCTTCCATATATTCTAAATGCAATGCCATTTCGCTACTTAACTTTTGCTTTCTGCGTCATTATTCACGCCTATCAACCAGTGAAGTGCGCACGGCCAGCACATCGCATCGCATCACATTGCATCGCATTGCATCGCATAGCATCGCATCACGTCACGTCACATCACATCATTGTCTTGAGGAATCATCTGCACGCCCTCGGGCGGTAAGTCATCAAAGCAGTGAACGCTTCATAGGCCAAGTCTGCCAGGTGAACTGGCTGTCTTTTAACGCTTACGAGTTGCTGTTGTTATTTGCGCGCACTTTACTTCGCACCAAGGCAAGTTCATTGTTCCTGAATGTGGCATAAAGCCACAGCTTGCAACACTTGCACTCATCACTCTAATGGCGAAACGCGGCGTTGTGAGCCACTGTCTGTCTGTCTGTCTGTCTGTCTGCTGCTGTTGTTGTTCTTGTTGTTGTTGTTGCACATGCAATTATACAAACTTGCCGCTTGTTTCGTTGTTATTTGTTTTATGGCAGTGGCATTATTTTATGCGGTTTCCTTGGCCTGCATGTCAACAGCGAGATGAGTGGAAAACATCAACAAGCAAATATCAGCAACATCGAGTACAATCAACCAGCCAACAGCCAACCAACGGTAATGAAGTGGAAGACGGAAATAAATAAAATCTCACAGCGGATAAAATCGGCCTTGTGGACTTTTGTTATCGTCTCGTTGTTGTTGAACAATGTTGATGTTTTGTGCGGTTGTTGGTTGCTGGTGCTCGTTGTTGTTAGTTTATTTGTTGCCACACGTTGCATGTTAGAGTTGCACAAAATTGCAGTCGCTGCCAATTCCACGCTTTGCCGCTAGCGTTCGATTGTTTACGGTGTTGCAGTGTTTAACTTGAGACTGGCATTGTATTTGCAGCATTGTGGCACATAAAAGTTGGCCTTTGATTGAATTCTTTGCCACAGTCGCTTCGCATTAATGGACCGCAACAAATGAAAGCGTTTGGTTGTAGTGAATTTCATTTGCATACATTTTACCAAGTGACCTCACAAATCTCATATTCTCAGATATGTACATACATATGTATGTATGTATGTATGTGTACGTCACAATATCCCCGAAATTGTCTAATTGTCTAGAATTAGCTATAAAAAGCTAACTATGAACCACATATGTATGTACATATCGAACATAAATGTAACGTCATGCAGAAGAACTTTCACCAAGAGCTCATGAACTAGCCGACATCATCGACTTTAAATATTTAGTTGGTCGTTTATTGTCTTTTATTGCAGAAGCAGCCATCGACATACAAAAATATTAAGCTTGCTTCAAAGAAAATATTCAGATGAGAATGACTTTTACGTGATACCGATTCAACACGAATCCAAAATAGCGTCTAAAATCTTAAAAACAATATACAGTACCCCGCCAAACCAGGGTTTACTAAACAATTGTTGGTTTTAATTTGTGGGCGAATAATTTGATATTTTTTGCTCTGCCTAACATTTTAGCTATGCCAAATATGAGGACAGAAGGAATTTTATACTTCACTTTTATCTTTTAGCATTTGTGAATTAAGATCAGTTGGAGAGGAATCGTGTGATGAAGTGGACAAAATCGACATTTTTCATGAATCTAAGCATATTAGTTTTAAGTTTTCATCGTTGTATTTGTTTGCTAAGTTTTTCATTTTCAAATATTTAGTTGAGGGGGGGTTTATACCTTCTGAGATCCACAAAATGGCTTTTAATTTTTTGGCATATTCAAGAATACGAATTTGAGTTGAAATTAGTTAAATTACGAAAGTTGTCGGCCGTTTGGTGGAGCGGTGTGGAGCGCGCCTGTCCGCCGCGACTAGAAAAAGAGGATGGCTTGTACGGAACGGGTATAGCAGACTAGGCGTTAGTGTCGAGATTTTAAGAACTACCATTCATTTTGAAAATTTGTAATCAGCGATCCCAAAAACATGAAATAAGACGAATACATTAATTGGGATCCCTGGAATTCAACATATATTTTTGCCATTAGAATTCAAATTTTCAAACGCGTTTTTCTCAAATCCACGTTTTTTGAGTTGGTGGAAGTCCTACAGGGCGCAAAAATTAAGCAATCGCCATTAAATTTTTACACATCTTCTTAAGGAGTTTGTGCATCCGTGGTACTAGAATTATCCAAAAATATTAAAAATTGTTCATTTAAAATAATATAGTAACAAAAAAAGAGCCAAAAAGCTCATAATTATTGCATTTTAAATGCTTTTTCCTTCATTTTAGTACCACAGATGCGATGTACAGATTTAAAAAATATTTTTCGTTTGCCTTTAAGATTTTATTTGAGGCGCTCAGCGCCAAAACGGCCTAAGCCCGAAAAAATTGTTCTGAGAAAAACGAAATTAAAAGAAAATAAGTTTTTAAAATATTTTTATTTTTATTTTATTAATCGTAAAAAAATATTAGTTGTAATATTTGTTTTAGCTTAATCATTAGGTGTTAATTAACTTACATACAGACTGTTTTAAACACTTAATACAAAAATTAAAGTGGATAAGGCCATTTTGGAATCTAATTAAAAAAAACTATATTGATAGGTTCCCTTTTTTTCCCCTTTAAAATAAAAATATATTTCCTGAACTAAGAAAAACAAGACATTTTAATTAAACGTTGCTTAAATTTTTTGCTGAATTTCTTCGTTTTAAATGAAAAACTCCTTGAATAACTTTCTATGTTTTTAATTGGTTGGCGGATAGTAGTAGTAGTACACATAATCGATAATGCGGCGTTCAAACAGCGTTTAATTTAGTCAATTAGTTAATTTTGTTCACTCAAATTACACGAAAAAATTCTGAAACAAAAATAACAACTTAATATAGTATCACATTTTTTATGATTTGGTTAACATCGCTGTTGTCGACTTCCTTTTTGTCATTTGCTATCTGCATTTTCCCTTAAGCCGAAAAAAAGAAAGAATACGATATACTGATAAGATAAATCACACCTCAAGAATATCGAAAACAATGAATTAAAACTGCGAAATCATGAAATAATAATAATGTTCGTATGCTACAATAAAAAATATTTATTTTCAAACTATTTTTTAATGAAAACTAAATACGGTCTAAAGTACTTAGCACTCGTTAGAATGCTTTGCATATTCTATGGAATTGTATGGAAATGTTACATAACTCGAGCAAAGTGTGTTTACTATATCAAATAGAAATTTTTGTTTGGTCACAATGTAAGCCTTAGGGTTAAATTTTCATGAAGACTTAAGTAATTGTTCGGGCAGTCGGCACTCCGAGTATTTTATTAAAAAAATAAGCTCAACCTACAACAATTACTTATTGCACAAATGTGTGTTTGTCAATTATTCAAAAGATTTCCAGCTTTTTATTATTTTTTAATTATCCTAATTGAAGGTAATTAAGGATTTTAAGTGAAATTCACCCTTTGGTTGAAAACATCCACCCTCAATCAAACTGATATGTATCGTATTTCAAGGACGGTCGTTGGCTTTTTGTGAATTTAAAAACCCGCACATGTCGAAGGGCTTTACATAAGCAATTGAAGCATTCGAAACGAAACATACACACACACACACACGTACGCCATACTCTAAAATTACTTTTTTCAGAGGGTGAAAGATGCTGGAAAACAATCGAGTAAAGCTTCAAGCCGTTTTGATAATCCCTCAAAGAGTATGCTCGGTGCAGGACCAATAATCCTTTTGGATTTTGTAAAGATAAGGCGCAAGAACATTTCGCCCTCAATTTGCTTGCCACTTCAGCAAATGCGTATGCTCGTATGTACATATGTACATATATTATAATATATATATATTCTTATGCCTTTCATGGTCACTTTGTTCAAGGAGTTGGAGCTGTGCCACTTCTACCTTACTTTCCAGCGTCGATCCAGGCAGTTAACCTAATTTTGTGTCACCTTTTCAAAGTTCATGCAACAGGATAACAGAAATCGGTAATCGCGCCGTTTGCTTTTGCTTTTGCATATCGACTTACCAAAATAATTACATATGTGTGCCAAGAAGGCTAAAAACAAAAACAAGCCAAAAGACAGCGACAACAATAATCGCCATCTTCGAAATGTGGAGCAAGCACGACAGCGATGCCACCCTGAAACTTAAGTGCAAGCAGCGAAAAATTCGGGTTACCATCCTCGTCAGCGCGACGTGTGTCTTAAGGATTTTCGCTTTGCGCGCAATCTTCCAGGAGCGACAACCATCGGGAGAAGGTTAGCGACCGAATTCTCCCTGCGTCCCCACAAAAATGAAGCTTGTCTGGCGGAAAGTTGATGTGCATGACTACTGCATGAAAATTTAAATGTCTGTACGTATAAACATGCGCTTGGCTGCTCTTCCTCCTCAACTACTTACTCCGTTCGCTGCTTGACCATGAACTTATCAACTTCACGCCAATGAACGCTCGTTCGTTTGCTTTTCCACACACACACACACAGTCAATGGCATTATACTCCCAGGGGCGAATGCCCGGGCCAGCTCGGCGCACTAGCGTTTGTTGGTGTGTGGCGCTACAGAAAAATCCTTGAAATCAACGACAAACCAGGAGTGCAGTTTCTATTGAACAAGAACTACTCGAACACTCGAATGCTTCATTTGGCGGTCAAATGGCTGGTTGACTGTTTGGTTGGCTGGCTGGTCGGTTGACTGGCAGTCGCTAACGCTGAGCTGAGCTGGGCTGGGCTGGGTTGGGCTCTTGCTACCACTGCACCATTGAATGAGGTGCCCAACCCAGTTTCGCAGGCAAGTGGCGGCGCGCAGAGGCTCGTCTGCACTAACTCGTAAATTTTATGTTGGATGTTAGAAAAATGCCAGGCTTACATTTGGCCAAAGTGGTTGCTGCTTACCTTCATCGAGGCTGCGTACTTGGTGCTGCGGCAACAAACTGTTGGCGAGCAAATGTTGCACTACCCCAGAACTGCTCGTTTGGTTTTGTTTGCTTCGAAGTGCTTGGTGTTGATGCTTCTTTGGTTCGAATGCAGAACTGGGCTCATCAGCTTTAGATTTATCTGCTGCGGCTGCTGTGCGCGCTTGCTACTTCAAGGCCATCATTGACACAGTGGCTATTCGTACACGGCATAGTCAATGAACTGTGGCCATTACACGTTGAAGTTGATGACTTTAGGTTTCGGTGTTACGGTGCGCCAAGTCCATGGTGCTTAGGTTAAATGCGTCCATTCACATTGATTGTACATTGAGAGTTTAACGACTGAATGATATCGAATTGCTGTCTACGGGCAACGACAATGTCACTGTTATGCGGTCGGGAAAATCTTCTTAGTTATGTACATACATGAATCTTGCCAGTTGACACGTTCTTCGTGAGGTTATTTGGGGTTCATTGAAGCGATGAATCAAAGCAAAGACCGTTTTATCAACTCAACTTAAAGTTAACAGCCCAATATATTTTTTTACATTTCTCTAGATCTTTTTAAACAGCCATTCATACATATTTAAAGGAAACTTTGTATGGCCTTTAAATTTGTGTCAGTTTTTGAAGTGAGGCGAAAGTTTGTGGGCTCAGTTTGATCTAAATATATTGCATAAAATTTACTTGGTGTGAAAATTTTGTAACGACGCATACCTAAAGTCTTCCACTTGTGAGAAAATTAAAAAAAAATTTTCTTCGCAATGTTCAATATAGAACTTTAAGATCTTAGCGCAAATGAACATAAACAATAATTTACTATTTTGTATCGCCCTACCTCCTTTGACTTATAATTATTTGATTTTAATTTGCTTGTAACTGTCGAAAGCTCATTTACAATTTCATCTACCTTCTTAGTCGCACGCTTGTGTCGAAATAATATTTCATATCCACTCGCTGGCGATGAGACCCCAACCTCAACTGAGCACTCCAACTGAATTGAGTGGACGGACAGACAGTGAGCGCAGTCTGAGCTGTGCAAACATATTTGTTGAGTGGCAAAAGAAAAGCAAACAGACACCCGCGTCACAGCGTATCGCATACTTGGCCGCATATTTGCTGGCTCGCAGTTGGCGGCGCACGCGGCTCCCCTGTCGTCGGCGCTGTTCGCCGGTTCGTTTAGAGTGCCACGAGTTTTGCGCAAATTGTTTCGACAACAAACAAATACAGCCGCATCAGCTATGTTGTGGTCGGCGAGTGGTTGCGTGTAAGTATACAATTTTTTCGAAATAAAAAATCGAATTCCAAACAAACGCGCACCTTTGAATTGTTAAAAGCGACTTGTTGGTTGTTGCTTGGCGCTGCGAACACTGTAGTTGGGAGCACGCGTTCAAAGGTATATTTGTATGAATGAATGAAAATTTGTGCATGCAGATGGAGTAAAGTTAATTGCGCCCAATCCAATGACAAGCATTTATGTGACGCGTGCTGGGGACTACGTTCGTCGAAGATGCCAGCGGTTCGCTGAATGGCTGTAATGTGCTTTTCCCGCTCCAACAACACCGTTCAGTCAATCACCAGCAAATGTACTGGCTGAGGAGCAAATATGAAATATGTCGGGAGGAAAATCAAAAATTAAATGTAGCTGATTTTAAGGCGAGTGACTAGACAGCGTCGCGCGCGTATAATTGCCGTAAAGGTCGGTAAAAATTGGCGCGACCCAGACGCGGTTCAAAACGGTTCAGGCGCAACAACTTCTTTGGGGGCAATGGACACTAAATGAAGCGTTAAATGTCTCATTGAAGGGATACGCGGCCTCATCGAGGAGGAAGGTGTTGCAGCAGCGAGCAAAGCGCTCTTCAATTTATACGGCGGTTGGAAAAGGATCACATGCTACCACCTCCTTCACCGCACCCACTCTGAATTAACGGTCACCCAGCGCCCTCCTCTTCCAACTCCCCCGTAGCAAAGCACCACAGTGTGTTGTGTCTGACGCGCTCAGTTTGTGCACTTTTTCCATCTCCCTCCGCCACACACAATAAATAAGGTTCGTTTGGCGCGCAGTGGTGGTGACTGTGAAATTACGCGCCGCTCAAGTGCCGCCCAACAACATTCACACAGCGTTATCTGCGACTCTTGAAATACTTTACTACACTGTTCACTTCGTTTCGCACCGCCGCAACCAGCCGTGATGACGACCGACAGTGTGGTGCGCGATGGATGCTAGCGAGCGCATTTCAATCGCTTAAACTAGAGCAGGAAGAGCATCATCTAGACCGGAATAGTACCAGGCTTGCAGCAGTAGCCAGTAGGCCGGCGCGGCACAGTTGTCGCACCTGAATCAAAAGTGTTCGTTGGTAAACATTGCTCGAAACCAAATGAAATGTACGAAGCGAAATCAAAACAAAAAACAGAATTATTTACTTGAGCGTTTTGAGAGTGTAGCCTGTATTTCTTCAACGCGTTATCTCACTCGATAAACAAGTTGTTCTCTTTGTAGGGAGCGGAGAGTCGGCTCGACTCACGTGTAGGCGCATATAATAAACACCCTGTAGGAACATGTAGACGGAAATACTGATGATGCAATTTGTAGACACACAACTAATTCAAGGTGTATATTAAACTCGGTTACTCATGTTATTGATCTTATTAATACATAAAACGCGTACATTTTTAATCATGTTTGCCCTCGACCTGTTTATGCGCAAGATTCCTCGTAAGTGATGTATTTTGAAACCACTTTCCGTCATCCCTTGTTATGTGTCTCTAATCGCCCGAAAAACGACGCAGTAGATGATATGACGCCGAAACTGGTTTGCCTACAAACCAAACTTGACCAGCTATGACAGAAAATCGAATAATAGAAACGAAGCTCAACGAATTGATTTCTGGCCGAGTTATGGATTAGAACAAGTAAAAATGGACAAGGCTTGAGTTGTAATTGTATTGCCGATCAGTTGAAAAAGAAGCAAGGTATTAATTATCAGCTTATCTAAATCTCTGAAGAGGTAAAAGCTCCAATTAACAAAAATAAAACAATGCAAGATATTCGCTATTGGGTTCATTGTTAGACTCAATGTGAGAGACGAGGTAAAATATTGCTCTTTGTTGGATACCGAGTACTCCCCTTTTCTGTTACAGGGCCCTCTCCAAACAACTCTGAGCACGGAGAATCGATGTGATAAAAATCCACAAACGAAGAAAGGCGAAGTGGTAATGCAAGAGCGGAGAGCACACCTATTACTACTATTGTTAAGCGTTAAGTTCGTTTATTGTTGTTGCTGTGTTTGGGGTTGTAATTGTTGCTTGCGCTGGAGTATTCATGTGTGAGATAAAACGAAACGACACGCACAACACAGCCCAACAATAACAACACATCGGTAACTCAGCTCAACTTAGCTGAACTCAGGCGGCGGATTGCAACCACCAACAAACAGAGGCCGTCGACGGTGTCGTTGTCGCTGTCGCCGCACTATGCCAACCAGGCCAGGCCAAGTCAAGCCAAGCCAAGCCAGCGTCCAACGACCAACCGTCAGTATGGAAGTGAAAAGCGTATCTGTAGGCTGTTTTGTCTCCTCTTGCGCAGTGAACGCGTCGCGCGGCCGGAGTTAAATTTTCAAAATATTTCCAATTTGCCAACAGCGAACAACAAAATCGCAGTAATAGTAAAAGAGGAAGAAGAAGCAAGTAAGCTGAGCAAAAACAAAACGCACAAAAATTTTAGCTGCGAACAAAATACATTTCGTTGGCTTACGAAACGCGAAAACCAAGTGGAAAAAAGTGAAGATATTAATGAAAATTTGCGAATATATCATAAATATGGTGAATTTTGTGTGCGAATGAAAAAAAATATAGTTTGAAAATCGCACAGAAAAGGCGATGTGAACGCATTTATACAGTGCCAAATATAATATTGCAAAACAAAAAAGGAAATGTGCAACTTACCGACGCCCCGCAGATGAAACCTCTGGCAAACAGTGCAAACACAGCGTACTGCGTGATAAATACTCCTCAAAAGAAAAAAGGTAGCTGTCCTCGCATTGGTTGTGGGCACGTTTTTTCCCATTTCATTGTGATTTTCCGCCTATTTTTGTATCTTTTATTTTATCTTCGAGGCTCCGATTGTGGATATGCCTACTTGTTTGCTTGTGTGTGTGTGTGTTGCTGCGTGTGTGTGAGTGTGAGTACGCATTTTGTGTGTGAACAAGCGGCAGGAAGTGTAGTAAGAGAGAAAGGAGCATAGTTAAAAATGAATCCAAAGTAAACAGAGCAAGGAATACAAACACCAAAATATTGACAAAAGCCATGTCTTTGAAAAATACCTCATTCGACCTTAATGCCTTTCCAAACTTCGTTTCCTGTGTTTCGGTATTTACAAATTGGTGCATTTAAAATGCTATAAAACACAATAGAAGGCATATGCATTTCATATATGTATGTACATATGCACATAGTTACATCTTAATGCACATACATATGTATATATGTGAAATACACAAACTAGTAATTTTTAAGTAGAGAACTGCATCCAGAGATGAACCCGCTTTATGTGATACCTACGCGTAAACCAATCTATTGAACAGGAAAACCTCGGTGCGTTGAAAAAAACCAGGCGAGATGGAGGATATATCCATGGAATGTTCACTTCCAATTTCAAGTATTTACTAGTCTACATACATACATATATACACAATTTAAAGTTTGTTTGGACTGATCCGTGAATAAAACCTGAACAGTTTCGATGTAACTTAGCATAACAAAACGATTTCAAGCATTTTTTGCGGAAGAAAGCACCAACTTCACTTAATTTTATTTCGTTCATCCTCTAATTCACATACACATATTATATAACTGCTTGTGTGATTAATATTTCAGTAAGGTAAAACTAAGCTCCAGTTGAAGTTGAACCCCTAAGCATTTTTGTATACGAAAAATTTAAGAGTTTCTCCCAAAAAGGACTTACTCTACACCAAAATAATTCAAACCAAATGCCTGCAACAAGGGAAGATCAGTTGCGATAGCACTCCTCTCCGAAGTGAACACAATTACGAGATCGTTGGTGGGAAATTTATGTCTGGTAAATACCTTTCGATACTGACTGATCTACTTCAAATATCGTCAACAGTTTGTCCCCGTTGTGCAACAGTCGAGCGCTGGGGGTGAACCTAATGCTCTTGACCAAGACTTAAGTTACCGGATCTCGAACAGATTAATATTAAGCGAAAGACCATCGTTGAAGAGTGCAATTATATTGGTATTGTACTCAATTGGAATTTCAACATCGCTGATGTGGGTTTATAACAAAATTTGAATGATTGAATTTAGAATAATACAATACTGGCTCTACATAGTAATAACCCAACCAATCTTGTTTTACTAGATTTGTCCAAAGACTTACGTTCATACTTGGATTTTCTTCCGATAGACCTCCATGCCAAGCTGGTGTCAAGTGCTAGGACAATTCAATTGAGTATTATGTGGCCAAACATAATCTTCGGTCACAACAGAGTACTACCAGAATTTTTAGAACTTCATGGACTGATGGATATATTTACCATCTTAGAACTCTCATACCATTAAAGAAGTAATTGAAAAATGGTCGAGGTTATATACAAATAACTGAAAGCTCGAAGTTGGGGTCGGTCGATGAGTATATTTCGATTACCTGGATTTGCGTTTACTATTCAAGTGCATAATCTGATGACAATTAACAATACCAGAAATTAGGTAAGCCCACAGAAGTTAATTGTATATCCAAAGCGTTCGACCAACTCTGCATTAGACTATCCGTCCCGGGTATAACTGATAAAATAGGCACACTCTTTCAAACTTGCAGCTTCATAATTCTCACAATCAAAGCTTATAGGTAAAGATGGCCGGCACTTAGCGTTTAGCAAAAAACTGCTTGATAAGTAAGCGTGCCTACCGATAAATCGTTAGACAACTTGACTCCTGAATAAGTTTTCGAGACGAAGAAGAGAAGGAAACAGTCTTGTACTTTCATAGTCAGTGCCCTGCTCTATCCAAAGGAGCAAACAATCCTTCGCCACCGGAACGATTTGAAACAGGTTTTAGGTGGTCATGTGAGTTAAACGTTCTCATAAGTAACAATGCAAATTTAAAAAATTTTCACATCGAATTCGCGAATCAGCTGATTGGCTTATACATAGCTGGTCTTTCACACTTACATATACTATGAGTAGAAAGATGGTAAGGGATAAAAAGAATTTATTCTCAAATAAATTCAAATCTTATCTTTGATCTAGGTGAACTATTTGTCTTGTTGACTCAGCAGATAAGACGGAGTAAATGATTTTTAATTGGGTATACTTGCGGTACGTACATAAAAACAAGAGAAAGAAATAAAAAAAATTTAAATTTATAGGAAATTGTTGCAAGAAACTAGTAGAGATTTCTTCCAAAATACTGCAATGCTCATCGCATTGACTACGGAATTATTAAAATATGATCCGAAGATCGATAAAACATCGGAGCAAAGCTTATTGGTCTTCCGACTGTTTGAAGAATACACAATATCAAGCGCTATCCCAATTATCTTAAACTTGGAACGATACTACTGTGAAGCATCGCCGCCATCGACATATGTACATACCCAGGTTGAGCATCCCGGAAGGATGGCAAACTTCAAAACTACAATTATTCCCAAAGACGAAATAAAAAAAAAACAAAAAAAAGCGAGTATAAAATTCTATTTGGAAATGTATTTTGAGGACAGACGTTATGAATTAGGTGGCTGCCACAGGAAGACCAATAAGCATGGCTAAATTGTATGACGCCACAGAGAAACAACGACGGCAATGAACAGCCCAGCAGCTCTTGTAGTTGTAGGAGCAGCATCCGGAATGCCAAGAGCGTTCGTTCGTTATTGCGCTGCTGATGCAATTACGAGAGCCAAGTCTAGACGATGACAACGCAGGAGCTCTCACATTCTCATCCTCTCAGCGCCTTAATCCCTTCACGCTTTGGGTTGAGTAGATACATACATACATACGCTCAAGGTAGCAAGCAATCTGGTTTGTTGTGCTTGGATATGTTTTGCGACCAAAATGCCCTCTACGTACATAAATTCATACTTATGTATCTGTGTGTGCTCACGAAAAATTTGTTTGCCTAACGACTTCTGAAGTTGCAGTTGCTTGCCTGCCCGCTTATCGTCTGACATCATCAGTTCTTCAATCCAGCGCTAGTTAGTTATGTACTCGTATGTTATAGTTGTTGCTTTTCGGTTCTTGCAATCAATTCGCCTTGCAACTTAACTCGTTGCTCCCACTTCCTTTCCTTCCACACACACACACACTCTCTCTCTCTCTCTCTCTCTTTCTCGCCTTACCACCGTTCATTACTTTTATAAATTTCCATTTTAAAATTCAAATGTAGAAGCGTGCACTTGCATTTGCGCTGAGTGTGTGTGTGTGTGTGTGTGTGTTTTGGCTCAATATCCTGTTTGCCGCCGGCGCATAATGAAATCGCAATCACATTATCGCGCTTCTCCTATTCCACATCCACAACGTACATGGAGGCCTGGCCCACCCGGTTGGTGTTTACTTTGGTGTACTCTTTCCACATTCTATGCCCCATTTGACACTTTATGAGTTGACTCTATTGCTTATAAGTATACATATGTATGTACATAGCTACTCGTATATACATACATACATACATACATACATATGTATGTACATTCATACATTCGGAAAAATACAGTGTTTAGGTATATCATGAGTTCAAGAGTTAACATTGACAATACCTTGTTGGAAAATGACTGTCAGTAGTCGCTTCTCCATTTTATTTGGCAACCATCGTAACGAAGTCTATAGAGCACGTGTACCAAAAAAAATTTAGAAGATCATTTTGCTTTTCAGAAAAATGTCGGTTCTCCGAAATCGACGGAAAACCTCCTAGTATGTATCTTCCAGGTATATTGCCAATTTTTCCATAGACCAGAAATTGACCTTCTTTTTTAATTTTTTTCAAAACAAGACTTTTGAATATTTTTGAACGCGACTTTTTGCAAGTTAAGCTAAGGGATATTGTCAATAAATTGACTGTTTTACTTTGTCAAAAAGTTGATTCAAATTATAGTAGTGGCGCTTCAAAGTTGAGCCTTGCAGAAATAGGTAGCTTCGCTTTCGCCACGATTTTTCTCGTTAAAACCATCAGAAACAGAAAATTAAATTTTTTTTGTGTTCAGTAGATTTGTGATTATATTCGGAACCGATAAAGTTAAAATTCACAATTTTATAGTACGTCAAATGACGATATACGATTTTTATCATGTTTTCGAGTGTATGTTGTTAACGAAAAAATATTTTAACAAATGCCTTTTGCATAATTCTGTTTCCTACTAGAAATATGAGATTGCTGAGTAAACTATACAAATTTTAACGCAATCGTATTTTTCTAGTTATCGTGGCGACCGTTTTGAAAATAATGGTTCTGAGAAAAAAGATTGATGAAAAACACCACCGTACTCCGTACATATTTCAATTTATGGCTTTGTGTCTCGAAAATTATTTAAGATCGAGTTATAATATTTTGCAGACATATTTTACTTATAAGTCGTACATTATATACATACAATAAAAAAATCGAATTTTTGAACCGTCTAAGGTAGGATACCCCCGTAATTCCGTACTGAAATTTTAACAACTTCATTTCCATTATATTCTGTATATTTACAAAATCTGTTTTCCATATTAATGCTTAAGAAGAAGCTGAAAAAACTGAAGGGAGCTCTGCATTTTTTGCATAAATAAACACGTTAAAGGAAAATATCACAGTTTAGCACAACTAAGTCTAAGCCCTTACTGCACTCTACTTCCTCAGTTAGGGTCACCGAGAGTCAATATCAGTTTACTATTTTCCGATCGCAAAGGTATTGCGCCCAGCAACTTAACGAGAATCCAACTTGAATACATTTTCTTATAAATTAAAAGGGGAATTTGGTTTTTATTGATATTACCTGTCATTTTATGGGAGTGAATTGTTAACATGGAATTTGCGGTTGGGCTTGAACACATTCAACACACATACCTACTTACCACTATATTTCTAGGTAAAATCGGTCTAATACCGAAATGACAACAAATATTCCAACCGGGTAGCTGGTCCACCAACGAGTGTCGAATTCTAAATCAGCACAAATATAAACAATAGACCGGGCGGCGCAACCACCACCACCTCCCAGCGCGTCGCCACAAACAACTCCCAGCCTAGTGCAGTGAGCAACATTCAGGGCAAACATTCTTCATTTTGTTATTCGATTCCATTCGATACACCAACACCGTGAAAAAAGCAAGCAAGCGCTCGACTCGCAACGCTTCTGAGTGAGTCAATGAGTCAATCATTTTGAAATGCGCTCGTAAATTACAAAAATCGTGGTTTTGTTTGTCAAAATTTCAAACTTATTTTACCAGGCGCACAGACCGCCACAAGCCGTGTGCGGCCAATGAGTTTGGGGATGGCGTTTGCACTCTGCGTCCTTCATTGGTGTTTGTTGTCTGATTGCCTTTTTGTTTTGTTCTCGTCACTTGTTGGTTTGTGTTAGTATTGGATTAGTTGGTTGTTTGTAACTGCGCTGGATGCCCCGCCTTGTGTGCGATTGCAAATTTTCGGACATTTTTTTGGCTTTTCAATTTTTGGAGGCGCATGCAGGGTACTGAAGGGGCCCCCCAAACGACTCACACTTACTAAAGTGCTCAAAAGCGTTCGTGCGAGGCAGCTAATCTCTAAATTCACACTTGATTTGTACATACATACATACATACATGTGTATGTACAGGTGTTTGTATTAAAGATGTACTTGATTTCGAACAGTTACATTCCATTAGATATTTTTAAGTAATTTATAAACGAAAATTAGTTTTTACAAATAATGCAATTCCGCAGAATCGCGGAAGAAGTGGTAAACATTTGATCCCCATTGCAGAAACGGCAGGGAAAATCGTACAAAGAATAGGGTTCCAACGATACCTCTAAAGTATCGAGACTTTTACTTGCCCATAGTATAGCCAGAAAGTATCGCTATTCGACTAAGTATCGGAAGGAAAGTATCGATACTTACTCGTTATCGGAAATTTTTACTCCAATTTTTTTTTGATAAATTAACAATAAAACACATCCATCATTAACAACTTGGAAAATGTTTTTATTTAAAACAAATCGACAAGCTTACATTGAGATGTATGGAAATTAGTATCATCAATTAATTTATAGCTAGTGGTGAATTCAAACTCACATTCATAGAAAATACATTTAAATATCAATTACAAATCACGAATTAATTTTGAATATTCCAACTCTTCAAAAGGGTTGCTTTTGATAGATGAACTATTTTTTTTTTATTGTAGTATATTCTTGCATCAGCGTTGCAATTTTACTTTTTGTTTTTTCTTTTAGGAATGTTTTGATAGTATCGCAAGAAAAGTATCGATACTTACTCGGTTTCGGAGTAAAAAGCACCGAGTACAAAAAATACTTGGTACCGCAAGAGAAGGATCGAATATCTACTTCTACTCGCTGGTATCGTTTAATCCCTAACCAAGCAGGAATCACTGCCAAGTGACTTGCATATTATAAATTATAATAATTGTTCAACATTTTTATCAACTTCACCCAAATATTAAACGTTAAGCTTATAAACGTACACGGATTAACGGTGATAGTAACATTTTGGCCAACGTTTCGTGATAGTTCCAGAAGTACCATACTTATTTAATTGAATCCATTCATATTTGCTAAGTCATGTTTTGTATTCCTATACAAATAAATGTATCTGAATATATAAATATGGATGTACATACATCACAGTCGTATTGTCTTTAGGCATATTTATATCTCTTATTTACCGCAATTAGAATGTATTTTATTAATACTTTGATTCTTTTGAAAAGAATTGGTATAAATAAACCTAGCTTAATGATATTATTATATTTCCGGAATTATTTTTACTTCAAATTGTTTTTGGTTGCTAGTTGTAGGGTTGCTGTTGCCATGTTGGCTTGGTCTTTGTACCATTTGTTTTCTCTCTTTGCATTCAATGAAATGCAAATGTAAATAAAATTCGCACTGATAATGTGTCTACATATTTCAAAAAATGCAGTCGAATGTTCGAGCTTTCATTTTTGACTGTCGGTTTGCTCGATAGAGCCGCTCAAGCATTGTCAAAATCGCGAATTTTGGCGTTTTTCTCAAAAACTGGAGCTGAGTGATTTACAAAAAATTTCTTCAATGCTTGTTGCCCGGTGTTAGTCATTAGAGTGACATAAATTCGTCACAAGTGCTTCGTTCATAGACTGCTCTAGAAATATTCCAATATACAATAACACCTAAACAAACAAACATACACCATATGTATGTACATATGTATGTATGTATGTACGCGCACATGTTTTGTTGCCTTCATTAATTGCGTCTGCCTCAGCACCTTGATATTGCAAATACCGTTAGCTTATCTGTCTGCACATGCGTCGATTATATCTGAACACACACGCATACATACATACATACATACAGACGTACATATCTAATAACATATCATTCGAAGATCTGAAATATTTTAAATAACTCTGCACTTATTCATTTTATACAATCGCAACTAACTATTTGCAAAATCTGCTTTACCAGTTCCCCAATTTTTGATAATAAAAGTTGTACAGATCGTTTTGTATTTGATTGTACATACTATTACAAGTTAATGTATGAGCGTGAAGTTAGCTAAGCACAGCACCGTGATGTTGACACCACCTTATACGAATTTTAGAAACAAATATGTGTACATATATCGTTCGTTTGTCCACCGTTTGTCCATGCTTGTCCAACACAAATTTTCGTTTGTCCACCCTTTCAACATAGCAAAGATTTTGGTCCATGTGTGCTAACTCTATATGAAATTAAAAAAAAAAAAATGTTTGTCCAAAAAAATTATTTTGAGTAACTAATCAGAAACAAATTAGCGGCAAAATATTGACTAGTTTTGAATTTTGTATATCGTGTATTTTCTAGGGGGGTGCTTAGCTAACTTCATATCAATTTAGCAAAGCACCCCAAAATATTAAGAATAAAAAGAGCGACCAAATTAATTTTTGCGCAACTAATTAGCGGCAAAATACCAATAGTATTAGAGTTTAAATCTCTTACGCAGTGTGTTAAAGAAAAACGACCAGTCTTTTAGTGTTGAAAACGGAAGTGAAGTTTTATTCTTGACATTTAATTAGCATAGTTGTACTAAAAGCGATTTGATAGAAGGGTTGTTCAATATTTAATTTCAACAAATAGTATACCGTTTCGATTTGCGATGGGTGCTTAGCTAATTTCACGCTCATTACTAATGTACCTATGTACATATGTATGTAAATATGTTAGCTTTTAATTTTTAGTTTTTCGTACCAAAACGTTGGATTTATTTTAATCACATCGGCTGGTTGATATGGTTGGATTTGCTCCTAAATACATTTTTTCAATTATTTCAATTATGAAATTATTTTCGATAACAACGAAAAGTTTTCGGCTGATGGTCCTTCCTTATTCTGGCCCTTTACCATCTTTAGAAGTACACGACAAATAAACGATGATTTATTTAATATCTGACATCTTTTCTATTATATTTTCAAATGCTGTGCCACCCTCATTACAGAGTTACAAATGTATGTATGTATGTACATATGTATATACATATGTTGATACACGCAAATGAGCAATTAACGCATTGGGTAACGCATCCAAATGTGCAACGATTGGCGTTAAAGATTATTAGGCCTGCCAAATCAATGAATGGGCAAAGGGGAGCCGTAAAAATGATGAGGTAGAGGGGATGGGACGAGTATTCACAGGCATATTCACTTCATTAATACAGCAGCTGCACGGGGCGTGAACAATTACAGCAGTAACGAAACAAACTATTCAATTTAATGTTGACGAAAATGTGAAGTCGTAAGCATTGCAAATGTACATACATATGTACATATATGTTTCTATGTAAATGAAAAATGTGCAAGGGCTACCAACATACTGTGTTTATTTGTACATAAATATGACTTTGTATAAACGAGTGTAAGATTTGAAGTGCATTCGTAGCATTCCCTGGAGGAAAAATATAACTCGCTTCTAAATTATTCAATTCATTGAGGTTCATACAATAGCTCTTTAAGCTCTCTGTCCATTTACTAATTGCACTAAGTTAATATAAAATTTAACACTCAAAATAAAATTTAACTTCCCAAGTTGACAAGCTTTTATCACTTTTGCTCATACAATTTTTTTATGAACAAATAAGAAAGGCAAAATTCGTGCGAAACCGAACAATTTTATACAAGAATATTCATTCTTTAAGCTGATTACATTCGTATATATATTTCTGTTTTATCAGATTCTTAATACTTTTCTATTAAAATTCAGTTTATTAACTAACAAAAGTCATTCAAAACAAAATTTAAACATTCTAATGTAATATAAGCGAAACAATTCAATGCGAACAATTTCGAAGGTTTTCGACATTCTCGCAGGGTTGGCCCAGCTGCGTCTGCCTTTGGTGCTTGCGCACTTGTTTTGGCTGCATGTATGTATGTATGTATGTAGAAATGTAATAAAATAATAAGTAAGTAATTGAAACTGACCCTTGCGAGTGGCTTCCATGCTTCGCGCTTTCGATGCCGTCACAGTTAGCAGCCAGCAGTTTATCAACCGCCCTCTGTGTGGGCTGATACTCCATTGTGTCGCGTTTGTAAATATATTTTTATAACAAAAAAAAAACACACTTACAAACGCATAAGTCGCCAAAAACACGATTTCTTGTGTACATACATACATATTAAATATATACACACATACACTCACATTTTATACATACATATGTATGTATGTAAGTATGTATGTATATGAAACTCCTAAATAGTTTGGCATTGCGTTTCAAATTTGTTATTCACTTTTATGTTTTTTGTTCATATATGGTCATACTTTTAAAAAGCCAAAAGCGACAGCAACACCAAAAACAATAGCACAAATTTAATCACTAACATTGTGCACACATTCATACATACATTCATACACACACACACACACATACATACTTAGATATTATTATCCAAGTGGCGCGTTTGGTTTGGAGCTCCATTCATTCGTCGCTTCGTCGGTGGTGTCTTTTCACTAAATGCTTAACGGCAGGGAGTGGTGCGGCAGTCGGTGGGGCGTCGTTGGTCTGCCACCACTCTAACGGGCTTAATCAGCTGTTTTTTTATTATTCAAGCTGCTGGTCTTTATTATCGCTTTATTGAATTTGATTGCTGTTGTTGTGGTTGCTAATTGAGTTTTATGTGTGATTTATGTATGTATTGATGATACAAAAAAAAAAAAAACAATATGCATTTATCAACAGATTATTAAAAAATTTTGGGGGTCATCGGTGTTTATTTGAAAGTTGTTTTTTACTATTCCTTCAATTTAGTTCATTTATGGTAATTTCAGCCTTTCCATCAAATTGTGGAATTTTATCTTATTCTCCTTTAATAAAATAATTCTTTATAAAATATAAACCAGTGCTTGCACGGTTCCCTTTACCTTTTCTGAAATACATTTGCGTTTTCTTAAGCTCTCAATGTCAGCGCTGGTCGACAGTTTTTTTTTATCATAAAAGTTACAATAACAATAACCCATAACTAGATAGTATGTATATATGTATATTCATATTAATGTACGCATGTTTTTTCATTTTTGATATACTATTTGAAGTATATTTCCACTACACATTGCAAAAAAAACAGCAATAGCATATAAAAATAATTTGAAATTCATAAAATTCTGCAGTGAACATTTATGCGCAACATATTAACCCTCTATGTAGCTCCTCAGCAAGTGGGTCTTTTCTGAACCTTTTTTTTTAAGATAAAAATTTAATTTTGATTGTGTCGCTCATAATAAAGCAAATTTTGATCTGTTCCTAAATTCAATTGTCATCCGAAGCATTAATCGCATTTATTTTGAGACTTTTTGTGAGTGACACAACCAAAATATACTTCTGCGAAGCTAGAGCGTTAAAATATTCCACAAAAATGTGCTCCACCAATTTGAAATAGACTTTGCCACAAGATTTCCAAACATCGAAATATTTAAGTATGTATGTATGTATGTATATTCCTGCTAGTTTTGAAAAACATTGATTTTGTAGCTCAGTGTTATCGGACGTCGTAGTTATGCTGTTGAGTTAATGAATTAGGAGAACACGGAATGTTAGATTATTTGAAGCTGGCAGGGTGCCTCGTGGTTTTATTGCGTGGTGGTATGCTCAATTCATTACGGCGTGTAGTGCTTATCGCCAACAACAACAATTACATTTGTATGTAAACAGCGACGAATAAATACAATTCTCAAAAATACCAAGCTTTGTCACGACCTAAGCATTCACAAATTTAACATAAATATGTACTTATAGTATACAAATGCATATTGATAAGTATTCAAACGTTCCCTTACCAACAATTCTTAAATTTACAAAAGAAGCAAAAAACCAAAAAATGTGTATACTCGTAAAAAGAAAATCATAAACTTTAGAAAGGGCTTTTCAAAATTTGCATACAATCTCTCTTCTTTTTAGAGCGAGTGATGGAAATTTTTTTATTGGACTTGATTGATTGGTTAATTGACGTAGAGAGTTTACTTCAGATCCAGTTAGTACCAAAATTATTAGAAACCGTCACCCTGGTTATCTTTTCGAAAATAAAAATTTGTGCAATCAACACGTACGCACAATATTGTTGTCCAAAAATACAAAACTCTGACGGTCTCTAGATTGTTTTTTTGTTGGTGCTGTCAAAACTTGGAACTCCCTACTAATTTCAATTAAATGTATAACATAGATTGGATGCTTCAAAATGGCAGTTATAAATATATTTACGTAACAGCCTATCCCTTTTCCCCTAATCCATATCCACCCTACTTTAAACTCGGTCAAGAAATTTGTTATATCATTGTATTAGTATTACTCTTAGTTCAGACATTTTTTTTTTACAATATTACTTATAGGATTAATTTCAATGACTTATAACTTACTTCTATGTTAATATGCGTACAACGAAAAGACCCTGTATCTTACTGTACCTACATATAAAATTAATTAAATTGAATTAAATTAAATTATATTTAAAAAAAAAATTTCGTTTTAAAAACAAAACTGGTGCTTCTTCAGGCGGTGCGTAGGAGCTATACATTTGGCGCAGTTAAGGCACCAAACAAATGTATGCCGACCTGACCAATGCAGTTGCACCGGAGACATTCTCAACGGCAGTTGTTCTCGTCAAATTCTTCCTGTCTTGATCCAATTTGCCTGTGAATATAATTACAAAGTAGCAAACAAAGCAACGAAAATGGAAACAAATTTTGGTGCGGCAAATGTAGAGTCGGTTTTTTCATCAGCTCCTGATTTGAAGCTATGGCTTTTAGTAGAAGCTTCCAATTAAAGTTAGAGTTACAGCTTGAACTTTCAACTACAATCTGTGGAAATTTCTAAACATTGACTTGAAGGAAACTTTAAGCTTTTTTTGAAAAAGAAAAAAAAACATATTTTAATTGCAGCCAGAATGTAATGTTTATTCAAATTGTGTTTCTTCTTCTACAACTTTTCAAACACTCAAACACTGCTTTAACTGCGACTTTTGAAAATTTGACCACGTTTTCCCAAAATTGTTGATTGTTTTTTTTTATACAAAACTTGACCCGACTGCATAGACACTTACGGACATACTTAATGCTTCTCATAAACGGCAAAATCTAAAAAAAAGTGAGGTTACAAATTTGTAGCAGTTTTTTTTCGAATTAACTGCGGTTATACGGACTTACGCCCCACTCCATTTTCAATTTTTAAAGACGAAATATAATTCACATTTTCATTAGACCATATTGAATTGGTGTCATTTCTTTTGAAATGCAAAAATCGTCCGAATGTAATGAATATACTTATGCTACATAGAAATTCAATAAGCGGCTAAAAATAATATCGACAACTAAACAACAACCACCACCAGCTGTGGCAGTGGCAGGCAATGTGCGATCATTAGCCAACTAACAACAGTTGCTGCCTATTGCATTAATGATTAATCAAATGAATAAAGAAAATTCAGCAGCAAATTGAATGCAGCAACGATTGAATGATTACATACATACATACATATGTACATACATACATACATCTGTACATATATGGCGGCGCAAATGCGTAATAATGACTTCCATAGCTGAAGTGGTGTTTGGAATAAGCTAAATTTGTTCAAAGGAAATCAGCAAAGCTGCGCACAAACAGAAACACACACATACACACTTGCAAATCAAGTTTGTATTTATAAATGTACAAATTTAGTTTTTCTGATTGGAAAAAAAGGCAAAGATAATGAATGCAAAGTGAAATGGACATAATTAACTTATGTAATATTGTTGTTGCTACTACTTTCTTGTACATACATACATACAAACATATGTATGTATGTGCGTAAATAAGTAAATATGTATTTGGCAACTAAAGTGCACATGTTCAGTTATAAATAGATATAGGCGTTCAACATACATATGTACATACACACATACATACACACATACATACATACAAACATTCATCTCCAAATAAGTCAATCTGCTCGCATTAATCGCTTATTCGCACGTACATACATACATAGTGTTGTCATTGTTTTTGTTGTTAATTTATGTATGTTGTACGAGTACTATTGTCTGGCATTTACAGTTTGTATTTTGTTCGCTTGTTGCCATTGTTGCGCTATTATTATTTAATTGCATTATTGTTTTTTTCGCTCACACCTTTGCTTGCATACATACATACATACATACATACATACATTCATATGTATGTAAAAAGCCACAGGTGCATAACGGCAGATACATTTGCTCGTATGTACTTATGTATGTAAATTTTTTGTTGTCTCTTTCCCTTTATTTTTGATATTTTCTTTGCATGCAAATCGCTTTCATTGTTTTGACAAAAAACGAGTCAAAGTTTTCATCTGTCGCTGCTTTTGTTGTTGGGGTCGTTTTTAGGCTGTTGTTGTGATTTTATAGCAGCCACAAATGTCTTGCCATTTTCTACACTCTTGTTCTCACTGCGAAACACGATTCACATAATAATGCAGAAGCCAGAAGATGGCACCGCTCAGACCGTTTATGTTGCAACAGTTTTTAGTCCCGCTCTCACGAAGTCCTTCTTCAGCTTTGAAATGAGCTGCACATTAGCATGATTGCGTCACCTTTTGATACAGGTGGCAACTCTGATTGAAATAATTTTTGAAAAGAAGCTTTTATATTTGAATCTAGTTTTTAAACTAAAAAATTATGAGCCAAGCATTTTTTTTTGCCGAGGCAAAGTGAAAACCACACTCACTCACTCACAAATGTTCACACTTTTACATATGTAGGCGGCTAGTTAAATCCAAGCAAAAATAAACATAACTAAGTGGAATTTGAATGGGGTTAGCAGCAAACAGAACATTATAGTTACATAATAAATTAATTTCTTTAATTACTTCGTTTTCGGTACTTGAAAAAAAAGTTTTATCATAGAGATTTGTTTGTGTTCCAACTCAACTCTTTATCTTCAAGTATATTTGTCAAGACGCTGATTGCTTTGCTAATTAAATTGCTTCTAAGATTTTGCAACTATGAATAAATATGTAGATTGCATGTACAAATTAATATAAAAAAATATATACAAACATGCTAACAGGCCTCTTACACGTTATATAATTTACACATGTAAATCTACCATTTAAAACCTTTAATTTTTATTATTAGTATTGGAGAATTTATACACATTTACGTACCTACTTTTCCATCTCGTTTAAAGTCTTTTAATGTAAAAGAACATGTGTGAAATATTTACAGTGTAAGAGGCCTTTAAGTTTATTTTATATCTAATGCAGTCATAAACATTTTTCATCTCAACCAAAAGCGTTGAAATATATTCAAAATACACATTTGTGTTTTGTTTGCCTTCTAAGCTGAAAGTTCTCACTTTATTGTGTTTGAAACGTGCTAACTTGATTTTATTTTTTGTTCCACCTTTGAGCAATGGCACCTCAGAGAGTCGTTACAAAAGCGTGCGAAAGGCGAAGTCTGTAGAATGTCACATTGTTGCTCACAACTTTTGAACAGTTCATAAGTAATAATTTTGTATGCTGAAGAAATTAAATGTAAGATTATAGTAAGAATTGCCTGGTAATTCTTCTTTAAAGTTTGCATTTTTTTTAAAAGGTTGTTAAATTATTAAAAGTACATACATTTTGTATAAAGATTTCCATTTTTTCTATTTTGAGAATGAACTGCTTTTTTACTAAAAAATATTGAAAATTTAATTACTTTTTTTTAATGATTGCCAACTCGAAGGCTTACAAATTTTATCAGCTTCTTTATAAGTTCTAGCGAAGAAACAAAAGATGATAGAACCCTCCACTAAGACTTTTATTAAACCAATTCAAGGAAAGTGGAAAATCATTTGCCATGGAAAACTTTACAAAAACACATCTACCGTTCGGAGTTGGCACAAAGCCAAGGCGAATTCATGTAAGGTGGTAGCACTTCTAAAAAGCAACGCTTTGGTGGGTTATTGTCAAACTTTATCTTCTTTGTATTTAACATTCGCGAAATAATTTTTACACTATTAGAGTCACCGCAAAAAGTTATAGTGTACCATATTTTTAAAATTATTATTCCTAAACGGAACAATTGATTATTTGCAACCAAACAATTGATTTTGACAACCAACCACCAATCAGCTGATTGATTAACATCACCTTTTTTTGAATTCGCCATGCAGAAAAGTCTAATTACCTCCGTGAGATATAAAGACGCACTCAACAGATGGCCAAACAGTGAACTATGTACATATGTATATACATAGAGTAAGCGCTAAATTTATTATATTATGTATTGTTATTAAGACAACTTTTAGATGGATAATCTAACGCAGTGGCAACACTGATTTTATAACAATATTTGAGTAACAAAGTATTTACATAAGTGTGTAATTACAAATAAAATAGTATCTGCGATTCAACGACATTGCGAAACCCGAACAAATTTTTGCAGGGAAGCGAAAACATTGAAGTGAAACAGTAATAAAGCGGAGACAATAAAATTAAATATTCTCTCTAGCAGGTACGCGAGCTTTAGCGCAAATCAACGCTCCCCAACCTTATTCGCTCTCGTTCTCTTCCCTTAGTTGGCGTGCGCCAATTTTCGCGCGCATACAAACTTTTACATACATACATCGCAGTAGAAACATATAGTTTGTATGTATGTATGTTTGTATATTACTCGCCAAGGCTGAATCTTGCTCAGAGTTCCATGTAGTAGCCAGATTATGGAATTATGCTATGTATTTTTCTTCTTTTCACAAATCACTTTTTTATGTTACTTCCTTGTTTTAGCAAAAAAAAAAAAATGTCAGCGTCTTTCTTACATCTGCTACATACGTTCCTCATTGTTTTACTACTTCGCAGTATTAACAACAGATACTCATAAATGGATATATGTACATACATACATACATAGATGTAGAAATGTTTGCATGGAATTGTATCTAGATATTGTACTTAACCTACTACGAATTGATGATTTCCTGTGCCGTTTGGATATTCGTTGTTGCAGGTAACTTGTTGCTTCCTATTAATTATATCGCTTCATTCATTGTCTCGCGGCACAACGACGAAGCGACGGATGGCCTAAGCTGAGTGAGATTGGCGCGTTGTCGCATGCGATTTGTTGATTTTTGCTGGCTTGCGACTTTTTACGTCAAATCACTGCTTTTTAGATATGAACAAATGATTGTCTAAATGTATGTATGTAATGTATGTATTCGTGCATGGAAATAACCTCAGCTGCAATCAACTAGCGCCAATTCGAAAGTTGCCCATTGTGAGGTGTTCCTTTTTTGTGGTGAAATGCTTTGTTTTGCTGTTGTTGGTTTGCGCTTTATCGCTTGTTGAGCGCGCACTTGCAGCATGGTCAGCGACTTTTCCCATACCACCCAACCAACCGGCCAGAAATCTTTTCCAATCGCAGGCATTTCAGAGCAAAGCTCTGACTTATAAATTATTTTTACCATACGCGTGGGAACGTATTTGCCTCTTTAGTTCTGAAAAATATTTACGACAGAATCATAAGCAGTCTTTACAGCGGGGGCTCTATATAAGATCAGAATTAGTAGGCTGTTATAGAGCGCCCTACCTTTCAGCCCATTTAATTACATACATACATATATCAGAAGGCAAATCGGATTTATGTTTCAGAAATGAAAAGTATTGAAGTTGTATAATAACAAATGAAATATGTAAGTTCTTTATTTTCAAGTTACAAAGTTATCCTCCATTCTGATCATCACTCGCTTCGACTGTTTTTCCCGTTGAGTTGCCATCCTGCTGTTGCAAGATTATTTTGCTTGTAGTTGCCAGAATACTGATTCATATTCACCCTTATTGTGAGTTTCGTTTTCGCCCGAAATAGTTCACTTTTCACTGTTCGCTTATTATAAATTTCGGGCGGGAATTTTCCACTTATTTCGGGCGGAAATAGTTGGCGAATTAGTTGAATTTGTTCACTATTTTTTGAGAGGCGAAAAATTTCGCGGATTCAAAATGTAATTAATTTCATTTTAATTTTTTTACATAAGATCGCCTATTCCAGGAAAAAAACAGTAGACAAAGTTCAAAGAGGGATAATATTAGGTGGAATGCAGGAAAAGCCGGATTTGTCAAAGAAAACAAAGAAAATGTAGCTGAGTTATCAAAACAGCTAAGGATAAGACTGCATAGTTTAGGGCCTGCATTTAAAAATTAATCCGAATGGAAAAGGCTAAACAATTTAAATGTGCACATAAATACAAATTTGTTATGCATAATAGACTTGGACTGGCCAAAAGCGTTTTGTCTTCCAGCATAATCTGACTAAAAGACGATTGCGCCAGCCCAATTTCAAAACTGTTACCTACACCTTTTTAGTATTCACCTTCAGCGAAAAATCGCTTGTGCTGGTGGTATTGAAGAGGTTAGCACAGACCTAATAAATACTTGAACGATTCTTTATTGGCGATTGTCCAATTACTATTGAATTTGAATTATTTAATAATTATACACTTCAAGTATATACATTTCAGAGTTGTAATTTCCATGTTCGAATTTTCGAAGCGAAATTTATTCCGGGTAAAACTCACAATAGGCGGATTCAATCCGGGCGAATGAAAAAATTTCGGGTTAATTTTTTTTCCGGGCGAAACTCACGATAAGGGTTTATTAAATTGTTACTAAATACTTCCAGTTGGGAACTCGTCACACTCTCGCTTTATAAGAATATCGTAAAAAAAAGTATGTACGTACGTATGTGTATGTGTGTGTGCTTATTCCCAACGCGTCGCTACCTGTCTGCCAGGTAAGTAAGCAATTTGAGCGATGGAGGGTCACGTTGGGGCCGCATAGCTGTGGTTGTGGTGACGCCAAACGTGTCGGCATGTCGTTGCATTGTGCCAAGCTGTAGCTTGGCCTGTCACATATCTTCAGCGTCGTGCTCCTTCTCCGCTGTACTTTCAAATCCCGCGGTGTCGCCATATTCACTTCCACGCAGCAGGTTTGGCTAGAATTTTCTTGTGTAACGTCAGTTGCTAGCTGGCTACAGGTCAAACTTAGTTGCTTCTTTCTCGTTTCTCAACGAATGTTTAATTGCTTTATTACTCTTACCCATGTCCCGTTCGCATAATTTGGCCTAAATCACGAGAACTAGTCGCTTTTATTGCACTTTAAGTACATTTTGCTTTGCGTACGCAGAAGATAAACCTAAATGTTAATCCAAAAAAGTCATTAAATGTGTTTCATAACTAGAAAAACTGTTCTTTGCGTCGAAATTTTTATGATTTGTTTGGTTTTGTATTTGTTTGTTTTTTTATGATACTCGTACCAAAAATAGAAAGAAGTATTTAAAAAAAGATTAAAAGGCAAAAGTGTAACAGCAATCAACCAAGAGACACAAAGCCAGATGCAAACATTTAAGTAAGCAAATACTATTTTTACAATATTTGTTTTTCCTTGGTCGACGTTGACTGGGTTCAGTGGTTTGGAGTGAGTTGTTTACTTCGTTTCTACGAATCAGTTCTTAAAAAAAAGGGGCATTTCGCGGAAATAATACTTGATTTTGGTTTGAAATTAATGAAATACATTGAAAAATAGCGTTTATACTGGAAATATGGAAGCCCTTAAATCATTAAACAACAAATTAGATTTGATAAATTCGACTTAGGATAGGAAAATTGCACTATGTATATTCGAGACACTCGTACAACGTTAAATTCAAAAAGGAAAAGAGTTGGGAAGCAAACCGATGCCTTTTAACCCTGCTTTGATAAACCAATTGAAAGGTGCTTAGAAGATAACATACGTTTGGGAGTTGTATCATTGTTTGCTTGGTGTAATTTTATGATAATAACAAATTTATTAAATATTTTTGTACCCACGTGGATTCTTTGAATATTTCCTTATTGTTTAAATTCATTTATTTTTAGTTTTATTCATTCAAGCATACGTCTCGCAGTCATATGTAGGTTATCAAAGCAGGTTTAATTAATTTATAATTGCGCTTCTGTAGATCCCAAAAGCAATATCGGAAACGTTTGCCTCCTGCAGAAGATCAGATTGCCATTTCGATATCAGTTATTTGTACCATGTACCGTCGAAAATGGATATCTTTTAGAAGTTCCAGGGAATCATGGCTAAAATCTGTTCATAAACCATCTCTCTTCCAAGCACTTCATAACATTAACACTTCCAATAAGCAACTTTTGTAGTCGCTAATACTATTTATGTATAACGTTTTTTTAAATTTTTTGACGTCGTTTGTTTGATCTCGGCGTGCCAGTAAAAACCTTTTAGATCTGCTGGCAGGGTGGCACGAAAACTTGTCGAGCTGTCTCTTCCAATATTCACTCGTTTAAATCTGCCCTTCGTTGATGCAATCTGCACTCCTCGGACTACTGAAATTTAGTTAATGCGGCAAAATTGTGATCGGCGAGCCTTAGTTACTACGTGCTCTAACTCTACTCTCCCATCAACACCACATTTTCCAGCTGGGCTACGGTCTGAGTGATGGTGTCGGCAGCGTCAAAGTACGAGTAGAGAATGTCATTTAAGTCGCAAAATGCAAATTTTTCATTTGTACGTGTTGTAAAGCATTTGCTGTTTAGAATTCTTTTAGCCGCCACCCATAAACACGCAAAGTCACAAACTACTAATTATTCCCCCTCACACTAAAACACATTTTCTTCTCAAAATTGTCTTAATGAAGAATTTACGTGCGCAATCACGTCGACCAGCCGATTTGAGCTAATGTTTGCTACACACACACACACACACATAGCTACATATCGAAGTATGTATATAGTACGTATAAATTATATTAAACAATTTTTCGTGCAATGCTAATTTTCCAATGCAGTTAATAAACGCGCACAGATTGTGCAACCGAACGGAGCAAATGAGCTGGCGATTGAACAAGTGACTGACTGCTCGACTGAGCGCGCGTGGGGTTTGTGTGATTATTTCATTGTTTACGAATTGAAAGTGTTAATTAATTCATTATTATTTTAAAACTATTGGCAGCCAGTTGCCACAGCTTGCTCATTTTTATTTCGTAAGTATGAACACACATACACACACATTTATAATTCGATGCTTACTTTTCGTAAAAAAAAAACAAAAAACATTTATAATTGTGCATACCTCAATGCGTGCCACATGTGGCTAGGCCAAGAAATTATGAACAAACATTCTACAAATACATATGTATGTATATGTACGCGGAGTAAATCTAATAGAAATGGCTTCTGGCTTTTTGGATGTTTGGTTTTTTGGCGGTTGGTGGTTGGCGGTTGGCGGCTGGCACTCAATAAACAAACGGCGCACACCAATTTTAGAATCTGCCTGGATTTGTAAACAAAGAATTGTGTAAGAAGCCAACAAATAGTGCCAGCGAAGACGCCAAAAAAGTAACAAAAAAAAAAAAAAACCCAATAAATACAAACTGCCCGGAAACTAAAGCATAAAAAGCTATTAAAATTGGAATGGAAAAAGAACTTGGAAAAACAATTTTATTTTTGTAGGAAAATCGAATTTTTCATAGTGAAGCCAAAATCCAGCAAGCTGATGGAGGCTATTGCGGCGTTGTGCTGAATTCTGTACGGACAGTATGAATTGATTGTGCGAGACGGCGAGAAGTGAACGAAAATTTAGATGATAATGTGCAGAACGAAATTCGAGGCCGCATATTGAGCGTTTGTGAGTTGAATTTGTGTTGTGCAGAAAAAAAAAAACAAAATTACAACCCAAAATAATTAAAATAAAACTATAAGAAATGCATGTTAAACGGTCATTAAACGAATTTAATTTTTATCAGGTCATAATTTTTGAACAAATTCGGATTTTAAATGTGATTCAATATCGAATGTTTTTATTTTTTTTTTTGAGATATAATTTAATATTATTTAACTTAAAAGCTTGTTAATAATTCTATGCCATGAAAAGGACGCGCAAAGCCGCTATCTCATTGAAACAATTGATCGATTCAAAAATAATTTTCGTGTTCGAAAAATTCTTAAAAGCAGTGTAGCTTTTACATGAAATTACTCTTGCGTCTATCTGAATATGTAACCACTATGCAAATGTTTTCCAAGCCATCAGCACTCATTGCAAATCGTTGCCTTTAAAAGCACTGTAAACCAAAAACTTCATTGACAAAATCGTTTGGCTCACGAACAAACACGGCACTAGAAAAGCAAACTGAAGTGAATAAAAGCTGAATTAAAGCAAAAAGGGAGTAGAGTCACGCATTACTAGTACAATTGCCAAAAATATGATTATTCTTTTTGTTTTTGATGGCTGGCTTTATATTACCTGCATCGGTGGTAGGAATTTCACTGACGCCCTCCTATTAACAAACAATTAGTTATACCTTTCATAAAAATGGTATATTAACTTTGGTCCGATGTTTGTAAGTACCAGATGGATAAGTGTTAGACCCATCGAAAAGTATACCGAAATGATCAGGTTGACGAGCTGACTCGATTTAGCCATGTCTGTCTGTCTGTGCCGTCTGTTCGTTTGTCCATCTGTTGCAAAGCCAACTAGTCCTTCAGTTTTGGAGCTATTTGAATGAAACTTCGCAGCCAGTTGCCTTTATAGTTTATTAGAATTTTGTCGTCGGAATCGGCCGGATTAGACGACTATAACGTACATGGGAGCCAATTGTTCAGACTCCTTCATGTAAGCAGCTAAATGCTTGACATTTTACAAGAGGCTTCACTATTTTAAGCTCTATAGCCGAAGACAGCCTTTTTTTACTTGTTTTTTTTTTAATTTAGTCCTCATGCGAATATTCAACTGACATATTTACCTACACTTATTTCGTCAACAGAATCCTTTTAATTTTTTAATATTTTTTTTAAATTTTATGATTGTCCTTCAAAGTTGTACACCATTCGAACTTCTTGCAAAGATTTGCCTCAGATTTGACTCGACTCTTATAAACCACGTCAATGTTTGTTTTTCTCTCCATATTCTTGGCATCGCTTGGAGCAATTGGTTATCTTTGTGATATCTCAAAAACGAAGAGTTAACAGTCCATTATCCCACAAGTATAGAAATCGCCTCTCTGGAAGCGTTGTCACTTTTCATTATGGAGAGACAAAGGATAGAAAATATGTACAGATCCACTTCATAATGCCCTTATCCACACTTTCAATGCAAGTTCATAAACATATTGACATATCAGTGTAAATATATACGTATGTTATGTGCATTAGGGTGTCCGCTCGCAAGATTATAAATGAGTTCCAAAAGATGGAAAAATTATCAGTGTAAAATTTTAGCTTTTTGTCTTAAGTACAACAATGCTCATATGCTTGTCTTTTCTGACCAAGTTGTTGTCTTTTAGAACATCAAATTTGCGGGGATGTGTTAGGGCTTGATTATAGCAGATAATCCCTTAAATAATGTTACTGTGGCGGTGGATAAAAAAAACTCAAAAAAAAATCCATCAGATTAACAAAAAGACCGCCCAGTTTAGGATGACGCCTAAAATGCTCCAAAAATTGTGTACAAACCTTTATTGGTAAAGAAGTAAAATTTCGCAAGATTTTTATTTTTATTAACTAAATTTGGGAGTGAACGCTACAAAAATTGCATATTTTCGTATGAACACAGCTTTTAAAATTCACTCATGAAATTGGCACAAGTCCAAAATTACATCGCACAAATAAATCGGAGAAGTTCGTCAGATAAACGCTTTGAAAGCTGAGTTCATGCCTGGATTGAGTGGATTTTTATGAATCACAAAGTAACTGAAAGTAAAGAGCCAACAACAAATGTAAACCAACTCACCACACACATGCAAACACGAAGCCACAAGCAGCCACACATCGTCGCTCCATTGTTCTATTTGAGTGGCCATTTTTTCGCGTTGGAGCCAACTTCATCCAGGGAACCATAAGCAGGCGAAAGTGCCGAAGCAGTTGCCAGGCACCGCAACCAATAAGCTCATTCGCACGTTCTCATATCGTTTAACCACACACACACACACACACACACACGCACACACATACACAGAGATGAGTGTGAGTCAAAAGTCGCTGGATTGCGAGCAGTTTCGGTGCAGCTGTACCCACTCGCTGTAACCCAACAGCTTGCACTTGAGTGAGTAATGGTCATTGTCTCAGTCGGTGGCTGCATTTGCAGTGACACGGCCAGTGCCGCCAGCTGGGAATACAAATGGTGCAGGAGTTGGAAAGCGGGTCAAGGCTGCTCTCGAGCCATGCCAGCGCCGAAACGTTTGAACGCTTGACCACTTCCGCCCACCAAGAGTGGCGCTCGGCAATGATTGATTGCGAATCGATGGGCTCAGCAGTTGCTTTGCCCGGATAATTACATCATAGACGTACAAATCAGAAATGTTTGTAGATGTGTGCGTGCGTGTGAGTGTGTGGTAGCAATGTGCAACAATCGGTATTCGGCTGTGTCCAGCTCACTCTGGCACTGGAAATCATTTGTGGCCGGATCGCATGGAAGTCTTGCAACGCTGTTTTTTTTTTTTTTTTTTTTTTGATCAGACAGGCTGACGCACGCACACACACATACACTCACAATGGCGCTGACAACGCCTTTGCGGCTGAAATGCTGCAACACTGCAACACGCTGGCATGCTGCAATAGACAAAGTTGCACAACTTACGTGTTTGCCACACACACACACACACACGCTCACACATTCGAACACATTCTACACACTTCGAAGGCATCCGGCGGCTCAGGTGCACAGAGTGAATGGCTGTGGTCGCACAATGCACAAAAGCTGCAGGCAAACTCAACAAAATCGTGCATTTTGAAATAAGTTGAAAACAAATTCGAAACTTTGTGGAGTAATCCCGCAAGGAGTGACTGCAATGCTTTGGCCGATAAGTTGATTCGTAGAACCAAAATAATTTCAATCGTTCTCCGTGAAATATTCGGTGTTCGCTTGCTGCTGCTTTTTGCTGTTAAATTAGAAAAAAAAATCCCACTTTGGAGAGTAATATTTTTTATAAAAAATATGTTTTAATTTTCTCTTATTGTTTGCTATACTTTTTGTTTTCTACTTTAACGCCTCTTTTGTAGAAAAAGATAGTTATTAACTAGTTTTAATTAATTGATCTAATATTAGATTTGGGAAAGCACCACAAGAAAATACATTTAATTTCGAAGTGCTCGCGAAGTTGCAATGAGCAAATGCACAAAATATATCAAATATTTACTAAGAAAATGCTTACATTGACTTTCCAAATCTACACCAATTTGATTGCATCAACCGTGTAATTGTTCCACTGTATTTGCTCGTATGGCAAGATGCAATTATGCCACTAAAAAGCCAAGACTAAAATCTGTGACCAAATTATTTATTTGTATTCCCTGTTTGGAAAATTTAATAAAAACAATAAAATGAAAACCCGGTAGGAAGCATCTTTTCACAAGTCGCAAGTGCCAATCATAATTAGCAACCTACATTTTTTTTTCAACATGCAGCTTTTTTTATTGTTGCTACTGGCAAGTGAGCAGCTGTGAAGGTGTTGAAATAAATATGTTTGCACATTTATATATTTACTATTGTTTATTGTTTACTATTGCTAACTACATAAATTCGTGTTATGAAATGTGCACAATTTTTCTTATGTTTGTATCGGAGTGTGTACGTGAAGCGAATGGCGTGTCATCACAATTAATCTGCGCGGAATTACTTGCAAGGAAAAAGGAAGTTGAAATATTTATAAACATAGACGCAAAGTGAGAGGATTTTTGCTTGCAATAAGTTTTAAAAGCAGCTGACATCTCAGCTAAAAGATAATGGGGGCGTACCGATTACTTAATAATTTGTTTCACGAAAAGATGGTTTCTGCAGATACCGAAAGTTCATCTCGTCGAATTTCACAAAAAAGTTTTTAATTTTTTCAGTGTTGAAAAGCATCTTTCCGCTGTGCCTGTAGGCATTACTTTTAACAAAAAAAAAGCTGGGAAAAATGCCATTTTGCAATGATCTCAAACTTTAATGACAGATGTTGATTGCGCAAGTGTTGTCGTGTCAATAATACCTTTGTAAGTTTCTAATTATTTTCCATCTGATACAGTAAAATAAATTTCTTTTAAAGAGCAAATCCAAGGAATAAAGAAACTAAATTTGTGTAGGTATAATTGATTTGTGTTGAATAAATAAGTCTCGCATTTGTATAGAAATATCATTGACAAAAGGTGTAGTTATAAAAGGAAAATGGGCACTATCTTTCGGTAGCCGGAATGTAGATCCTTTTTGTTATTTTAAGTTATTTTATATAGAGCCTCCCGACTCTGGTATAGAATGCAATACGCCCCTTACTTGTGGAAGAATTTAAATAAACTTAATTAATTGCCAAACTAAAAGTTTTCTAAAATAAAGTTTTAATTTTAATCACTGGCTTACGAAAAATAAATATGAAATAATATCCGTTTTTTTTCAATGGGTTTCAAATGCAAACTCAACTAGCAACAAAAAAATAAAATGGAGGAAAAGTGGATTGCAACTTGAAACCGCGAAATCTGTTATTTGTTTTTCATAGAGTTGCGGGATTGTATGCACTAGTTTGTATTTATGGGTTTTTGTTTAGCAATTTTTCCATTTATTAGCCACAAAGCGAAATTACCCAAATAGCTCATCAAGCATTAACACTATTTAATAGCTGTTTTGGCGCGTCATGTGTCATTTTGTCACGCATTGCCGTTTTATTTACCTCTCGCCACAAAACTGTTTTTAAATTAATTTACGTTAACAAACAAAATTAAAAAAACCAAAAAAAAAAAAAAGTAATAAATAGGCAACTGCAACTAATCGCGTGTGCGTTGCGCGATCGATAGCAAGAACTATAAATCTGATAGTTGAAGGAGTAGTAAGAGGTTCGCATTGAAAAAATGATTTAACCTTCAAAGCCACGACAATGAAATCACCTGGGCGCTGGCAATCAGCAAGTTGTTAATAGAAAAAGAGCGCGCAAACTTTATCGAAATATAGAGATAGAGATAAATAGCAAAAATTGCCAGCTAGTCAGCGAGCCAAGCAGTCGCTGGTGATAGCGGAAAATGTGGATATGGCCTTGCCTCTCGCCTCTCGCCACTCGCCACTCACAGACGAACGAACGCGCGCTTTGGATGGCAAGCGAAAACCCTGAACTGGAAACAAAAAGCAATCGAACATTTGTGCTGCATTTCTGTTGTCCTGTTGAAAAACCAGGGAAATCTATTTATTGATGTCTTCGTGCCAGATGACGTCACGGCGACATGTGACAGCAGTAGTGTGACAAAAGTGTGAAAAATCAATCCAATAGAGGGGCATTTAAAAGAAAAAAAGATCAGCGAATAGTGTGCAAATAGAACTACAAAGTCACACGAAACACACGTACATACTTTGCAATTAAAGGCGAAACGATAATAGTTGGAAATGCAATAAAGCGAAAGCAAAACAGCGTGCATTATCGACAGCTCCCGGGGCTTCGAAAGCCAACTAGAGGAGCAATTACAAAGGCTCACAGCAGTGAACAGCAAGCAGCTGCCGTGCACTCGCATTCCCTATAGCCTCCGACGCTTTTGACGCACACGGCGTATGAGCGATGTCGTGCCGTCTCGCGTGCTTTTCCAGGGACTACGGCCAAATAGGTTGTCGCTCTGAGTATGTATGCGCATGTGTGTGTGTGTGTGTGTGTGTAGCACATTTGCGATTTGCACCATTTCATCCCCGATTGTGGAATGCCAGGAATTAGGGGTGAAGAAGTTGTAGACACCGTTAGCGAAGTGAAAAAATGCTTTGTGTCGCATTCCGAATCGAACTGCATGACCCTGCATACATTCATGCATACATGGATACATGCATACATACTCCTTTACAAATAAATACGTGCGCAAGTGTGTTCGAACAATTACAAAGCGTACGCGCGTACAAAGGGACTCCCTGTAGATGGCGCATTTCCCCCCAACTATGGCTGTGTGTGTGTAAGTGTGGGTGTGAGTTCGTGCTTTGTGGCGCCATTTCAGTGATATTGCGTTTTCGCAGATGCCAGAGTTACCAGTGTATTGAAAAAAAAGTTTAACAATTATTCAACAAAAAGTAATGCGTAATTTTGAATCTCTCAAAATGCAACCAAATTGTCCCAAATTGAATGGATTTCACTCATCATTGAATACTTTCGACATCATTTTAGAACTTATAATTATTTATATTTATTTGATTCAATTGCAATATTATTAAGCTCAAATTTGAAGTAGTTATAAATTCCTATTGCATCTTTACGAAATTTTTACTGACTGATTTTTACAAAACTTCTTTCACATGACCAGTTCTGTAAACAAATCGATTAACTCCCCTCTTTAAAAAACTTTTTTCGTGATCATTTAATAATAAGTAAATAACTCATTTTAGAAGCCGTTTTAATTGCTTTTATGAAGTTACTCCATTTAAGCACCTACCTTACGAATGTTAATGGAAAAACTGTGCAATGATGATAAAATATTATTATAAAAAATAAGCTTAGTGGAAGATTTGTTAAATCCTATTTTTTAGTTTTATGCCTAGTTTGAAACTTGTATTTACATAATTTTTTAGCTAGAAAAATAGGATTATAAATCATCAAAAAAATCGGTTTCTTGTTACTTTTTCGGCTTGTATTCGGCAATTCGTTTCAAGATGCAAATAAAACGAAATAGAAAAGGAAACTTGTTCTACAATGCCTAATTAAACTTTAATTTTTGTATTTTGCTTAAAATTGAGTAAATAATTTTGTTTACCTTTATTCACAAATAGTTTTTTATTTAATAAAAAAAAGTCTTACCCAAATTCTTTCCAAAAGTTTTGAATCCACCCTCTCGCATCTCTGACTGTTTTCGGTTCAACAGTAATTTCCATTTATATATCTAATGTAACATTGAAATAAAAAGAAAATAATTTTTTTTTTAATTATTGAAAAAATAAATTGTATCTTTTTTATTTAATTGAATTTCTTTTTTTCTTTCAGACAACCCAACTTGAGTAATTGCCACTTAAACGAAGGTATGTACGAATCTTTATTTCACAATTCAGAAGGATTGCAAGAGCTGATTTTTTTTTTAAGTGCGTTTGCAATTCGCAAACGGTTAGATTGCTTCGATTTGTTGAACTGCTAAAATTTGGCATCCCTGGCCAGATTCTTCAGTGCAAGCAAAAAAGTTCTCGGTCGACCAGAATTTCCATACAACGCGAATTGCAGTACTTATTTATGATATTTTTACACGTTTATATGTATGCACGTGTGTATGTATGTATGTATGTGTGTATGTATTTGTTGGAGTGCACATACATTTGCTATTAGTCACACTTTCGAATATTCGGTGGGCGGAGTCCCCTTTCTTCCTGCGCATTTGCATAATCACCAATCTACGTGCTTACATACATACATATCTACAAACGTTGATTCCCGTTAGCTGGCATTGTTGTTGCTGAAACGCTTTTTACAGCTTTGTTGTTTTCATCGTTCTGGGGAAGCACGCGCATATCTTGCAGACAATTTTGTTCGCCTGATAAATTGAGACGGAGTATTTGAGTTAGAGTTTTGTTCAGCTTTGAGTTAGGCTCCAACATAGCAACCCATCAGCAGTCCACCAACAATTGGGCAGCACTATTCGCACTCAAATTATATGCACACACACACACATACTTACATACATACGAGTATGTCAAGCAGAGTTGGGGGAAAATGAAGTGAGTAGAGCGGGAATAAATTCTCGCGCCAGAGAAGACATTGCATTGAAAAGGAAGTTTGGGATGGTTGGCTGGAGGAGTGTGAATGTGTGTAGGTCCGCATGCACTCCAGCGAGTGGTGAAATGGGAGAGGAGCAGGCAGTAAACGTAGCGACTGCTGAGGGGAATTTATGTCTGTATTGTAGGAGCATAGTGCTGAGCTACAAAAAAGAGACAAGGAAAAGGGAAAGGGAAATAATAACAACAAATCAGAGCTCATATTAAAGGATTTCACAACTATTTTTAATATAATAATTTTTATTCTTAAAATTAGGAAATTTTTTTTTTTTTTAATCAGAAAGGCACATTTTCCTATTCATTGCACTTTTTCCTTTATCTATATTTATTTATTTCTTACAGCTTTATTAAGCCTAGTTTATACATCGTTCTTAAAATTTACACTTTATAGCCTAAACCAAAAAATAAAGTTAAAGCTACTTATTTGGACCGCCAAGTATTAGTGAAAAATAACGGAGCATACTTCCAAAGCATATTAACACAATAATTGCTGTTATCACTCGGGTGCAGTAACTATATTGACCAAATATGCGTATACGAGTAAAGTGCGAAGCAAGCAACCATACGGCGATGCACTTATTTAATCTAGTAATGCCTTTTGAGATGAAATTCGCTTCGGCTAGTTAATGTGGTTGCATGTGGGACCGCCAGGCTCACACTAAATTGTAAGGGTTGTAAAATAATTGTACAATTTTCTTATAAACTCATTCATATTGTTACATTTAATATCATTTGGCAACTCATTAAAATATTTTAATCCTTTATAATACAAATTACATTTATCTTTCTTCTATTTTATAAGGCGGAAGATTAAAATAATTTCTGTTACGAGTATTTTTGAAGTGTACATTATGGACATATTTTATGTTACTCATTAAATAATCGGGCAAGTTTCCCTCTATAATATTCTTAATAAAGTTCATTGTATAGTAAAAAAGCTGCTGCTTAACGCTCAGCCAGTTTAGTGTGGCCAGCATTTCTCTTACAGGTGTCTCACAGCGTTTAATAAGAATGAATCTTATTGCTCGGTTCTGTTGCTTTTGTAACTACCTCTCATTATAAAGAATATTGTGGGACAGTAAATAAAATGCGGTTCAATTATAGATCTATACACCATAGTTTTGTATTTGAAAATACATAATACGAAATTTAAAGCCTAAAACATAGCAAAAATTGGAAGTGCGACTCTGTTAAAAATCGGAAATTAGAAAAGTACCTTATACATACATATAAGTACGTAAATAACAACATAGCTCAGGTATTGGCTTCTGCTAAATTCACAGAAATGTTTTTTTTTTTCGTTTATTTCATGACAAGTAAGAGTTAGCACAGTATGAAAAGAACATAATTCAAATTTAGAGTAATAAACTGCAATTAATAAAATAAACGAAACGTTTATTTCCTAATAATTTTCCAATTAACCAATCGGCCTTAAAGCTCAAAAATATTTAACATAAATAGTGAAATGACCAAACAATAACAAATAAAATGTATAAAAAGGAAGAGCCAGCCTTATACAAACAAATTCTAACAAAATAGAAATTGTACAAACAACAACTACACAGTCAAGTTGATTGAAGTAAGTTGTGAAGAAAAAGCAGGAAAAATATCAACAGCTCACACTGCGTAAGCTTAGCTGAATGCGTTTAGCTGTCGGCTTAAGTATTGCGCATGTTGTTGCGGGTTCGACTCCCGCAGAAGCCAAGAAGAAAGAAGTCTGATGAGGAAATGTGGTGATTTCCGAAATAGTACTTTAACTTCTACCGCTTTGAGTATTGTTGTTTTTTTCCTAATAATTTTCCAATAAACCAATCGGCCTTAAAGCTCAAAAATATTTGAAATGATTTGTTTTCAAAAACATTGTGAATATTATGTAAAAATAGTTTGAATCACTGTATAAAAGCGAAATACAAGGCGAATTTACACAAGGTAGTGTTAATCAATCAGCTGATTGTCGGCTGGTTGTCAAAACCAATTATTTTGTTACAAGTAAAGAGTGCGACTAATTAGCTACAACATATTTAAAAGCATGATTCAATGTAGCTTTTTACGGTAATTTTAATAGTGAAACTAATTATTTCGCATAAGTTGAATATAAAGAAGATAAACATAATTGACAATAGCCCAGCCAAGCGATGCCTTTTTAGAATCGCTACCACCTTAGATGCATTCACCTTTGCGAAAGCGAATAAATATTTGTTTGAAATATTTCAGTTCTTTGTTTTCATCTGTAATTTTTGGAAGTTTATTTCATTCGTCACACAGAGTAAGAGAATTTTAGAAGGTGGCATTGTTCGTGGCATATAATCACTTAATAATGAGTACACCTTCTGTTTCTCCTCAAAAACTTTTGTAAAGCTGAGAGCTTTCGTCCACAAACACACACACACGCACACACACGCATGTGTCTTTGCTTACGTGTATGTATGTATGTTTATGTACGCATTTCGCTCATCTGATTTTAACATTTTTGCTGTTTTTGTTTAGCTCATCTCGTCTCCTTTGTCACTCATGCAGCATGGGGCAATCAAGTACTCGCTTCCGGTTTTTCATATTTACGAGTGGACTTTCCATTTCGTTTTTTCACGTTTGAGCGGCCATTTTCGTCATGGATCCAATTTAGCCTGGGAAAGCAGAAGTGTCCTGTAGGATCTGTCGCAGCAGCTATTTTCCGCTCTATTCCACTTCTAATCGACCTTATAGTGCATTATTACAACAACAAGCTTTTACGACAACTACAACGACTTTGTAAAGGCAATAACAACATTTTTAGCGCAGCAATTACAAAATGGTCGAGCAAAAATAATTATCCCAGCACGAAGAAGTCGAAAAAGTGTGAGGTCCGAGTGCTTACTCGTTCATAAACACTCACACACACACACACACGCACACACACATGCCTACACAGATTATGTGCATTTGTATGGATGCTTGCTGCTGCTGTTTGTTGTTGTGAGCCTGTTTGAATGGAGCTCCAACGAGTGCAAGTAGGTCAAGGTTTTCCATTGACAATTTTGGAGGTCGCACAAACGTGTCTTGGATACATTTGGATATATGTAAATATATCAATATAAACATACATACGTACGTACACACACACATACATACATGCACAAACGAAAGGGGGTGTGTCCGTCTGAATTGCCTTGAATTGCTCACTTCACGCGAAGGTACATCTGCATTTTAATTTATATATTTCCATTTGCAAAAGCTGCACCTTTTAAAGTTTGCGAGCATCTGCTTGTTTTTACGATGACCTTCATTTAATGTTAAGCCGTTTGCTGTACCCACGGCTAATTTACATTTTCGAAAGACTATATAGACTTGAAGATCAGATCAAAATTCGCTGTTTAAAAATTATTTGCGCCTGAATATATGTACATACAAAAACGTTTACTCCTACAAATCGAAAAAGTACACAATTACCTACTACGTCTGTGTGAGAGGAGATACCGAAACAATTTGCAATATAAAAATTAATTTTAATTCAGTCTTTTATAAGTATTAAACTTTCTCGTTCTGTTGGCTTTCGCAGATTCTCGCATTATCATTCAGTCCATTGCTAATTTTGCATTTGTCCGTGCGCCTTTTGATAACCCGATAATCGGAACAAAAATTTGGGGAGCATTCCAAACTTGATAAATATTTCCTTCTGTAAGAACCGATGGTATAAGAAACTCGTGAAATACAAAAGGAAGATGTAATTTTCTTTTACTTGGATTTGATAAGCGTAAATAAATTCTCAAGGCAATATTTTCCACTTTCAAAATCGAATAATTTTGACTTATTTTTTTTTTAATGAAAGTTTTTTTTAAATAAATTACATTGGAACTATAAAGAAGATTTGTAGAATAGAAGACTTGAGCCCACAAGTTGGCTTCGTTAATACTGCAGCACGAAAATAATCATTTATATTGATGATTTAAAAAAAAAAAAACGCTCAACTGAATAAATAAAATTAGGGTCAAATATGTATATCTTCAACGTTATACACAAACTCTTGTCTGTTGACGGCAACATTCAAATATTGCCAAATGGCGATTGAGGCCAATCATTATCGAGGACTACTCCCCAGCCTACACAAAAGGGCGTTTATGTTTATGCCTTTTGTTATTAAGAATTTATACATTTATGTATGTAGTACATACATACATACATAAGTGGCATTCGCAAGCTGGTATATCGCTGATAACCCATTTTCTATAAATACACGCTTGCCTGCTGAGTATGCGAAATATATATTTATACATAAATACTTAAACTGCCAACTGCAGTTATTGACACGAATAATCCAAAAATACTGCGCTCGCAGCACTCAAATTACACACTAAGCTCCACTCCAGTCCAAGTGCTACCTGGTGGCAGCGCTTCCATTCCACCTCCACCATTACTCGCTTGCTGCTGGTGCGAGTATCTTCGCAGGATTAACTGATTATGTCTGTAAGGCTGGAAATGACTCGGCAAATGCCTGAGTGCGGTGTTGCATTTCGAAAATGCAGTGCCTAAAAGTAGGTCAAGCAAGTCATAGCATGCTTACCTACATAGTACATACATATATACTTCTACATACACATACATACATACAAATATATATACAAACATAGAAGCATTTATGCAGTTACACAGTGCAACGCACAAAGATCACAGGCACAAGTGTATGGGGCGGCGTGAGTATTCAGCAACATTATAGAACAACTTTTAAATGTTGTGTAAATTTATTAACAACAAATGCACAGTGGGTACATCGGCGCCACCATCGGAGCCAAATACAATATTGAAATGTAAAAATTTTGAATTTGAAACCGCCTACTTCATCCAACTTGTAAACATTTCCTCAGAATGTTTCACAGTCGATTAAGTTTTTGTTTGGTAATCGTCAAGTTTTAAAGACCTACAAATTTTCGCAGATTTTTGAAAATTTTTTACCAAATTTTCTTCAAACATCGTAAATATAACTAAATTTTATTTTCAAGCTTAGAATACAGCTTTCAATAAAATTAAAAATAAATATATTTCATTATTTCTGTTGCTTAAAAAAGTACTTTGTCATTGCTGTAAATATTCTAAAATAATTAAATATACGAGCACATTTTTCTGGTGAGCTTTCGACTGATTTAAGAGATCTCTATATAAGAAAATTTCTTTTTCATTTCTTGAGTAACATTTTATATACATTTTTTGATATTATTGAGAGCTGTATACCAAACTCTATATGGATAAAACCCAACAGCTTTGACAAAACAAAATCTGCAAAATCAAGCACAAGTAGCACTCAATTTGGCTGAGCTGCAAAAATATTTGCTAAAAAAAAACGTTCAACGCTTCTAAAGAGAGAATTTGAAATTCGGATGACAGTTTGTTGAAGTTTTCTTTTAATTTCTACAAACTTCTAAATGTGGCTAAATATGTGGTTTTAGTATGGGAATGGAAAGTGGCAAACAGCATAATTTTGAATATCTTCATTAAATTTAGTAACAGCATTTCATTTGAAGTAAGTAGATTACATAATATCTTTAAAATTTCACTTTATTTATTTCCAAATAGACATTCCTGTAAATAAGAAAACGTAATGGGCAAATGTAATTCCAACACGCAAAGTATACGTCTAGAAGTTTAAAATTGATGTGATTAGTTTTGTAAAACTTATATTTAAAATAAATTATAAAAAGGGCTAAAAATCAGATATTTTAACATGTGGATAATGGGTTGCTTTCTAAAAATAAAATTTACTTATTCGTCTACACACTGCTCGGTTTCTTGTCTTTGTTAAATAATTGCTTTAATATAGGGAATCTTTGAGGGTTTTTAGATAATATTTAGATAGAATAGGCGTAAGATAGGCGAAGAATTAAAAGAAGGTAGATATGGCTCCAATTAACCTACAACATATCTCTTACAAAATGAACTCACAACTATATTGTATCATGGCTATGTAAGCCGAAAAACGAGATCTAAGTTTCCGCTAGATATGTTCGCAATTTGTGCCAAAACGTACCACTGTGCGCCGATGCGCTGTATGGATGGAAAATAAACTATTGTAAGGGCGTGAGGCTGCTGCCATTTGATTATCGATTTTTGCGCCCACCTTGACGTCAATGCGCCGGAGCACAACGCAAAGCAACTTGCAACACTTGCTGCAGCCGCACACGGCGCAGAGTCGGGCGCCAACATTCGCAAGCTTCCACCGCTTTGCACCGCTGCGGCAGTCGCGGGCAACATGTGGCGCCTCTCGGCCGTGTTTAAGTGTGACTTGGGCGAACACTGTGGCAGGCAGACGACTCAATGGACAGACATGTGAAAAGTGAAAACGTGAGAAAAGCCATGTTAAACATACGACAGCCGAGCGAATTGTAGTGCAAGTGAGTAGAGGAAAAAGGAAAAGCTCAAAGTAGAACCCAAAGAAAATTATCGGGTGGAAGATAACAATTGGAACAACAAAATGTCAGCGTGTGACAATGGCAAGTGGGGGCAACAATGCAAAGCGGCGACTACGAGCAAAAGGAAACTTGTTCGCGGCGACTGCTGCCGGCGCGGCTTCTCCATTTAGAATCAGCGCGCCCAGCGCCGCGAATGGCGATTGCAGTGGAAAAGTTGCAGGCGATGCGGTGACAGTGGGCCGCTCGACTGGCATTTGAATTGATTAGCCGCAAACACTTGCGAATATATTTTTATGTACATATTTAATTGCAGTGCTTGTTGTTGCCATTGCAAAAAAGAACAAAAAAAAAAACGCAGAAATTAAAGCAGCAGCCGCGCCACACAAACGTTAAAATTCAATTAAACTGGTTTCTTAATTCAGTTAGCAAAATCGATTTGCATCGACGACAGCCAAACGCAAAGCGTGTCACATCCAATTGCGAAACATAATTGACAAATCAAATTTTTGAGCAATTGAAACGCAAATTAAATACAAATTGTCTTAATGAAATTGTGTGTGATTTACCAACAACAACTGCTGAACGCATAATTGAAACGCTGCTGTGCGCCCGTTAACAGCAGCGAAAACTTTATGACAAAGTTGTAAATAAGTTTTCAAAAACAAAAAACAAAAACAAAAAATTAAATCACTTTCGAAATTTTACGCAAAAAGATAGCTAAGCTGCCTATTAAAATGAGTCGCACGCACATTTCGTCCGGCATAATGAGTCGCATTCGAGTTTTCGAAAGTGAGTGCAGTCAATTTGCTTGTTGTTGTTTGGGTTTGTTGTTGTAGTTGGCTCCTTTCTTCATGCATACATTTGCTTTTGTCTTTTCATTTGGCTTGCAATTGTTTTATTACAAAGTTTCACATTTTTTTCATTTTTGCTACTAAATCCGAAATTATCCAAAATTAACGGGCAAACTGCATTCGAAAAAGTTTGCGAATTTCACTAAAAAACCCCGTAAAATGTGATAAAAGTGCAGCGTCAACTCTTCGCAATTGTTGTTGTATATGTACATATGTATGTGTATGGTATACACATTTAGACACTTAATTAAATCGATTGACTGAAAGAGTGGAATGAAAAGTAAAAAAGATGGTGGAAAACCACTGCGGTTCGTAACGTTGGTGCATTGGTGTGTGATTTTTTTTTTGGCAATGAAAATGCAACCTTGCAACGTGGTTTGTTAGAGCAAAACACATTTGTTCTTGGGTAAATGCAACACCACTTCATCCGGACAGAAATGAGTGCAAATAAATTTAACGAAAAGAAAAAAAATATTTTTGCGTCTAATTAACGGAAGAAAAATGGTATTAAAATTTCGAAAAATCATCGAGAGTGGTTTTAGTATTTATGTATATCTTAAACGTTGAAACCAGTACGCAGATACCAAACAAAATTGGATTTTGTTTACCGTGCATCGTAGTTCCGAAGAAAAAGGTTTCTTACTTTAGAAAATGTATTTTTCAACGCAAACTAAATATTATCAAAAAAAAACCAATTTTGTAATAAAATTATGCCATGCTGCACATATTTCAAATAGTTTTTTTTTAATTCTGGACGCTCACCATATCGACGTTTTTTTTCAACCCAAGCGTAATCATTAAAATACTTTTTGTTTATTGGAATGTACCATTATTATTTCATTCCCTTTTCCGATTAAAGGCAAAGCTTCCCGTTTTGGTTAAACTACTTGGGGGCAATTAAGATTCTTACAGCCCCAGACAGGTTTGCTAGATGAGATGTTTAAAATAATAATTAAACTACGAGATTTCCAAAACCAGAAAAAAATTAACTTTTAATACAAAAATTCAATAAAATTAGATTAAATATGTATTTCAGAATATTTTTATATGAACAGAATACAAAAATGTCAGCAACACATCATTTATCAATTCTTACAATCGAATATTCTAAAAATTTGCAGAACAATGTAAAATATTTTGTTAATAAGAAAAAGTCACAAAGCGAAACGGAAAAAGTCAAAGGCTAGCGGGAAACCTCAATATAAATTTAGGCTACGAATTGTTTGCATGAACCTAAACCATATTTCATTTCTGGTATGTTTATATAGTATGTTTGTATAGTATGTACATATGTAGATAAGTGTCGCTTTTTTGCCTGAGGCTTATCAGAAGAACAAATACATACCTTCCTTAGTAAATATATGGAGCTTTCCAACGAAAATACACACAATTTATACAAATGTAACTTTGAGTATTTGTGTATAAATGTACATACTTACATATACTCTTATATACATACTTACATATGTATGTATGCATGTTTGCACTAGATTGAGTCAGGTATGAAAAATTTAAATTCGGTTCATCATCTATAAATAAATATTTACATACGTTTTGAATAACAGCGGAAACAAGAATGCTTACTCTGAATTGGTAGGAATGTGGGAGGCGCCGAATTTTAGTACCAAACGTCTGATATTAAATATTTCAAAAGTAATTAAATGAAGACATCCATGTAGACTCCGTTGCCAACTATAAGTCTCCATAGATTGTCCTTTTTTTTTAAATTTATATTTCTACTATTTCTTTTATTTTTCTATGAAAATATAGTTCAATCTCTAATAACTCGATAGAGAAACGAAGCGAAAAGAATTCAAACGTTGCATCATTCAACATTTAGGTGCAAAATATTAAAAAAAAGAATAAACCTTAATTTTCACAACTTTTGGTGGACGATGTTGCTGGGTAAATGCACTCTGCTCTAACATTAAGTCGTCACCGGCCGCCAGTCGAGGCACGGCTTAAGGAACAACACAACTCATAGAAAAATAAAATATCAATATTCGGTGTTGTGAAATTTTTATTTCGAAAACCCCCAAATTCAGTAAAAACGCATGTTTCCATAGAAACACAATTTTTTGAAAAAAAAATATCTTAGTATTAAAATAAGATAAGGGCACGTAAGTTATTTCAACTGGTGAATTACATATTTTTCTGTAATACTTTGGCTAAAAACTACATTGATAACTAACTGTATAACAGTCTGGAATCTTATTGCTACTGAGGCTTCTAGAGACGAGCTGCATTAACAGAAGAATTAAACATTCACTGGAATTTCAATGTCTACAAACTCGGAAGTATTTTGATATAAATGTGGAAAAAATTTTCAAAAGTCTAACAAAAAACCTGTGCCAACGCATTTTTTAAAGGAAAAAACACTTTTTAGTTTCTTAAAAGCACTAAATCCAGCACGGAAAGCACTGAGTTGGCAACACTGCTCAATATTATAAATTCAACAATAAAACAATATCGGCTTTTCAAAACCATGTACGACACTAAGCAGATGCCGATAATTTGGTGATACCAACACGACAGAGTTTTAAACATTGAGTAGCTTGCCTTAAATTGACTTCAGAATATTAGTTTTTGAGTTATGAAAACTTCATCCCACATCTAAGTTCTAAATGCTATGGGCTGGCTGCCCAATAAGGAAATGTAAAATAAAAACAAAATTACAAATTACACCGATTCTGACAGTCGATTAGCAGAAAGACGTCAGCTAATTTTGTTGCCACTAGTGTATGCACAAACATATGTACGTGTGTATGTAAATATGTATGTTAATATGTTGAGCGGTCAGCAAAAAACCTTACAAACCAACACTAAAGCCATTCATATTGGACGGTTCTTGAAAGTGTTTTTTTTTTAGTGGCCGCTGATTGCTGAATAGGTCAAAGTTATGAATGTATGTATGTACATATGTATGTGAGCAGTAGGCGCTTTGTCCGAGTTCATAGTTTCTCAAAAACTGACCGTTAATTAGAGTCAATTAATGCCATTACCATTCGTGAGCTCATTGATTTCGTGAATCAAGTTTCTTCAACTGATGAAAGAAACATTAATTACAAAAAAAAAAAACAATTTGACAGCGTAAACTCGTAAATTAAGCTGCAACAGCAAATTATGAAATCAAGCGCCGCTGAGTATTTTTGCAGACAGATTTTTGGCTCTTTGACATTTAAGTGACGATGTCTTCAGCTATCACCGCTTCAAATATGTATATTAGTGGACAGAATAAAAATGAAAGAAATGTCCAACACAAAGCATTCGCAGAGTAGCAAAGAAAGCGGTAGAAGCCGCAACCAAAGCGCGAGGGACGTTAAATGGCGAACTGAGAATGCCAATTTAGGTGTCTTTTGGGTCGATTCTTAGTTTTACATTTAAGAATACACTCGTACATACGTACGTACTTACGTACATAAATAGTCGTTTGTGGAAGTTCGTACGAATGCACGCAAGTATTTCTGTATAATACGAATCGTTTTTGTGAGCTTCTCAGCGTTAATTTTGAAGCGTGAAAATGTGGGTTAATATGACAGCTGCGATGAATGGAGGTGGCGGCAATTGTTGATGTCTTTTCTACGCTGCTGTTCTTGTCGCTTTTGACGCTTTTGCCTTACACCGCTGGCACTGGCAGGTGGCGTACTGTTAGGTGTTTCTCCGCTGGAGGGCCCCTTACTCCGCTGTACGCACGCACAAGCGATTGTGTTTGAGGCTGGAATAGAAAGTGCTTCGCAGGCCATGACTTTAGGCGCGATTCGATGGGACTGAGCGGCACGTCGTCATCTGGTGTTTGCCACTCGATGCCGTTAGCGCAAGATAGCGAGGCACTTGTTGCTTCGGGTAAAGTAGTTTGCGTCAGACGAAATCATCAAAGGGAGGGAGTTGGTTGAGCAGCAGCTGCGCCACAAATATGCGTTCGTCCCACAAGGTGAACGTGTTGTTGGTATTTCAATCGATTTGCCATCTTTTCGAAACCACCTCTTTTTAACCTTAATCTACGAGATGTGCTCGTAAGAATCTTTGACTTGTGTACAAACCTATTTTGTTGCATTCATTTTGTTATTCATCTTCTTAATACAATTGCGAATTTTTACTTTGCTTTTTTTTTAATTTTTAGTCAATATAAGTATAGATTGTTAGTTTCAGACGCTTATTTGTGTTTTCCTCTTTTACACTCTCAACTTTTGTTGTTGTTATGTCTATTTGTTGCATTCGTCATAGCTGCTTTAGCGTGAGTACAATAACGTTAATACGCAGAAGTACTTTTTTCTTTCTTTTGCCAGATAAAAAGTACTACTTAAAAGATAATTTCGCTTGAGCAGCTATTTGAGAATAAAAGTCCTCTCGAAACTAAGTAGTTTGAAAATTCCATCATTTGAAAAACTGAGTTCGTAAGCGGAGCATGTCATTTTAAATGTTTTTTTTTGGATCACATTCAAGTTTATTTTTCACCCATACATTTATAATGGAAACGAAAAATACAATTTATGACGAAGGAGATAAGAATGTAACTACATTTTGCGTTTGGAGAGTGATGGTTATGCACTTCTGACGGAAATTCTTTCGATTATGTGCGAGTTCGTGGAATAAATCACAAAGGAAACTGCTGATGTGCATTCCAACTTTAATCTAAGTAGCTAATTATAAAGCAGGGATTTTGGCTTTCAAGTTCCAGGAAATCATTTACACCAGTCAAGTGTAAATAAATTGTTCTGATGGCATGGAATTATTTAGGAAATGTGTGGGTTTTGAAATCTGTTTTTTAGGTACGAGTACATTCATAAAAAATTTCAAACAATTTTATTTAATAAAAATTAAAAATAAAAACGCTGTCAGCGGTCGAAAAACTGACAGTTGTTGTTCGATGGCTGTTGGGACAATTTACCATTGTTGTCGGCCATTGAATGGCAAGTGGACAATTGACATTTAAATATCTACTTTATGTTGAACCGTGCGTCATGCCGTGGAAAGCGCTTTGTAGACTCAATAATAAAAAGCATAAATTGAGAAATACAAAACAAGTGAAAATATCAAAAGCGAGACTAAATATAAGTAAGAAACGGAAAGAACAGAAAATTGCTATTTGTTACATTTTGTTTAGTCGTTTCGCTTTTGTCATAAATCATTGACTTCAATATTGATTAGTTGTGCTGCTTGAGCTCTTTATCAAGACACACGGTCACTGGCACTACCGTTCGAATGTTTCTTTTTTTTTACGTATGCGTGTGTTGCAAATGTTACGGCTCGTACAGTCCAAATGATCGCTTGTACTTGTTGCTTTTGTCCCATTTGGTTCTTCACTTTGCATTCCAGCGCGTCTGCAGAATTAAGTGAAGCTTCAAATAAAAGCCACTTTGTGCAATTTGCCGACTCTTCAAGTAAAAAATTGACAAAAGCTCAAGAGTGCAATTCTTAATGAACTTAAATGCTCGTACCTAATTTCTCATGTCTTCTTTTTTGCTTTCGTTCTTGCAGGCACCGATTCTTCTGCTTCCATCACTGACAGTCCGACGAAACGCTCAGCAACAGCAACATCTGCCGCATCAGCTTCCCATTCGCCTATAATCTTGACCTCTTCCGAAACATCGGAGAAAGCCCTACTACGGGAATCTGGATCGACAGGGGACGAGAGTCAATTGTGGTTCGAGCAGAAGCGACAAGCGATTAGTTCTGCCCTCGAAGCGAGCGAACGCGGGGCAACAACAACAACGATGATGATGTCGTCGCCACCGCCTGGAGTACAAAAAGATGCCGAGGGCCTCATACTGCCCAGGAAACTGATAAATCCCTGCATGGAGTCGAATGAACGGCAGCAGCTGCATCGAGAGCTGAAGTTCAATACGAAGATGTGAGTAAACATTGTTTTAAACTATGAAAAAACTTTGAGTATCGACATCTGTGCATGTGCCCCGACATCTGTACCTCTTCCTGACATGTACATACGTTTGTATGTTTGTATGATGCGAAATTCTTTGTCCCTTAGAAGTTTTTGAGGCTTCTTTCGAGTGACCTAAAATGTATTTTAAAACATCTCTTTCTCTCTCTACCTTACAGGGGCAAGAGTGTGCTAAATCAAAAATCTGAATTGCAGCGCGCCTACGAGAAGCAACGCGAACGGCAACAGCGCCAACAGCATCAGGAGGATCTCTCACCCACCGCCGGCCTTAAAGCTGAACTGAATCGTGTGATAATGGAGCGTGCGCAAAAGCACGAGCGCCAAGAGGGCGGCGAGGATGAGGAGGACAAGCAATATGTGAATCCGGAGTACTTGAATGCGCGAGCGAAACTGCGCCAGCAGCGGGCGAGCGAGCTAAAATAGATGGGACTGAATGGGGAGGGAATGAAAAACCAAAAATATGAACAGCAACACGACACCCGCGCATCCAACAATAACAACAACAACAACAACAACAACAACAATACCGAGAGCCACAGCAATTTTCAATTATATTTTGTTAAAAACAGTGATAAGTTGATACAATTTTAATCCCACACGATTTATTCACATACAAACTTACCGACGTATTTTTTTGTTTCAAAGTCTTCTATTTATGAGACGCGCCTACGTTGTTTGGTTACCCGCATTTGTGTTGAATTCGAAAATTTGAAAAAACGCTCGCTAATCTAGAGTTTGTTAAATTAATTATTTGCATATGTATGTGTATGTATGTATGTATGGATAGTTTTTTGTGTTATCACGCATCACTTATTGGCAAAACACCTTTTAGTATTAAAAACATGCGTTAGTTCAATTTTTGTTCGTTTTGGTGAAAAAAAAAATTTTTAAATAGTATGTGTTATCGATATTTATAAATTAGCTTAAATTTAATTGTATTTTTGTGAAAAAAGCGGAAGCGTGAATTTAATTGGATATTTTCTTATTGCATTTGTACTACGTTGAATTAATAGAATATTGTATTTGTTTGACAACAATTGTATTAAGAATAATTTTGAACCTCTTAACAAATATATAAATAATACTTTTTTTTATTCAAATATTAAGGCCGCTGTGCCGCTTATACATAAAAGATATTAATTCCGTTGAATCTCTTGCTTTTTTTTTGCTTGCTTCTTACATTCTCAAACCAACAAATTGTGCTATTAATGTATCAATAAATGTGTTCACACACACACTCACACACACACACACACACACATACACTTACATACTCGTATATGGTGAATGACGAAATTCAAAAAGAAATGATGTTATTTTTATACATAAAACCACATTTAAATTTAACTGTATTTGTAATGATAATTATTAGTAAATAATTATACAGCATTATATTGTATATGTAATTAAACGCTGATGGAAAGCCCTTTATAAAAACAACAAATACATACACCACCCTGTAAGAATTATTCGAAAAATCTCTAGCCTGAGTTGAAACCTTTACCGATAAGCAAAAAATTGTAAAATTAAACGAAAAGTATTTAAAAACAAAAAAAAAAAAGTTTATAATAAGTAACATACACACATACAAACATACAAGATATATAGACTTACTTAATCGACTTGTGTAAAAAGCAACAAATTAAAATTGTAACGTAAAAAAAGAAGAATTATAAATACAAGCCTGTAAATGATAATTGCAATGAAAAGGTCTAACGTACGAAACAGGGAGGAAAATAAAATATAAAAAAGATCTGAGGCAAAATGTAAAGGGAAATAACAAAATTCGTTAGCAGTTCTTAAAAAAATAAAAATAAAAAATCAATAATTATATGTAACGTAGATAATACCTATAAAACTAGTTTTAAATAAATTCTATTGTAGTAAAAAGTTAACATAAAATATTGTTTTGAACTTTTTTGAAGTTAAACATATTCAAATACCGCGCCTTACTAAAAAGGGTGACATGAAAAAGAGAGTTTGGCTGAGAACAACTCTTGTGACTACGTCTGCGAAACTAGTTTAAAAGAAAATTTTGTAACCCTGATTGGCAGGGGACTATCCGATTGCATTTTTTTTAATTATTGTACTAAATGAATTAATTGATTAGCCGAAATTGCACCCTTGGTGAAATGCGAACTATTGACCGACTCGCTAGTCCGCTATTGAAGACTTCGGAGACATACCTCAGACACGAGTGGAAAGAAAAAGCCATTGGAAATAATTTTCTAAAAACACTTACGGCTGCTGTGATATGTACATACATACATACCTCAAAAACTTTATTGTATGCTGATGATGTAAAACTTTTAGAACGTATCAGTCTGTCGATGAAAGGTTTAACTTTGTTGATCTTGGAATTACAATGGACCCAAAATCCAATTTCAATCTTCACATCAATATTATAGTTAACAAAGCAATGTAAAATCTTAATCATAGAAGAAGTGTTTTCTAATAGCGGTCATCCCTAGGCAGGCAATGGCAAACCTCCCAGTGTATTTCTGCCATGAAAAAGCTTCTCATTAAATACATACATTCGCCGTTCGGAGTCGGCACAAAAATTGAGCTATATAGTGTAAGCGCCAAAATTATTATTATTATTATATGTATAAGGCGATGGTCAAAAGGATTCAATGACCCTTACATTACGAAGGCTCTGTTCACAACGTTAATAAGACCAATACTTTAATATGGATCTGTTGTTTGGAGCCCGCACTATCAAGCTCATTCCGACCGGATAGAGTCAATTCAAAAACAATTTCTGCTTTTTGCTGGTATTCTCAGTACAACCTGTCGTCATATATAAGTCGTTTAAAACTCATTAAATCTTCCTACCCTTGTTAGTCGCAGAAAAATGCTAAGCTTGACGAGTACTCGTATTTTTGGTCAAGTTACTGACAGGCTTGATTTCTAACCCATCTCTTCTTGGCGAAATAAAGCTAAACGTTCCCATCTTAAAACTCAGACATTTCCGGCCTCTTTTTCTGAAGCCATGCGAAAGTAATTTTGAACTAAATGAGCCACTCCGTAGTTGACGTCAGGATTTTAACGCTCACTCCGGTTCTTTTGATATTTCAGACTCACTTTTTTACGTTAAGAAGACTACTCTGAATTAATGATACATTTGTACAGACATACATATATTTTATTATTTAATCAGCTGATGAGAATTTGTTCTGTAGCTGAACAGTTTTAGATTTTGACACATAAAAAACTCCTGCCTTTCATGACTCGGCGCAGCATACATATATGAAAAACAATTTTTTTTTATATATCCGTGCGTAATGCGGATGCGCCCCTCGCATCGATCGGGCGGGTATGGAGGAATAAAACCCGTTGGGATTATTATTAGAGAAAAAAGGATGTACTTATGAGTCACTGCTCCTTGGAATGTCTACGTAGTAAACCAGAATAGAAGAGCGGTAACATTTGTCAAATTAATTGACATAAATTCGAAGCTTTTTCCATCTAAGCGAAATCTAAAAAAAAACATATAAATCATTCAGATTCATATGCTATTTATATTATGTATGTACATACATACATACATACATATATAAATATAAACTCCGATTGGCGATCGCTTTTAATTGTGTCGCAATTGCATACATACATACATTTATGGCGCATTATTCAATAGATTACATTTATGTATAAGGAAGCCCACAAGCAATCAAATCATCGCAATAAGCGAATCTCAATAACGCAGGTTCGTAATTGGCGCGCCGATGGCTGGTGTGGATTTTTCTAATGCAACCAAAATTGCTAAAGTCAGCTTGTTATGAACAGGTCTATCGCGAAATGCCCAAAATGGGCGCCCACTTGACAGCGACTGAGACTAATCGCACATTGGCGATTAACAAAAGCAAAAACAACAAGTGACATTGCAGAGTGTACAAGTGCGCAACACACCGCTTAGTGGCTTACTGCCGACCTGTCCTCGCGTTCGCTTCCCGCAAGGCTGAGATTCAAAGCAAACGGCAGCAGCCCACTTTTCGAGTGTGTCGCGAAGCCACTTAAACCCATCGAATTAACGAGGAGCTGGGAGAGGGTAGACGGGGATACGGACTGCAGCCAACTGTTGCGCAGTTGTTCGCTTTTGAACGAAGCAAGGAAGTGGATTGTTGCGTCATACTAAAGCAAAGCGATTGATTATAAAAAAATTCCAAAAAAAATTATAAACATTTTACAAATCTACAAAATGCCGCAAGATTTTAAATGAGAAAATAAAACAAACATATTTATTGCTAGTTTAATAATAAAAAAAACCAAGAAAAAAAATAGACAGCAAAGCGAAATGGTGTCACTTGGCTCAAGTCGGCGATACGCCGGCGGCTGAAGGAAAAAGATTTCGCAAACAGATGTAAACAAGCAGGCAACTATGCAAGTGCATTCGATGTTGTTGCTTGTGCAGCTGGTGTTGTTGGATTACAAGTTTCAAATGCTCACAGAGATGTCAATTGCAAATAAAACTATACTCGTACATGCACACACACTTACATATCTATGTACATATCTATGTATGTATGTATGTGTAATAATCTCTTTGAGTGGCTTTGAAGTTAGTTAAAATTCCTCAGCGGTGGACCAGCGACAGTTTGGCAAACAACGTTTTGCAATAATGATAATGGTTACAAAGAAAAATGTGCATTAAATTGCTTACATGTCTGTGGAGACTCTCGAAAGCTCGCCGAACTGGCTGACAGAAAATCAGCGAAAACAATTTCAATTTTGGACTTGTAATTTTCGCCGAAATAATGGTTTTACATACACACAGTGACTTACAGTGAATTTTACAACAACATTCACAATAGGTTTTCATGATAATTCTTCTTTCACAAGCTTCAATAAAACTATAGTTCTGGTATATATAAATCAAACGAAAAAATTTAATCAATTGTTATACTTTTTATTCAAAAATTTTCAGTGTAAATATATATTAGTTTCAGATGGCTAAAAAATGACATAAATTTTTGTGTTACGCATTTTTTCCATATAAAATTAAATACTTTAATGAAATCTATATATTTTTAAATTAATTGAAATTTGCAACATCCTCGTCAAAAAAACCCAACACCGATTCTTATACGGTGTTTCCACGAGAAGTGAATCACGTGTTTCGCTATTTGAATTACGAATGGCTAATCACTCCGTTTAAACGACACATTTTTGATTTCTTCACAAACTGAACGTTTGAATCTATTTTAGCATTTATTGTTTCTTGTTTGTTTAATTTTGGTTTTGGTTTTATAGCTGTACTTGTGTGTTTTGGCAGTTATTTTCGATAAATTTCCGATTATAATAAGAGACGGCATCGATTTTTTCGTGACTCGCACGGACATTACGATTACATCAATAACAAATCTGGTGATTCGCTCAAAAAATGTTGTATGATGATTCGGTTCGTGATAACGAATGAGAGAGCGAATTACGAATGGGTGAGCGAATCATGTGGTATTAGCCACTTGAAAGTTGGACTTTGTTATTTGTTTGAATTTGAATAAATGTACTTAGCTGTGTCATTAAAATACCACTAGTGATCAAAGTTAGAACTTAGCCTTCATATCGGGAAAGTATGAAAATGAGCTTTAAAAATAGGCAGCGACACGGCAACAACTCAACTTACTTAGTGTTTGCTTTCGCTTCGCCAAAAACACTCACAAAGTTCGCTGGTAACGGGTATAACTCAATTTATTGGACAAGCATCTCAAATTGTAGTCTTGTTGCCATAAATGAAAACAATTCGACGGCGAAACAGAACCCAATAACCAGCAATGGAATAATTATTAAGACGCAGTTTCATTGGTATTCCCCCTGTTACTGTTTTAGGGACTTTTAGACCCAACGGTCAGACATTGACAGCAAAACTTTATCATTATTTGAATGTGTTACGATTATATAAAGTTCATTTTCAGATTTAGTAACAGTGGTGAAATCAAGCAATTCAAGAGCGAGGGCGGATTGGTACCTAGGCCGTTTCAAGCGCCAAGAGTGGCATAATAGAAACTTGAGCAGATCAGAGAGTTAGTGACAGGAATTAGAGTTTCGGCTATTTATAAAAGAAATTTTGTATCTGCATTGAAGTCTCAAAGACTAAAGTAAAAAAATATATTACAAAAGGGACGAGGCTGCGCCCCATGACCGATCATAATAGACCAATAATATATGGAATGCGTGACGGAGGTACCCGGGATTTGGTACTTGGACATTGTGAAGTTTACTTCGGGCAAAATTCCCCACACCTGGTTAAAAAAAAACTCTTCACACTTCTGACCGACCCAGACGGCTTGCGTTTCACACCCGCCTTTGGACAAGTGAATATCAAGTATCAGCACGGAATGTTAAGCACATAGATAACAATATTTTGAATTGCATTGACCGACAGTCTCAAGACAACAACAACAAATCATCAGAGCCACCGCCACACCAGACTTACAGACATTCAAAAATACACAACTGTTGGTGCTTACTAAGTAGTACGCCTGTGCGGTGCGGTGATTAGCATGTGATTCATTATTATGACCAAAAAATTGTTGGCAACCAACTGCCGGTGGCTAACATCAGCAGCAAAACAACAAACTCTCCAAATGGCCAACGTTCAAATCATTAACATTTCAAACGCGCCACTGCAATTCCAACAAATATTTTCTGTGCACATACAAAGTCTTTGTTTGCATTGTTGCTGTTGTTGTTGCAAATGCAATTTTCAATGGTATTTTAGGTTGTTTATTTACATACTTACATTCATTGTATTGCCACGGCATGGATATCGGTCATGCGGGAAATGTGAGCAGCATTTTTCCAGCTACTTAACTCTGTACAAAGCGCTAGCTCGAGAATGCAAAACTTGAAGACTACCTACGTGAAGGCCCAACAGCACTTGCCTTTCTCGCGGAGACTGACTGTCTGCCTGGCTGTCAGATAGCAGCTTCTACTTTCTAGCAGACAAGGTACTTCTGACATGAGCCGTTTAACGCGAAAATTCGCAAAATGTGGGATAGGTTTGTTTATATTTGTGTTGTTGTTGTTGTTATTGTTTTTTTTTATTGTTAGACACTTGTTGCCAATAATTTGAGCTTTTATTTTAATTTCCTGTTAAGCGTATGTTGCCCATGCCACAACGTTTCACTTGTTCCATTCAAATGTCCCTCCTTCTCCTAATGGCCAGCTGTTGCCACTTTGGCAATTTGTTGCGGCAGTCATTGTATGCCGCATATCTAATAAGTGAAGGTAAATCGAGTGGACATGTAAAGACGGCTTCACCCGTCCCGTCCAGTATAAAATTTTACGATTTCTTTAGAACTCTTCGAAAACCATGCCCAACTTTGGCTTGCCAAGGCGAGTACATCCTTAAGGTAGGCTGATAAACGAGAGAGGTGCCAATTAAAAAGGTTGCTAACGTACGACTCTTCCGCATGTCAAAAATTGTGTACTTGCTATCGCCCCAGATCGTATTATCGACAGAAGCGCCAATTTTTTTTTGTAGTTCTAGTATTCATTGGACTCCAGTCCTGCGGAGGAGCTGTTCGTCTCGCGCTAAATATATTTTCCCACTTGGTGTTGACTTCCTAAGTGAGTTCATAGATGCGGAATAGTCCCAATAAAGCTTACAAATAACTGACTTGAATTCGACAAAAGGAGAAAAGATAAAACCGTTCGAAAGATTGTGTGCCATTTTTTAGAAAGCGCTGGAATCAGAAAGTACAAATAAAAACGAAATTTAACTCTCATTTTTTCATGCTCATCCATAAATCGTTGCCAGAAAGACTGCGCAAAAGTGGTTTGAGCAAATTTGTCTTGTTTGTGCCAACGCTGAATAATTTTACTCTCAGCCCTCACAACTGACAGCAAATGTTAAACTATACATTTTATGGCCGTTCTGTGCTTCACAGCTGCCTGGGTTTGGAGCTGATTCTCCTTCTAAATGTTTACCTTGGCCGCTGCTCGCTCTCAACTTGCGCTCACTTTCTTTGAAATATGCCTAACTGAGAGCCACACATATTTACGAATACAATGAGAATGAGAAATAAGTGTGTAGATGTTGGCACCCACGTCAATATTACCAATACACAAACATACATGCATCTATGTATATAAATAAGCGTGCGAGCCAGTGTATCGCTGTCTCATTGTTGGGGCTGCTCCACCGCACGAACGAGTGAGTGCATTCCATATCTTACTATGTATGTTCTTTCTTCGAATCGATTCTTCACACGAGACTGCTGTCGCATTCAATCATTTGCTCTGGTCATTCTTTCTCCGTTCAGACTCTTACTTGCTCAGCAGATTGCTTGTGTTGGTTTCGTGTCGTTCTTGTCTATCGCCGTGGTTCCTACTATTCGTTGGTGTGCGCCTCTGCGTTGGTGCCATCGGTTCGCTTGCTCTGCAACTCAGTACAGAAGTCGGCAGCCGCTTGTTGCCGTCGTTTGGGCGCCTATTCGCAAATTTTGTGTAGAGGGACCTGCCTCAATGTTGCGAGATAATCTAGGGGTACTTTTAGGTTACCTTCGTCGCTGGCCGGCCACCTATCTACACAACTGCCTGCGTTTTGTTGTTGTGCGCTTACAACCGCTGAAGAGGAGCAAACATTTTCGAGTATAGGGTTTAGTGCGAGGCGCCGACGTTCAGACACGCTGTGTTTATACAGTTAGTTGGCTGGTTTGGTTGCGTTTTGTTGGTTTTTCGCAGCAAGTCTAAAAAAAAATATTTGCACACATGCTCCAAGCAAACATCGGCGCTTCCCCTATTGAGTCGGAAAGCAGGCTCCTCTGGATTTCTTAGCCAATATTACGGAGCATGTTCTTCTGGCTTCTCTTGAGCCATGCGCGTCTACGTTGGCCCTCAAATGTTTGTATCCGCGAGGAAAGATGTTGATATGCTTCTGCATGATTATACATTTGTATATGGTAAATGTAAAAGTACATACATGCAATCATATGTGATATTCTTCTGCTTTTATTGTTATTATCTTTAATATGAGTGTGCCTTTCCTTCTCTCATGAAACAGAAAGCTCTTGCACTCATTATTTCAATTTTGGTGGGTATTTTTTTGAATAATTTTCTCAATATAGAAATATGCACAGTTTTCCGTTAAAAAAAAATTCAAATTTTTGCCTTGCTTTACAAATTCATTTAACCGAAAGCAAAACAAGGTTTCCCCAGCGTACACAATAATCAATTAACAATCAGTGAAGCACCTATTGAGCAGTGATGGATTTTAGGCCAAAAGTTTAACCAAATTTGGTGCTTCCTTTTCCGCCTTTTTTTTTGTTTTTTTGAAATTTTCATGTTGAATGCTTTGACCGGCACATAAACCGCGAAAACTCTGAATGATGCCCGCAAATGAAATTAAATTCATTCCTGCTTTTGTGATTTTATTTATTTGTACATTGCAAAAAAAAATTATAATCTATTTAAGTATTTATGAGTGTACAAATTTGTAACTTAAACCCCCAAAAAAATTTTTTTATTACATACATACATAGTTTCAAAGATCTTCGAAAATATTGAAAAAAATATTTACCTTATATTAATATATTTTTTGAAATTCTTGTCGCTACAAAACCTATTGCTTCTAGAGAGCTTTTGAGAAATTTTCGACCTTTTTTAAACAAAACTTTTATGTACAAGTAAGTCCATTGCTATAACATTCCAGCACTGATAATGTTTTCACATGCAAACACACATCCGTAGATAACTATCGTAGCAGGTAAGAGCGCATAAAAGTCAACAAATATTCACGAAAACATGCCATACATATGTACATACCTACTACATGTCTACATATGAATGTATGTATATATGAACAAGTACACACATACCTACATACATAGAAACCTATGTATATACTAACACATGCGCCCAAAGATCTCCGACCTTCAGTTGGCGGTCGCTTGGCTTGTGGAAGGTAACACATTTGATTTTTACATTTTTGTGGTGGCTACGGTGGCTATGCTGGTGTCGCGCTATGCCTTCGTGCGTTTCTGAGCGCTTGCTATAATAACCGCACCGATGACAATGACGCCATGACAGTCCCATCTCGTTTCAATGCATTGCGGCGCTACGCGACGCGCTGTGTTGCGTTGCGTTACGCCGCGTTAGTGGTCGTTGCGGCGAAACGTTCACACCGCGCTACGCGAACGCGCACGGAATAGAGCGCGGCAAAGCAACAAATTAACTTTAAAGCAAATTGAATTTTGTGAAAAAGAATAAACAAAGGATTGTTAAAAAACCTCTAAATGATTAAAAGCGACTAACTGGAAAAACTCACGCGTATTGTGTGCGCCTGCTCGGCGTTGGGGCGCGTTAGCTCACATTTGACACCAACACGCCAAAAAGTCAACCAATCGAGCTTTGAAATCATTCAATTATCCCATCAACACTGATCGCGTGAGTACAGCTTTCGAATAATTTTCACGCCTCATTCGCGTTGAAGCTTCCCCGTTGGAGTGGACGCGACGTGGTCCGCTGTTGCGCGTCACCTGTCTGCCGGTCGCTTCTTATTAAATCAGCAAACAACCAATCAACCAAGTAATTGTTCGACCAAACCACTAACCAAGCAACGAAGATACAACCGCTCCAACACTCTGCTTGGCAATAAAAGAAGTAGCCAACGAATTGCCAACGATTGCGCCAACGATTGACAGCTGTCCGGACTACGTCAGTCAAAATGACGCATCGTATTTTGGTAACAGGAATACAGACAATTCCAGCAACCGCCCGTAAAGTGGCGACAACGCGCCCCAGCATAGATAGCGGAACACCAACCAACACTGCTGGCGACAATGGTGGCGCGTGCCAGGCTGTGTTGCGTTGGCGCGTGCGTTGCATTGTCGGCGTCGCGGCGCCGCCAAAAAAAAAACTCTGGAAAACAGATATGCACATATGTACTTATGTATATGCAAATGTGTGTGCCTTTAGTCTAAAATGGCGTTGTCGCGTAGCGTGAGTGCGATTTCTAAATTTTCATTGTCGCCACGCTATAGAATTTAAAAAAAAAATCGTCTGCGGTTCGCGCGCCAAAAGGGCAACACCCAACTGTCAGAGTAGAGTTCCCAATCCATTGCATTACAACTTCATCAGTTGAACATAAAAGTTGTTATTGCGTTTTCCATTCACCATAGCGTTGATTAGTTGCGCTTTGTCTGTGGCGCTTTTAGCCAGTAAATGCAAAATGTGCGCCGATGTCTGGTTGGCAAAGCGCTTCGTCGAGCAATACACGAAAATATGTACATATGTATGTATGTATGTTTATGATTGTAAATATGGTAAAAAGAATACCGTTCTGCGCACTCGCATATATTTAGGTGTGTATGTATGTACATACATATGTACATGTAGAGCATTATATAAGCGTATTAACATACATATATGTAAATATGCGCTTGTACTCAATGGACATTGCCATCCCCGCCGCACATATTTTTTTATATTTTTGTTACAAGTTTATTTTGGTTCTGAATCGAGTGCATTTCTGTTTTTTCTACTCATCCTCAACTCTCATTGAAATTGATTAGCAGTGACTCATTTAGTTGGGTGCAATGGATTAATTCACGTCCAAAAAATTTAATTAGAAGCTTTTAACATTTGCATATAAATAAGTATGAATGTCTTCGTTGGAATCGGAGTAAATATTATGGGAAATTTACTTCTTCCTTCACTCGTCCTAAAGTATTATTGCAACGGAATAAGGACTTCACAAACAAGTAATGAAATATAATGACAAACTCTGTCTCAAAATATAACAGAATGAATATATCGTCGGGCCCTTCGAAAAATAGTATATTTCATTTCCGCGTGGAAGAGTGTAACACACGGTACGAAAGAGAAAGAACGGAAAATTATAACAGCATTTTCCTAGAAAATTGGTTAATAAATCATTAAAAAGACATCGAAAAAGTTGTTTTTATTTTTAGAACCACACTTACAATATTAAAAACAACGAAATAAATTTATGGCAATCTATTTTTTACAGGTTTCCAGAGTTCTGCAGAGAATTTGAAATAAATCAGCCGTCATTAACTAAGAATTCAATTATTTATTTACAACGTAACTCTTTATAAATTTTTCACAGTGAATTTCTATACAAAACTCTTCCTGACAAACATTTTTATTAATTTTTAGTAAAACTATAATTCATTCTACAACTAAAACCACAAATGACTCTGGATCAAATATTTAAATTTCGTCAAACAAAGTGAAAGTTTCAATTTGCTAATATTATCGTCTAAAAGATTGTACGCATTGAAGCTTCTTACTGTATGTCTTGGCTAAGAGCATATTTCTTATATTTATTTATAAATCTTCTTTTGTTTGATGGTAAATTTTTGATGAGTTTTAAGATGCACAGTAAATTTTTTATATTTTTAATTCAGAAAAGATTTCACTTTACTTGTAACTCTTGGAGAACGGTGGAGTTTATCACAGAAGGTAATTCATATTAGAAGCCAATTCTGTGTTCACAAGGAATAACATTTTGGAGTATTTTTAACACCATTTGAAATGTCAATTAATTAACTAAAATATTCAACTCAGGACTGAGTTTATATTTCTTCACTTAATTTAGACAATTCAATGGTAGTTTCACTTCAAATTTAATTTAAAATAAACGTAATGACTTAGTTTTGACTCATTTCTTCCTCTATATATTTCTTACAGAATTGAGGCCTTTTTACGATTCAAATATAATTTTTTTAGCAAGTTAAAGGCAAAGGAGTTAACGAACTAGCTTTGTTTGTGACCAAATATTTGACTAAAAACTTTATTTTGAGAGCAATGAATAATAACTTGATCCAATTTTACACATTTTTATTACTAACCTTGTCTAACTAACAAAACCTTAATTAGTTTTAGAGAAAAAGATTTTTGATCGTTACTACATGCAAGTGAAACCACTGTGCGACTGTGTGATACAATTTTCTCAACATAACGCATAAGCAAAATCTATTTGTATATAGAAGAAATTGCGAAATATTGGAGTTATTATGTTGCATAGTAAGGAATAAAAAAGGCTAACTGATCACCGTTTAATATGCAGAGATTTAGTATAAATTCCACACCGTTGTTTTTAATATCTGTCGAAAAAACCAAATACCATCCTCCAGTCAACAGCCCTCCGACATTTTCGCAGTTGCAGCAATAAACTTATAACTTCCCTATGAGATTAATTGTTGGCTTAAAATGTGTCTGCTTGTGTCAGACAGTACAACGAGTCTGAGTAAACCGGCAAACAGAAGTGGCGTAATTACGCATTTGACCCGCGTAAAATTCGAACGAAAATGTACCGTTGCGTAGAGGAATCTGGCAAAGCCCACAACAGATAAAAGTATGTTGATAATACTTAGCACAGCTGGAGCGATCTAAAACCTTTGTTTTGTCGGACCTACTTCCCAGCTTCCACATTGCAAGCGGTACAGAACGGGATATGCACCTCGTTTGTAATCGATGTTGTTTTTGCTCTGGCTCTAACAATATTGGTGGCGTTGGCAAGCGGTTTTTGTGGGCTTGGATTCGAGTGCTAATGTTCACGCCATGCAGATACGAGTACATACACACATATTTACATACAGATTTTCATACCTACGATTATACACTGAGACGAGTATGCACATACATACATACATACATATTCGTTCCTCTGTTCCTGTGCAACCTTCATGCACTTTCGAGCTGCTCCCCAGCCCACAGACTCCACCACTTCCCCAGTCTCACCGAGAGCAGCTAATGTCGGCCCTGGAGTTCGCATTCCGCACTGTTCACTGCAGCATCGCGTGCACGCTGGTTATACTACATATGCTCCCCAGCTATGAAAACATTTGTACTGTACTTCTCCTTCTCCCCTCCTTTCACTCTATTCTTGCACACACAAGTTCTTCTGCTCACGCTAATTTTGTTTTCTTTTCTTGTTTCGAGTTTCAATCGTGTTTTTGTTGTTCTTTCCACTCCACTCCCATTTGTTCGTTCCATTGCAGTCTCGAAATGCTTTTTGTTATTGTATTTCTCCAAGCGGATGGCATCTGGTTGCCAGTAGCGTGTGTTGCGGTTGACGCAAGTGGCTGGCTTTGCTTACCCTGTCGGCTGCTTGCCTGTTGAAAATACCAGTTGGGGATTTCCCATGTGACCAGTGTACGCCCACGCCGCCACAACGGGGAACGCTGACGACAATGGGATCCAAGTAGAGGAGATGTTGGGAGCTGCGAAAGCGACATTGTACGAGCAGATTGTAGGCCTTAGCGTAGCAGTGCGCTTTATTCCAATTGGGATAATCTGGTGTTTCCCTGGCAGTGGAGCAGTGCAGGAGAGTGGGGATGGAAAATATCACGAAATCATGTGGTTGGCTGAAGAACTGACTCATCATTGAGGTAATAATGTCGAAGTTGTTGCAGGTTGAGGGTCGTCTTTGCAACTCCTCACAGAGGAGTTTTTTTTTGTGTATACAAAAAATTGTGCGCCATTGTATTCAGCAACTTTCTTCTTGATCCAGTCGCAACATTTGCCGTCGATCTCTTAGTGTCACTTGTGCAATCTCTGGATGCACAAGTCGTAGCTTTACCCGCTTATGGTTCTTTCATGTCCTAACTTTTGTACCGCCGTGGGTATCCACTTCTAGTTTTTCGAAGATTTCTTGTGAAAAGCCAGCTTTGCTCAATTGAGCTCCATAAGGATTGGGGCAGCAGCACAGGCAGGCAGTGTCGGGTGAGCATTGTATCTATTGTCGCCGACTTTCACGTTAAAAAGCGGAAATTCTTCGTTGCTAAGGGATATGAATTCATTTAAGTAAATGAGTGAGCAAGATATTGAAATGTCATATGAGTGTGCATTTCCATCTTCAAAAAATTCTTTACATAAGAAAAAATTCAATTCACAAGCATTTCAAAATCTTTATGAGCTTGGTCTTCCTTGTGTAATAGCTTTTATTTTCTGTCTGTGGGCTTTAAAAGGATCCCCAACAAGTTTGCTGCTATTTGTTGTGGAAAAATCGTGCAGTTAGTTCAGGACGATGTGGCTTATTTCGAAAATATCAGCGTCGCCTGCTGAAATAATAATCCACCTACCTGATCACTTGAAAGATTAATTAAATGTTTAACGCGAAAAAGTAAAAGATATTGATATTTTAGCCAGTTAGAGCCACTTAAACAACGGAAAGTTTGCCAGATTTATAAAAATTTAATAAGAATAATTCATCAAATAAATATTTAAAGCATTTGTTGGTGAGTCTTGAGGGGAGAGTGTCTCGGAGAAAAGGGGTTTCTCAAGTCGTATGCAGGGCACCATACTCTCGGGTTTATTATAGTCCTTGAGATGTTATTCCTAACGAAGCCCATTAAGAACTTGGCCGCAATTTCCCAACTGGCAGAACCAGTATCCAATACATTGCCTTAGAATGTTTTGTAATGATTTCACTTCTTTTACGCATTGCTGGCAATGCATAGTACAAGGAAAGTAAGGTAACTAAGGGCTTACGTCCAAAGACATGCCCATGTTAACGTAATGAATTACAGAAGTAAAAGAATAAGCGCTTCCTACTGTTTATTTCGATTCAACTTTTGCTTCTGTGGAAATCATGTTTTCTGCTGGGTTCTTTAAATTCATTTGGTAAATAAACAGTTGAATAAATATTTTTGGATCCTTTCGCAATTTTTCACTTCTGTTAAAATCAAAATTTTTTGAAACCATTGTTATATTTTGTAATATTTATTTTAAATATTATTTTATATATTATTTAAATGCATGGAAAACAAAGTGAGTGAGCCCACTTAGGAATATAAGCTCTTATTGCAAAATTTTTTAACAGTGAGCAAGTGAAAATAAACAGTTGAAGCTTTAAGCTTTTAGCGAAAAGCATTGCCAGAAGCAAGAATTTCTATGCTATATATTTATATTAATATTCAACCAAGTGTCAAAGTGGGAATGAAACGTTTAAATACATATTGTTCGTAATTCAGATTCAATGCCAGCAGCGTATAAATTAAACAATAAAATAATTGTTACAGTTCATATTGTACACTGTAAAGAATGGTGTATTCAATTTCTTCTAGAAATAATATTGCTCCGTTTTGTTTTTCTCAGCCCTTTCTACTTTTATACCTTACATAAGTAGCTATTTTTCAGGAATCCAGAAATCCTAATGCAAAATTTACAATGTGAGAGGGCAACATTTTTTTGAGAAAATGTTATTTGTAATAACTGCTTTTATTCAAGCTAGAAGCCTTTCTACACAAAAGCCAAGTTTACTTACATATAAACATAAATGTGACCTGAATGCGCGTCCCGGCCCTCTATATGGAATCGATGCACATTCAAAATTTCCATTTAAAAATAAAGCACTCGATAACTTTTGCAGAAAGTCTGTAATTTTTGTGATTTAATTGGAAATCAGTAGCACTTTGATCACGGACGCCGTGTTTCGGTTTGCCTTGCGACAAAATCTGTTAGTGTCCATAAGCATGCTCAAGAGCCTTCAGGTTTAAATTGATGATTTTGTAAATTGTTATCGGTGAGAGACTCCGCAATTTCTTTATGGTCAGTCAAGTTAAGTTCAGTTATGCCTTGACTAACTGGACTGTTAATGCTCTTAGAAATTGTTAAATGTAAAATTTCATCGAAATGAACTAAATTAATATTTATCTTAACTTGAATTGCAAAGAGTCTCTATTATACTGCAAGAAGGAAGTTCCTAGTTAATCTAATTATTAATTCTTTGCATTCACTTTAATTTCAAAATTAGTTATGTAGTTAGTTGTATACATCATTTATTATTTTAATTTATTTTAATTTATTTTAATTTATTTGGCCCTCTTAGTGTTTGGCCATGCTTATCCTACCATTTGTGGTGTGCGTCTTTATACTATACATATTATTCCAAAAATGAATGGACCTACAATTTTTGAGTCGACTCCGAACGGCAGATATTTGTATACATACTTTCATAAAAAATCATATGCGAAATAACTCGCATTTAACGCTCTAATTGTGATATAATACGTAATAAAAAAGCATCATCAAAAAAAATGATAATTTCATGCAATCGCAAATATTCTTCAAATTTGATTTAACGCAAAACATTAAATTTTTAAAAATAGGAATAGGTGAAGTGTTGTGTTAGTTGTGTGACGTTAGTGATAAAATAATTATATTTTCACAACAAACTACAAAAAAATTGTTTGGCTTTTGGTGGAAGGTAGCTATGTATGTAAAAGTAGTAATGGTTGTATTCAATGTTTTAAGTATGCACATACTTACACACATAAAAACATACATACCTCTACATATACATACATATGTATAAATGTTATCTAATATTGGCAATTAATCTTCTCGTAGGAATGATTTTCCATTTGAAATTTTAACCAATTTGATTATAAAATTGCCGAGTTTAGTGTAAATTAATTCAGTAGAACACTACACTTGCAGCCGCAAAGTTGACTGGGCAAGCATTAACATACACATTTCAAACAAACAAAACACAAATACAGACGAAGTTGGTGAGTGAGAAAGCGTGAGCGCGACGAGATAGTTTAAAAAGTTTAAATTTGTTAGAGCACAGTGTGCCAGAAGTGATGATTAATTGCCGAAATAATGTTTTCATTCGTTTTTAGGTATTTTTTAATTCAAATATATTCTGACAAAATCGAAAGTCCTTAAATTTATTTTTCTATTTTTTTCTACTAAAAATGATATTATATGAAACATGCTAAAAGTTTTTATAAATAGTTGTGAAAGTTATTTATAATATAGGCATTTACTGTAAATTTTGAAATGTTTCAATTATGTTGTTATTCGTCTTAACATACTTGAATTGTTATTAACGTTAACTCAAGCAAAGGCAACTTTTAAAAATTATTTGAGCACCAGCTTTCAATCACTTAAAAATGAAACTACGAACACGCTTCGAAATTTCTGTTGATTTCATTTGATTGTTTATATTTTTACAACGCATGGAAATGTACAAACTGTGCCACTGCCATTGAGTAATTCTAGCAGACCAGAGTGGCAATCGATTGAGAGAATATTTCAATAGTGTAGAAGAAAAAGAAAGCTTACGAACAACAGAAAGCTCATGTGAGTCAGCCCCACTAATATTTATTTGTACGTACATATGTATGTATGTAAGTATATTTAAGTGAGTGTATTTCAAATACAACCAGGTCTAAATCAAAATGATGCAGAGCCGCTTGCTGGGCGCCGGAATTGTGCGTTTTGTATTTTCTAGTTGTGTAGCGGCGTCGTCGTCGAAAGAGCCGAGAGCGTTTTGTAAGTGAGTGAATGTAGGTTTTGAAAAGCCGGTTTTTAAAGCAAAAGTAATTTTCAGCCGCACTCCATAGTTAGTTGGCTTTGATGCGTAGGGACATAAATAATACCCAAGCTCTGCTCTGTTTAGTGCAATTATTACTCAGTTTTCTTGACATTACATTTTTGCCAAAATAATAAAATGCTAATAAGAAGTTTCGCTATATTTTTACTCACTATCATCGCACATCACGTTGCCGCCGAAATCGTCGAAACAATAGATAAAATGTCTGGTGAAGAAGAAAGGTTCAAAATTCTAGTCACACACCCAGAAGTGCCACAAGTAGCCATCGATCTACTTTCGCGCAGCTGTGACGTAACCATTTGCGAAAGTTTGCCGCCAAAGCGTTCAGAAATTTTGGAGAAAGCTAAAGGTGTGCACGGCTTATTTTGGGGTGGCCATGAATTGCTCAATGCGGAGGCATTGGATGCCGCAGGTCCCCAACTTAAATCAATTTCGACGATGTCAGCGGGCATCGACTACGTGGATGTGCCAGAGGTCAAGCGGCGTAAGATACCACTGGGCCACACGCCCATCGTTCTCAATGACGCGGTCGCCGATACAGCCGTCGGACTTTTGCTGGCGGCAGCGCGTCGCTTCCACGAAGGACGTCTGAAGATCGAGACGTGAGTAATACAATTACAAAGTATGGCTATTTAAGTTTGAAGCTAAATTGTTTCTTTGTTTCGTTTTCGCCTGTAGCGACACTTGGGAGAACTTCCATCTCAACTGGATGTTGGGTAAGGACTTGCGCGGATCTGTTGTAGGATTCTTTGGTTTCGGCGGCATCGCTCAGGCCATCGCCACGCGCTTGAAGGGCTTCGATATTGCCAGCGTACTCTATACAACACGTCGCCGTGTCGCGCCCGAAATTGAAGAGGAGCACTCAGCTAAGAAAGTTGATTTCGATACCATGTTGGCGGAAAGTGATTTCGTTATCATTGCATCGCCCTTGACCAATGAGACTGCGGGCGTCTTCAATGCCAGCGCCTTCGGAAAGATGAAGAATTCAGCTGTGCTGGTGAATATTGCACGTGGAGGTGAGCGCGGAATTCGTATTCAAAAATGCTCTACCATTTATCAAAATATTGGCTAATGCGAAATTCTTATCATTTTACCAGGCATCGTCAATCAGCCGGATTTATATGAAGCTTTAAAAACAAATCAAATATTCGCTGCGGGCTTAGATGTAATGTCACCTGAACCCCTGCCTTCCACTGATCCGCTGTTGAGTTTACCGAATCTTGGTGAGTAAAAAATAATGGGCTGGTGTTTGTGTTTAAAATACTAACTCGTAAAGTGCTGATAAATATATTTTTATCTAAACTCCACTCAACACCTGGCAATGTTTGTATGTACATACATATGTACATACGTATGTATGTGTGCATTATTCTGCATGTAGTGAACCAAATCTTATCAATTGGCTTGCGTATTTCGCTTGTAGTTTTGATTTAATAATTCCTTTGACGAGTGAGTTATAAACATACATATGTATGCATGTAGTATGTATGGTATGTACGAGTACTTGTATATGTGCCATTATGATTTTATCATGATTTTACGTATAAAAAGTTCTACTTTTTCACACAAAAAAATGTCCGACGTTTTGATTCGTTGTGCCAATGAAAACACTCTACTTTGATGTTTCCATACAACCAAGGTCAAAATGTCAACCGTTGTTGATATCTGTGATTAGCAGATGATTCTTTAAACGGGACCGAGATATTTTACTACCCAGGTCGGCCCGAAATCAAAGGGTAACCCGACAACCGGGAAAATGTGAGGAGATATTATTAAAGCGCTTTTGCAATTATAAATCACAAACTAACGCCCTAAGAAAAATTATGTGAGAATATTACATACTTAAGTATGTACCATAGACAAAAAAGTTGCGATATACAGAAGAATATTTCGGCGCTGATATTAGGCATTTCTTGCCTATTCGACATGCATCCTTTAAAAATATTAAAAATATGAAAACAATTTCCATTAAAATTCATATTTTAAATTGTTTACAACTTTTAAGTCACTCCTAACCACTTTTTATTCTACTTTCAGTTGTGCTGCCTCACTTGGGTTCGGCGACCGAGCGCACTCGCAGCGACATGGCAACCATTGCTGCCCACAACGTTTTGCGCGGCCTTGTTGGCGAACCAATGCTCTCGCCCGCGTATCAGTTGTAGATAAAATATTATCTAAAAACTTACATAGAGATCACCTAATGAGTTTGTCCAATCGATAACGAGTTGAATTATTGCAATAAAAATTTAATAAATGTACATAAATCCACCAAGAATTGTTTATTTATACTTTGCTCGCGTCAATACGAATTACGCAATACCGCTTATGAATAAGACAGCTAGCTCCAATTGTAGTGAGTCGCTATTCTCATCGAGACAAAGTGACTTGTTGCAAGCATAAATGCATACCTACTTACATACCTATGTGAGGCTAAGCTTAGAAATTATATTTTCGTTTAGATTTGACTGACCAAAAAACCTGCAACGGCAAACAACCTTCTAAACTAAATTAAAGTTAACTTAAGAATATTTTGTGAAGAGTTTTTTACGAAGGCCGAACCCTCAGTTAATTTGGTGATATACGCCAAAAAAACGACTGCTTTTTCATGCCTTGCACCTTGAAATTATAGCAATTTTTTATTTAAAAAGGAAGTAAAAGATGAATTCATTATTAAGTAATCTGTGTGTGAGCATTAATATCGTCCTTGATATAAAGCTTTATAATTAGATAACGGGTTTAGGGCAGAAATAAAGATCGTACTTGATCCAAAGCTTTATAATTCGATAACGGGTTTAGGACAGAAATATGCGAAAAATGCCCATTTGAGAATTCCGGAGTGAGTTATGCGAAGTTCATACGTAAGGCTCCAGATCGTCGAAGCGAATGGAGGATTTAAGAGGCTTTACTTTAAGTTATACAAGTCTGCATATCTGAAGCGATAACGGAGACTATAGGAACTGTCAGCAGGACAAACCGAATGGCTAAGTCGGCCGAACATATTCTTTATCGTTTGACTATAGAAGCTATAGCTAAAGAAGGCATTGCTCGCACAGATAGATTCCGTCCATAAATCATGTCCATTAAATGCCTAAAGTGCGGAAACTCGAGAGTAAGTTAACTTATTGCCTTTGCAATTACGAACGGCAAATGCAGAAATGTCGGCGATAGGTGGTATTGATAAAAAACGCAATAAATAAATACAAAAATCACATAACGGTTTTTGTGTGGCTCACCGACAATATGAAATAACAAATATGTTCTCGTTTGAATATTCAAGCACAAGACTGATTTGATTGCTAATAGTTCCATAATAGCTAAGAGAATTTGCATGAAAATAGCGGAAATATAGAAATGAGTTGTTATTGAGTTAATGGAGTTCTTTTCAAAAAATTAAAGCCTCCAATTATATATATACACATTTATACATATACGAGTATGTATAAATATTTATATAAATTGTTATACCATAATATTTATACTAGTTTTCATACATTTCAAAAACAACTGAGCCTGGACGTTAAGCAAAACCTTCGTACGAATATTAATATTCGTATTAATTTGAAATTTGTGCGAACTTGCAACATCAAATGATCAGTGAGGTTTGTCATATCCTGCCGAGGTCGGACCACACTTTGCTAAGTAAATTTTTGTGTTAATCAAAAGAGCCTAGAGATTTACTTCTTGTAGAAAGAAAAGTTTGATTTGAAATATTTGGTTTTTCAAAACAATAACATTTGCAAAAATTGAAAAGGGAAAGTAATGGTAATGGTACGATTAGAGCATTACTTTGGTTAAGTGTAGCAACAAAGAACTGTGAACCAGTAGTGGTTGTAAACCCATTGAAAGTGCGCCACTTCAGAACTGGGCTGTCTCTCTGATGGGTATACGCATGCCTTCACTCAACAATTGCACTTCGAGGTGTGTATGTATGCGGAAGTATATGAATTTGAGCACTGTATGCGTTGTTTACAATTTATCAATATAAACTTTGCTGCTGTTATGCGAGCAATTCAGTGTCCGCTGAGCAACAAAGCTTTCCACCTTGTCGGCGCAAACTAAAGCAATCACAAATATCCACAATGGCAATGTCCACAGCCCGTAGATTGCACAAGGTACTTGTCTCGCATCCTGACGTACCCAAAGCGGCATTGGAACTGCTGCAGCAACGGGGCTGTGTAACAATACTCTGCGAGAGTGTTCCACCCTCGCGTGCCGAAATTCTACGCAAACTGCCAGGAGTCGATGCGATATTTTGGGCTCACTACCAGCCGCTCGATGCGGAGATACTTGACGCAGCTGGCCGACAATTGCAGGCGGTATCGACCATGTCGTCGGGCATTGACTACGTAGATTTGGCGGAATTCAAGCGACGTCAAATGCCGCTGGGCCACACGCCGGGCATAGTCAAGAATTCAGTCGCCGATCTGGCCGTTGGTTTGATGATCTCTGCGGCGAGATACTTTCACGCAGGACGACAAGAAATTGAGCAGTGAGTAGAAGTGGCAGTAAATGTAATAGCCAAATAATTTTCAGACGTGACCTAAGAACTTTGTTTGTGGGGTAAATAATGCGAACAGCTGATACCACCACTAACAATAGCTATTTTGCAAAAAAGAGCTTTTAAAGCTTTCGTTGGCATTGCCAGATTGAAAATGACACTGCTGTTAAAATATTTATTTCTCTTTGCTTTCAACTCTCTGGTAGATCTCTTTGGCGCAAAGAGCACATTAACTGGCTGATGGGGCAGGAAGTGCGCGGCTCGGTGGTGGGCTTTCTCGGTTTTGGTGGCATTGGGCAGGCGATAGCGCAGCGGTTGCAGGGGTGGGAGGCATCGAAGTTTATATACCATACACGCAACCCAAGAGCAAATCCATTTGATGCGAGTCATGTCACATTCGACCAGTTGCTGCTGGAAAGTGACTTCTTGGTCGTTGCTTGCCCGTTGACGGCGGAGACGCGCAACAAATTTAATGCGGCTGCTTTCAAAAAAATGAAGACGAATTGTGTGTTCGTGAACGTGGGCAGAGGAGGTGGGTACGCGAATGGGTAACCGATCTCTTTTATCAAACTAATTTATTTATGTTACAAATATTATTGTAGGCATCGTTGATCAACCAGCGCTCGTGGATGCTTTGAAAAGCGGTGAAATCGCCGCCGCGGGCTTAGATGTGATGACACCGGAGCCACTTCCGGCAGATGATCCACTACTAAAGTTGTCAAATTGTGGTAATGTCTGCAAAAAATATCTATTGAATAAGTACCCAATGAAAGTTGGTGTTGTTCATTCACGTTTGAAGGCACAACTCGTGTGTTTCTCAACCAAAGTTTCCCACTAACAAAATGCAAAAAAAAAAATTACTATATTCGCATATTTGGCTTTAATATTTATTGATTTCGTTTTTTTTTTTTTTTTTAATTGAAAAAAGTAATTTTTTAGCTCATGTTTTCCAAAATCTTTGCAGTCGTTATACCCCATTTGGGCACTCAAACGATGCCGACGACTACCGAAATGGCCCTAACCGCTGCCAATAATATACTCAACGCGCTGGAGGGCAAACCGATGATATGTCCAGCTTACTAAAAACCGATTTATACCGAAATCTGTATTGCCCGTTTGCATTTGTTGTTATTGTAAATATTGAAAAAGAACAAACATTTTAATATACAAAATAAGATTGGAAATTTATTCACTTTTGTCATCTTCCTTCACTTGAAGTGGCAAAAATACCGCATCCCATTCTTCGCGCTGCAATGCCTTCAAATATTTCCGTCTCTGCTCCAGTACCTTTTCCAACAGCTCCGGTTCATGCTTCTGCGCCAATTCCAATGCTCGCCGCCAATTGTGCATGCGCAAGCAGAGGGCCACGGCTTCGGCAAATTTTTTGTTGTGCAATAAAATGGTCTCTGCTTCGATTAAACGCCCCAGCATTAGAGAATTCTCCGCCATTTGTTCCGGGCTGGCGGCTGGCAAGTCCTACATAGTGAACATTATTGGAATGTATGAACGCTTTCAATGGCACATAAATATGTACATAAGTATGTAACAGAACTACCTTGATATACTGCAGGTAACTGACTTTGTCGATCTGTAGCGCCGCCGAATAGGCCTCCTCACTAATCTGCAATTGATTTTTGCGCGTCGCAATCGCAGCCAGCGTAGCCCAAAGGTTGCCATTCTGAGCGAGACGGCAAATCTTCAATGCCTGTTGCCACTGGCCCTCCATTAGCGTGCGTTGCAATATTTCACAATAGATATTCACATTGACGGGCAGCAGAGCGCCAGCGCAGCGGAAGGTGACAATCGCATCTTCGAACGACGCTAATGCGATATTTTTCCCAAACTCACTGAAACAGATACTCGTAATACTCAATCAAATATACATAACTATGCATATAATTCTACTCACGGCGCATCTACGGTCACAGTTGTGAGTGCAATCAGCGTGGGATCGGCGGCGCCCTCGCCCGGGCAGTACCAAATGCTGTAGCAGGTGTCGTGTACGCCCACCAAAATGTTGGTCTCACTCGCCCACATAACGGTTGACACCTGCGTGCCTATCTTGTAAATTTCTCCGCTATTGGCATTGCGTCCGCTGGCGTTGCGTTCTGTGCTGCTATTCCCACCCCCACTGATGGCCGCCACAGTCCCACCACCACCGCCTCCGCCTCCGCCGCCATTTAAATTACGCGTCTCCGTGATGTACAGTTCCCGATTGTTATCGATTAACACGACAAACTGATCGTCGAGTGTACCTGCACGACATGCGGAGATCTCGGAAATTGGGGTTTTTGCACGCAATGAGTGCGGCTCGTATTGTCGAGAGGCGCCTGGTACAAGATCGAAAATGTGAAGCACTGCGTTGATGTTTAAAAAGTTAATTTAGAAAATCTCAAACGAATTTAATTAGACGTTATACAAACCTGTGTTATCCGAGTTATCCCGTATAGCCAATACGTCGAGTCCCAGCGAGACCGCACGCCAACTAAGTAGCGGTATTTGCGCCTGCATGCCCGGATAGCGTGGGCTCAAGTGAAGACGACCGGTAAAGTTGTAAACCCAAATCGATGTAGCATCCAATACCATGAAAAATCTAATGAAGAAGATATTTAACACATTGTATTTGTAATGAACCGAGGTAAAAAAATTTCGCAATGTGTGTTTACAGGTACAATTAGTGTTAAAATGTATGAGATAAGTAAATTACGTCAAAATATCACCATATAACTTCCGTAAATGTATTTACTCGAATATTAAAATAAAAAAATAAAAATTTTCTCACAAGCTCTTTTTTTTAATATATCCCTTAAGGAATATAGGCAGCTGGTAACTTTTAGAGACGCATCTGCGGTCTTACATGAAGTTTGGTTAGATCTTCTATTATTGTAATAATGGTTTTACTGAAACAATGAAAGGCAAAGTTTTGAGTTATTAGATATTACCAGAGACTATCAAAACACTCTATACATTCAAACATAAAAAAATCGAGGTGTATGTCATTTTGCAGCTTCTTTAATGCCACATGAAAGGATGACCTTTGGTTTCATAGAATTCAAAAAAGTTCAATTTTGAGTAAATCTCTTGCGACAAATAAAAAAACCTTGGGATATTGTGCCTAGTATTCTAATTTTCACGGAAATATACCTTCATGTAGGTGCTAAAAAGTTTCTTCGAATTGCATCCTTATAATTCTAAATACTTAATATAATTCCAGGGAACTCGGTTTTATCGCATTGCTTCAACAACAAATAACATTTACTCACTTCTTTCCAACTTCAATCACCCGCACGTCCGTCCTTCCATCTATAATGATCGGCGTGTTGATGTATTTTTCATTGTAGATATGCAATTGGTTCGATGTGGCCACAATTAAGTGACCATAGCCCAAACCGAAGTTAATGACACGCTCGGGAAAGTCTAAAACGTCACTGGTACTATTCAAGATGTCGTGCAATACGATTGTTCTGCGACCTGTTGCCATAGCCTTCAAATTGCGAGAGATCAACTGCCGATCAACAATGTATCCAACAACAAGATTACCCGTCGAGGTGCCACAGGCCACTTGCGTGCCATCTGAAGACCAGGACATAGCGTAAAAAGAGCCAACAGCGGGTTCACTGAAGCGAGAGCTGCTATAAGACCACTGGGAATTCAACGGAGGCAGAAATAGTAAGGCATTAAAAATGTAATAAATTTTAATATGCGTGGCAAGATAAATTGTATTTTGTAGTGAAATGTTATGAGAATTTATTGCTTACACCAACGCTGGAGCACAGCTTCAACATATTGAAAGAGCCCACTAAGAGCACATCCTTCTCAGAGTTGAAGCACACTGACGTGATGGCATATTCTTCTGCCGAGCTGGTGAACAAGTTAGCGCCCTGTGTATCCCAAATCTTGAAGCGGCAATCTTCACCTCCCGAGGCGATAATATTCGAGTGGGTAGACCAGCTGAGCGAAAGTACGAGGCCATCATGGGCGCGCCACTAGAAGAGAAAAAGATTTATTCTGTGTAAAATTTGTAGACAATTTGTGTTACTTTCAACTGACCCTTGTCAACTTGCTATTCGCCGCCAGCGGTTTGATAGACATATAACAGCCCTGGCTAAAAACGATCGACGTAGAGTTGGGCGCCCAGCGTGCGCAGCTTATTGGCTCGTCACTCTGCATCACTGTGGAGCGCAGCATGCCAGAGCGTGACCAGATCTTTATAACACCGTCCTCGCCAGCTAGTTGTAGGGTAGAGTAAGCATTTAAAATCGTGTAAAGGGGAAGTTTAAAGTCTTGGTTAAACGCTCACCCGTTAGGAGACCAGCGCCGTCGGGACTCCAGCGTCCTGTGCTTATTGCTGCGCTATGTGCGGCAATATTTCGCTCCACCCGCGCGCTTTTATTCAAAATGATGAAGCGGCCGTCGTTGCTGCTGATGAGCAGCGTATCACTGCCTTTGCCGCCACCGCTGCTGCGTCCACCCAGGAGGAGCCAATGCAAATCGGTTGGTATGAAATCGTCTGGTAGCTTGGCCACTTCCACCGATTCACGAGTGACAGCGCTCCACTTGTAAATCTGGTGATCATCACTTTAAAAAAAAAACCTAGTTTTTAATCAACAAAACTAAGTTTCTCTTTAGTAATGATAAAACTGGCTTATAGTGCAAAAATGTTGAGTCCACTTTTTACCGCATAAAAGTTGCAAGAAAATGTTGAAATTTTTCATTATTTTGGTCACGCCTGAATTAACTGAAAAAGTGAACTTGGCACCTTTGCACTCTCGACGGAAGAAATATGTAAATAAATTCAGATTGAGGCTTTTCTCATGACGAGCTATGCACTTTCATACCTCACGAAATAGATCTCCTCGTTGCTACTCCAATCCACACAGCTCAGTGGCGTAACATTCGCTTTTTCAGTATTTCCAGCATCTTTGTGTCCACTTGAACTTCTTTGGGTTGCCGAATTCTGCAGCCGATAGTCGACATTACTGTTGACGGTGGTTTGCTTGCAAATATGGGTTTTCAAACGCATTACTAAATTATTTCTAATGAACTAAACTGAAACGTTTACGCACTAAAATTTTCTTGTAAATTTTTTGTTTGTTTGTCCTGCGGCGTTGCTATGGAAATTTCGCACGAATACTTTGGACGACAACAACCCTTAGCGGCGACAGTCAGTCACCTGTTGATTCCATCGTTGCGTTTATGAATGAGAGGTTAAGTTTTTCACAATGAAACACACATAATCATCTGTACATATTTGTACACGCAATCATTGGCTAGACTCAAGTGTGAATCGAAGATGTTTTAGTCCAGCTTTTATGTTTTAAATTATTGAGATATATTAAGTCAAAATGTATTGACTTTTAATATGTAAATACATAACGAAGATATTTTTTATCCAATTTAAATGAAAAGTTTAAAAAAGGTCAGTCATTTGTTAGTTAATGGCGCTTTTGTGATGAAAGTGGTTTTGGAAAAGAGTTTGCTACGCCTTCAATGCTTTCATGATGAATTGGAGCTCCTTGTAGTTTAAATGTATGTATTGTAGTTGAACGATATATATCAATAACAAATATTTATAGGAAAGAGCAAATTCCGAATGTTTAAAAGTTCAAATAAAGCAGTAATTAGTGGTGAGATTGTCTGAGAAAGTGCTAATTAAAATATTTCTCAAAGTCCAAAATAAATATTCAAAGTCTGGAAGTATGCTTTTGGGGTCGCATTGTATACTTGGCTATAAGTTCAACAACAACTGATGGATCTTCAATTTTTTTTTGTACATTGCTGAACAGAGAGTTTACAGACACTCCTAACGATATATGACAAGTCATAACTTATGGCCGAATTCAGTAAGCAGTCTCAGTCTCTAATGGAGACAAAAGTCACAATTTTAGACCAGTTAGCATTCATTAGTTTCCAAATAAAGCCTCTAGTCTAAAAACAAAGTCTGTAAATAGTGACCTGGTGGTGAGCAGGCACAAACAAAAGAAAAAAACGTGCAAGTGAGGAAAAGCAATAATCTCTACCTCATTTTGAGACTTGAGACGATACAAAGTTACTGAATTCGGGCATTAGTGTATGTTAATGAAGAATAGCGAAACTACTACCGCAAATTAAAAAAATAAAAAAAAATTTGTGATTTTTTTGATTCCAATATTATTCTAAACTTAAAGAAAATGTGATATCCCGATATTTACGATACTACGACAAATTGGTATCGTAGAAGTCTACTGTGGAGTTTTTCCATTTCATCGCCCGTTTTATTTAACTCCGTGTTTCTACATACCCCAACGTTCAACTAAGTATATGTTCTTAGCGAATTTTTTTTTTTTAATTTTATTACGCATTGTAATTTTTGCCAAGTAAACATTTTAGGTCAAATGAATTGCGTCAAAACGAGCCAAACAATTGGTGGCGGTGCAAATTGTGGTGATCAGCTCAAACTGGCGTACAATAAATATTTGTGTTTACGATTATGTACCGGGTTTTTTAATGACGAAAGTAAATGAAATACATATGAACATATTTATATTTATACACATACATACATATGTAAATATATGTTAATTACGAGTACGTTAATAAAGAGGAGACTACATAAATACGTGCGATACTGAACTTATATTCCCATTGTAAGTTTCCCCTTGACGAATACACTGGCGAGTGAAACAAAGGTTGCAACCGCTCTTTGTCGATTTGACAGAATCTACCTATTTGATGATGTAGTAATAGACTTTTCATACAATAATTATCAGCTGATTGGTGGTTTATTGTAAAGATCAATCGATATTTCCAATTAAGAGTTTCACCGTTAAGCTTCCATGAAATAGAGTTTAAAAGTTCGACTTTTCACAGTGAACTTTTTACAAGTGAAAAACAAAGAATTGCCATTTGACAATAGCCCAAAAAAGCATTGTATTTTTAGAAACGCTGTCACCTTATATGGATTTGCCTTGTATGGAACCAACAGAAAGTGAAGGCACGCTCAAAATTCAACTAAAAAACCAAAATTTACCTTCCGTGCCGTTACAATTCGAAGTTTTTCACAAATAATTGCCAGTGTGCGTTTATATTTATTAAGCAGTGCTTACATGAAGTGATTTCCCAAGTGACTAGCCGTCAATTTATTTTTGTTGGTTTAATTGCATTGCATAGAAGAAGAAAGTAAAATAATACAACATTTTTCAAATTTTTAATTTTACGACAATAAGACACTTTACGACACGTTATGAATACACTAAATATTAAAATAAAAATATATGATTTCGCAAATTTCCATACCAAACTAGTGCCAGTACTTTACGGAATGTAATTAATTTGAGCTATGTAATAATTTATTAAATTACACATTAAGTAAATTTTATTTTTGGAAAGTACATAAATAATTATCAAAAAACTTAATAAATCTTTTAAGGTTAAGACGTGGCGAATGAGTAACAGCATACTTATCTCTATACATAGTATAAAAACTAAGTTGCTCGATTTGTAAGGAAATCAAGTGTTTACATATGTATAACCTAACTTCAGCATTTTAAATTTTTCGAAATGTACTTTTGCCTTTACCAAGGCGATGTTTTAGACATCACTCGATTGCAGCTTCTTGCATGTTAACGTTTCAATTGATGCAATGTTTTCGGTGCAAATTTTCATTTTAACATTCATTCGCGGACAGAAAATACGAATGAAATGAATGAGTTTAAATAATTGGTAAACGAGTTTTTCTCAATTCTGTATATGCAAGGTCTCTCTTAAGTGTTCCACTGATTTATGGTATTACGCATAAATTTCAAAAAAGTTTTTCCTATAGAAGTTGGTTGAACTTTGTACTGGTTTCTTGTATGGGTCACAGGTAGCCTTGCGTAGGCTAAATCTAATTTTAATATATTTTTGTGATCCAATAAATTATTCGTTACGAAGATCATTACAACAGTTTGACACACAAAAGCTATATTTTTCTAATATACCTTCCATGTCAGTTTGTATGTGCATACATAGACTTATGTAAGTAGTTATTTGCTAAGGAACACTTACGTTACTTGATATCCCATTTCATGAGAAAGGGAATATTTTTCAGTCTATTTAGTGATTTCTATTTTATAATTTGTGGGCTGTCTATGGTCAATCGCTAAGTCACTTATTTAGTGATTGAAACTTTATTTTTATTTATTTTTATTACTTTTATTGTGAAGTGAAAAGCGCAAGTTTTTCTTTAATTTGTAAGACAGTGTTAGTTTAACGACGTTCTCATTCACTAAATTGCATACCCAGGCATTTTTTTTCTAATTAATCACCCCTATGCTGGAATCCGTCGTACGTTCGATTACGCTACGAATCGTAAAATCGGTATGCTCAAATCCGCTTTTCGTAATCGTAAATTCGAAATTCGTAGACTGTTTTCGCAATTCGTAATATCGGTATGCCAGAATCCGTCGGAGCTGTCAATTGCGGAATTTTTGTACGAACAGCCACTGGTGTCGGAGCGAAATAAATTTTAGAAAAATAAACGTTTATATACCCAAAAATAAGCAAATATGCATGTATGTATGTATATACATGTGTTCATTTGTATTTATGTACATATGTAATACAAACTATGCAAGAAAAACTAGAATTATTACGTGTGTATATATGTACATACATATTTGCGAAGATCACAAACAAATCGTACGCAGTATGTTTCTTGTATGAATGCTTCTTTGTTGAGGCGAAAACTTGTCACAAATCTTTAAACCATTAAACATTAATATATTTGAGCATTGAATTCGACAATATTACACACTTCATAATTTAAGAAATTTGTATTTAGATCATCTCTTAAGAATGTACATACATTCGAAACATATTTATGCAATTCTGCCTTTAATTAACTAAAACTTCTTATCAAAATGGCTTATAAATGTTGATATTAAACTTCATTCTTTACTAGCAATAATATCGGTACATGTATATTTCTGCCATTATGGGTAATTACGAACTTCGAAATTCCTGTTTATTGTTGGCAACGCGGTTGATAGTTACGATCGGATTTCAGCATACCAAATTTCGAACTTTCGGAACGGAGCTACGCATTCGTAACTACGAACATTCGGATTACAGCATAGGGGTGAATATTTACTTGCAGTAGTGAGGGTCTCACATTTGTTGCTTAAGATCGGTAGCTTTTGAGCTTCTAAAAAGTTAATTATTCATTACATCTTAGTACGTGAATTTGTGGAAAGATACACTTTAAGTGGGCATTAGTGTAATAGGAATGATGTTCGCGTGATAAACTGATATAAATGAACATGTTTACCCATACACACATACATATAAACATGCATTAACATTTTGGAGCTCAGGTGTGATTCTAAATATTTGTAAATAAAATTGTAGTGTGCTATTTAGGTTCACGCCCAACTGAAAGTTATGGCACGAAATGTACAAGAAAATCGTTTTTTAAGTTGCTCACAAAGTGAAAGTGATTAACCAAATCAGCTCATTTGCTTCCTGGTGAGACAATGGTAAATGACGCCTCAATAGGTTGTTGTTAAGTAGATGGAAAAAATGTGTATTTTGCAAACGTCCACCTCAGATAAGTTATTATTAAAATTAAGTTTCGATTCTGCGCTTATTATTTTTAGGCTGTCCAAGTCACACTTTACGAATAAGAGTAAAACTATGGCTAACTTAGACAAGGAATTGCATGCACCCTTGTTTGGGTAATATTAATAAAAAGAACTTTTCGAAACTCGAATAATCAACGACTCACTTTTTTGGCCGTTGAAATAGTCAGTAATTTATATTAAAAGCCGTTTTGATTTTCTAATGTATATATTTAATCGACTTTGTTTAATAAAGTGAATTTAATTGTACACAAAATTGCTCAAAATAAATAAAAAAATTAATAAAATACATATTTCTCAAAAAGGCTTATCACTAAGAAGGCTGTCAAAAATCAAATTTTGCTTGTTGCTTATCAAGCTCGCTTTTTATTAACTGAGAATTTAATCGACTATAAAATAGTATGCACACAAAGATTGAAATAAATTTGAAATATTGAAGAAAATTTGCTAAGTGTATTCATATTAAGTGCATGCATGTACATACATTCAATGTATATACGAGGTCCGTTCAAAAAGTAAGTAAAATTTCGCTTGCGACGTACATTCGATTATCGACTGGAAAAACGTTGACACAAGTGCCTTGTATCTGTGGTGGATTGCTGTGAAGGGGACAATATAAATGTGGATGAATAAGTAAATATTTTTTCATAAAAATATATAAAATCACCTTACTTTTTGAACACACGTCGTATACCCAGCTGAAAACATGATTACCACAGAAGCAAAAGTGGAATCGAAATAAACAGTAGGAAGCGATTACTCTATCGCTTCTGTTATTCATTACTTTCACATTGGCATGTCATTGGGCGTAAGCCCTTACATTTCTTATACCAGCAATGCATAAAATAATTAAAATCATTACAAGTCATTCTAAGGCAATGCCTTCTGAAATACATATGTACATACATAGCTTATGAAAGTGATTACCGATTTTTTGCTGGGATATATACTCATACATACTTACATACATACAGTAACTGCATGTGTGAATGTTCGCAAAACCTAATATTTTTAGCTTTGAAGCACAGGAGGTATCTAAAACCAGAGACCGCTTTTAAAATAATAGAACTTACTTATAATTTATGTAACATACTCGTATGTAGGTATGTGTTTACTTAAACGAGCGAATATTTCAGTGTTGATTCGAAAATTTAAATGACTGCTTTCATTAATTCATCCGTATGGGAAAATAACTGCATAGAGTGAGGAAACCCTGAAAAGTCGGACCGTTTTGTTTAGAGTTTTGCATTTAGTCCTTTTTTTTTAAAGCTGTAATTTTAAAAGCACCCCCGGAATAGTTGAAGTAAAGGATATTGAAATTCGGGATATTTCATACAAAGAAAAACCTCGTAAAAATTAACAGGGAATGTACATAACATATAAGACTAGGCTTAAAACGAAGAACTCCTATTGGGCAATTCTACTATCTCTTTTACCAACTGACTTCTTGCGAGTATATATACATACATACATATATACGAATACTATAACGGATTGTGCATATTTACGTGTGTGTGGGTTGAATTCAAAAATCAAATTCAAATGTGAAAACCAACAATGAAAGAAGCAACAGACAATGTTGCAGCAACAAAAGCAATTCCAAAACAGCCAACATACATATTTGCATATACATTTACGAGTATGTTCGTACCCAGTCGAACTTGGCTGCTTTCAAAATGTTCATAAAACACGGTTTCTTTATCACCCTGAAGTAGCTCCAAAAACATAAAGTCATTAATTCCTTTTTATACAGATAAGAAACACGGAAAGAGTGGTTTTTCTAAAGGCAATATTTAATTGGGTGGTTGTTGTAGTGTTATTTTTGTGAAATATTCAGTTCTCTCTTCAAGTTACCATTTCGAAATTCAAGGTCCCAATGGTATTATTGTAGAAGGCTGAATTTCAGGTCATTGTGATCGTTTCTAATCTTTAGAGGGAGCTTTAGCATATTGAAGTACTACTTAGGAGGTGAAATATTATTGAAAAACGGAATTTGAGAATTCTAAAATGGTAAAAAAAGAGAATGTTTGAGTATTTTTCCATATTGTTTTTTACTAATTTGTCATACAAAAATTAAAAGTATTTTGAATTCCCTGTAAAATGCATTCTGTTTGGTCTGACTGGGTAAGTACTCTGTAGTCAAATGTATGTACAAGTCGTAAATTACTTCACAACTATGTATGTATGTAGTATGAATCGCAAGCCTAACTAGTCAGCCAAACGTACTACCAGTCTTCTACTAGTTTAAAACAGTCAAAGAAATACTATACTAATTGTGAACCAATACGATTAGTTTGGGATTAAAAATGGTAGTTAAATAAAATAATTTCATGAAATAAGTATATTTTTTAAAATATTGCACATTTTTGTTTAGCATTTTTAATTGATAGAAATTAAATTTATGTCAATACATAAATAATTCAAAGCGGTAATCATTCGAGAGAACAAATACAATAATTTGTCATTCAATTTTATTAAAAGTAAAATAACTTTGGTTAATTATTCCATAAATTTAAATAATAATACCAGTAACTATTCATTATCTTTATTCGTTTTGTATTTGGAAAAGTCTGAACTTTTTCCAGACTAGTTCGATTTCATTCAGGAAATTCTAGTTGTAAACTAACTTTTTTGTCTGACTAGTTTTGTGTTTTTCTGCAGGGCTTTGTTTTATATGCAAACTCACAATTATCTATAACATACCTAAATATATGTATGTATGTACATATGTACGAGTACTTGCGAGTGCATTTGCACGGATTACATTGAGTGTTTGACACGAACGCAGTCACTGAAGTCGGATGCCGTCTGCTGACAATAATGATGACGATGTCTGTTCTTAAATATTTCTAAGGCAAAATCGAACGCACATGCATACATACTTACGTACATACAGATTTACTTACATTTTACTATAAATATGTTATGTATGTACATACATACATATATACGAATAATTTGGTCACATCATCTTTTCGTAAAAAGAGCCAGACCGTTTGTAAAAGACTTTTGACGTCAACAGGGAAAACTGCAACGCTGGAGATTCAATCATCCTTGGGCAGGGGTTGATTGGGTTGTTCGGACTAAATGAAAAAGGGCATTATGATTCCAAAATACTTCATCAATAAGTCTTGATTTTACTAACTCAATTACTTACAATCTAATGGACATTTAATTTAAATTTAATTTAAATTCTTGTTAACTTAAAGCAGTTGCTCTATGACATATGTGAAATAATTGAGATTAGAACGGGACGGGACTGCTACAATAATTATAATTGGTGAAGTGCTGCCGGCGATGGTGTTTTTAAAGTGGTATTTCTGACCCCAAAAAACTTTTGCGGATTATTTATTAAATGTTAACCGACATGTTTGGCCTCCTTCCGAACTCTTAGCAGCTCGGAACCCCTTTTGAATGAATATAAATAATTTCTTGTAATGAAAATTCTACCCAATATATGTGATAAAACGATGAATTTCCTGTTTTTGATGGCAATCGATAACTTATAACCATTCGCACAAGTTGCCGAAGTTGTAATTTCTTACGAAATATCGTCACAAAGTTTTGGTGAAAGAGATTTACAATGTTACAATGAAACAAAATACAACTCTGCAGAAAATTGTATCCTTAACGCTGACGTCTTTTGGCGGTTGGGGCTCGATGCCGTCAAGGGGAATATTTGTGAAGTGATGATATATCACGTGATGACATCACATGATATCTAATAAATTATCAAGTGATGTATTATCAAGTGATTTGAAGCATTACTATGAAAATCCTATACGATACCCAACCTGTCAAATATTTATATATGTGTGTATGTACGAATGTTTATGTTTTTTTTATATATTTCACTATGCTGGCCATCAAGTTGTGTGACTTACGATTGCATGTAGGTATGTGAATATGTATGTATGTATGTACTATATGCATTTGTACACTAATAACTGAAAATCGCTTGCATTGCGAATTGAAATATGTTTGGCCACTTCCACCGACAGAAGCAACTAAGACTTGGCCATACAAAAATGGCCGCACTTTGTCACGCACGCAATGCTGGCGATTTAGCTTTAATGAAAATCTCATCATGAAATCATCATAATGAGCTTTTGGCGGTAATGCTGGCACGTTCCAAAAATGGCGGGCTCTGTTGAGTTTTAAGTGGCGACGTCCTAGGAGTCTTTTGAATTCCAGTTGGACCTTTAATTTCAATGGCGATCGCTTTGTTGCCCTAAATTAACAAGCTTAAAAGCATTTCTTAATGAACATATATATATGTGTGTGTGTGTGTATGTGTGTGTGCGTATGTATGTATGTTTGTAAGTTTGTATGGCAAAGGCATATGTTACCTATGTATGTATGTATTTATGTGTTTTTGCAGCTTAGCGTGCGCTTGTGTGTGTGGTAACCACTTCCCATTCGCCTACTAAACGTGCCACACGACACAAACGGGCACACGCACACACACACATACATACATGCAAACAATCACAGAGTCAGACACTTCGCCTCAGTGCACTTTAGTTCGATTGCAGTGAGGGAGCGCGAGTCTCCGGCAACGCAAACATTTGCTTGAACGCACTTGGCGGCTGGAGCTTGGCGTAGCGTTTTCAGTTCGCTTCTAGTTGTCGACGAGCGATACACTTAGTTACCACTTACTACTTATTTGCGACTTGTGGAGGCCAACGACGCGTCGAGACAGTAGTCGATGGACAGTCAGTCAGCAGCGTTGTCGTCGTTCGGTAGTGCTTAGTGGCCAGTTCGAAGCGAAAAAAATTGAAAAATAAATACAAATTGAGGCGGCTTTTGAAATTTTTCGAAATATGTACATTTGTACTAAATATCTTTCGTTCTCTAAATAAAACTATTTTTGTGCAATTTTCTACGAATATTTAATATTAAACGTCGCCTCAAAGCTTGGCATATCGAATTGAAATTCAAAATATTTGCCAAATATTTGCCAAATATTGCGGAAATTTACAGTTTTGACACACTCGGCGGTCGTATTCATGAGTGTCGTGTGAGTGGGCGTGTTAGTTTTGCGCAGCGAAAAAATAAAAATCAAAATATAAAATCAGAAACTTAGTGCTCTTGGGAAATATTTGTAAGCAACAAGTGCTTGTTTTTCATAGTTACAGTTGAAGGAAATATCAATTCATATACAACAATAAAAAGTTGCTATTTGAAACCAACAACCAACCATGTCCACGTCCACTTCATCTTATATCCTGGCGCTACTCCTTGCATTGGCATTAGGCAGCACAGCAGGTGAGTCCAGAATATCGGAATTTTGGTTTTTAGCATTTCACTTGCTTTATGCAACTTTGTGCGCGAAAAGCAAGTGAAATTGGCTCGTAACGCCAAAATAGACTCGTCACGCCCTTTAACTATTTTAGGTAGTGGTGATCTTTCCTAACGACCAGCGAAAGTGTATTGACAGAGAAGGTGCGTAGAGTTCCGTTCCCCAAGGCAAGTGTTATCGACTCACCGAAAACCAATTAGATGAAATTGGATTCTGATATCAATCAACGAATTTCGATTTCGATTCAGTATGATAAAAACGCGCGAATTGTTAGCTCTGTCAACTTACGTTCTCTGTTACTACTTTCCTCATTGCTTGGTATGAAGACAAAATGTGATTTGAAAGCAATAGTCTTGCGTTTAAATTGCATTAGAGGTCGTTATAAAGCAGAGTCCCTCAATTTATTTTAGGTATATTACGCAGTTTTCATTTTTATTGGGTCAATAATAATTTCTAGGTTTCATAAGTGTTTGACACTCAGTACTTTGCATTTCGCATTTTGCATTTTACTTTTCAACGCAACTATACTTTTCAGTATTCAGCGCCAAATCCGCTTAAACGTGTCACTAATCACTGCTTTCATCTTCTACAATCACTTGCCCGCCCCCCCTTCCGTTAAACAACACTTCCCCCCGTTACTTGACTTCTTCTCTTGCACATTTGCACTTCCACTTCATGCGCTTCGTGAACAAATAAAAGGGTTGCATTTGATTTGTATTTTTGTACGTCGTTTTTGTTTTTTAACTTTGATTTCGTTACTTGTCGCTGTCGCTCGGCGGCTTGGCGACCGCCTTGGCGCATAAATGTCCGTTAATTATGAGCTGGTCGCTTTCTATTCGACATAAATTCCTGACCTTTCGCCTAGCGACCGGTCATTCGTGCTCTCTGTTGCATTCACAGTTCAATGAACTGTTTCCGTTTCCGTTGTTACGTATCACTTGGCACCGTGTCCAAAGTGCAATTAAATGTTGAAAATAGCAACGATTTTAGGTTATGCATTTGAATGGCCAACATTTTTCAAGGATATTAAGAGCACAGCCAATTTTCATTTCAAAAAATTTCGTTCAGGGATATTTGATTCAATGCACTTTATAAGCAAATCTCTAAAATTTATATTTATTTTTTATACGTAACTTTTGTTAATTTCGCGTGCAATTTTTTCTAGTCGGAACAAAAGTGTCTTAATCACATATGAATATTGAATAATTAATAGAATTTCATAGAATATTCATATTTCTTGAATAATAAAGTGTTTGATCATGCCATGTCCTAGTAATTGATCAACTTGCATAACTAGTAACAATCAGTGGACTTTATCATTATTGCAGTTAGTTGCAACAAAGGAATTTTGAGTATTCAGAAGTGTAGATAGTTTATGTAAAGCCACCTTTGAAACTTTGACAAACTAAGTATGTATATTTACGAGTATAACATTTTGACATATGATTGATTTTATTATTCTCACAGATAATAGTCAATCAGACATATAATATAAGATTATAATGTGATTGATGAACAAAAATTTAAATACAATATTGGAAAAAGCAAATGAAATGAAAATGTTCAAAAAAGAAATTACAAATTTTCTTGTTATATTCGAAGTGCGATTCGGGAACATTTCACTTTGGCTATGGAAGAACTTGAAGCATCGTAGCATTTTTACCAGAATTCCTCTTGCGTCCTCACTTCTGTGGTTCGACGTTATTTTCATTATTTCTTCTCTGCTCTCATTTTCTTTGTTGTGAGTTTCATTTTGCAGTGTTATGAGTTTGCGATTTCGAGTTGTTGTCATTAACAAAAAGTGTTCGAGTGATTGTTATATGCATTTATTAAAAGATTACAGCTATAATCTATTACTAATTCACGCCTGAATGTTCCTTAGACCTCGAAAAACCGTTATGTAACTCGCTGGAGCACACAAAACCGGTAGTCATACTCCGAAACACACGCGAGTCGCTGTCGGTATCTTAGCGGCCCTGCTTAAGCGGCTTGTGACATAGCGCACAAACACAGACCTTCTATATTCGATTGCTTAAATCTTTTTTTTGTCATAGTATATTTATCGAACAAAATGGCTTGTATGTGTAAACATTGCCTACGTTCAAAAAAATTAAAAAACACTTAATTTGAAAATGTCAAATCTTATTCCAGCTATGTCAATCGCTGGAAAATTTAGCTTATTATAGACCGGCATTGCAGGGTCAGTTTGGATCTACAAACAAAAAGTACTTGATTGGTTTCAGTCTAATAATCCTACGAAATTTTCATTTCCGATTTTTTTTTTATTTTTCCTAAACTAAATATTACACACATTTCGCACTCAGATTGATGGCTTGGCTGACATCCAATTATACTCGTACATAATTATTTACATGTGAAAAATTCACAGACTGCATTTTCGTTAAAATTCCTGAAAATATAAGAAAAATGTTGAGTGGGAACCAATTAATTTTGGATGATATTCTACACTTAAACTTTGAAACAATTTTATAACTTTTGCTTTCATCTCTCAATGTGTTTCAAACAAGAAAACGACGAAGTTATATTTACAGTTGCATTCGGAATTAATAAAATGTAAAGTTAATGGAAATACATAAATGCCAGACGACGAGCTATTTTTGAATGCCCTTCTGCAATAATATTCAATATATGCAAACAAGTAGTATTTTAAGTAACGAATGAATCGTGGGCGAGGACATCCTAATTGAGATATATAACACATACACATTCACACATACATATGTACGTACGTATGTATGTTTGTACAAATGTCAAAGTTTGCTACTTACTTTTCCAATAACTGTTCATTCATTAGTTGTCAATAAATTATGTTGGCTGTACGCAGCCACATACATATATCCAATGCATACATACATACATACGTATATACTTGCGTGTGTGGGTGGTCAAAGTCGCATTTGTTGTTAATCGCAAACTATGTAGATACAGCTGGCAATGTCGTCCACGTGCACTCATTCAACCATCAAAATCTTATAAATTATTAATTATCTTTGAAAAAATGTTTAAAGATTCATTGTCGAAGCAGAGTGGAGGATACTGTCGAGATACTGAAAATATTCAGACTTAGCAGAAATAGTATTGCTAATTTGCTAATACTAATACTAACATGGAATGTAGTTTTTTTTCGCCAATTAAAGTGTGACACGAAGATCCACTGCAATCGACCGATTTATTGGAGTCATTCATTCGCTTTCTCTATTTTCGTATAATAAAAAAAATAATACAGGATACTTAAACGAATCTTTTTTTTTATTATACACCGATGATACTACTCGTATTCCAGTATCAAAAACCTAAAACAAAAAAAAGCCCCATTTGCGATCAGGAACTGGTGCAACTTCGCAAAGGAGAGAGGCAACTGGAGAAGGTCTCGACCTTAAAAGACATAGAAGAGTGAATGAATTTGTTTCTAGTGATTTAAATTGCGCATCGAATATAATTCTATAAAGCATTACCTCCAAATCCCCCTAAAGATTTCGATATACATAAATGGAACCCAAAGTCGTTAAAAACGAAATGTGGCCGTGCAAGACTCCAAAGTGACGCCACTGGGTGTGTTTCATTTATTTGCATTCATACTCGCATATACAGAAATATACGAGTATACATATGTACATATGTATGTATGTACTAATGGGTGTTGTAGCAGAACTTGCGGCGAAGATTGCGCAGGCATCATGTCTCACCAAAATCACAACGATGTGCAAACAGTAGCTGCCTTTTAGTGACACACCCAAAGGAATTATTGGAAGCACAAACACAAAGCCGATAACTTCCGTCGTAATATATATATATATATGCTTATGTATGTACATACATATGTATATCTACATGCATACAATAAAAAATAGCAGAGGCAGAGCAGGTGTGAGCAAGTCATTGAAAGTGAAATATGTTTGACCTCGTTCTTTTTTTTTTAATAAAGTATTTATAAAAGTTTTCAATGTTACAGTAAACAAATGATCGGCTCATCTTTAGTTACATTACAAAAGTCACATAAATGCCTTTAATATAATTTAAAAAAAAAAGTTCAATTTGATGCCAGCTATTTATTTATTTATATATTTTTATGTTCAAAGACTTGTTCTTGCAAACTGCACTAAAAAGATCTTATTTCTTGTTTCACATGAATATTGTGTAAAAACACACTAAGTACAAAAAAGTCACAGCTCGAAAATCATAGCTGGAAGTAGCATTTATTTTTAAAGAGATGGACATAACGCACTGAATTAAATTTTGAGTTGTGCCTCTTTTAAAGTGTTGATCACAACACATTCCCCATTTGAGAGAAGTGTATTTCCAGCAGTTAAACATACTTGTTTTAAACCATTCAAATAACATAGTATTCATACATACTCTGACATCTCTACAATTGCAGTGTTAGTTGCACTTAAAAAAATAAGTAGTAATGTGGCCGCTGTGGGTTCAAATCTCAGTCAGGGCATGCAAAAACTAAAGCATAGAAAAATTTTTTCTAACAGCGGTCACCCCTCGGCAGGCAATGGCAAACCTCCGAGGGTATTTTTGCCATGAAAAAGCTTCTCATTAAATACATTTTCCGTTCGAAGTCGGCACAAAAATTGTAGGTCCCTCCATTTGTGGTAGAATATAAAGACACACACCACAAATGGTAGAAGAAGCTCGGCCAAACACTGAGCTACGAGTTTATAGAGTAAGCGCCAAACTATTATTATTATTATAATGCGACTCAGGATAATTGAAAGGAATAAAAAAATTATGTTAATGATTTTTAAAATGATGCAAACATTATTAATTATGCAAATATCCGGAATAGTTGTGCTTCTTAAATGTATGTATGTATGTAAGTATATCTATTTCGTGGTTATTTGGAACTTTATATCATCTAGGAGTGTAGGCAATAAACACATCCCACCATCTGGTGCTATCGAATGTCGAAAATTCTTGGTTAAGACCCCAGCTACGAAGCTCGCCATGTATACCTAATTTGGTGTTGTCATAAAAATATTAATTATTTCATTTTTGTATTGAATAATATTGTTAAAATGCGTATGGCTATGAAATAGAGGCATGACCGATCTCTTGCTAGATTTTCTTTCATATAGTTTATATTCACATTTGAGTTCTCGCTTCTATGAATGACGAAACACTTCTAAATTAGCTACATGTCTTTATCGTCTTTAGCAATATTTATTTGCTTCCGCTATTTCTAATTTTCCCTTGGAACATATTCGCTTCAACTCGTGTCACACGCTATTTTCGAGCAGATAAAAAGCTCGCGACTGTCATTCCAGTCTGAATTTTGCGCTAAAACTTGCAATATTTCGAGAAAATATCTAAAGTAGTACTTACGTGTATCTACAAATTTTACTTGCTTTGTGAAAAAAAAAAAATAATAACTTTACAATAAATAATAAATATACAATTACCCGTTTTTTTTTATTGTGATGCTACAAATTACACACATCGCAAAGGAACTTCCGAAAAATCTCGAAAATATTTGAAATTAATTACATACATGCGGAAAAAAATATATCTCACGAAGAATCTGTGTGTCTCATATAATCTTCGTAAGCAGAAATTCAATTAAAAGCAGCATTGTAATTAATAATTAACTAATAAACATGAAGATTTGTATGTAATTAAGCCAAATTGTTGCTTCAGTCTTTGCTCCTGCCTTTGCCGCTGTCTCTACAGCAGGTCCACATTTTCTGGGCTGATGTTGCTGAAAAATTCAAAAGTTTAAAAAATTTAATTTCGTGAGAGGCTCAAGCTGATTTGTGTGGGTGTGTGTAATATGTACATACATACATATGAATTTATAAGTGTGTGGGAATGTGCGTGTGTGTGTGTGTGTGTGTTTTAGTGTAACATCGACTTGATTTGCATGAGAATGCAAAAACTGATGTGTGGCAAGATGGGCGGATGAGCTGAGTGAGCTAACGAGCGTGCAAGCGGCAGAGGTACTTACTTATTTTGTATGTTTGTATTTGTGTGTACTTTAACGTTAATGAGAAAAATGGCCAAAATTAAAGATGACAAATCCTACGTAGATACTCGCCCATTTACGGCACGATTTTGGTTTGTTAAAGAAATAGCGCATAATTATGAGTTAAATATTGTTCGTAATACACAACGAACGTTTAATGCAATAAGTCATAATTTCTCTAATCATCATTTTGCCAATTTTCGCTTTTGTTGCAAACATTTGTGGCATTTTAGAAAATTACTATAATTTCCTCACAAGTTACATATCTACATACATATATGCACATACATGCATACACACATAGCCGATTCTCATTTAAACTTTGGGCGCTGCACATATTTTTTTTAGCTACGGGAAATTTTGCACTTGCTTGCGATGACTTGCGACAGTCAGTTTACATCGAAACGGTCGTTAAAAATGCACATACGAAGAATATATTGATGTACATGTACGAGTATGTATGTATGTACGTGTTGAATGCATTTACATTAAGGTGCCACACCAAAAAAGTTCATATATTTCGATGTTTAAAAAAAATATTAATATTTATCACAATTATTATATATTTTAGTAGAGTTACTTATTTAATTATTCACAATTATCTGGATTATCAAACTTTGTTTACATCTGCATAGTGAAAAAATATATTCTTCATTTCGGTCATGAAATGAATAAATATTTTGTAAAGTTATGATATGTATGTTATGCCGAACAAAGTTGGGAAAGTGCATTCTCTGCAAAGAACAGCGCGTAAAAGGCCGTTCGTGGAAACGATGGTGTGTCCATAGATCACTTCGAGCGCTGGCGCAAACCGAGTACACTTGATGCCCAGGACAGATTTGGGCATCAAGTGTACTCGGCCCAAACATTAAAAAGTGTACATTTATATATTAGAAAGATACCCCTTACTATTAATTATACAGGTATTTCATGTTTCTCCAACTAAAAGGGGCATTCGGAGTTTTTTAAAATGCAAATAACGAAAAAAAAATCATACGTTTTTTAAGCCAAACTCGACTTTCACTTTTGCACCAATTGAATCTTGAGACATCGTACAGGAACAAACAAAAATATTCTATTTTAGGTTTACAAATGCATCTTTAATCTTCCTCTTTGAATTCTGCCGTATGGATCTACGATCAACAATACCAAAAAAACCATACAATTATTCAAAACGGGTGTGTACTTTTACATCTTTTCTGAATTCAGGTTCACCTTAATGTTCTTGTTCAGCCATCTGAACGGTGCTATGAAGTGATTTTCGGCACGGAAGTTCCAGTGGCCCGAAGATAAATGTTAAATTACTTATCGTGAATTTACTTCCTCTCCTGTTAATGGACAGTCGGCTAAATGATAACTCTAACAAAATCCTTACAAACAAGCCCATCGCTTGCACTTTCAAAAGAGATTTTCTTTCCGGAATTCATATCAAATTTTAGCAAATAAGGGCGAGGCACCTTAATGGAAATATAATTGTACAAACGAGTAAAGTCTCAGGTTAAAATGTATGATTGTGTAAGTTGTCATGCCACAGTTCCACCCACCTAACGATAACTTTGTACAATGCTCGTACATATTTAGGCCAATTTTGTTGCCTCAGCTCAATACATACACACAAATACACAAATACTATGTAAATATGTGGCAAAGTTGAATGCACTCGCGCCATTAGTCGCACACAATCTTTAATCTACTCGAACTAGTACTAGTATTTACATATGTACATATGTATGTGATTGTGTATACTTATGCATATGTATACGTATGTATGCAAATGTGTGTGTTGATTGTAAAATTCCCTCATTTAAATAAATAATATTTTACCTTCCTCCAAATGTCCGTTGAAGGCGAAACGATACTAAATTTAAATATGAACACCATATTCATTCACACAACATATCTCTACATACATATGTATTTTTACTTATGTTTGTATATTTTTGTATGTAGCGTCCGATTCCAGATTGATACGCTGACGGTTAAAAAGCAAAATCTAGTTTCGCTTAGGTTTTTTTTTTGTCTAACAAATTTAAACCTATCTGAGTCATAAAGCAGTCTCTATACAATCAATCATAATAATCAATATAAATTCATTATTATTTGCGTTTATCAAAGGTATCAGTATATGCAAATAACTAAATAGAACTCTCAAAAACGATAAAGGCGCCTGCGGACTGTTTAAAATACTCTGTTGCCAAATTATAGCACAACCACCTACACATTGACAGATTTGGGCACTTTAATTTTTTTTTCTTACTAACTACAATTATTATTCAAGCAATTCAATTATTTATTGTCAAAGAAAATCCATTAACACCCACTTTTTAAACTATTTACAATATGTACAGTGGTTAAACAAAATTTTTTTCAAAATTAGGAACTTTTTAAAAAATAAATAGAATTTTGTTGAATATGCATTTTGAAATTTTTCTACTGGCAGTTTCCTGCATGCAACGTAAAAGCGGGAAGATTTTTTTTAAATATGGAAGGAATTGCGAAGGAGCGTTTGTAAAACAATTGTCAAAAGTCAGTGGTAATTCATTGCGACTATAAACTTGGCTTGGGGCCGTTGGGCCATATTTAGTGTATATTTTCGTTCTCTTATTTTTTATAAAACGCATTAAGAATTATAAGATCACCTAAGTAAGAACTGAACCGCTACGCATCAGCGCTGATAAAGCAGATATTAAAATTAGTAATCCATTTAAAGAATTTTTCAACTAAAAAAAATATATATTTTTGCTAATTTAACTAAATTCAGATAGAGTTATTTTATATTTCTTTTAAGGAAATGTAAAGTAAATATTTACGTTCAGTATCTAATGAAATATTTATAATAAATTTTTTGGATTCATTGTGTACTCGTTTATACATAAATCTGTAGACAGTATCCTATCCTAACACACCTATTTAAGGATTTGGGAAAAGCTTTGAGTATAACTACATGCACATTTTTTTCATGCCTCGTGTGAATTTGTTGCGATTTGCAATTATTAAACAATACATTCTCGTATTTAGAAAAATTATAACTCCTAGTTGCATTTCGAATTGTGTTAATTGCGCAGACAAATTATCAAATATCACGTTTAAGTAATAATTTTTTTTTTGATCAAAAATAAAAAATCACTTTGCAACCCAGATTTTAATAATCAAAACAAAATTAAATCTGAAATTAGCTGATATCAATACTTTAACCAATCAAATTTTTAAGAGAAAAGTATATGAAGAAGTAAGTTGCCATGCGGTACAAACAACGAAACAAATAAAGTCATCTTTAAATATCTATGTAGCACTTTCGTTCTTTAGTAGAAATGCTACTTCTGAATATTGGAATTACTTACATATACATATGTATGTACATATGTATGATAGTGAGAGCCACTGTACCTAATTGTATGTAACTGTGTTTGCCCACTTAATCCGTTGAAATGTAACCGCTAAACCGTAATTCACAGCACAAATATGCCTTAATGGCCAGTTAGTGACCCCGCACAGCAGACCACAGGCCGCAGTCTGCCAGCTGCAAAATATATACATTTGTATGTATGTATGTACATATCAGTGATGGAAATACATACATATGTACATATATTCATTTCGATTCCATTTTACACTTTCTATATTTTACACGGAATATTTGTCAACAAAAATCCTGAATTTTAAATCACTTTGGTAGCCATCTTAAATGGAAATTATTTTTTTGACGGCAACTTTTTTAAATTATTATGCAGATTTGTTAAAGTTTAAGTAGTTCCAATAACCGCTGCTTAGACAGTTCAAGTACACTAAAAAAAAAAGATTATTAAAAAACTGACGAAAGCTACAAATTCATCAAATCGAATGGAATTCATTCGATAACACTGGATTTGTTATAGGGGAAACGAGCTTTAGCAAAGAGCATATAAACGTATATTTTAACTTAATACAAAATGTACAACGATTTTACATTATTCTATTAAAATTTCGCGTGCAGAAACCAAAAGTTGTGCAGTTTTGTAGCTCATTTAATTTTAGTACAGAAAGTGCAAGTTTCAAGTGCCTACAAACTATCAGTGATTTTTGATTTTTTTTTTTTACTTACACTGTTTCGCAAATCCTTCCAAATAAAAATTAATCGCAAAATAATCAAAACCTGTATCGAGAAAATTGCCAGTATAAAAAAATTGTTAAAATCAGTTGTAATTTGTAGGCTCTTGAAACTTGCACTTTTTTAAAATGGGGTACAAAATGCATAGTCAAAAAAAAATCCAAAATTTTAAAAGGTCAAAATTTTACTAATTTCCTTTTAATAATTGTTCCTTTTTTGATAAAAGTTTGAATAAATGGATTTTCATGGTTTTCGTAATGAATAAATTCTCCAAATGTGTCAATATGTGGCTGTGCTATGATTCGTGAACGGAGGGTATGTCGAACGCTTATAAAGTTATCAATATGCTGACAAATATTAAGTATCATGCAACTGATGTAAAAATTGACGTAATGAAAACCAAGCATAAAACTGTTTGATCAACAAATGTCATGTGAATTGGCTTCTAACAGACTACTAAGTAAACAAGTTTTATTACTTATATTATTTTTTTATTAACAGACTGAAAAACTATAAGAGATTATTTTATGATTGAAAAAAAAAAACATTTTATTCATTTTCACAAGTTTTACAGATTAAAAAATTAATTATTTAAATCTTATTTACAAACTACAAATGTTTTCGCTAATTTATAAAAATCTCTGAATAGTTTTTGTAAGTGTACAAATAAAGCCAATATCGGCTAGACGAGCTCTTGCCTCTCCGCTCTCTCATCTCTTCTGCTAACATCTATGGCAGCAGCGGTGAATTGCTTCCATTGAGAGAAAGTTGTGCGCGCCATGTCTCGAGTGACAGCCACCGCATGCCGAGAGTTAAGCCAAACCAAGCGCGGAGGACCGCGCCGTTGCGAAAAATGCGAACTGTGGTCAAACGCTCCCTTGGCAAAATCGTTTCTCCGATAGGTGCATTCAATCCACAACCAATTCCTGGCCTTCATCTCCAACTCTTTGGCCACAACAAAATGTATCCACATTCCAATAAGAGCGATCAGTCGAGAATGTATCGGGCAGCACGCGCACACTCGTCCAAACAAAGGGACTCACTAATTGTGACGAATTGATTAGGGAAATAGTTGGCAAGCATGTCACCTGTTATTTTGTACTTTTGCATGGACTTTTACAAACGTATGCACATTTCAACAAACAACCTGTTCGGCAGTGACTAAACTATTTTGAAGCCGCGACTAGTTTTAAGCCAGTATGCAAATGCGACTGCGACGCTGGTTTGAGATGCGAGCTGAGGAAACGAAAAATACTATACTTTGGAGTCACTCTTACCTTGCATTTAAAGCTTTTTTTCGCTTGCTGAAGGCACAAAAACATTGATTGAAAATTTAAAGGAATATTTCGACAGTATTATTAACTTCTTGGCAGCTGCCTTAGCGACTTGACAAATATCTCAGCCAAAATGCGAATATGACGAATTAAATTCGGGCCTAAGAGTTAGTTATGCTGATTTTCTACAGATACATTACGGTTATAATATTTTTGACCCATTTAGATCACAATGTAATTTTTAACTCAAGCAAATAGTAGTGGTGTCGTGGGTTTGATTCCCAAGGAAGTCTTCAAGGAATAGGTTTGTGATGATCCTCTTATTAGCAGGAATAAAGGTTTCTTTGTCTATGCCGACAGCTTCGTACCTTTCATAAACAGAAGAATTGTATGGGAGCTATATGTTATATTTCTCTGATCTTTGTGATTTTCACTGATTCTATAGAGCTGAAAATAGGGAACCTTCTTGCAAAATTTTAAGCTTTTAGTTGCTCAAATGAAGGAGTCGTTATAATCGGCTCACATATACGTTATAGTCGTCTGATCTGGCCGATTCCGACGAAAAATGTCTAATAAATTATAAAAAGGCATCTGACTGCCAAGTTTCATTCAATTAGGTCCAAAACTGAAGGACCAGTTTGCGTTCAAACAGACGGACATGGCTTAATTGATTCACTGATAAGAAATGTGTAGTTCACTTTATTGAATAACTATTAGAGCTCTTTCTTTATTTATTTTAAAATCTCCCAATGGCTTGCTTTGCGGCGTCTATTCCGTCTTTGTTTAAAACGCAAGAATTTTTAAATTTTAACGTGCCTCTAAAACATTTCGCTGCGCTCTATTTCTGGTTTTAATTACAAATCATTAAATTAAATTAGTTTACTTGCTCGAAAAGTTTAGATTCCAATGCTCCCATCTACATACATACATGTAATATTTCAAATATTTACTTTTTTTTATTTACATACATAAACACTATGTTATGTCAATGCAAAGATATTGTCGTCTTATTTTTCACATTTAGTTAACTTTGTTAGTTTATTTAGTTAAGGCCATTTTCTGCGATTGAATACGCGAATATTTTAATTCCAGATAACGATTTGCGTTCTTCCACTCTCGCCGCCACTCCAGACAGAAACTCGTATCGCTTCACTAACAATTAAAATAATTAGTTTAGCATTATAATGAGCCGCATTTACATAAGTGTCGCATACGCCCTTTTTAAACTAAATAAATTCCAATTTTGCTGAACATTCGTTGAGGAAATTAGCATTTCAAATTTTCTTCAAGCGTTAGGGCAACTGTCACGCAAGCAAATGATCTAACGCGAATCGATTGTTGTGGAGAAAATCGTGGGCAATTACATATGTAGATAAAATCTGATTTGTATGCAATAATAAATGTGTAAAAATATAAACCGATAAATATTCTATTGGCATTAATTATTGAGGCTTTTTCCTAAAACTTAAGACACTCAATTTTAATAAATACAATATTTTATATAAATGTATATACATTCTTACATAGATATACATGGGTATATTAATGCATACGGATGAGCATTAAATTTGAGTAAGCATTTCACGATTACTGGGCGGCATAAATTATTTATAAAAGCATTCCGCTAATTTAAGATTAGTTTTTTACATTTTTAATTACTTATGCGACATGTTGGAATTCACTCTACATACCCCTGTATACATACATACATACATACATATACGTATATTTATATATTGTATTGCGCACTTCCTTTCTAACGATATATTTATATTATTCATTTGTGCTGTTCTAAGCTTCTTGTCGCTTTCTTCTTTCTGTTACGTCTTGAAATCCTTCATTTGTGGCAAAAGCATTCGAGTCAATTCAGTTCATTACTCGTTCATTAGATTAATGTGATAGCCGATCATTGCTAAATTATAGTAATCAGAGCTAAAATATTTTCCTCCAGTCTGGGCTGAAATACTGAAATAATTGCGCCCCTTCTTCCTTCAGATATGTAACTGCGACAAAATGGATTAAATGCAATGTTAAGTTTCTCCGCTCGAGTTCGGATCGAACCATGCACGATCAACACCAATTTTTTTTCTTATTTGACGATGCAATCTTTAGGTTAGGAAATTTTGACCTTGAAAATTTAAGTCTCCTGAAATTTTTTTTTATTTATTTTTTTTTGTTGCTTTCGACAAGGTAGAAAATAAGCAATTGATTTCCAGATTAGCCAGTTTTGAGGTGGTGCCATCTCAAAGCCATTTAATCTAATCAACTAAAGCCATTGTCATACTGTATATATATTAGTTTTTTTTTTACATAAAAAATAGTTTTATTTAACGATATGAAATTTACCTTTTGCAGTTGATGCCTTGTTAAAATGTTGGCGCTGTTCAACCGATGTCTCGAATGGCGGCTTCTGTGATGATCCCTTCGATCCCGAATTCATTTCCGATCAGCAACGTTACTGGAGTTATGTGAACTGTTCATACTCGGCGGGCTATAAGTCGGTCAATGCACGACCCGTTTGCAAGAAGCTTGTGCAAGAAGGTGAGCTAATAAAATGTTTCTAAACGCAAAACATGGATGGCATAATTTTACTTATAACATTTTATAAAGATTACAAGCAAAAACTGCTGAATCGAGTTACTACTTACAACATTTAAGGAACACATTACCATTGATAATCGTAAATATTGTTGTAAAACAAACGAAAGCAATGCGCATGCGCACACGTTTTGCATTTAAAAGAGGCGGCATTATTGATAGGTGCGGAATTTTTTTTTACTCGATTTGACTTTATTATTTTCATACTTGGACACTTGGAAATTATTTAGGTTTAAGTCATAAATACTCGTATGTGCATGTAAAACTTATTATGAATGACAGCCAAAAATTATAGGAAATCGGCCAAATTATGTTTAGCATATATGTAATTCTACCTACATACCAAATAAAATAAACATATATACGTACATATGTACATACGCATGTATTGAATGGCCCTATTTGACATTTTGTAACTTGGTTTGAAAGTTTAGCCAGAAGTAAAATTCTTCCGTTGCTAATTTCGGCTAGGTGCTGATTTTATTTTTATATATGTAGGTAAATATTTATTCTGATCTACAGAGATGAAATATATTGCTATCAAATGGCAGGGGTTGGTGTGTATTTTTCAAATTGAAAATCAGTATATTTGTTCCTTAGATATTTACATAGAATGATATACAAATTTTCATATCGTTTTTTTATATTTTAAAAGAAATATTATAATTTTTTTTAATAAACAATTAAAATCATTGAGTCAAGGACACCCGTTTATCAGGGATTACACGCTAGTTAAATATATTTCTTTATCTAATTCTGTAGTAGAAGTATTCTGTAAATCTCAAGAGCCAGAAAGGGGATGCATTTTTTACTATGTCGATTTTCAACTACATATTTGTTTTTTATGTTTATTTTTATTTCTATTTTGTATATCTGCTCACTATTTGCAAATCATAGACGTTAAGTAATGATTAGATAATGCTAATGATTGCTAATTAACCTTCTTTTGTGAAATTCTCTAATTCATTAAACAATTAGAATTAGTTCAACTAATTCCCATTAGATAATTGAAATTTTTATTCTAATGGTAAATCTAATTGCATTTAGTTGCCATTAGCAAAAAATCTAATTGACTTCTTCTACTGAAATAAGATATTCAATTAGTTTGGAGACAAACCGGTTTCGGCTTATTATTAATTAGCTTAAATTAGAATCAATTATTTTGATAAAAATAAATTGTTTCCGAAAAATGATTGAAGTGAACGAATACTGTCGTAAGTCACTGTATGTGCAAACATACAGCAGAACCTTGCTGCAACAAACGAAAATCATAAATGTGAGGGTTCGTATGCTGAATCGACCTTTTATGATTTCAGTGATGGTGGTAAGTTCTGCATAAATGACACATCTATATGGTATTTGTAGTAAATCAGATTACTGATAAAACTTCCAATATATGGTGCAAATATCCTACATTAAAGGAAATAGCACTGTTTTGCAACACACCGCTTACGTTTTCAGGCCCTGTGGAGCGACTATTTTCCTTTGCGGGTATTATTAATAGTCCAAGGCGGGGTCGCTTGACGGACTTTTCTTTTGAAAAGCTCGTATTGCTGAAAGCGAATATACCCGGTCATTGTAGTTATTAAACAGTTAGTACGTACTTAAAATATGTGTGCATGTATGTAATATATGTACATAAGTAATAAATATGTGTGTGAAATTCATATTTTGCACTGTAATTTAAAACCTCTGGTTGTTGTGCATGTACCTTAATAATAAAAATAAATAAATAAAAAATAAATAAAATAAATATTTTAGTTTTTTTTTTGTTTTTGAAAATATGAAAATACTTGATTCTAATTCAAGCTAATTTAATATCTAATTGCATTAGCAGAAGTCAATTATATTTCTAATTGTAAAGGTAAACCAATTTTTTTTGCTAATGGCAACTAATTGCAATTAGATTTATCATTAGAATAAAAATTTCAATTATCTAATGGGAATTAGTTGAACTAATTCTAATTGTTTAATGAATATGAGAAAATAAACCATTTGCATCAATTGCTAATTCTAATTGGAATTTAACATGTATGTATGTTGCAAATGTATTTAAATATAGTTGTAATTTGTCTTATTTAATGTAATTTAAATTTTTTTAAATTAAATTTAATTGTGTTTTATATAATTTATTTTACAATTTTTTTTTTTTTTAATTAAATTAAATTTATTTATTTTATTTTATTTTTGTTTAATTTATTTCTATATAATTTAGTTTTACTTTATTTAATTCTATTGAATTGAATTTAATTTTTTTTTTTTTAATTTTGTTTTGCTTCTCTTTTCTTCTTCGAGCTATTTTTGTAAATTCCATGTTTAACAGCCAAACCAAATTAGTAACAATTAACCCCTATTTGGTCTGGCATACATATGTACGTTATTTTATGTTATGTTTGTATAAAAGAATGGCACAATTGTGTATTTAGTTAGATCCAAATGTATGGGCAAGTATGTTTGTTTGTTTGTATGTGCGTACAGTTTCATAGCACAGCAAATGTATTGAGATCTGTTAGTTTAGACAAAACTACAAATTGATTTGGAATGAAAACCGCGGTGGTCTCCAAAAGCAAAATTAAATTTGACATATTTACACGCGAGTGCCTGCATTTGTATGCGCACAGCGTTGTTAAGAGTTCGGGTAATCCACACTTTGTTACCGAAACGTCAGAGATATTTAAATTTATTGGTTGGCAAAAAATGCAACAGCAGCAGTAACAGCAAAACGAGCGAGGTGCAATTGGCGTCAGTGGCAGTGACACCCGCATTGAATTTACATATGTAATGTATGTATGTATGTATAACTATTTGTAAGTATGTAGTGTATGTCGGTACAAACATCAACAGCGAACATTTGCAAAATCACTGCGAACAACTACACCCGCGCATTTTTTTTTATCACCTCACTGCCAAATTTGCACCAACCTGCTTGCATACATACGCACACATATCAGGGGCGAACGCAGAAAAATCCTTCGAGGGTGAGGGGAGGGGTGGATTCTTAAGCAAATATTTCCATAATTTTTCACCGACACCGTTTCTCGCGCGCTATCTACTCGCTGGCGGTAAATATCGCTACAAATATTTGTATTTAAAGCCTTGCGAAGGAGAGAGGGAACAGGCGAAGCATTGTGGTCTCGTCCCAAACCGATAAACGGTTATAGCGCCATAAAAGAAGAAGAAGAATACACACGGAGAAGAAGAAATCTAAAAATTATCTAAAAACTAGGTAAATTACTATAATCTCGATGAAAGCGAGATAACTAGTAAACACGAAAAAAAATTTTGCAATTATGAAACAAACTACCGCGTTTGAATGTTTTTTTTTTGAAACATGGTTCCACCAAAAAATATAAATTATATAAATTTTCTTGAAACCCCTTGTTGCCTTCGCCCCTGACACTTATATATTTATATATGTACATACATACATACATGTCTCGCTTAAATCAGCTCTCTGATTTTCCAAAAAAAAAAAATAATAGGCGATGCATTACTCGTATTTGTTTGTATTAGTCAAGGGTCGCTCGTTGACACTCGGGCCGCGAATCCAGCAGTCGTGCAGCCAGCAGACGGCCTGTGGCGCTAATTTGTTGCAATTTATTGCACCATTTCGTGGCAACGCCGTCGGCGGGCCACGGCACTACAAATTCGCTTTATCATCGCCGAATCGCAGAGTCGCAGAGTCGTGACGCCTTCGCCGCCACCCGCCGCCCGCTGCTGTTGACGTCGCCAACGCGTTTGCGAGTCTTGTTGATTTGTAGAAATTTTTGCCAAAGCACAAAAATATTTTTTATTTTTTTTTTTAATTTTGTGTGAATGCGTCGAAGTTCGCAGGCATTTCTTGTTGTTGCTGACTTGTTGCTGTCAGCGAGTAATGCATTTGTTGATTGTGTTATTGTATTTTTTTCTTTTTTCTTTTGTTTCTTACCCGTACTTAGCTTCGTTATGAGTTTAATGTATTTCTACCGTCGCTTTATTATTGCGGCAATTTCCATTTTATCGCACATGCAACAAATTTCTCTTTATATCTTCATTGCATACATTATCTACTCGCACATGGGGATGTACATACATATACAAATGTATGTATGTATATACATACATAAATAGAAAATTGCGTACATAGCTATGTACAAGTACCGGCTTGCACGGTGCTTAATTCCATTTGTGCAATCAGTCGGTACTTGCGTCTTTTCCAAGTCTTTTTTTGATTCGATCTAATGACTTTTTTAAAGAGAAACCAACCTGACTGGGAAGTTAAAATGGAAATGAGCGCCTCAAAAGTTCTTTTCTTAAGAAACAAACAAATTCTCGATCAGAAACTTAAGAAAAGAGTGAAGTGTCTAAAATTAGTAAATATTCATTTGCCGGTTACAAACTGAGAAGTTTTATGACGACTGCGAATGGCTGATTTATTTTATGAGAAGCTTTTTCATGGCAGAAATACCCTCGGAGGTTTGCCATTGCCTGCCGAGGGGTGACAGCTATTAGAAAAAAAGTTTTTTTCTATTATTAAGATTTTGCTTTCCCTGGCTGAGATTCGAACCTCGAACTCAGTGGCATATCGAGTTATAGCACGCGCCGCTACCAACTCGACCATAGCGGCCACATCAATAAACATGCAAAAATCAGAGACTATTTACTAAATTGTTAATGCAAATTACTACTTTTTCACTTGTGTTATGGTTGCCATAAAATATGAATAAACAAAAAAACCACTAGCAAAATACGTCACCCACAGACGTTAATAGTCGTATGCAGTGAATTTTTCCACGATATTTCGAAATGTTTTTGTGATTAGTCCCTTTCTTTGATTTTGTATAGAGGCATAATTCATAATTTAACTAAAGCCACATCATTGTTTCAAAATTTTTAAAACTTGTCCAAGAAATATCAAATTTTAGAATCAAAAATACAGAGAATTTTGAAGAATTCTTCGTCGAGGCTATGGCGCATTCTCTTTACTATAATATATGAAAATCAAAAAATAAAGTTTTTTTTCCTAAAATAAACTAATTCGCTCAACAATGACCTTGCAGTTTTATATTTAGCTGCCAATGTAAACGAATTTATAAAAATTACATTAGAATATCAATGAAAGTAAATCAAGAAATATTTAGAGCTTTCTTCACTCGTTTTGAAATTTTTTAAAATTAAGAAAAATTTTGTGAGCGATTTCTTTGCTATAAGTGAAATCGAAACAGCGTTCCTAAAATATTTATCTATTAAAAATAAGATTTAATACAAATATATATTAAAAGGAGCTATGCTTAAATTTTTAAACATTTTTATTATCTTATGAACTTGAAGCCTCTGAAGGACTTCTCAAACACAGCAGAGAGAGTCTACGAACTCTCACCGGCTACTTGATAGATCACTGTAGGCTTAGATACCATATTCACAAAATGGGACTATCGGAGCTGACGGACTGCATGTATTGTTGCCTGGTTGAGAAGACCTCTGGGCACATACTGTGTGGCGTATAAGGGAACTCAGGCTTATACACATCGGGGAGCGACTATCATCACCCACCAAATTGTTTAATTTCATTAACGGTCTAAGGATGGAGTGGCAATTTAAAGGGCTAGCACAATAGATCTTGTTACGCCACAGCGCTTGGTTTAGATTAACAATTGGGCGCTCCAGTTAAGGTTAGCGTCGGGTTATCGGGATGTTATCAACAATTACATCTACGGCCCTAAATGTTCTCCTATATAATATATATATTATGTATACGTATGTATATACATACTTACATATCAGATTAAGAAAAATTACACTATATTTTTTTTTGTGTACGCATTCGTTCGCATTCTCCGCTCTATACAAAAAAAGAGTTCCAAACGAACGCAGCAACAGCTCATTTTTTCTATTTGCCTGCTTGTTCAGCTCAGCCGCTTCAGAAGCACATTTAAAAGCAATAAAATTAACTGCGACTGTTGAATAAAAAATCTAGTTAAAAACTGTAGGCCTTAAATCACAAAAACGATTACGCACAACAAAAAAAATAAATAAAACTAAATTGATTGTTTGTTTTGATTCGAATAGTTTTTTTTTTTTCTTTTTTCTCCAATGTTTTTCTTGACCATTCAATTTACAACTGCCATTTGTAAAAAAGGAAAATGCTTTATGGGGTTTTTGACGTTTTTTGTGATTGGTTGGTATAAAAATTGGTAGAAAACTAAAAACAAAAAAAAAAAACAAAAACAGCATCACACACGAATGCAAATGTATAAATAAAACACTTAGCAAGTTGTCTGCTGCAAATAAAAATAAGCGCAATTCTCACACTAATAGTTATGTTTGTATTCATACTTACTTATGTGAAACGTGTTTGTGTATGTACATATGTGTGTGCTTTTTTTTTTTCAAATATGTAAAACCGGCTGACACTTCGATGGGACAAACAATAAAATGGATTATTTTTTTTGCCAGAGCAATTCACAACAGCACTTAAAAAGAAACCCACTTAAATCAAAACCATATTCGTGTATATTCGCGCAGGAGTTTGTTTTTTTATCCACTTTTGTTTATTTCAATTTGATTGCCTGTGATGGGCATGCTAATCACAAGTTACTCATACGCCCAGGATCAATTGACACACTTGAGTGGAATAACTAAGAGCAACTGAATGTTTATGTGGCAAATATGTACATACAAATCCATACAAGTTGCACGTGTACATTAATACCAGTTTTCTCTGATAGGCATTTCAGATAGGCACGTCAGTGAGCGATGGGTGCAGTGATAAGATTTTGTATGGTCATTAGTTCAATGGGCTGGGCACTCGCGGGGCTGACAGAAAACTCGAGTGTCCCATCCATATTTAAATTAATTTTATTTTATTTATTTATTTTTGTGTACGTTTTTCGCTTATGTATGTATGTGTGTACGTATACTAGGGTGCTTCTTTAGACCGGAGTTTTTTTTGTTTTGTCATAAATTATAAATGTGTTAAGGCTCATAAAATAGCTAAATAAAGTAAAAAAATTAACTGAATGATAGACTGCTACCAGCAATGAAAGATTTTGAAAATGACTTTATTTTTGAATGAATTAAAATTTGGGTTGATGTGAGTATGTAAATTCAGTATAATAAAGTGCGAGCTTGTAGTGGTTAAAAATCACCGGAAATTTCTAGTCATTTTTTTACTGATGCTCTTTCGTAGTTTCTTCCATATAAAAAAATGTTATAGTTTATATATAATTATTTAAATCGATAGGGCTACAAAACTGCAAACGCAATCTGAAAAAACGCTCATTTGTAACTTAAGTGCTAAGAGCGATTGGAGAGTTCACGAGGCTACTTTTGAAATTCGAATTTCGTGAAATCGAAACACCTTGTGTATATGAATGTGTGTGAACATGTGTATGTTTATAATGGGTTCGCACGTTCTTTCATGCCTGATTGGCCAAACTTATTTTAAATTTGCTTTTTCATGTTTCAGCGACAGATTTTTCGGCGAATCAAATTATTTTTCAAATAAAACATCGTTGATTCTTTAAGAAACACTATAACTAAAAATGTTTAAATTTTATAAAAAATGTAGAAAACATTTATCAATATTTCATCAAAATCACGAACTTCTTAAAAACATGTTTTAGAATTTTTTGGGGTATGCAGATATGTTGCTTATTCAATTTAAGACCAACAAAGTGCCAGTTTCTAGTATCTACGGATTACCACTGATATTTGACAATTTTTTTATTGACAGTCTATTGTGATTCCTTTCGATTCCTGGCAGTTAAAAAAATTTTGAAAAATATTATAGACACTTGAAACTTGCACTTTCTTACATAAAAATGAGTGAGCTAAAAAGTTGTCTGCCACGTTCGAAATTTTGATGAAATTTTGTTAAATCATGGTACATTTTTTAAATAGTTAAAGAAATTGGTATTTTTGGTTTTTCTTAGAAAATTAATCATATTTTTCTTGCAAAATAATTTTAATGAATTAGTAGAATAAAAATGCCCAAATATGTCACTCGTATTTTTGAAATTGCCCACGAAAAAAAATATTTCTGTAATAACAAGCAGCAAATTGTTATAACAACAACTAGTTCATAATACGACGTTTGCTCACAAATAATTTTTATCATAAAATAAATTAGAGAAACAGTTTGAAAAAATGTAATAAAAAATAATTAAATAAATACAAATTAAATTCTATATTAAGACGAAGCCATTGAGATGTGCGTCCGGTGGGGCTGCTTAGAAAAATAATTGAGTTGTTGTGCCGGTAATGAGTGCAAAACTTACAATACAACAACATGAACAACAATCACAATTCGATGCAAACACAAACATAAAAAATAAATAAGCAGCCAACCACAAAGCGAGTAATAATCGACACAATTGCCAGTGCAACGCAAAAATTCGACATTTTTTTTTTCGTATTTTTCCAAATTAATCTTATTGAGAGTTGTTGTGTGTGCCTCCTCTTCATAATTGGCAATTTTCTGCAAATATCAAATATTAATTATGAATTTTGGTCGCAACTGTCAATTCCTCTTACAGCACAAAATGACAATTGATGTGCTTCCTCAAATGCGACAAATCGTTGAATGGTTAATGCGATGGCCTGAAATCTAATTTAAATTGAATTTATTAAAACGATTTATTCTTAGTTTATTTGTCATTGTTTTCTAAGCAATTTTATTTACGATTTCAGCTTTATCTGGCAACGCATGCAATCGAAATCGAAATTGAATACAGATAAACATATGTTTGTATGTGTGTATATACGAGTAATATACTTGCACCATTCCTTACTCGTATTCGTTTGTGATTAGATACTATTTATTTGTGTTATTCGCCAAAACGCTTTGCCGGCTGCTGTTGATCGGCTTTTAGAGTTGCGTGTACAGTTCCCTCCGTTTTTGGCGAAACGAGTTGCAGTTTATGGTTGGCAGCTAATTTTTTTTAACCCATTTGTTTTTCACTCAAAAAGCAGTTATAAACGTTGAGGAATTGTACTTATGTAAGTTGTCAGTTCGAAGTTTGTCACGATCACTGGTGAGACAAAAAAAAACATTAATGCGTTTAAGGTATGTAAGAGTTTGTTTGCCAAAAACTGGTGGACATAGAAAAGATTTTCCATAAGCGCGCAGTTTGAAAATAAATACAGGCACAGAAGCAGACTTCCTCAATGGCTTGCTTTTTATGGCGGCCAGCATTGAATGGAGCAGTCTTTGAATGCTTCAGCTTTCAAGGAAATTGTAATAAAAAATATGATTCAGCAGACAAAGGGAGTAAATGGCATAAAAAAAAATTATTTTCATTTTATTTAACAAGCGGGCATTTTCTTGATGTTTCTATTAGCATTAAATGCATATTCTTTACGTACCTAGTTTTAATTCGCAATAACTCAACTCTATCTGGCGAATAAGTTTTTTGTATAATGCTACTTGCTCCAATTAGAAGCCCAACTCAACTTTGTCTTTTCAATGTTTTTTTCAAATAATTTCAGAGCAAATTATAAGTATGTAAGCTAGATTTTGATTGCCTCTCATTTTCTCAAAATATTTACTATCAACAATGGCGTGTATGCCTAGCCCTGACGATCTGACTAAATAAAAAGACATTGAATGTCAAATTAATTTTGCAATTTTAATGAAATTAAACATATATAGCGGCCGTAGTAAATTGAAAAACCAAAATGACGGCTTCAAGTGAAATCGTATTGAATAGAATGGTGCAAACGGAAATGATTGGCAATGGCACTAAAGTACTACTTCCGTTCATTGGCCGTTAACTCACCATATATTTACAAACTAAACAAATAAAAACTGACAATATCTACACTAATCACACATAAACACCACCACGCCTTCACCCAACGTACCCAAACCCACCACACTTAAACTCCACTTGCCTAAACGTCCCACATCTAAATTCACCACACCTTAATTTACCATTCTTATCTGAATTACTGAACTCGCTCGACCAGATTTCCTCTCACCTGGACTCATTTCACAGAACCTCACTTCACCACACCTCTCCTCTCTTCGCCTTAAGGGGGTCCTCTACTCTCGCGGTTTAAAAAAATTGGTTTTTTTTTCTTTTTATTTAATTTTAATCTATACATATGTATGTCTGCAAAAATACGCCACAGAGAGGATTTCGTAGAAATCACACTCCATTGCATGCTTCTGGGCTCCGCAATGTAATCGTCTCGCAAGTAATGTTTTTTTAGCTGCTGAGTAAAACTTTCATAAAAGTATTGGTCCGATTCAAAAAATTAATTGAAAATTGAAAATTTTCACAAATCTTTGCATAAATTTTACAATTTGCAAAATAAAAAACTCTGTCTCGGGAAAACATAGCCACCGTAACTTTAATTGTTAATTTTTTGATTCATCAACATCAATTTAGTCAATGACGTTTCAAGGTCGACAATGTTTTATTTTGGTATTCAATACAAAAATTTTAAAGTCAAAACATGTACTTTTAAAATAAAAAAACATGCTTAAATCTTTTCATTAAATCCTTTGCAATTTATTTTCAAAAAAAACCGCTCAATTTCAGACCTTGAGAGTAGAGGACCCCCTTAACGCACCCCCATCTCACTTCATCTAACATCTAAGTGAAGCAAATCATAAATAAATGCAGTGTTTTTTACTGACATCTACTAAGGATCGAAGTCTTATTGAATCCACTGTGTAATATGAAAAGTTTCCTGCCATTCTCAAATGGAGATAAGGCAGTCAAAGTTATAGAACAGAAAACACACATTGTTTTTTTCATCATCATATAAAGCCAACCTGGAAACTTCAAATGCGTTCGAACAAATTATTGCTGAGTCTTGTTGCGTGAAGTTGAACGTCTGTTTAGCAATGCTGAGCAGATAATATCAAAGCGGAGCTAATGTCCTAAATCTAATAGGAATTTATTATTTATCAAAAATCACGACGAACATAATTATATGTACATAGATCTCAGTAAATAAATTGAGGCTTAAAACTTTTTCGAAAATCGATGTTTTCCCAGCTAAGAATTCGTCTCGGTTTGAAATCGTAACGATGAAATGTTGGAATGATTGCATTGACTAAAAAGCTCAAACTCGCTGCTGATAGTTTCTTTCAAGTCGATTTAGCTCCTTAAACGTAATAATCTTGTGTCTCATGCAAAACACACAAAACATCGACAATCAAATTGCATTTTAAATGTCACTTAACATTCGCCACACGTGTCTGTCTGCCATGTCTACGCTCAGAGTGGATAAGCGCAAACGGCGAAGCGAAATGCAGAAAAATGCCTTAAATAAAAAACACAAAAACGCATTAATTGCAATGAAGTTTTAAGTGCATGGAAGTACATATTTACATGTATGTACATGTGTGCATGTGGATGTGTATGTACATATGTATGTATGCGTCAATGCAAAGTGAATTTATGTAGACACTTTTATGTTACATAATGAACCAATTTACATTTAAATGACATGAATAAATATGTTTCGGCTCGTAATAAACGCAAATGTCTGCACGTGTACATATTTTATTAGTTACGGCTTTAGGATTTTAGCCGACGATATAAAGTACATTTTTAATAAAATAATTATTCTAAATTATTGGGGAATACAACCAATTCAATTATGATTTTTCCTATTTCGATTAAAATATATGTATAAAAATCTCTTTGTTTTGCTCTGCTCTTTGCAGTTTACGGGAAGCGTGTGATTTCGCGTTCTTGCTTCTATGAGGACTTCGAAGAGCCCTCCGACCGCTGCGGCCACGAAACCACCTCGTCCTACATCAAAACGGTATTCTGCCAGACGTGCAGTACCGACGGCTGCAACGGCGCTGCCGCTTTCTCACCTTTCTACGCGTTAGTGCTGCTGCCATTTGCCACGCTCCTGATGAAGCTCCTCAAATGAAGACCGACAAAGTGGGCGCCTAGTTGAGGCTATGGAAGGAATCGCTTAAAATTCCAACGTAGCAGTGCTTTTATTTGTAAATTTAAAAGAAAAGAAAACGTTCTTGTTTATTTCACACAGATTCTATTTAAAATTGTAAGCGAAGTTTAATTTTAATTTAAGTTAGAGAATTCATTTTGCTTTTACATATAAAATGAATGAATTAATGTTTGGGAGCATTGTGGTTTGCATAATTATTCAAATATAGTTAAATTATTCTCGCCTAACGTTCATAAAATTTATATCTAAATATTAAAAAGCAAAACGAAATCATAAAAAAAAAACAAAACTGTATTGAAAAAGAGCGCACAAAACTCGACAAAGAGATTTAGGACTAACTTCAAGCACTGAGACACATTAAACCTGAGCTTTGTTAGAATATAAAAAAGTTAAATACAAATAAATTCATAACTTGATGCTTAAACTGTAAAGCAGTTAACGGATAACGATTGCACACACACTGATCACATTCTACCGCGAATGTTTGTCTAGCCTCACTTTTGTATTCAATATCATATTCATACATATTTACACAAAAAGCACGAAAGTGAAAATGCTTAAAATTTAAACATTTCAACTTATTCAAATATCATTCAAATGAAAAGAGTCTTACAGATAAGACAGTCATGGTCTCGACTACAAAGCTTCCTAAGGAACAGCAACATACCAAACAGATTGAACAGATTAGTACAGTGGCTCACAAAAGCAGGTTTCCAATGAATTTTTTTTTTCAATTTTCACGATAGAACACATTATGAATTTTGTAAAAAGATTAACTGAAACAAACTTCTAAGAGTCACTGTACTTTGAGCGAAACCTTGAAATAATATATAATCTAGAATTTGTCATAAAATTATTTGTAATTTTAAATAAAAGCAATTGTACTAATATCATTTATTATTGTAAAATATCACGGGATAAATATAAAAATGCGAGCAGTTCAAATAAAGCGAAAGATTATCAAATATTTATAAGCATAATACTTATTTTACTTTTTAAAATATATACATATCTTGTTTTTGCTAGATTACACTTATTCCGTCTAAACCACACAAAGTGCTTGTTGGTAATATCTTAAAGACGTTAGAGATGGTTATAGAGTTATATTTATGCTAAACAGCTAAGACTGTAAAGGAAACACAAAAAGCTTTTCGGAAAAAAGCGTAGACTTCAAAAACTAAAATTTTTCCAGATCACTCCAGAAACGTGGCGTACAAAATCACTTTTGCGCCAGGAGATTTTGATGAGCAAATACCCGCGAGATTCCGAGTTGGATAAAGATAATAAGAACATACAATGAAAATATTGTTTTGCAAAAGTCTATGCTATAAAAAAGGAACTTGAAGTATTGGAACTTATTTCCAGAAGCTAATTCCTTCTTTCATAGTTAAGAAGGACACTTTGCTTTACATTGAATTCATAGAAGCCACACAAATATTACTGTAGATGAAAGAAATGAAGTAATACTTACAAGTTGTCCCAGCTTCTGTGGATTTTGGGTACTATTTAGCTATCATCCGAAAAGTCCATTACGCCGTAGCGGGTTTTCATAATTATTTTGGTTTATTTTACAAACAGGAATTATCAAAATTATCGCCAGAGGCTGAAAATAGAAGTTGATGAAAAAAACTGCTATTGAAATTATCTCTTTTTTGATTTGTTCTATCGCCAAGTTAATTTGAGAATATTTTTTTGCATAAATAACTATTGTTTTTGATTTTTATATTGGTTTTTTTATGATAGCAATTATTAAAATTTTTTTTGGCTGTCATCAGGAATATAACACATATCCATAATATAAAATAAAAAAATATATTTTTGTTAATTATTCAAGATTAATTTGTATTTAAAGAGTATTTAAGTAAAAGTCAAAGTAATTGAGGAAATAATTCACATATGTATATACAGACATATTTATATACGTAGATAGTAAACTTGCATTATTGAAGCATTTGTCATTCAGCAGCTTCACTCTTCTAAGAACACGAATCAGGGAACATTCGGTCAATGTAGTTGTTTTTAATTCCCTCTTTCAAACAAACGGAAGTGCAATTATGCACAGAATGATTTTTTTTTATATTAAACATTTCTTTGTGATGATTTAATTTTCTGCACGAGCACGACCGTTCTTCATTTGTATGTTTGCGATTTATTTGGTTTTTTTGTTCACAGATGTTCATACACACAAGTGCACGCACACACTCGTACGAGTGTAAGTTTTTAAATTATTTCTCATCCTGCACCTACGCACGCATCGCTCGTTTGCACATTTTACGCAAAACGGCCTTTGACCGTTGCATTATTCATTCCATCCGTCATTTAATTGGCACTGACCGTGATTTATTTTTATGCCTCTATGGGATGCTTTTCTAAGTCATACTCGTACACATTCAATTGATAACAGATACACACATACTTACTTATGTACAGAGTTATGTTTATGATAAGAAAAAAATGCAAATGAATATGTAAAAAGGTACACACTTTGGAGCACATACACATACATATGCAAACATAAATATTTTATAATGAGCTGAAGTTGTTGTGAAATTCTAATTTCTGTTTCACTTATTTATTAACATCGCTAAAATAAAGAATGGTGTGAGCAAACCGCCTTTTTGGCAGCTCAAACAAATATACATATATCTATATCTACATATATGTATGTACATATATATACAATTATATAAAATTCATTATATGGGAAATGTTTGTCACGGTTTGGCTCTCAAAGTACCGAACCGATTTATTAATTTTTTGTTTTTAATTTAGCCTTTGTTGAGAACAACTGAACAAGCCTATATTTTCATTATTATTGGGGGTAAAGCTACAAAAAATACAAAGCAATATAGATACGAATATACGGCCATTTTTAATCGAAATAGGCTTAGAACAATGGTTTGATATTTTAATTTTCAATAGAAAGAATCATACATTCATATGTACATATATCTGAAGAAGTTATTAAAAAGAAACAAGTGTGCAGAAATTTTTCAAAAAAGGTAAAGAAATAAGAGTTAAAGTATTGTTTTTATTTTAGGAAAAAGAAGTAAAATTGTATTGTGTCGGTGTTAAATTTAATATTTTAGTAATACCAAAAGCTAAGAAAAGAATGAAAGTCAAATGAAAATAGATGCAAAATAAGACAAAAAATTAACGCAACAGTGGATGAACGACAATTAAGAACAAACTCCGACAAGCTGCGAACGGCCTAGATCGGCATTTAACCGCCGCCGAAGTATTAAATACACTGAAGACTCGCAATTTCTGATTGCAATGCAAAAAGTGGCCAAAAGAAACAGCAGTAAAGTGTTGTGCCAATGGCCATGTTTAACTTAGGGCCAGGTTTTCAGTGCTGGTTTTAACTCAGTTTAAACTAAATTTAGTTAAACTCAGTCTAAATTTAAACTTATTTTTCTTGCGCTCAATTAAATGTGTTGCAACCAAAACGAAGTAGTCAGCAAAGAGCTGATAAGTTAAACTAAATTTACCCCGCGTTGACTGATAAACTGCATACTGAGTTTAAATTTAGTTTAAAAGACAAACAGAGTTCAACTTGCACGGAAAAACTGGCCCTTAGTGATTTAAGTGAGTCGCCGCAAATGATCAAAGTCTTGCTTTGGGAGAACCAAACAGTTGTATTTCATTCGCAAAACAAAAACAAAAACAAACGTGGCGAAAGTTTAAATAATGTTTAAAAAGAATGGCTGGTTTGAATATTGAGGTTTCTAAAAATAATGCGATTATTGTTATTCCTCAAAGGAAAAATGCGACAAATCATTGCCACAGCTAAAAACAACAGCATTTTGCAATTACTGTGAACTATCTTCAAAATAAGAGTTTTTGATTCTACAAAAAATACTTTTCTTCGCTTTTGTTTTAACTTACAAATGAAAAAGAAGAAGAAATAAATAATCATCAAATTTTATTTGATACAAGAAATGCATTAAGAACATCTACAAGCCACGGTGCAGGCAATAGATGGTGGCACTGTCTGCAGTATTGTTACGTTTTATGTCGAATTAGAAAAAAAGGCGTTTGGGTGACTTACAAACAGAAAATACAAATATCTTTCAACACACCTAAATTACATAGTTCAATTGTAAGGATGAGGAAAATAGAGGAATAATTATCGGACAGTATTTGATACTGTGCCCTTAAAACTACTAAATACTCACAGGAGCCCGAAAGTACTAAGAATTTAAAAAAAACTCGGAAACACTCAGTTCTCACAGGCACTCGATAGTACTTACAAGAATTCGAAGGTAATAGTTCCAAAAATATTTTTTGCACTTTAAATCACGTTCGAGTCGAAGCGCAGACTGAGTATAAAGTATTGAATATAAACTTAAAAGTAATGAGTGTTATTAACATGCGCTGCATTTAAACAATGATTTTACAAAATTTTGGAACAAACGGCCGGTTTTTAATTTATTTCAAAAATGTTTAAATGCTTTTTAATTAACGTTGTTGAGCACAAAATTTCGAGATGACTGGAATTAACTTCGTGACCCCGCGAGACCAGAAATTTCTCTTCTACTAATTTATGAATCGTTACCAGAGAAGTCGTTCCTTAAAGTACTCTCTACTTTCCAACATTAATAAAAATCTCTATCGTTCTGGGTCACAACATTTGTACTTCGTTGGACCTTTGCTATAGAAGAGTGGAATGTCATCCGTCATAACTCCAAATATGAAGCTCAACTATTAATTAAGTATAATACATTTCAATTAAATTAATTTTGTTTTCTAAGAGAAATACACACTCCAAATTAAATTTTAAATAAATTTTGGATGCATTGAAATCATGCGACCTCAAATTAAATTAACAAAACAGAAAATGGCAAATGTTTTTCTCAACTAGATAGATGGAAATGTATGTATGTTTGCGTGTGTGTATGTTATGTAAGTGCTCGTACCTTTCGAAATGTCCGCCAGAACGTATGCGAGCGGTCAGTTGCTTGATTGGCCGGTTTGGCTTGTCCGCTGGCCGTGCGCCATGCCTTTAAAATGCTTTTTGTTCGTTCAACTGCGAGCAGAAGTAGAAATTCAATTATTTACGTTCATTCGTACGCACAAAGTTGTCGCCTGTGGCAGTTTGAGTGGCTGCTGCCTCCCGAGGCAATTGGCAAATGGCAACTGGCAATTGGCATGTGGCATGAAGTTTCGTATTCCAATTTTTTTTTTTTTTTTTTCATTTTGTGCAGCAGAGATTTATTTTGCATTATCGGCGCGAACAATGTAAACAATATTTGGTAAGTATACACTGCCATGTTTAGAAATCGAGTCAGCTGGTTTGTTTGCGAAATTTTTTGTTAGTTCGCCTTCGAAAGCGTCCAACAAAAAAAATGCTACCCGTAACAAACGCACTGCGCGTGTGCAACGTCCACTCGGACTATTATTAGGCTGTCACGCATTTTGCCTCCAAATGCATTTATGTATGTCTGTATGCATGTATGTGTGTATGTGTGTGTGTGTGTGTATGTAATTTGTTGTAAGTACTGTCTCAATATTTCTTGTTAGCGCTCCTCATTTTCTATCCCGCAATCTTTGTTTCGCCACAGGCTGATCGTCACTCGAATTTGTTGTCGTTTAATGAATAAGATTAATGTCAAGATTTGCATATAAACTCATAGATATTGCCAAATCGAGTTTGTTCCACCTTTTTTTTTTTGCTATAATATTTTACAGAAATTTATGCGTTGCTAAATAGATGTGTGTTGTATGTATGTATGTCTGTACATATGTACGAGTCCGCTGGAAGTCGCTCGTAAATACTGTTTACTGGCAGTAATGTTATACTAAATTTGGTTATTTATCGGTTTAAATTGAGATATGTTTTTGGACAAGTGTAGAAGTGACAAATCATACAAATATCGGAAAGTTATGATTAGCATCTGAACAGCCATGATTCAATTATAAAAGGGTAGCTAAATAATGACATTTGAATTTTGACACTCCCTTGTAAAGGGTTGTTTTACGTAGTATGGAAAACGGGTTATAATATTTTCCCTTTCTTAAAAAGTAAATAATTAGTAATAAAGTGCTATTGATTTTTTTAACTTGAAATTTCGAAGGCATTTCATTTAAATTAAGAAATACAACAGCTATGCTTACAAAACATAATTATGTATGTACTAATTGATCATTTTTTTTTTTAATTTTTGACCAACGAATATATTTTCAATTTATTTGCCCCATGAACTAAACGACATATGTATATTACAAGAAAAATGAATCAAACTTCATAACTCAAAAATTTAGTTCTTACAAATTCATGTTTTTAGATGATTATCACATTATTTTAAATTTATTTTCAGGTTACTACTATTTTTATTTTTAAGAATCAACACGGTTTGGAGCTTGCTGCCAAGTTACCAAACCTTTAATAATTGAATCATGCTGAACGGCATTCCTTCATTGTTTATAACACCATACTACTAAATTCGGTTGGTTCTTCCGTCGTCTTTTATATCCATTCAAAGACGAAATGGATTTAAAACTCTGTCCGTTGATTGTTAGTACAGGTAAGTAGGGGGAAGCCCTATGAAAAGTACATCAAAATTACCAAAACGACTTCTGTCGTTCTGTCCGTTTGTCTGGCTGGTTGAACGTTAACTAGTCCATCGATTTTAAAGAAGCAAGCAAGAAATGTACTGCAGAGAAAAATAAAGTTCTGACTTAGTTTTCTTCTTATTAAGTAAAACGCCAATTCCATGCCTTCAAACAATAAAAGGCTTTTCAAAGGAGTCGCGACGAACATTTTTTTTAGCTGCCTGAACTTAAATCAAGTTGAAAATTAGTAACTGAGTTACGTTTGATTGCTATTTACAAACATATGCACATATATGTATATGTAAGTGAAGTCAGCGGAATTGTCCAGTGTATAGAGATATTAAATAAATCTAATATTACAAAAAAACAATTTTCGAGTTTAGAACGCACGACTGTTGTTGATCTTTTTTTTCTTTTTTATAATTTTATTGAGCTCAAGACCAGTTTATGGAAGATTTGTTTGTGAAAAAACAACAACAGTTTTTAATGGTTTTTTTTTATTTTGGCATCCAAAAACACTAAAAATTCGTACTGTGCGCAGGTTTTACCAGCAATTTAAATACAAATTATGTTATTAATTTTTTTTTGTCAGTTTTCATATAAAATTCATAATATTCTAATCATTGTGGTTAAATTTAATGTAAATATCTTCACTCATTTGTACTTTTTTCTAAGAACAGCCTTCTTTTATTCCCGTTTCTCTAATACTTCCTAAATACAACATTGAGCTAAGGGCGTTCAAACTGGCGCTGTCACAACGTACAACACCTTTCATTATTCCATCATGCCTTGAATTGTACTGAAAGCATTCTTATCTCAACGAAATTCAAAATTTGACAATTCAAATTAAAATAAAATATGAAAAAAGTTTAAAAAAAAAAGTTCGCTGCGGCTACCTATTTGATGTGCCTTGAATTATACATTTTTTTTTTTAAATCGAGTTCGTGCGGATCAAAAAACTTTGAAAGAAATTGCAAAAAATGTTTAAGTGAGAATTAGCAAGAACTAAAATCAGCTAATAACAGTTAGTGGAAAGTGATTTGCAGAAATTTAAAAAAATGCTTCTGAGAACTTTTAACAATAAGTGTTATACAAATTTGCTTCGGTTTCTGCTCCACTCTGTCAGAGAACGTACAATCAGAGAACTTGAACTTGCACTTTTTTGCCCGTGCTCAACTTCCAGAAGCATTTGTCAACTTGTTACAATTTTTCATTTATTTTTATTTTATTAAATATGTATTTATTATTTTATTTATAAGACAAGTACCTATTTTGTGTTCGCTAGAGCTCGTACCCTATCAAAGGCAGGAAAGATGATAAATAATATCATTCTGTGCGAAATTCCATTCATTTATATACTGTGAAAACATAAGAATGAAGATTTATCAGTTTGCATTTTCGAAGTTCGATTCCAACATCGAGTATACTCTTTTTATTTTTACTTAGTTTTTAGGTATTTGGTATTTTTTTAAATTTGCATAAACGGTATGTATACACAAATGCATATTTATGTTTTTATGAATTAAATTATTCGCTTATAGCAACACAAAAATGGTTAAGAAAATGTGCAAATGTCCCCGTAAAATAAGTTCAGTTCAAGTGAAGTGGTGAGTCCCTTTATTTCTGTGGGGAATTCCTTTATTTCTATGGTGAATCCCTTTATCTTGGATTTTCAATTTAGAACTTGAAAAAATGTTAGTTAACATTTGCGCCTTCTCATTTCTTACAAGTTCTCTGCTCATTTCTTACAAGTTCTCTGCTGGTACGTTCTCTGCAAAAACCTATTCACTGACAGCCAAACTGTCAACACGAGTATTTCATACACAAACCGGAAACAACATACATTTTGTGTCCCAGTGCCTCTAAAACTACAATACGTTTCTGTAGAATACTTAGCTCTCGCCAACAGGCAGACAACAGCGGCACTGCACAGACCGGCAGCGGCTATTAACAGCATCCCCCATCCCGAAGGATCAACGACGATTGTTTTGTATTCCGTGAAAGACTTCGCAGCCCGCCATCGCAACTGCAACCACCAACACCACCACCACCGCCACCACCTACTTCGCAACCCCCATCGACGACTCGTTGGCGCCATGGACAAATTGCAGATGAAATAAAATATGTACTGCGAAACGAGTCCGAAGCGAATGTTGAACAGAGTGGCCCAATTGCGCAGTCGACAGCGGAGACTTGCAGCGACGTGGCGAAAACCTCTTTGCAGCTCGCGCCAGCCGGAAAAGTGCCGACACACACATCTACAAATGTACACAAAGCAACAGCGATGAGCGACGTCACTGCAAATTTCGAAATTTGTTTGCTTTGTTATTGGCAAGCCGGCTGCTAAAGCTAGTTGGCAATCTGCTAGCTGCTTAGAGGCGTTCGCCTTGCCGGTTATATATTTGATAGCTTCTTTCGGCGACGCTGGCCGCTGCTCGCTTTAGTCGGAGTTCACTAGAGAAAGTGTTTGCATCGTGTGCTTGCTCCTTAGGTCACGTCTCACGTCTTGAATATTGTTGTATAGGCAATTGTGTTTTGTTTTGAAATTTAACGGCTAATGGCTACCTAAGCAACTTTCGCGAAATACACATTTATATGTACATTTCCTGCTAGCTTTGTAGAATTAGTATTGAACCGGAAAACAAAAGAAAATTGACGTACTTATCTGCGGTTCTGAAGGCCACAGTTTGAATTTACCATTAAACAGAAGTACGTAGCTGTCAGTCCGTAGCGATCACTCGGCGGAGATAAGTGAAATTCAGGCATCTTTTAATTGGAAGAATTGTGATGGAAATGCAAAACAACTTGAAAATTTTCTTTTGCGGAATTTCGCTATTTTTGGTGGTGCACTGCGCTCAAGGTTGGTATCGGTTGATGGTAAATTTAATAAAATCATTTGTTAGAATGCAAATATGTATGTAAGTAAATATAGATATTTATGCAAGTTTTCATGAGTTACCATTGTGAAAGGCTACTGGATTGAGTTGCTGCCTATCGTCAGAGGTGTTGAAATGGGTGAAACGAGGAAAAATAAAAATTTGTCCAGTAAAAATGGAAAAACGTACAATTTTACAGAGTTTACGGGGGCCTTTTGCAATCTTTCAATGACAAGCAGTCTTAAACTTTTACTGAAATGGGGGTACTAGACGCTGGCTGCGGATGGAAATGACATACGAATCGGGTTGGCAACCCACCAACGGTGGGAGAAACTACGAAATAGGTTCTCGACGAGGGCACAGCTCTAAGACCTGGTGTGAAAGATCTGGAAAATGTATGTTTGAAGAAGCGAAAGAAGCCAGGTAACGTGGACTCCAAGCAGCTACGCACTATCTTAAACTCCACGGACTCATTTTAATATAATATTTAATTGCTTTTCCCCTCTTTCGTATATACTTACTCGTGTGCTGTGGTTATTTGGTTCGAAATCTACGCTTTGCTAGGAGAATATTTTCATCCCTATTTTGTTAGTAATATACTATGTATGTACATAATTCGAGCTGGGAAGAAATCCACCTTGGAAGCTGAAGTATTTAAACTTTTAATTTATAGAATTGCGTAAAGGGATTTATATGCAAAAACCAAATAGCGAAAAATTTAATGCGCTTTTGACATGAAAAGCATTTATCTATAATTTAAAATTTAAGATGCGGCAGTGACAGCGGAAAATTATCTGAAATTGGCGGCAACTTGTTGTTTTAAAAGTAATTATTGAATAAACATGCTGTGGGTTTGAATTGAACAATTGTCGAATAGTCAGTCACAGCTGGATACAATTCCAATTTATTTATTTTAATATGTATTTTGCTTTGCTTGAGTTATTTTGCACCACAGAAAGTAGCCATGCGCAATTCAAACAAAAGAAACCGAAACAAAAAGGTCAATACTTTAGGGTTCCCCACGACATATAAGTACACCGTTCACATTATTCAAAGTTAAATGTTCCTAGTTCCTATAAAAATGAAGTTAAAGGCTCTCAAAAATACTCCTAGAAGCATAAAGCGAACTTTTCAATGGCTTGTGTGAGAGTTGTTGAGAATTTTAAAGACTCTCAGAACAAGACAGTTCGGCCATCTAGAGAATCGATAAAAGGTGCTTTCGATCCATTTTTTTTTTGGCGAAATTTGAGGTTTATTTAAACAATCAAATAAACTATGTAATATGATTTTTTGGCTTCAAATTATTGAAAAATTACGGAGTTATTCATGGTGCCGTTAATCATTTCCTTGCAAAAGTTATCAGGTTGCAGGCGGGATAGCTCAAAAAACTTTAGATAACTGGGGATTTTAATTTTTTTTCACGTTGCAAAGGCTAAATATGATTTTGAACGACATTTTCTATGTCAATTATGTTAAAAAAATATTATATAATAAAGTATTTATTCAATTTCTGAGGTTTACATAGAGACGATTCTTTTAAGCTTAAAAATGAGCGTTGAATCGCGTTAATATGGTTTCGAGTAAACGCGCTACAAAGTTTATTGGGCGTTCGGCACGACTTGTTATTGCTTGGCACTCTTTTCTTCAAAATGCTGTAACTCTCACAATATTTGGAATTCAGCGCTAAGACTTATTCATTAGTGAAATAAAACAAAATCGATGTTTTGATCGCTCTAGATGGACGGACCCCCTTAATCAATCATTCGAATTTTTTTTATTCAAAACATTTACTTCAAAACACTGAAATGATATCATATTTATCGCCACATTACCCTCACAATTTAATAAGCCTGGAACTTTCTCAATCAATTGAAATCTATTTCAATAAAATTTATTAAAAAGTATGAGAGCAAAAACTTATATTAAATAAGATCAAAACTGGCAAGCAATTCTAAAGAAATTCATAAATTTCAATTGAAGCAAAGTGGCATAAACAAACGAGAAACAAGCCAGCGCACAAATGCCAAAGGCTGAAGGGGCAGGGATCACTGAAAATGTTCTGCAATTAATTTTTTTTGTTTTCACTTTGAGGCTTTGCGCCGCTGGTAGTTTATCATTTCATTTCTCGCACAGGTGTTTTTATGTGTTTTTGTGTATTTTTGGACACTCTTAAATATTTTCTCACATGTCTATCGATTTCACGCTCATTTTAGTTTATTCGTACCGCAATCCTTCCCGCATTGAAATACAAATGAAATTCGAAAATCTAGCATTGAACTTGCCAATGGCATAAACGTCAGCAACGTGATTGGAAAACACTTTTGACCTTGAGTGTAATTTGCTGGATATGCATGCGAGTATATGTGTGTATGTGTATGTATATGGTATGTATGTATGAAAATATGCGTGTTTGTAGTTTTAAATAATTTATCAATGCATTTTGTTTATTGTTTGCTTGCTTAGTAGTTCGACGATGGCGTATAAAAAGAGTCACACTCGAAAATTAGGTCTGGAAATATGGTGTTGAAGAATAATTTTATTTCTGAAAATCTTGCAATACAACAATTTTCAGTTATGTCTTTATTTAGAAACTGATCGAGATGCTTCAAATGCTTCAAATACCTGTAAACAGGTAATGAATCATGATTTCGGCTGGATACAATTTATTCTTTCTATCTTTTTGGATAAAATAGAAGTGAGTAGCAAGTAAAATACTGCCACTCTCCCGACTAAGTTAAAGCCGCCCATCTCAACGCAACATAAATTTGTTATGGGCTCCCGGTTAGTTCAAAAGGGGACTTACGATCGTCCACAAGCTTCTTTTCATTTAAAAATCGATGAAGTACAACTTTACACTCAACCGCTCTCATCTCGTTTTACTTCATGTCCAACTTTTTTAGTTCCTTTTAAGCCAGTGGAGCTGTTGTTTACCAAATGCGTTATTTAGATTAGCAGTGAAATTTAGATGTTTCTTTGTTAAGACTTTTAATGGCCTTATAAATGAATAGTAATTCACAATTTCATTGAGCTCGAGACCAGTTTTCAGATTTCCAAAATATTCTATCATTTAAAAACTGTTGGTGGTTTTTCCACAACACAATAAAATTATTGGGACTTTGCTACACAAGTTTGCTAAAAGGAAGTCGAGACTTATCTGGATGTGCGATATTTTTACAAAATATTGACAGCCCTTTTTTAAAGTCTTAATGCGTGCATTATCTAAAAATAACAATTTGTAGTTGTGCTTTACATTCTAACACTCTTGACCGCCATTTCCATTGCTTCAATATACTGGCCAAAGCACTTTACACGAAAGTCTTGAGGTGTTAAAAGTATCATATTCTCTTTGTAGGAAAATGCACTAATGAAATGGACAAAATAATCGCAAACTTATCGCATAAACTCACAGTAGCGCGAGTGATATAATGACAACAGCTGGACGCACGTGTGCAGGAGTATTAGTTGAATGGCAACCTCATTAAAGTTATGGGCTTCTCCGCCCACACTCCTCCCTTAACAAGCACTTGACAGTGAGTGAGTGATGGTAAATAAGATGAATAAACAATTACTTATTGCTATTATAGTAAGCAATACTCTTTGAGTATCCAAGCTTGTTTTTTTCTACTTAACAACGCATTTCCTTTCACGATGCACTAGGTACTCGATTATTATTTGCCTATAGAGCCACTTCATCAACGCGCACCCCACCTATGAAGTCGATTTAACTGAATTCAAGGAAAATCGTTGTAAATATTTCGACTCTTTTGTAATGTTGGCCTTATGAGTAATCAAAATATTTTCGTCAGTACCTTTAAAAAAAAAAAAACTAAGCGACATAAATAATAAAGCAAAATGGCTGAAGCCTAATTAGTTTTTTTTTTTAATTACTTTAAACAGGCCGCATTGCGTCTTAAAGTAGAATTCCATAAATACACCCTTAATGGCCATCGAAGAGCTATGCAGATATTGTGATTGTTTTCTTTGCTCAAGAAAGGATTGTAGGTTATTCTAAACTTAAATTTAGATGTTCTTTTCGCAGCCCTTTCGCAGGCTGCCGTCCTCTTTTCTCAACAGGTTGCGCTTTTGTGAAACTCCAGTAACTTTCTGTATCAAATCTAATGTGTTTCCATAAAATTAAAAATATTGTCAAAATTTTAGTAATTTACTTGGTTTTATTTAATCCTGAGCAAATAACTAACCTAAGCTGTGTGTGCTAAAAGTTTTTAAGACTTTCTCTCAAGACGAAAATGTTCCAATAAAATCCATCTGCTGATAGCTTTGATAGCATTGATGAACTTACCAAAAAGGCAGAAAAGCAGCAACTTCTAGCTACTGTACTTATGTATGTACATATTTCAGTACTCATTTATTGTTGTAAATTGAGTTTAATATTATAAAAAACTATTTAAATTTTCATAATAAAAATAATAATAACAATAATTTCTAAATTTAAAATGAAAACATATCTAAACGGTGTCTTTCACACACCTTAAATGTCTGGCATGAAAATTGTGATGACTGAAAATATTTTCTACAACTGAATCTTAATATCGGATTTTCGATTTTTCTTAGCGGGGTTTCGGTTTTTGTCCTCTTCATGAGTAAACATGAGTTTTAATTTTAATAAACATTCCAATATAAGTTTTTGAAAATTGTAGTTCCACTGCTATTGACTGAATATTTACCGACTTTCCAAACTTCTAATTTTTCTAATGACTTGAAAACTGGTTATGGCAAAAGCGTCAAGCCCTAATGGCGTAGCTAAAACGTCTCGTTGTTGGAACTTTCAGTTTATTTTAAGGAGCGGCCTCGCGAAATTTCACTTTTTGCACAGTGGGTTGAAACTCACCATGGCAACCGCACCGGCGATTGGTCAAGGTGCGTGCACGAAAAAGAGAAAGCGTGCGGTTTTCAACTACATACATACATAAATACATACATATGTATGTGGATATGTATACACACACAAATCTTTACTTATATTTCTCGCACAGAATAGCAAGAGAAGTACCTACGCTACGAAGAGTTGGAGACTTCTATAACTTTTGCGAAAGTGAAACGACTTACTTACTTAAGTCGAAGAATACAAATTGTGTTACTAGGTTATATGTATGTATGTATGTACTTCTCCACATACTCACATACATATGTATAATTATACATACATACATACATACATGCATTTATATGATTGCTAAACAGTAAAGCAATTTTTTTATTATCTCATATCCATTTCCATTTTCATGTTTTTGATGTTTGCGGAAGTGGGCGAAATGTTCATTTCTTAAAGGTCGTTGCTTTGAAGACAAATTGAATTATTCATTGATAGTTTCAAATAAAATGTAGTTGTAAAACAAAAAGCAGTAAAATTCATAGCACTTTTCTAAACACCACTTAAATGATAGAGTTTAGGAGTTTGGAATGTCGTAAAGCAAACTAAAAAATCAAACTTGGAATTGAATTATTTCAACAAATGAAAAACCAATTTTATTTTTACGGTTAGTATACCCTCCATTTCAAAGAAGTGTACCATTGCGTAGTCAAAGTGCGTGCCACACAATGAAATTTAATGAAGAAAAACACCAAAATCTTAGAAAAGGATTTTTATAATTTCCTTCGTCTGGTTTTAGCAAACTGTCTATTATATTCTGGGCCAATAAGTTTCTCGAAAAAAAACATACACATACATATGTACATACTTCAATGGGCTTACTGTCCATCCTTTTTCCTGGTTCTCCTGCTAAGATGGCTCAGAATTGCTCAGGATAGGAATATAAATAAGCCGCTTTTAAATTGGCGATGTCAAGGAAAAACAAGTGAAATTATTATTCAATAAACTATTTTTAGTTTGTTGCTTATTAATCGAAAGTCAAAAGAGAAAGTCCGCTAGATGTAAAAAAAGAATTTCTTCACATTTTTAGGTTAGGTAATACTATAATTGCACATACCACACAAAAGATTTGATTTAACGTCTTCAAATGCTGAGTAAATTTCTCTGCTAGCTTGAAAATTGGCGCGAGCAGTAGAAAAATCCCAAAACTAGTATTAGACGAAGATGGTATGTGCACATGTGCGTGTGTTTGTGTGTGTGTGTGTGCGCTTGTTGTAGTAGTAGTATAACTGTGTCGCCGCCGCCGCCAGCCAATATCACTGGAGCCAGGCCAATGGCAAAAGAGGCAACAGCAACAACAACAAAGATGATATTTAAAATTAGAGCACGCGCCATAGCGGCGCCAATTGTCTGACTGCCTCCACCGACTGCCGTGTGGCACGTCCTCTGAAACTGCGTTACGCTGGTAGTTATGCGAAATTGGCGCCAAGCGGCGACATTTCCTTGCATATCGACATTGATAAAGCTGAATGGCAATAAAGCGAAGGATAAATAAACAAAAAGGGGCGAATAATGGTGGGCTTTTGCACAAAACTTTTCTGAAGCATTTATGCCACTGGAAAGAGACATAATTTGCCAGCAACATCAAGATTTTATCACAGCGAGCGAAAGTAGGAAAATACTCGTAGTTAATAATCAACGAATTGCATCACTCTCTCTCTCTCTGCGCGCTCCCTTTTGCAACAACGTGTTGCATTTTGCACACTCAATGTCACTTTCATTTAATGGCAGACGGTGAGACGTAAGGCATTTCACCAACGCACATGTCAATTAGTAGTGATTGCGAGCACAAACACAAACACAGACACCAACACCCACACCAATACCTCTTCCAAGGCGGAAAAAGAAAATTGAAAAAATAAAAATCACATCGCCGGCGCCCAACTGACTGGGATCTCCAGCCGGAATGTCACATCGGTCGTATGTAAAAAAAAAAAAAAAAACAATGTAGTAATGAAGTCGCAAACATCATTTCTAGGGCCACCCAGGATGATGTCAGCATCGTTTGCTAACATACAATTATGTTCGTGCTCGTGCATACGAGCATGTGTCTATGTATGTATTCATGATGCGTGCAAAAATACGCCCAATGTATATTTCTACATATCTACATACCTGTTTATCGCGGTAGTAACCCCACATTTCTGGTTCTTCTCATAACGCTTTTGACATATCCAAATGCGCAAGTATTTTTCTGCTTTATCTGTGGCCGTGATTTTACTTATTTCATTTTATTGTCGATGATTTTGATTAGGAGGTTGAGTATTGCCTCTTAAGGAGTAAAAGCCTTCATCATATGTGTCTTCATTTGTCTTTAAGACTTTAACCAATGATATGGCAGTCATGTAAAGGAAACAAACAATTTACTTTCTAATTTCTAAGTCATTGAACGAATTTTATCGGACCAAGCGATGCTGCGGGTGAAATTCGCCGAAACGTAGTTAGCATTTTATCTATAACTAGAAGACTTGGCGAAAAATGTATTAGAAGTTAACGACCGCATTCGGAATATAAATACGATTTTTAGTTATAACTCGACACCAGCGTCACCTGTCGAGGTTTTCTCTCCGTAACATTTTTCCATAGGTAAAGACAAACACAACAATTTCGATTTAACCTGGACAAAAAACGGATAAAAAGAGGAAGAATTATTAGTTTGTTGAAATGTATTAACTACAGTAAATGACCAGTTGATTCGCTTCCCCATTTCTTTCAAATAAGTACCTTTGTATTCCCATAATAGGGAAAGGTTACAAAAAAGTGTTAAAAGTCCATGTGCTGACGTTTTTAAATATATGAATGCCAATTTTATTTACTTTTAAACTTTTCCAAACAAATCAAAAATATCAATTGCGCCTTAGTATACCATATATGTATGTATGTATGTATGTACTTAAGTATTTTCCATTTAATATCTGCAGCCGATGAATCAAATCCACTCGAATGCTGGCATTGCAGCTCCAGTACACATGGAGCGGAGGGCTTCTGCGGCGAAACCTTCGACGAAGATAGCTTACCCGATCCGGAAAAGATGAAAGAAAGCAATATCAACCTTTTGCGGAACTGCAGCAAAATGACGAACTCGGAGCAAGAGATTGCCGTTTGTCGCAAAACAGTTGAAGAGAGTGAGTACAAATTGCTGTTGATTATATAAATTTTCGTACGTCTGTTTGTCTAATTTGTACGTATGTATTTTCCTTTTCGCAGTTAACGGCAAAATGGTCACAAAACGCTTCTGCTACTACGCCAACAAATCGGATTCGCTGGACCATTGCATGTTGGAGTCAACCGAGACTAATGTGAAGCGAATATTCTGTCAAGATTGTCCCACCGATCGTTGCAATGGCGGCGGCCGACAATTCGCCACATGGCTCAGTCAACTGCTGCCATTGTTGTTGGCCAAGGCTGTGCGCTTTTAAGCAACAAAAAGATGCAGGCAATTGTGGAGAGTTTTGAGCTTTCGGTGATTTTAGTTAGCAAGTTAACTAATAAGTTTTATCGACATAAACTAAATTGGTATCCAACAACTTTTTTTCAATGCGCTTCAATCAAAAAAGAGATAAAAAAAATGTATTGAACTGTTTGGATATCTATGTACCTACATATTTATATGTATAGAAGTTAAACGAATTGCTAAAAATGTTTGATAGTTTTAAGACTTTGTTTGGTAGGTTAAAATTTATTAGAGCATACTTTTTATTCATAGAAATTATTAAGTTTATGTATTTGAAAACTATTACTCGTAAAATACTTCAAATATGGAGCTGCTTAGTTTGTATATGTAGATGTATAATTTTAATTAGCCTTAAACTAATTCTAACATTCCATTTATGTAATATATTACTTTAATGATAGTTCTAGTCTTTAGTTTTTAAATATTAACAAATTTAATTTGAAATACATATGTCATACTGCATAACTAAATATGTATGTAATCACTGGTTCAGAAAAATATTGTTTTGCATTTTCAAATATGTACATACAAATGTGCGGAACTTAAATATAAATTATGTACGAGTATTCTCCGAGTTAGCAAACTCACAATTTTATTTTTTACACATACATACATATACATAAATGATGAATAAATACATGTGTACACGCATACAAGTGTACGTTTGTATGTATACATACCTTCAATGTTATGTATTACAAACAATATTGTTGTTGTCTATATAATGATGTTAAATAATTATATTCTTCAAACGCAATCAATCTAATGCCAATACATCCAGAAAACCATTTCAAACTATTCATACCGCGTGTTGTCTTAATATTACATAAATACAACACACAAGATATCAATGCCATAATGTATAACTGTAAAGATATGCAAAACCGTATTGTCCGCCGAATTCAATAAATATGTGAGAAATAAAGTTCATACAAGTTTAAGAGTTTCTTCAATAGTTTCTATTGTACAGTTGCACCAGGCATAGGCTATATGATATTTATGTAGATATATTTTGTATATTTTTTCAAAAATATATGTGTTCATATGTTCGTTCAGCTCTCGACCTCTGCAATGCACTCGCGTTACTAATTAATTATGTAGTTTATTACAAAAAAGAAAACACAGTCACGCTCAGAATGAATTAATATTCCGCAAGGGAGAAAAAATTATGTACAATAAGGCGGCAACCAGTGCTGCCAGGTATACGGATTTGTCCGTTTTTTTACGGATTTTTCAGCTACATACGGTTTTTCGTATTTGTTCGTTTTTCACCTTTTTTCCTTAAAACAACAATGTTAAAAATTAAATATTTTAAAAGAACTATCGTTATATTAAATTTTTATCGACTATCGCAATTGTATAAATATATAACTCTTCGATATATATGTATATTAGTAAATATATATGTAACTCTTCGATGCACAAATGTGTGAATATCAAATTTTGGTCTTCAATGAGTAATGTCTATTCTCTGGAGATTTTCTTATGCTGTTTTTAACAATTTTTTGTAAAATTTGCTTATACTCGTATGAGTTCGTGAAACTCAGGCCTTCTTTTTGCAGTAAAATTTAATTTCCCGCATATAGAAGTAATTTTTAATATAATTTTTTTACGCTATAAAAACAATTGTATTTCATTAAAACAAATGTACACTCTTAATAGGAGTTTTTCGTAATAAGTTTTTCGCATGTACACCATTTTCATATCTTGTTGATTGAAATTGCGAACGGGTGTGAGCATGACGGAGATACTCGATCCACTCTAGATAATGAAATAATTCCATTCTTTTCAAGTCTTCAAAAAATTAATATACTTCGTTTGACGTAATAAGACATTTTAAATTCATTAAAAAATTGTGGGAAACATGGAAACCGCGTTAAAGAAGATACGGATTTATACGGATTACTCCGCCTTACCCTCCACTCTTTTACACGAGAAATTACAGATTTTCAACGCGACGGATCTGGCAGCACTGGCGGCAACATTTGGGGTAGTTGGAAGATTTCACGTTTTGTAAGTAATTTCGCCAAACCTTTCGCAAGTTCAAGGACATTGCCCTGCAGTTTGTTTTAAAAACCTAAACACATTAGGGTAGCGCTTATTGTGAAGGATTGCGTTCGTATCGGCTTCACCTCCTAGAATCAGCGAATAGTTATCAGACTGAAATGCGCGAAATTTTTTTGTGAAATAAAAAGGACCAACTCAGAGCTAGCTGATGGTGAAATATGTTAAAATATATTTTGATGCTATTAATTATAACTAATGAACTCGAAAGACGTTAAAAGGCCTGTCATTGGTCAATAAGAAACATTTCCGAGTTCTGCTTTGCAACCAACTTATTTCCATTTTCGATTAACTAACATATTTTCAAACTTAAATTTCTTCAGCCTCTTTTTTTATTTGACGCCCGTATGCGATAGAAACTTATTTGAATTAATTAATAAATATTGGTTAGTTTAACTTTTTAGGTAGGTGGGAACACTGCTGCATTTGTTTTATAAAAACAACTCTTTTTATTAATTTCTGTTAGTTCATTAACTAATCCGTCACCCACATTTTTAAATATATTATTTTTTTTTTGTTTTTATACACATTTCAGTTATTAAGTTAAAAACTTATTTTTTATAAAAGACTTAGCCAACATAATTACATATATTGGCTTATCTTAGCTTGTATATTGAACTAGAGGCATTGCCAGTTCATTGTGTTTTTTCATTCACAATAGTAAACAAAACAAAAATACAAGTAAATGTTTGTAAATATGTAAAATGGTAAAAATGATAAAAATGATAAAAAAAGCGGTATTTATAGATTTTGAGTGAAAATTAAAACAAAATCGCAACCTTAAATAATGAAGATGATGACGAGATTATGAACATACTTTAATTTTTTCCATATCCCCAACATTAGGTTGAAATAAATTGACAGTTCTTGCCAGCATTGCCAACACAATTTATACTTAGGCGAGAATATGAATTAAGCTAAGTTAGTTTTATTTGTCAAATATTTAGCTATTAGCTTGTGATGGTCAAATAAAACACGGCTAAAATAATAAATGTTTTTTTTTTGTTTTTTAAATAATTTCAATTTGATCTGCGAACAAGTGTTAAATCCATTATAAAAGAATTTAACCTTAGAATTAGAATGAAAAACGCATATGGTTTCCAAAAATTGTACCACCCTTTAGTTCAAACAGAAATCATTTTTTACCATAACAACTATGTACTTACATACACGCGTATGAATATAAATAAACATACATAGTACTATGTAAGCAAAAAAAAAACAAGGGGTTAAAAAATAGCGGCCGTACACGCCATATGTTTCAAGGACACTCAATTTCGGAGGCGTTTTTCTGTTGGCAACACATTATCAAGTTGGCATAATCTGCTTATTTTTACTTCCAGAGCAATTTTGCACTTCCCCGAATGCGTTAAAGAACTTTAAAATTTGTTGCGTGGAAATAACTGGAAATAACCCGCATATCTGCGGGGTCGATAAAGCAGTGCAAGTTCACACACACGCACACATCGCCGAGTAAGTTTTTCGGACCCAAGTTATTTATATACATACATATATGCATATATGTACATATATACATATACGATATGTAGATATAAATGTATATATGTATAGATGTATATATTTATTTTTATATAAATATGAAAGGATTTGCTTGGGTGCCTTTATAAAAAAACATTTCGTTGTTATTTAGCTTTGCTGCCAATAGTAAAATAAGGTTTAAATCAATCGATTGCTTTCCCACTGTTTCATTAACTTTATGCAAATCTTAAATGGGAATTAAAAAACATTTGCATTGAAATAATTGGCGCTGCTTGTCCTTAGGTTGGCAATCTTCGAATATGTACTTTAATTAAAATTTTTAATTAGGCGGTACGTTTAATCTTAAGCGGCGGCGCCAATTATTTGCTGTCTGCTCATATTGCTCAGCAAACAGGAAAAATAAATTAATTTGATTCGTTGCCTACATTTTGGCGCGTCTTCTAGCAGTATTGACCCACACACACACAATCAGTAAACTTATTTGACGAAATATAAAAAATAAAGAACTACATTTTAAATGCTTTTTGCCCAAATTAAAAGTAAACAAATAAAAACAAAAAGTAGTTTTTATCTAAAATTAAAATTAAAATTTTTCGCTATTAAAATAATTCACAATTTATCTGCATGTATTAGGAATTTAAAACCAAAAACGCCCGCTGTAAAAATTAAATTTTAATGTACAGTCTTCAAAATTATATAAAAAAAGTTACGCTCGAGTGCCTCCATAAGCCTAAGAGAACTGAAAAGCAAATAAAAAGGCTCTCTTCGGTTATGACGAAGACTTCATAACTTTCATGAATGGAAGAATTGTATGGGAACTATATATTTTACGAGTATTTATTCAATATTAATAATTTTCACTGCTAAATTAGTTCTCATAATAATTTTTATTTCTGCGAAATTTCAAGACTTTATCTGCTTAAGTGGAGGGGTTTTCGTGCTAAATGTAATATTTGAACAATCGGTTGTATTGGAGCTATATGTTTTATTTATGCGATATGTATGATGTCCACAGCTTATATAGAGCGGACCTTCTTTATGGATATATAATAATATAATATCTGAACAATCGGGTCCTATATATGTACGTTATGGTCGTCCGATCTGGCCAACTGCGACGACAAATGTCTAATAAATTATAAAGGCATCTAACTGCCAAGCTTCATTTAAATAGCTCAAAAATTGAGGGACTAGACTGACAGACGGACAGATAGACGGACATGGCTAAATCGACTCAGCTCATTATCCTGATCAACCGAAAAAACCAAAAGTTTTACTTTAGCACATGCCTGGACGCCTTTTTATATTTTGTTACAAAATGGTGATAATTTTTCTGAAATTGTTGATTTTGAATCACTTAGTGAGTTGGTTTTTTCGGCCTTTACTCAAAATAAAAGTTCCTTCGTTCACGAAGCACTCAAATGTAATAAAAAACGAATGAGTAAAAGTTTCAAAACGATCGGTTTATTTGTTCTCGAGAAGTCGTGATCACCGCTAAGCTTCCGAACAGTCACTCAAGGCGCAGGACACCTTCGGCTATTCAGTCCTGTAAATTCAGTTCTAAGAGTCCGATTCTTTTGAAATTTTGAAGAAACATTCCTGACGGTAGGTACATTAAGAAAATGTAAACAAGTTATATAACAAGTTTTGTTTAAAAGCTTTCTCTGATATATAAAATAGATGCCAAAAAGTTAGTTAGTTTTATTTTTTGGTGAACAATTCCAATAAAAATCTAAATACATTTTTGGTGTGGAAAAATATATGTATGTCAAACTTAAATTTTTATTTTTGATTGTAATAACAAAAGTCAGATTTTAGTGATCTTTTCTGATCGAATACATATCGATGAAAAAATAACAAATAATTATTGACCCTTTTGAAAAAATTCATAAACATTATGGTCTCTGAAAGTATTTGGCGAGTTCATGAAGTCAAAAAAATATTTACGGCGCATAATGACCCAACATAAATGTACAAGGGCGGTTTGATAAGTTAGAGACTTTTTGAATTTTCCGCGCAGAAACTTTAAATTCATCACAGCTGCTCTTAGCTGCCATCTATTAATAGAGCAAGCAGAGCCGTTTAACTTGTGCTACTGAATTTACTACTAAAAGCAGATAACCTCTGAATTTCATGTGACGGTTAAGCATAATTTTTTGGCTAAAAACCATCACTAAAACCAAGAAAAGGATTGATAAATACTATGGGGGACACTGCACCGTCAATCTCAATGTGTAAAAAGTGGTTTACTGAGTTTTTGTTTCGGTCGTAACACGAAGAATTGTCGGAAAAATCCATGGAATAATATTGGATGAACGGAGAATGGAAGTGTGTGAGATGGCTGATGCTATAGGCATCTCAAATGAGCGTGTACATCACATTTTATTTGAATTTGCTTACACTCGACCACAGTCGCAATCGTGTGACCTCTTTAAAGGGTAGGCAAAATTGACTTATCAAAACGCCCTCGTACGTACATACATTTATATAAAGAGTATGTTTTCAGAAATATGGTTTTTAAGAAGAAATAAAACGCATATAATTCATGCTATGGCCAAGAATTTAGTTTTATTATAAAGATGGGGATTTGGCATTATGTTTCAAAAAGGATTTTGGCCTCAAATAAATTCCAGCCGAAAGGCCAAATTTCCGACCACTTTTTGCAGCAATTGGGGACGTATGTATGTCGGCAACAACACGCCAAATATTCTCTTTCAAAGCGTCTTGTGACAAACCAAACTGAGTATAAATCAAGTAACAGCTGTCAGAAACGCCAACTCTGAAAAAAGTATTGCGTCATTGTAAATCACACGTCTAAAAAAGACCATTTACTATTTAGTTAAACTCCAGTTTAGAGCCGACAAAACAAAAAAATTTTCCAATTTTGAATGCCTCAATTGTGTTAACAATTATATCTTGAATATAATTAATTTAATTCCACGCCCTCCATTAATTCAGAGCGCGTAGCCCTCAAAATACAACTAAATCGAATTACGTGCGCTTCAAATGAGAATCCAAGAACTCCGTCGATAATTCGCAGGCGCAGCGATTTTGTTGAAATGCAACTTCGAGACGCTTACGTTTTCTTATTTGATTATCGTCCATAAATGCAAGCAAACTGCTACTTGTTTACAAACAATAATAATTTACAACTGTACATTAATTGCTGATCCAGACCCAAATTTATAAAATAAAAGCATATTTTAAGTAACTGCTCGTTCAGTTGGCCTAAATTTATGTGCACACTTAATTAATGAACTAGCAAGCAAATGTAAACACATCGAGACTTAATTTTTTAATATTGCGTTGTTCTCTTCTCCAATTATTACTTCACATTTTAGCTTTAATTCTTTTCACGCTGCAATCATTTGAACTCTGTCTGAACCCTGCACGGCAGAGGCTAATTGAAGAAATTTACGCCCACATGTAAGTACATACATATATACTTACATATATGTCCATACATACATACATATTTACTTATGTGTGTATGTGTCCGAATGTGAATGGGTTCGTTGAAATTTAACTTGAACTAAGCATAATTGGAAAGAAACGAAATACTCGTAATGTGTGACAAAATGTGTACATATGTACATATGTATGTATGTATATAAATTCTTTTAATTATACTTGCTAGCATATATACATACATACAAACTAACATATACACATATATGTATGTACATATATGTATCGATTTTTTGCGTATATTTATGTGCTGACATATACAGAAATATATATTTGTATTTGCATACTAAAAATAATACATTTACATACATACATATGTATGTACGTTAACTTTTTTTAATTCAGCTACAAATGATAAACATAAAATTATGTGTGTATGTGCTTCTTTTAAATGCTTTTCAATTTTGTTGGTGCGGTTCGCTAAATTCGATATAAATTTTATTGTGCGGAGTTCAAGTGTTAGATGTAAACAAAACCTGTTTGGAATTTTAATTAATATACTTGTTTTCATTTTGCATTCAGTTGTAGTCTCGAATTAGTTGAATTAATTTGTATTTATTTTTAATTAAACTTTTTCAAGAAATGTCGTGTGACAGCGAACGGTCAATTCTGATCTGCGTTCAAAATTTCAAGTCCCTTGAAAATGGTTAAGTGAATTGGTAGGTACGAATTTTCATACAGGGATTAATTCAAAGATAACAAGAAAATTTAAACTTTTTTATTTTATAATAATGTACCTTATTTTATATACCTATGTAGGTACAAGTGTATATATTTACATACATAGCTCTGTCTAGCTCTGAGTCACCAGTTTATGTGCCAATGTAAATTAGCACAAGCTTTTACATACATTCATACGAGTACATAAATATATATTTTCTACTGAGCAGTTAAGCTGACGCGCTAATTAACGCTCAAATCCAAAACCACTTGTGTAAATTAAACAAATCGTGAGTATGTTTGTATGTATGCAGTGGCGTTGCAAAAGGGCGGAAGAGCCAGGGTGGTATTTGCACCCAGCGGCTGGTGCTGACCGGTCCTTACTCGAATATCTTTTGCCGAATTTCGAATCAAGAAACTTCTTCGACGTTTCGAGCAGCCCACGCAGTCTTACGGCAGAAGTGAGATTTTCAACTGAAGGGTCGGTACGCATTCGTAGAAAGGTTTAATCAACTACTTTCATTTTCTATAATTGTAATAATCTGAACTCGGTCTACATCTTGTCGCTTTGGAGTCATATGAAAATATAATTATTGTCTCAAGCAAATTGAATTGTACATGTTTAGTATTGGATTATTCACGTAGTTTCGTGAGAAATACATTGAGCTTCCGATAGAGGCAAGAGTGGTTGATTATTAATAATATTCCTATAGTTTTAGTACATCAAGCAACCCCCCGACTCTACAAGAAATTATGCTACTACGCCCATACATGTACGTATGTTTGTTTGTATGTACTTCATGTGTATTTCAGAATGTGTTTAAATATAAACAAGGCGATCACTCAAATTGACAGGTGTATGGGAAATGAGTAACAATTGAAACAAAAACTAAGGGAAACAATTGCTTTTACTTACAACTCGTGAATATTCAACTTAGAAATATTTTACACTTTTTCGTTACGATTTCACACAAATAAACATACATACATACATACATACATATGTATATTTAGGTTCACAACTTTGACTAACACCTAAATAGTAAAACGTCTGTTCTCCCATTTGTTGATGCCTTCCTCATTTGTGCTTTCGTGAGTCATAACCCTCGCGCCATCAAACGCAGAGCAAATATACAAATGTAATGTGTTTTGGGGCGGAAGATGTTATTTCGGACAGAATTGATTAAACGACATATTGGCTACATTACATCTTTAATTTCGAAGTTACTCCACCTCTTCCAGCCAAAAAACTTTATTACATAAATCACTGATTTATGTAAGTGCATTTACTCATCCATATGCAAGAATGATTTTCGTATATGGACGCCCTGCTTTTCATACCTAGCGATGCGAGCTAGGCACCTTAAGGCTTCTGGAGATATTAATTTTTGAACTACGTCATCACGTAAGTAAATTTAATAATGCGTCATTTGTAAATTTCATTAAGGTCATTATGAAATCGCCATGTTTCCAAATTCCAAAACAGAAGTATTTGCAACCCTCGATGCGGCTATGAGGGCCTCCAACTCTATTGGAATAGGAAAGGAAAGTATCCTCTCCACTGAGTGCATCGGCAAGAGAGTTTCCTTGTTTCTATCGTATCGATAACACCATACTCTACTGCCCAGATTACATTATAAGTAAATAAAAACATGTAAACAATTTGTGTCTTAATTTGTGTGTCTTTATGTACTTGCATACATATACATAAGTACATATACATACATATGTAAATATAAAATGTGTATGAACATACTTAACTCCATATAAACATACAGAAATCCTAGCATTATGATGTCATCACTTACTACAAGTATTCTACCCTCGTTCACTTTGTAATATTTGAAGCGAAATTTATTCCTTGCAAAATAAAGAACACATTTAGCTCGGAATTAGAAATGATATGAACCTCCCACTAACAATGTATGTAGTGACATCATCACTTTCAATTTTCAACTTCCAGCTAAGTACATTTCTATTCTACAGTCTACAGGCACAAACATTGCTTTTTGGTGTTTGAAAGTGGAGTTTTACTCACTCATATCATAGAAACAAACAGTAGCGAACAATAAGAAAGAAGAGTTTGAATTGAAATAAAACTGCTAAGTCTCACAATTTTCCATGATGCACTAATGAAAGGTGTTGTAGTACGTTGGCAACTTCTCGCTTTTAATCAGCCATCTTGAACGCCTTTAGAAACTGTGTTATTCTTTTGCAAAATTTGGTTATTAGTTTTGTAAAAAAAATGTTGTATAGGAGCAGAAAATTAAGTTTTTCATGTGAAACTGTATACGTATAATACATGATTCAATTATAAAAGGTTCTGTACTTGCTGACGGCTAAATTCTGGCACTCCTTAATCTGTAGTTGTATTTTGGAAGTACAGGAATGTATAAATAATGAATTCCTTTTTCTATTGACAAAAAATAAATGTTTGTTTATTTTTCTGTTGGCCTAGTAAATGTTAATTTTACAATTTTTATTGAGCTCAAGGCCAGTTTATGGAAGATTTTTGTGAAAAACAACAACAGTTTTTTAATGGTAGAAATTATAGTACTATTTCGGAAATCACCACATTTCCTCATCAGACTTCTTTTTATTAAATTAATTAAATTTATTTTTCATAACCACTTCTGCCAGGGTTTGAAATCGGGAGCTCGGAGTTGCAGAGTAAATACGCTACAAATTGTGCTGATAAAAAATAATAAAAATTATTTAAAAAAGTCAACCATTGTGTGGTGCGTGCTGGTGTATAACAACAGTATTCCAGTACTCCATTGCACATATGTATGTATGTATGTATGTATATTCGGCAAAATGCGATATCAACTATTAACATGTTTATAAATACTGATATTTTTGTTCTTAAAACAATAACAATATGCATGCGCAGTCAGGTTTTTTGTCATTGTTACAAACCCGCCCTCTTCCCTAATTTGTTATCAAACCGACAATGATTTATTAACGGCGTAAGACTGGGAAAGTAACGTCATGTGAAAAAAATTAGAAATAAATGATTCATAACCGGAAACCATTGGCAGTCACCATAAACGGGGCGAGTAAAGAATAATGTGTTTCAAAAGCATTTATAGGTTATGTTAGCTTATCTGTTTAACTACGAGATAAATAAAGAAATTTTATATACATATCAGTCAATTTAAATATTATTCACATTTTTGTAATTGTTTACACAAGTAACTGCGAACTTCAGCTAAACGAATTGTTGAGAATCGACTTCTCACTACGCTGCTTGTCATGCATTTGCATTTTCGAAGTTCGCAAACGCGAGCCTGTAGTGAGATAAGAATTATTTTTCATTTTTTAAATCACAATTGTTGTTTTGATAATCTTAGTAAATTATTACTTTTTTCCGTGTATCCAAGATGGTTCACCCGGATGTGTCAAAAGACAAAATATATATCGAAGACTATCGAGCAGTTCCCTCATATCTGTATGTGTTTTCGCACATTTGTAAACGCTTCAACTGATATCTTAGAGATTCAGTAACATCCATAGCATTAAATAATTGATTTTGCAGACTGTTGCGTGGCAAATAGATTTCATCTGTTTTCTTATAATTTTTCTTGGAACGGCCACAACACGACTTCTTTTTACGCTGCGCATGTAATACACTTTCCATTTTAAAGCGATCCCATATCATTGGTCCATGTTTTAACAAATTTATGCGTGTACTTATAAAGTGAACACACTTCGAGGTGATTAAAAATTGGCGTAGAAATTCACGTTTTGTCGGATGGCGTTTGGACAAGAAAGGAAAATCACAAAACAGAGGTGAGTTGCAATCAAATTGAATACCATCACCATATTGACCAATCAAATGCACCATCATTTGAAGGAATATGTATATACGAAATTTTTTCATCACTCCTCTTTATAATTGATGGTTTAGATGTATTTAAAAAATTGCTATATTATTATGAAATAACATATATTTTTTGTAAAACTTACCCGAATTCACGCAATCACAAAATCAAATGTCAATAGTTAAAAACAATTATAAATTAGACAAACGAGTCAGTAATGCCAACGCTTTTTTTTTTAGTATGAAGAAGTTTACAATAAACTACTATTACAAGTGAAAACTGTAGAATATGCAACATTCTTCATGAGTTAAGGAGCCGATTTGTCATGCGGGAAAGAGTGAGCTGCTTTATTACAGAACCTTTTATAAAAGGTATTATATTATTGATTGTTTTGACATTTTGGATAATTTTTCTCATTTGTTTTCTAAAGGTTTTCTAAAAGCGAGAGTTTGAATAAGTTTTTATAAAAATTGTCAAGTATTTGTATAATAAAATATTATTTGTTAAATTATTAAGTGAAAAAAAGCTCTGGGGTTCATATCGGATGACAGGAAAAACAATTTTATTAGCATTTCCAATACAATATTTTAGTGGCAAGAAAAAAAAATCCGTTTTTTGATAAAGTATCAAAAATAGTTAATATTTATCTGAAGATATCCTCTATTTCGTTCGATAACCTGCTCAAATTTAAATGATTGACGCTACTCCATAAAAGTATCGTCATAGAAGAACTCCCATTTCTCAAAAGCCGCCTTCAACCGACTCGATCTTCTCGTCAACGTAAATTTTTCGTTTTCTCCCCTCGTATTTGGAACAAGCTAATTTTATATTTAATTTAACCTATGGATATTGTATTCTAATAATTATACCAAAACCCGTGAGGTTCTACTTTTCCGAAAAAATTTTGATTGCTGGACAAACATTTTTATGTTGCTGGTACGTTTTGAGTGCATTTGCGTCATATTTGAACATTTAACATTAATTTCTAAAGAATAATCATTATCGAAGAAGTTTGTCTTTTTTAATTTTGACATCCAAAAACAATAAAAATTCGTACGTAAATACAAATTATGTTATTAATTTTTTTCTCAGTTTACATATAGAATTCATAATATTCCAATCACTGCGGGTAAATTTTATTTAAATATTTTCACTTATTTGTACTTTTTCTCTAATACTTCCAAAGTACAACATTGAGCTAAGGGCGTTCAATCTGGCGCTGTCACAACGTACAACACCTTTCATTATTCCATCATGACAATTTTCCGAAGTTTGTTTACAAAATAAACACTGAATTTAAAAGAAAAAAAAAAATGTATTGAGTTAAACTGCCAATCCGTGTGTCATTGTGAAATTTGAGCAAAGAGTATAAACTGAGGAGGGCAAATATTTGCGTAGCTGTAACTTTGTCACTGATACTAAAAAGTCAGTGATAGTCTCAGTGACGTATTGGGCTATTGAGAATGTAGCAGTCGCAAAAACGCTTGAATATAGGGACCATAAAAATTTAGCATTAGCCACACTTTAAAATACGTTTATTACTCATTGAAGAGGTGAATTGTAAGCCTAGAAATGTTTAAGTATTTACTTGAATTTAATATATCTGAATTTCTGTAATGTTTGTTATGGAGGCATTTTTGTCTTACTTTTAATTCTCCCTGCATGCACCCGGGCATGACAATCAAGTTCCATTAAATTTTTTTCTAAATTGTGTCATTTTAATTTTTCTGTCACTGTTTTTGTCACAGTCACAATTTATAATCACCGTGACTGGAATGGCACAAGATCACCCATCACAAGGGGGCATCGCCCGAGCAAAGGTTGGATGCTTTGCAAACAACCTACGCATATGCCTTGAACTTTTCGCACGTAGGGGTTGCATTTTTATTGCTCACAACTGCATGTATTTATGTGCCTACGTACATATATTTAAAATAAACTAGCATTTATGTTTATATTAAAATGTCGGAATGTCGGTTTTTAGGTTAACTAATGATATAAGTACATACGTATGTATGTATGTATGTATGTTTGTATGTACTTGTAACTTAATTCTCCCCGCAGCGGAAAATGCGTGCTGATTATGTTCATTTTACGAGCATACTCCCGTTATTTATGGGCTATAAGCACGTACATACATATTTAAGTATTTCGTGACATTCCCTTAAAAGAAAACCGTCCGAGGTCAGACGCAAAAACTATTAAGCGATATTGGTATGGCGCATTCGCTTTTTAAAACTTCTCATGCGTATTTAATCCGTGTCCTTGTATGAAAAATTCTTTAAACAATATTCGAAATAACAATTCTGTATGATGAACATATATATGACGAGATGGTTCTTTTTGCTGAAGTCCGATTACATTTTTTTATATATTTTTTTAATAATTTTTATATATGCATATGTTTATGTAGATATGTATGTATGTAGATATGTATGCATCAAAAATAAAAAAAAGCTAGACCGACCAAATAAAAAGGCTAAAAAGCGCTGCTTCAACATTTCATTTCATTAAAAAAAAAAAAATAGTTTGAGAAAAGGCTAGAAAAAGCCACGAAGCTAAATTCTAAATTTCAAACAAAAAATACAAAATGAAAAGGCTGGATCTATTCTCAAAATAGCTACACAAGCACCCAAGTTAGTCTTACTAGCAACTTAAACCCAGTTTATATGTAGATAACTTGACTGATTTTTTAATAAAATATTTATTTTTTTTTCTACTGATTTTATTTTAAATTAATTATTTATATCTTTGTTCAAAAAATTATACTATTTTCAATATCAAAAAAAAAATTGATAGCAATAAATAAATGACGTTTTTCAAATCCGTCCAATAAATGCAACTTTTCGATATTTGCAACGATCCCTGGGATATTTGGTTGGCATTTTGAGGGATGACGCTGTATTTTCAAAATACTCGTACCTTTGTCGCTCTTTTATTACACATAAATATGTAAACCTATTATTTTTTCTTGAAGCTGATTTCATTGTCCTTTTTAACGTATTCCAGTTATGCTTCAATAGTGAACTTGTTTTTTAAGCGACAAGTTAATATGTTCATATATTTAAATATTACTAAAGATATAAATAACTTTGATTAATTTTGTTACAGTAAATATATGAATCATTCCGCTCAACTCTGCAAACGTGCGAGGGCACTTCCGTGGTGGAAAGATCGTTGACTTCTTTTTTATCTACTTTGATGATACATATGTATGTGCATATGTATGTACATTTATAAATATGCATGAACAAGTACATATATAGAAGATATCACAATTCACTGATTTTTGGTTACCATGTTGGCTATTTTGTCGCTTACTGACATTATGACAACGCCATCGAAGTCATGCCACCGGACTGATCAACAGCAATTCTTTTATTTTTAAAAAGTAAACAAATAAAAATACGAAGCGAAGTTCAGATAAACAATCAAATGCCTACAAGTAAAGTAATGTAGAAAATCATTTCTCTTAAGTATTTAAATGGGTGCAAGTAAATGCAAAAAGTTAGCTTTATTTCGAGTAGATCTTAATAAAATTCCTAATTGCTAGTTATCGAGATTTGTAAAAGATAATGGAAAAAACGATGCTACTTACCTTACATTTTACTAAATTGATTTTCTTTCTATATCTAAGCTGAATGATGACTCGATCGATGCTTTGTTGCCTACATTTTCCAGCTGATGCATATTCCCACACCCACTATTTAAATGAGTAAGTTAGAAAGCGGCAAAAGTATGAAAGTATGTATACAAATATTATACTTTTTTTGTTATGTGTGTACATACATACATACATATATAGATATGCATGTCAATACTGTGGCCATAAAGAATTACAACCAAACTCAATTCGGTAAGAAATATGTATCTATATAGATAAAGAAATGAGACTAAACAACGAAATTATGTATATTTTAAATTATATTTTTAGAGAAACTACCATTGAATTTTCTAAATTTAGTAAAGAAATATAAACTAAGTCCTAAGTTGATAATTTCAGTTAATTAAATGACATTTCAAATGGCATTAAAAATGCTCCAAATTGAGTTTGGCTGTTATCCCTTGTGACCAGAGAATATACCGTACTTATAAGGCAAACATATGCATTTACGGAATCAAACCTATCTCGGTTCAGTTTCACATCAAGTTAAAAATGGAATAGTTTTTATACAATTCACAAATCTGTATTATTAGCCATCCATATTTATATGCCATGTATGTATGTAAATCATTTTTTCTTGACGATCAGAACAAATGGTTCCAAAGTAAAACCTGCTAAGGTCAAATTAGTTGTTTTGTCAAAAGTCCACAAACGTATTTAATAAAATTAACAATCATTTTTCAAATGCTCCCATATTTTTTAAAATTAATATTTCGATATTAGTACATACATACATACATATATAAGAGCAGCACAATTTGTTATCGGCAAGGTGTATTCAACAAAGTGTGCTAAGTACTGACAACGTCTGAATTCCGGAACGTTATTATGCAAATGTAATGTGTTCAAAAAGTAAAGAAAAATAAACGGAAAGTTATGTGGAAAATTTATTTACATGTGTAAACGCTGAATACTCGGACGATACTTGAAATTTAACTGGTAAGTTGGAATAATAAAATTATAAGTTTAAGATATTTCTTACCGCCGTTTGTGTCTCGTCCGAATCGATTTAAGCGAAGGATGAAACGACCGCGATTTACAAATTTAAAGGAGAAAAGGTCCACAATAGAATATATTAACGAGTGATTGACAGTGTTGCCTGTAGCCGTGCTGCCACACCCCCACCCCAGGTTGACCAGTTTTCACGTTCAGCACAGCTAGCTTTGGTGCAGCTTGACGAGAAATCCCTTTGGAAGTCCGCACGTCCACCTGTCTGATGATTCCATTAACTCCTGGATAAGTCTTCTCCCCAACACCTCGGCACAATTGGCTTCTTGGCAGCCCGCTATCGCATATGAAAACTATATCGCCCTCTTTCAGGGGTTCGGTGGTTTCACACCATTTAGCCCGACGTGTTAAAGTAGGGAAATATTCGGCGATCCATCTCTTCCATAAGTGGTCTAGCAGCTGGCGAGCGATTCGCACTGCTTCCAAATTTCGCATGTTCTTGCCAGCTCATTGGAGATATTTGGAGTTTGCGCGTTGTTCGCATATCCAAGAAGGAAGTGATTCGGTGTGAGAGGGTGAGATCTTGATCTGGGGTTATGAGCAAGTGCGTAAGAGGCCGCGAGTTTACGACGTTTACCGCCTCCATTAAATAACATATCAACGTGTGTTCCTTCGGTGATAATTTCTTTAATGTTTGCCCTAACACACGTTTCACGCACTGCACCACCCTTTCCCACACTCCTCCTTCTGATGGGTTTATTGGGCAGTTGAACCACCACTCAACGCCTTTGTTTGCCATCTCACCGTGCATACGTTCGCAATCGAACACTTCGCTGAACCGCTTTGATTCCAGATTAGCGCCGACAAAATGCTTACCGTTGTTCGACCTTATTCTTAGAGGAACCCTTCGCCGGTTAATAAAGTTGCGGATACAGGCGTCAGTACTCAAATCATGGGCGAGTTCTAGATGAATTGCTCTTATCGTCAAGCAAGTGAACAACCCCAGCCATCGTTTCTCTTAGCGACGGCCGACCGTAACGTTAATCGGGTCGAAGTAGTTGAGACCGGTGTATGTGAACGGTCTTAAGTATGGTGTCAGTCGGTCGACATTATTGTCGTACGGGGTATCGCTTTGGCTATTCGGCAGACAAAATCCGGAAATTCTTGTCGTACTTATTCCGGCAGCAGCGCATGAGGAAACGACATTAGTTGTTGCTCCTTGATTCGCTCTGACGTATAGTGGGACAGTTATTCCAGGCGCAACGCTTCAGGGGTGGTGCATCAACGTCAGCAGCGGCAGTAGAAGCTGCGTTAGAAGGCGTCATCGCAGCGTTGGCAGCGGTTGGTGTGGCACAATACCGCAACAGCGTCACCTGTTTTTATGTTGTGCGCACCACCGTAAAATTTGGCTTATGCAGCTGGAGCAGTGCTACCGCTAGCGAAGGCACTTCGTACTATATTGGACAAGGTCAATTTAGCTACAGCAGGGGCTAGCGCACAAACACCAACTTCTGGAATTGTTTTGTGTCGCTGTAGTTCGCGCCGGCATCAGTAAAATTGCTATCCTGCGCCTCTACTAGGCTGGAGTTAATTGCGGCACCCTCTTGCTGTAACGGCTGGCAATCGGGAGCCCTAGCAATTTCCTCTCCGACTTTCTCTTTTATTTGCATCAACAACCAATAGATCAAACTAGCCAAAAAAAAAAATGCATCAATAAATTGATGTTAATTGAATATAAATAGGATAACAGTTTTCTCATCTATAGTTAACAATATGCATATCCAGATGTACATACTTAAAATATGTAAAACAATTCGTTAATTATTCATACGTTACGTATATAAGTGAACGGCAAAACAATATTTCTACTTAGTAATATGTATGTACATATGTATGTACATTACGTATGAACTGAAACTAAGTATATTTTGTACCAAATTGAAATTATTTGTAATTATCGTTGCATGCTACTGCGACTCGAATCATTCTATGAAAAGTAGTCATCGCATTTATTTGTAATATCGTGCAACAGTTTTCCTATTGGTCCGCTTAAAAAGCTTTGACTCATAAATGAAAATAACAATATACATATGTATGTATATATCCATATGTACATATGTATTTGTTTGGGTGTATATACGAATAAGAGGCAAAATCCACTAGCAGCGAAGCCCGCGAAAAAACTCGCACAACTGGTTTGAAAATTGTTACGAAAATTCTCAAAGTAAAACGCAAAAATATACGAGCTGGAATAGACAACTACACAAACTACCAACCAACAATGCGGCACAGTTCAGTAAGGCAATGGAGATGTAAAAATGTAAGAAAAAACATACACAAAAATATCGTCTCAATCAGCTGCACTCAAAACAAACAAGTTAAAGGGCGACGGAGGACAGCGAAGGTGGGGGAGGTATGCAAGCGCCAAGGCAACCCGCTTTATTCACTCAAATAAGCCGCTGAACAAGAATTCAGTGAACGCCACAGATATGTTTAAGTTGAGTGCCTTTTTGTTTTCATTTTAGCAACGCAGCAGAAAATTAACATAGCAATTCACTAGGAAACATTTTTTCTTTAGTTTACTTTTATTTAATTATGAACATATTCCTATACTTACTTATATTTTGATCATTTGTCGGTTCGCTTCTTCGCTGCAAAAATTGCGAGTACTCCATGCACGCCTGGGGACAATGAGTACTCCAAGTTTATCCGAAGTGAATATAAAAACGGGGTCCCATAAACATTGCGCTGTTGAAGGCAAAAAATTCTTTTTATACCCGAGCGTACTTGTACACCAGGGTATTATAACTTTGTTCGCATAACGGTTGTTTGTCACAGCAATAAATAATCGAGATAGATATAGACATATATATACTAAAATGTTCAGAATGAAAAGGGAAGACGATTTAGCCCTGACTGTCTGTCCGTCCGTCCGTATATTCGTGGTTACAATAACTTGAGTAAAAATTAAGATATCTCAATGAAATTTGGTATATAGATTGCTCTTTGGACAGGGTAGGTTTGTATTGAAAATCAAGATTGGTCAATAACCACGCCCACCTCCCATATAACGGAAGTTTTTGAAAAATGCAAAAACTCCGTTTTTTCGGTATCCATTAAAGCAAGTTAAGAGATATTTGGAGCGATTTTGAACTAAGAAATTGGGAATTTATGAAATTGTAAAAAATGGGCATTGCCACGCCCACTAAGGAACAAATTTTGTATTTCAATAACGGTGTAAAATATCGGCACAAAACTGGACATAGTTTCCATGATATCGCTATTATTATCGTAGCAAATTTTCAAAATCGGATCATAACCACGCATATAACGGAAATTTTGGAAAATGCAAATATTTTGTTTTTTCTTCATCTATTGAAACATATTAATTAAAATTTGATATTTAGAGAGATACTTACCACGCCCATTTATAAAAAAAAGTCCGTAAGTATTTCAACAACGATGTAAGGTATCGTCGCAAAATTTGGGGAACATATTGTCCTTGATATCACTGTTATCACCGTCAAAAACTTTTGAAATCGGAGGATAACCACGCCCAACTTCCAAATAACGAAAATTTTGAAAAATGCAAAAAAGTTCGTTTTTCAGTAATTATTTGAAGAAATTGAAATACAAAAATTGTTGTAGTTATTTTGCAAAAAAATCTTTGGATTAAAATTCATTCAGTTTCCTATTATAACTAACAATTAGAACTGTGCCCGTTTGCAATAACCGCTGAAATCAAGATTTTATACGATGTTTAAGTCAGTAACCGCCAATACCCTATACCATTTTTTAATAATAATAATTTACATTTTTATTGCTATAAACCAGACGTTTTATTACTTTAAATAAACAAATTCATTACAGCTTAAACGCGTATTTTGTGTGTGATTGCGGTAAAATTTTGTCTTGCTATTGTGTTTTTCTGGAATTTTTTAAACTTGTGTTTAGAGAAAAGTTAAAAGTTTTTTTTTATTTTATTTTTATTGAAAGTTTTAAAAAAATGTTTTGAAACTTACCAAACAGTAAAAAAGTAAATACTAATAATTACTTTTTTGCTAAAACAATGCAACAAATTAAATACAATGTAATATTTTCTATATTTTTGATAATTTGCATTTAAAATATAGTTCAATTTATAATAGACAAATATTTCAAACTTATTTCTTAGAGTTTTCGAAAGTTTTGCAGTTTTGTACAAGTCTTAATCGCCTAGAAATTGCAAGTGATTTTTAAATATAACCTGTGTTCGAAGAGTTCTGGAAAAAAGTTGTCAATGATTAACAATAATTTGCAGCCACTTGCAACTAACACTTTAATATATTAAAATAAAATGGGCTTGAAAACTTCATACTCAGCAAAACTGCAATTTTAGAAATTAAGAAATACTGAAAAAATTATTAAACAACTTGTACACACATCCCAGCAAGAACGCTATTTATTTATACAGGGCCGTATGACAATCCTACTGTATACTTTGCTATACGTGTGAGCAAATTTCTTTTTCATTCGCATGAAGCTTTACTATTACTCTTTCAAGTAGTTATTTCGTTTCAATCCGATATTAAAAAACGGTATGTAATGCATTATTTATGGAAAGTTATGGCGTAGAACTATCGCATATTGGTATGGTATAACGAAAATTGTATTATATAACACATCTTTCTAACCGTTATTCCTACTCCATATGTAAGTAATAAAACAAAGAACACTTAAATTAAAATATAAAATTGTATTTCAATTTAATTTCATTATTATATATTTAATAATTTGTATACATATATGCAACAGGATCAATTCACAACATGTCAATTATATTAATAAATACATTAACAAACATATATAACATACAGAAAAATTAGGAATGATGAAGACGAGGAGCCACTGCTACTACCAGTCTCCGAGTAGGTGGAGGATTTCTCGGATTCTGAGAAGAATTTTTTCATCATTTTGCATTTTTCGAAAGTTAAGTTTTTCTGCCATTGCGTGGAAAAATAAATTGACGCACGCTCACGTATGTACTCGTAGATCATAATTCGGAGCGTAGCGTGCTAAAGTAAAAACGTACTGACTGAGCAGCGAAGTCGGGGTTGGTAAGAAAGAGCTATACGGCGAGACTGAGAGTTCGCAATTTAACAACATTCTCCTGCAAAAACGAAAGTATGAAATTGTAATTTGTTTACCGAATTTCTAAAATTGCATAGAGCGACGTACCTCATCCGAAAACGTTTTTGCCATTTTACCCAGCACATCGGGTGCACTTTTTCATAATATTCGCGAATCAGCCATTATATTGAAGTGCGCCCACTTTACGCTATTGTTTCTGAATTCTGCAATGAAAAATTAATTTAAACAATTTATAAAGCCAAAATAAAACGAACTCACCCAAATGAACCGTTTTCTTAAAAACTTTTTGTCCAAGGTGAATTCATAGCTGATTGCTTGTTCTATCTACGCCTTATGCGGTGAAAGTGTCAAAATGGTTGTTTTGTTTACATTTCAAATTTCTATTTACGTTCGTGATGGAAAATTCCACAAGCAGAACAAAATATTATAAAGAAATTGATTTGAATATTTTACTATAAAGCCAGAGTACGTTTGATTTTTGTGGCAAATTTGGAATTCCACTCCTTCGTTTATTTTTGTTTTTCTAAGTTTCTCTGACATTTTCACCCCAAACTACACACAATTTTTTACTTATATGTGGAGTATACCACATTGAATGAATTAGCCTTGTATTTGTCTTTTTACAATTTTGGCTATTGTCATATTGAAAGCTGCTCTTAGCTTACGATAGTGATGCTGACTTCGCTATTTGAACCCGGTAGCGTTGGAAAAGTATTCGTTTAGTTCACTTTGTTTTGGATCCCATTTCCGCTTCGACTTATTTCGAAATTGCAATCGAATATGGTTCAATTGACCTTAAAAGACATTCTGAGAGTTCACTAAACATAAAAAGAAAATGTAATCAAAAGTTCTGTAAGCTTAGGCAACAAAATTTTACAAAAATTACCGATGTCAATATTTTTTTTCGTATTTTTTAAGAATCTTAAAAACACCAAGCAGTAGTATTTATTAACTTGATGCTATGAAGTAGGTCAGAAAATTTTTTTTCAAACTCAATAACAACCAACAAGTCAACAATTGTTTTTTTCTGATATGTGACAAAATGTGTACACGAAATTATATGTTAATGAGTTCCAAATAAATAATTTATTTGTATTATATGTTATAAAATATACACATATAAATTTCTGAAGCATATTTAATGGTTTAATCTAATGGGTCTTTTTAGCGACTACCAGGTTTGTTTTATCACACCACTAATAATGGATATCAACTGACAGGATGAAGAAGAAATATAATCATCAACTTATTACATATCGTTTTCTCATATTACTCATTCAATAGCAATGGGAAAGCAAAATGCCAGAGTGTCACTTTTCTTTCGAAATGTTGTTAATGTATTGAAGAATGCGTTAGGTCGGTCTTGTTGGGGTTGTACATTTTTTACATACATACATACATACATATGTGCATACAAATACAAATATTTCCATTTTTTTCTTTTTATACAAAAATCACCAACGTTGCAGTTCACATCTATAGACCACCTCAATTAAGTTAACATTTCAGAATAAACAAAATGGTTTCTGAAGTAAAATCGTTATCGGCTATTGCCGTTATCGTCAGTGTTGCGAGCTCAGGTGAGTAAATATCATTTTACTCTTGTAACAAAAATTAATTTTTAAAATTTATTAAAAACAAAATAATGAAGATTAAAATCAAATTTTAGTAAATAGAAAAGTAAAACATAAAAAGTAAAAAAAACGTAGGTGAAGAGAAAAAACGTTTACAAAATTTGTATATAGAAATTTAAATTAAAGTTAATATTGATGAAAAATTGTAAATACAAAGATATATGTTTTCTCTCCCCGCAGCCTTCGCCATTCAGTGCTACTTCTGCGACTCAGCCGCCAACCAAGACTGAGGCGAGAATTTCAAAGCAAGCGATAGTATGATATTCGAATGCTCAGGAATTTCCCCACCCAACGTCACTGCTTGCATGAAGATGGTCCTCGATGGTAAGTATTTGATGATCAAATATCGAGAGCATATATGGGTGGGCAGCGGCGCATGCTATAACTCGATATGCCACTGAGTCCGGGGTTCAAATCTCAGCCAGGGCATGTAAAATCTTAATCATAGAAAAGTTTTTTCTAATAGCGGTAACAACTCGACAGGCAATGGCAAACCTCCGAGGGTAGCTTCTCATTAAATACATCTGCCGTTCGGAGTCGGCACAAAAATTGTAGGTCCCTCCATGAAAGTTTGTTGAATGTTTTTGATTGTGTACAGAGTTCGAGTTTTAAGTTTTGATGGATTAAATTAAAGCATTGAATTTTCACTGAAATATTTCGCTCTCTTCTTTTTCCCACTGTGTATTTATATATATACATACATATATATTATATATCCTCTGTTCACATTTTATATTCACACATTTGAACAATTTATTTAATCTCCATTTGATTAATTGTTAATTATAAAACATAATTTTAATGAATCAAAAGTATTGAAAACGTTTATAAAAATTTAAACAAAATTTCGAAATTTAAAAAAGTTTTCAGAATTTTTTGAGGTATGCAAATATGTAGCTCATTAAATTTAAGTACAATAAACAGCCCGTTTGTAGTGACTACGTATTACCACTGATTCTGAACGAACCATATTTGACTTGAAAAATAATTTTAATTAATTAAAAGAAAAATTAATTGTCCAAATCTGCCTATACATCTGTGGGTGTGCTATAACAGAGTCTATATACATACATATGTTCATATACATACATATATATAAATATGTATATCTACAGACTTGGAATGGTAATGAACGAAGAGAATAAAGCGAATTTCATTTCATAATTTAAGTTGTTTTTCTGATTCTCATTTTGTTAATATATTAATCATTGCATTTTTCTGGCTGTAAGTATAATTGTTATTGTAGATATACTCTACACTTAGTAATTATCATAATTAAAGGTAATTAAAAAAAAAATAACTGGCGTTGGCCTCTGGCTAAACAATTCGCAGACATGCGCAAGAGCACAAAACCAACTGTGAGAAAACGACGCTATGTAGATACATTTAATTCAGTGCAAGATTGATAAATAAGAGATTACGCCTTGCGCAGGTCTGTTACTTTTTTGCTTTACGATTAGGCATTCAGCTGCTCAAAATGACGTCACATCGGCAATGTTTCCTTAAAATTCCAACACGAGTGAAGTGGATATTTGGTGTTCTATAAACTTAAAGGTTTAATTAAAGTTTTTTGTGAAGTTCAACGCGATTTTATTATATTATTCGAACTTATAAAGCAATTATCCAATCTAAATAAGAATAGGTTATTGCAGGTGTGACGTACATGCGCAGATCGTAAATTATTTTTGTTAGCTGTCGGCGCAATCTCTTCTACATCAATCTTGAATTCAGCTATGCACAACGTTGGCAGAGCTACCAACATAATTTTTGCCTAAGTACTCGTATGCGTGCGTTTTGTCTCGCATAAAAATAACAAACTTCCATAAACCATACGTACATCATAACAAAAAATGGCAAACTGATTCACAGCCAGCGTCGTGACAGTTCGCTAGCTGCGCACACACGATCGGCAATTATATTTTCTCTCATTTCTTACATTTCAGCCGGCGACCATCCACAAATCCTCCGCACCTGCTACTTCGGCGAAGTGTCGAACACACAGTCCGGCTGCCAATCGGATCCCTCTTTGCCCTTCTTGAAACAGCTGTCGTGCGATGTTTGCACTGGCAATCTCTGCAATGGCTCCAGCGCCACAGCCCCGATCGCCACCGCCATCGTGCTCTTCTTCGCATTGGCACGCATGCTGTCCTAAGTTGAATGGCCGCCACTGTCGCTGTTGCTGCATCGCTAACATGACGACGAGTTTACACAGCGACGATGCTTTTATTAATATTGTATAATTGTTTAGCTTGTAAGTTTTGTGCATTTTGTGGCCAATCTTAATACATAAATACTACAAAAATCTTTTGATGAAAGTATTTAATTTATACTCAACTTTTGTTTTCTTTCGCTTTAATCTATTGCCTTCACGAGTGAAAAACTCCTCTGAGTGCCGCCAAAAAGTATGCGACATTTCGAAAGTACGCATATTGAGCTCATATTTTTATGTGTATAATCGAATGATTTGTCAATGAAGTATTTTGTTCTGTTCAATATTTCGACTATTTGAATTGAATCGTTTTATTGGTAATAGTTACGAGCCAAGTGCTGACACTACCTGCTTTCCATGTGAGTAACTGTCTTATTTGTATGCATGTCAGTGTAGCCTTTGCAGAGAAGCGAATGTGGTGAACTTTACCGAATTCAAGTTTCAGAACAGAACGCTCCAGGGGATAATTAAATCTAAAAAATGTCTACGAAAAACAATTACTACTTAAGTTAAATGATTTAGTTTTGAATTAACGTGACTTAGATAGCGATATTTACGTATTTTTCCCTCATTATTCTTTTTGATTTTTGTATTTGTAATAAGAATACTTAGAAGCAAAAAATATTTCTGCGCTTAGAATTTAAAAGTGAAAAGCAACCCTTCATATATCATTTCTCTTAAGTATTTAAATGGGTGCAAGTAAATGCAAAAAGTTAGCTTTATTTCGAGTAGATCTTAATAAAATTCCTAATTGCTAGTTATCGAGATTTGTAAAAGATAATGGAAAAAACGATGCTACTTACCTTACATTTTACTAAATTGATTTTCTTTCTATATCTAAGCTGAATGATGACTCGATCGATGCTTTGTTGACTACATTTTCCAGCTGATGCATATTCCCACACCCACTATTTAAATGAGTAAGTTAGAAAGCGGCAAAAGTATGAAAGTATGTATGTTTACAAAATTATTAACACTTTTTGTATCGCTTTTTTGCTCAATAATATTCAAGCATTCAATTTAAGTTTTCCACATACTGATTGAGGAGTGTCGAGCAGATACATATGTATATACATATGTATATATACTTGTCAATATATATAAATTGGAATCTCTCGCTTTTTTTATTAAACTGCATCTAGTTTTAACTGAATATAATATGTATGTTACATAGGTTGTAAACAAAGTAAAATTTCACTTTCGCATAATTATAATTGGTTGTTTTTCGTAACCGAACTAATTATATATGCATATGTATGTACATGCATCCATAGATATGTATGTCAATATACCATACATATTAAGCAAACATATTTATGAAATTAAACCTATCTCGGTTCAGTTTCACATCAAGTTATAAATGGAATAGTTTTTATATAATTATCAAACAGTTATATAATAAAATACATATGTTTATTGTATAAATCAGTTTCTTTACCCATATTTATATATATAAAATATATATGTATACACATACATATATATTAAAATATGTAAATAATTTTTTTGTTAAGATCAAAACAAATGCGTCCAATGTAAAACCTGCTAAATGCAAATTAGCTGTTTTATCAAATTCCACAAACGAATTTAATGAAATTAACATGCACTTTTCAAATGTTTCTAAATTTTCTTAGATTAATATTTCGATATTGTTTTTTCGTTATTTTAGAGCCGCACAATTTCGTTATACATTCATATGAAGTTAGTTGAATATAAGTTAGCTAATATTTTTCTTATTTATAGTTAACATAATATACATACATACATACTCACATATGTAAAACAATTCGTTAATTAAAAAAAACGAAATTATCAAAAAGAAACGCAAATGTCACTTCATAAAAATCATTTTTTGATTTTAGTGAAGTTCTGCATTAGATTGTAGTTAAGTTATAGTTAGCTTAAAAAAGTGTGTTTTTATTTGTAGTCGTCTACCGAATTGCCTAAAGTGTCTGTATACTTAGATATTACTTATAAATACACAAATACATGCATACATACATATGTATGTAAATAAAATAAATAAGTCAAGCTTTGTTATTCGGTACATTTTATGGTTCTGTTTGAGGAAAACAGCTGTAAATTTGTGTAAATAATAACTTGCACATAAACAAATGAAAGACTTTGTGCATTAGTTCCAAAGCAGCCCCTAGACAGGCAATAATTTTGACTAAGGCACGTAAAAGAAAACGTAATGATAAGCTAGCAATATTGGCTGTTCGGGTGTGATTGAAAACATATTCATATTCGTAGAAATTTTAAATTTAAATATATCGTTGGTATCGTCTATGAGATTCTTTGATCAATATCATCTTCAGTGAAAACTGAAGCCAGTTGAATATTAAATTGCGAGCGTGAATTTTTCTTGATACTCGACGGCCGCTGTAGTTGAGTAAGTGGTGATGCATAAATACCGAATACCAAGGTTCGAATCTCATAAACGTTGTTTCTAATTGCGGTAGCAACATAACAGAAAACGACGAATTTCCAAGTGATTTTCCGCTATGTCAAAACTTTTGATAAAATCATCTGCCGCTCGGCGTCGGCACAAGGTGACTACATTTGTAGTACAAGATAAAGATGCACACCACAAATGGTAGAAGATGCTGGGCCAAATAACGAGCTACATAAAAATATGGTGTGTTATAAACCTATAACTTGATTACCAGTAATAGAAATGCGGATATAATTGTAATCGTGATTGCATTAATTTATTTCAAACTTAACTTTACTTTGTTTTAGAATTATACCTACATACATTTGTACCTTTCGTACTACTTTCAACAGATTTTAAGAATATACGTTTAATACGCGAAAATGTCTGGAGAAACAAGTGCTGATACGTGTAAATCAAAGAAGTGGTGCTGTCATGCCGATAAGGCTACATGGAAGCGTGCACATTTATAAATTAATCGATGCGTATTGAACGTGCATACGTATTGATCGTCTAGGGGCTACTTTAATCACAGTACGTGTATCAATATGGTGTCATTCAACAACTAAGGTACATACTTATGTATTTATGTAGGAAGTTACATTCATACGTTACGTACTTATATAAGGCGTAAATATCACACGCAACTGAAACTAAGTACATTTTGTACCAAATTGAAATTATTTGTAATTATCGTTGCATGCTACTGCGACTCGAATCATTCTATGAAAAGTAGTCATCGCATTTATTTGTAATATCGTGCAACAGTTTTCCTATTGGTTCGCTTAAAAAGCTTTGACTCATAAATGAAAATAACAATATATATAAATGTATATCCATATGTATGTATTTGTTTGGGTGTATATACGCAGAAGAGGCAAAATCCACTAGCAGCGAAGCCCGCGAAAAAACTCGCACAACTGGTTTGAAAATTGTTACGAAAATTCTCAAAGTAAAACGCAAAAATATACGAGCTGGAATAGACAACTACACAAACTACCAACCAACTATGCGGCACAGTTCAGTAAGGCAATGGAGATGTAAAAAATGTAAGAAAAAACATACACAAAAATATCGTCTCAATCAGCTGCACTCAAAACAAACAAGTTAAAGGGCGACGGAGGACAGCGAAGGTGGGGGAGGTATGCAAGCGCCAAGGCAACCCGCTTTATTCACTCAAATAAGCCGCTGAACAAGAATTCAGTAAACGCCGCAGATATGTTTAAGTTGAGTGCCTTTTTGTTTTCATTTCAGCAACGCAGCAGAAAATTAACCTAACAATTCACTACGAAATTTTTTTTCTTTAGTTTACTTTTATTTAATTATGAACATATTCCTATACTTACTTATATTTTGATCATTTGTCGGTTCGCTTCTTCGCTGCAAAAATTGCGAGTACTCCATGCACGCCTGGGGACAATAAACTTGGAGATCCGAAGTGAATATAAAAATGGGATACCATAAAAATTGCGCTGTTCTAGGTGAACACCAGCACAAAATTCCATCAATGGATTACTCCAAGGAGTACCTAAGGGAACTACTTTCTGTTCTGTTCTATTCTACTAGAGGGGGTGAGTAGAAATGAGAAGCGTACATATGCCAGTTTCTTCAAATTTGTTGTGTGAAAGCAAACAACTAAGTCTTGGCGTCTGAAAGCAAATTGGAAACACAAAGGGCAATGAAAAAGTACTTGACGTGTCAAGAACCCAACTTTCAAAACTATTCCACCGCATTACTCTTTTTGAAAATACTTTTTGTCGTTATTTTGCATAAAAATTTTTGGATTGAAATTCATTCAGTTTCCTATTATAACTAACATTAGAACTGTGCCCGTTTTGCAATAACCGATTAAGTCACGGTTTTAAGAGATGTTCTAGTTGCTAGTATCCGCTAATACTCTACACCATTTTAAAATATAATTTTGTGTCTGTTGCCTCGTCAAAAAAATTCTTTCACATTATATTACTCACCAATAAAACTCACTTTTCCTCTCTTTGCAGCTAAACTTAACATTCGTAAATACTTTATGCATAAACCAGGGTTGTCCAGTTGCACCAAAGTTACCATTATGTTATTTTACTAAAACGTGTTTATGTAGCAAGATGCAATGAGCTGGTGTAGAGACATGAATTGGTCCGTTACTCCATTACAAAGGAACCAGGTTTATTACATACCCATTATCAAATTTACATACAAACACACGCACACACTCACACACATATGGTAAATATCAATGGCTGATGTAGGGCTAGCAAGTTCATTGCATTGAGCATTTAACAAACAATTGCACTCAAAGCAAATATGAGTTTCTAGCCGTTATTTACTCGAGCGTGACGCGATTTGCTGCGAGTATGAATGGCAGCATTACTACTTCGTTTTGTGAAAATGAGTACTTTTTGTTCCTTTCTAGGTGTGTGTGTGTGTGTGTGTGTGTCCGAATGTGGCATATACAGAAATGGCTAATCCATTTTGGTTCGATGGAGGCCCACGCCCGTCACAGTTGCGCCCGTATCGCGCTACAAACCAGTCGTCGTCTACGCACCGTTCTCTCAGGTTAGCGCCAAGAAAGTGTTGCGTTTCATTACTTTAAAGAAACAAATTCATTTCAACTTAAACGCGTAATTTGTGTGTGATTGCGGTAAAAGTTTGGGCCTGCCCTTGTGTTTTTTTTTTATTTTTATTTTCAGTTTTTCATGCTTGTGTTGAAAGAAAAGAGAAAAAGTTTTTTTTTATGTAATTTTAGTTGAACATTTTGAATAAATGTTTTGGAAACTTACCAAAACTACGAATTGAATTCAATGTAATATTTTATTTATTTTTTATAATTCGCATTTCAAATATAGTTCCTTGTATAACATAAAGAAATTGCATCCAAGTTTCAGCTAAAAAAAAATAAACAAGCTTAAAAATTGCCACAAAAAATTCAAACGTTTTTCTTAAGAGTTTTCAAAAGTTTTGCAGTTTTCCAGCACATAAAATTTTAGTAGACAATGTACAAGTCTTAAGTGCCTACAAATTGCAAGTGATTTTTGAAAATTTTTTAACTGTGGCGCTTTGGAAGAAAATCTCGAAGAGTTATGGAAAAAAGTTGGCAATAATTAACAGTAATTTGCAGCTACTTGAAACTTGAACTTTAATATATTAAAATAAAATGGGCTAGAAAACTTCAAACTCACCAAAAAGTAAATTTTGGAAGTTAAGAAATACTGAAAAAATAACCAAACAACAGGTTTAAATTCAGGTTTATATTAATTTGAAATGCATTTTAATTGAAAAAATTAGTAATTTTATTGAATTCATTATTTTGCCATAAATGTTTGATTATAAATTATAACTTTGGCGCAGACATCCTTTTACATACAAACATACATACTACATTCATACATACATATGTGCATACAAATACAAATATTTTAATAATTTTCTTTTTATACAAAAAAACTTGCTCCATCACCAACGTTGCAGTTCACATCTATAGACCACCCGAATTAAGTTAACATTTCAGAATAAACAAAATGGTTTCTGCAGTAAAATCGTTATTGGCTATTGCCGTTATCGCCAGTGTTGCGAGCTCAGGTGAGTGGATATCAGCTTATTCTCGTCACAAAAAATAATTATTAAAATTTATAAAAAAAATTATTTAGATAAAAATCAATTTTTAGTAAATACAAAAGTGTTTCACTTAAAAAAATATATTTATATATAATAAAGTTAGTGCTCTTCAAGTAAAATGTTTTCTAAATATAAAAAAACAGTAGTAACAAAAGTATCTGAAGCAAATTAGAAAATACACATTTGAAAGTTTTTTTAATTTCCTTTATTGTTTGGATGAAAGATTGCAAATAAAAAATGTATGTTTTCTCTCCCCGCAGCCTTCGCCATTCAGTGCTACTTCTGCGACTCAGCTACGAACACAGACTGTGGCGAGAATTTCAAAGCAAGCGATCATATGAAATTCGATTGCTCACGCATTTCCCCGCCCCGTTTCCTTCAGAACGTTTTCAATGTTCACAATGCTACTGGCTGCATGAAGAAGGTCCTCGATGGTAAGTATTTTATGTTCAAATATCGAAATAAAAAGCATATACATACATACATATATACAAGTGTACAAGTGTACAAATGTAAAGTAAATATTTATAATCGCCGTGTATGAATTAAAAAAAAAAATTAAAAGATTCCAAAAAGGCGTAGCTGCACTCGTACTCGTACATACACACTTACTGATCCAGTTACTGTGTTTTATATTGAAATATTAATTACTTACATAAACACGAGTACACAATACGGGAGCACAGCTCCTCCCAAAATAATAAAACTTAAAGTATTAGCACTTTAATGTCAGTCCCATACGTTGCAAAGGGCATTACCAAAACTGTCAATGATGTCATTTGTATCTGGAAATTTTGCTAATTCATTAGCTAGCAAATATTTTTAGTAACATATTGCTGTAAAGTGTAGATACCCTGTAGGAAAATGCACAAATACCAACCGGTTTTGTTGTTGCTCAACGTGTTGTGTAGTATTTTGTCATTATGGCGTCATTCTATTGCGCTTTAGCTTTTTACGCTACGTCCCAATGGAATGGACTTTCACGAACGGTTTTCAGAGTTGCTTTCAAAGCCGCCTGTTATAGAAATTAGTTTATAGTTACTCTCTTGCATTTTTATTTTTATTGTGAAAAATGCGAAGTTATTTAGTTTCGAAGGGAAATAAAATAGGCGGTGGTTTGGACGAGAAGGAACTCACCTAGCGCCTATTTATGCTTTAGGAAATGAAGTACAGTTGCGCTCAAAATATTGCAATTTATATTTCTACATTAGTTAGTGTGTATAGTTTTTAAATTTAAAAAAAAAGTTTATTACAAAAACCAAACAAACTTTATATAAAATTAAAAAAGAATTTAACGAAATTTCAACAAAATGAAAAACCGTTTCACATATGTACATTCGTTTACACATATGTATATATGTACACTAGTTCACAAAAATAATAGTGAATTTTCAAATGATATTTCTCGAAACTTATATTTATTTATTTATTTTTGATAATTTTCCTTCAAAATTAAGTGGAATCTATAACCAAAGCCATATAAATAAAAGTTGCAAAGCTTATTCGAAATTCAAAAAAATCAACAAATTTTTAAAAGCTGTCATCAAAATTTCATAGTTATTATTCCAGATTTTTCGAAAGATTCTGAATATGCACAGTTTTATAACCCCCCTTCAATTTAAGTTAAACAAAGTGTAAGTTGCAGTTGGCCAAAAGGTACCGTTGATTTATTAGAATTTTTTTTTGTCAATAATGATGAGCACTTTCTTCCATATTAAATTAGATTGTTACTCCCTTTAGTAAACCCTTTACAAATATCATCTTAATATTCACTATTATTTTTGTGAACACGGGTGTACATACATACATACATACATATGCGCATGTAAATAGTTATTTAACTAAATGAAATGTGTACTGCTGGAAGTATATACATACATACATACATATGTATAAGCAAGTAATTATACGTAAATGTTTATATATTAACTACTCTAATATTTACGCAAATCCAATAAAATATTTAAATTTCTTCTACGTTGATTTGTATAGAGCATGAAAAGTTCTTTTTTATTTTGAGACAACTTTGCGAAAATAATATTTAATATGCAAATAAAGATTGACTTCACCCCAAAATGTATAGATATATGTATGTACATACATACACACATACACACACTTCTAGGCGCTTAGCTTCTTGGCAATTCTTCTTCAGAATTTTAGGCAATAACTATATTTAGAAATAAATTCGTGAATGAGCTCATATTGAGATGAAGTGGTTCGAACAGCAACAGAGATTTGTCTGTTCTTTATCACAAGCAGTAAACGCTTAAATCGAGATTCGAAAGATTTCCATTATGGATGAGACGGTGTTCGCACATATTTGCACTAATATATTTGTAGCATTTTGTCGAACTTTAGTATAAGAATTAAAACTTGAGTCGTGACAGCTTGGAAAATATAATAATAATTTCCAATTTGCAAACCTCAGCGTGGTAAATACTTTCAGCTCGGCAACTGTAATTTTTTTTTATGCGTCCACTTTTCTTCCTTCCTTCCTTTTCTTTTGCCAGTAGCTCCTTTCTTTAAAGTAGCCGATAATTGAACGATTTGCCCAAATAAATATAAAAAGTCGAACAATGTCTTTGTCGAAAAAAACGAAAATCAGTTAAAATAAGGTTTAAGTTTTCCAATTATTTCTCATATACTAACATTCTCGATTTTCATAATTATTTAATTTTTGAATTTGATTAGTTTGTTTATTTATCATCACGCTTAGACACACCTTACAACACTTCAATACCGAATTAACATTTCCAAATTGCCGAAGATCTTTTAAGAAAAAGAACTCGTAGCCTATTAAAGCAATCAAATTTGAATTTGTAATTTTTGTGACCTCATAATTTTTAAGTTATTCATTTATTCATACGATTGTATGTATGTGTGTGTGTTCATATATACTAAACTTGGCGCTTGCTCAGCCACTCAACCACTCAACCGCACCGGCTAGCACTCATATTCTGTAATATAAATTTTGTTTTTGTTACTTAATTTTTGTCATTTGCTTTGCTAAGCCGGCAAAAGATTCAAACCAAAGTAAAAAAAAACACGTTCACAAGTATGTGCATACATATGTACATACATACATACATATGTTCGTGTGTATGTGTGTACATACTTATGAATTTAAGTATATTAAAAATCGCAGCGGTTAACGATGAAGTAATCAACTTATTATAAATACAAATAAAAAAATGTACAAATAAATTTTTATATGTAGTATATCGCTCACATATAGTCCAATGAGACTTTCTGCGAGTCAATAAATATGATAAATGTAAATTTTTAAATGTTTTAAACTTTTGTCTGCGCTAAAGGCAACAAAGCAGCAGCAGGTTAGGTGAACCAACAATCTTTTTTTTTGTCGTTTTAATCAAATACGCTTTACAAATATGCTACATCAATATTATAAGCGCATCACATATTAACAATTTATTTTTGACAATATTATATTAAATCTTTAATATAAAAAAGAAAAATAAAAAAATTAAATCAAGTACACAATCTGAATATTTTAAGTTAATTTATTATCACCATTTGTTCATGAAGTACAGCCGCAGAAACAAACCGCTTTTCATGGTCATAAATGTCTAAATCAAATTTCATGTGCAAAGATCACAAATGTATACATACATATGTACATACATATATGTATATTTTTTTGTAATATCGCAGTCATGCGCAAGCGCACAATTATAACAGTGAGAAAATGACGCTACGTACATTTAATTACACACATTAAATTTAAAATGCCATTTGACATTATCGGCAATTACATTTGCTCTCTCTTTTCTTACATTTCAGCCGTCGGCCATCCACAAATCCTCCGCACCTGCTACTTCGGCGATGTGTCGCACACACAGTCCGGCTGCCAATCGGATCCCTCTTTGCCCTTCTTGAAACAGCTGTCGTGCGATGTTTGCACTGGCAATCTCTGCAATGGCTCCAGCGCCACAGCCCCGATCGCCACCGCCATCGTGCTCTTCTTCGCATTGGCACGCATGCTGTCCTAAGTTGAATGGCCGCCACTGTCGCTGTTGCTGCATCGCTAACATGACGACGAGTTTACACAGCGACGATGCTTTTATTAATATTGTATAATTGTTTAGCTTGTAAGTTTTGTGCATTTTGTGGCCAATCTTAATACATAAATACTACAAAAATCTTTTGTTGAAAGTATTTAATTTATACTCAACTTTTGTTTTCTTTCGCTTTAATCTATTGCCTTCATGAGTGAAAAACTCCTCTGAGTGCCGCCAAAAAGTATGCGACATTTCGAAAGTACGCATATTGAGCTCATATTTTTATGTGTATAATCGAATGATTTGTCAATGAAGTATTTTGTTCTGTTCAATATTTCGACTATTTGAATTGAATCGTTTTATTGGTAATAGTTACGAGCCAAGTGCTGACACTACTGCTTTCCATGTGAGTAACTGTCTTATTGGTATGCGTGTCAGTGTAGCCTTTGCAGAGAAGCGAATGTGGCGAACTTTACCGAAGACAAGCTCCAGCGATTTGAAACAGAAAGTCTGAGAAATGTCTACGAAAAACAGTTACCAACATAATAAAATAAAAATTGGTTTTTGAATTAACGTGACTTAGATAGCGTTATTTTTGTATTTTTCCCTCATTATTCTTTACGATTTTTGTATTTGTAAAAATAACACTTTTTAAGCAAATATTTTATTGATAGACGTCAAAAGTATTTCTGCACTTAGAATTTAAAAGTGAAAAGCAACACTGCAAATTTCGAAAAGTTTTTATATTCAAGAATTGTTGCAAAGTGTTAGGAAATTGTAAAAAATTGTGTTGTCAAAACTGAGAGTTGTGTTTTTTTATATTAATATGGTCGGGGATACCTCTAAACATGCGATGAGACAAATAACACTTGTTTACAAGAAAAATGTACCTCGGTAAAAAAGTAATTTCTAGGCTAATTTGGGGTCGCTGAATCGGTAAATGCCACTCATTTATTTTTCTTAAGAAGCGTTCGCGAAATTTGGCAAAAAACATGTTTTTGAGGCATTTTTTTGCATATTGTCAAAATTAACTAAATAGATTGATTTCACTAATCTTTAACATATACTAATTTACAGGTAATGACTTCCTCATTACAACGATATATCATATGTGCCCATTAAATTTAGTATTCTTTGTGTAAACAAGCGTTAATATCCAAAAAAAAACCCTATTTTTCAAGCTCTTTTAAAAATTCTTTAATTGATTATGTTTTTTCTAGCTTTAAACAATTTTATTCTACATTTTTACACCTAGTAATCAAAGAGAATTTGATGAGGAAAATATAAAGTCAAATGATTGCAGACAATTTTCATTTATCACGTTTTTGTGCTTTTATATACCCGAGCGTACTTGTACTCAAGCGTATATTAACTTTGTTCGCATAACGGTTCTTTGTGATATCTAAAAGTAATCGAGATAGATATTGACATGTATACGTACATACATATATATATGATCAGAATGAAGAAAATAATCGATGTAACCCTGACTGAATGTCCGTCCGTCCATCCGTTTGTCCGTCTGGCCTTGGTTACAATAAATTGAGTAGAAATTGAGATATTTTAATAAAACTTGGACAAAAATAGCTCTTTGGACAAGGTAGGTTGGTATTGAAAATGCTTAAGATCGGTCAATAACCACGCCAACCATCCATATAACGGAATTTTGGAAAAAAACAAATTGAGTGAAATTTAGTATTTTAAGCGATCCTAGCACTGTTATTGAGATACAAACATTTTACCGTTTTTTTTTAATCATCAAATTTTAATTAATTTGTTCCAATGGGTATCGAAAAAACGAAGTTTTTGAATTTTTCAAAACGTCTGTTATAAGAGAGGACGGCGCGGTTATGGTCCGATTTAAAAATTCCTCCAATAGATACCGAAAAAACGGAGTTTTTGCATTTTTCAAAACTTCCATTATATGGGAGGTTGGCGTGGTTATTGACCGATTACTTTTTTACCGAGGTACATTCACCACAGTCAAAATTTGTAAACTAGTGTAAAATTTGCTGGGTTAGAAAAGTATCTATTCGCAGGCAGACAGAAACAAATTTAATAATTCTATTGCACTTATCTTTGCATATATTTTAGTGCGCACGCCAATACTACTAAATTGATAAGTGTATTGTTCTCTGTTGTTGTCTTTTTTTATTAAATTTATTGCAAATATTATCAAAACTATATTTCAAAACCGCAACCTTTTTGGTTTTTTGTTTCACATTCCAAAGGAGCGACCAAATGAATAAATTATTTGAAGGTAAACGAAACTCAGTACTGAAAATATTATTTATAAGTTAAGTACAAAGAAGTTTGCCAAATGGTTGAAATGTCGGAGGGACTGACAAGTGTTGGCCATCAATATATTGAACTTTGGATATTGTAATTTTAAAACAAGTGATTGGAATGAAATGTTTCCATTTTATATTAAATCAAATGTCAAAGAAAATAAAATGAATTGATTGAAAATAATGCAAGAACCTATGATCTTCAACGTCTAGACTATCTAGACTATCGGCAATATCAATATCAGGAGTCATTGCTTTGCGAAATTTAGGGTATTTTCAAGGACTGAGTAATTTAGCGTTCTTGTGAGTACTGAGTACTTTTGAGATTCTGAATAATAATAATAATAATTTCGCGCTTACACTATATAGCACAGTGTTTGGCCGAATTTCTTCTACCAGATGTATTTCATGAGAAGCTTTTTCATGGCAGAAATACCCTCGGAGGCATGCCGTTTAAACCTAGAACCCAGCGGCATATCGAGTAATAGCACGGACCGCTACAGACAAGATCAAAGCGGCCAACGCCCAGAAGTATGCTTTGTTTAAAAAGTCACTAATACGCCCATTAAACGCGGCTGAAAGGACAATAGATTCACTTTTCAGTAAATGTTAAAATCGGAAAAATTTACTTTAAGTTAATACTTTGTAGATCATCACATTCGTCTGAGGCTATACGATGGTTAAAGTTTCCACAGTTGTTTTTTTTTTTTCTTTCGAACTGTTCGCAGTTATTTCTACAATATCACTCATACGCCCAGCCGTATGTTTTACTTTTTGTAGTAGAATAATCTAAAATTATTAACGAAGTCCAAAGACAGCTAGGCCAATCGTTCTAGCATTAAAAAAAAACAAATTTGACCTGATTGATCAAAAAACCAAGGCCAAGGTGGTGTTACTCGAACAACAGAAATTTGATTTCTTTCGTTCTCATTAGTTTAAGTTGCGTTTGAAATACATTCGTTCGACTTTCATATTTACATATATTTGTATTTCTATATATATAATGATTATTTTGTTATAATAGACAAGAAGCCAAAGCACATGAACAGGTTGCAACAGAAACATTTTATTTTCATTTATGGGAATTGTCAAATTTGCGATTTTGTTTAGATAATAATGCAATACAAGGTATTTGATACAATATTTTTTAAACTTACTTAAAGCTAATAAAAGCAAAAAAAAATACCTAGAGCTTTTCATTTTTTTTTTTAATTTCTTTACCCCCTCTACTGATTCTAAAGCAATTCATTAACGCTAAATCAATGTCCACTTCTCACTGATAAATATCTTGTCCGGTTACGCACACACCTACATAAATACTTATAAATGTATATGTATCGTTTAACTAAATTAAAAGTTGGCATACCTCCCTCCAAACAGTGGGCGCCAAGCAACAGGCGAATTAATTGTGTCAGCCGAGAAAGTTATTTGTTAAATTACGATGATGACACATGAAGGCATAAATGAATTTTTATACACTGCATGTCATACTCGTATGCTTACACATACATACATACATACGTACACTCTTTAGGAATATTGCAAATTAATGTTTGTTAAACCCATTTGGCGCCTATTACTTAGTTGTGGATGAGTAGCAAATTGTGAGCGTATGCAAGTGGGAAAATCGATACAAAATTTGTATCTCATTTAATAGCTGCAAGTTATACTAAACTTATTTAAAATATTTATTTCTCAAAAATCAGGGATGACGACGTCTATCTTTCTCTTTCTCTATGTGACTTATTAGCGAACATCGATCAGTCTCGTTCCGCATGTTGTTGTTTAACTCAGTCCTACATAATCATCAATGATTAGCCAGCTCTACTTGTGACAGCGGCAAAGTATTCCAATCTGACGGTTAGTATGCTCTGAGTTCTTTGAACGGCTTGAACGTGTTGATTCTTATTCTTGATCATCTGCCTGAGGAAAGGTTTTCCTTAATCAAAAGCGGATCCAAAGCAGACGAATTGAAGTGAACGGCATAGAAAGTGCTCAGCAAAGAAAGTTTAAAAATAGTTGAAGAGTAGCGTGAAAATCACGATTCGTGTTCTGAAGGAGTTTTCAAAGTTAACAATCCATTCTTTGAAATATTGCGAATGTCAAAATAATAAATATGTTTACCTAACCTATATGTGCATAGTCAATTTGAAAAAAATTCCAGCAGGGCCTATTTTCGCTTTCATTCTGCCAGCCGGAGATGGCAGACAGTTGCATGCCAAATGGTAATTAACATTGCCCGGTCCATGGCTCTCTCGTTCAAGTAAACATCAACGTTGAAGAGTATACGCATGTTCATATGTACCTACATATATGAATATATATAGTACATACAGACATACCCAACAGAGAATTACAATCGTGGAAGAAACATAATTTACTCCTGCTTGGGATGCTTTCAAAAGAATGCGATTGTTTAACTCGTCTCGGTAAAGTCGCCCACTGCAAGAACTTATTCACCTTCCGACGAGCTCTACAAAATCTATAATTTATAGGCGATTGCAAAAGCAAATCATCGAGAATAGTTTAAATCACTTTGTTCTTATTTTCGTTGGTAAAATTGAGAACAAACTGTCAAACACTCTTCTGGAAGGGTTGTGGTTTTATCGTTTGGGATTACCTCTCCAATTATCTTCGAGTTGTTGACTGGGTTCGTACATACATACATACATACATATATATGTATAAACATTAGGGTGTTTGATTATACGACTTTTTTGAAAATCCGGTTTTCGAATTTTTTTTATTTTAAATCCAGCAACCGGTTCTTGTTCCAAGTAAGAAGTACAAACATGCAACTAAATGCAATTATTTATACGAGTATGAGAGAAATATTTTAAAAATAAAATGTATTTTAATATCCGAATTCAGTAAGCACTATCAGTCTTTAATTGACAAAAGTCACAAAAGTCAAGCAGGTCACACAAATTAAGACAAACACAAAAAATTAAAACGTAAAAGCGTTATTTTCAACTCATACAAAGTCTCAAATTATAAAACTAGAGATTATACCAAATTACTGAACAAACATTGAGCACATTGAGCGAGCTGGAAGGACTAATTGTCAGTATGGTGTTATAAAATTGTTCAAGGTTTTGCCATCCTTTTATGACATTTGTCTTTCTAAAATACATTTGCAGCGTTTTTATGCTTTTTATTATTTGTATTTCGAATATCTTATCTAATAGATAAGCACTTTGTGGTTTCCGTTTCTATAAAAATAGAATTCAAGTAAAATTTGTCTATGTGCTGCCGTATTTGTATTATTTATCAAATATTGTTTTCTTTTTTTTGAGATTAAAAAACCGATTTATTCGATATTCGAAATGTCAAGATTTAAAAAAAAAACCGTTCAATAATTTGTGAAAAAACCGAAGAAAACCGGTTTAAAAAAACCAAGTCCATCAACCTATTAATCATACACTGAGTCTTATGTCAACATAATCGGCCGCACATCAACCGATGGACGGATGCCTACCATGGTGCAAGAAAGAAGAAAGAGTAGACAAGGGCCAAAGTTGTATTTATTTAGTGGAGAAAAACTGACTACATACAAGCGGACAAGGTGAAAGCGGCAGAGGGAATCTCTGCGTAAGAGATGCGACGAACGGATAGCGGAACGTTTAAAAATACTGTTCGCATTAAAGCAGAATTATATGTTATGTGTGTATGTGTGTGTGTATGCGCGTGTTTGTGTGCATAAAAATCTATACATATTTTCAATTATTTGCGGCATTTATTAGTACATACATATGTATGTATATGCAAAAATTGTCTTTGGGTGTTTGGAAATTTCTCACATATGTCAGTACAAATTCGGTTGCGATGTTGCGAGGTCCAAAAAAACAATGATTTCAAAATAATAAAACAATAAAGAAAAGAGCAAAACGAAGAAATCAATTGTGCAAATGAAAATGAGAGGAGATAGGAATAAATTGGAAACGAAGTGGAGCAAAGAGCGAAGTGCGTGGAAAATTTGAGCAACTTAAAAACCAAAAAAAAAAAAAAAAAACAATTGAGAAATTCAAATTGTTTAAGAATTATAAAAGCCGCAAACTTATATTTATACACAAGTGTATTACATATATTATGAACTATTCCCGTTAAATATTTGTTTTGTGCCAAAACAATGCTACAAGTAACAACAAACACAAACTGAAATAGTAAACATTGCGAAAATCAGCGAATTCAAGCACATCAAATTCGAAGATATACTCAACTCGTAAACCGAAACATTCTAGATGAGTCCAGTGAAATTGAATTGTGTAATAAACTTTTGTACTTTCACATAAATCATCGATATTTTAAAAACTCAAAAGTCTACACTGCATACACTGTGTACACGCACACACACACACACACACGAGCGTACACATAAACAAATTTGTTGGTGTTAGTGCAACGAAAGAGACGGGTGGAAAGAAAAATGCAGCGAGTTTTGTGCATCAGCGTCATTCTGCTGTTTTTGGCCGTCAACGGTTGGTATTTCGAAAACTGGCTTTTTCAATTTCTATACATTCATACATACATATGGACATACATACATATGTATTTATATATTTCATAGGCAGCAAAAACGATCGAAAGCAGAAGTTTATTTAAAAAAAAATTCAAAATTGAAGACAGTTTCGAACTTTTTCAAAACAGCTTTATTCTTAGCATTTTAAAAATTTATCTGGTGTTTAGAAACATTTCCACTTCCAAACAACGTTTTTGGGATATTCTTATCGAATTCGGTCACACGTCACATTTTCAAACATTTTCTAAACATTTCTTCTTTTTTGGCTTTTATCACTACGAAATATTATTTAATATTTATAATACAGCATTTAAGCGAAATGGTAGTTTAATGATTGACGTAAAAATGTGCAAAATGTAAAACAAACAAGCTTCACAACAGACAACTTTGTCTCCGATTGGAAATGCATACATATGTATGTATGTATGTATGTACATAAATAACAAAAATACATACATACATAGATATATTTTAAGAAAACTAATATTTTGTAAAAATTTATATATTCAATCGATGAATTTGGTTTCTCTTCCAATTAAACCCAATTGTTTATTAAACCATTATTCACGTTGTTTTTTTATTACAAAAAACATGGGAAACATATAAAAAATCTTTCGCGACCTAACCTAACTTAACCCAGATCGAGACTTCAAAGTCGCGACTGAACGTTCCGCATTGTAAACACCGGTCTTTTGATATTCCATAACGCGAGGATTGTTTCTTTCCAATATTGGACTTAACGGCCAATTTATCCATCCAAAATATAGACGGCCACCGAATCGTTCCGCAATAAAGTCGGACATAGTTTCCCGCGCTATGTGGCACTAAAATTGGGCGGAATGCCCAAACTCACTTTTGCAGATGGACCAAAGCCATTCCGCTCCGCAGCCATTCAGATTCTGAGTAACGATTGAAACGAAAGTAAAATAAATAAACCGTTGCAACTTACAAAAATGTAACTACGGTCGCAATGCAGACTACATAAAATTGTAAATTTTTTAATTTGTTCGAAATGCAGAATATCAATGTTGCCAAATTGAGAAAGTTTCGATTCGAGTCGAAATGGAGAATAGGTCTGTCTTATTTAAGCTTCCCAAGTCCACACAGACTGAGGTTGTGTCGCGCCAAGACTTTTCAAGACGAAAAGCCAAAAAATGCTGGAGATATCAGAATGAAGTCGCATGAGGAAATTTTGCCATTTGTCAACCTTTGCTAAGGTTTTAGCGAAAAAAAAGAATTTTATTTTTCTAATTTCCGAATCGCAGTCTTTATGTCGAAATGTTTATGCCAATTTATTATAGCTTTCAGCTGTATTCATATGATATTCATTTGAATTTCTCCACTTTGTTTAATAGCTTGGGCCATTCAATGCTACTCGTGTGAATCTGCTTACAACTCAAACTGTGGTGATGAATTCAATGAACAAAAGGTCTACAAATGCAACTGTTCGCTCGTTGGGCCGCCTCGATATATCGAAAATGAACTGGATGTGCGAAATGCGACAGGTTGCATGAAGCGAATATATAAAGGTGAGTAAATACATTGTATATACATATGTATGTATGTATGTGTGTATAGGCTTTTAGTAGCTCTCCTCATAGCACTATGACAAGCAGCCGTTCAAAATCTAAATTGTCTACAAACAAAATTGCCATCGAAAGTAGACGAGCCCTGAACAAGTTGACTATGGAATACAACGAGAGTAGTTTTAGAGATTTTCCTCGCAAAACTCTGTTCCGAAAACAGTCGTCTGGAATGTTCAAGCTTCAATCACTGCTGCAATACTGCGAACATAAGTTGTCGTTTTTTGCTTAACTAAAGAAGATGGAAATGTCTTGTTTTGATAAATGAATCTCAAAGCGGCCATTGATCAAATTAACGCAAACTAGTAATTTCAATTCATTATTGGTTAGTAATAAACGACGCCATTTATTTTCAGCATTGCAGTAGTAATTGACGTTCGTACATCCCATCCCGACAATGAATTTACATCAAGGTCATCAATAAAGGTAAAATTACCGAGTCTCTAGCAACTCAATCAACATGGTACTTTAGCTAAGTTGCACTATCAGGAAAAATTGCCCTTTGTACCGACTACCTTAATAGACCTAACGTTAGATGTTCTCCACGGTCAACACAGTTGGATTCGCTATTAAAATAACCATAAAGACAAATTATTTTGCGAAAGCATAAAACTCGTAGTTTTCATCCGAAATAAGTAATCGACAACTTTAAATTTTATCATTAAAAATTCATAAATTCAACTCGACCCTAGAAGTGATAACTCCACAGCATATATGTACATAAATATTTGAATGTAGATATTTATTTTTAGACATTTTATATATTTACATTTATGTTATTGTTATTCCATTACAGTGGGAGGACTACAGAGGATCGATCGCAGTTGTTTCTTCGGCGACGCCAATGACACCGCGACCGGATGTCAATTAGATCCAATGTTGGAAGAGGTGGAGGCGATATCGTGCCACGTTTGCGACAATGCAGAGCTTTGTAATCATAGCACACAACTGAGGGCATGGCCACAGTATTTAGCCATTCTAGGATTTGCTGTCATGGCGAAATTTTTAAATTGTCTGTGTTAAAATTTTATGCAAACACTTTTGTTAGTGTACGAGTAGTTTAAAATAACAAAGAAGATCCTCAATATCCCACTCCAAATGATAGTAGTAGCATTAATTTATTAATTAAATATAAATAGATTATTAACTAGGTATTTTTAAAATTTTCGTTTGATGGTAGTGTAGTAGAAAAATTTTAAATAATAAATAATTGGAAGTCTGCAAATATCAATCTGCATTTATATTCGCCGCAACGAAATTAATAATTGAATAAAATTATATCGCAATTTAGAGTGTTTATTTTCTAAAAAATATTAAGAACTAGAGCACTCTTAAGCGCTTGTGGGATCCTATAATCTAAAAGGTATCAGCGAGTCTCCTGCATTAACGCACACCTACGAAAACTATATTGATAATTAACTAATTATTATCTGATTTCCA